>JAUEPU010000015.1:0-1465877 GCA_030435615.1 Armillaria luteobubalina | reverse complement strand
CGGTAATTGCATCAGTCTTTGAGTATATTTGTCAAGACGACTTGATTGTCAAATGAAACGGTCCCGGAAAACACCAAAAGATTGATCTAATTGAAGCGGTGAGAAAACGTGGTATCGGCTAAGGTTGAAAACAACGAATTGAGGATCACAAAAGCAGAAAGAAACAATGAGATGGAATTCTACTAGCTACAGCAAATATGACAGTGCGAAGAGATATGCTAAAGATAATGAAGGATGTGGTAAAGAAGCGCTCGACTATTCGAGGTTGCTTTAAAGATCCACGAAAATATGAATAAACTTTCAGGACGGGCGCGTTGAAAGTGCAAATACAACTTTTGCGGGGGAAAACAGAGCATTTTTGAAATCTTGAGTTGGGCGTACGGTTTCACACATGAAATCTTGAAATCTTGAACCGAAGACTCAAAAACAGATCAACGCTCTCATCGAAGAGGTACCATCTGTACCTCGTTCTTGTCATCAGGCGGACCGCATTGGATCTTCAGAACAAGTATACCATCTTCATATCTTGCGTCGATATCTTCCGGCTAGGACATCGTAAGTCACGGGTGTCTCACAGAAGGGAACCAGAGTATAGGCGAGGTAGAAGAAGGAAGGGTAGGGCGTACTTTGCGGTCTGGGGGAACGACAATGGATCTCTTGCATTGACCGTACTTGCCCTCAATCCAATATATGTCACTCCCCGTTTCGAAATCACGCGATGTCACTGCTCCTGGAAAGGGAGCGTGTCGAGTAGCGTATACGGTTACCTGTCTGGAGTGGTTATAAAAACACGTCCACAGACGTATGGAAATATCTTCGCGCTTAACACCGGGAAGCTCAAAATAGGCCGTAAGTGTTGTAGTTTCGGGATCGTAGCGCCAGTCGTTTCGGATTACGAGTGTTCGGGATGCTGGCGAAAGCAAGAGAGAGGTACGCTCGCGACTACCAACCGAAGCGGGAGAACTGTCACTGTGTAAGCCACTTTGAAACAGATGAGTTATTAGATATAACTGGCTCACTCTCGAGGAGGCGCTGGAGGGGCCCTAACTGGGGGTAATATTGGTGGAGCAAATCTAATGATAGGACCCTGGTTTTCACTAGGACCTGCCGCGCTGCCCGGTCGGGTATAAGGATGAACCCTGTGTTCCCGCGATCGAGGGGGAGTCCGACGGAGATGTTGACGTCCACTTATTGATGGCTCCGACGAGCTAGCCAGGCGTAAGAATCATCTAGTATATACTACGTCATCAACGGCTGACCTTGCCTGCGGCGCTGGAGGAATTTGAATCATATGACTATCCACGGGCGAGTTCTGGCTAGCACCAGTCAAATGCTCCGGCTGCACATTTTGCGTGTATATCGGCATCAGCGTTGGGGTTAGCGGCGATAGCTGGCCTGTAAAGACCGGCTCAGATTGTTGGGCTTGAGGTTGATGTTCAATGACCTCCCAGGAGGGAAAGGCTTCACGCGGAGTTGAAGGATTCGAATACTGTTCTGAATATTGGCCATGATAAGGATACGACATGAGCGTAAGAGACAAGAAATTTTGATGCCACGCGGCCTTTTATACCCGCGGAATCAATTTGAGTCATTGTGCGCCGCTTCCGGATGTAGTAAGGTCACGGGGTCATTTCCGGCCGCTACCGTGTCGTCCTTTTTCGATCTTCCATGTACCACCAAGCCTCTTGATATTTCGTCTTTTTACACAAGTTCGAGACGCACAGATCGATCCTGCAATATTCCCCACTTACATCAACAGACAGAAACTGTGGATTCTATCCCTTTACGAAACGCGGCAGTACTGCCAAAGCCGGAGAGACTCCCCGTCGTGGGCCTTTTTGCTCTACGATGCCGGTCTTGTGCTAGATACGCTTCCAACTCTAGGCTCAATGTAAACGCCTGCCGCAGGCGTTTTCGACAGGACGAAATATGACTAGTGTCGACCTTGGGAGCTCCAGTGAGTCTGTATACCTCTGACTATCGATATTGATACGGAGGCAGATTATAGTTAGGTAAAGATTTGGTAAAACCTAATTGGATCCTGCATGTGTGACAAGAATCAAAGCATTCTCTGCATGCGGATTGAGCACTAGACGCTTCAGGCCGGTGAAACGTAGCGCTGGCGAAGCTCACTTCACTTCAGGACCGATACCTCTTGTCAAGAAGGAGATGAGAAAACGGGAGTGGGAACTGGAACCTATGGACGTTCAACCGCAATCGCGTTCGGTTCACGTTTACAGCTCGTTCAGAGACGGCTTAAGCTGGGAAATCACTTTACGTCGACGTCTCTGTACTGTTCGAGTTTCCCATAAGGTAGCCTCTTATCCTATACTAGTCCTGGTATCAAACTGATCTGGGTTTCTCAGGGGCTTTAAATGTTTCAAGAGGTAATTGATCGCAATGCGGCCAAATTATTTGAATGGGAAGACCTGTGCCGATGCAACAGAACATACAAATACGTGTGCCATTCGCTACGTTAAGCGTCCAGATTATAACTCCAAACCGAGCTTCGGCAGCACGCGAAACACTATGCGGTCGAATGTGGCGGCAATTATCCCGCGATCTCGCCACGAATGATGCATGTGACTGTCAATAGGCTTTCATCTCACTTCGTTGACACCGGGCTCCAAGGTCCGTTGCTAATAAACCAAGTCGGGATTCGTACCTGCAGCGGAGCATGGGCTCTTCACAGTGTGGCGGGATCTCCAATGCATTCCATGTGCCTTGACGTTTCACATTTGGGGTCAAGGGTACAACGAAGCTCCACAATATTCCCTCTCCGGCCTGGTAAGACCCTCATCCCTGCACCGTCAAAGCTATAAAAGCCCACGATCCATTGTATCTCAAGGTCATCTTCGTTTTACCTTTCGTTATGAAGCTCGCTACTGTTTTTTGCCTTCGCCCTTGCTGCTGTGGCGGTCCATGCCTCACCTACCGACAAGCGTTTAAGTTGCGCAGAAGCTTCTCGGTTTGGAAATGTTCAAGTAGTTCCTACCAATTTGCAACCTGGCACGGTGAGTCGATCTATTCGTTCCATGTCCCGATAGCTCATGTTTTCCCCATGCCTCAGGATTTCACGATAAATGTCAATTTGGAATGTGCTGTAGAATATTTCGGCATCATTCCACGGTACACCGATTTTTATATCGAGGTTCCTGAGCCGTACAACAATGGGCACGAGCCTGCGATCCTGCTTGCCCGTAGGGACTACACTTTGCCTGCGCAACCTCTGTCTCCGAATTTCAACTTCACTGCACAAGTACGTGAGATGATCTGCATATTGGGACAATTCATTCATTTTTTAATCCAGTTACCGCACTACCCTTACACTGCGGGTGCATCATATACGATCTTCCTTAGTACAACTACCCTATCAACGGAACGGATGGCAGTGAGGTCTTGATACAGGGTGGAGTCTACACAGTCGTTAACATCACTTCGACTTAATGGTTGTTTGCATGCAGTACTATAGCTTTGATTGATTCTCAATGGACTTTGAAGCTTGAATGTCTCTGCAAGAGGATCAAAAGAGTATAGTTGAGAGTTGAATCTTGATCACGGGACGTACGGGCCGTATGGACCGTTCTTTTATCGGGTGATCGCGTGCAACTTCCGTGTTTTCCCACCTTGCTAATGTCTATCTTCGTTGAAGAGGCGCATGTGTCGAACAATGAGCACCAGCACAATCATTGGAGACACGAAGAGCCTCACTCAAGAACTCAAGGCTACGGACCCGTCCTTTTTGCGGGCTTACGAGCTATCATGGGAAAAGGTCAGGCTAGGCGCCTGTGGATCTGATTCCGGATGGAAAATGTGGGTTGCCGTGCAAAGGGCAAGTTCAGCGGATACCAGGGTCGATCCGGCTTATAACCAGGCTTAAGGAAGGGGATCGGAGAGGCACTGTATGAAAAGTTCAAGGTAGATGGTGTGTCCCGTTCCCCCCGGAAATATGATGATACTAAATTATTTTCTGTTTCAAGACATTCACGAAACTACACACACGAACCTGAACTTTCCAAAGACATAGGCGCAAAATTCTTGTCTTGACTAAAGTCATGTCTTGTATGAAGAATTGCAGATCCCCCTCGTTTCTGGTGGTTCTTGAATGCTAGAGTCGCTCACTGTGGCCAACCTTACCACAATAAGAGTATGTTGTAGTCGTCTCAAATGTTACGGGAACATTTAACAATCGCTGTAGGCTGTTATAATACGAAGGAGCTCCGGAAAAGAAATGCAAACGTAACTCTATTCGGCCAGAAAATCAACGCTGACAGTTCGACCCATACTTGGCGAAGACGCTGCTACCCACCCTAATCTCGTGTGCGGACATGTCAATAGAAGACGCTGGAATTACTTGGGGTCTTGCTAATCCCAGGCCTGGCACTGACCTTCGTTTCATTCAACGACTCTTACTTATTACCTTAATGTCCATCCTTTCCTTGGCCGTCACTGTTGGCCTCACAACATTCATTTCTATTGGGCCTAGGCGCTAACGCCCCCTATTTTCGGAACACCGGGTGACTGTTTACGTTGATGCTTGTATTGTAGCATCAGTCACGCTTTGCCTTCTTATCCCATCGAAGATCCTGGGAAGAATGCATCATCAGCACTCCTGCTCTCATCACGATGCCCGTTGGATGGTGCTACGATTCTGTCTCCCCTGGCGGCTGCAGACATCCCCCGGGGACATGCCCACTACGGCACGACATAGCGAAATGCAATTGCGGGCTTATCCTTGACGCTCGCAACTATGAAGCGCACGTTCACGGCCAAAGACATCAGCAAATCCTCGCCGACGCGCTCCGCCCCATATCGAAGCGGGGAAAGGCTGGTCCGATGTTGAAAAGGTGCCCCTACTGTCGGCCCGCTAGAGATTTTGGGAGGACGAGTTCGAAGCTCATGTTGCAACCCATACGGTGCAAGAGCGGCTGGCGGTAGCTCTTGAGGACGCTCAGAGAAACAAGAACGGGATCGAAGTGTCTGACCAAGACGGCCTTGATTTCGGAATCGTCGATGAAGACGAGCAACATTCCGTGGTAGTCGATATGCTGCTACAAAGAACTGGTGGAGACGACTCTAGCGCACCGATCTCATTATCAAAAATCAGGATGTTATCTTCGCAGAGGCAGGACGAGCATGGTACGAAGTGAGTCGTCTGCACATTTTGCACGGGAGCTGTCTGCTTGTCGTCGTCTTTCAATATGCTGGCTATAAAAAGCTTCACTCTTTTTCTATTGAATATTGATACTAATGATGTACCCGTTATACTAGGTTCTCCGTAGCTATAACACCCACTTCCACATTCATACGCTGCGGTTGTCCTCACACGATCCTTGTCACGTTCCATCCATCCTATGCAGGGTGCTTTGAGGACACACTGGAGCTCGTGTTTGTCGATGTTGTCAAGCGCCGCCGGTTTGTCATCCAGAGAAAGATCAACGCTACCGTCGGCAGCCGTGCTGATCACGAGTACCTCGCTCCCAAAGCTCCTTATACTCGGCGGAAGCGACGAAATATCAAGTTAGACGGACCGGTCAAACGCAGCCTTCGTCCTCCCACTTGGACTCCGACGAAGTGGATTTCCAAGCTTCCACGATTCAATGTTCCTCAGCACTTGATTCAGGCAGTATATACTGAAAAGGGGTATCTGAAGAAATCCGCCAGGCAAGATATCAAGGGATTCATGCCCTCGTCATTTAACATCGATACGTATGCGCAGCATTTCCAGATCATGCTTTATTTGGAAGAAGAACAGGAAAAGTTGTTTTGGTTTAGATTGACCTGATGCTGTGCTCATTTCATCTCATAGGCAGGATCTGGACGCCTATTCATTGTCGGACGTTGAGATAAAGCCTGTACACCCTAGATACGAGTAAGTGTTTGTGACGATCGTCGGTATCTGCGCCAATCCATTTTACTTAGACTCCAAGTCAAAGGTCTTTCTGAAGGCCGTCCCTCTGTCCTTGTCGGAGATTTCATTCTCGTTCGTCCTGTCGGTCAACCCGATAAGACTTGGTTTGAAGGGCGTGTTCACCACGTTGCCATGTCATGCCTCAAACTTGCCTTCAGCGATAAATTCATACCTATCGTGGAAACAAGTTTGACGTAAGATTCGTCCTGAACCGCCTTCCCCATCGCCGAGCGCACCATGCCCTGGTCAACAAGAATGACTCCCCTCGATTATTGTTCCCAGGTCCCGAGCACCTGAGAGATGCACAACCTGTCTCCCCGGATGAATTGGAGGCACTGATCCCCTTGAATCGCAGTCTTGGAGATAATCCCGAGCAGCTAGAGACAGTAGCCGCTATTGTACACCAACCAAGAGGAAGCGTGCCGTTCATCGTTTTCGGGCCGTAAGTAATTATCCTCGTTGGTATATACATGTAGTCTGATCCTGATGATTTGTGCAGTCCTGGAACAGGAAAGACGGTAACCATCGTAGAAGCTATGGAGCAGCTCCTCCAGCGTCACCCCGAGGCCCACATCCTAGCATGTACACCCAGAAACAAGGCTGCAGACCTCATCGCACAGAGACTATTGCACCTTGGTCCTACGGACATATTTCGCCTGAACTCTTTGTCCCGCAAATACGATGATCTTCCCAAGACTCTTCGCCAATTCTCCCTTGTCAATGGAAACTTGAATTTTGCTATGCCGGCGGTTGAAGATGTAATCAAACATCGTGTCGTGGTTTGCACGTGTGTCTCCGCTGGTGCTCTTGCAAGCCTGGGCGTAAAGCCTGGTCATTTTGGATGGATATTTATCGACGAGGCGGGTCAGGCCACAGAACCGGATACTATGATCCCTATTAAGGGGCTGACAGATAGTCAAACAAACGTGATCTTAGCAGGTGATTCAAAGCAGTAGGTCCCATTGTCTACTCAAGGCTGGCACTGGATCTGGGGCTCAGGATGAGCTATATGGTTAGGTTGATGGAAAGACCATGCTATAACTTATTGCCATGGAATGGCAGTGGAACCGGTGGGGGACGGGGCGTTACGTACAGACTTTTTTCCCTTCGTATCCATATTTCTCATCGTTTGCTGTAAATCAGGATCATGGAACTCCTCAAAAATTTCCGATCTCATCCAGCCATTTTAGCCTTCCCGAACGCACACTTCTACGGAAACCGGCTACAGGCATACGGTGATCCTTTACTGACGAGGAGCTTGGAAGACTGGGAGGGCTTCCGACGAGAAAGTTCCCAATTATATTTCATGCCGTGGTTGGTCGAGATCAAAGAGAGGAGTCTTCGCCGTCGTACTTCAACATCAATGAGGCTACAATCGTAAAGAACTACTGCTTAAAGCTTGTTGCAAAGAAGGGTACACGTAATGCATCTTTCTCCCAATAATGTCAAGTCATAACACTGATAGAAGGCCCTAGGCGCTGACCATATTGCCGTTATTACACCGTATCATGCACAGAAAAAGAAGATTTTAGACCTCTTCTACCAAGATTCAAAATTAGAGAACATCAGCGTCGGGAGTGTGGAGGAGTTCCAAGGACAAGTATTCTTGACCATTTTTGTTTCTCTTCAGGGGACTGACGTCCTCTGTTTGTATAGGAACGTCGAATAGTCATCATATCCACTGTGCGCAGCTGTTCTGTACTTCGTTGCGTCAGACATTCGACGCTCTCTCGGCTTTGTTGCGAGTCCACAACGGTTCAATGGTGCGTCTCAATCTCAGACTCTTTATTCGGTCCGTTGTAATTTACACTGTCCATAGTCGCTGTGACTCGTGCTCAAGCCCTTCTCATCATTGTTGGCAACGCTGATGTTCTAGCGCTGGATCCTGTATGGCGAACATTCATGAACTACGTTCATACCATGGGCGGCTGGTGCGGACCTCGGATTTCATGGGACTCCATGGCCAACGTAGATGATTATGTTGAAAGTGTAAAGAGCCGAGCTGCTGGTGAGGCCCAGGAGACTATTACGAGGCTGAAGTCGCTCGTAGTCGGCGTGAGCGAAGGGGGAGGTTTCATTCCCCCCTTCGATAGCGATGATGACGAAATTGACGGAGGATTAGGCGACGGATTGGTCGAGGTAGACTGAAGGATATTATATGACGGCTCCCACTAGTTCACTGTCCGGCCTTGCAGCAGAAACAAGACATAGACATAGATCAGAAATTATCCCTATCTTTGGAGATAACACGCATCCGTTCAAATCATGCGTGTTACTCACTTTCAAGTTCCGGACGTCTCTGTATGCAGTAATGCTTCAAAGTTCAACCCAACCTTTGTCGGACGACAAGAATTCGTCAATGATATTGGGTGCTTTTAAGGGCATATTTTTTAACCTGGGTCGAGCCGGACTCCCGCAAGACTATTTTGCGACGAAAGACTGCCTTTAAAAAATCAGAGAATGGAAGTCCTAGTTCGCGTAATGTATACAAGGATCTGATGGAAATGAACAGGACTTATAACAGAAATCACAGACCCAAGGCCAAGCTTGAAAGTATGGTGTTTCTATGGTGTTTCCTTTCCCATGTCCCAGGTTCTGGTATCTGAATCGGAGCTCAGATATTTAAAGAAGCACAAAAAAGATCACGGTCACTGACAAGTTAGGAGAGCATAATGGCTAAGCGAAAACACAAGTGAGCGTAGACACCCTTTCACAAGCTGTATAACAGGTTAAGTCGACGTCGGCAGATTCAGCACCTTTACGAGCTTTTACTTACCTGGAGAAGTACGAACTGTGTACGTGCACATATGCCAGTTCAATCGTAATTTTATTCTATTTGTGGACAAGAGTCAAGTTGCAGCCGCTCGGGACTGCCGAGGTTTCTCGCCCAGTGATAAAAAATACCTGTGTATATGGTGTCGTAAGTTTTGGTAAATCCCGCAAGCGAAGATACACCCACGATGTCTGTAACAACCCAGCATACTCCATTTTACACAGACCATCCTGAAAATGAAATGTACCCGTGACGTCTAAAATACTGGGCCTTTTGCGGATATACCTGCAATGAATAGTCCAATAGCCACGAACAGAGTGGGAGGCAGCATGAGGGCTTCACGAAACCGGTGAGCAACAACAATGTGTATTTAAGGACACTCACGAATCCGAAACTCAGGACAATCATCTTTCCCGCAGTCAGGACTAAGACGACGATACAAGTTGTCCTGGATTGCATTAGCGATCTGCACTCCGCCATACAGGCCTATCCCAAAGGCGATGTAATGTAATCCTGCAACTCCAATACTCTCGTGATATATACCAATGAATATTCCGGAATTGATGTCAGTATCACTGTGAGAATATCAAGAGATGTCCTAAAAGGCAAGACTGAGGAAAGTACGATGGATCGACCCTGGAGTGACACCAAGAAGAGTCAAAAAGTACTCGGATGAAGCACTTGTTGTCCCGTATTGAAGATCGTCGACGAACATGATCAGCACATGTTAGTCAGGATGGGGGATAGGTCTTACATATAAGGAAGATATATCCCTAGTAACCGGATGATAGGTTCGGTCATAAGCAAGTAGACGGTAGAGTAGTAAATTGGTAGATGGAATCACTAGTAAGTCAAAATGATCTCATCGGGTCTTCAATATTGAATGGAGCTGTATGTACCTAGCACGAAAATGGATTAGAGGAGCGAAACATACTACCACTGGAAACGATAGTATGGACTCGCAAAAATAGAGGGTCCTTCGGATGTCTGAAGTAATGAACTTTCATTCTTTCGAGCGATGGATATGATTATTCGGTGTCCTATGTCGGTTAATGAACGATGGCAGGTGTGATTTGAATTACCTGTCCCTCAAACTCTTCAATGCTCCTCCGCGCATCTTTTAGTGTTGCATCTCGATGATATAGGTGTAGAATTTTGGCCTTCGGCTTATATTCCGCGAGGGTACAGGTGATGCCATATATTCGGGAACGGACAAGGAATACCAATCAGCTAATGTTAACCAAGGCATCATCCTGCATTCGACGGATCAGGTACATCAAAATTTGGCCTGCAATAGGTGTCGAAGTCGTGTTTTCTGGATTTCGGTTTTCAAGCCAGGTTTTTTCTCTTCGAGCTGAGGAATTCCAGCAGATTCGTGCCTAAATGGCCTTCAATCTCCCCATTGTAACCACCACAAAATGCTCTGTCCCAGAATCTCAGATGTGCTTGATTCGATTTGCCACACCGGTATTGTTTTCTCTCTCCGTTCGACAGCTGCTCCTGAAGCAACGAAAAAGTCTTGGAGCCGTTCTTCCGGCTGGGCGCTGGCTGATCTTTGTACGAAATTCGACATCAAGCTGAAGTAGAGCAAGGTTGATAATTAAACTTTTCGGGCCGATTTTTCCATCCGGAGGTGTACGGATCAGCCAGATCGGCGACCTGTTTTGCTCAGATTGTTCTTGGTTTCGTTCACCCACCTGGGAGAAGCAACGATACATCGGGTTTATACATTCAGGGTCACCGTGAAGTTGTACCACCGACAAACAGCTCTGTTGCGTGACCATACGGGGCATCAATTTATAGATGCTGTGGAATCCTCAGTGGTCGACTCTTATTTCCAACTGGGACAACAGGAGATTATTGTAGGAACGGTGCCAGTGCGTTGTTCTACTGATGCAAAACTAACTCTAGTGACGGCTTTGGAACGCTGAGTTTGTATATTTCGACATTTTACAAGACCATTTACTCCAACTGGACTCAGGTTTTGCTAGTAGTGTTCTTCAGGCACATTCAGTGTCATTCATCGAGATCTACAACGTGGGCAACACAGAAATAGACTTTCAAAGATCAACGACGTCACCGACTCGCGTCATTGCCTGTCAGGATTTTTGGTATATAATGGACTCCAGGATATCTAGCGTTGGTTACCCTTCTCCCACTTCCCCGCCATGACGAACGTCAATGAGCAGAACCACACCATGGTGAGTTCATTCTTCAGGCTTCTCACGGGCAACGCCGTTGACGCGTCTCCATAGATACAAGCCTTCGAGTGGTACTCTGAAGGAAATGGCGTTCACTGGAAGAAAATCGCGGACGTATCCCCAGAGTTGGGCGAAATGGGGATTACCGCCATGTGGTTGCCCCGTACGTTGTCGAAGACGCGCCCACCATTTCATACTGACATTGCTGCCAGCTCCTACAAAGGCGGCTGGCCAGGAGTCAGTTGGCTACGACATTTACGATTTGTACGACCTCGGCGAGTTTGATCAAAAAGGCGGGTTAAGGACCAAATACGGTACGAAAGAAGAGTTTTTGGGCGCCATCAAGAAGGCCAGGCAACACAGTATTGTTACCTACATAGACGCAGTGTTGAATCACAAGTGCGTGCTCATTTCTTCTTTTAAATTTTCCATGACTAATTGATGCGCAGATTTGGAGCGGAGAGAACGGAAGAATTTGGTGCTACCGAAGTTGATACCAACGACAGGAACAAGGAGGTCTCTGATATTTATGACATCAAGGTGCGTTTTTCTGGCTTGGATCTAGCTGTTTTCTAATCGTAGCTATAGGGCTGGACGCCTTCGATTTCCCCGGGAGAGGCGGCAAGGTAGGTGCATTGCGCCGTCTGCTCCAACCCATTGACTCATTTTTTCCAGTACAGCAAATTCAAGTGGAACTTCAACCACTTTACCGGCGTGGATTATGACGATAAAAACGGCAAATCGGCGATATTCCGCATTCATGGCGACGGTAAGAACTGGGCCCAAGGCGTCGACGACGAGAACAGCAATTACGACTATTTGAGTGAGTTTTCTAATACCATAGGCTTGATGTCAGTGGACTTACCATCATGTAGTGGGTGCGGATATCGACCACAGCCACCCGGATGCACGGAAAGATGTCATCAATTGGGGGAAATGGGTTATCAAGGAGACCGGTGCTGTTGGGTTCAGATTTGATGCTGTCAAGGTAGCCTTTCAGTCACATCTCTGGAACCACCGCAGCTCATTTCATGATCGCAGCACATCGACAGCCAGTTCATCGCTGATTTCGTCAAGGCTGTACGCGAGGACACTAACGACCCTCATCTATTCGCTGTTGGTGAGTACTGGAAGGATGATTTGAGCGACTTGGAGGAGTATCTGAGCGCACTCGGGACGCAGGTTTGTCATTCATATCTTGCATACTACGATATAATTTATGGCATAACTTAGTATAGCGTATTCGACACACCGTTACACTACAACTTCAAGGAAGCCGGAGACAGAGCCGAAGAGTATGATATGCGGGCCATTTGGGATTCCACGATTGTCCAAAAGAGGCCGATTGATGCGGTGACTCTTGTTGATAATCATGAGTGCGTTTCATTGTCCTGATATGTTTGTGTTCTGATGGCTTTCTAGTACTGTGAGCGCTATAGTAATTATGCTTGATACTTTTTGTTGAGTGATCCGGGTTCCATAGCAAGTCGGCCAGGCACTTGAGAGCTGGGTTTCTCCGGCGTTCAAGCCCTTAGCATATGCTTTGATCCTGTTGCGACCATCCGGGTACCCGTAAGTTATTATTATTATTACTACTTTAGACCGTCTTTTCATTGATGTAGATGCGTCTTTTGGGGCGACTTGTACGGCACGGAAGGAGATAATCCTCAGGAACCGGTATCTCAGCTTGATGTCATGATCCGTGCGCGCAAGCTGTACGCGTACGGTGAGCTGAGGGATTATTGGGACCATATGAACTGTGTGGGGTGGGTGAGGATGGGAGGAAGGATAAAGGAATTGACGGCTGTGCCGTCGTTTTGTGTAATGGGTCGGGTGAAGGGTCTGTGATTCTTTCAGGAACGTGATATTTTGTTTCTGACTAACTGATCTCCAGATCAAAGCGTATGGAAATTGGCAAGGTAAGTTACATCATTTCAGTTGTTCCGGTCGTTACTTACCAAAGATTGGCAGGAACATGCTGGTGAAAAGTGGAAAGACTTGCTAGGGTGGTATCAAGGTGAAGTTATCATTGGAGATGATGGTTGGGCAGAGTTCAAGTGTTCTGCTCGAGTGCTAGCATATGGGTGAAGGAAGAAGCAAAGCGGAGAGGAGGCAGAACCTGAGTTCCACAGGTATAGAAGATGTTAGCATTAGAACCGGACATCAGATTGCCTCGCCGGTACCTACTGTATGTGTATAGACTGAGAAAAGATAGAACTATAGACTTGATGCAGGCTAAGGTTCTATCATGTTAGCGGAAGCCCAACACGGTATATCTATCATCAGTATTCCACTAGCTTGCTCGCAACTCCATGCAAGGCCGTGCGTTTGAGAAATCAAGGTCCCGTCTCTATTAATACCCATAACATACACGATTGTAAAGGTAATTGTCCAGCTCATTCCTCTCCCTCAAGCACCAGTGGCAGCAAGGCGTGAAGCAGCATCGGATTGAGTCGTGCAAGCAAGAGACTGAAACCAAAGTCAGGATGAGAACCATCAAAAAAAGGGGGGAACAATACGTACTGTTCCGGCTTTGTTCACCAGGGGAAGGGCAAAGCACTGAGTACCCCCGGCGCACTGAGTGATCGTGAACTGACCTCCGACGCATTGTGCGAAACCCCCATTGACGCAGGCCGAGTCTCCGTCGGTACAAGGAGACGATGCGGTCAGGCTAGCGAACTGCGCGTTGAGAGCCTTGGCGTCTTCGCCATTCTGTTTCTGGAAACCGGTGGCGGAAGTGCCAGTCGAGGTTGAGGCGACTGCTGAGGATGTGGGTGAACTGCCCACTGCGTCGTCAGCTCCTGCGTTGTTGATAGCGGAAGCGGTAGAGGAGCTGGCGGCAGAGGAGGCGGAGGAGGCAGGAGCCGGAGAAGAAGAAGAGCCGGAGGAGGAAGAGCCTGAACTGGTGGATCCGCTGGATCTATATTTCATATTAGCTAGATTATTAATAGTGGCCGCTGATTAACACACCCGGCACCGGGGTTTTGAACGAGCGTATTCAGCTGGACACCGTCGGGAACCGGACCGTCGGGTTTGGCGGGGCACGAACCAGGGGGATTGACAGCGCTTAACCCGAGAGGGACGTTTCCGGTCTGGTCTCCGCTAAACTTTGTGAAGTCGGATCCGGCGAACTCGCAGTGGAACAATCCGTTGAGTTCAGAGTTCTTTGGCGGCAGTTTGGCAGTAGGGCACTTGCAAGCTGTCGGGCTGAAAAACGTGTTAGGAAAGGTAATGATAGAGTTTAAAAGAGAGCTCACGGCATTGCGAGGCTGTTGAACGAACAGCAGGGTCAATCTGATCATGTCGGCATCGTTGTTAAGTTGTTTGGCAAGGTCGATCATCTGGTCGGCTGCGTTTTTGTCACAGTTTCCTCCGGCAGCCAAGAGACTTGTAAAGGCTGTTTGGGAAAGGGGGTTGCATTGACCGCACCACCCGCGGTGAGCTGAAAGTATTAGTGAGATGAGATGACGCCGCGGGAAAGAAAGAGAACTCACACATGCTTGTTCCCAATCATGTGTGGCATCTGCAATGGTCTGGGCGATCCGCTTTTGGAGAGGAAGCGCTGAAGAAAGTGCGATCGACGCTGAGAGAACGAAGAGGGAGCTGAAGTGGACCATTGTGGACTTGAAGGTAAGAAGAACTGGGAAGAGATTGAACGTTTGAAAGAAAGTCTGGAGCGCCGGGCTCAAAGAAGGTGTAGAAGGGTAGGATGGAGGGAAGGGAACTGTGCACTTGAATGAAAAACAAGAGGGGGTTTATATAGGCGCAACGGAAGTAAATCCTAAATTTGGCTCACAATGGTCCGGAAAGGGGTGGTGACCTAAAGATGAGTGCCACATGATCGTATGCTCGGAATCACGGTTGGGAGGTTACTTGTAACATTGACAGGAACTGCTGGTTCGCATTGTACTGGGTGTGACTCCATCATCCATGTCGCCAATGGATGGTGTTGGCCTCAAGACGATCGCAGTTATCGAGATCAGACGGATCATCTTTTGAAGCATGAAAAAAAGTGATGTGTCCCACCAGGAATGCAGACGAAGATAGAAGAACGATGGGTTCAAAATGATATTGTATCTCAGTTGCTTGTACGAGCTTCAGTGATCGATGTATATGTGAGTCCGTTGCCAGGCATGAAACACCACATTGCACAAGCTCCAAGCATTGAAGAGGAAGCAATGTTCACCAAATTCCCTTCCGGAAGGGAACAATGAACAATGGCACGATGCCAGAATTTGGCTCCGTTAATCGCTGATTGTTATGACCAGCAAACAAGGGCCATCTTGGTGTTCGTCTCCAACTAGAACAAAAGGAACCTCCGAAGCTTCGAAGTGAGTATTTATAGATGCACATTGCAGGTGGAGTCGAGAATGCGGCAATCAAGGAACCGAGACCGACATTCGTGTCGTGTGGGGAACGAAAGAGCCACAAGTATTGCTTGGATAGTGCTGTTCATCCATAGATGGTATCTCGCCGATCGGGTACAGGATCCTGGGAATATCGTACTTGCTTGACGACGCCAAGATTCATACAGCAGCTGGTGGCAACAAGTAACGTACAGTGTCACAGAGAGCACAATACAAAGTCATCGGTGTCCGTTTCTTGGAAGTTGATGGTGGAAGTAGTAGAGCCAGAAGATAACTGAGGAACTAAAAAAGGAAAAGAAGTGTCAGTGTTTGGCTGCACGGTCACGTTGGGACCGTTGCCAAATAACGCCACATTCACACCTTTTCCTATTCTCCATGGCGGAGGCTACATTCAAGGATATACCTGAATTATTCGAGGTTTGCCGTACCTTTGAGCACCTGAAATGTAGCTCAAAATCTCCCCAGGTCGAATTAGGAGAATCTCTGACAGCAAGAACGGAGAGCCTCGGTGAGCAAATCCGCGCCAAACGAGACGAACATTGTTGACGACAGTGACAGCTACGTTCCGCGAACTAGGTCCTCCAGATCTGTGCCATGTCGTCAAAAGCAACGGAAAGAGCGCTCACCGAGACGTACGTGTCAAGAGTTCGCTGCGAACGTGTCTCATTTCCTTCCAGCTCGGGTCGTATCACTACATTTCTGGCGTCGATGCCTCGTCCTCTGCCTCGCTTGCAGCATATATTAACTCATTAACATATGCGATTGAAGACAGCTCTGCTTGGTTCGCAAAAACTGCCGCCTGGAAGGTTAGAAATGGATGTTATTGGTGAGCGCCGACCAATTTGCACTGCGGACATAGCTCACAGCGCGTGTCATTTTTAGCTGCTTCAATGCATTCTCCCGCGTAGATATTCGTGTCGACGTCAAGATTCCTGGTGGTGTGAACGCGTATGTGATTGATCTAAGAGGGGAAAGGTGCGTCGACTTGCCAGTTTTCCAAATTCGAAGGGCTGACGTTGGTCATTAGACATGAAGCGACCCCGGAAATCTGGCAGAAACCTATGTGTCGGCGCTGCTGCGGTCTATATTGTATTCGGATGACCCACGTACTGGCTAGATGCTACCGCAAACTAGACCCAATAACTTCTGGAAGCCGAGATTAGGTTCCTTCAGGCGGCCGAGAGCTTGTTTATGAAAGGTACGTGGACCTTGTCCTTCGTGTAACCGGCACTGATGATCAACTAGGCTGGCAAGTTGGATCGATCCCGAAATACAGGTGGCGACCGTCGTTCGAACCATTTGACGGCTGGGATCATGAAGTACTTTGGAGACAGTGGACGCTTTCAGCAAGCTGCTAATCTGTTCGAGAAGATTTCTGCAAAGGAACCCGAGGTTGCGTCTCTACTGGCACGGAGTTATATTGGCATGAGTATGTGTCCTTTTGAATACTGGTGACTGCCTAGTTGATGCGACACTCTGCAGACGAAGAAAACTAAGGCAGTCCAGATTATCGCAGCAGCGATGAAGGAGACCCCCAGTCTTACACACTCCTCCATGTTCAATGTGATTTCCTGCGTTCGAAGGAAAATTCGAGTGGGCGCTAAAGCTTGCTCGCCAAGCCGTGAATTGTGCTCCCAGCGAGTTCGTGACATGGGAGAAGTTGACGGAAACTCTACCTCGACCTTGGCCAATTCGAATCTGCCCTTTTGACCCTCAATCATGTCCAATGTTCACGTTTAACGGACGAGATGCCCACCGGAATCTGACCCCATCTCGTGTACATCTACCTTTTCAACGACCAGATTGGTGAAATCCACTCCCCCTGAACGGCCAAAACTGATGACGAGTGAAGCCGATCCTGCTTTGCAACGCCTACCTTCCCCTGGACTTCGTGGAACCTGGGCCCGCGCATACACACTCCTAACCCGACTAGTTTCGCAGATTGGCTGGGATGAACTCCTCAAAACAAGGAGTAGCGTGTTCGTTATGGAAGAGGAATACCGTATGCAGAAGGCCCAGGGGGAGATTGCCCATTCTGCGAACGGCAGCTCGACGGCAATCCACGAAGACGGCAGTGTTTCAACCGTCGGCAACAACCCTTGATAATGCATCAACGCGTGGGATGGTATCGCCCCATAGTCCCAGTCAGGACTCTATGAAGAAGAATGGATCATTAGAAGCAACCATTCCGGACGATCCGGATTTCAACAGAGTCCGATCGAGATGCCAGAGAAGCGGAAAGGAAAGAGACCGAGCACAGCAATGAGGACGAGGAGAGTTCGCCAGTAAGCTGTCAACGGGAATGGGACCCCGCATCATGTGTTGAAGGAAGCGCACGATCTGGAAAGGCTGTCCAAGGCGGCCGCAGGTGAAAAGTGACAAGAAGGAGGAGGATACAGCGTCTCCCGGCTTACCTCCGGAGCCGTTCTCTTTCAGCAACAAGCGGCTATGCGAACGGTGGCTGGACAATCTATTCATGGTGCTGTACGAGGTAAGTCTGGCAACGGTACCCGGTTCACTGATGCGCCCTCATGATTTGCTGTAGGATCTGCGCGTTTGGACGATATTTAGAGCAGAAGTTGCTCATTTCAAGACGCAGCACGTCGCCTACCGAAAGACAGGATATGAATGGGAAATTCTAGGCGATCTTGGGATGCGTTTACCACCACAAAGAGGAGGCCAAGGAAGCGTACCAGCGGTGTTTTGGATGCTCCCCGGTATTCGCAGAAGCTTGGGCCAAGTTGATGGAAATGTATGCGGAGGAGGGGGATATTCAGCGGTCAATACAGACGGCTATACGTGTGGCTGCATACCAGTATGCTGATTATACGGAGATGACAGTGAGTAACGTTTTCTTAATGTATTGGTTGCATCAAGGGGTACTGATGTCTTGTGTGTTCCCAGTACCCCACGCAGATCGCCCGAAGCTTCTTCAAGCTCGGCCAAATTCACGGGCACGCCAAGATTTCGAACACGCTAATAAGCATGGGATTGCCTGATTCTATTTACAAAATTATGGACAGTTATCTGCAGTATGGTAAAACCTTCAAAGTAGAAGGGTATGATTTCTGATTCGTTTTTTTTATATTCCCTTGCGCGTCTTTACTCTTACATGTAATCCTCTGCTGTTTGAGCCCTCATGGATGTATATTTTTCTCGGTTGGTTGACACTGGAGGAAGAGTCTAGAAATAATCCACTGGGCCTGGTTGCCATCTTCTCTGATTGGGAGGAAGCGTAGAATAGGTCGAATGGATCCGGCACATGCGGTCCGAATGATCCCAAAAGGGGCGATTAGTCGACGTAAACAATTTGCAGCACAAAATCTTATATTGCGCTCGACCCTTAACTTGATTTCTTACCACCACCATGTCCCGTTCCCCGCCTATTCATCGTCTCTCTTCGTCGAGCTCGAAGGAGCAGCAGGACCTCATCAATGCATACGAAGCCGAGGAAGAAAGGCTCATTAACTTGCTCTCACGGAAACTGGAGAAGGTGCGTCGTCGTCGTCTTAAATCGTGACGGACGGCTGATGAACTCGACGGCAGTTACGCGAGGAGAAGATTGACTTGGAGAATACCCTTGAGGCAGAATCTGAATCTCATGTGAACAGGCTGTCGAGGCAGCTCACCGCGGCGCTGCTGGGCCAACATGAGAACGGAGCGAGCTCGTCGACACCCGGAAGGGCGGCGTCGTTGAGTGATCCGAGCGTGGGAACGATGCTGGAGTCGCTTGCGTCGTGAGAACGAGCAACTGAGGAATCGCCTCGTTGATACTGAACGGGACTATATCCGCGTGTCGAGGCTGACGACATATACAGGGAGGAGCTAATCGAGCATAGGATGCGCGTCAGTGACTGATTTACTCGCTGTACGACTCTCATTTCTGAATTCCTGACTTCACATAGTTGGGTGTACCCGTTGACAACCTAGTAGGACTACACTCAGCAGATCCATTCTCTCAGCCAATACATCGCAAACCGTCGTACTCACCCTCTAACTCTGTTCTTCATATCCCTACTCACCGGACGTCGACGCAAATACCAATAGGCCGACCATCGTCTATCCGACGTGTCAATACGAATCCTTCCTCGGAACAGCTGTCTGAATACCAGTCACCAGAGTCGCCCGAGTCTCCGTATCCTCCTTCACCGTTGATGTCCACGAATAACGCTAGTGTGGTGAGTAATAACACGAACATGACGAGCCCGCCCACATCGCTGTCGGTGAATCCTACACCCACTTTTGCGACGCCTTCGAGGGGGCTCACGTATCCTTCTGTTCCACCGCCTTCCTTGTCATCATCGTTTGGGTCTCCTGTCGTGGCTTACCATCGGGATCACTCGCTTTCACCCGTGGAGCCTCTGAGCCGGAGGAGCTCCAGCGCGCGAAGGGGAGCTTTGATTGGCAGACGGGTCCCAGCAGAAGCCGTAGTCACAGCCGCCGGGCGAGCGTGGAGCGTGGGGCCAGAGTCGCTGAGACAGGAACGCTTGTTCCGCGGAGCAGAGCTGGTAGCCACAGTTTACCTGCAACAACGGAGGGTGACGAGATCTTGCTGTTGAGCCATAATTAACATCGCCAGGCTTGGGAGTCGGATCATCTTCGTCATGATGGACAAGAAACTCGTGTTCATGCCGAGCCAACCGATTCTTGCACCATCATCGATCTTCAGTCGTAATTGTACATCATTTCGTTCGTTCTCCTGCAGAGACTCAACATCTCCCTTATTTCTCCGATAGTGTACAATGATAATGCATACGATACCTTCTTCATTACATTCAATGTAGCTTATATCCATCATTTAGCAGTTATCATTCACACTGACCAATTTGTAAGTACCAGTATAACTTTATCTAAGGCACTGATCCTTAGCATGCTCCACTGTGAATTGCACTTGTTTCTGCGTTCACAGACCCACTAGAGAACGACAATCTACAACCGATACTGTGATTTGACAATGGAAGGTTCATACCTCATTCACGTCCCATTTGACGGATCGCGAACTATGCTTCAGACTTTGATTTGTTGCGAATAGATAGGCATAATTTAGAAAGAAATGTCAACAAATGTAGGTCGATGGTCGCTCATGAGAAGACCGTCATTGTTCAAGGCAGAGTCTACCTTGTACGAATTCGCCGTCCTGAAACCTAATATCTTATATCCGTTATTTAGCAGTTATCATTCACACTGACCAATCTGTAGGTACCAGTATAACTTCATCTAAGGAACTGATTCTTGGCGTGTTTCATCTGATTGGCTCTGTTTTGGAGCAATGTATGCGAGAAATTTTACTACTCTCCTTTGAAGAGGAGACCATAATTCATATCACAATGCTGACTACGTTTTGAATATTGAACAAGGACTACTGCTTGAGCCTTCCTCTTACAATTGCTCGCATAATCCAGTTCTTTGATTAAGTTCAGGTTCAGGTAGTATTGCTTGTATCTTTGAACCTGGTATAGCTTGATGTGGAGACTTCCGCACCTAAACTTCCAAGTTCAGATGTAGCTCGAGCTACATAATGCATTGTCGCCTCCCAAAAAAAATCCCTTATTTCAGGATAGTACAGATCTAATAAGTAGGTTTAACGTAGAAAGGTTTCACGTTTGTCTAGGTGTAAGTTATTAGGTAACGGGTTCACGAACCAGACCACGAACTATATTTACATACAACTTGACAGCAGCCTAATCATTCTTGGGTGATCTGAACTTTGTCATAAGTAAAGGAGTTTTTGGCGCTTTGAGGTCATTTCGGGAATCTCGGAGAACCCTTGTTACAAGCCTCGTCTCGGTTTATGACAAAAGACGTATACTTGCTTCCACATTTCACAAACTCATTAGAGAATGGACGACAGACCAACCGCTACTGTGTTTTGACAATGTTATGTTCGTGCCTCATTCACGTCCCATTTGCCAACGTAAAGGAGACCAAGGGCGGATCGTGAACTAAGATCCAGGCCGTGATTTGTTGCTAATAGATATGCATAATTTAGAAAGAAATGTCAACAAACGTAGGTCGATGGTCGCTCATGAGAAGACCGTCATCGTTCAAGGCAGAGTCTACCTTGTACGAATTCGCCGTCCTGAAACCTAATGAAGCTATGAGTCCGAACGGAAAGAAAGAAATGCCCTCACCATCCTCCGTTACTTCCCCCAAAGGCAAAATCTATTCTCGTCCACTTGCTGCTATCTGAAGGACCGGTCCATCCACTATACGTCGCATAGTTCTTCGACACCCTCCGTTGGGGGGCCTGGGCTCGGAGATCCTTCATCACAAAGTCCGGGAGGTGGTGGCAGACATCGTATTTGGCTGCCCAAGTCGCGTTCATCGCGAAAAAGATCGTGCGAACCTGTAAATTAATCCCGTACGCCGCAGAATCGTCGCCGGTAGAAGGACTATTCATTTAGTGTTACCACGCTAACCTAGAACACCGACGATAGAATAAGTACCTGTTAAAATCGCCGGTAACAAATACCGGTCCATTGGACTGCACTGCTTCGTATTTAGCGCGCGTCAGGATCATCGAGGCACCTAATTGCCGTTGATCATCGGATATATCATCCAGGTGAGTGTTGATCAATGTAAAGGTTTTGCATCCGGTCATGAACCGGGCAACGTTTGCGATACGATAGCTCCCCGCGCCGGGGTACTTTGACGGCCCCAATGGTGTGCTTCTGTGCACAACGACCGTACATAATGTGTCGAATCAATCAAGTGCCTTAAAGGACTCACGACAGCCAGAAAGTATCGTTCCATGATAGTGTCACATCAGTCCTGAATACGAACAAAATGAGATGCTGGAGAAAAATAGAATATCGGGCACCCACGTCTTATAAAAGATAGCACTGAACTCCCCGGCAGCCACTCCGTCATCACGACCCACACCGGCCTATTTCCGGTCACACACAAATAACTTAACGTGAGGAAAACACATACGTAGGACCATTCATCACCAAGCAACTCAACGAGATCGTTGACCTGCCGAAGCAAAGCTTCTTGTATGCCTGCACGGACATATATGAATGAGTATTTCAAGACCCTAAAGATAAAATACACAGACTAAGAATGGAAGCTCCCTCATTCAGGACATGCTCCGCTATGCGAATTCTACGTGTGCTCCAGGGTTGTTCAGCGCCGTTGGATATACTGAGGTCTGTAAAATTCTGTAGAGGATCACCGAGGGAATCTATAGATTCCTGCACGGTGATATTATTTGACTGCGAATCGTATCGCATGTTCCAGGTGCCTATGCGGAGCGCAGACACCAAAGGAGAGGTGATCACAAGTAGATACGCGGCAAGAGACAGCATCCTGTCCCAAACACAAAAGAGCTCTAAATGAAAATGGTCTCAACATTGTACATGCTTTATACCCGCTCGATACAGCTAGATGGGTAAGAAGGAACGTGAACAAAATGAGGGTGGACGCTGCTTCGAGGAAGTACGTGTACAGCAAAGTACGATGTAGATATCGGGCTGGCTTCTACCTCTCAACAGCTTGCGCTCGTTCAGCGCACGTTCTTGCCGGCTACTGACAGGTGACCAGATAAGTGTAGCTTGGTTCGAGAACGGTATTCCGCCCTTTTACATGTTGTAGGCCTTTTAATGTGCGGCGTGCAATGGTACAGCTCCCTCGCACAGTTGCCAAAGAGAGGTGCGCTTTGGAAGCAATGTAGTGGGTATGAGGCGCGGTATCAAATGATCTCGAGGGCCGGCGGCAGAGTGACTACTTATTTCAACTCCGATTATTCTCCGTCTGTTATCGAGCAATGTGGTGATGTAGGGGAAACAACCCGGGCTATTTAAGGGCCGCCAATGGCACGTTAAGAGTTGGATTGAAAAGGCGATCACCAGTGTGTCGCATATAAGTTGTCGATCCTCAAACTTTAAGAATCGAAGACCAACACGTGTACAGACAGAATAGCATTCTTACCTACAGTACAACCACCTCTAATTTTCAGGGATCGTTTTTCTTCAGCCAGTCTGTCAAATCACTTAGCTCTTTTGAGGCGGTAGAGTGGCCCAGTCCCTGATAGATGTTGTAAGCAACTCCATTGCTCTCGCTCGTCCCCGTGTGCACCGTGAACCCCAGCTGTTCAAGAGCCGCAACAGACGACTTGGAACGATCCAACTTTATGATTCGGTCTTCTGCCCCGTGAGCAGTAAAAATAGGAATAGACGTGGCGTGCGGGGTTATATTCTGCTCATGATCAGTGATTGGGCAAAAATAAACGCACAAAGATAAAGCATACCTTCTTCAACGACTCTTCGACGAGCATCCTTCCGCTCAGCATCGCGATACCACCGAGCTTCTCCTCGATCGTCAGGCCCATAAACAAGGATAGACTGGCGCCCTGACTGAATCCACCAAAACGATCCGAGACGCATCGATGCCGCCGTCAATTTCCGTCTGCATCAGTTCAGAAAGAGATTCCATGGATTTTTTCATCCCAGGCTCGTCCTCCGGTACATTGGCTTGGAACGCAATGATGTCATACCTATATAAAAACTTGTTAATATCCAGCATTTGTATATTTGGCGGCGTTACCATGCAGGCATGACTACTCCGCCGTTGACTGTAACCGGACGAGACGGTCTGCAGAGCTTCATTGAGTCCGGGAATGTAAGAATCATTAGTCGAACTTACGCATGAGGGAGAATCCACTTGACATGGTTTAATGCGGGATCGGAACCTACATATTGGGCTATAGGCATCATGCCATTACCCGAGTCACCCAATCCCTATAGTAGTTGAACACGAAGCTCCGATATAAGATGAAAATAAATTCACATGTATCAGGAACACAGTCGCCGTGTGCTTGGTCTTTGCAGGAATAGTCAAGAACTGCGGGGCTTGGACCATTGGTGTGGAGATGGGGATACTTGCAGTTGATTCAGAGACCTATATTTGCACTATTACTAGTCTCGTCAAACAATGTAGTGAAAGAACTCACTAGTTGGACTGGTAGAGTAAACCTGACGAGGAGAGCGAGAAAACACGCAAAGAAGAAGCTATACAAGTAGAGTGATCGAAAAAAGGCGGAGAAGAACGCTATCATAAACCCGTCAAGGTGAAGAGCCTTATTCGTAGCAGAGACAAGCACTACACGATAAGGCTGACTGGAACTGTGGATAAAACCTTAGTCAGAAACTTTACTATTCTGGGTTAGAAATCCCACGCAATTGGTGTAGCGTGCGCCGCACGACGCGTCGCACCTGGAGATCGACGTGATCTGGCTCTGGTGCAGAGAAAGGATTATCCATAGCATAATACCCATGGAGTGAGTATTCGATAACTAGAAAAGCAAGATGAAGAGATACACGGAAAACAACAAGCGATGAAAAGGAAATTACTTGAGATTATTCGAAAAAGTGCCAACTTAGCACCCATATCCAGAACGGCTAGCCTTCATACATAGTATGTAACTACTCGATTGTAACCTGACTTGGTTTAAATGGGCGTATTTTTTATACACAATCTGAAAATACACGAGTCAGGCAAAACCCCATGTACGCTCATCAGAAGAAAACCGGACTTCGCATTGCACGTTAAATGTATGAAACAGTGAAAAGCACGAACAAAGTGCTCACCATAGGTCATGCATAGCGATCCGAGTACCGTCGTGGCACAGAGTACTTGGTTACCGCAGGCTAGCTCTACCCTTATGCTGAGATGATCGCTCCGGCCACTGTGACTCTGTGAGGGCACGTCCTAAAAGCTGGAAGGTTTGAGAATCGAGCAATAGGGCCCGGGGGTTGAAGACCGCTTACCAGGGGAACTCGTCAATATCATTAAGCCTTTCTGAAATCCACTTTCACCATCACACGGACATCAGTATTGCGCGACAAGTGGTTGGAAAGACAAGCAATTTTCGCACGACCAGTGATTGTATTCCGCCCCCTATCTCTGCTCCACTGACTGCCAGCGAAGTAATCCCTGGGTACTTCTCGGCACAACCCAGATACCCCGTCGGAAAGCTGCACCTCCAATCTGAATAGAATGATGCTTATGCTGTGTCACCGCAGGCTCGTTGATCCATCTAGGATACATCTAGCTTTCAGAGTCGCTCCACGCACAATTTAAGTCGATCTTTTCTCCGGGGAAGCTGACTTCGACTTGCTGCCGAAGGCTGGTCAACTAGAATGTCCTCAATAAGAATTAGCGATGTTTATCCTTCAGAAAGAGACAAGTACCTACATGCTGGACGTCTCTTGCCAGAATTCCGGCTCCTTTTGATGGATCTTCAAGTCGATAATTCCTTCTCGATAGTGAGCATCTTATCGTATTCATTGTCATAAATTTTTTTCCCGGATAGTTCCTTCGAGCATGAGGAGATAGCAGTCGATGAAGTTGTCGGTCCAGGAAGAATATCTATGTGGCGCCATGGCTGTTGTACAGGCAAGAGACGTCTGACGGACCTCTAGTAGATTTGAGGAGACTCGGAGTGAACATAATACGCGACGCTGAAGGCTGGCAACGTCTTGTTTACCAATCAGCGGAGAGATGACAAACGAAGTCCAATATGTTTATAGAAGCTCGGAAGCGATGGTTTAGAACATTCCCTCCGCCGATTTTTTGTCCGTAAACCGGTTCAGCAGCGGCTCTCAACTTTTTCAGAGGGGCAGATCTAGGAAGGTATCCGGGTGTCTTCAAAACTGCATGTCAGTGGAGTGAAGGAGTGATCGAAGCCAACGCGCCGAGTATTGTATGGATCTGGAGAAACAAATTTAACCTACATAAACTAAAATAACAGCATATACCCGCCTGTTTTAAGTTTCCTGGGCCTCCTGAAACTTCTTGATACCACCAGCCAGTTTCTGCAGCACCCTGGGATATTCTATACGCACATTTGGTGCATTACATACTCAGGCTCGTGTCCGATTCTGAGACAGGCAATATTGGCATCAGTGCATATCAATTGGAATGAACACTGAGGAACCTACAGCATTTGGTTTTCTGAAAACACAGGCTGGAGCGCACCTCAGTAAGAACTTCCAAGCTACCCGAATCCTGCGGTTGAATCCTGGAATAGTGCTTCAGCGGCCATCGTCCAGCAACCAGAGAAAAGAGACGTACGCCGCGCGAGAATAACCTGAAGAATACGGGTAGGGAGGCAAGTACAATCCCAGCCATTTGAACGCACGGAAACCGAATTCTGTCATCTCTGGTCAGCGACAAAGACAATTGAACAACGAGACACCCACTGACCCTAGGTCTACCGACAATAAACTATGCTGGGATAAAGAATATTGAAAGGTAAGGTTATCCCTGTCGTCAATAGAGGGCCTAACAACGAGAGCGATATAGGACGACGTGGACACATGGCAGTGCAGAGGGAACCACGATCTGTGTAACTCAGACACGAACCACCACCTCGACTCAATCTCAAAGCTCCAATCTCTGGCTACGGACGCAGACACGCTTAAACTCCTACGAATACCAGTCCCATTTTTGAAATTATTGACATGGCCAATGGCTGTATCAAACTGCTAGCACGACAAGAGCAGCACCCAACACCCCCGACAACAATCCGTTGTAACCATTCCCTACAGCAGCATTAGAGGGTGAAGGAGATGTGCTGGCAGAGACAGCTGCACTTGAAGACGCAGCGGAGCGGCTGGTGCTCGACGGCTGTGAAAAGGTGGTGGCAGGAGTCGAAAGCATGTCGGTGGAGAAAGTGACGCTAATCGACGAGGAAGTCGCCGATGCCGATGAAACTGTGCCCTCCGTCGAGGATATGGATATCGGTATCGTCGCCGTCGTCGTTGGGAGGGGGTTCAAGGTGGTCGAACTGCATGGTGGTAAGTTCTCTTTTTTGCACCTGCTTCATTTGACTCACGGAGTGGGTAGCCCAAACACGGTCGTCGATGTCGCGTCATCGCTAGTTGAGATGGGCTCGATGGTATACGTCTGGGCTGCGACTAGGGCAATGGGAACCAGCAATACAGGCCTCGATAGCTTCATGGTGGCTAATGGGGAGCTAGCCTTGATATGTATCACCGGTCATCGCTCATGTCGCTCCCACAATGGTACTTCTTACCTAGGCTATGTCAGACGGCTCCGGTTTCTCATGCACCTGCAAGAAATGGTATATTGACTGCAAACCGACTCATCTTGCGACAACTAAACGCGGACCATCCTGATCGCGTTCATCTGAGAATAGACCGGCTCTGTGGGCACTAGGCAAGGCTATTTGGATTTTACTCTGCCAGTGCTTGCCATCCTCATTGCGATATGGATGTACCTCAGCGTTGATGAAACTCTGGAGTGTTAAACTGCTATTCGGGCTACCTAAGGGACAGATATCCCACCGCTGATACACATACTACTCAAATTTATAGTCTGTCATCGCATTCTTCCTAGGTACTCATGTCCCGTTATCTGTGTTCTCTGACATTCAAAGGGTCTAGTGGCTCGATATCGCCCAATGCCCTCAAAGGCCGGATTTCATAAGAGTCTAGCAAGTAAAGAAGATGATTTGTCCCGTCGAGACTAAGTTGGCAGGCTTCTATCCGGCGCATTCAAAGCATTGGTGTCGAGTCCCTGCAGCATCAAAGGACAGAAGGGGTGTTGGCTCAGTCATGCTGATCGCTTTCATTCCTCGCCATCATTTATCAATCCTCCTATCCTGAAAACTACGGGAGTGTTAGGGACCACGTTACTCACGTTTGGGCTGCCACTTTGTCTTCTAGACCCCTCACTCCCGTCGTGACCAAGTTCTATGATCTTCTGTGCTTCTGTGACCTTGTTGAGGTTCTTAACCCATTCCACACCATTGATTGTACAGTTTTGAGTGAAGTCGAGGTGTACAACATACTGCATGTTTGTCAGAGATCTTTTATTCTCCGGGGTCTCATCATTCAATCTCTAGTTCGCCGGCGAAACCTCTAGGCAGTCGCGGTTGACTTTGAGATGATATATTTGGAAGATGCCTGTGACGCAGATGCAATTTCGGGAGCGCTTTACGAAGGATGTGCCCACTGATTGCCTTTCTTTGTGGTTTTGGAGCGTGCGTGGATATCTGTAAGCGGATTCAAGGAGAGTGTGGATGCATATGTGGTTGATGGAATGACTACGCCCTCCCATTTAGGGGATGATATTGCTGATCAATATGTCCTTTCAGCCATCATTCAGAGGGACAGGTCAAGCTTTCTCACGTTTGGGGATACCGGACGAGAACTTGAAGTAGAAAGTTCAACGACTCTATGATGGCAGTGTTACCAGTTTATCCACAGAGGGACAAGCCTTCAAGGTGCGGGTTCTACATGGGGCCCATAACCTAAGCCGGATTAGGGCTCGTCTCCTGCTACCACTGGATAGCAAAAATTCAAAAGAGGCACGGACCGAATTATGGTCCCAATACATGCCAGTTTTCCTACAGGACATGACTCTTTGATAGAAATGGACGTCTGTCGACACTTGTACGGCTCGCCAGCCTCCTTAGAACGCTTTTCGTCTGTCAAACGTTTCAGATATACCAGTAATCGTTAGCAAGGACCAACAAATTGCTATGATTCACAATCCACAAAATTAGATTGAACGGAGTAGTGACGCCGATGCCAGAGCAAAGGGAGTACGAACATCATGCAGCATTACTCAATATTTCGGGCTGGATAGTATCCTTCCAGTTTCTTTCTCAGGGACATCGACTAGAACAAAATATTCCTCCTCCCAATCATAGATGTCCGACACGTATGCACACGGCCTTCGCTTGCAGTCGGTCTGTATAATGGAGAAGAATTAGCCTAATCGGTATAAGTGTATCGTGACTTCCCACTATCGTCGGACCACCACCGTATGGAGCATTCACTTCTCCCGGATTTCAGAGATGTTTCGAATATACTGGTATCATGGCTCATGACCTAGTGCAGACCTGGGCGAACAAATTATTTTCGGGAGCATCTAAGCAATGGACAATTCAAGGCAAACTAGAAGTTTGGTCCGCCCTCGTCCCAGGGCACACACAGGGTAGTGCATCATCTAGCGGTTCAGCCGTGTTTCATGCGGCTCCACTTGTACCACAATTATGAATCGCTAGTACAATCGGCCCGCTCGCATGTGTACGGATGAGGTTGCGACCCTTTCTTTCGATATGTTAAATACCCCAAGGGCGTTCATTATTCGAGAACGGAAAATGAAGGACGTCCTGGTTACCTTGTTTTTGTTCGTGCAGTCTGATTTGAAAACAACATTTTTCCCTGTCGTACGTTCTCGCGCACTTCTACTAGGTTTGGATCCCAACACTGACATGTGCAGTAGATACTCTTTGCGGCTACTTCATCATCGGATCCGCCTAAGATCTATTCGATTGTGAGGGCAAGTATTTGGATCTACCTCCATCTCCTACAATTCTGCATCTCCAACCAACTTATTGGAGAAGCGGAGGACTTGAAGAACAAGCCCTGGAGACCTATTGCTGCCAGGCGGATTTCTCGATCGAAAGCCAGGGTTCTGCGATGGGTTTTAGCAGTCGTATGCCTTTTTCTATCATACCTGTTCAGTGTTGTTCGTCCAAGTTTCCTGTTGACTATCGGGATCCTGATGAGCAACGAGCTCAGATTTGATGCACATTGGTTCGGCAAAAATGTCACCAATGCTCTGGGTTACTACTCCTTTCAAGCCGGCGCATGTACCATTATCTCAGGCAAGTATTGATCTTTCGATCTTTCGTCTGGCACTATCTAACCTCTCGAGGTAGGTAATCACGGAATGTTGGGTGATTCAATTTCTGAGGCAATATTCAGAGGCGCTCTCATTGTCCTCACTACTATACATGCTCAAGATTTTCAAGACGTGCCGGGAGACCGCATTCAGGGCCGCAAGACGTTACCAATTGTAGCGCCTACGGCGAGTAGGATCAGTATGATCCTTCTCCTGATGTGGTCGATGTGGCTGGGAGCCATTTCTCAGACTGCCGTTGCCCAAAGTTACTTGATATTAGCCGCGATAGTAGTAGGAGGTCGCTTTATGCTATTTCGCACTGTCACTGCAGATCATATCTCCTACATCCTCTATAATGTGAGATGCCTTCTTATTTATCACGTACTTCTTAATCATTATGAATCTCAGATCTGGCTTTCTTCAGCTCAATTTCAACTACTTCATCATGCTTGATAATTGTTGGAATACAAGCTGGAAGTCGGCACGAAACCAACTCGAAGCAATTGTTGTCTCGTCATGGTAAATAGGTTGAACCAGCCGAGCACTCACTCGTACTCTCAACTCCAGTACGGATTGGTTCTATTGTAATTACTCCTTGGATTCTTATGTTCATACGACACTTAGCTAGTAATAGGACTGTAATTTGGTACATAGAATACCATCTTCACTCGACATACTTGTGCTCAAGTTCCCACTATACTAAGGGTTTCAATGATAATGATACCAATCAGCGTGCTGAGCCCATAAATAGAGACAAGTAGTACGAGTTGATTTTTCCTAGATCTGTATTCAAATCAAGCAATAGATGAAATCCCTAATGCAATAGTGTTCGCTATGTACTGCCATAACACTTTCGCAACGAGCTTAGGATGCATCATGTCGGTCGAGGGAGCCTAAAAATGCCTATAATGGAATAATGCGGATCCAGCATGCTTGTCCTAATGACACCAATGATAAGTGCGCTTGCTCGGGACTAGGGAAAAAGCATATGGTGCATGCCAGAATGAATATCTGTTTGGTGTACCAGCGGATCAAGGAGCCTGAGGAGAGTGTTTCTCCAGCCATAGGAACAGTAGTCGGATATCCGTAGTCTGTCATCGTGGGGTTCACGTTTCTGCCTGATAGAGCAAGGAGGGGTAGAACGTACCGAAGGTTTTGGCACCATCCCTGCAATACAAGCAATCCAAATAAGTCCACACATTCATGAAGGAGATTTGGCGCACCAATAAGGAGTTGTCTTGTCGGCCTGCATTTTGAAGAATCACTCGGAGAAATCGGCCGGAATCGATTGAACATTGTTTTGAAGCAGTGTGTTGAGACAAATAGTGCCAATGAAGGCCTTTGCACATCCTTGTCTATAGATGGGTGCTATTAGAATAGAAAATGAAGGGAGAAAGAAACGAACCCAAAGACAGGATTTACTCTCATGACACTGTCTCCGGCAGCTATAAAGTTTGCTGGCAAGTTTGTAGCTCTCTCGTATCGGATATAGTTTGCAGTTACTATACCACAGAGTTTACATTGAATATGCTAATAAGACGTGAACGCACAGAATTGCGCCTTACTGCATACCACAGTGTCCTTGCCCTCGTCCAGGATGTCCAAAATCTGCAGGAACCACTCTGGAATTGGCTTTCTTATGGCCATGTTTTCGTACATTCTTTGAATTTGTCAAGTGTCTGAGGAAGGTCGGGACAGCCCCACGCTCCTGTGCTCAATTCAACTCTTTGAAAAGTCAAATAGTCAGATGCATTGGAAAGACAGGGCACAAGATAACATACCGACATCTCCTTTGATATGCTGGCAGTATACATATTACAGCGCGAGAGTGGATGCCAGCCTCGGTAAGGACAAACATAAATTGAACTGCATCGGTCCCATGTTGGAAACTTCGCCCCAACCTGTGGGGGTACATGGAAGTGCAGTGTCGAGTAGTGAACATTAGGGTGGTACTTGATATTCAGCTGCTCAGGAGGAAGTTTTCCTCTCGGATACTTTCTGGATTCTAGCACGCCAAAGCCTTCGCGCCGTAGCCATTTTATCCCGGCGGTTGCTGGCCGGGTGAAATTTGGTTCGTCCAGCAAATATTGAACTCGGTAGCGCTCCATTATATTCTTCATATGGGACGTAGTCCCATGCACCATATGTTGAAAGACAGAAGTCACCCGGGTTGATGCTGAATGACCGACAAGTTACCAGGTAAATCATGGACACCGAGTAGAAAGGCACGCACTTCACTTTGGAAGCCTTACATTCATCATCAAAGTATGGGAATAGCCTGCTGTATACCTGGTAAACGAGGGCGAGGTATCCTTTTGAAGAAGGTCAAGAAAGTCACCAGTGTACATTGGCACAAACCAACCATGGAAGGAGTAGTACTACATCACCCAAGAGCGAGTATGTTCCTGATTCCAAGCGTCCCTCCATTGAGCGTCGTCACTGCCCAGCCATGATTCCCCCTCCATGAGAACAACACCTTCAAAGTGATCAAGGCAAACGCGAGCGGCCAAGAGACCTGAAATGCTAGTAGATATATTGGTTAGCTAACGTTAAGTGACTAACATGCCGTATATAACATTACCTGCCCTCACAAATTTGCGGTGGGACGGAGAAGACCAAGAGCATCGATGTCCATGACAAAAGTCTGTTTGCAGAGAAAGTAGTGCCTCAAGGCCCACCAGAGAAGTAAGAATTAGTAGACAGTGAACGCAGTCGCAGATAGCCACATAAGTTCCATGGTGGAGACAGGTAAGCGTTTATGTGGAGCCTACTTATAAATGGTGGATGGCGCTAGATCTGAAGCCAGTGTAAGGCATGCGGATTATTTATGGACCATATGGAGTTCTTGATACATGTCTTACCTGTCCATACCCATTTTTCTGGGCGATCACACTGGTTAGCACAGCGCTAATACCATCGTGTGCCATGAATTTCCTGGAATAGAAATATAATCATCATATCTCATGGTGCTTGGGTACTCCTCTACCGCAGCCATCGATGCTGCACCGTGCTGATCGCCCCTCTGCCCGCTCGCTTTCTCGCTCGTCCAGCCCTCTGCCGCAATCCAACATGCCTCCCATAAAAATGGCCGTCTCGATAAACTCGCGCCAAATCCCTGTCGACCCTCATTTATGCAGAAAATGGCCTGTCCCTATAAACTCTCGCCTAGCACCCGTTGACTGCCCTCCCCCAATTAAATGGCTGTCGACAACCTCCCTCCGCCGTCGACCTCCCTCACAGCCACTGACCATCCACCCCTCGACCTCCCACCCTCCGTCCAGGCTAATAATAGACCACCCCCGTCTACATCCCTCCATTGCCTCCACACGCATTCCCTCGGTCGGCGTCTCCCATCCGCGCACAGTCCTCCCACACTCTCCCTCCATGCGCACCACTCTTCCAAGCTCTTGGTCAATCCATATCCGCACCGGCTTCTCCCCGAGTCGCGTTCGCCCGCGCACTCTTTCCATCGTCGACGTTCGCCATCTTCAGAGGTGTTGCATGCCCTCTGCGTGAGCCAGTCAGTGCTGAGAGAGCACTCTAGACTTCTGGTATGTACCCTTGACATATAATCTCAGTATCTTTGAGATTAGAACTTGTAAGCTAGGGCCAACATATTGGCAACCGACAACTTAGTGTCTACATACCGTTATGCGAAGGCCCTGTCTGGGATACACGGTAGGAATCGATGCCTGCGCAAAGCGCCTGTGAACTCGGTAAACAAGCTATGTAGGCAATAAATCAGAGTAGAATCCAAGCAAAATGGAGGATGCCGTACAGCAATGGAGGGACGGGCTCCAGTTCATGCCGTCTGATCCTGTCGTGCTGCTGGATTGACAGAATACGAGCAGTTCTAAATCAAGATCTATCAATGACCATACTGTGCAGAGTATGGTCTGGTGCTCACCATGTATGCCTAGGCCGTCAACGAAGCCCGCAGTAATTGCAAGTTAATGTAAGTCAGACCTCGATTCCGTCGATGAGCTTGGTCAAACGAGGACATCACTTGAATGCCTTACCTGGATCATGGCAGAGCAACTTCCGACTCCTAGCCAACAAAGTACACTATCTGAATGATACATGAGCCCATGAAACCGTAAAGAAACGAGTCCTACGTACCTCAACCCACGTCGTACTATGCCAAAGACCATCAATTACTACACATCATCGACTTTATTCCTCTACGAACATGGTCAGGAATGTTCTTGTAGCTACAGAAAACTCTGCTTACCGTCACTTGACCAGCCGGTTTTGCAGTGATGGCTACTACTGGAGTACGAATACAAGGCCCTGAACACACCTGAGTCAGTAAATTGCTCGTCAATCACAGTTTACATACCCTTGGTTCACTGTGATATGTTCCAGAGTGCTGAGGAAGGACGTGTTAGCCTGGAGAAATGCAAGGTGGTGGAGAACGTGTACCATGTTTTGTGGCCTTCAAGCCCGCATGTGCTACTCTGTGCATTTCGCTAGCTACTCTGTTCTTACAGTCCTACTCTTATCACTTTCGTAGTGTTATAACTTTATATACATCTGTACGACGCGTTAGTAAGAGTAGTAAAAGTCGGTGAATTGAACACACCTTGTCATAATTGTTACAAGAATTTATATCTGTACAAACATCGTCAGTTTCCTTCAGAACAAAGTGGGGAAGACGTACCTAAACACTAAGCAACGATTTCTGATGAAGGCATAGGTGTATACCGACGGCTCGCTCTCAAGTCTTTGCACAGCAGAATAACGTCCTCCTCCCATCCTTTTGCTATGTTGCCCATCACCTCCGTCCTCAATTCGACCTAGTGATGCTGGTACTGTCGAGTTCTTGCACTAGCGCGAACGAGTCCAGCCTCCCTACCTCTCGAGCACTGTAACGATGTGACATCGACGCCCCAAGCTATGTTGGACGACATTAGCTCGCGATCTGGAGAGATACAAAGAGCACATACCCGGTTCCATCCCGGCGTGTTCATTGGGGACCTTGCAGCATCGGGGGGCGCATGCCGAATTTGAATGTCCCCATTGTCGAAGAGGAACACTATTTTCCGTGGAGCGCCTGAGACACAGTTAGCTTAGGAGGGGTTGGAATGCAAACGAACAATCTGTACATACCTATTCCGGCTCGGACACAAAGCTTGAGGGGCTTCTAACACCCTACTAAATCAATTAATCGCCCAGTCCTTGTCAACAGATCACACTCTACTTACTATTTTCCCTCGGCATACCTTCCTAGTAAAGGGACCAAGCCTGAGTCCACCCTATGGTGTAGTGTATACATCAGTATTTGGCACTTTGTTTGGCGGTCGACAGTGAGTCCTCCCTTCAGGGATAGGAAAGGGAGTCTGCATAAATTTTAAACTGGTAGTTCCTACCTACAAAGGATCTTACCATTGTCGCCTAGCGTCAGGATATGCATCGCAAACCGCATGCGGCCGTTGTTGAAGACAATGAATACTTGCTGTGAACACAACTGGGAAAAGAGTTAGCATAGGATAGGGCATTAGAGAATTGAGTGTTTACCTGTCGTGTGACTACATCAACCCCCAACAGAACGAGCTATTAGGAACGGTAGTCAGTAGAGGCCGTAATGAGAAACAGTATGATAGCTTACCGTCGATGGCATGAGCTCTGAATGACTAACCGCAAGAAAAAGAGTGAGAATGTAGAAAGCAGAACTTGATAAAAGTGCTTACCTTTGCAAGTGAATCGTTGGCTAGCTAAGCCAGCGACCATTCGACGCGTCCCCCTGCATTTGAAGAAAGCCACTATGGCGACCATCGAAAACCTGCACAATGTCAGCACAAGAAAAAATACGGCGAAAGAAAAGGATCTCACCGTTGTCGGCATTGAGCTCTACGCAGTCATCGTGGTAGAGGTAAAAGTGATGATCGGAATCAACAAACGAAGCCGAAAGGGTCCCAATGATGGCAGTCACGAGACCAAACCATCGAGGTGGAAGTGATTGACGAGGTGTACGACAGGGGGAGACGCACCGAGGACATACTCAACGACGAGGAGACATTCATAGAGATAGTTTGAGAATGAGATGAGAGGGGAGATGCTGGAGAAGGGAGGAGGGGTGATGAATCTACCCAAGGACATCGACTATGCATCATCGACTTTACTACTCGACGAACATGGTCAGGAGTGTCTTCGTGACTGAAGAAAACTTTGCTTACCATCACTTTACCTGCCAGTTCCGCGACGATGGCTGTCGGGTTACCAATATAAGCCCTGAACACACACCAGTCAGTAAATCATTAGTTACTCACCGTTCACATACCTTTGGTCGACATCGTCGTGATAAGCTCCAGAGTGCTGAGAAAGGACACGTTAGCTTGGAGGAACGCAAGGTGGTGCAGAATGCGTACCATGTTCTGTAGCCCTCCCCATGCTTCTCTGTACATTTCGCTAGCTAATCTTTTCTTACACCCACTCTTATCATTTTGTAGTGCTATAACTTCATATATATCTGTACGGCTCATTACTAAGAATAGTAAGAGTCGGAAAATTGAACACACCTTTTCATAAATCATTACAAGGATTGATATCTGTGCGAACCCCATTAGTTTGTTTCAAACCAAGCGGGAAAGGCATACCTAAACACTCTGTTATCGTCACTGTCACACCATACAATAGCACGAATTACTATAGAGAATATGAATCAGTATGCGGAGACTGAGTAGTGGGAACGCATGCTTACGGGCACTGATCGACGACACGTGCTAGCTCTGGGATCCAAGACCATGTTTAATAGCGAAAATGTGAGCTTGAACAACGTGAGAAAAGCAAGAAATCCTCAAGAGCAGACAATCTTACCATCATCGAGGCTTGCCTTAGTGGGGTGGGAATTCCAGCTTGGGGGCCCGAAACCGGTTGGGGTGATGGCTTACCATCGATGCGGAGGCTGGAAAGGAAGACATTGAGGAAAAATCAAACTACATTTTACAAAAAAAGACTTTACCTTCATAGACTGAGGTATAGGCTAGCCAAGTCGTGTTCCCTTGCAGAAGTTAAAGCTGCCATCGTGAGCCTGCGCACTAGCCTACGCAACGTTAAAGCATAATCTAACTTGGAAACATATTAAAGAGCTCACTATTTTTGATGCTGAGCTTGATGGCGCCTCCATCGTCGAGGTCAAGTTGAAGAACGGAATCAACAAACAATGCTGGAAACGAAATGATGGCGGTCACGAGACCCAGCCCATTGACATGAAAGAAATCGATGAAGAGGCGTACTATGGCGGGAGACCCACAGAGGACGTGCTCAACGACGAGGAGACATTTATAAAAGTAGTTTGAGAAAGAGATGAGAGGGGAGATGCTGGAGAAGGGACGAGGGGAGGTGAATCATTGGATGATGAGAGGATATCAAGAATACAGTTTGTATTTAAAGTATTCGCGGAGGCCTGGAGCGCACGAAAAGCACAGCCTAGTTACGCCGAGTAATATGAAATCATGGCATATTCCGAAAAAAATCTGCAACACCCAAAATTTGGAAGATCTGCAAAAACAGATTCCGGGGGTAAATCGTATGCCTCTCGTTGTGTTGACGTTAGTGGTACTGATACCCGCAACGAGACAAATGATTTTCATTGTTGAAAAGTACAAGTCCGTCCCTGCCCTCCGCTTGGTGCAGAACTGGACTCAAAGCTTAATAATTGTTTCATGGGAATACAGGAAATACAAGTACGCACTCGAGAGACTTCCAACATTGAAGTCGGTTCAGAGACAGGCACAGGGTGGGGTCTCGTTGACGTGACGACCCTGACTGTGTGTCACGGACCCTTTGAGGCCGCATGAATTTACGAAGTCTGGAAGACGAAGACAAGAGACATACATGGGGAATTTGTCCTCTGCGATATTCAATGTATTTCACTGGGAACGTAATACCTGGGGGCCGCCGTCGTAATTCTATAGAAAAAAACACATGATCCTTCAATCTTCATGTTCGTTAGTTCGGCTATTGGTATCGAGACGCTCGAGGACCGTACCAAGTTGGGTACATTGGGGATTTCAAGGTCACTGCAGGCCGTCCTGCACAAGCGAGGCAGATCTGGGCACGAGAACAGATGATTTATGCCCTGGGATCCAAGTATAATCAGTTTCTGGACTCGCAGAATGTGGTAAGCATAAAAACTCACGTATCTTCAGTATAGCTCCTGTCCAAATTCAGGGCTGGCGTGAGATGTCATGATTTGACGCGTCGGTGTCTCGGTCCGAGGATCTCATTAGCAAAAGACATGCAGGGTCCTAGCGAGCGTTCAGAGTTGTAAGTCCTCGATTGAGGTCTTTTCCCATCCACCGGGAATAGCGCAAAGCGCGTCGTCACATAGTTTCTATCAAAAATTGATTGTATATGTGAAAAACTTTGAATCCCAGGCAGCACTAGCGAGTGAATATGCGAACAAAAGTTGTCAGAGACCAAAATACAATGATTAGAGCAAGTGGTAAGAAGGAAACCACGGTGATTCCTCTTTGGGAGTCATCGGAACCGGAAACTTCCTCCTTTGGTTGTTACCACCTTCTTGCTCCTCGTTCAATCTTTGATTCATGCTCTTCTTAACCTTGACGGCCTGCAAAATATTCAACTACCGCAAACATGAACATTCAATCTTTGGAATACAATTGATGTTCGATCTGTGCAACTTGGAGAACACTGTAGACGACGGATATCTAAATACTTAGGTTGTGATTTCGTACATGTGCACTATCTCGGTTGACATTCTTCAGGACTGATAGATTGAAGGACCGTGGAATATTGATTAACGGCTCACCGTTTAGTTTGCGTGACATCTTTCAACTACTAGTCCTCTAAAATATGAAGGAGATGTTATTTGCATGCTGAGATTTATTGATGGCACAAGCGCGACCTCAGAGCTTGTACACACATCGAATTATCTGGTACGCGGTCCTTGATATGCTAGTATACACACAGTGCTCATGCAGCACAGGCATTCGCTGCCTAATGGAGCTGTATTCGATTTACTTACCTTGATTGTGATCATTGCGGTATGAAGATCTACTTGTACTTCATCGTTTCATTGACATATCATTCTATAGATTCCTCTTATGAATCCCTACGAGGAGTAGACCCCACGGGTCACTTGGACATCGATGAACGATGACGATTGAAATCTTACACGATTTCGGATGGGCTTCGTTAGGAAGGGATCCAGATTGTGGCTAGTAGAGTCCACCAATCGATGTCTTTACTTTTGGTGTGTGTTCCTTTGCATAGTCGCGTGTACTAATGGCTCATGGAGTGCAGGATATCTGTATTTTGAATAGATGAAGATATAGGTCTAATCTATCAAATACTTCTGTGTCATTCCGTGCTTTCAGTTCGAAATTTACGCTCAAGGACGTCCAACCAGCACCATAATAATATGGAGGACGACGGGAAAGGCAACGCATGCACTGTTGTCTCAATCAGAGGTGAGCAGGCGTATGAAACGAATTACAAAACCTTACTTTACCTCTCAGTTCAAATCAAATGGGAAGTCCTCAAGTACCCTAACAACTCGGGTGAATACTGGCAGGATCAGCCTAGAAGGCACTCTCTTCAACCAGGGCCGAGCACGATGAGGAATAAGGGAAAAATACTAACCGTGATCCCCACTTACACCCTCCTGGCCTAGCCGAGTGATGTTGACTCACGAAGCCCTATTCTCAGACACACTCATAACAACACATACATTGTGCATGCACAGACGACGGCGCAGCTGTCTGTGCACTGCAATCCAGTTCTGTATACCAAGTTGTGAGTAAATACTATCTGACGTCTGTGAACATACATCTACCAGACTACTAGCAATGCGACTGACCGCGATCATCAAGGTCATGTGTAGTATGGACACATCACCAAGCTTTCTGATTTTCAAGTCGCTTCAATGACCCAAATAATTCAGGAACTGTGGACACCTTTGCGACCCTTTCTTCAGATGGATGGTAACGTTGTCCGGTCTTTGTATGTACTTATTCAAGAAAATGAGTCGGATTTCTAATCAAAAGGCAGCTCATCACAGGGTGCTCGGGCCAGCCATTTGCTATTGAGCAACGCAATGTACTGAATGTTGTTGTAATCTCTGTTAGAGTCGGTGCTAGTGAGTATTCTTTTTGAGCTGGATGGAACTCTTACGAGCAAGGGTTCCCGATTTTCAGACGGAAATGATTGCCTGAATGATTCAAGAATTTCAAGAAGACTGAATATGCTCTAGCGACCCTTGGCAATCATTTGCGGTGAGCTGTATCCGTGTTCCACGGCAGGTCTCCATTGAATATTAAACCAATGATGACTCACCACGTATCAGGGTGCAGAACTCGAAAATCAGAAGTTGAATCACCTGTGCTCTGGAGCGACCATTCTTTTTGTAATGCTCGGTGCTAGTCCATGTGAGACATGCGTAACAAATTTGTGGGACGTACTTTGAATGACACATATTTCAAAGCTCGCACCGTCCCTATATTAGCTTTGTAGCACTGTCCAAAAGCCGTCTATAGGCCTGATAATGCAAAGGTAAACAGATTGACCTATGAATAAAAATATACTCACTACTGATCAGAAAAACCCGAAATCACCCTAAATGGATCCTCTCTCATCTTGCGGGACTCCACTGTAATAACGAGCACTTGTATGGCTTTGTGACTCTGAACTGCAACAAGGATTTATGCCACCATTACCAGAGATATGAATCTGCAGGAACTTCTCAAAGCCGGCTTTAATTGCAATGGTACGGCATATTCTTCGGACACTCTCATGGGACTGCATGGCCCTGTACCTGGTTGCCATGCATTCCGCAATATTGGGGGATCATTGAATAGGATTTGTTGGCCTGCGATGTTACACGGATCCGAAGAACGGGAAGGATGGAACATGGAAGGGAGCGCATGCAGACAGGGTATCTTGGCAACTTGTAGCTTGATGTGTATCATACTTACCTCACAAATATATGCCGTGTTTGACTCATATGCGCTTTATAATCTTCACTTACTTCACAGGCTCAGAATACTTTGAAATGTTCCAGCTACAATATTGTTGAGGTTTTTCAGTTTCTCATCACACAGAAAGGAACATGAGTAGATGTCATAGATTGAGTACATTCCAGAAGCATAGGAGTACTCATATGAGCATTCTTATGTCCCTGGAAGGCCCTGGAATCTATGACAAGTGGCAGAGTAAATCTCCGAAGAAAAAATGCGGATTGATGGGCATGCTGTGAGTTGGCAAGGGATACGGAGCCTAGATGTGGAAGATCAGTGCTTCCATAAAATAATTTTTTGTTGACTTTACGAGTAACGGACCGTGAATCCGATCTGGGAGGGTATATAAGCTTAAGAATTGAGTGATCGAACAAGCTTTCCCCTTACCTTCATGCTGCCAGTATTTTGTACTGGCATGTGTCCCATCGTTTCCCTATATGGTGTCATAGTTCCCATCCATTTATCTCCAGCAATGGCGCGTTGTATTGAGGACACGTCGTTGTTCAGTATCGAACAGGCGTTGAATGCTCGAAAGGGGATGTTTGGCAACAGCGTCGTGTTTGGCATGCCCGTTGTCTGCTCTCCGCATTCAGTGCTTCCCCCACGCGTTCATATCTGCACGTATTTCTGCCTCTTTTTCGCTCTCTCCCACCCACGTGTCACCGTCTCGTTTTCACATGGCCTGAAAGCATTCACGAGGTAGGTCTTTCTCAATCTCCTTATTTCTTTACTTATCTTATTTTCAGAGGCTCAACGACGCTCGTATATTTTCTTCCCATATGTGGACAACTAGGAATTGGATTTGGCATGACAAGGCTGAAGGTGAACGTTAGAAGTCGAAGCTAGGGGCTCAAAGATGACACGGAAGTGTCAAGTGAGTTATTGTGCCATCTTTTAAGGTTTTGGTGATGACACTTCTTCCTAGCGTTTCCATTCAGTCGTGCTTCGCAACGCAACACTCCTCTATTCCAACTCCTTCCAGCGGATTATTTATCTCTTCACTTCAACGACGCGTATCCTGGGAATTTATCCTCGTCAAATCGACTACAGGCCATATACGGGTCGAGGTTTACCTCGACACGACTTATCGAATTCCGGCGAGCAGGGTCAGTGAGCAGTACGGAGTATGGAGGGGAGATTTAGAGGTGCAGGGAGGGGGATACATTTGACGCGCCGATCACACCGATTGAATGCATCCACCACACCCATATGCCATTTCATTTCTTCTTCCCTTATGCTTCCTGATCCGTCTTCATGTAGTCCTGGATCTCGTCCTCGATTTTCCGGAGCTAATATGAGACGATTGCTAAGGTTGAGGTACCCGACCAAGGTAAAGTCCGTTTGCCTCCTTCAAAGCATAGCCCTTGGGGTCTGACCTTTTCTTGCAGATCCGTTATCGATGTCACAGCGAGATCTGCAAGTTCTTAGCATGTTTTTGTGCCGAGGCGACGTATCGTTTTCTGGCGAACGAGGGGCAGGTGCATTAGCAAGGCGAGGAGTTGGGGAGGTTCCGCGGAGGGGTTGTTGAGGTGACTTCAGAGTCGTTACACTTCATTGCAGGTGTGTTTCATACTGTCCTTTATTTCTTGCTGGCTAAACTACTATCCAAGCAGTCCTTAGCCTCTGCTCTCCAACGACTTTAGCCTTACGTCCAGCACGCATGCTGCAGCCTCAATGGCGCACTATACTTTGCTTGACGACCGAGTTTTGCCTCGAGATGACGGATCGAGTTCCGGGGAGCAAGGGCAGGTGCATGAGCAGAGGCGGGGAATTGGGCAGGTTGCACGCATGGGTTACTCAGAAGGTTTCGGGTTCCTTCCGCTTCATTGAATGTGAGTTTTCAATGTCCTTCGTTCCTCGTTAGCTAATTTGTAACCCAGGCAGTCCCTGGCATCTACTGCTCTCCGAAGACCTTAACCTTTCCTCAAGCACGTATAATGCGACCTCAATGCCACAGGGCACCTCGGCTGCAACCGAGTCTTGCTTCGAGACGACGTATCGCGTTCCCGCGAGCGAGGGCAGGTACTTCGGCAACACGAGGGAGGTGAGGATGTAGCGCATGAGGTGTACTGGCGGAGACAGGGAGTCGGGAAGGTTGTGCGGATGTGTTGTTTGGGAGGATCTAAGTCGTTTCGCCTCATTCGATGTAAGCTTTCTTTTGTGAATCGTCCGTTGGCTGTTGTTAATCTACTCCTTAAGCATTGCTTCCCCTCTACTGCTCTCCAACAACTTTGGCCCGACCTAAGGCATGTATACCATTGCCTGAACCTGACACTGCGCCCTACCTGGTTACCGAATTTTGCCGCAAGACGACGTATCGACTTCCGACGAGCTAGGGCAGGAGGTTAGACAGTTGATGAGTTTGGAAGCCATTTCACATGCCAAAGGTCAGTTCAGTTTTTTCCTTCGTTTGTCAACGGCTGATCCTCGTTACAAAAATTGCAGCTGTTTGCTACTCTCTGACAAGTTTTCTTTCACCAAACACGTCTCTGCGGTGCTGCGACCTGCAAAACAACCAAGTTTTGCTGCAGGACGACGAATCGAAGTTCGGCAAGCGAGGGATGTGCCAACGACCTGTCCGCACATGACAGGGAAGGACGACGAGCGACGATCCGCCGATCACACAAGACACAACTCTTTCCGCGCGCGCGCGCGAAGACATCTCTGCCCTTGGTCCGCACTTTTCGACCGTAGGAGGCGACGTCAAGACTGGAGGGGACCGAGGAGGGTTGACTCGGGCTTGGAAGGTACGTGTTCACTGGTCAAGTGTTGATTTCGTGACTGATGCTCTCTGCAGGCTGCCAACGATCTGCATGAATTCAAAGTGAGTCTTATCCTGTTGTTGACATTAATGATGACTGAGGAATGTGTGCAGATTTCACATTGTCATCCAGATGGCATCGACACAGGAGTCAACCACCGGACGCCTTTGCTCAACCCCGTCTCACCCGTCGCGGCTGATTAAATAGCCGCCGTCTGTTGAGGGCGATGCGGGGTTGGATAACGGTGTCTTGTGATCGACTCAATGCAGCGTTTCTGGGAGTCCAAGTGGTGAGTTGATTTTTCTATCATTCGACATGCAATCCTGACTTGCATATATTCCAGCGCGATATCGTCTCTCCAAAGGTAGGTCCACGAGTGCGAGTTTGACTGACAGCAGGAGCGCGAGTCCTTCGGGACTTGGTTTATTTTTTTTGGGCAAATCGGACCCACGACGGTGAGCCTCGTTTCGCTGTTGGAACGATTTAGACGGGAGGTTACGCATGTCCGGGACACAAATGGGAGGATGACTCCTCCCGTTTGTGCTTTCGATGAATACCTTCGGGGTGGGGAAATTATGGTCCTATAGGTAAAAATATGGGTGGACTTGTGTCGTTTTTCGCAGTTTGATCTTGGAAGCATTTCTCGGTGAGTAGTCGGCAAATTCTATTTCTCCTTGCATCCGAGTTCTGTAGTTACAGCCTGTACAATACTAGTTTCAATATACTCCTTCTGCTATTTCTCTCCTTATCGTGCCTATCACCGTCGAGAAATCGGCACTTCTGTCGTCACCTCCTTATCTCTGATCCAATCCAGGGTCGTTGACCTTCCTTTTTCAGTCCAAAGTCAATGTGTAGGAGGTCGCTTTATGCTATTTCGCACCGTTCCTGCAGATCATATCTCCTACATCCTCTATAATGTGAGATGGTTTCTTATTTATCGTGTACTTTTTAATCATTATGAATCTCAGATCTGGCTTTCTTCAGCTCAATTTCAACTACTTCATCATGCTTGATAATTGTTGGAATACAAGCTGGAAGTCGGCACGAAACCAACTCAAAGCAATTGCTGTCTCGTCATGGTAAATAGGTTGAACCAGCCGAGCACTCACTCGTACTCTCAACTCCAGTACGGATTGGTTCTATTGTAATTACTCCTTGGATTCTTATGTTCATACGACACTTAGCTAGTAATAGGACTGTAATTTGGTACATAGAATACCATCTTCACTCGACATACTTGTGCTCAAGTTCCCGCTATACTAAGGGTTTCAATGATAATGATACCAATCAGCGTGCTGAGCCCATAAATAGAGACGAGTAGTACGAGTTGATTTTTACTAGATCTGTATTCAAATCAAGTAATAGACGAAATCCCCAATGGAATAGTGTTCGCTATGTACTGCCATAATACCTTCGTAGCGAGCTTAGGATGCATCATGTCGATCGAGGGGCCAAAAAATGCCTGTAATGGAATAATGCAGATCTGGCGTGCTTGTCCTAACGACACCAGTGAGAAGTGGGCTTGCTCGGGGCTAGGAAAAAAGTATACAGTGCATGCCAGAATGAATATCTGTTTGGTGTACCAGCGAATCAAGGAGCCTGAGGAGAGTGGTTCTCCAGCCATAGGAACAGTAGTTGGATATCCGTAGTCTGTCATCGTGGAGTTCGCGTTTCTGCCTGATAAAGCAAGGAGGGGTAGAACGTACCGAAGGTTTTCGCACCGTCCCTGCAATACAAGCAATCCAAATAAGTCCGCACATTCATGAAGGAGATTTGGCGCACCAATAAGGAGTTGTCTTATCGGCCTGCATTTTGAAGAAGCGCTCGGAGAAATCTGCCAGAATCAATTGAACGTTGTTTTGAAGCAGTGTGTTGAGACAAATAGTGCCGATGAAGGCCTTTGTACATCCTTGTCTATAGATGGGTGCTATTAGAATAGAAAATGAAGGGAGCAAGAAACGAACCCAAAGACAGGATTTACTCTCGTGGCACTGTCTCCGGCAGCTATAAAGTTTGCTGGCAAGTTTGTAGCCTTCTCGTATCGAATATAGTTTGCAGTTACTATACCACGGAGTTTATATTGAATATGTTAATAAGACGTGGACGCACAGAATTGTGCCTTACTGCATACCGTAATGACCTTTATCCAGGACGTCCAAAATCTGCAGGAACCACTCCAGAATTGGCTTTCTTATGGCCAAACTTTTCGTATATTCTTTAAATTCGCCGAGTGTCTGAGGAAGGTCAGGACAGCCCCACGTTCCCACGCTCAATTCAACTATTTGAAAAGTCAAACAGTCAGATGCGTTGGAAAGACAGGGCACAAGATAACATACTGACATCCCCTTCGATACGCTGGCAGTATACAGTGTGAGAGTTGATACTGGCCTCGGTAAGACAAACATAAATTGAACTGCATCGGTCCCATGTTGGAAACTTCGCTTCAATTTGTGGGGGTACATGGAAGTGCAGTGTCGAGTAGTGAACATTAGGGTGGTACTTGGTATTCAGCTTTTCAGGAGGAAGTTTTCCTCTTGGATACTTTCTGGATTCTAGCACGCCAAAGCCTTCGTGCCGTAGCCATTTTATCCCGGTGGTTGCTGCCCAGGTGAAATCTGGTTCATCCAGCAAATATCGGACTTGGTAGCGCTCCATTATATTCTTCATATGGGACGTAGTCCCATGCACCATATGTTGAAAGACGGAAATCACCCGGGTTGATGCTGGATGACCGACAAGTTACCAGGTAAATCGTGAACACCGAGTAGAAAGGCACGCACTTCAGAAGCCTTACATTCATCATCAAAGTACGGGAATAGCGTGCTGTATACCTGGTAAACGAGGGCGAGGTATCCTTTTGAAGAATGTCGAGAAAGTCACCAGTATATATTGGCACGAACCAACCATGGAAGGAGTAGTACTACATCACCTGAGAGCGAATGTGTTCCTGATTCCAAGCGTCCTTCCGTTGAGCGTCGTCACTGCCCAGCCATGATTCGCCCTCGACGAGAACAACACCTTCAAAGTGATCGAGGCAAACACGAGCGGCCAAGAGACCTGAAATGCTAGTAGATAGATTGGTTAGCTAACGTTAAGTGACTAACGTGCCGTATATAACATTACCTGCCCTTGCAAATTTGCGGCGGGACGGAGAAGACCAAGAGCGTCGATGTCCATGACACAAGTCTGTTTGCAGAGAAAGTAATGCCTGAAGGCCCGCCAGAGAAGTAAGAATTAGTAGACAGTGAACGCAGTCGCAGATAGCCACAGAAGTTCCATGGTAGACAGGTAAGCATTTGTGTGGAGCCACTACTTATAAATGGAGTATGGCGCTAGATCTGAAGCCAGTGTAACGGATGCGGATTATTTACGGACCATATGGAGTTCTTGATGCATGTCTTACCTGTCCGTACCCATTTTTCTGGGCGATCACATTGGTTAGCACGGCGCTAATACCATCGTGTGCCATGAATTTCCTGGAATAGAAACATAATCATCATATCTCATGGTGCTTTCAACTCGTCGTAGGACGTACTTAGCTGCATAGACGCCCTTCATCGGATTCTGATCTTTATATCTACTTGATAAAAGACCCATGTGATCCCACAATCCTAACAAGGCATCTTCGGTGAACTTTCTTGTTATGAAAATTGTTCGGTGCTCGGTAGACCTATGCCGGAGTCTATAATCAGAGCACGCGATTCCAGCACGAATATATGCGGTCAATAAATGGTTCATCTGTGGTAGCAGTAGCATCGATGTCGACGATATCGAAGTCAAGCACGCCAGGAATGATATCGATTTCGTCGTTAGGGTTGACAGTGAGGGTACTCAATCGAGCCGGTAACGGTCGACGTCACCGTTACGAAACAAGTTTGATTGCACGGCCCTTCGATCCGGACCACCACCAGCGTCAGCCATCATCCTCATCGCCGCCTTCGTGGCATATTGTCGCGTTATCGGGTCACGGATATCGCATTGAAGTACATGTCGCTCCTTCGTTATTGTCGAAGTTTCCGTTTTCTGACGCCAAGATCTCGCTTTTCATCGTCTGCAGCAGCCATGGGTGCGACTGTGAACACGTCCGAGAGGCTAGCGAAGCTCAGAGAGCTCATGGGGAAGAAGGAGAACGATGTAAATGCGTACGTCGTTCTGAGCGAGGACCAACGTAAGTGATCGCCCTTTCCTGCATGGCTTCTCACACTGATAACCATGTATAGATGGTAGTGAATACATTGCGGAATGTGATGAACGTCGGGCCTTTATATCTGGATTTAATGGATCTGCTGGTACGGTTCGTCTTGATATCTGCGGTCTTTGGCGCTGAATGTTGGGGCAGGATGCGCAATCATCACGCCTAAAGATGCCCTGCTATTTACTGACGGCAGATACTTCTTGCAAGCAGAGAGCCAGTTGGACAAGTGAATAGCATGTTTTCGTGGATTCTGGTCAATCAGTAACACGCTCTGCAGGAACTGGAAGTTGATGAAACAGGGCCTACCTGGTACGTGTGCTTGTCTTGGGAAAGAAATGCGAACTTATATCTTTGCAGATGTACCGACGTGGCAAGACTACCTGACCAAGGTATGTATCTTCACTACTCTCAATCCACACTCCTTCACAGCATGGCAGCATCTCGAGGAATCCTCACGGATCGGTATCGACGCGACTCTCATCACCGCTGAAGATGCCGCTTCCCTCTCAAAGAATCTGACACCTCGCAAATCGACGCTCGTTTCTTTACCTCAGAATTTAGTGGATCAAATTTGGACAGACCGACCTGCACGACCCAAGAATCCCATCGTTCATCTCGAGGAAAAATTTTCCGGCGAATTACACGAATCTAAACTTGGGCGTCTGCGTGACGAGCTGAACAAGAAACAGTGCACAGCCATCGTACTCACAGCTCTTGATGAAGTCGCTTGGTTGTATAACTTGCGTGGATCGGATATCGACTTCAACCCGGTGTTCTTTGCGTATGCGGTCGTCACGAAGGACAGCGCAACACTTTTCGTTCAAGGAGGTGCCCCTGCAGATGCCGATGTCAAGCCTTACGAGGAATTTTGGACATTCTTGAAAGAGTTTAAATCGGCTGGGAAGGTTCTGGTTACAGACAAATCCAGCTTGGCAGTAGCTGAGGCTGTTGGAAAGGTGCGCTATTGTTTATGGTCTATGCTACGTTGTTGACGTCGCCTCAGGATAATTACACTCTTCTTCCATCCCCCGTGTCCGCATTAAAGTCGATCAAGAACGCGACAGAGCTCGAGGGATTCAGGCAAAGTCACATACGTGATGGGGCGGCTTTAGTGAAATACTTTTCTTGGCTCGAAGATCAGCTTAATCAAGGGAAGAAATTGTCAGAGTGGGACGCTGCAAGCAAGCTGGAAGAATGTCGAGCGTGAGTCGCCCTAGTATTCTCTAAACGCGTCGACTGATGGCATCAGTGAGCAAGGTTTGTTCAAGGGGTTGAGCTTCCCCACGATCTCGTCAACCGGTGCTAATGCTGGTAAGGTTGTGCATATCTTTATGGGCAACGGAATGTCTGATTATACTAGCTATCATACATTACTCTCCGGATGCGAAGGATTCTGCCATTATTGACAAGGAAGCGGTCTACTTGTGTGACTCAGGAGGTGTGTCTGGGTATCACTCTGGGCTCGTCGCTGACAACATTCATCGTGCAGCTCAATTTTTCGACGGTACGACTGACGTGACTCGGACATGGGTACGTGATGTTTGTCTTGTATACGCTAATATTGACGATTTACGCATAGCACTTTGGTACACCGAAACCGGAAGAAATCCGTGCGAACACTCGAGTTCTTCAGGGTCATATTGCGATCGATACTGCTGTATTTCCCAATGGTACAACTGGTTACACTATGTATGTCTCTGTCAGATCCTTTGGTAAATTCTCATTTACCTTTCCAGTGATTCATGGGCACGACGAGCTCTGTGGAAAGACGGGCTCGACTACAGACACGGTACCGGGCATGGGGTAGGTCACTTCCTCAACGTCCACGAGGGACCTCACGGTATTGGCACACGCATAAGTCAGTTTTTGCTTCCCTGAATTCAGGGTTTGAAATTGAAATATCCATGATTAGGTTTAAACGCGAATCCGCTTAAGCCTGGCATGACCGTGTCGAATGAACCTGGTTACTATGCCGACGGGAAATTTGGCATTCGGATAGAGAATATTGTCTTGGTCAAGGAAGTGCAGACCCCGAATAATTTCGGCAACAAGGGATATTTGGGTTTTGAGCATGTCACGATGTGAGTTCAAGTTGGACTTGCCGTCGTATGGTTTCTGCCTTCTTATCGAGCTATAGGTGTCCGATGCATAAGAAACTGGTGGACACAACGCTACTAACGATAGAAGGTATGATAATTTGTAAGGATGTGATGTCCAAGCGCTGACACCTGTCGTAGAGACGAAATGGCTTAACGATTATCATGAAGAGGTCTGGCAAAAGGTGTCGCCGCTGTTGCAAGATGACACGAGCGCTTTGGATTGGTTGAAGCGGGAGTGTTCGCCCATTTAATCGGAAAAACTGTATGTATTTTACGAAGGAGAAGGAATCTACAAGTGATTTTTGCTTGTTGCTGACATATTGACCAAACTAACCGGACTCCCTTCTTACTTGCATCTGGTACGGTATCTGTCGATCTTTGGGACGAAGACTGACTAATTTCCTTATTCTGCAGTGTGTGAGTAGTAAGGAAGCTCTTAGTGTTCGAAACCCACGATGAAGCCAATGGAGGACTGATTGTCGGAACTGTAACCTTACTATCTCCAAGATCAATGATCGACGACTCCGTAATGACGAGAGTCATGGGGCTTAGTACAAGGATTTCAACCCTTCTAGTATACCGTCGCAGCTACCCTATCAATTCTAGGAGTAGTGCTTATCTGGGCTCGAGTCACGCTGATTCGGTGCTACCGAGTAGTAATGCTGAGTCAGCGATATCGGAGCCGCTGTTGATAAACTTTAGGTTTGCTGTTGTTTACTCTCTGACCATTGTCTTTTTCACCCACGAGGAAGAGGGCAGTATCTGTGACTGTGCGCTTGCAACCACGATGGTTGCTGGGTATTGTTTCGATTCTATCTCTTCTAGCGGGTGCAGACAACCACCAGGGACTTGCAAGCTGCGCCATAACATTACCAAGTGCAGCTGCGGCCTCGTCCTTGACACTCATAACTTACAAAGCCATTTACATGGCCGACGTCATCAGCAAATACTTACTGGGAACGAACCGCCTCTGTCTCTGTCAAAGCGGAGCCAGGGTGGTGGACAGAAGCAACCATGCCCTCACTGTCGTCCCATCCGGAAATTTTGGGGGAAGCAACTCCAGGCGCATGTTGCCACGCATACTGCTCAGGAACGACTAGCAACGGCACTAGAGGAAGCCCAGAGGGACAAGAATGGCATCGTAGTGTCGAACTTAGAAGGTATCGATTTTGGAATTGTCGATGAGGCTGACCAGCAGTCGGCGGTTATCATATCGGTGCAAAGAACAGATCAAGATGATACGGATACGCCAATTTCGTTGACGAAATACAGGATGCTCTCTTCTCTGAGACAGGAGGCTGATCTTGACATAAAGTAAGTTTTTTTCCGACACGTATCAGGGCTTGCTCCTTCTAGAGCGATATTTCGTCTTTTATGTTATTTTTATTTGGTGTAGAAAGGAAACTAACGGTATGCTCTCCACAGGTTTTCGGTCGCTATAAGCCCGACATCAAGATGCATTCGTTACTCCCGACCACACAAGGTCACCATCACGTTCCATCCATCCTATGCCGGGCGATTTGAGGATACTCTGGAACTGGTATTCTTTGATATTTCCCATAGTCGCCGTTTTGTCATCCAGCGAAAGGTCTGTGCTACCGTCGGCGACCTTACTGATCACGAACACCTGGCGCCCAAAGCACCTTATTCTCAGCGGAAGCGTCGAAACATCAAGTTAGACGGTCCTGTCATCGACAGTCTTCGTCCTCCCACTTGGACCCCCACGAAATGGGCGCTCAAACTTCCTGAATACAAGATTCCTCGGAAAGTCGAAGCGTTATACACTCCGGAGGGATACCTGAAGTGGTCAGCACTGCAGGATGTCAACAAGTGCATGCCTTCGTCGTTCACCACTGCTACGTATGCGCAGCACTTTCAGACACTCGTTTGGTTAGAAGAGGCACAGATGACGTATGTTTGGATTTCAATTTGCTGTATCTCGTATTTATAGTTTTGCAGGCAGGATCTAGATGCCTATTCGATGGAAGATGTCGAGATGAAAGCAAATTACCCCAAATATGAGTGAGTACCTCTGCTAGTTTTGCATGATTTTGCTGACCGTTCAGGCTCCAAGTAGAAGGTTTAGCTGAGGGGCGTCCCTCTGTCGTTGTTGGAGACTCCATCCTTGTCCGGCCGGTCGGGCAACCGAATAAAGCCTGGTTCAAAGGGCGGGTGCATAATGTGGCTATGAGTCATGTTGGTCTTCGCTTCAACGACGCTTTCAACACGTATCGTGGGACCAAATTCGAAGTACGATTCGTCTTGAATCGTCTGTCATTCTGTCGAATGCACGATGCCTTAGGCAACAAGAGTGATCCTCCTCGATTGCTGTTCCCGGGGTCTGAGCATTTGACGACGGAGAGGCCTGTCACATCGGCCATGCTGGAGGAGCTCTCACCTTTAAACCGCGACATAGGAAGGAACAAGGAACAACTAGAGACAGTGGCAGCTATCTTAAACCAGCCAAGAGGGAGTGTGCCCTTCATCGTGTTCGGACCGTAAGTGTATCATTGCGACATACTATTTGCATAGCCTGATCGACGTGTCATGTTTAGTCCAGGAACAGGAAAAACGGTTACCCTTGTCGAAGCTATAGAGCAGCTCCTGAAACGTGATCCCAATGCCCGAATCCTAGCATGCACGCCGAGTAACTCTGCCGCCGATCTCATCACGCAAAAGCTGATGCACCTCGGTCCCACGGCGGTATTCAGAATGAATTCAATGTCCCGAAAGTTCAGTGATCTCCCTAAGACGCTCCACAAATTCGCCCTCATCAATGACAACCAAGCGTTTGCAATGCCAACGCTGGAAAGTGTTCTCAAGCACCGAGTGGTAGTCTCGACATGCATTTCTGCCGGCGCCCTACACAACTTGGGCGTGAAGTCTGGTCACTTTGCTTACATTTTCATAGACGAAGCGGGTCAAGGAAAGGAACCAGAGATCATGATACCTATCAAGGGCCTAGCGAATAAACACACGAACGTGGTATTGGCAGGAGACTTGATGCAGCTGGGTCCTATTGTCCATTCGAGGCTGGCGAGGGATCTAGGATTGAAGGAGAGTTACTTGGCGCGGCTGATGCAAAGACCGTGTTATGGTTTATCGCAATGGGATGGTGGTGTCAGTGGAGGACTTGCTGTCACGTACGCGTTTTCTTCTCTTCGTCGTTGCCAAAAATTCACAATATTGTCTAGGATCATGCAGCTTGTCAAGAACTTCCGATCTCATCCTGATATTCTGGCATTTCCGAACGAACAGTTTTACGGGAATCAGCTTCAAGCCTGCGGTGATCCGGTCCTGACGAGGAGCTTGGAAAATACGGATGACCTCCCGACAAAGAAGTTCCCAATCGTCTTTCATTCTGTGGTTGGACGAGACCAGAGGGAGGAATCGTCGCCGTCGTACTTCAATATTAGTGAAGCAACGCTGGTGAAGAACTACTGTGCGTCGCTGACTGCCAAGAAGGGAATACGTAAGTGTCTTATCCAGAAATGTTTTTCATACCATCAATATAATCATAGGTGCTGAGCATATCGCTGTCATTACCCCATATCATGCTCAGAGGATGAAAATCTTAGATCTATTCCGTCGAGATTCGAAGTTGAAAGATATCCGTGTCGGGAGCGTTGAAGAATTCCAGGGTCAGGTGATCCAAATTCCATCTATTTCATATATACAGAATTACTCACTTCTGGGCGGTAGGAACGCCGTATAATCATCATGTCCACGGTTCGGAGTAATCCAGACTTCATTACTGAAGACATTAAACGGACCCTTGGCTTCGTTGCAAGTCCACATCGATTCAATGGTACGTCTCGTCCATCTGAACTACCGCATAATGTCTCATCGTTGCTGTAGTCGCTGTGACCCGTGCTCAAGCCCTTCTCATCGTCATCGGAAACTCAGACGTGTTGGCCCTGGACCCTTTATGGCGGTCGTTCATGAATTATATCCATACCAAGGGCGGTTGGCGTGGACACCGGATTTCTTGGGACCCGAAGGCCAATGTGAATGATTACATTCAAACAGTGAGGAGTAAGGCTGATGGGGAGGCTGAAGAGACTATGGCCCGGCTGAAGGCTCTGATTGTGAACGTTAGTGAGGGAGGTGATGCTATTCCTCCTGCAGATAGTGACGACGAGCAAATCGATGGAGGTCTAGGTGATGGACTCGTCCTAAGAGAGGAGGAGTGATCTTGCGGGAGAATTTTGTGTTTGGGGGTCGATCCATCTTAGTATAACCTGCTTTTATTACATTTCGGAGTTCCATCTCATATCAAATTTGCTGGGTTGTCCGCAATTACTTATTTACACAACAATGAGCGATGAATGCTCGGACATTGTCGCTTGACGCAGATGAGTACTATCAAGTTAACTCGTGTTGTTTCTTATTATCGATAACTTCAGTCATCCGTCGTTCAGCACTGACGGAAGGTTGTCATAAACAGATATTGGGCGACATGGGTTATCTTGGAAATCACTTCATATAAGAAAGAACCGTACTTCGACCATCAGTCAATTGGCACCCCGACTTGCAGTCGCCTCGATATCTCTGGTCTCTATGGCCGTTCCACCACCTCCCCAGAAGCGCGAGACGGACAGTTGCATGGTTGGAGGAGCATTTTCCTCCCGCCCCGTTTTGCGTAGATTTAAGATCATGCGAGACATAGAGATCGACAATGCAGCTGATGTTGGGCCATAAAGAAGGTTACATTTCCCCGGCTGGGGTATCAAGCCATCAATTTAAAGAGAAGCATGACGGAAGGACGACACTTACAGAGGCAAAACGATATTCCAGTACATTAGCAAGGCCAGTTGTAAGAACACTTATGAAGCTCAGTCATTCGTATGTACAACGTAAAGACGAAGTAGAGCAGTGAATCACGGACGACGATCTCAAGTAAAGACCGATGCCCATATGTACTTTTCATTTTAGGTGTATTGAAGTCGGCTATTCCTATAAATGCAGCAAGGAGAAACATCAGTGTTTCGAAAATGACGATGGGTATCCTTCGAGTAGTGCATTCAATCCACATAAGCAAAGCCGCCGAGAAGAGAACACTTGCCAATATGCATATAAAATATTCAATTTGCTGGTCAACGTGCAGAGGTAGATTCCAGGCAACAGCACATTGGTACCTGTAGCGACTCATCATCAGTTTTCCCCTCAGGACACACTTAGTAGTTTTTGAAAGGCACCTGTCCATTGCATGAACTGAATTTCCAACACAGTCGCACTGGCAGCCATGGTAAGAACAAACAAGACTACCACAGGCACTACAATGCTCTTCTTTCGGCCATATATTGCCCTGAGCCGAATTATAAGATTGATGTCGGATATGAATACTTGCAGAGTTCCTGTAGGATTCTAGCGATAAGTTCGACGGAGCATACTGACCGGAAATATGTTTATCGTTGATTATCTCGGCTATATGTCACCTACGACCTCCGTTCAGATAATCGATCCATGAAGTCATGTGAATACGCACAACTATTCAAAAGGTTTGAGTATTTATGTCTGAAGGCATATGAGGTGCACGTACAACTAAGAGAAGCATTTAGGTCGTCATTCGGTCACTAAGGATAAAGTAGTGCGGAGACGTACGTTGTAAGATGGTTGTGGAAGAAGATAACCTTGATTTCATCTAAGGAATCTTTGAGGATCTCTCAACGATTTTTGGACATACCGAGGAGGTCAAACGTCTGACCGAAAAGGACGTGATACCGATTCTTGAGACCGGTTAGCCACTGGCTCCAGGATGACAGATCTAGTACGGAGGCATACCATGAGAAAGATAAACTTGATCTAGGACCATCTTGATCGCTGAGAGACCTCTTCAGCATAACGGAGCAGGTAATACGAGACATCAAAAGCTACCGTATCCATATGAGGGAGATCTGTGGGTAACATCAGTTTGACCGCACTGTGCAGGCCAATTGAGAAATTCTCACCTCATCGTCAAATGTGATCGCAAACTCCCACCATGTCCAAGCGAATGAGAAGACTAGTATACGAAGGTCAGGTGGGAGTGTTTGGGATGGAATAGGGACGAATATACCTCTGGCTTTGGTATTAGTTCTGTACAAGTTGTAAGTATGCTCTATAAAAGTGTCGAGTAGACCAGACATGCTGACAGAGTGGTTAGACAATTCTAGCGGAACGGGACGCCAGAGCTGATTTTTATGGGTTATCTCTTACTCATCAGTGCGCTCTCAGACCCGTATGTGTTAACAACCGTTTCAGCATATTGCATATTTTATCAAGCACGCACCAGCACTGGCCGTTTAAGATAAAATCAGACACGCAAGTTCCCAAACTGCGAAAGAGAAAGTTTCCTCAAGCCAACCGGAGATCAAATTTCCGGGAAGCGTCGCCTCGAAGGAGATACGATTGGTTGAAGCTTGAGATGAATCCATTCCATTAACTTGATGGATTCGGCTTTGGTCATGATCTGCTTTGCCAGGTCTCACGATCAGCGCCGATACTAGCCGGCGGTTGTAGCCGTGAGGCTGAGTTTGAAACTCTCCTGACATAAGTACCTTTGAATCTTCGCGACGGTCGCCGATGTCCGACTAGAAATAAAATTAATTATGGCGTTTGTTGGAATTACTGAGTATATGCTCTGTAGCTTCCCTGGCTACGGGTTACAAACTCGCAAGGAGTCCACCCGTTATTCACAGATATATATACTAGCTACTACCTAATCTAGTATCTTCTCCATCTTTCGTACTCTTTCCACCCTTACTAATCGTGCCGAGTGATGCCGGCTTGCCCGAATCTCAACACTCTCCCTCAAGGCGGTATCACCTCGCAAATACCCTACGAAACTCTCCCTGAAACGTATGACTGTACCATACTTCCGTTTATAGTCAATATGACTCTGCAGGGTTCTTGCAACCCAAATAATAACCTTCCGGGCTCTGCAGGGTTCTTCTACCCAATAAGCCATTGATTCGGCTCTGCAGGATCTCTCGTGATCCATATTACTCTATATAGCCCCTTTTGGTTCTGCAGGATCCATCGCGATCCAAATATGTACTCCCCCTTGTGAGTCTTCTTCGGCATTCGGTTCGTTCAGAGGTACGGCTCATCGGCTCGCACTTAACCGCTCGCATCAACTTCCTAATCGGACTATACCCGATCCAAATTGGGAACTTCCCTCGCGCGACTGTACCTACGCTTCTCGGGTCATCGGAATAGAGGTCCCATCTCTCTCTCCCTGATTTGGTACTATATATAGACAATGCTGGCCAATATCCCATCCTAGCCATTGCCCTATAATTCCCCCAATTGCCTGGCATGGACTTCATCAGGCTGCACTTGTCTCTGGCCCTCTATGCCATGAATCCAAGTGGACGAGTGAGCAATATACTGCGAGTTTGTGTTGGAATTACTAAGTATATGCTCGTAGCTTCCCTGGCTACTGGGTTACAAACTCGCAAGGAGTCCACCCGTTATTCACAGATATATATACTAGCTACTACCTAATCTAGTATCTTCTCCATCTTTCGTACTCTTTCCACCCTTACTAATCGTGCCGAGTGATGCCGGCTTGCCCGAATCTCAACAGCGTTGTGTCGCGCCTAATAGTTGATGGTGACCACGTCTTGCTCTTTCATGTTCCATGATCTCACTTTTTGCGTCTCTCGTTCTTGTTTACCTTGCTTCAGTTCGGTACTTCAGGTATCAGCGTATGCACGCTGTGCAAGCGATGATTCGTACAAGCGCTAAGGAACCTAGTCCTTCTGAAGCACAGTCTGCTCTACAAGTGGCATTGATGTACGACATGCCTTTTACCCAGCTTGGGGCTCAAGTTGCACTGCTCAAAACATATGGGATCGTAAGTTGATATTCGTCAGGTTTCAGTTGCACTTGTATTCAGGTGAAAGCCTTCCATCTCCGCTTTACTCTTGAAAACAGGGGAGTTCTCCTCGGAACGAAAGTTCACGAAAAGGGTTACTGATGTGAGTGCGTTCTCTCCATACTAGAACGTCCAATCACGCTTTGCCAAGACCGCTCTGCTCCTCTCCACCCTCGTCTCTTGTCCCTTGGAGCATCCATCAACAACAACGGAATCTTCACCCTTCCTCGGACCGAGAAGCAATATTGCGCTTGCCCGAGTGAATTGGCTGCATAGACATTATGACATGGTAAGCATATCCTTTCAATGTGTTCAATCGCAGTCTTTGATATCAGAATTCTTCTAGTCAAATGAAGATATGCTGTATACGCTAGCCCTCTTCATTTTAGAGCCGATGGTACGACTAAATGTTGATATCTCTATTCATGGCTCATAGTTTTTCAGCGTTTAGTAGCACGCTTTGATTGGCGTCCGTTCAGCCCTGAGGAGGAAAAGGTAACCTGCTGATACCCTCCGCTGCCTTGTCGTACTAATTTAAGCTGTGGAAGTGCTCCTTCCTCATGTGGAAGGACATCGGTCGACGCATGAACATCGAAGATATCCCGGAGACTATCAGAGAATTAGAGGAGTGGAGTAGGGTGTGTGTGTTTTTTCTTAGATGTAACTATCGTCTCTCACATTTACGGCCAAGCAATATGAAAGCGCACATATGGTTCCCTCGGCTAGTAGTCATCAGTTGGCCAACATGGCTTTGGAACATCTCAGTACTCGAGTACCAAATATTCCTGGCGCACGATTGTCGGTCAAAACGGTGCTCCTATGCATGCTAGATGATCAGCTTCGAGATGCTATGATGTGAGCGCCTCGATAGTCCTCGTTCAGTGACGTCTAAGTGGCGATTCAGGCTCTGTGCGCCACCAAAGTATGCACACACCTTGATCAAGGCAGTTATGGTACTTCGAACTTTCATTGTCAGAAACTTCAAGCTACCTCGATTCAAACCGCGCAGGGGTTATGTCGTCCTCGAGAACCCTCCACATAGCATAGACCATGATGGTCGCATGCGTCTTCATACAGTTGTGTAAGCCTTTCCTTCTTGCATCCTTCAGACCCCATCAAAATTTCTCACAGCCGAAGGCACCATCCTTGGTATTACCCTGTCCCAAAAGGTGGCGCCTCGTTTTGGATCGGCTCTTTGGTCACACCAAAGAGGATTTATATCCCGGAGCGGTGTTCAAGTGCGAGGGATATCGCCTGGAAGAATTGGTTTGTTCTCTATCACTTCGGGGGAATTGGTCAATCGCTAAGGAGTTATTTGCAGGGACCAACTCGGTTTGAACGATGTATGTCTCGTAATTCTCAGTCTACTTGATTTCTTAGCGGTGCCGTTCCCAGGTGGTCACAAAGAAGTGATGAAGGAAGCCGAAGAACTGTATGGAGCACCAATCAAAAAACCTTGGGCCCGTTGATTGTTCACTGCCTCCTAAAGCTGTTAAACCCTTTGACGGACCAGCTTGGATCCTTCATCACTGCTATGTCTTGTGTCTGTGTACCACGAGAAACGTTCTTCATCGCATCTGCTTCTCATTATCTAGTATTCGAACCGTTTGGGTGAAGTGTCATATCAAATGATGTCTCTGGCTCTAGAGAGATTCCTTTCGATGTGGTTGGACAGAATCTCATACAGTGATTTTGCACCCTTGTAAACTCACTGACGTTTCCATCGCGTGCTTTGGGCTTTCCTCTGTCTACTCTATCCGCACTTGTGAGCCACTTGTTCAATTTCTATTAGGCTATCACTGAAACGTCCTGCCTGGCATAATAACTCGCCTACGAAAACGCTTGATATGCGCTGAGTACATAGGAGGAATCAATCTGTCACAGAGAACTGATGTCATCGAGGAGCAATCCAAGTCCCTAGTTCTTGTGGAAGATGGAAAGCCACGAGACACGTTTATTTTCCGCCCTTCTGGAATGATGATCGGCAATACTGTGCTCGTGAAGCGTTTGGAATGAATTCGGAACTTGGTGGCCGTGATGACGCACAAGATGGTATTTAATGCGCTTGTATGAGCTGTGAAAGATGCCGGAGTAGCTTCATGGAATGTGGGAGAGGACATTGCACTTGGACGTTGTTATCAGTAAATAACACGCCGCGGTACCGCAGATCCAGAGTTCAGGGAATTAATTTCTTATGTCAGATCCAATCGTATGTCGTCAAAATCATTCTTCAAGCTTTGGTTCTACAGGGGCCAAGCAGACATAATTTAGCGCGTCTGAGTCCCTATACGGACGAGTAGTTATATGGTCCTCGTTGCTTACCCGTTTTGACTTCGCCAACTCAAAACGACTCTGGCGAGTTCTTAACAAACCAGATATAGAATCCATTTGGAAGTGTGAAACTGGCGGAGGAGGCGACGAATGATACACAAATTTTATCACTGCCATTGCTCTGGCAAGGTACTGTCTACAAATAACTATCTGTCCATGTGTCTAGTTGGCCAAATCTTGTGAATTATCGAGGGGTTGAACCTATAGTAGTGAAAGGGCTATCGCAGTTATGGTTCTATATGTTAAAAAACCATCAATAAGGGTCGTTTACACAAAATAGATGTTTACATACGCGGTCGAGATGAACATGAAGATATCTGTTGAACAACCGTGTCAATATGACTTTCCAAGAAGGGAAGCAACTTACATTGTAGCAACAAGAATGCCTGCGAGGTTGCGTCAAGTAGGGTAACAAGAAAAAAACACACGGAGAACTCACAGATAGAGTATCTAGATCATGGTCCTTCGCATATAATTGCGTGACGATCAGTTGGCTATTACGAAAAGGCGGTCATGAATGTTCTCACAGCTCTGTCAAAGTATGCACTTACTTTACAGCTGACGGTGTTCCGCTTAAAAGCATAGCAACAAAACGCTGCGCATGATGACATTAGCAACGATCATATCAGGAGAAAAATATTGCCTACCTCGACGAGCGTGTCCTTGGGTATAACGCCGCGATGTGTCAGTTCCTGTGTAAGAAGTATACCGATCACGGGGAGCAAAGCCAGTTTGCAGAACGACACGCAAAACATCGCCGGTAGCGGCATCTTACTGAATGGACGAGGAATTTTCATGCGCGCAAACGAGGCACCCAATAAGATCAGAGCCATTGGAACATTGATGTTCCCGACGAACTCGGCTGTACATGAAAATAACTGTCAGAAAAAAGACCACGATATGTATAGGGAAGCCTGCCTGTGTTGATAATGAACGTCAACGGTGGGTTCCCATCAGGACCTTGATAATATGGACCACCGTCAACTTCCACGAACAGCGCCTTGAGTTGCGGGATGAGCGAGACTGGAATGGCAATATACATGCTCATCGTGATAGGTGTGAACAGGCTCGCCATGGGCTTGAAAGTTCTTCGCAAGAAGGGCGGAAAGAGGGACGGGAAGCGGCCTGGTTTCTCGTCCTCCTCCGCTGGCTCGGGTTCCCGTTGGTCCGTGACCGACGGATCCTTCGGACTTTGTACAGCGGTGTCTGGAAGTTCTTTCAGGGAATATTGGGACGCGTTTGGGGGTGGAAGTAACGAGCCGGCGCGGGGACGAGTACTAATACCAGCGGAGGGTCGTCTTGGTCGAGGGGACTTGGCTGATAACCTCGATGTTTTTCGCGCCAGTTGTATCTCAGGGTCCGTTTCCATCTCTCCCAGGTCGCTTTCTGGTTGCTTTCCCATGGTGACTGATAATACCTTATCTCGTTCCGAATCGGCATCCTTCTCGTCTTCAGCCTTCTCACAATCAGAATCTTTGGGTCGGGCATAGAGCTTCGCTCGCGAACGTAGGAAGAAAGCGGCTATGGGCTTTTCACGCCAGCTGACGCGAACGTTAGCTAAGTCGCCTTGAGGTACACCTGGAGCATAGTCCCAGGCAAGCGTGTTGGCCGCACCGCCGATCCACATGATGATGTTGTATGCGAGTATAAAGATGGAAACATATGAAACGCCGACTAGGTAGAGAGTGTGTAAGATACTAAGTCAACGGAAAAGGCAAAGTCCATACGTTGCGGGTCTGTATTAGGATCGAAGGGCTTTTGTTCCGTGACAGTGAGAACCACAGCCGTGGCTAGGGAGACCTCAGCGCAAGACAAGCAAAAGGTACTTGGGGGACGTACGCAAGTTGCCCCAGTTACTCAGAGCAGTCGCCATCAAGATCCCAGCCCAAAAGTTCCGCGGAACATAGCAGAACTCACGGATGAGCGCCCCGAATAAGAGCCCTAAGCCCATGTAGACCTAACGAAGTATCTTCATCTTAGAACGAGCGAGTGAAGATGTAAATGGCTCGACGCACGAAAGCAACCAGGAAAAGTGGACCCATAGCCGACACATTTTGCTTGTTGAAGGCGGGAACGATGTTCGAAAAAAGCAAACCGGGAAGCGCGACATTCATCGTTACCTATTCCAAGAATTGAGACGTATTGGTGACAGCACGGAATGTAATCATACCTGGGACGTTCCCCTAGACGCGGCGGGCGAGAAAAAACCTTTTCGTGTGAGCCAAAATCCGAAGAAGATGGTAAGGAACCTGTGTGTCAATTCTCAGCCAGGAGTGTAAGAAATGAAATGACTCCTTACATCTTCAGCAAGGGCATGACACCCGAATAGATGAGAAATCCCGCAGAATATCCCATTATTGCACACGGTAACAAAGGATGGGCGTCCTTTATCGAGTTCCGTTCGATATATACCCTCTACTGCTGCTTCAAGTTCCGATTTCCGAATACCTTCCGAGTGCTGAGAGTAATTGTCGTAAAGTAAAGCTACCGTCCTTTTCGTTTTCTCGACACATAGACACCAGAAAAATCGGCGGTTAGGTGGTCATGAGAGTGATTAGATCATGAGTTACGTGGACAGAGTAAACAAACGCGGCGCTGCAGGCACGAGCTCGAACATGAGTGGTGGTTGCGGGAAATCTTTGAACAAAACATTTGAAATTGATAACGAGTCGGACCGTCGATTCCGTCGTAGATTCGGCCGACTTTGTTTTTTTCGGACCTTCGTGTCAAAGGGATACGACGTCTTTGGGCAAAGGCCCAAAAATTTAAGGCACTAGGCGACAACGAAGGAGTCAAAGGGAAATTACTACTCAAACAGCAGAACACGCCGGAGGCCAGGGGAAGAAACGGTGTGACAGTGTGACTTTGCTACTTGAACACGACTCTCGTCATCCGCGTCACTTTTCCCATAAACTCGCGTTTTGATTGGATGCCACCGACTAGATACACATCAAGCTGACTCAATCTCGCTCGAACCCGACACTCTGCGCTCCGTGCGCCCCGATCATACTCGCCGACCAGTAAGGAGCGCTCAACACCTTTCATTCATCCTCATCCGGGTCGGGGCCACAGCTCACCAATCTTGCAATAGTATTCCGTGCAACATTTGAGGATGAAACTAGGGATCTTTCTGTATAACATGGATGGACGACGCCAGTGAACATCCAAAGAATTATGGAACAAATTGCCCAGATTCAAAGGAGAGAAATCAACGATATCTTGGAACGAGTATGTCTTTGTGTGATGCGATGCAGTGCGTTTTGGATAACCTCCCGTTCCCCGACTCTGATATCTACGTTCTTGGCCACTCCGTAGGGGCGATGAACATGTTTACTATTCTCGCCCTGCTGGAGCTCCTGCCCCCTCGTATCAAAGGTGCGATCCTCCTTTCTGGGTGCTACACGTTTGCGGACATGCCAGGGGATATGAAGGATTCTGTCGGGCTATACTATGCGAAGATGGTGAGGCCAAGCAGAGGATTCCGCTAGCATTAGTGGACTCGGCGAGTGCATCAATTCCACGGTTACTGCTTGGCATTGGCGAAAGGGATGTTCCTTTTTTATACCCTGCTAGGGAGAAATTCAACGAGGCCCTGAAGACAAAGGGCTTGTCATGTGACGAGTTTGTTGTGAACGGGCATAATCACGTCAGCCTGGTGTTCACACTTGGGCCTGGACAGGGCGAGGAATGGGCAGAGAGCGTGATCAAGTAGATTCACGCACCAAGGTCCTAGACTTCTTCCGTACCATCTAACATGATCTATATTACTAGGCCATCTCTCGAACAAGAATTAGTTATGAAGGGAAGAGCCTTGAACGCTCCGTACTTGCTGGTCAATTGATGAGGAGCATGGGGATGGACTCCTTGGTCTTAGTCACTTGGGACAACAGAATATTATTGCCTGAAAGCTGCTAGACGTACTCGCTGGCCAATTGATGAGGAGCATAGAGATGGACTCCTTGGTCTTAGTCATTCGGGAAAGCAGAATATTTTTGCATGAAAGCTGCTAGACGTGCGTTGTTCCAGTGATGCAACCGATTCTTGTAGTAACGAGCGCTGATCTGATTTCTGGAATTTGCCCGGGAAGAATGTATACATCTTCAAAAGTTCAAATCGAAGGGGGACATCTCGGGAGGAAGCACGCCATATACAAACGTGGTTTGAGGTATTTAAATGTTTCATCGGGTTTCCCTACACAGCCCAAATCCACCATGAATAATACAAGTTTTCTGAGACTAGGTATTTATGAGCAGTCCTGAACTGGGTTCGCAAGTACCCTTGCCATGGCTTAGGCTTCGAAGGACTGTAGTGCAGCCAATTGGCATCAAGTCCGAGCAAACAACGGGGAGAACAGAGCCCCAGAGAAATCATGTTGATATCTGTACGCTCGCCATACCGTACTTACTACTGATCGATCGATCGGGTACAAATAACCCCGCCAGTTACTGGTGCTTACCCCAACACTTGGGGCCCCATTTTCGTCATCTATCTTTTCTTCTTTCGACCACCGTCATCTCTTACTTTCTGACTAGTTACTCTCACGCAGGTTCTTACTCATTCGAATAAATGCATTGACCCTGTTCTGTCTAGGTCCTTTCTGAGTATCGCGCCCTTTTTTATCCGGGCGCTGCGGCGCTTTCACTATCCTGCGAACGGTAGGTCCAACGAGGGAAAGATGAGAAATGGTAGTAACTTTCGGGATCTGATGCTTAGCGAGCGATTTTTGAACAAAGTTAACGAGGAACATCCAGACAGAGCGTGTCCCAACGCAATAAGTGACGACAAAACACTTCATGATGGGTCTAGGTATCTGATTCGACGTCCTCAGCATGACAAACAACTTGCTCTGAAGACTTTGATCGAGAGTGTAGCAAATTGATTCAGACACCTTGGTCACATCCTGACTTCCACGTGAGACTTAAAGATGGCCACAATGCCGGACAGCTCCGAGCAATGGCACACCATGGTCAACAAACTCCTATCTTCCGAGCTTCGCAGTTGTGAGATGCAAAGATGTTATAGGGCCATCGTGCACTAATAGAAGAGGAAGATTTTGTTCAAAATATTGGGAGGGAAGTACATGAACAAGGGATTGAGTATGACATGGGCGTCAATGAACCACTGGATTTCGTCTCGTTGAGACCCAACCCCCGTACTTACAATTGATACCAAATCGCGAAAATGGAGACATTGGGATAGCGCCCCAAAGCTTTAGTTTTCTCGTAAATGAGGCAATCATCATCAATCTGCGGATACACGCGATCGTTCTATAGAGAGGAGTATGATACAGTCGCATTATTACATACATCTGTATTGATATCGAGAAATACAATAATCGTGCCAATACCTACGCAAGCAACCTCATACAGCTCGTTAAGGGTGTCCATTGGTACCGGGTGCCATGTTTGCAATGTAGGTATCCCATTCAGAGAAGCTGCAGGTCACAATATGTCAGAAAACCTCACCAATATCGATAAAGAGGGACATCCTACCCAAAGCCAAGAGGTGCGTCGGTCCACATGTTGATAGTGCTGTTCCCCAGCTCTCCCGACAGCCCCGAGTCCATATTAAGCAAGGGAAACTGGGGTGAGTATGAAAACGCCGGATAGGTTCCATTTGTCCAGCCTAAGGGAAGATCAGCGGCGAGCTGAGTCGCCGTGTAACCGTCAGGGGATTGTTCGACTAAAAGGTAAGATTTCATCAATACATAGTCGGCACCAAGGGGGGACATTTTGGTACCGAATGGTTGAACCCTTTGAAGAAGATTAGTCCGTTGCACAGCATCGTACGAGCTCCACGCAGGAGCAGTTGGAGAAAGAGCGACCTTTTCTTGGTATTTTATTGACGGACTAGCAGAGTCATCTCGTGTTTTCGAGCTCTCCACGGAAGCCATGGCCTTAAACATGTTGCTAAGGATATGTCAACGGACACGTAAATACAGACCTTCGAAGCACTCACATCGAACGCCCAGCTACATTCCATCTAGCGTTCACATGCCATCAGCCCCGTCTAAGTATCAAGAGTCTGATACGCACGTATCGGCTGCATCTTTGAATGTGGCTAAACACAGTTCAAACCCTGCAAGATCCTTTGGGTTGGGCGCATGGCCCGCCCGTCTACTACTCCAAATATTCATAGCGAACACAGCACCAGAAGTGAACGCACCCATCTGCAATGAAGCGTAAAAAATGACCATGAGAAGGGGAGAAGAGTTTGAGGCGTACAATTATGTGGGGAGTGACGACCTTCATTGTGCTCATGTGAACTTCGAGGATTCGAGTACATGATCTTGCTGCGTTCGTGCAGATGACGAGAGAAGGTATGGACAATGGCGAGTCGGTGTGTAAGAATGGCCGGTGTATGAGAATCTGGGCCATATAATAGATGCTATAAAGGCCCGCAGATTGATACAGAAAGATTCTGTTCTCGCGTTTGGGATTCCAGCGCACTAAATTAGGATCAATAAGATGGCAGGCAAGGACTAAGCGCCGGACACATACGATGATCAGGGATCGAGTCCACCCACGCATTTAAGGATGAATCTAAATCGGCAACTATTCGTTGCTCCCAGCCTTCTTCGGTGAGACCTAACATGTCTCGACCTTTCTTGATAGAATACAGCGTCCTTACGACCAATGACATTATTTCGCTTAACCTTATCGAAGCGCTGAAATAGCAGACTTTTGATGACTTGCCGGTCGGTTGATTAAAATGTACCTGGCCGTCCGGAGCTATGTCCCAGTATTCGTCGTCACATTCAATTGGCGGCTCCAGGTCGAAACTATTCCCAATCATTCAAAGATTCGGATAATCTTAGAGGAAACAACATACTCTTCCTCTTGTACCATGGTAGGTCGTCCAATATATAGACTCGTGAGTCTATCGAATATGATAAGCGCCCTACATGTAATGCTATCAGCGTCGTGCCACACCAAAAAAGAGGTATTATACCAGAAAGATCGCTTCTTGAGTTCGTCGTCGACTGTTAACTTGTGACCTTCAGGCTTTCGTCTGTGTAACCCTATCTCTATTGCCGAACGTAGACCGATCCCAGTCACTGTCCAACTGAACTGAGGGATAGAAGTCCCGATCGCGTATATAGCACCGAGCTGTGATAGTGTTAGCGTGATAGCGACAGAGCAAATAGTGAACGGACAACGGCGAATTGGAGTTCGTACAAGCACGCAGGAGTGTAGAGGGCATTTTTGAAGACCCGGACTTGCTCAAAAAATTTCCACCCGGAAGAAAGCTTAGAATCGGGCTTTGCCAGAACCCGCGGGTCGTTGGAATATCGTGAAGAAACTGCCAGGACAAGAAGTAGTGCCGCGCCGAAATTGTAGTCGCGCAAATGTAACCCTTCGTCGACATTCTTTTCGAACGTAGGTCGATGTAGAACAGGAATCAAAGGGTGAATCGTTTCAAAATAGATGGCCACAAGGCTTCGGACGAGGTCGTTGTCAGGATATACATAATGAGGAGTTTCGGCGTCAGCCGTCGCCCGCTCCCACTGTCAGAGTTAAAGTTTGTGAGTACAAGAGAGACCCGGAGGTGAGACAGGACAGACAGGCTGTAAATTGAAGTAATCTCGTAACTCCATCGTAGGTTCTCTGCCCGTAAATTTCTTTTTCATAGATAGGGCACTAGTGAGCAGCGAGAAAGTACTTGATGGTCCGAAATACCTCTCGCTGAAGTGTTTACTCTGATTAAGGGACATGTTTTTCATGTTTTCCAGAAGATCTGGATGCGAGAAGTCCTCCTCGGGCTCGGCTGCTTCCAATGGTTCGCTCGGTTGCCGAGATGGATTTGAGTATATCGATAGGTGCTCGGGTGAGACCTCTCGTCCCACATGTATTTCTTCGGGTAGATCGGCATCCGGTTTGAGCTATGACGATTGAGAGAAAGTGGGGAATCAGTCATAGATGTCGCACCTCTTTGAGCATAGCTTCTAGTTGGTTCACGCGCCGTTCTAACTTGTGTGCATGACTATGAAAGACATGCTTATTTCAAGCAGAGAAGGACGACATAGGATAACGTACCTGATGTCAGACCACTGTCTCTCTGTATACGAGGAGGTAGGAAACGATTCCTGTGAATGGCTGCAAAAGTCAGCGACAGTTGAGCGGAGATACAGATGAACCAACATTGGCTTTGGACCACGTTTCTGTGAGTAATATTTGATATCGCAAAATCTATCAAAGATTGACAACATACCTTGATCAAATCAGTATGTGTGCAATCCTCATCTAACACGACACAGTTGGAACAACGGTTGCCTGGGGTGGTAGCACTATCACCTGTAAACAGGTAGTTTGTAAATCGTGAAAGAATGGAAGATGATGTTTTTACATTTAACTGGAAAGAAATAGATTAGCAACCGTAAAGGGCTTAGCATTAAGAAGAGCGAATTGTGGCCTGGAATCCGGGTAGATTACCGCTTTATGCGCGCATCGCCAGCATTACTAGTGGACTGTCCGCAGTAGACGTTGCGTTGATTCTGTAAACCGTCCAGCACTTTGATATTGCCGGAACGCGTCGCCCTCGTGGATTTCGGCACGGATTCAGGTCGAACGAGTCCCCCGTATCAATGTTGAGCAAGCTCACCTTTCTTTTTACGGCATCTGTCGCATGCACCAGCCATTCTCCTCTTCTTAGCCGGTATTGTCTGAATACTGTCGCCGTCCGTCATGGTGGTTTTGGAGAGTGAAAGGGGCGGGCCATGTTTGGAGAGACACGACAATTGAAATGAAATTGAAATTCTGGTTATACATCAATCACGTGTTGCTGTTACATCACTCCGATCGGATCATTATCCTTGGCATCGACCATACATCTGATACCTCTCCAATCCACAGGTTATTTGCCAAAGCACACTTGGTCACCTTCCCTTTACAAATGTGTGATCTTGATGTTAGGCTAAGCAAATAATTTTACCAGTGGTATTATCTGGCCAACAAAAGGTCACACAGACTCAGAGTCCAGACATTTTGGACCTCTCCAGATGTACAAGACTCATTCACCAATGGTCCAAAAATTGAAGAACATGTGGAAATTTACTTGGTATGTGTAATAGAGTCAGCTGGTCCCACCCCAGGCCAGTAAATTCAGCTTCCTGGGACACAGATAGACCATCCTGGGCTAATTGCTATAACTTGGACAGTCCACATTGCTAGGACAATGAATGCAGAGGTGTAAGATGACATAGATGAAATATACCAGCATTAAGAATAACAATGATCCCATAAGGGCTGTAAGCAAACAACCATTGTTTACAACAGTGAAACTACATGATACTAAGGTATGCATAAACAAGAGTACTACATGTAGTCACAGGTTATATACACCACACATAGAAGAATGATTTAATTCTAACACTGCAGATGGTGAAGTTCATACACTGAAATGAAGCCAATGTATTTATGTACCCTGAGTTTGATGGGCAGTGGGAAATGACATGGTGTCACCAATTACATGAGGATACATACTTCATCCTGAAGCATCTGAATTCAGCTGAGAACACCTGCTAATTTGGGGACAACAAGGACAGTCATTGAGGAAGTCCAGCCAGACATTCACATGGTACACAGTGGTTATTGACAGATATGGGTCAAAAAGCCAAGGGCTGCTGAGGCAGACAATACTACATCTAAGCATCGTCAACACAGTGGAAGGATGGATGATGAGGAAGAGAAGCCAAAGGATGAGAAATGATGCTAAGACGGTGGATAAGACCTCGGTGAATATGCAAAATTCCCACAATAACACTAAAAGAACTAACCTCGGCAAAAGCCGGCCATAAAGGTTCCCACGAGTAACCCAGAACTAGTCTCGGCAAAGTCCGCCGTCGCTCGGAATAGAACCTTCCCACGACATTTCAACATTTTGCATAATGACCGATTACCTCTATTTATAGGACTCGGAAATGCAGTATCGTCCTAGAGGATTTTTAGATCGCAAGCTTATGCGGTGGTGAGGCAGTCTGAGGCAGTACGAACGGCGCTGGTGATGAAACTCACGGGCGCCCGCCTATTTCAGGATGCACTGGTTTGCCTCGCGGCACTGCAGACTTGGCAGCATTATAAAACTAAAACGGCAGGACCCTCATCCTCATCCTTCTTTCTTCAACATCAGCCTTGCGTCTTCCTCAGATACCTTCTTCATTTGAACTAAAGTCATGGCACGTTGGCATCACTTTCTCTGTTGCTTGCCCCTTCGTCTGGGTGTTTTAGTAAGTCTTTTCTTCCCCTATCATCGACAACCAATATGAATATCTGGTAGATCATCACAGCCCTAACCCTCGCGGGTAGCGCTCTTGTCGCTATAGGCGCTTGGATCAACGTCCACAATATCATCAACAAAACCCTCGAGCTCTCGAAATCGGGAGAAATTTCGATGTATATTATTGCTGGTGTGTACACCTTTGTTGCAATTGTATCACTTCTCGGGTTAGTGTTCACCAATTGATGACTCTGCATTGAAGCTGACGCCCATAAAGGCTTGTAGGTGCCTTGACCGCAAGGCCAGGCCTCGTGTCGACGTTCAACAGTCTTCAAATAGGGTCATTCATCGTCAGTTTGGCGACTGGGGCATACTCGTTATACCTTCTGTTCAGCGACAAGTACAATATCGACATCTCCGATTGCGTCAACAGAGTTGCCGCCAGCGCCGATACCGCCCAGCAAGTTTGCAACGCAGCGCTCAAGGTATCTAAGGCAGCTGTTGTAGTAATCTACGCCATAACATGGCTCGTACAATTCTGTTCGTAGATCTCTTATTTTCTTCTCCACAAACATCTGATGCTTTTCTCCTTACAGATGGCCTATTTATTGTGCGCAGCTACGTTCGGGAACTGGAGGAGAAACGGTTTGCGACGTATAAATATGTGACAGTTGAACCATGAGGCAATCTCGTGTGGCTTATTGTAGATTAAGTGTGTGGATATTACTATGTCTTACGGATATGTCTGCATTTATAGGGTCTTTAGCCAACTCAACAGATCCCTGTTGACCTCATCTTTGGCTTCCCACATCACCCAATGACCGCCATTGTATTCATGAATGGTCACATTCTTACACTTCTCAACGGTACCAGCTTTGTTGACGGCATTGAGAGCGACAAAGTCCTTCAGTGCGCCACCGTAGAAAACTGGGTTTGTGACAACGAAGTTCTCCTCTGAAACAGCTATACTCAACCGTAAGGAACAAAACATATACAAGGGCCTACAACTGAGCACACCTTTGTTATCCTCGGCATCAATTCCCGACGTCATGACTCTATACCAGTTCAGGCAGCTGGTCATACCGCCGTCGAGGAGTTCTTTCTTGTGAAAGTCTTTCTCCTAAATGATGATAGGTGAGAAACATACATCGAGGACGTCAACGAGACGAACCTCCTCCGTAACGTACGAAGCCAGAGGACTATCAGTCTTCCCTTGCAATAGATACGCTTTGAGAGCACCAGTTGGCGCAAAATCAGAGATCATCGACTTTGGATCTTGACCGTATAAGAGTCGCAAGAGCGACTCAATATTGTCTTCGATGATCTTGTCAGCGCCTTCAGAGGAGAAAAAGGACCAGTATCCGAAGAGCTCATAGCCGAAGGCTTTCTTCGACTATAAGACGATGTGGATTATTGCGCCTGCAAACACAGACGAGCAAACTTACGAGTTCCAGGAACTGGTCGTAGTTATTTTCCGTACTCGGTGGTAAGTATCCGACCGCCAATAGACCGAATGCGACGAATCGACGGGGATAGTAATTAGCAAGACGGCTGATGATTTTGCAGCCCCTTCGGAATGGCGAAGAAACCGATAAGAATGCACAGATTACGAATAACTTAAACGAAGAACGAACCAGTCATGACCAATGGCAACCACTCGCGTTGCACTTTCTGCGTCTAATAGCTCCACCAGATCTTTCGTGACAACAGTCGACCGGTAGTCCGCAGGACTAGCAGGTTTCGATGATCCCCCAAATCCAAGCATATCTGGGACTATGAGCCCATAGCCCTCACTGAGAAAAAATGAAACCTGGTGTCGCCAATCGTAAGAGGTACTGGGAAATCCATGCAGAAAAAGTAGATATGGTTTGGCATCGTCCTTTGGAGGGGAGAAGAGGTAATGATAAGTATGGCCGATAGAGGTCGTAAAGTCTTTGTAAAGGGAGGAATCCATAGGGACGTGATGGGCTTTAGACGCCGCGAATCCTGCATTGATTTATATAGGTGCCTGTCCGGGAAACAGCGAACAGGAAGGAGGTATGTGAATTACGGCGTCCTTGCTACTCCGGATTGCATCATCCAGCGTCGGTAACGTTACTTACCCGTCCATCCGGCGGTCGAAGTAGCTGATTCAGACTCGAGGTAAAAGAAGCGCTGGGCAGACTAGCCGCGTTTCGTCCCAACTGCCCGAGCTGGCCCTAAACTCAACACCGAAACACTACATGTTCATGCATGCCAAAGGCTTGAGAACGACGGAGAGAGTAAGTTGCCTGGAATCCACTATGTTCGGATAGAAATGTTGGTATAAACACTTGAATACACCTGAATACAAGGCGGCAACTTACTCGAGGACGTGGACAGCATCATCGGTAGTGACTATGAGCTTCAACTTGAAAAGATATGATTCACCCTTGTACGTCTGTATGAGAGGCCGCTACCTGCTTAGGTCCAAACGGATCTAATGTAGCCTTGCAAGTCTCGGTAACAGATGGATTTAGCCAAATTTACGCACGAGAGTGCGGGATCCGCCTTCTCTCGTCTCTCGAGCCCCTTCGTAAATTTCTCCTCTCATAAACAGTCTGGGCCTTCAAGGTTGGGTCTGAATGCTGCTTGAATATCTTAATATTGATATAAACAAAAGGACTCAAAGAAATACATTGATGTGCAGCACTAGCGCATACTCAGCTATCTAGGCGTGGGGCTCATCGTGATGGAAATGATTGTAACGAAGAGGAAAGGGGGAAAATTGGGGTCGGACAGCGGACCGATCATCTCACCAGCCGCAGCGGACCGGCGGGCAGATAGACCCATGCGTAACATTCTCTTTTCCTTTTGCCCTCGTCCATGGTTGATCGCTGTTGGAATACAAGACGTCCATCAAGCATGGGGAAGTATGCTATCATAAGCGCGCACGGAATGGTTCCTAGCAGCGGCCATTTTTGGCAGGTGTGCCAACCGTGTGGTCTAGCCACCCGTGAGTCCAACTTGAGTATAGCACTCCGACAAGACTCAAACAAAATGATCTCTGTAGAACCCAAAGAGTGAAGGCCAACTTTTGGCGGATACAGGGACTACTCCGCAGGTAGCTTTCTTCTCATTTCGCCATTTAGAGTCATCAGGGCCAAAACGTCTTGGACAATATTCAGGCCCATCCTTGGCTCTTCGGCTGATGATCCTGAGCTTCCTACGCCGAAATATCAGACTATGAATGATGTGGTGTGCTTTCGAATTCTCGCCTTTCATCGGATTTTGAGCAATGGCTAGACACTAGAGTCAGAGGCGGAACAGTCAATGACACACTCCGGGTGACACGAGAACTCATGACGGTTTTGATGAGGCAGGCGTAGATGTACCGTACTTCGGTGCCGGTACCGAGACAACTCACGGTGGCACTGAAACACGGTTGCGAACTTCGAGGCACTTGTAAAACAATGGGTTGAGAGGAGATCTAAAGGGTATCTGTCACTGTAAGCAGATAAGCCGAAGATAGTCTGTCTGCAATTGCACCAAGATTCGAGAGACCCTATCGAGAAGCCTTTCTGGTGGCATTCAACACAAGGGATGTCTGGCGACAGCATAATTTGAGAAGGATCATTTGAATATTAGTGATAACGATACCCTTACCAAAGGGAAATGTTCGTCCTCAAATGAAGCCCGAAATCACCATCTCTTTGTTCCATCTTTCTGAATCCGTGAGGGGCGCAAGCCAGGATGGTATCGAGGACGCAGAACGTATCCTATGCTTGCAAAAAAGGGCTAGTGGCTGGCCCAGAATATCTCCGAGGGAAACAATTTATCACATTTGCTTGGGATGTCTTCAAAGTCAGATGGAGTCAACGAACTCGGAATTTTTGAGCTGCAGATGTCCAAATTTGAAGATGACATCTATCCCTGGTGGTTGTGGTTGACGTCAAGGTCCAGATGACACAGCTCGTTGGCATTACCCGGGCAGCAGCTTCTTTTGTACCGTATCTGCCAGGCCTTTTACATCCAACTTGCCAAAGTCAGAAGGATCCCAAATGTCATAGCCAACTAACTCTTGGCCAGCCGTGTTTGTAAGAGCTGGCGGCAAGGCCGTAGGCGCGTCATCAGAGACAACCACATGACAGTGATCTGCGCCTCTCCGAACTCTGGCAAGAGATCCACGACTTTCTTCCAGTGACCGCTACCACTCGAAGGCTTGTGTTTGTGAAGACGCATCGGTACAATGTCGGTCAACGACGTTGCTCGTGAAAAGGACTGAGCTCACTACGGTGTGTGTAATTCTGCTCGGTGTTGTCCGTCATGGTGGTAGGAAGTGGGAGAAAGGTAACTAATGCTGCATATCTTGAACTCCATTATATACCAAAGATTTTGACAGGCAATGACGCGACACGGTGACGTCGTTGTTTTTTCAAAGTCTATTTTTGTGTCGCCCAAGTTGCAGATATCTCGATATGAATGTGCCTGAGGAGCAGATGGCCTAATAAGATAGATCATATTAGATGGTATAAAATAGGTCTAGGTGTGGGGTGCATGAATCCATTTGATCACGTTCTCTGCCCATTCTTCGTCCTGTCCAGTCCCAAGCGCAAACACTAGGCTGACATGATTATGCCCCTTCGCAACAAACTCGTCACACGACAAGCCCTTTCCCTTCAAAGCCGCACTCAACTTGTCCATAGCAGGGTGTAGACAAGGAATATCCCTCTCGCCAACGCCCAGTAGAAGCCGCATAGTCGGTACACTCGCCGACTCTAACAACGCTAGCGGAACCCTCTGTGCCGCCTCAGCATCTTCACCATAGTACAACCTGACAGATTCCTTCATATCCACAGGCATGTCCTCAAACGTGTAACACCCAGAAAGGAGGATCGCTCCTTTAATACGAGGTTGCAAGGTGGGGGAGTATAGTTCTGGCAGGGCAAGAATAGTAAACATGTTCATCGCCCCTGCCGAGTGGCCGAGGACATAGATGTCAGAGTCGGGGAACGGGAGGTTATCTACTACCCACTGCATCGCATCCCGAACATCCTGAGCCGCGCCAGGGAACTGGACACCCGAGTCGACGAGGCGGTAGTCGGGAACGACCGTGACGAACCCGCGCGTGGCGAAGAAGGAACCAAGATTGTGGTAGATGATGTCGGCAGGGGCGGGGAGCGTACGCCCGCCTATGTAAAACCCGCCACCGTATGAAAAGACGAGGATCGAGGTGCTGGGGCACGTACTCGGTGGGTAGTACACGTCGAGCGCGTGACGGTCGGTTGGGCCGTATTGGTAAGATTCTCGCGTGCTCTTCTCAATCGACAAGCGGTTTGCCTCGAGAATGGGGACAAATGCGTTGAGCGCTGTGAAACAAAGAAGATTAGTCGTAACAAAATGAAAGCGATAAAGACATACTTGGTTCCAAGATATCGTTGATTTCTCTCCCTTGAACCTGGGCGATCTGTTCCATAGTTCCTTGTGTATTCACTACCATCATCCATCCGTCTTATACGAAAAGATCCCTAGTTCCATTCTCAAACGTTGCATGGGATACCATTGCAAGATTGGTGAGCCGACCCGGAGAGGCGCTGCGCGCTCCGTCCTCGCCGGCCATTATGATTAGGGCGCAAGGAGCGCAGGGTGTCGGGCTCGGGTGAGAATGAGTCAGCTTGATGCAAATATAGTCGGTGGCGTCCAATCGAAACAAGCGCGAGTTTATGGGGACAATGCCGCCGATGATGAGAGTTGTGTTCAAGGAGCAAAGTCACACTGTCACAATGTTTCTTCTTTCGGACTCTTTTCCAACTCTGGTCGCGTTTTACTAGTCGGCCGGTAGTCTCGTAAACTAGACTCAACGCGATCAGTATGAAGAATCGCGCTTGTTCAGATGATGTAAAGTCTGAAATGAGATCGGGGAGCGAGCGATGGCCGAACCGGCATGGTGTGTGTTCGTCGTCCTCCCACCACACACACTCTATTTCGTCCTCAGGTACTGGGCCAGGCCTCTCGCTTCCCTGTTCTCCAGATTGCATGGATGCTCCGAAGTTCTCAATGAAATCGCTCAGCGCCATGATTCCTTCCTTTGTGCCTAGTATGTCAGGCAGGTATATAGATCTTGAGACGCTGCGAAGTATCCCCCGTTGTTCCTCGTATCAAATAGACGGCCACTGATTCCTCTCTCTATCTCTTCAATGCCTTAGAGCACATGATTTTCCTACATTTCACAACAGTTTATCATATATGCCCTCTGTTGCAATCTATGCAGTGGGAGGCTTGCAGTAGGAAATATACTAAATTTCTTAGCTACTAGAGCTCGGAACGAGCTCCTTATATACTACAAAAGTATCTAGAATATTCTACCAAAAGTACCTATAATTATCAAAGTATCGTGATAATTTACTAAGCCGAATGTTCGGGAATGTTCCGGCATAAGCTTGAAGTTGGAAATCCAACACCCTCAGAGCATTCTACATCTACAGATTCCCTCATAGCCGTTCTATCAATTCTCCTAATAAGCAAGAACAAATACTGTATGGATGCATCATCTACTGTTTGAGAGTCCATAATATCTTCATAGATCATAATAATATGTCTCAAGGAGCGCAAGCGTCTAGAGCAACTGAGGGACGACGCGACATCGTGGTGAGAGTGAAGTCCACGTTTGGACGTACACACCCACAGTGCCGGATTACAGCCATCATTATTTTTAAGTTCCGAACATCCCCCCCCCCCCTCCACCCCTCGATCTCATCCCAAACTCCAGTCTGCTGGGCATCGGTGAGAGTGGTATTCGTTGTCTGCAATCCACTATGTAGAATTTAGGGAATTTCTGATGGCAGAAGCCACTACCCGAAACGTAGGCCTGGTAGATTTGGTAGATGACGTAGAGCTAGACATTGAATGCGTGATATCCTCGCTTTCCTTTCGCCGTCGTCCGTTGTTCTCTGTTAGCCTTCATTGTTAAAATTTACGAGGCGGCGTACATCAAGCTTAAAGAAGCACAAAATTGGCATAACCGCGCACTGAGTGGTTCCCAGCACCGGCAATTGGCAGGTGCGGCCTGTGGGTGACCGTCCACCCGTTCCTACTTGAGTAGTAGCAACCCGAAATGACTCCAAGAAGATGGTGTTTGTAGATCCCAAACAGGGAAGGCTAACTTTGGGCGGATGCGATTACTACTTCGTAGGTAGCTTTCTTGTCATTTCGCCATTTAGAGTCGTCAACGCGAGAAAGTCTTGGACAATATTCCTCATTCGTGGCTCTTCCCTTGATGATCCTGAGCTTCCTAGGTCGAGATATCAGACCGTGAATGATGTAGTGTACCTTTGCTCCGTTTACCGCCTTTAGCCGGAATTTGAGCAAAGGCTAGACACTAGAGTCAGAGACGGAACAGTCGATATCATGCACCATTGACCAGGTGTGACACGAGGCCTCATGTATCAAATCCCAGATGGGCTGTAGGTATCCCATACTTTGGTGTCGGTACCGAGATGACTCACCCAAACAGGATTGCGAACCTCGAGGCGTTTGTAAAATAATGGATTTTGAGAGGAGATCCAAAGGGTATCCGTCACCCCAAGCAGATAAGCTGAGGATACTCTGTTTGTACCCGCATCAAGATTTGATAGACCTTATCGAGAAGCCTCAAGGGATTGTTGTGAAACGGGAGATCAAGTTCGTTCCCAGTATGTACGCAGTGTTCAAGCCAATAGTATTGTGCTTGGCTGAGCTCTGCAAACGCATGAGGATGTACACTACAGTACCTACTTATATACTAAAGGACTGTTTACTAGAACTTTCTACACATTTCCTCAATCTTCTTCCTTAATAAGACAGATCGGCACAATGCCGGATTGCCAAATTCCAACAGGGATAGCGCCTGCTAGTGCGAACTGGTTCAAAGGCACCGTAAAGTGCTACGGTGGCATATGATGTTTTCCCGCAACATGCTGCAGTTGCATGTCCTCATATACGTCACAGGATCAGGTTTAATACTCGGACTTAAGGAATCAGCTCCAAATTACACCAGAAAAGACGGGCACTGAATGCACACTCATTTTAGCTGGTAAAAAACGAAACCTTGAAAGGTTTTGATTTAGCGAAACCTTTGTCGGTCCTCAAAAGGCCATCAATGAAACGGCACGAAAAACTTTTCCCCTATGGAACAATGAACTTGAAGTACCTTTCGTTTTGCAACGGGAAAAACAAAGGCGTGAAAATTGAAGCTAAAATCAATACCATTCACTTAAGGTCCTGTTTTTAGGCCATTAAAATATACCAGCCTCTGCAGTGAATTGTACAGGATCCCTTCTACGTGATCGTTGCAATGTCCCCCTAGAATCAGTGAAGTTGTGTCTTCTTCTACAGCCCTTGTAATCGCGTATTGCACCCCCGATCATAGCCAATATCAGGTAGATTGCAACGGAAGGGACAGGAGGACACGGCCAATGACGGGGTCATCTTGAATCATCGAGTCATAGATTTCGGTGGCAGCAACAGAAAGAGCGTGGTACTGTAAAATGATGGTATACATTTGGAAAGCGAAGAATCTGAATTCAAATTGGTGGAGCACAATGATAGAAGCGAACAATAGCAAATTGCAAAAGGTGAATAATGTCAGAAATAAGGAAGAAGAGCCGGGAACTTTTGCCACAGATATTGAACGAAAGGAGAAGGAGGTTTAATCCACGTACAAAGCATCCAGATCCGACCACGAAGCCATACTTTGTCCTTCGAAGATACGAGCTCGTTAAGCCTCCGAAGAGCCTCCGGTATATCAGGTCTCGCAAGCGGGTCTTCTGACATCATATCGAGTAGAAGGGGCTTAAAATCATCCAGTCCCTGATATTGCTAAAATAAGGGTAAGCTTACCTGATATGAAGAGAGCGAATGGTAAATCCCTACCTCATATAGTTCAAAGAAGGTCGCGGCGGCGTTGTATACGTCCAATTTGAATGGATTGCACGGAAGACCAAGGGAGAACTCCGGAGAGCTCTTTACACCACAACGTAGAGGTCTTTTTGCTACCGCATTTTCATTGCCGTCAGGGAATTGTTGAGCACTCTCAAAGTCGATGAGATAGTACCAAATTGGCCCAACGCGGCACCGTGGACGACTCGGACGGTTCCAATGTACACCGTCGTAGCTAAGAGTCTGGGCGAAATGATAACCCTTCGGACATACTTTGAAATAGTCAGTCCATCATAAAGTTGAGACCGTTGACATCCCTACAACGAGAGTTTACAAACTATAAAAGGTGCAACGTCCGCAGAACTCACCTATGAGATATATTCAGGCCATGCATAAAGTCGAGACCCTAAGAACAGATAAGACGGTGACATATAAATGAACAGTAGGATATGCTTGCCTCCAAGAGTTGACGTAAAGCTTCAACAAATTCCCTCCTGCAATGGAATTCCGGTTCATCGAAAGTAATCAACCTTGGCATGACCATGAAGGCACGTTTCTCTTCGTCATCTAGGATAGGAATCGAGTGATTACGCGGATCGCGGAGCAAGTCCTCGTCGGCCAAGTATTGGCTCATTGAGAGATCCGATGCATGTGTTCGCGTAATTCAAAGAACCACTTTCGCGCCGTCTTTGAGTCTGATGGCATCCAGGACATTGATTCTCTGCCATGCGCATAATGTTAATACAACGAACCAAATAAATATTTCAATGCCTACGAATGGGATATGTTCATCCTCGAAAGTAGCGCGAAATCTCCACCTTTTTGTGCCATCTTTCCGAATCCACGATGGACGCCAGTCAGGATGGTACTGAGGACGTAATATGTACCCTGACTCAGCTAAAAATGGCTGATGCCCTACCCAGAACAGCTCGGAGGAAGTCCTATCATCAGAAATTTTTGGCGCCTCTGAGTCAGATACGTGTAAAGAGCTGGATAATACCGAGCTAGAATTTGAAGACATCGTTGTCAGTGGCGGAGCGCTGGAACTGTCAACAGGACCAAACTTATCGAACTTCCCAAGAGGGACGTGACGAATCGGATCAACCCGAAACCAAATCAAGGTCGAGGACGATTCCTGTATATGACCGAACCAACCTGCTTGTGTGGACTGACTCGGTGAAAATGATTTAAAAGCCAACCCCCCAGGCTTTGCGATAGGCTCATATCCCCCCACCCCCCTTCTTACATCGCTATGTCAGTTGTTCAACCACCAGAGCTTGGAGATCTCGTAAAGGCCCTCGAAGCCCTTCTGCAGAACATTAGTAACGACAAGTCTATCGTGAAATCGATAAGGGAAGAGAACTATAACATTGTCGACAAGTATGTCGTTGTAACGACCTCTTCGTTGTGATTCACCAGGCTAACTTGAACACATGAAAATACTAGGCTGCTAAAACAAGTAAATGAAAAGGTAATTGCCAGGGACGCCAGCGCTCAGGGCCTTCAGTGGATGTGGGTGAAGGCCATAGCTACTCTGACCTTACCCAGCCGGGATGCGATAATCGCCCGCCTGAATCGTATCTATAAGAACTACAGGGTATGTTGCTCATCAACATCGTCATACTAATTGTCTTATCTCTAAATGCTCATAATTGTTCTCTGTTCAGTCGGTGTCTGCAGAAGAGGATGCCCGCCAAAGGAAAGAAGAGCAAAAAGACTCCTCTACGGCCAATCCAACATCCGATATGAAGGGCCACCTTGGGGCTCCCATCCAGAATTTCGCGGCATTGAATGACTCGACATCTTGGCTTCCATCGGCTTCTCAATTCCCAGGCAGTGGGCCAATGCCTGCGTAAGCCGCGACTGGACAGAGTATGCCCTACTTCAATGTTCTAGGACGATTGGGAGGTTACTACAGTAACCACATGCAGCCTCCACTTAACACTAGCCATTACTCGCCCATGAATGGTCCCGGCTAGCCACGTCCGTTATGCCCCCCCGAGCAGGCCCATCGCTTCCGCAACCAAGGACCTCTTAACAAATCTAGGAATAATATGTACGGCAGTGATTAACTTCTCTACTACGGTGTCTAATTCTATGCTAGCTTGGCCTCTACCCACCACTCGTCATCGCCATTGCCATCTAGAGCGTTCACTTCGTAAGTTTGATATCTGCACTTTGGCATGAACTAGTATAGAAAACTGATCTTTCAACAGAGGGGCACCACAGGACAGTGTCCCGCAAATTTCCCAAGTGTTCGATAAGGGAAAGGGAAAGGAAGTAACGAAGACACACAAACACAGCGACAGTGGCTATACCTTTGGGGGAAATCGTCCAACGCAAGTTTTCCCCCCTCTTTTCTGACTGCCCCCTTGCTGATACTCGTCGACTTCTGCTCATAGTCCAGGAACAGGTTATAGGAAGTCCTGGTCGAGCCATGAATCCAAGAGCAGCGGGAACTCTACTATCACCCGCGGCGGCACTGAAGACAGCCATAGCCACTACTGAACGCCGGTCATGTTACTTGGTTTCGCCGACTTCGACTAAACGGAGGATCAGACTTCAAGGCCCAAGGGGTTTTTATATATATTCCACATCTTAGTTGCCCGGCTCGCGAAATATTCTTGACTTTCTAGTTTCTCTCTGCCGTCCCTTTTTGTGCGACTGCTCTCATTGTATGCTCTCTCGTTATGTTTCATTGCTTCAGAACTTGTATAGTGGGTTTGTGATATGTGCATATTTCAAATGATTATCTATAACCCTGCTGCGGGCGGACGTTTTCTCTATCTAGAACCTACGAATTCAAAGTGTGATCTAGCTTGAGGAAAATGGCAAAAGTAGGTATCAAGTCGCGTTCTTCGACGACCATCCGGAACTTTGGCGTCGGTACCGAGATGACTCCCTAAAACGAGATACGACTCGCCTCAAGGCGCATGTGAAAATGACGGGAATTGAGAGGAGATCTGTACGCAGAAGGACAAGCGTGACTAATTTGTTCGGACCGACATCAATACAGGACAAGCGGATACCCTCAATAAAGACGGGCCGAAGATGCTGGACTGATTTAAGTGTACAGAAAATGCACAGCACTACGGACGCGCACTCTCCGACATCATCACAATGCCGATAGTCCACACGAGTACGCCGCGAGACCAACTTATTTGAAGACATCGACATTCAAAGGTCACCAGTCTAGTCAGGAGCAGGCGCTGGGGCTGTAGTCGTCATTAGGGCCGAGAGGGACATTACGGATGAATTCAAGATTAAGTGGAGAGAAATAACAAGAAAGCGGATGTAGACATATAAGATGCGCACCGTGTCAGTCGTCAACGAGTCACCGTCTTCGGCGTCGGTACCGGGATATCTCGTTGAGTTGGGGTCCCAACCTCGACGAGTTTGTGAAAGGAGGCCTGAAGGAGACGCGTAGCCACTTTGTCCGACTCATCAAGACGGAACGAACGGATACCCTTGATGAGGACTCATCCCCGTCTGTGCAGAAACGTCTCCATCGAGGTTCATTGAAAGAAGACAGTTCTGATCCCATTATTCCAACTCTAAAACGTCTTGAACCAGGCCTATGGACCTGTCGAGATCTAGTCTTATGAGACCAATAAGGGACCACGACGAAGGCGCGATCATTAGTCGAGTCATAGATTTCAAGATGAACATCCAGAAGGAGTAAGACCTGTCAATGATGGCGTACACGAAAAACTCATATGGCAAGGATAAGAATAACAGGCTATGAAAGAAATAGGAAGAATGAGTGCACTTCGACAACAGCATAGCAAGTGAACGCAGGGCATAGCAAACTGCAAAGGGAAATCTTAGCTCAAAAGTATGGAAGAATTACTGGGAATTTTCGCCACAGATATTGAACCGTGCGTGAGGGAGGCTTACTTAGGAAAGTAGTCATCCAGATCCGACCACGAAGCCAGACTTTGTCATTCGACATGAGCTCGTCGAGCCTCCGAAGAGCCTCTGCCATATCGGGTCTTGCGAAAGGATCGTCTGCCGTCATATCGAGCAGAAGAGGCCTCAATTCATCCAATTCTTGATATCTTTGATCGCAAAGGGTAAGTCAGCGTGACTTAGACACAATAATTGATACGTCCTTACCTCAGAGAGTTCAAGGAATGTCGCGCCAGCGTTGTACACATCCAATTTGAACGAAGGCCGAGGGTGAAATCCGTACGCCGCAACGTAGTGGCCTCTTCGCCAATGCATTCTCCTCTCCATCAAGGAACTCCTGAGCAGTCTCAAAATCGATGATATAATACCGGACTGGCCCGACACGGCATCTTGGACGTGTCAGAAGGCTCCAATGCACACCGTCGTAGCTCAGGTTGTCGGCAAAATGGTAGCCTCTTGGACAGACCTTCGACGAGTCGATAAGAAGTTTAGCCGACTCACGTCACTGCAAGTCCTAGTTCAGCTACATGATATACGAACTCTGTATACCTACACATGAGATATGCTGAGGCTGTGCATGAAATCGTCCATGACCAAAGATCAGAGAAGGAACAGACGCCAGGTAAGAGATACTTGCCTCAAGAAGTTGGCGACAGCATCTACAAATTCGGACTGGCAATGAAACGGAGGAGCTTAAAAGTCTTTGAGCATCGGTACGACCATAAAAACCCGCTTCTCGCCATTTGGTTTTGTCCTTGGTTCTGAAGTATCCAACACCAGAGACGTCTGCCAAGGCAATAGCATGATTTAAGTAGGATAACATGAAAATTTGGAGTAGCGACGTTCTTACCATAGAGAAACGCACGTCCTTGAAGGAAGCACGAAATCATCATGGCTTCGTTCCAAATTTGAAGTCGCCATCTATCTTTGGTGGTGGGTCGTGCTTGAGTCGTTCGGGGACAGAAATTATCCGGAAAATCACTTAGATCTCCGAATTAGCAAGCAACGAAGAGGAGCCTCACTGCAGACCAGTTCTCGACTAGACTACGCTGGTTGGTTGGCTTCGTACGCGCTTCGGCCCGCAGAGCCGTCGACCGACCAGCGCCATGTGACGCCACCACGCCACGCGATGTCACGGATACGTTTTTCTCTCAGCACCCTTACCTTTCGACGTTGTTCAAAGCCATTTTATGCAAGATATCCATTTCCCCTCTCGAACCGTATCTCCGGATACATCCTTGTCTGAGCTCACTGCACCTAGTACTCGGTTCTCAACGCGACGACAATTTAATTTGTGTACATTTGTCATTTGGGTCCATTAGCCTCGAGTCAAGGGTGCCATCTTGGTAAGGACTTGCTATCTCAAGCTTTCTCCGAACTATGAATCGTTTATCTGTTACCTTTTCTGCTTCCTAGCGATATTGTATACGCCGATGAACATTATTCGCCACATCTCTCTTCCGGTCCAAGCTCTTCCTACACAGTGCAGATACATCTGACGTTGAAACCCACATCGTGATCTTGGTCGCGCAGCCATGTTATCTCCCAGACACGAAAACATTCTGGCCTGAGAACTAAGTGAGGAACGAAGTCAACCATACACATCATGAATTAGACTCTGCTCTTCTTTTCCGTTTAATCATATTTAATGCTCGAAGAACATGCCATTCGCCACGAAGATTTCCTGGATATTGTGATTAATCCTCGATGATTAGCGGCATCGGTTGACGACGAAATCGTTTGCTATTTTCCTATTTTTGGGACGGTCTGTACGTATCATGTTCGACTGCCCGTTCAGATGCCCATGACGTATCTCCTTGTAGCGACCCCTTCTTCTTTGTCTAATACCTGAGGATGATATCGATAACGGGACCTTCCTGGTGAGTAAATCTATCTATCAGCTTCATTATCTCTCACTGATGAAGACATGTTGCTCAGTCATCGACAGTTTCTCTCCATGTTTGATGTCCGCCGGTAGCGGAAAACACAGTTTCTCAGCGTGGCCTGTGCCTAAGATTATTGTGTACCGTCACTTGGCTCGCGCACCGTTCGTGTTTTCAGGCCGATGTTCAAACGTGCGTTTCTGATCAGGAGAAAACGTTCCTTACTACTCCAGGTTACCCATCATCCAACACTAGTGCAACTGAGAGTAAGTACGTTCCTTACCGTTGCTTACGTTCTGCCGAATCTTGATTATCTCCTCACTCTACCGTATTCCATCAGCATCTATTACCGTGATTCCAAGCGGCGGATCCACTTCGCCCTTGTTTCCATTCAATGTGCTTCTGTTCTAGCATGCAAAGAAGGTACAACGTCGTCACTTGTTATCTGTGATCAATGTTGGCCCTGCGTATGATCGATGCAGTTAATGTGCCGTATATCCACTGCACTACAAGGACTTCGACATTATGATCTTGAGCCTGGGCTAGGAGGAAGGCCCATACAACATCACGCCTGTCATCGTTCTCACCAGAGATTATCTCGATTGATGCTGGCATTCATACATGAGTACGTTAATGATAGAACTCTGGTCTCGTTTACTGCTGAAACTGTTGGCATTCAGTTATTCAATTGTCGTCTGGATACGCGTTTGCAGAAAGGGCCTCTCTCCAGTGAAGCTTCTCACTATCCCAATGATCAAAGTGGGGGTACCCTTTAGCTGTCATAGTTAAAGATGAACGATGATGATGGCCGCCGCGCTTGGCCCCATGTAGTCAAATTCACCGCGCTAAGACCGTCCGTCTGTAGTAAGCGGACCAAGTACGTTTCATTCAACTTAGCTGACATATTTAAGTTTCGGCGATTTTATGCCTTGAATAACGACAAGGAGGAATTCATATTCGTCACTGTTTTTAATTATGGATACAATGTTGGTCTCTATCACGACCATCGTATGGGCGGGCTTCTTGCTCCGTAGATTATACTGGGATCATTTGTTCCAAGTTATATCCTCCTGTTCGAAGGCCGGGAGCGTTCGCGATATTGGTGAATTTGTCGTGTTCTTCTTTCATAATAATGTTTAACTTTCTACGTGCAGTGACATGTTGGCAGGCGAACTTAAATCCGCTTTCCATCCGTGGATCCCTACGCGTGGTTTTTCAAGGCGGTGAGTGAAGATCCCCCTCCGCGCAGCAGAAAGCTGACGATCCTGATGCGATCTTGCACACTAGTAAAGGCGCCGAACGAACATTCGTTGAATAATGCGAAGGTACGATCTTTGCATCCTCCACGCTACGTCCACGCCCCAACACCGCCCATGACATCGACTTTGAAATTGCCGAGGCCTTGGTGTGTTATCCCTTGATCGGTGGAACTCTACCCGCGTTTTCGTCACATATAAAAGGACCGCCCTCTCGTTGATTGCTTTCTAGCTTGGCCGTTCATTCCACCATGCGATTCACCAGCTGCATTTCTCTCCTCGCGCTCGTGTCTGCCGTCGTGGCGGGTGGCTCTTACCCGTCTTCCACACCCGGCCATGGGTGGCAATGCCCAGACCACGATGGTCACGGTAACTGGAAGGCTGGCTGGGGATGTGATACCCCGCCGTATAAGAATCCCCACTTTGGTTGCACGTAAGTCTCCTGCGTTCGTTCTTCAGGCGTCATCCTGTTTATTCATCTATGCCCTCAGATTCCGCACCGGCTCAACGGGATGGTATTCGTGTTCGTTCGATGCCGTGAGTGTTTTACAAATTGTGGAGTCGTCTTTAAGCCAGGTTTGATTGACAATATGAGATAGAACTCCGGTAAATGTGCTTCCGGCCAGGACTCGAGGTGCCCGTCGTCCGCTACCTACTTTGGTAGGAAGAAGAGGGAACCAGAGGCTGCACCAGCACCAGTTCCTGCCTTTCGCGGATCGGTGAGTTTTGTTCTAACTTCTCTATGACTTTTGATCAAACCATGGTTCCTTCAGAGCGCGGCTGCCCAGCTTGTTTAAGGGATAGTGCAAGAAACTTGGACTTTGTGCATTTGGACTCCTTATACCATTCAATTTTTTATTACAATCGAAAACCCATTCTTTACCCCGTCACTTTCCTTTTTACATATTTACACCTTTATTTTGGCGGGGAATTTATAGACGTTTTGTCCGTACTTACCTTGATTACGATTTGACCTGGGCGCGTTTTTTGTCTTTGGTCATGGATAACTTAAATTTTTACTGCTTATTCGGGTGCCTTGCGTCAAAAAATGTGAAGGTGAGATGTCACACATGAACGCGCGGTCATCGCGATAGGTTTGTTATCACCGCCTTGTCTCTTCATCTCCGTCGCAGATGAATTCAGTAAGTAGCCTCGTCGATAATCTAGGCTCGACCTCCAAGGCCACATCGTTGACACTAGTTAGACACGAGGCACGAACAGGCTGTCCAGTTCGAATTGATTACGCGTTCCATCACCTGGCATCACGGATGTAACATGTTGAGATGGATCTCGGGGTGCGTGTAGGTAATGTAGGACGGGGTGATCCAAGGAAATACCAGCCATAGGATTCACATAACCCTTCAAGTAGATCCGCGGCATCTTGCCGAGCATACATTTGCGCATAAGCTATGCATAGCCCGAATGCATCGTGAACGACGACGTGTTTGGCGCGTGAACTTGTTCCTATTCGATGAACAGTAAAGTGAGCTAGAAGCGTATTATATATATCTTAATCTGACGCACCCACTGATTCGTTCCGCCGTTGTAGATCGCTGCTAATCCATAACCCGCAATTTTGGGTCGCGTTGGAAACCCTGTCCCGCACCTATTCCCATAAAGGCTCAATCAAATTTCGATGGAGGGAGCGGGTAAAAGTAGATTCCGCACCAATAGGATTACCGTCCACGGACTGAACCCGAATATGAAGCTTGTTATTAATGACCGATTCTCAAGGGCTTGAGGACGCCGCAGATTTCTGAGTAAGCATTTGAATGAAGTACGCTATGAAAAGAGAAGCTGGGTGGACGGGGGTAAATACCGCATATACGCGATGCGCACGCGGAGTGGTCAACGAAGATTTACAGAACATCCACGCAGAAGCAGTGTCTTCAAATATTCCACCGTTCATAGTATCCCCGTAAGAACTACCTGGAATTCTCACGTATATGAACGGCCTCGGGCAGACAAAAATTGTTAGCCTTCTGTGAATTGAGGTTACGTGAGCGTGGCTATTGGCGAAATTATAAGGTCAATGCCAGCAAGGTGTTGCGCTTCGTCTTAAGATGCATCGGTAGTCATCCTGTCCATGTTGCTGAGGTTGCCTTTATGGGACGGCTCGACTACGAGGTCTGTTTAGCAGACGAGGAGCGCAAGCGCCCAGATCAACGGAAACATGTCCTATCAGTCATTAGGAAGGATGAGCTGACCCTGCATAAAATTTCTCTCGCTTGTGCGACGATCTTGTCATTTGATGATTGACAGGCACATTCGATTGTCGATATCTTGAGACGACGCCTACTAAACGGCGCCCCAAAATGAGAAATTGAGACGATAGGTATGAACAGCGATAGCTGCTGGGGATAAACAGAGCAAAACTGGTATTTTCCCAACGGGTTTTCAGAGCAAGCAAATCTCAGCTGCGCCCAAGAAACATAGCGCCCATACAATGCGTATCGTATCATAGAAAAATGCAGTCCTGAGACATTCCATCAAGTCCGTTCTCTATAAAGGACGTCAGCGAATTCAAGGATGGCGACCGGAAGAATTACGTTGTTCAAAGGCGATGGATATATCCAATCCTTCTTTCTTGAACGATTTTAGACGGTCGACATGAGACACAGTTCTATAGTTTCGAGCAGCATGATCTCCTTGATTTTCTACATCAATGTCCCCTCCGATACCGAATTTACTGCACCGGATACGGACTTGACGCAACCGGGAAACCAGAGATTCATGGGGGACGTTCCAACGCCTATCGATAATTCTAACCAGTAGTTCATCTACTTCTTCAGACAGAGCTTCTCCTGTGAAAAGCTCTGGGATCTCCAATTCGATAATATTTAAATTGGGGAGCGTCATGCTCGTGTCGTCCAGTGCAAGACACTTTAAAAGCGGTGGCACGTCATTCAGGTCGTAGCATTCTGCGCGGAGAACCAATTTGCGCATGAGAAGAGTTTTATTGGCTCCTCCAGTTGATACAATAGCCATATATCGAGGGAAAGTAGACGACACCCGGAATGAACGACGATCTGTGAAAGGACCGTCGGTATAGAAAACGATATATCATATCGTGGAAGGACAGTCAGGTCTTCCAGGGCTGGGCAGATGAGACAGTAAAGTAATTGAGGTGACCTGACACTGAGCGAACGGAGTCTCTCGAGTGGCACCAAAATTGTTCCTGGATCATCGTTGAGCATAGTCTCTTCTCTCAACGTTTCCGGACTCAAGCAGAGGCCCAGCACCTTGATGCTCGCATCTACCGGACACTCTCTCGTAGGTCCCAACGACATGACCAAATGCGTGAGCTGCCACCACGGCATTTGGATTACGTTTGGGTCGAAATCAGATGATGGAGCACGGTATATGTGGAATTGGAAAGATCTCAAGGTGGGCATATCTTTGAACATGTCCAGGACGGTAGATAGCTCATCTACGGAAGGTTGCCGACCTAGGGCAAGTGATCGCAATGATGGTAAATGGAGCCGAGGGAGATGCGGCTGTGCCAATTGGGTCCATGTAGAAGCGGGGAGAGAGGGTATGCGAACATCCTCCCATTGGGACGAGTGCTGGAGCAAACCTTCGATAATGGCATCGGGGAAATCAAAGGTCAATAACATCGTTATGGAGAGACCGGTCTGTCCAGTCTGGTGAAGCGTGTCCAGGAGCAGTTTTTTTCCCGCGTCTGTTTTCCCATGTTGAGGCCAGTACACCATAATGGATGCCCACAGAGCAGGGCAGTCCCATGCAATGTCGCGCCATCGTCGACAGACCCTCGCTAGTAGCCATGGTCCTTGATGTTGATCTCCAAAAATCTTATAAGGCCGTTTGATTGCTAAGAGAAATATTTCGCACAGAATCTCAGGGGGAAGGGACTCGATGGGCGGCTTCTGGGTCTCAAAGTCAGCTGACATTGAGATGGCTTGCAGGTTCCAGAGGTTTGTTCGCCTCGTATTGGCACCTGTGAAATTGAGCCAATTGGTCGGAGGGATTATGTACCGAAAAAAATTTCTCACCTTGCGTTCATTTGGTCTTGACCGTGCTTCAAGAAACGAGACGTAATTTATGTATGCGTTCGCTGGAGCACGAATTGCGCCCACTAGGGTGAAGATTAAAACTGCTGATGAACGTCGTTTCCAAAGCCGATGATGGAAACTGAATTGATTGGCCACTAATGATTACTCGGGGCCTCAAATATCGGGCCGATCTCACTGTGCACTTCATCCCCCTTACTTCCATGCTGAACTCTCGGACACTACCGACTACGAAAAAGAGACTGGCGGGTTCATGCGACAGGTGCCGTAGAAAGAAAGGTGAGCTAGCCTATCATTCATAACCCAGCGAGTGGACTTGAATCTGTGGCACGCGAGTACATAGAATACTACTATAGTGATCCTGAACATAATGTAGGACAGTTCTGTACAAATTTCCAGATCTACGTGCCCAGCTTGATATTCCTTCCAGCGACAGTTTAACTTCTCTCTTTATGAGTATTTGACGTTGAGCTAATCGTTTCTTCCCAGTTAAATGTACGGTCATCGGCTTTTCTCACCTTACCTAAACGAATTCAAAAATTATTTTTCTACAGGTGACAGCGCAACTATACAAGAAAATATTTGTTCAAACTGTGTTGCATTTAATGCAGAGTGCACACATACAGATTTAATCAAGGTACGCCTTCGTTCTTTGTTGGAATGTGATGAGATCTTAGTCTGTATAGAGACGAGGGTCAATGTCAAGGTTCGATTTAGTTGTGTCGGCGCAGAAATTTAGCCCTGATCTAAAACACTATAGACAGGATTCCCTTCCTGCCACCGGGAGCTCAAAAAGACAAGGACCTGACATTAGGCACGTTGCCATGGTTGCTCGTTATTTTACATACTAATGTGGCGGCTAACAGCTATGTTCACAGCTTAGAACGACGCTTGAATCAGTTGGAACGTATCCTCAAAGAGGTGCAGAAGTTCTCCGGCTGATCACGAATCGAGAATCTCTCTTATTTTTTGTAGGTCAATCTGCCCAAAGAAATGGCGGAACAGGAAATATTGGTTCACGGTGGGCCAATATCTAGTATATCTCAACAAGCGAGCCAATCAAACGAGAATACTGAACCGGATGATGACTTTTCATACACGGATCTCTTGGAAAGTTTGAAGCGACTGTCGTTCCACCATTTCGAGAACTTTAGTCAGAGGTATTATGGAAGTTCAAGCAGTTTTTCGCTCCTTACTGATGCCATCTCTATCACGAGGGAGTCTACAGGCAACAGGAATATAATACAATTCCGAGAATATTTCGATTTACAGCCGGTGTGTCTTCCTTTCGATTCTCTGCTGTTCTCGATTCATGAAGATTGCCTCAACTAGTGGGAACAAGCAACGGCCAATGCTGAGATCCCTCGTTATGTATATCCCGACAATGACCTGATCCGGAGCCTCGTTTCCATTTATTTCGAAACGATTAACCCGATTTTTCCTATTCTGCATCGACCTACATTCGAACAGAATGTCGACGAAGCGTTACATTTGCAAGACCATAGCTTCGGCGCTGCACTACTTCTTGTCTTGGCAGTTGCTTCGCGATATTCTAATGACCTGCGAGTTTTGGCCGACCCCTGCTCGAAGCTTTCCTCTGGATGGAGGTTCTTCGAGCAGGTCAACATCTTCAAGAAGGTCGTCTACGCTCCTCCTTGCTTGTATGACCTTCAAGTCACCGTTGTAAGCAGGAACTACATTCTTGCTCCATAGACTAAAGCTGCCCTGACAGCTCGGGGGAATATATACCATGGGGACTTCTATTCCTGAGTTCAGCTGGACCCTGATTGGAGCTGGACTACGTTCTGCAATTGATATAGGATTGCATAGACGAAAGCCGGACGGTTACAAGTTCACAGCCGAAGACGAGCTCAAGAAGCGATCGTTTTGGTATGTGTAATATGAAGTTGTTGTCGATGCGAGATTTTCATAAGAGTGTATACAGGGCACTTATTTTCCTCGATCGACTCGTAGGCTTATACGCTGGATATCCTGCGATGATGCGGGATGAGGAGTAAGTTGTATATACAGATCAGAGACCTCTATTCAGATAATGTTTCAGGTTCGATTTACAGACGCCGATTGAATGCGACGACGAATATTGGGAAATAGCTCCGGATGGCCAAGTGGATTTCAATCAACCGTCTGGCAAACCTTCCAAAATCAGCTACTTCAGCGCTTCAATAAAGCTGAGCGAAATCATGTCCGTTGCCATGAAAACATCGTTTTCTCTCAAGAAAGCTCGAGATATGTTAGGTCTCACGGGAAAGAATTGGGAGCAAAGGCTAGTCTCCGATTTAGATTCGTCCTTGAATGCGTGGGAGGACTCAGTCCCTGATCACAGTATGTGTTTACTGGTCCCTGTTAGATTTCTTACTGACTCTGACTTAGTCCGTTGGAATCCTAGCAGATGCGATAATGAAACATTCTTGTATCAGTCCGCGACCCTGTACAGTGTCTACTATATGCTTCAGATACTCATACATCGACCCCTTCTACGCACGGGCTGCCCCTTGTCTATGCCTTCCCTCGTAATCTGCATAAACGCGGCAAGGTCTTACACTCGAATCCTGGAAGTTCATAGGACAGGAATGAGAACCATCAATCCCCAAATAATTGTACGCATCTGATTCCTCTCGCCTTCCTGTTGACGTATGCCTAAACCCAGGTGGGTACGTTTACCTCTGGTTCTGTGTTTGCTATGAACATCTGGAGTTGCAAACGAGCGGGTCGTGCTCCAAACAAAAAAGACGTTGCCGGATTTCAAGTATGTGTAGCCACTTTCGAAGATGCTGCTGATACGTGCGTAGCTCCTCCCTTCCGGATAAATAGGACTAACGTTGGCTAGCCGACAGGTGGAATATAGTTGGACGTTCACTGTAAGCCTTCCGCCAAGACTTGTTTGCATGACCCGTATAACAGAGCACGTAGGATCCTATTTAGAGCCATGGCTTCTGTTGAGAGTCCCCCACCACGTCTTCATGAAAATGTTACTGTCGCCCCAGCTCCCTCTACATGGAGTTCGTACGATGCCGTGACACAAACTGCACTTGTTGAAAACGTCCAGCCATTTTGTATCATTACTTTCTCCCGTTTCGTCTTGAATATTGACTAACGAGACCTAATTTGCTAGATGAGCAGACTCCATACTTGGATAATTACTTGGCGACTCTAATAGGTGCCGAGTTTCACTCACCCCTTGAGCCTCACCTGGGGTCATCTTATATTACTCCCGAATCAGGGATTGGTGGAGATCTATCTGTCGACATATGGACTGACGCACCTCCTGCGTTCGGGTAGGTTAACTCTCCTTACCGGTCTTTTCGTGCATCATGCTGATGTTTCGTGACGGCTAGTTTCTCGGAGTGGAATGCGTATGTTGCAAGCATGGCACGCGGAGAAAACGAACGGCCTTGATAGAATCTTTTTATCGATGCCGGTATTACAACATCTGATTGTATTGCCGACTGTCAGTGTATGTATATACAAGCAGCGACGTATGTCATAGGAAATCTAATCTCGGTATTTCGAGTGTAACCCTACAGCGCAGTGCGCTGAACGACAAAGTCTTAAATCCGTATGACATCGAGACGAATCTCGTATTGCAACGTTATCATCGTAGTAGCACCTACTAAGGCATGAGCTATGGGCACCGCTTAGCTAATTCATGACGAAAGAAGATTCGATCGTTTCTTGATCACGGTACCTCTCCTTTCGTCTTCCTTTTGTGTCTGTTACGGTTTGACATTTCGAGAAACGGGATCCGATTTCCTTGGTGCCATTGCGGCCAGTAACCAACTAGTAACTATTCGAGTTTTGTTGAAGGAGGTCACGCAATGATTCATTCAGGTGTCTCGGGCCGATATAGCCTCGGCAGGCAGAGAAACCACGCGTCAAGGCACCTAGCTGACTCTTTCCCTGTCTCGCTCGGCAGTCATGCCCACAATCCGTACCACACAAGACGATGAAGACGAAAACTTGAACAGCTCTTCCAGTGCTCGAAATGATGCCCGTACAGGGATGCCTGATGAGTCAGAATATGATTCTCAGCTGGAGGTTAATATTCAGCAGCTAGTCGAGAATTTAACAGCTTATTTCTCCCGGCGACGACGACAAAAATCTACTCGCGGTATGATGGGCATACAGTGTCGTGAATACATCGTGAAAGGTGCGTAAAGTCATCCGAGAGACTTGCTGTACTTCTCACTATGAGTTCAGGAAATGACCAATTCAACTACGAAGAGAAATTTCCGGAAGATAAGGAGCATGAGGAATTCGGACCCACTGCCAAGGTATGGAGAACATACCTGGAGGAGTGTGCTGCATATGATATCGAGAGGGTGGAAGGCTGGCGAGATGGATTGGATGTTCTGCTAGTTTTTGTGAGTGCTGCGTCGAAATTATCCTACCATCGTTAATGTGTGTCGATATTTAGGCGGGTCTTTTTTCTGCAGTGGTAACGACATTTGTCGCCCAGACGTCACAGAGCCTTCAGGTCGACAACGGGGCTATCACTTCCTCGCTTTTGTTTGAGCTGATCAACATTCAGCGTGCGGCAAGCAATGGTTCCTTGGTGAACGATGTTCCCCGTTCAGGCCTTACTCCGTTCTCGGATTTTCATCCCACAGCTTCCGATTCATGGGTGAATGGCCTCTGGTTTGTCAGCCTCTCGCTTAGCCTCTCTACTGCACTGTTCGCTGTTTTGACGAAACAATGGATCCACCAGTATATGTCAGTCCCATCGGGGACACCACGCGATAGGTGCCGTGTACGTCATTTCCGATACATGGGACTAGAGCGATGGCATGTGGACCTCATCATTGGGATGCTACCAGTCCTTATGAGCCTCTCACTCGGCATCTTTCTCGCAGGTTTGGTTATTTTCCTTATTCCTCTGCACGTACCAATCGCATCTGCCGTCGGATCCATCGCATTCACATCATTTGCCGCCTACTTCATCACCAACCTCCTGCCTATCATATATCCATCTTGCCCTTACAGGACCCCGTTGGTGCAGTACATGTTCCCGATCTACGCTTATGCTATTCGACTTCGCCATTGGATTATTTCTCGCTTCTTCCGTTATGGGCCTCCAGGAAAAGCAGAGGCCGAAAGGCGAACTGGGCACACAGAAGGAACTTCAGGAGTGGTGCTCGCACAGCCTGTTCGGTCATTACGAGCTGCTGAAAATGCAGCTGTAGCCCTTAGTGCCGACGACACAGATTTAAATGCTCTCAATTGGTTGTTTGAGGTCTCGTCGAACCCTAGCGTCCGCAATATTGTTGTACAGTCACTCAGCGCATTGCCGCTGAGGTCAGTTAAGTATCTGAAGTCGCACGTGGAACCCACAAGGCACCAATCGGTGGATTCTCTAATGCTCCGGTTGGAAGACTACGCCCTACACTCCAAGATCGGCGAGCTTCTAAAATTATGGCATAGTGATGACACTAGTCCTTTCATCGCAAGGGAGCTGAGTCGTTACATTCGAATATATCTTCGCTTCGCAGATACTCCCGGCTGTCTGATATCATCTGCGCAGAATATGTTGCCCCAGGGCACTTACTCAGCTCTGCAATCTGTCAACATCTTTCGCTTTGCCGAAATTCAAGATTCGTTGTCACATACAGTCACCACCGCCTTGATGCATTCGCTGCACGAGCCCCAACTTTGTCTGCAGCCTATCGTTTGGGCTTCAATACTTCGCAGGCTCCACCCGTTGGATACGAGTGTCAATGTTTCCTTGCTCTTGAATGAAATCCCAACGTCCTTTTGGCTTCCTATGTTTTCTCCTCCTCCCCTAGTTTTCACTTCGGGAGCCTTAAGACGTGTAGTCGGGACACACATCGAACCCGAGATCGCATCCATTCTAGTGGGATTAAAGGTCTCGTCGCCTTCCCAAGAAGTGGATGAACCGGTCCCTCTTTGGATGGCCATCCGTACATGTCTGTACCAATACGTTTTTGAGACTATCATCCAAGGCCACATAGCTATCCGAAACGTCCCCGGTAGCGTTGACTATCTTGGTCACGCCAACGAGTCCCCTCAGGATCCCAAGCTGTGTTTTCTCCTGAGAGTGGCCGCTGCTCCGTCTCTTCGGGACATGCCCAAGGTTACATACGGCGAACACGATGAACCCAATGATGAACCCCGTTACAGCTACACTTTCATCAGCCGCATTTTGCTCAACATCGGGGTTCATTTGGATGTCCACAAATTCTCACTCATTGACAAAACCATCCCTTCTTTTGGTCTGGATGCGAATCGCCAGGCCGTCTTGAGATTGCTGTACAATATGATCTCGTCGCCCGAGTTTGGCAATGGTCCTCTGCATGTTAAAGATTGTTGCATCGCCATGACCATCTTTCTCCGAGTACTCCATTCCACTTCACATCGCCCCCGCTTCCTTCCCAAGGACTGGTGTACCTTGGAATTAGCCGCAAAGTTGGTTGGAATTGCTTTCGAAGACGATGAATGGAAATTATGTCTATACGAACATAAAGTGATTTTCGAGGAAGATATCCAACGATTTACACCGGCAACTGAACTTGCCCTATATTTTTTCTCGTGTCCCCTTTTCGTCAACCAAGCTGTTAAACATTTTGTTACCCGGCGCCTCTTTGATTCGGTGGCAGATCTGCCTCATTGGGGAGAGATATACACAAACGACGCAGTAGCCGTCGTTTGTAAATTTGTTCTTGCCTTGGTACCTGATAGATTGGATTCCCAGATATTCCAGCAGGCCAGAGACTACGTCTTCGACCCTCAAACCCTCTTCATCGCTTGCGTTCTTCTCCTGGTTCATGACAATGAAACTAAATCGAGCCCTGTTCTTCGACACCTTGCTCTCCTATCTCCCAGTCATTCCTCCTGGCTCGAATGTCTGGAGAAACTCAACAATGTACCCGAATACTTTGGTCGGAATATCAATCAGGAAGAGTATTCTCCTCGTATGGGGGCTTTCCAGGCGTTCGTTCGAGGGGGGTGTGTAGATGACTACGGGATGGATGCCGCTGGGTCCAAGCAGGATGAGGACGACTGTCAGAATTATCCACCGAGCGTGCGTTCGCCGTCATCGCTCTGGCATCTGTTCCGGCGGTATCGTGACAGAGAGACGACAAAAGAGGAGGTACTAAGCAGTGGAGGTCAAGTGCAATCTATCGTATAGATTGGAATACCCTTAATCTTGTAGGCACAACATCCCCACTTCTGATAGTTTCCCGTAGTATGATGTAGATCCCGCACTACCTGTACTTCGATATTTTTGTACAGTATAACAACGATACAACTGGACCCTTGAACGTAACACGTTCAATGTCAGGAAGGGGTTTGCACTCCCCTACCTTTGCACCCAGTATTGAAGCTGCAAGATACATTCTAGCGAATATCAATAATTGCGCCCTGTTCGGAAGAAGAACCGGGAATTTCTGTCCAGATGATGGATTCCCCAAAACGGGGCGTTAAACGGTCACAATTCATCCATGGTACTTATGTAAGCTTAGGCCGGACTCCTCGATTGCGTCGTTTGACGCCGATGCTTTGCTCTCGACACGTCCTACGTGACTCAGGCTACGCTCAAGCATTCACTGGCGCTAATCATCCAGCCAAGCTTAGACGAAGTCGCACGGATCTAGGGAAGAGAAATCGACGGTCGTCGGCGCTTTGCTGCCCTACGCTTTGCCTCTTACATCGTGGTGCAACTCCCTCGAGGGCCTTCCTTCAGCTTCATGCCCTGTCATCTCTCACACGTTCCTGCATTCACATCTATCATCAAACTTTCGTGTCCCGCCTAGCCCTGTCCTTCCCCGGAATCGAAGACGCGGTTCTCCTCTCTGGGCCATTTGCATTCGAGAAGGTATCCCGAGCAAAGGATTTCGCTGGCGTTGTTGGATACGGGGAGAGTACCGAATTCGAGAGAGGGACATTCCCCGCTAGGAGAGGCTCAGGCATACTCGGTGTTCGCTGGCAGGGTACCAAGTGGAGGTGAATAAATCTGATGCATGCAGCCCGGCACCACTTTCGTCATCAACCATAGCCTCGACTTTATCACCAGAGCTTTCGGCGTAGGACGTGCGGTTGTAAATGACCTCCCCTTAGTTCGGAGGCTAACATCCTCGTCATTCTGCAGAAGCAATAAACACAACACGTTCACCTCCACGAGCTGGCCATACACATGCTAACGGATATGAAGGATTCCACCAGGTGTCGAAGCTGTGAACAAACGAAAGGATTTTGCAAGCGTTGTTGGATTTACCAACTCCGAGACTTCTCAGCGAGACACCCTCTCCCGAAGATTTCAACTAGGCTTTGAAGACAAGAGTGGTGACTCAGAGTTTCTGAGATCAGGTTTTTTATTACAAGACGAACATTTGACCGGGAAATGGTAGCAAACACTGAGCGAATGATACATTGGTGCTGAGTACGTCTTGTCTTTTACGTTTTTCTATCGCTGACCTACTTGAACAGTATTAAACACTTTCATTTCCGTCCCGACATCCAACTGTGTGTTAATCGAGAAAGCCATGGGAGAATGTCAACCAACCCGGGTTACCACAAACTCGAGGTGTACTGTCCTCCCATTCCGCGCCCCAATCCTTGAATGCTTGATTTCTCACACGGCAGCGGGCTCTACGTGAACGGGTGCTCCTCCTAGCCGCCGGCTCAGCCCCTTCTCGGTCGCTCACGGGTTCATCTACACTGTCCCCCACTACCAGAGGTTTCCCAGTACCCCACCGCAACCCAGGACCTTTGGGATGCGATGCAATGGGCTGTAGAAAACTAACCCTTCCCCAACTCGGACGTTTACGTCCTCGTCCACTCGACAAGAGCGATGAACATCCTTCCTCTGCCCGAAGTTGTACTCCCGCCCAGATCTTTTTACCCGAGCAGCTCTCGTTGTGACGCCTACAATCGGATATGGAGGGGAGTTCCGTTTGATTCGACATGGGTACCGACTAGGCCAGAGGGTCATACTATCGACTATGGAAAAGGCAGAGGCATGCTTTATGGCGATTTCATTGAAAAGGTGTTGATGCTCAGGAACATGGATGTAGGATGGATGAATATGCTACACGCAGCCCGAGAGTATTAGGAGCTTGTATCTTCTTCCCAAAGCAGACGTCAGGCTCTTGTTTTTTTGACAAACGTTCATCAAGCGCTGGGCCGGTACGACTGTACCCTCTCCTATCATATCTCCCAGCGGTCTTCGAATCACCGGTGGCAAATTTTGTGATTGAAATACTCAGGACAAAGTTTGCGCTTTTCAGTGTCAACATATGCTAATTTCCGGAACTATCAGTTTGGAGGGTGCTAGTCGGGGCTTGTTGCATTGGCTGCATCATCAAATGATCAGGCAGACACTGTTGAACGGTTCTGATACGAGTTCCGCGAATATTTAACCAAGACGGCTCGCTAGGCTACAGCATTCCTCACAGGGTGTCACGGCGCCTAGCTACCTCGCTCAAAGCGCAATCCACGCCGCGCAAGGCGCTGACGATGGGGATTTACATCGCTCTTCTAGTACTCAAGACGATGGTACTACCTAGGAATGATTCAGAAGGTGATTCCCACCTGGAGACTAATATTCAGCTAGTTGAGAATTTGATGCCTATTTCTCCCGGCGACGACGAAAATCAATTCGTGGTACATTAGGCATTCAGCGCTAAGAACATATAATGAAAGGTGGGCGAACCCATCCCAGGAACTGGCCACATATCTCATTATAAGTGAAGATGATCCATTCAACAACGAAGAATCATCCAAGAAAATATGGACTAAGTCGCATGGATACAAAGGAGAGATTTTGATGGTGTCTTGTTGCCGAGTAAGTTTGGCCTAATACATTTTGGTATAACCACTTTCAACAGCGCTAAATATACACGTCCCTATCGTTGATCGGGAAGGCCACACCCACCAATAGCCTTGGGACCCTCCTCTCGCTCGACACCCTTACATCTTCTTATATGGCGACAGCTTTTACTGTCCATTTTCCATGCTATCCTTCGTTTTCTGCACAAATGCAAACCCGCATCCTAGAAGTTTGATACGACAGGAATAAGGACCACCAGTCCCAAACCGAGCGGGAGCAAAATCTGAAGCTGGATGAGCAACTGTCGCTATCCGAGCAGAGTCCGAGCCTTAGACCAGCCGGGTTCTTCACTGATATCCTTGTCGACCCGTCGGGCCAGTCAGCAGTTGTCAGCTGCTATCAAGGGAGACTCAAGGTCCTGATGCTCGAGGATGGGGTCTATATCAAGGATGTCGATGTTTCGATGCCGAAAACGATACTCTCGACATCGCACTTCTCTCCTTGCCCAACGAGAGATTCGCACTGGCAATATTTCATATAAATAATCACAATCGGCTTCAGCTCCTGGATCGGGACCTAACTGTACGTATCTAATTTCTCCTGCCTTTCTGTTGACTTATGCTTAAACCCAGGTGGGTACATTCACCTCTGGTGCTGTGTTTGCTATGAACATCAGGAGTCGCAAACCGGCGAGTCGAGCTCCAAACACAAAAGACGTCGCCGGATTTTAAGTGCGTCTAGCCATTTTCGAAGACACCACTGACACGTGTGTGGTTCCTACTTTCTGGACCTCGATAAGACTGACGTTGGCTAGCCGACAGGTAGAATATAGTTGAACGTTCATTGTAAGCCTCCTGCAAAGACTTATTTGCACGACTCGTATAACAGAGCACGTGGGATCGTATTTAAAGCGTTGAGCTCTGTTGAAAGTTCCCCAGCACGTCGTCGCAAAAATGTTACTGTCGCCCCAGCTCCCTCTACATGGAACTCGTATGATGCCGTACCAGAGACTGCACTTGTTCGAAACGTCCAGCCCTTTTGTATCATTTCTTTCTCCCGTTTCGTCTTGAATATTGACTAACGAGACCTGGTGTGCTAGATGAGCACTCTACACTTTGATGATTACTTTGCGAGTGGGATAGGACCTGGGTTTCACTCACGCCTTGAGCCTCACCTAGAGTCATCACATATCACTCCGGAATCAGGGCTTTCCGGAGAAGTATCTATTGGCATACAGGCTGATACATCTCCTGGGTTCGGGTAAGGTTACTCTCCGTACCTGTCTTCGGAGGGGGTGTGCTGATATCTCGTGACTGCTAGTTCCTCGGAGTGGAATGCCTATGTTGCAAGCATGAGTCCCGGAGCTAATGAACGGCCTTGATAAATTCCTGTAGTGATGCCGGTATGAAAATGTCTGGTTATATTTCCAACTGTAAATGAATATGTATACAGAAGCAGCGATGGACCTAATCTCGGTATTTCGTGTGTAACCCTGCCAGCTTCTGCACAGGACCATAGAGTTTCAACTTCACTTGACATTGCGACGAATCTCACACTGCAGTGTTATTGTAGCGATGCCCACTAAGTCATGTGTTTGAATTATGGGCGGCGCATACTTAACTCAGGCTTAACGGACGAAAAAAGATTCGATCGCTTCTTGATCACTGTATTTCTTCTTTTCACCCTCCGCCCTCCCTCTTGTTTCTGTGACAGTTGTACATTCCAAGAAACTGGATCCGACTGTCCATTGGCGCCAGTAACCAACTAGGAACTATTCAAGTTCTATGGTTGAAGGTTAGGCGGTGATTAGTTCGGGTATCTCGGCCCCAACACAGCCTCCGAAGGTAAAGAAAACGTGTGTCAGGGCGCCTAGCTGACTCTTTCCCTATCTCACTCCACAGCCATGCCTACAAACCATGCAACGCAAGACAGCGACAGTGAAGACTTCCAGAGCTCTTCCAGTGTTCGAAATGGCACTCATACAGGGATGCCTGATGCGTCCGAGGATGATAACCAGCTGGAGATCGATATTCAGCAGCTAATCAAGAATTTGACAGCCTATTTCTCCCGACGAAGACGAAAATCCACCCGCGGTATGATGGGCATACAGCGTCGTGAATACATAGTGAAAGGTGCGTGAATTAATTGCGGAGACTTGCCGTACACTTCATCATGGGATCAGGAAATGACCAATTCAACTACGAAGAGAAATTCCCGGAAGATAAAGAGCATGAGGAGTTGGGACCCACTGCTAGGGTATGGAGAACATACCTGGAGGAGTGTGCCGCATACGATATCGAGAGAGTGGAAGGATGGCGGGATGGATTAGACGTCCTGCTGGGTTTCGTAAGTGAAAGCTTGAAACCATCCCACGCTTGTTAAGAGATATCGATAATTAGGCGGGTCTTTTTTCTGCGGTGGTCACCACATTTGTGGCGCAGACATCACAGAGCCTCCAGGTGGACAACGGGGCTATCACTGCATCGCTTTTGTTCGAGCTGGTCAACGTTCAGCGTGCGGCAAGCAATGGTTCCTTGGTGAACGATGTTCCCCGTTCAGGCCTTACTCCGTTCTCGGATTTTCATCCCACAGCTTCCGATTCATGGGTGAATGGCCTCTGGTTTGTTAGCCTCTCGCTTAGCCTCTCTACTGCGCTGTTTGCTGTTTTGACGAAGCAATGGATCCACCAGTATATGTCAGTCCCATCGGGGACACCACGCGATAGGTGCCGTGTACGTCATTTCCGATACATGGGACTAGAGCGATGGCATGTGGACCTCATTATTGGGATGCTACCAGTCCTTATGAGCCTCTCACTCGGCATCTTTCTCGCAGGTTTGGTTCTTTTCCTCATCCCTCTACACGTACCGATTGCATCTGCTGTCGGATCCATCACATTCATATCATTTGCCACGTACATCATCACCAACTTCCTTCCTATCATATATCTGTCATGCCCCTACAGGACCCCATTAGTGCAGTATATGTTCCCGATATACTCTTATGTCATTCGACTTCGCCACTGGATTATTTCTCACATCTTCCGCTGTGGGTCCTCAAAAAAAGGGGAGACCACAAAGCAAACTGGATACACAGAAGGGACCTCAGGAGTAGTGCTCGAACAGCCTGTTTGGCCATTACGAACTGCTGAACATGCAGCTGTAGACCTCAGTGCTGATGACACAGATTTAAATGCTCTCTGTTGGCTGTTTGAGATCTCATCGAACCCCAGCGTCCGTAATATTGTTGTACAGTCACTCAGTGCATTGCCATTGAGGTCAGTCACCGCTCTGAAGTTGCAGATGGAATCTCCAACCCGCCAATCAATGGACTCTTTGATGTCCCGATTGGAACAATCTGCCCTAGAGCCCATTATCTATGAGCTTCTAGAAACAGTGAGTAGTGACAGCAATGGCCCTCTCATTGCAAGGGAGTTGAACCGTTACATCCGTATACATCTTCGCTTTGCAACTAGGCCCGGTCTTGGATCAATTGTATCATCTCCACAGAATCGGTTGCCCCCAGGCACTTATGCAGCTCTGCAATCTGTCGGCCACTTTCCTTCTCTCCTGTTGAATACAGTCTTCACTGCCTTGAAAGTTTCAGGGGATGAGCCACAACTTTGCCTGCAGCCTATTGTATGGGCATCAATACTTCGCAGGCTCCATCCCTTACTAGATCCAAGTATCAATGTTTCCTTGCTCTTAAATGAAATCCCCACATCCTTTTGGCATCCCATGTTTCCTACCCCTCCAGTAGTGTTCACTTCAGGGGCTTTACAACTTATACCTGAGCGAACAATCCCACCCGAGATGGAATCCCTTCTGGAGGGATTGAAAATTTCGTTGCATTTCCCAGAAGTGGATGAACCGGTCCCTCTCTCTACAGCCATCCATACATGTCTGTACCAATACATTTTTGAGACCATCATCCAAGGTCATGTTGTCATTCGAAGTGTCCAGGGTAACATTGACTATCTCTATCCCACCAATGAGTCACCTCAGGATCCCAAGCTATGTTTTCTTCTCAAAATGGCCATTACTCCCTCTCTTTGGGACATGCCCAAGGTTACCTACAATGGACCTTTTGGTTTTGAACTCCGTTACAGCTACACTTTTATCAGTCGAATTTTGCTTAATATTGGGGTCTATCTGGATGTTCACAAATTTTCGCTCATTGACAAAGACATTCCTTCTTTTAGTTTGGATGTCAATCGCCTGGTGGTCTTGAAATTGTTGTACAAGATGATCTCATCAGCCGAGTTTGGCAATGCCAGTGGTCCACTGCATGTTAAAGATTGTTGCATCACCATAATCATCTTTCTCCGGGTACTCAATTCCACATTACACCCTCCTTTCCTTCCCAAGGATTGGTGTACCCAAGAATTAGCTGCAAACTCTGTTCAACTTGCTTTCAAAGATGATGAATGGCAATCATATGTACGTAAACACTTGGTGGTTTTTGAGGAAGATTTCCAATGCTTTACACCAGCAACAGAACTTGTCCTTTATTTTTTCTCATGTCCTCTTTTTATCAACCAAGCTGTTCAACATTTTGTTACCCAACGTCTCTTTGACTCTGTGGCAGATCTGCCTAGGTCTGTCACAATAGACAACCTTGATGCAGTAACTGTTGTTCGTGAATTTCTTCTTGCATTGGTACTGGATAGATTGGATTCCCAGATATTCCAGCAGGCCAAAGATTATGTCTTTGAGCCTCCAAACCTCTTCACCGCTTGTGCTCTTCTCCTTGTTCATGAAGATGAAATCAAATCAAACCCTGTCCTTCAATACCTTGCACTCCTATCTCCCAATCATTTGTCCTGGCTTGAATGTCTTGAAAAGCTCGACACTCTGCCTGAATACTTTAATCTGGATATTTGGTTTTTGAATGAGAACAATTATTTTCGTTGGAAGGGAGAATTCCAGGAGTTTGTTCGAGGGGGGTGTGTAGGTGACTATGGGATGAATGGTGCTGGGTCCCAGCAGGATGATACTAGTCATTGTGACAATCCACCGACAAAGATGCCCTTGACATCATCACTTTTGTGCCCATTCCAATGGCATCGCAATAGAGAGTTGAAACACAAAGAAGTGGAGAGTGGTGGTGACAATGTGTAGATGATTTACCTATCATATATGTTGTGAAATCAAGTGATTATCACTGTCCAGACATGTATATATTTTTCTTGGATTGAAACCCCCATCTTTTGTACTGTTGATAATTTATCATGATATCGCTGCTCTTGTAAGTAGTCTGAGCTGAGATCTCTAAAGATCTTTTCACCCATGCACCTATCAGGTGTTGTATATTATCAAACACCACTAACCACAATACAGTTGATGTTGGGGTCTTCAGCTGGTTTTACCCAGTACAGAGGCTCCCAATCTTTCAGCATAGCCAAAGTTTGTTGTTTGAAGGCATGAGGTCTCAATTCTCCTGAGAGCATCATACTTGTCTGATCTGTCAAGTGGGTCCTCAGACATGATATCAAGTAAAAGCAGCTCGAAATCATCCAATCCTTGATATCCCTAAGAAAAGGCAGAGTAAAGAACAACATAATCTTGGGGAAAGATAACAAGTCACAAATTTCAAAGAATGCACTAACAGCACCAGCTTAAATAGGTTACACAGTTCACCAAGAGAGAACTCTGATGATGAGTGTACTTGTACAACAGTGGAAAGTTCTAGTTGTATGGTATGTTCCTTGCATGCAGGGTATATTCCTGAGCACTTTCAAAATCAATGACATAGTACTGGATGGGGCTGATGCAGCATCAAGAACAAATGAGGAAGTTCCAGTGGATGCCATCATAATTTGTTTTGGAGTTGTAACTATACCCTTGAGAGCAGACCTCTGTAGAGTCTACAAGGCAGTCAAGTGCACTCACATCGCTATGGGAAGACAAAAGTCACCATGCAGCAAATAATAGCTACATTGAATTGAACTGACTTGTGAGTGACATTTAGTGCTGTGTATGAAATCGAGGCTCTGCAAGTTAAGAAGATCAGACAATGGATGAGATAATAAGATAAGCCACACCTCTGATAGCTGACAAAAAACATCCATGGACTCTGGCCTGCAAAGGAATTTGGGGTCTTGGCATAGCTTTAGTATCAGCATGACCATAGATATGGGTTGGTCTTTGTCATTGGGATAGGTATGACCTTGAGGATGGGAACAGGATGATTGCATCCTCAGAACATGCACAAAACCACCATTTCATTCTGCTATCTTTCCTGTTCCTGATCAAAGCACAAGTCCAATTTGGATGGCACCGAGGGCATAACATGTAGCTCAAGCTTGCCAAGAAAGGGCTGATGGACAACTTGGGTGTACTTTCATCTGGGGGAATACTTGAACAAATTTCTGAGTCAGAGCAGCCAGAACTGGAAGCACATGAATTTGCCATAGAATATAGTGTTTGCTGGTGGTGGTCAAGATTAAACACTCCATAAGTGGAGCATGAAACGGTCACATTTGTCCAGGGTACTTATGTAAGCTCATGCTGGATTCCCACCTCTGGCAGCACAATTTGAAATAGAAGTAGATCAATAGGACCATTATCCATAGCCATGAAATGGGTCTAGAGAGACAGCTCCCTATATGATGTTCATGCCTTTGTAGCCATATCAGGCGGTGAATCTCACTCTGATTCCAGCAGTTGTCTCACAGCATTTGTTGACCTTTGCATTTGGATATTCCAGTGGATGTTCCTATTCATGTTGACCCTCAATGGAGCCCAGCACAATGTGCTTGGTGACAGATTGTAGAGGTGTTACACAGGCGCTGCATACAGTATTGAATGTATATATATACACATGTGCATAGTACAGTCTATATTTCTACTGCTTATGCAGTGTTGAGATGGTCCACCAATGTTCTCATATCTTTGGAGTAGGGTTATATTTCTGTGTGATACATATTCAGATGCTACTTGGACTATTCTATGCTATAGTACCATGATAAGATAATATTGTGAACTTCATTCCCACTGGCCATTGAACATAGTATTGGAATTGGTATGGTACCCCATCACTACATTGCTGGCAGGACTCCATCCTAGATCATCATATATACCTCCTCTGGCACTCCTGTCGTTCTCACCCTCATCATATGCTGACATGCTTGCAAAGTGTCTATGCATGTAATTTTGCAATATGTATCAATGCATACATTGTATAATGGCTGGTTACTGAGATAATGAAGAATAGACATGGAGCACAGTGAGAAATGTATAGAGTGCAATGTTATAGCTATAGAGCATAGTGATATGTGCACAGCACACATTATAGAGTCGTGCACATGACAGTCTTGAGTGATGATTAGTAGAGAGCATGCTCTAACTTAGAATGATACCAGTGAGGTCACACTAAGTATAAGAGCTCAGCACTTGGTACTGAATGCACTAGAAGCAGATCAGATACACACTCTATGGAATTCATGAGAGACATGCATGTTACTAAAGAACTACATTGATCTATGACGCACAGGGCATGGATTGACCAGCACACTGCACAGGTATATGGAATAATGCCTAAGTATGAATAACTCTGAGAGAACCCTATTTAGCCATAGAGTGCAGTGCCTAGGCTTAGCTCGGGTAACCCCACCAACCAGAGAAACTTAGGAACTCAATATTAGAATAGGATACAGCCAGTATGACTGGTTGTCACTCCAGGTATCCTCCAGGAAAATGACAAGTGACATGCCAACACATAGAGCACAGTGTAAAACACATGGAGTGCAGTGCAGGTGAAGTCCAAACCATGAGGAAAACAGGGCCTGGTCTTGAGATAGGCCTCAGGCCAAGCACTGAGTCTCAGCACACTGTAACAATGTGTGTGCATTGCAAGTGATAATGTTCCAAGGTTCTAACGGTACTATATGAGGTTGTACCAGTTTGTAAGATGTAGAAATGTATAAATACTGTAGTGTAGGTGTAGCATAGCAAGTTTCCAACCCCTGGTGTAATAGTGACAAGCTTTTTGGATACATGCTCTAGCACTTGGAGCTGTCTGTGACTTCAAGTGAGAGAATATAGACCATCTTTGATATAAATTTGAGAGATCTGAGTTGTGAGCAAGGCCATGAAGGCTAGCAAGGCACTCTGTACTTGAGTTTCATTGATTGTTTGACTGCATTCTGTGTTGATATTGAGAGCTTAGTGTCAGTGTAGGCACTTTCTCTATTGTTTGAGGGTTTCATGTGATACGAGGCACTACAGGTGGCAGAGGTTCAAACCCTTTGGTCTGATTAGTGCTCACTCTGTGTTATTTCTGCAAGTTGGCAAAGGTTCAAACCCTTTGGCTTGTTGGATGGGGTTTTCTGTGTTTATTGTATTCTCTGAATTGCATAGGTTTGAACCCTATGGGTCTATGATTGGTTAGGAAACTCGAGTGCATAGGTTAAAGTCCTGCAGTTCTTGTGGATTGTTTAGTAGGATTCAGTTTCTGCTTAGAGTGCAGTGCTTTAAGTTGTGTTTAGTGTGTTATTTGTTGTGTGCTGTGACTATTAGAGTTGCACACGACTTCTAGAGAGTTGTGGATATGTTTAACAATGTTTGTGTATTGTTATACAACCTTTGCGTTGAGGCCTGGCAATGGAAGTCACACCTCATGTTTAGAGAAAAGCCTTTGGACTGAGAGAAGTCTAGATATCATATGAGCACTATCACTACACGTGTATCTTAGATATATTGAGAATTCAATTATATTGGTTTGCTACTTCTACTGCATCAGAATCCTCCATGAACTTGAGTGTGTTTGTGTGTGTAGTGTTAGGTGTGGGTGTGATCAGTGTCTTTGATGCTGGTGCATTTCTAGCTCTGTGCATGCAGACTCCTCTTCACTGCTTAGACAATGTTGGTGGAAAGATATTGTACTGTACAGTAAAACTGTAAGAAGATTAGGCATGCAGAATGGAAGGAAACCTTCATACTAAATTCATACTATGGTTCATAACACATCCAATATTGTACAAAACAGCAATGGATGCTGTGGGAGGGAGGTGAGATGTCAAATGATCCACAAGGGCAATGGCATATTTCTGCTGTTCACTGGCTGTATCAACATTTGCAAGGAACAGAGGGATGTCATGACAACACACCAATGTGGCAAGACCTGTGTCATTGTACTGTCCCCCATGGGTCTTCTCCTTCTTCTCATCAGTGGTGAAGAGGCATGCTGTGGGCACCTGTGGAATAGCACTTGGAACAGTGTGCTGCACACACTAAACCTCACACACACTCACACAACTACTCAATCTATACAATCACCCTCGTAAGTATGTGGGGGGATGAGATTATATCACCTTGTGACTACTAGTACTTTAGAACTAGTAAAGCACCTTATTATCTTGACGCTATGCAGTGTTTTACTCATTTCAGACTGATCCTAAGGCTAGGACCTTTACAAGAAGGTACACTTCAAGGCGCAACCTTCCAGGTGAAGTATAATATTCAAAACTACACTAGGACACTCGTCCTACAACACAATCAGACACACTGCAGGTTGCAACAACACTGAGCTTGCTCTTTTAACCACTCCCCAAGTACTAACTTAATGAGCTCGCTACATGCAGGTGCATAGGGTTAACAGAACTGACTGCAATGACAAGAACAACCTCTAATCCTTCTATGGATCTTGGATTCAGAACAGAAACAACTCAGAGACAGAACAGAAACAGATTTCAGAAACAGACTGACAGAACAGAACAGACAGACAGAACAGATTTCAGAAACTTCACTTCAATTCATACTCTAACAGACTCCAAACAGTACTCAGATGGAACAGAACCAGAACACTGATTCTTATTCACTTGGAACTTAAGCACACAAGTCAGATTCTGACGTTATCTCTATTCCTCAGAGTGAGCTAGCTATTTCTATACAGCACTCGAAGCTACAAACTAATCCTTTATCACAGCGCTTGCTTTCTATGCACACACTGCAACTTGGGGGTTTGAAACTTGTATACTAAACCAGAACCACTAACTACTTATACCACAACCATTGCTAATTACAAATACTGCAGCAGTACCCAGGTAAACTAGACTCCTATGTACATAGCCTGCTGTTGCTGCAGCTTTACTTGGTGCCCAACTCGGTATTTCCTCCTATAGCTTCGTTTCCATAGTGAGCTCACTAAGGCCCAATAGATGCACACCAATTTACAAGTCCGAGGGTGTATCACCTCCTGGCCACATGTCACTCCATGTCTAGCCCTTCGTGCTATGTTGATGCACCTTGAAGCTCTGTGCACTCTGAAATCATGGACACACATAATAATTTATTGATGTTCTCCCATGCATGGCCTTTCAGTAAACCAATCATTGCAAGGCCAGTGCAGGTTGAATTGTAGCAAACTACTCAATGCACATGGCTAGGCAAACCTATGACACACTCCGCAAACCAATAATTAAATAAACATATCCGGTTCAGACGGATATCGGCCCAATCCTTCCAGGTGGCTGAGCCATAGGTCCATAACAGTATTACAAGTCTAGACCAATCATGTGATACTAACCATACAATCATATGGTATGCCTGCGTGAAGGCAGTGCATGGCTAGGGCCTTGCAATGGTTAATGGTTGAAAGCATATGGGCGCGTTCCAATAAACATTTTGGTTTTGTGAAGTCACATTCCTGATGACTGTGCAACCAATAATGCTGAGTAAAGGGCCATTTGCCACTACGACTCGTTAATGAAGGGATTGTTAATATACTGCACCACTCAGTAAGACTGTAGATAGCAGGATAATATTGTTAGAGTGTTCATGAAGCTCACTAATAAATTACTGCAGTTACCAAGGCTGACAGTAGTAGCTTATGAACTGGTACAAGAAAATTAGTATAAAAACCAGAGTGTATTAGCTAGAAGAATAGAATACGCTCAGGAATTACTTCCCCACACCATAGTCCCTAAACCTTCTAAAGCTAACAAGCGTAGAAGACTCCTTCACAATGTCCATGTCAATACACTAGTGTTTTAAAATGGTCTTTGCAGACCATAAAACATTTGTGCACCATATTGAATTGTTGTTTCATTAACACTCAGCTTTCGTCCTTAAACCAAGAAGGCAATAGTTCACCTTCGTTGGCATTCTCGCACCTCTTTCCCATTCACCAGAAGACTTCAAAGGGTAATCTGTAGATAGGATTATTGCACTTTAGTTTCTAACACCAACAGAATATACTTTTGCAAAGTGAAATTATATAATAACTCATAGTTCTTGTATAGGAACTAACAACTGGAACTGTAACCAGGATTCCAACACCCTGTACCCACTCAGTATACACTCAAACTTGTGATTCACTTCTCTTCTTGAAGTACTTTGTGCATAGACCTTGCTTCGTGAAGCTATAATTCACAGCATAACACTCAGTAGCCTTGAATAAGCTATGATCTTAGGACCTACAGTCACTGCATGGAGGTGCCCGACTAGACTTGCTAAGAACCTGCCTTCAGATTCTGTGAAGGATTATACTTGCCATTCAGGTGTTGTGTTTTCTGCCTGCAGGAGTCTCTAGGTTCATCAATGTGTATAATCTTCTAGATTAGTGTCAAGCACACAGTGAGCTCACTAATTCAGTATGGCAATGGATATCTTTGTCAACCAATTACTTGGTTTACCAGCACTTGGCCAAAGCTCCTATTCAGGCTACATGCTAGCCATATCATTTTATCTTATCTCTCATGTGAGGTTTGGTCTGGCCTTCTCAGGTACAGTACATCACTTTTAATTTAGTGAGCATGCCGATCTTTTCAATTACGATCTTCTTTATTCTCTGCTTATAGAAGTGAGCTCACTCAGTAAGTGCAACTACCCATGGCTGAACAGTGCTTTGTGAACTTTCTGCCAAGCAGGCCTGTCAAGTACCTGCTGTAACTAAGCCCTGGTTTATGTCTGTTGTGTCAGGTGTCACTTATGCATACAATTATGATGCCCTTTTGTACTTGTTATGTATGCTCACTTATTCTTTATATACGCTGACACGCTCGCAAAGTGTCTACGCGTGTAATTTTGCGATATGTATCAATGCATACATTGTATAATGGCTGGTTACTGAGATAATGAATAATAGACATGGAGCGCAGTGAGAAATGCATAGAGCGCAGTGATAAACACATAGAGTGCAGTACTCACATAGAGCACAATGTTATAGCTATAGAGCGCAGTGATACGTGCGCAGCGCGCGTTATAGAGTCGCACGCATGATGGTCTTGAGTGACAATTGGTAGAGAGCATGCTCTAACTTAGAATGATACCAGTGAGGTCACACTAAGTATAAGAGCTCAGCACTTGGTACTGAATGCACTAGAAGCAGATCGGATACGCGCTCTATGGAATTGATGAGAGATACACGTGTTACTAAAGAACTACATTGATCTATGACGCACAGGGCACAGATTGACCGGCGTGCTGTGCTGGGTGTATGGAATAATGCCTAAGTATGAATAACTCTGAGAGAACCCTATTTGGCCATAGAGCACAGTGCCTAGGCTTAGAGTGGGTAACCCCACCAACCAGAGAAACCTAGAAACCCAAGTTTAGAATAGGATACAACTGGTATGAATGATTGTCACTCCAGGTATCCTCCAGGAAAATGACGAGTGATATGCCAACACATAGAGCGCAGTGTAAAACACATGGAGCGCAGTGTGGGTGGAGTCCAAACCATGAGGAAAACAAGGTCTGGTCTTGAGATAGGCCTCGGGCCAAGCACCGAGTCCCAGCATGCTATAACAATGCGCGCACGTTGCGAGCGATAATGTTCCGAGGTTCTAACAGTACTATACAAGGTTGTACCAGTTTGTAAGATGTAGAAATGTATAAATACTGTAGTGTAGATGTAGTATAGAAGTTTCCGACCCCCGGTGTAATAGTGACAAGCTTTTTGGATACGCGCTCTAGCCTTTGGAGTTGTTTGAACCTTGTGCTCTGTCCATTAGTGACGAGTTAGAGGTGTTGAACCCCAATTGTGACAGTGTGAGGTATTCTAGCTATGCGCTCTAGCACTTGGAGCTGTCTGTGACTTCGAGCGAGAGAATATAGACCATCTTTGATATAAACGAGAGAGATCTGAGTCGCGAGCGAGGCCATGAAGGCTAGCGAGGCACTCCGTACTTGAGTTTCATTGATTGTTTGATTGCGCTCTGTGTTGAGATTGAGAGCTTAGTGTCAGTGTAGGCACTTTCTCTATTGTTTGAGGGTTTCATGTGATGCGAGGCATTACAGGTGGCAGAGGTTCAAACCCTTTGGTCTGATTAGTGCTCGCTTTGTGTTATTTCTGCAAGTTGGCAAAGGTTCAAACCCTTTGGCTTGTCGGACAGGGTTTTTCTGTGTTTATTGTATTCTCTGGATCGCATAGGTTTGAACCCTGTGGGTCTACAATCGGTTAGGAAACTCGAGCGCGTAGGTGAAAGTCCTGCAGTTCTTGTGGATTGTTTAGTAGGATTCGGTTTCTGCTTAGAGCGCAGTGCTTTAAGTTGTGTTTAGTGTGTTATTTGTTGTGTGCTGTGACTATTAGAGTTGCGCGCGACTTCTAGAGAGTTGTGGATACGTTTAACGACGTTTGTGTATTGTTATACAACCTTTGCCTCGAGGCCCGGCGATGGAAGTCGCACCTCGTGTTTAGAGAAAAGCCTTTGGACTTAGAGAAGTCTAGATATCATACGAGCGCTATCGCTACACGTGTATCTTAGATATATTGAGAATTCAGTTATATTGGTTCACTACTTCTATCGCATCAGAATCCCCCACGAACTTGAGTGTGTTTGTGTGTGTAGTGTTAGGTGTGGGTGTGATCAGTGTCTTCGACGCTGGTGCATTTCTAGCTCTGTGCACGCAGACTCCTCTTCAACGCTCGCTCCTATACTGCATTGCAAGGTATATTCATAATAGATCACAAAATTACATGGCTGGTACATTTGCAGTCGCAACAGCAGCTTCAAAGGACTTCTTGTCTTCATCAACAGCAATGTTGGGAATCTTGGGGGAATAATCCTTTCAAGCCCCAGACCATTGTGCAGCTTCAATGTGATGTCCCACTGCATCTACCTCATCTTTGGATAAAATATAGCAGGGATCATAGAAGGCTGGACAGTCCCCTGCTGATGTTTGGTGACATTGGTTGAAGTTACAATCCACTGCAACATGAATGTCACATCCCCTGTCCAATAACCATGAGTAACAGAACATCCAAGAACAGTGAGGCAAGAGACACTTACTCAGACTGGGACCATCCAAAACGCATTCCTGCAAAGCAAGCAGGGCATTGGCATTGCAGAAGCTCTGAACAATGCCCTTGAGACAGCAAAAAGCTGAAGGGTTGTATACTGTCCTGAGACACCATGGAATCGGTTGTGTTCTGTGGTACTAGTTCATCCATTGACAAGTTCAGCAGTTTGGGGATCTCAGCATGCAATTGCGAGAGTAGAGCATCCACCTCATCTTCCAAAGCGAGCTTGATGCAGCCATACCACTTGGTTGCAGAACCAAAGCCTCACCGAAATGGCTTGTGAATCAGTATACCCTGCATTAAATTGCCAGGATCAGCTTCCAGGTCTAGGAGGGAGCATTGAAGAGCACATACCTTCACATCTAACATCCAGAAGCCTCAGCTGAGGTAAAAATCCTATAGTGCAGAACAGAAGGCTGAATTTGAGGTACCTGAGTGTTCCAAGAGGGACTGGTAGAGTGATAGCAAGTCAATAGACATGGTGATATGTGGTTCACGAGGTGAAGTCAGGAATAGACCATTTCAAACAAGGTTAATGGGAAGAGATTCTGAATGTATCCAGCAGCCTTCAAACATGTGGGTTTCAAAGTCTGCAAGAGCACTGTTGGCACATTGTTAATTGGAACAATGTAAAGTGGTCTTATGGTTCCAATACAAACATACTATATCACAATGTTTGCAAAGGCTGGAGCACGACATGCCATAGGATGTGAGACCCATAGCTGGAGCATGCTTCTGGAACAGAGCCAAGGGCCTCACAAGATGGGGAAGGAGTGCCTTCCAGTTATGGTATAGCTTCTGTGTTGCTGTGCTGGGTTGTGTGCAGCCTGTTCTGGTCGGCATATGGTCGTTGACATTCGGAGTGTCATCATCACTGTCATCTGGGACTGTCAAGGGCTGCGCACCAACCTGAGAGTCATTTAGCCCATCCTCCAAGTGTGAAGCCCCTTCATCTTCCCATCCATTGATGTCATCTTCCATAATGCTTGCCCTCTCAGCCTCTTGCTGTGCATGCTCCTCTGCCTCCCTAACCCTTTTGAGCAGTGCCTATCTTGAATACTCATACACAGCATTGCCAACGTGTCTGGCAGGATCCTTGCAGTTGACTGGGGAGAACTGGGGCAAGGTGATGCCAGCCATTGAGCATAAAGGCAGTAAAGATGCGTCACAGTTGCAGATGAAAAAGTAGAATAGGAAATCTGACAGTCATGTTGGAACATTGTGTCAACGGTCAAGGGATGATTACTGAGGAACATCATGTTGGAAATACCTGGACATTGGTGAGGAACATCGGTGCCTGAGTGCTGGCAAGATCTCATGGTCTGATTTGGAGTAAAGGGGGGGGAACATCATATAGGGAATGGTCTTTGTAGGCCTGTCTGATGGCTACAGATAATGGTCCTCACATGGGAGATCCAAAAATTTAGGGTATCTTGAGTATACAACTTATTTGTAAGATTTAGGACTAAATAAAAATCTTACCTGTATTTCATTGTAAATGAAAGTTTCCGAGATGTCTAAATTAAATCCTTGAATTAAAAAAACTGGCTGCATTATGAGAGAAATATATAACAGGATTATAATCTAAAGTTCCAGGAGACCAGTTACCTTCCCCAAAAAGTTCTATGTACACATCATTTTCGGTGATGCCCAAACCAATGAAACAGGTGTTTCTGGAATCTGACTCTGAAGGTGCCACTCCGGCACTGATATTGGATAGTCCCAAACACTTGTTTTGGGTGTTGATTTCAAATTATCCTATATCATGTCCAAAATCATTGATTTCAGGCTGACTGATATGTAGCAGAAGCCAAGCCCATGCTGAGGGTCGGCTGAGCTTACTGCCAGCCTACAGCTGAACATGGGCTGAAGAAACTCAGATGTACATAGTAATTTCAATGACTTTACATAGCGACAAAATATGAAGCAGGTTAAATGGATCAAATGACCAAACTACAATGTCATTAATTAGAAAACACAAGTAAGAAAAGTTCAACTTACATGGTGCACAATGAGCACTGAATACTGAAATCAAAGTAAACCTGACTGTCAGGTACTTTCTTCTTGGTTACGAGCCTGATCACATGCTTTGCTCGGTGGTTTGGATTGTCAGGCAAAAATTGTGCACAGTCAGGGACACACAGATTGTAGTGTAGTGCCCCTAAGAAATGATATTTTGGATCGTACATGCAAATGGTATATTCTGGATGATCATCATCTGGAAGTCTACTATATCAAACACATGTTATAATGTACAATGTGAACTAGTGTACAAGACTTACAAAATTGTGCGGAGTAAATCTCAATATCCTCCACTGTGATTGTTGATCAAGTCTTGTTCGAGTTGTAGTGTGTGATGTAAGTCCACTATTAATTGGACATGTAGAGTTGGTGTTACAGGCCAGCAACTGAGGATGTATGTGGAGAACATCATCTATAAAATTAATCAATGAGAAGTTAGAAGATAGAGAGCTGGTACTGTGCCACTGGAGCCATGGTGATGAAAGCAGAGTGAAGACTTTTGCTTAGTTGTTGGTGCATTTTATGGGTGATCAGCATTTACTGCTGACATGCCCCCAGGGCATTTACACATGTAATTTTGCGTTATTAGGCATTGCATACCTAAAATAGAAGTCTGTGAATGCAATAAGAGAGAATATACAAAGAGCGCAATGATATTAAGCAAGTACAATGAATATTGGAAGTGACTATTGGTAGAGTGCATGCTCTAGCTTAGAGTGATACTAGATAAGGTCAATCTAAGTATGAGGGCTCAGTGCTTGATACTAACTGCACCAAGATAACATTGTGTGGGTATCAGAATATAATAATTAGAGACACGTGTGATACTAGATGAACTACAAGAGACATTGATCTATGACACACAAGGCACAGATTGACCAGCAACTTGTGCACATATTGATATAATGGCTACAAACAAATAAAACCGAGAAGACTCACTTTGGCTGAAGAGCGCAAGGCCTAGACAAATACTAAGTCATCACAAATGACAGAGACACTTAGAGAAATATGAATAAGTCAAATTGGGACTTGTTTGATAAGAGATATCTCCGAGGATATAGCTGGAGATGTGACCTATCACTGGGTACAGTGTTAACCGACATCACAACCATGCATGCTACAAAGTCTGTGTCCAAGTCGGGCATTTGACTAAGTGCCAAGCGATGGCATGCTCATGTGGCATGCGCGGGATGCAAGGGATGGAAGGCTGCAGAAGAAATAATACTATAACCGGTTGTATTAATTTGTAGATTGTAGAAAGTATAAATACAGTAGTATAGAAGTAGTGTACAAGTTTCGGACCCCCGGTGTAACAGTGCAAAGCTTTTCTGCCACACACTCTAGCACTTGGAGTTGTTTGTAGCTTTGAGTGAGAGAATATAGACATTAGCTGAGACTTATTGTGTGATATTGAGTAGCGCGCTAGACAAAGAAGGTTAACACAGCACTTTGTGCACAGGTTTCGGTCATTGTTTGACTTGTGCTCCTATAGAGAATTCGAGTTGAGTGTCAGTATGGACACTTTCTCACTTCTTTGAGGTTCTTGTGTGACGCAAGGCGCTACAGGTGGCAGAGGTTCGAACCCTTTGGTCTGATTAGTGCTTGCTTTCTGTATTTCCACAAGTTGGCAAAGGTTCAAACCCTTTGGCTTGTCGGACAGGGTTTTCTGTGTTAGTTTGTGTTCTCTGGATCGCATAGGTTGGAACCCTGTGGATCTATGATCAGTTAGGAAGCTCGAGTGCATAGGTATAGACCCTGTGGCTTGTGTGGATTGTGTTAGTGTATTGGTTTCTGCTTGGAGCACTGTGCTTTGAGTCGTGTCTAGTGGTTGGTTCTGTTGTCCATTGTGGCTGTTTGAATAGCGCGCAACTGTAGAAGAGTTGTGGTTATGTCTATCAATGTATAGAGTTGTTGTTAAACCCCTTTGCCTTGAGGCCAAGTGACGAACGTCGCTCCTCTTGTTTGAGAAAGCTTTTAGACTTAGAGAAGTCTAGATATGATACAAGTGCTATCGCTATACGTGTATCTTAGAGATATTGAGAATACAGTTCTTTGTGTCGCTACTTCTATCGCATCAGAATCCCCCAATGAATTTGAGTGTGTTTGTGTGTGTAGTGTTAGGTGTGGGTGTGATCAGTGTCTTCGACTCTGTTGCATTTCTAGCTTGTGCATGCAGGCAGCTCTTCACCGCTGTGGGTGCCTCTTACTGCATTTGTTGTCCAGCCTGCCCATCCACATATTGATATGCATATTTGCTCAAGCCTTTCGAACCCAGGATATATACCCCATATACCTCCCTGCCCTCATTCTCCCATATGTTCCACCTCATTCTCTCTGTGCACATCACATCTGATCCTGCTCTCCAATAGACTTGAAGAACAGGACGATGTCTGAGAAAAGACAACTCCATGCTAAAAGATGTCATTAGCTGATGGAAAAACCAACAGTCGAGAAGACACTTACGCTTGTGTGGTCAGCAAATCTCCTCTACACCTCCCTCAGCTCTCGGAGGAAAGGACAGTACTTCCTGTCAAAGCCAACCTAAGCTTCAAGTCACAACTCAAACCAGTAGTGACATACCATTGAGTTCATGCCAGACTTCCATGGGTGACCTTCAGCAGAGGCAGAGACTGCAGCTGAAAGTCATCCAAGCTTTGTACATCCACCACCACACTATTATCACCATTCTTCCCTCCCTTCCACTTTCTGCCCTCCTCCATCACTTGTCACCCAGATGGGGTATCTCTCGAACACAACACCTCGCTCAGTATGCCCACAGCAAGCATATTCTGGCTGCCCTCCTCATGGCCTCATACAGGATAGCCTCATCCCATGAGGTTGTCACTTAGGCAGTCCATTGCCAGGATTAGGGTATCGCCCTCATGGCAGTGTGAACACATGCGCTGTCATGCTCAGCTGCACAGACAGTTGAGGAGCCTGCAAGCAGTGGTTTGGGTGTTGGATCTGGGGGTATTATCGGAGATGAGAGGGTATCAGGCAATGGTGGTGGGTACTTAAGACAGGCTGGGTGCAATCCATGGTTTGATTATCACTTCCATCTCATCAGTCAATGAATTTTTACAACAATATCTTATGGTGGTGCATGTTTTTTATCATTCAGCTAGGTGCTGAAATAGGTATTGATTTCAGCAGTATGGAGCACCTCCAGGAGCACCCCCTCCCACTGTCTCTGCCACTGCCACACACTGCTGACCATCCCCAGTCAACTTGTTCAACAGCTGTGGCTACTGCAAAGTGCATCGCTCATCCCCCTGCCGATCCCTGCTCACCTAAACAGTGGGCCCACACCAACCTGCCTACCAAGGCCATGGGCTACCCCAATCCTGGGTGGTCCAGCTGCTGCCACCCCCCTGCATCCTCTGAGCACCGTTGATGAGCCTCTAGGCTCTGTATGGTCAGAATTTCGTGATTTTGGCTATAATAACTGAAGGCATCACATAAACGGCCTATCAAGACAAGCTTACTATACTACTCAAGGGCATATACTTTATGCAACAGCAATGGCACCCTAAGACTCTTGATATCCTTCCCATCTTGCGAAGCACTTTAATTTGTGCATACCATCACTTCAAGGCATGATAATTGATTGTACAACTCCATTCGGCAGTAGGCGCTGAGAAACCGAAGAGTTGTCACACCAGGATCACATCAATTACACATCACAGCTTGACCTGCCAGATTGATCATTTAATTATGTGATGTCATATGCATCAACATATACATCCCCTCGACAATCGTGGATTATGTCCAATAATTCCTTTGTTTTCGAATACAATAACTGAACACCGAAGATTATAAACCTTGACCCATTGGTATACCTCAGCTCGTCCACCCCACCCTCTCAGTCTGCAGTCCAAACAGCACCTTATAATGCTCGCAGTATTAACTGGTGACCCTCAAATACTATCTTGTTTTGGCAATGCAGGAGACTAGCTGTTATTGAAAGCCTCATTATTACTCATAAACTGTCAGATAGTTACCAAGCCACAGTCTTACAGCCTTAATAAGTAGAGCTAATAATATCCAGGCCTTGTAGTATAAAAACTCGATAGAATATTGTAGAAAAATAGAGAACAAGTATCCTAGAGACACCGCATGTTCTACAGACTAATAGCCGGTACACCAACAGTTATAACTTGTATTATCTTGCTTCACAACCGTATATGCACCACAAATCAATTGTTTTGCACCCTATACACACTACTATAAGCCTAGGACTGGTTTATACCATCTAACAGCTTCATTCACCTCTCTATTGTTCACCACTTGACCACATACCACCACCAGCTTCGAATACTCAACTGCCAGTCGGTTTTATACTGGTTACTTGCCATTAGCTCACCATAGCTTTGGTACCAGCCTTTTGAGCTCTCTTATACATCTCACGTACCCCATTGTGTCTCGTTTTCTTTTATAGGCCGCATCGTCTTCACTTTCACCCCATAGGAGTTTAATTTGGTTTCATTTTCAACAATTACATCACTGCCCATTTGGGAAGTCTCTGAGTAGACTTGTAGGATCAGAATCATCAGCATAGGATTGTTTCGACCAGTTCTTGTTTAGTTTTGCCATAGGATAGGATAGGATAGTCCCTGTGTGGACTCATAGGTTTGACATTGACATAGGATAGGATAGTCTCCGTGTAGACTCAGTTTTCGGCTTCAACTTTCAGTAACAGTGTTTTGCATAGGATCAGTAACCCACCCTCAACATAGGACTTCATTTTCCCTCTTGTATTCTTGACCATGAAAACTGCCTTCGGTTTCTACTCTCGAATATTTGACACCTTTTGTTTATAGATTTCCCCCAGAGGATCATCACCTAGAGACATTGTCTAGCGTTATTCTCTTCGTTTCCACAGATACTTGGTATTCACGTCATACCGGTTTCTGTTGTCTCTCATTTATTCAAGATAATACCGGCGTATAGCCTACATCACAGTACTTGACTAGGGTACTACTTGCTAGACTTTCATGTCGCAGTGTACACCTGTGTCTAGAGGAATTGATTGGAGTGCATGGAGGTGCCCCAAACATACTCGCACACACATCGCCTTAATTACCGAAGGCTTTGTTTATTACCAATACTCGTTGAGTTTGGTGTTGCCGTTGCCACGGAGGTATAGGCTTATCATCATCACTCAAGAATCCCTCCTCATCATTGGACCAAGCTAGGTCAAGGCAGTGCCAAGAAACGTAGGCGGCACAAAGCCACATGTCAGGAGTCAGTGCGAGGAAGGTGCCATCAGGTTCGTGAGACAGGCAAAAATCGAACGTTGACATGGAATGGGCGATGGGGCAAGTAGCATTGAAGTCAGGAAACATGGCGGTCAAGGAGGAGATAGGATAAGTAAAAGTATGAGAAGGAGAGAGAGAAAGTATGCAAGTATTGCGAGAGTGAGGGAAAAGTAAAACATGAACCCACTGATAAGCCTATACCTCCGTGGCAATGGCAACACCAAACTCAACGAGTATTGGTAATAAACGAAGCCTTCGGTAATTAAGGCGATGTGTGTGCGAGTATGTTTGGGGCACCTCCATGCACTCCAATCAATTCCTCTAGACACAGGTGTACACTGCGACATGAAAGTCTAGCAAGTAGTACCCTAGTCAAGTACTGTGATGTAGGCTATACGCCGGTATTATCTTGAATAAATGAGAGACAACAGAAACCGGTATGACGTGAATACCAAGTATCTGTGGAAACGAAGAGAATAACGCTAGACAATGTCTCTAGGTGATGATCCTCTGGGGGAAATCTATAAACAAAAGGTGTCAAATATTCGAGAGTAGAAACCGAAGGCAGTTTTCATGGTCAAGAATACAAGAGGGAAAATGAAGTCCTATGTTGAGGGTGGGTTACTGATCCTATGCAAAACACTGTTACTGAAAGTTGAAGCCGAAAACTGAGTCTACACGGAGACTATCCTATCCTATGTCAATGTCAAACCTATGAGTCCACACAGGGACTATCCTATCCTATCCTATGGCAAAACTAAACAAGAACTGGTCGAAACAATCCTATGCTGATGATTCTGATCCTACAAGTCTACTCAGAGACTTCCCAAATGGGCAGTGATGTAATTGTTGAAAATGAAACCAAATTAAACTCCTATGGGGTGAAAGTGAAGACGATGCGGCCTATAAAAGAAAACGAGACACAATGGGGTACGTGAGATGTATAAGAGAGCTCAAAAGGCTGGTACCAAAGCTATGGTGAGCTAATGGCAAGTAACCAGTATAAAACCGACTGGCAGTTGAGTATTCGAAGCTGGTGGTGGTATGTGGTCAAGTGGTGAACAATAGAGAGGTGAATGAAGCTGTTAGATGGTATAAACCAGTCCTAGGCTTATAGTAGTGTGTATAGGGTGCAAAACAATTGATTTGTGGTGCATATACGGTTGTGAAGCAAGATAATACAAGTTATAACTGTTGGTGTACCGGCTATTAGTCTGTAGAACATGCGGTGTCTCTAGGATACTTGTTCTCTATTTTTCTACAATATTCTATCGAGTTTTTATACTACAAGGCCTGGATATTATTAGCTCTACTTATTAAGGCTGTAAGACTGTGGCTTGGTAACTATCTGACAGTTTATGAGTAATAATGAGGCTTTCAATAACAGCTAGTCTCCTGCATTGCCAAAACAAGATAGTATTTGAGGGTCACCAGTTAATACTGCGAGCATTATAAGGTGCTGTTTGGACTGCAGACTGAGAGGGTGGGGTGGACGAGCTGAGGTATACCAATGGGTCAAGGTTTATAATCTTCGGTGTTCAGTTATTGTATTCGAAAACAAAGGAATTATTGGACATAATCCACGATTGTCGAGGGGATGTATATGTTGATGCATATGACATCACATAATTAAATGATCAATCTGGCAGGTCAAGCTGTGATGTGTAATTGATGTGATCCTGGTGTGACAACTCTTCGGTTTCTCAGCGCCTACTGCCGAATGGAGTTGTACAATCAATTATCATGCCTTGAAGTGATGGTATGCACAAATTAAAGTGCTTCGCAAGATGGGAAGGATATCAAGAGTCTTAGGGTGCCATTGCTGTTGCATAAAGTATATGCCCTTGAGTAGTATAGTAAGCTTGTCTTGATAGGCCGTTTATGTGATGCCTTCAGTTATTATAGCCAAAATCACGAAATTCTGACCATACAGAGCCTAGAGGCTCATCACCACTTTTATACCCACAATTGATGCACGAGCCATGACTGACACTGATGCTCAGAAGCCTCAGTCCTGCAAGGTGGCAGAAGCAGAAGACATGAACCATACCAGCGCTAAACAAGAAGTTAGCAGCAAAAATCTCTCAACATTCCTGGACATTACCAGAATGCCTAGCAGGCACATCTCAATCCTGATCTGGCTAAAAGAAGTGATCCCATAGCAACAGAAATTCCAGAATTACTAAAATTTATCGGAACAAAGTGGAAAGAAATCCCATGGAGCAATAATGGTGACTTATTCAATTAAAAATTAAAGTCAGGGGGAGATGATGAGCCTTGAGGCTCTGTGTGCTCTGAAATCACAGACACACATAATAATTTATCGACATTCTCCCATGCACGGCCTTTCAGTAAGCCAATTGTTGCAAGGCCAGTGCAGGTCGAATCATAGCAAACTACTCAATGCACATGGCTACACAAACCTATGACACACTCTGCGAACCGATAATTAAATAAACATATCTGGTTCAAATGGATATCGGCCCAATCCTTCCAGGTGGCTGAGCTGTAGGTCTATAACAGTATTACAAGTCTAGACCAATCACATGATACTAACCATATGATCATATGGTATGCCTGTGTGAAGGCGGTGCATGGCTAGGGCCTCGTAATGGTTAATGGTTGAAAGCATATGGGTGTGTTCCAATAAACATTTTGGCTTCATGAAGTCACATTCCCAATGACTGTGCAACCAATAATGCTGAGTAAAGGGCCATTTGCCACTACAACTTGTTAATGAAGGAACTGTTAATACACCACACCACTCAGTAAGACTGTAGACAGCAGGATAATATTGTTACAAAACATTCGTGCAGCTCACTAATAAATTACTGCAGTTACAAAGGCTGACAGTAGTAGCTTACAAACTGTTACAAGAAAATTAGTATAAAAAACCAGAGTGTATTAGCTAGAACAATAGAATATGCTTGGGAATTACTCCCCCACACAATAGTCCCTAAGCCTTCGAAGCTAACAAGCTTAGAAGACCCCCTTTCAATGTCCATGTCAATATACTAGTGTTTTAAAATGGTCTTCATGGACCATAAAACACTTGTGCGCCGTATTGAATTGTTGCTTTGTTAACACTCAGCTTTTGTCCTTAAACCAAGAAGGCAATAGTTCACCTTTGTTGGCATTCTCACACTGCTTTCCCATTCATCAGAAGACTTCAAAGGGTAATCCATAGATAGGATTATTGCACTTTAGTTTCTAACACCAACAGGATATACTTTTGCAAAGTGAAATTATATAATAACTCATAGTTCTTGTATAGGAACTAACAACTGGAACTGTAACCAGGATTCCAACACCCTGTACCCACTCAGTATACACTCAAACTTGTGATTCACTTCTCTTCTTGAAGTACTTTGTGCATAGACCTTGCTTCGTGAAGCTATAATTCACAGCATAACACTCAGTAGCCTTGAATAAGCTATGATCTTAGGACCTACAGTCACTGCATGGAGGTGCCCGACTAGACTTGCTAAGAACCTGCCTTCAGATTCTGTGAAGGATTATACTTGCCATTCAGGTGTTGTGTTTTCTGCCTGCAGGAGTCTCTAGGTTCATCAACGCTGTCCATAAATAAATGCATAAACATTGTATGACAACATTTAGGTGGGGTCTTGATCATGAAGACAAAGACAAAACAGCGGTGGCAGTACTTTGATGTTGTTATGATCGATAGCTTTTGCCAAACAAGTCCAGCCGCAGCTGCAGCTGAGGCTCGATCATTTTGATCATTGCTCTCATTTGCCTGAACAAAGTGGTACTTCGTTCATGTGAATAGGGTGTCCGATTCAAATGAAACTCGGACCAAAGTTGTTTGAATTTCATTTACATCATCATTATTCTTCATACCATGCTGGGCCTTGGACAAATATTCAGCTGCACAATGTTTGCTCAAGCTTGAAGCTTGAACTTCAATCCTACTCTCGCCTGTCCATATTATTGCCACATTTCTATACCACTTGACATTGCATGTCGAGTGCTTTCTATGGTGACTTATTATGGGTGCCTTATCGACTGGACCCCAATTGTTCTTTTATGCATACACACACCTATTGTCTTTGGTCCTATAACTCTTCTCCTTGCTCCCCTCCAAGTGATATCCACTCCATAGTGACAATGCCCCCTCAATGTCAATGCCACCAACAGATTCTTTCCCAATTGATGCCTACCAAAGTCACCCACTCTGTTGTGTGCCACAATGATCCTTCTGCCAATGTCTTATCAGAGTTACATCGAGCCCTGGAAGCACATAATTCTCTAGGCCTAAGATCCTCTTTTGACTTGCAGTCAAACAGATGGGTTGAATTTTTGTAAGCTATCGCATCTTAAATACTTATGCTCCTCACACTCCCTCTCAGACCCCCCCAGACTCCAGTGTGCCCTCACATGCTTAACGAATACTGTACAGAGGATGACTGTTGAATGCAAGCTCATAAAGATGCTGCCAGGTCCTATTGGAAGGCCAAAGGGCATGTGTGCAGCTTCATTGGTAATCTCACTTCCCTGCTGCTTTGTCCATTTGCTAACAGTGATGTTTGTAGTGCATGACTTCCTCCCCTCAGATCGCTGCAAAATTCAATGCCATGACTTATGAAAACCCTATTTTTCCTGAGCCATTGCTATAAGACATGCTACATCCAACAAAAAACTTATCAATGCTGTTGAAAAGCAACATGAAAATGGCATGTGGGCTCCTGGGCACATTCCATACCTCAGAAGCAGTTACTGTGTGAAAAAGTGCGGGGCTTGATACACCTCGCTGATCTGAACAGGGTCCACCTCTACACAAAAGTGTAAGCTGACTGACCAGTGACCATAATGGAGGTAGCTCGAATGAGTGAACTACAGATCTACACACATGCTCAGTCATGGTGCACACTCCATTTCTGGGTAAGCGACTGTTGACCGCAGCCTACTCAAGGCAAGCCTGTCATAGACAAATGCAGTTAGAAAAGGGGGTGAAAACCCTCCTGCTAGATGGCTTAGGGCTTGTATGCCATCCAGGTTCTAAGTTCATTGATGAAGCTTAGCCCCAATGGACCTCTCCTCTCTGGTTTCCTGCCAGGTGTGCATGTTCGAGCCATAGTAGTCCCTCAGGGCAAAAGGCATAGGGGTGATTATTAGGAGTTTCATGTCCAAAACCACCCAACCATCTTCCAAACTAGTTTGGGTTTGGGGATACTCCCAAATGAAATGCTAGATGGACAGGGCACTCCTATGGATGGGGGATACAAATGCCCCCACCAGGTTAGTAGTTGCCATATGTTCTTATGTGTCCCTTGGAACAGGATTACAGGTGCAGCACTGCAAGGCAGAGACTGTGCATGATGGGGAATCTGAGGCTTAGGCCATATCAAACCCTAAGGCATGGAATGGGAAGCCCCTATCAGGTGAGCCATAGCGAATATACTTTAATCAGTATATTCGGCTTGAGAGGACAAAATCCTCCGTCAGTGGTCGAGTAATCTTAAACATGCTTGGCTGCTCAAGTTGTTTCCACACATTGGGTTGTAACTTGAGAATGCATAAGACTCTAAGGAGACACTGTGCAGTGACCAGCTGCATCAAGGTAGTGTTGGGAGCACTACCCCTGCTGCCTAGTTAAGGACAGGTCCTGTTAGGTCAGGAAGCAGATGAATTAGTTTCCAGCTATTCGCTGTACTTGTCCCACAGCCACATAGAGGCTTCATTGATCCAGTCTCGAAAGAGAAACCAGCACCTGGGCTGCAAGGCCCAGATGGTGGGTTGCAGGGAATGAAGCAGCAGATGAAGAAGTGAAGGCAGCTGCTCACGGTGATACCAGTACAATGCAGAGCCTCCCTGCACCACTATGAAAACCCATCCCCCACAACAAATCATTGTTACTCCGAGAGAATAAGGAATGTCTGGCATGCTGTTGTGTCTTTTCCATTGATGACTTCAATGCACATCTTGAGGCCGATGGCACATGTTGGAATTGGCATAAGCATGTACTTGGCAAGTCTCTTTTGTTTCAATTCACTCTCCCCTAATTTCTTTTACATTAGTAAAGCACACTCAGACCATCAATTGCATTGCAGATGGACAGCAGCTCAATGTTCCAATCATTGATAGTCCTAATCTCTGGAGTCCGCTGGGAGTGGCTTGGCATGAATGGAATTCACGTGTTGGGGTTCCTCAGGATGTTTGGGCTGTTATCTCCACTGGAAATGTGCATTGTACACATTGTTTCCATGTTCAGTCCTTTGAAGCACATTGGGACCACAGTCCCTGTAGATACAAGAGCTGTATCTCCAATTTCTAGAATATATTTTGTTTCACAAACCATGGTGACCTTAATCATTATGAAGTGCAGCACAATAAATCAGAAAAATGAGGTGTATTCATGTCATCAACGTTTAATGTACAAATCCAGACCCGGGGATGATAATGCCAAAGAAATATGTTATTGTTACAAGATATGAAGAAACTAGCTACTTTGAACTATCTAGTAAAGCAAGAGAACCCTCAAGATTTTCCAAGACAACTGCCCTAAAACCCTCAATCTTTTTGAGCTTCTTGGCTTCCTGTTCACAAATGTTTTTGCCAAGTGTGAAAAGGAATGAAAGGCCAGTACCCAAACCAGCCATGACCAAATATATATCGGCTATGGTAGTGGTGCTAGATATCAATTCCAGCTGATCCTGCTCCTCAATGTCTGGTTAGTATAGCATGCAATTCATGTTATTGCAGAGGAGGTTAGTGAAGTACAGGCAAATATGAGTGGGGGGGGTCTTCTCGGTACTCAGCTCTTTGAGCATCTTGGAAGTAGTGATAGGAGATGGGGGACCAGGCTGGGCAAAATCTGAGTGCCATCTGACACATTGGTTAGGATAAATATGGGATAAATGAACTTGACAATGCACTGCTGGTCTTGGGAGCCAGCACATGAAGGAGGGGGGAAGCTGGGGACACCCCCTGCATGCAGATGTTTAGGAGGCAGCTGCCTAAGAGGCCTCTTTGCAATGTTGGCCATCTTGACAGGGGTGTTATGGAACGGAGTGGGCATACATGACAGTAAGGAGGGCAGGGGTCCATTTGGTGGCAGGTTGGGGAATTGCCTAGGAATGAAGTTTTTATAAAATAGACAAAAAATGAAGATAGATACATACTGAAGGATTTGATGATGAGTGCTGGCCATGGCTGGAGGAATGCAAGAGAGTATGAGAAGTGCCATATCCTGAACTGTGGTATTTGTATAATATGATGGATTACTAGGGTCATCACATTGAAACTCAAAGCAAGGAGTGTATCCATGTCTTTTGACATGAAGGAGTCTTCTGAAAGAAATTTTCGACAATGGAAGCATAGTGCACAAATTTGAAGCATACATTGGAGGCCAGATCCGCTTAGACTGAGAGTTCACAATAGAGGGCAGCAATATACATTATATTATTCTTGATGGCAAGCAAAAAATTCTGGAACTGAGAGCTACCCCACTGCATTCAGACAATAAAAGAAAGGAGCAGACAATAAAGAAAGGAATTTAATTGCTGAGGACGATAAAAAGTATAAAATGTGTGTTCACCCATATTTGTGCACTGCCAAAATCCATAGTGTTGTATGCAGTGGATCCTCATCTTGCTACCTACCAATCACAACCATGGATGTTGACAATGACACCCAATATAATCCATGGTCTACCCAAAGCACTGCAGTGGCTATGGAGACTGACACCTCTGCTGGCACTGTGACTCCACACGAGATGGCCTCCATGGTGCCTGCCATATGCACTGCAGCGGATATGGAGACTAACACCTCTACTGGAGCTTTGATCCCCCATGAGCTGTTCTTCCAAGGAAATCCGATGCACCTGGCCAAAAGACAGTCTGGTATCAATAAGAGAGCAATACCAGTGTATACCTTGCTAAGATTGTCTCCTTGCGAGTTATTTGCTTGTTAAAGATATGTAATAGGACAACGAAACAATGAGTTGGCTTTGAAGACAACACTACAAAGACATGGAATGCATGGCCTCACTCAGACAGGATGTCCAGAACAAGGATGGAGAGCTTTGGATGGTATGGTCAGCATTAAACCAACAAACCAATACACTCAAAGACATCACAAAGGAAAATGATGAGATGACGAGGCAGCATCTCTTGCAGCTGGAAGGCACAATGGTAAACCGTCTAAAAGTCTTATCAAGGAGGAGCATCTAACCCAAGTGTTAAAGAAGCAAAAAGACAATGAGCTCATCACTCTGAACACCAGAATAACAGCAGCAGCGCCATCGTCCGCATCCAACACTTCAACGTCCAGAGTGCCATTGTTGTCTACTCAAGGTGCTTCGACACCTTGGGCCCTGTCATCTTCCACAATCCCAAGTTCCACATTGAAAACTTCATTCTCATCTCAGAGACCTGGTATGGGTCGCACCTCTATCAAAGTCACACACAATAATGTAACACTTCCGATCTCTTTGCTTCGAATAAAGAGACAATCAGAAACATCAGAGCAAATGCCTGAACAGCAGGAAGACATTGACATGGATGGAGCAGATCTACCAAATATCAATGATGCGACACTGGACAATGCTAGTGCGAAGGAACTCCTGAAGATGTGTACCTTGTTTCCAAAGGTGGCGGTTACTGGCAAGGCACAATTGAGGAAGGACAATCCTGTTAGATATTCTCCATCGAAGAAAACAGCAGCAAGAATGGAGCAGCATGAGCAGATGAGCAAAAATGAAATCAATGCTCTCCAGGTCGGATCTGTACTTCTAAACTTTTAAATTACTGACATGTCTCTAGAGGTCCATTTGTAAACAGTTTTTGATGTTGACAGGCATCGGCACACTAGAGGAATTCATCTCCTATGAACCTGTGGAAGAAAGCTTGGTGATAGCATTTTTCAAGGGCACAGGAAATGGGCCCAAGAATGAGTTGTATACTCTGGACTTCAGTCCCGGTTTTAGAGGGTTGAGATGGAACCATATTATCATCAACAATATGGTTGGAGTGGTTCAGGCCAAACTACTCCAAGAGGGACACCTTGTCGATGTTGATAATGCATACATTGAGGAAACCCTGCAGAACCTTCTATCATTGGCCCAACAGAAGTGGGCAGCAGTGATCCCTTGCTTCAAAAAAGGGAAGCCAGAGCTTGAAATGCAAGCGGAGGTTGTAGAGTGTCTGATGGAAACAGGCCGCCAAGCTAATGTGAAAGCATTGTTGCATGCAGTGAAGGACAGGGTATGCATAACTTCCACACAGCCATTGTTATTATGACTAAATATTATGACAGAAACACAAGACTAGGACTACAATAGTCAAGAAAATTATCTATCTGAAGACTAAACAGAGAGTAAATGACTTACCAGTGTGAAAGTTCATGCAGCGACTGGTAGAATATTTGGGCCTGGGCAGCATGTCTTTGGAGGAGACTGAGGTCAGACAGATTGGAGGGTGAGTTGAAATGATTTACCTTATCAAGGCATGTCTCTGGAGGCATGAGGATATTACCCAACACATGATGGAGATTGACGATTATGGGCATTCAGTGATTAAAAGGTGGGATAAGTGTTTACCACGAGAGAGGGAGAATGGACCAAGATTTGATGAAGAAGTGCATGCACCCGCTGGACTGCCAAGGTCATTGTATAATCCAGACTGGCTGGAATCATTGGAAGAGGATGACAGGGAGGAGATGGCAGTGTCTGAGGAGGTATTTGAGTTACTTGAGCATGTGGTACCTGAGGAAGTAACCATACAAGAAGTGGAGTAGACGTAGTCCAATTTTACACCAAAACACATTGGTGTGCAACACTGATGGAATTTTTTGAATAGAGGCACTCCAGCACAAGCATACAACACCTATGGTGCATTAAGATCAAACCTGTTCAGTGTACAATGCCCATCATGGCCAGTGATAACCTTAGGATCGACTTTGAATTATGAGACTGGTGAGTCCCATGACATTTCACACACTGAAACGTGACCTTGAGCCTAAGCTGGGCTGGCACATCAGTACCACTGGGAATCAAGGTAGGAGGTTTCTCAGCACATCAACAAGGGACCCGTTGAGTTTGGAACCCATCAATTTTGCAGCTTCTGAAGCTGCAAACTGAACATGTTGATTCCTTGGCATGTTGGGGTGGTCTGTAATAAATTATTCAAATTTCTCTTATGTGATATCATTCAAATGTCAACCCTGAGAGACTTTGGCAACTAAGGCAATTGAAATTATGAAGATACGTATATATACATTATATCGACACTTTGTACAATACAAGTTAAGATGGGCTAAATGTTCCAATGCTCTGTAAATATTCTGCAGCAAGACATTCATTCACTTGTGCAACTTTTTGAGACTGTTTCAAGAACCAAAGAGAGTGCCTCCATTGATTAGTCATCTGCAGTACTGGATCTGGACAATTAATCTCATTGAGACAGCCCTGATACCATGACTCGCAATCAAATGACCAAAAACTGATGTTAAATCCTGAGATTTCCCAAGCAGCAGGTTTGGGAAACCATGACATGAATGAGCATTGAGGTTCATTGCCATTTCGACAACCTGATCAATTGCATAAGCTATATACATGAAACAATTTCAACAGCACTTACCTGTCTCTACTTTGTAGATGCTGCAAAGAAGGTCGATTTCATTGTCAGTCAGTGCATTGTCCAAAAAGATGGGTGTAGATTCTCCATCTGTGACAAAACAAATCCCAGATTTAAGAACATCAGCTGAAGGGCCAAGGTAAACTTCATCATTTGATATGAAGTCTTGGGCGATACAGCCAAGAATACCACCAGCTAACAAAGCAGCATGGCCCTGCTGTGATCTGAGGAAGCCTTTGCACAAGGCTTGATATGTTGCAAATTCAAGCCTATTGGGCTTATAATTGGTAGGGTGACACCCAAGGAGACTGTAGCATGGGGCAACAAAGGATGTCTCTAGTCGCTGATGAGAATCTTGGACAGCTGCTTGGAAAGATATCCCTTTTTCTATCAGTTTTTTTTGCAACATCAATTATCTTGGGACCCCATCCTCAGCACACAATCTCGACAACAGAAGCCACACTGGTAAGAAGGATTGTGAAGGTGGGTGATGTATCGGCTTGCCAATCAGAAAGAATGTAGTAGAGATGGCCATTCAGCACCTTCTTCTGTATGTGAATGGCTGCCAGACTGTGAACATCAGCATCATGCTGTCTAAGGTCATATAATTCATGGGGAATATCTAGAATATTCCCGGCTTGCAGAAGGTAGCCGAAAAAATTTGTCATTGCCTCCTGAGTTTTGTGGGACACTCCTGTATCCTGTAACACACCTACAAATTTATGGACATGATGCATTTCTGGCACAGTAGATGGTTTGGGAACTGCAACAATAGGGGCAGTAAAACCAAAATGACAATACATGACATCATCAAGAGCATCCTGGGGCCTCTCAACTGGCACAGAGAAATCTTTGGGCTCAGTTTGATGGATGAGCTCAATCCCATGAACACATTCAAGGTCTGCAGAAGAAGAATAAAGTCCTTCATCCTGGTCAGGGACTTCATCATTGTCATTGTCCAGAGGAAAGTAATGATCTTCGCCATCATAGTCAGAGTTGTCATCATCACTCATATATATGTGTGTAGGCTCATCCTGGGGATCTAACTCTTCGCAGAGATCCCATTCATTGTGGAAAGAATTGTATCGATGTTGCTTGGCACCAAACTGACCCCAATGCCAATGATAATTTTTCTGGCCTGCAGCCCAATGAATCAAGAAACCATCTTCTTCATCCCAATAAAACACTCTTGCACCCTTTCTTCCAGGTACAGCATGTTTTGCAGCATTGTTGATTCACTGCTGATGCTCTCATTGTGTGTTCTCAGTTTCCTTTTCAGCACACTTTGCATTCTCTGCATCTCAACGAGCAAAAAAAGACTTCCAGTCCTCACCAGCCCTTTGACCGCTATACTTCTCCACTGGAGGAAAATCCCAGCGTATTATCTTCACAGGCAAAGATGAATCACACTCTGGAGTGGGTATGGCAGTGGCTGCATCAAGTGGCAGTGGTGCTTTGAAATCATGATAATGAGGAACTGGGAGGTACGACAGCACAATTAGAGGTCTATCAGGGCCCCAATTGATATATAAGGGCATGCTGGGAAACATGTAGATAAGATCGGGTAGAAAGGGTAGAAATTTGCAAGTTGCATAGTCAATGATACCCCCTACTCTGCAGACCTCATTATCAAAAATGACAGAGTCCTCAAGAAGTGCCAGCCATGATGCATGTACTATTGGCTTGGCTTTCTCAAGAAGCTGCTTCCTCCATTCAAAACTGCTGACTTCCCTCTCTGCCATCTCATAAGATAGATTCCAAAACAAATGGCTGCCATCAAAGGAACAAATGCATCTCTTGAATGCATCACTGCAATGGCAGCCTTATGACAAGTGGAATGAGATCGCCGATACCCAAAGCACTGTGGATATGACCAAGGCTGCCAAAACTTTGGCAGGGGTGCGGTGCTGAAGTGGAGACAGGCAGACAGTATCACTTGCAATTGCCATTCAAGTGTAATCCAGTCCACTCTAACACGATCTTTGAGTACCCAAGCACCTTTAGCTTCTTCAAAGACTGACTGGGTGGGAATAGTATAATCTGGGAGAGAGAGACGCTCAAACAGAGGTCCATAGAAGGGCTTCCAGGTTGAAACTAGCATCATATGAAGAAGATCATTGGACACCCAGCAGAACTGATTCATGTCCTCATATTTAGCTGTGTTAGGATTAAGATTCTGCGATCTTTGAGGCCATTCAGGGAGAGGATGAGCATGTGAATAGGGAGATGCGGTAGAATATATGTTGCCCTCGACACAAGTCACTTGCACCGGTGCGCTTGAGGATGACATCTGGATGTCAAATAAATAGAGTATCTTGGCATAACCATAAATCACATACCATAAAATCAGATGGGAGGGCAAGGAATGTGTCACAGTGTGCGTAGTACGCAGATGTAAGATAGACTGGACCAGTGTATGACACCAATACCTGAATAAAGGTTGTGCTCATCTATTTTATCTGTTAGTGTACAACACCAACAGAGAAGTAGGATGTTGGAAGGAAGGACACAAAAAGGAGGGTAGATTTCTGACAGTGTACAACACTGACAAACAGTAGTATGAGAGCAAGTAGTGAATTTTAGCGGCACATTGCTGCAGCTGATCTCAGCAGACTTGGAAAATTGCACAGCCTCCACTGTCGACTTCCAGTTCCATCATTGCAATGACTCTTCAATTGTTCATTGGTGTTGTACACTGGCGACATGTCTCATTATATTTTGTCAGTGTCATATGCAGGCAAATATTCTATTGTCTATGGTGTCATTCCTGACTTTATTGTTCATGCTCCTGAAATACCTTTGAGTTGTTGCCTTCCTATTCCTTCTCATCCATTTCACCTCCCTTCAAACTCTTCTCTGTGTTGTACATGGTGAATAAGCTTGGTTATCTTGCAACCTGTAAATCCTCACTAGGCTGGTGTTCTATGGGGCATTGCACACTCAGTACAACTGGCCCCAAGAGAAACATGCCTCCCAAGGTTTACATATGTCAGTGCCGTCCTGGAGGGCATGAGCTTCTTCCTGGAAAAGAAAAAATAGCGCATATTTTAGAGCTCAAAGCAAAGGTATAATTTCAGCTGTTTCTTCCCATCTTCACTCAGTTAAAGAAGCCATTTAGCAACAGTCTAGCTTGTGTCCAGTGCCAGAACATAAATCTGTCCTGAGAATTCCTACTACTAGTTCCAGTGCTGAAGTAAGAGATTTCTCACCTTGTTCCTACAATGTACATCTAACAGCCTTACAGACTGATATTGAAGAACCAACTTTGAGACTTCAGGGCAACACTCCAGAGCCTACTGAAGAATTAGTTGCAAGAATGGTGCCTTTGATGCTCTCAGACAACACTCCAGACTCCTCCCCCCCTTATGCATGGCTAGACTAAACTGGTCTCATTTGGATGGGTCCGAAGAAGACAAAGAAGGCAGGACACACGGTGGGCCTTAATGACAATCAGGTTGCTCCGTCTGAGGTGGGGTTGGCAGTGTTTGGCAACACCTTCCTCAGGTAATTATTTACTTGTTATTTACTTTTCTTTTTTACCTCCCTTCGTCACCCTTCCTGGTATCACCTTTCACAGCTTCTTTGTATTCTGTAGTCGATGAAATGTCCATCACGTCTTTTCCAGCTCACAAGCCCCAATGGATGACTGCAAGCATTGATAAAAGCCAGGCAAAATGCCACAGTAAGCCTCAAGCTTTTAGAACGTTATGTCCACTCGCTATCACCCTTATTTCTTTCCCTCGCAACAACGAGTTTCCCGCACTTCAATCTCTCCAGATGATGTTGCTATGTCCCGCTGTGACCCAGGTGATGCACTGCTTCAAAGACTTGACAATGAGGCACAGACTGCACACTCGGAAGGAAAGATTTTGACATTTGATGTGGATTTATGTGAGTGGAAATACTGGCAACAGTGCGTCCTAAGATTGTAACAATTCCTATGCTTTGCTTAATATAAACCCACTTTAGGCCCTGTCATCCCCTCAAGAATGGAAATATCTCTGCTGTCGGTGCTGGTTCATTTATGCATGTGCCTGGCATCAAGTACTCCATATGCCCTCACTGACTTAATCCCTTTCATGTCAAAGGCGAATGTACAATGCAGCTACACCTTGGTAAATTCCTCAATGGCCGAAGGGAGAATTATTTTCAGTGTACGTCCCATATTTGTGAATTTCGATGTAGGTCATTCTCCGCTTTGTTATGAATCATCTTATCTTACTTTGTACTCTCTTTAGTCACAATTCCAAACATTGCTGGTGGAACAGAGCATTATCTGACAACAGCAGAGGATATCAACAATCATTATGGTAAGTACTCTTCACTGTTTGTTGTATTTCAGCTGATAATTAGATGTAGTCGTTACACATGGCCTTGAAGAAGAAGAAGAAGAAGACGATGATAGTAAGTGGTATCATTGTGTTGCATCAATGATATTGTTAATCCTTCTCTCTAGCTACCATATTGTCGCCAAACTCCTTCCCCCTGACACCTCCATCCAGTCAGGGTCCTGCCAAAGAATCCTGGGAGCAAGATTATAACAATTCTTTCGTTCATCACCCAGACAAGGATCTTCTGACAATACTCGTCAATCCACGTGCGTTCTCCCCACCATTGGATTTGGAGCAGCCACCACCCCAGCCTCTACTGCAAGGACAAGCAAGGCCACACTGAAGCTTCTTTAAGGAAAAGGTTGCCAAAGCACGTTCCCAGAATGGTGAGTTATCAATTGAGCAAATTGTACTTACTAACATTTGAGCCTGTAGATCTTGTTCTGATGACGACAGTGAAGCATTGTCATGAGACAGGGTTCTACAAAGGTACGTTTTTTCCATCAATCATCACTATCTCCCCTCAAATTCGTTTGACAGATGCCCCTGCAACTCATCCAGCTTATAGAACGTCACCCAGTCTATGCGCCCACTCTTTATTAGAGCCATACGACTATCACCTTTATCCAAACTGCCTCAGTCAAACCTTCTCCATTGGCTGCGAATTTCTGGGAAGTGGAATCGGGAATGTTGTGCGATCAGTCTGCTCAACCCTGGGAGTACCCAAGGCTGCATTTGATCATCTCGTTGCCGATGCAGCTATCTGTTTAGCTTGCTCCTGTGTATTCTCTATGGAAGGCTTCAATGCCCACATTTCTGATGGGGCTTGTCGAAATTGGCCCATTCGTTTCAATGGTAACTGCTGTATCTTCTATGTTGAAACTCTTCTAATCTGATGATATATAGTTCTACCTATGCAACTTGATATTGACGACATATCCGAAATCCCAGCACGAAAGTACCCCCCTGATATAACGGTCAAATCTAACAAGATTGTAGCACAAGAGTACCTTGACCATTCTATTGGTGCTGCACTTTTGGAATGGAACTCTCGAATCGGCGTCCCACAGGACGTATGGACAATTGTCTCTACTGCTTACATAGAATGTCGCACTTGCAAGCTTGTCAGGATCTTCCCAGCTCATATTGCACACTGCAATGAGAAAGGGGAATGCCAGGATGTGGGACAGGTCATTGCAGTAAGATCACTATTCATTACATGTTAAAATCACTTTCTGATAGTGTTTAGCACTAGGTAATTGCATGGTAATTTGAAGACGTAGCTACTGGTCTTGTGCTCGAATAGATGTATGCTTTACAGAGATATGTTGTACTATGTTTGTTGCAATTAATCAATCCTTCACTTTCACCTCATACACAGCCAGTTTCCACTCTCTCAGTCCCTTGATACTCCAACATGGCATACTGAACATCCTGAGTGACGTACTGATCCAAATCCCATGAACAAGAGAGCAAGAAGTAGCCAAAGTTGGACATTGAAGACTCGCTCATGATGAGCCTCAATGGGGTACCCACCTGTGGATGCTTACCCTATGATGTGGGACTTTCGATGGGCTCGAGTGAGGCCAAAGGTGTGTTTACAATAGTTTTCATTGCCTCTAACTTAACGACGTGTAACCTAACCTGCAAGCTGGACAGTGCGCACCCACATCCCTCCCCAAAGGCAAATGCCTCGCGTCTAACAGGCTGTCCCTCCCCCGACCAAGATCAGCATTGACGTGACAGACAAGAAACGTCGACCACCTCACTTCTTCCACGTACGAACAGCGCAGTCTGAGTGGCATCATTCGGAACCATGTCCTTGTCGTCAACCACCATCAGCCCTAACGTTGGGTCATACAAGGGCAATATCACCCACAGATCTTGGGCCCAGCTCTCTGAAGAGCTCGTTAGGTGAGAGCAACACCATTGTTCTGTTCATCGTCGTGTATTCACATTCAAATTCCTCACAGGCAAATCAGACCTTACCATCTACACCCCATTGACATCTCACCTCTCTTTTGACTGCATTGCATCCATTATGTTCCACACATCCGATGCTCTTTTCAATTCATTTACAGACATTATTGTCTTTCCTTCCTTCCTTGGTTTAGTATCTCCCAAGTGCGGTTCTTGCCTACAAGCCCAGAGCATTTGTTGGTGGCTTCATGGGATACGGTAAGTTGCGTCTGGGCTCGACACATCGCTTTTTGGCTGAGGGAGGTGTTTGTGTTTTAGATGGTAAGGTTTTATGATATGGGCGATACAGATAAGCCCAACGAGCAGAGGGCGGCGGTGTTGGGCTGTTGTTGGTTGGATAATGCGAACGCATATAGCAGTGGGCTGGATTGCACCATATGGCAGTACGTCTCCCCCTCCTCCCTTCCCTCCCCCTTTTGAACTTACCCTCCCCAGGCAGCCTAGCCCTCAAAACAGAATTTTTTTGGAAGTCGCTCTAGGGGGATTGAAATTCTACTTTCATGATGGGGTAAGAGAGGCATGTGCCATGTAAGTTAAGCTCGTCCTCCGCCTTCTTTTCTCCCTCTGCCTCTAATGCATTCTCTCATTTCAGGCTCCTTCTATCCTTCTACATTCGGGACATACTTCAGGCACCCTTATGCCTCAGATGATCCATGCGACGTATGCCCAGCTGATCTCATGTGTGACAACGGAACATGACGCTGGGTTCTTAAGCTTGCCATTCAAGAGTCTAAGTGACTGTTTGAAGATCAGTATACAGATGTCCCACGAGATTGTGATGCTGGAGGTGAAGCAAAAAGGTAGTGAGTGTCTTCTTCCTTGCCCCCTTCGTTCCCCTCTGATTATGTTTGGCGGCCAGTACATCGCCAGGCAGCGGTAGCTCATGAGGTGTCCGAATGTCAACTAGAACGAACGAGTGCAGCGTTAGGAGATGATCGACCGAGGTCTACTATCAGGTGCGTTTGAACTCCTTCCGTTTGTATTTGACTTATTGATCACGCACACAGGTTGTCTCAGCCTCAGGAAACCTTCGCATATGTTTGTTCCACAATACTTACAATATCAGTGATCGATCTGGGATTTGGCGGTGATGAAGTTGTCATCGAGATTCAAGTCCAGGATACAGTGCATTATCCTACTCATTACTATAGGTATCATACTATTTGTATTCTACCGCTGCCCTTAGGCAGGGAGTCTCGTATCATTAACTGCTTTACTCTAGTGGCCCGCACTTTCTCTAGGTTCCGAACTGCCTTATCCAAACTATTCCTCGCACTTTGGGGTGCCTGAGCTTGTGGCAGTTCCGAATGGATAATGGTACCTATCCTTTGATGCAGAATTGACACGCTCTCTTCTGCTTTCTGGATCTTCATGTTGATATCCAAGTTTCGTTGGTTGTAAGATTCAATTTTATCATCTTCAGCTTGTAGTTTCTTATGCCGAAATTGGACTAGAAATGAACTGAGATATGAGGATATCAAAATATATGATAGCATGTACAATGTCTTTTAATCCCATGACCGAGGTTTTCTGATTTGTGGCCAGCCGCATATGAGGGTTTTATTCCAAAGTTTTCATAACACTATCAAAGTGAGAAGCTAAATAAGCAGATGGCAAGATAATTCTGAAGAATTGATACCCACCCTCAGTGTAGCCATTTTCATGCTGTCAAACCGCTGTCCTGTCTCGATCCCACCGACAAGAGTGCATGATTTACCTTTGAGATTAATGTTAAAGTGTGTACTTTCGACAAGATTGTCATTTGCTTCTCCGGACATCCATATATCGAGAGGAATAAAGCTCAGCTCCCAGCACATAGCTTTGAGCATGAAATGGCTGTCTACTTTGTTTTTGATCCACTCTTGAGCATGTTCAGTTTCGATACAAGCAAGGGACACAATAAACATACGATAGCCAACATCTCCACCTTCAGCGCAAATGAAATCAAGCGTCCGATCCCAGTTTGGATGCTCCAAACATATGAGACTTCACATAGCGTTTCTGACGTTTTCAGGAACTGAACTGGAACGAATATTCCTTCGGATATGAACTTCACAGAGTCAGAAGACACGATGAAGGTGATCATATGGTGTTAGATCACAGAGGAGTCTGTCTGGCTCATGTAGATCATATGTATCTGGCATTTTTTGGGCCAATGTTTGAAGATGGAGGCCAAGCCCTGATATCATACTGAGTTAGCAATGCTATATGAGTATTTCAACATGTTCTAACCTTTTGCCTGACCCTTATGTGCATCTGCCATCCACTGGAGGATACCATGATCGTAATCGTCTATCATTGAAGCATGCAGATGATGCCAACTAAGAGACTCGCCAGTGTCTTGCTTAACAAACTTTTCGATTTCGGAAAAGACATGCTGATGTGCAACAGCTGTCTCCCGGTTGAGAAACACACAGCAGAACACCACACCTAGCAGTATGTTAAATGGGAAACAGTCATTAAGAAAGCCTACTTGCTGGTATTTGAATCTCAGTCCAAACATGCTAGTGCAAACTCCCTGTACCCAACTACATGCTTAAATGAGATGTCACTTTGAAGGTACTGTGCTTTCAGAAGCCTTTGACTCCCTTCCTGACTCATACATACAATGATTTTTAGTAAAGGACTTCCATCCGAAGAGAGATCAGCCTCATCCTCGATATGTGTTGAAAAATTGGAAGCATCAAGTTCGAGTATTGCCCTTATATAGTGTGCTTCAACAGGGTAATGTTTGTTCTGCATATGATAAAGATTTAAAGCACCTAAACAGTGTTTTAGATGGCTCATTTATAGAGATTTTGCAAGGACAAAATGCACCTGCCCAGCCTGTACCTTCTGGAAACATGGCCTTTCGTGCTTGCTGAATATACATGCGAAGATGAGCCCGATTAGCCAAAGATACATGGACATCAGACAGAGCAGCAAACGGATCATTGGGAAATCTTTGCTGGAGCATGGATTTAACGACGGGATGATGGAGAAATTGATGGACAGTGAGGTCTGGAATATCATCACTGATTCTCTTGAAGGTGTCAAATAGTTCTGCACAGAGTGAGGGTGGTGTCCTTTGCAGAAGGGGAATAGGATGCTTGTGTATGCCCTTGATTGTAACAAGAATGTAAGGGCAAGAGATACGAAACTCTTCAAGCGGTTCATATAAAGAAAACCTAACATCGCAGGAGATTTGTTTCATCTCCGGCTGATAGAGATGACCATTCTCGTCATGGTGAGCAAAGGCTATACAAATTCCATGTAAGAGAATATCCACATTAGACTTATACAAAGTAGCTTACAACAATTGACCCACTTTGCAGACACATTTGTCACAGTTGTACATTCGGCCAAAGGGCCGTATCCCAAAGAGAGTGCACTCTCCTCAATACGTTGAGCTTCAGTTCTGTCCTCTGTAAATATTGCTTCAATGTAATCTATATCAAGCGATGCATCAAGGTATTGGATATAATGGTTCCAATTATCTTCTGGGTTGTAGTTTTCACACCTGGTGAGGTATTAAGGAGAGTAAAACATAAGGAGGCAAGACCCTTACACTAGAAGTGGTTTCTCGTAGTCATCGTAAGTGAACATGACTTTCCCAGGACATCGCGCAACTTTATCAATGTATCCTTGCTGAAGAACTTTCAATCGCTCATGCATATCTTCAGGCTGCTGGTAGCGCTGGAATCATGCCAAGATACTTGAAGCTGCAAGACTGTCATCTATATTGGCACGACAGCCCAAGTGTCCGAGAGCTGAAATGAATGCTGACGTACGCTGGAAGACATCGGCAGTAGGGGACGCAATTTCAAGACAGTTCTCTCTATCTCTCAATAGTCGCTGTAATATATCCTCCCGAGTTGCAGCAACATGCGGTTCTACCAGATCTTCATCCACTAGAGGACAAATCTTTGAGCCCTGGCCTGTAAACTGGTCAGCCGTCAAAGTAAAGAGAGCAGCATAAAGGGTTACATGTTTTATGCACTTTAACACATGGAATACTACCGTTTCCAGACGTCTCCCCAAAGCGAAGCAAGTGCAGGTCTACCAAGGTTTCATTCCCTTTCTTTGTACGACCAGACGGCTCTCCCAGTGAGTATGCAAAATTGAGCATCGGATTACACCAGTCATTGGGATCCAGTCAGAACAGATATCCAATGGCGCTCCCATCAGAACAAATACTCTCAGGATATTCAACATATGCACCTACAGTGTCGTAAATGTGTAGCCTTGCAAGCATAGTTTTTCGGTTCAGATAGATATTCTCTCTGGTCAGAAGCAGTGTTTCGGGAGAGTATGACAGGGCTACCCTTGGAGGTGACAAAATATGGGAAGAATAAGGAAGATTGTTAGGATTACAAGTAGAATTGTCAGCAGAAAGAGTTGTACAAATAGGAGGGGGAGATGAATGATTTAATGAGGTAAGGAATTGTTCAAGAGGCTGGTAAAGGCTGGAGGGGGCGAGTAAAACATTATATGCATCAATATGTTCAGCCAGAGATTGCAGTAATGGAGCAATGTTGCGGTGAACTGGAATACTGGATGATCCTGGATCACCGGGGTTCAGTAGTATGTCCAAGGTCTTCAAGCCAGACATTGTGGCCCAGAAGATTTGGGAAGGACACTTTCAGAACACGTTGGAGAAGATGAAAAACATAACTTCAATTTCCTGGAGGTACAGTTGACAAGAAATGCGCTCCCAACGAATATTCACACCGATCCCATGCCTCTACCCCCAATATCTTCATCATTTCAGGCCTTCCATGGCACTGAAACCCTGGCCTGGCACCATCTTGAAAGACCTGGAGGTATAAGTGAAGGTATTTCTTGTAGAGAAGCCAAACAATGTACAATGACAGGGATTGTTGGGGGGAATCAGTGACAGGCACAGTGAACACGTCGTCGCATCAATTAGAAATAAGATTATTTATTTACAGGGATTATTTGGCTACTGCCTTGTGACCAGCTAGATGACCCAGTTATCTGACTCTGACATTTTCTGGCCTTCTCGTGGTCTTGACAGGCTTCACTGCCAGATCGAGAAAGACCAATTTAGTCAGCCCAGCCCCTTATGCTGATGATCTCACTGCACGCATATTGATGGATGGAGGCCCTATCTTAATACAGCAGCCGAGTAAGCTTTGGTCAGCATCTAGTCAGCTGGAGGATCCTGAAGACCCAGATGCATCACAGGATGCCAGTGGTATCCCTTTCAGTGACATCCAAAGCACTCTTTTAAATGCTGTCAATGAAGTGCATTCTTCTAGTACAGCATCTCCATTGCAACGCTCATCTCCACCACCTACATTGGCCAACACATCCTCATGTTCATCGACTAATTGGAGAATGCAAACACTGGAGCATCCAGTGGCACTGGCCTCACATAGAGCTACTACTACACCATATGTGAAGGCTGAAAAGATAATTGACTGCATTGATACCAATACCAGTTTACTTTTTCAGAGGATGTGCACCTTGCTGCTCACCAATTTGTCACCAGATGAGGTGACAAGCAGCAGGAAACAGTTGAAGGAAATTGCACTTGAGCTTAAAGGTCTCCGGGAGTTACTTGCTTGTGTACAGTATGGCCATGAGGGCACTTTCACAGAGTGGAAAGTCGCGATCATCAAAGTTTTTCGTGAAATTGAAGGTAGATGGACTTTGGTCGAGGCCATCCTACCTCCAGCTGAGAAAACTCTGGAGCTGGTGCTTTATACTACTGGTAAGTAATCTCTTAGCTTGAACTGTGCTTTTCTCATCATCACATCAGATTATATATTTGACCAACATTTAGACTCTCTCAACACCATGGCACAGCTCGTCACATTGCTTGGTATCATCTGAAACTGCATCGTGGGTTTGGGACATGCCATGTGTGATATGATTCTCACTGTGTCCGTCTTAATTGTGTGGCTCACAATGGTGGCAAACTTGATGGAGAATTCTGATGGTGATTGCAACTTTGATCCTAACCAAGAGATCATAATGGGTCAGTTACCATCTAGTCTGTACACCACACAACAAGCAATAAAACTAGATGGCTGCACGATGATGTACACTGTATGTCCTAAATGCAGTGCTTGCTATGAGCCAATATACATCACTTCACTTGCTTCCAAGCCTTCTTATCCCAGCCAATGCAAGAAAACGAATCTAGGTCCATTAGGGCTTATTGTTTGTGGCACTAGTTTGTTGAAAAGCAAAAAAAATGGTGCCAAGCCTATAAAACTGTTCCTTATGGCATCACTGGAGGACTTTATTGCATGGACACTTGCAGATCATAATGTTGAATTGCTATGTGACAAAGCTTGTGAAAATGCCATGGAATCATTAAAAAACATGCTAGATCTTAGAAGAGATACAAAAAATGTATTTGAGGCAGACTTCATGTGTCAATTCAAAGGTCCTGACAGTCAAACACTTTTCATTGATCAAAAAGGCAAGGTTCACCTGGCCTTCACTCTGCAAATGGACTTCCTAAATCCGAATGGTATGCAAAACTGAGGCAACCATGATTCAATCAGCATGATATCCATGGCAAATCTCAATCTACTGGAAGACATTCATTATCAGCCTGAATACATGTTTCTGGCTGGTGTAATTCCAGGCCCTAAAGAGCCTAGCATTGATGAGATTCCCAATTTCATATGGCCCCTCATCGACATCTGTCTTGTTGGCTGGGAGCATGGAATTTGTATCTCTTGGACAGCTTCTGCTCCTGAGGGTTGCAATACAGAAATTGCCATCATTCTCTCAGTCAATGATCTGCCTGCTGCTCAGAAGTTATCTGGCATGGCTGCCCCTACGTTGCATTGGTATTGCACTGTTTGTGATGGTTTTCATACATCTACCATGTATAATACCTGTTTTGAAGACTGGAGCTGCAGAAATATCGGAGAAATGCAAAGATACATGGAGGCTTCATGTGATGCTGGAACGATCAAGGAGAGAGATAGAATTTTCAAGGATTATGGTGTGCATTGGTCTGAGCTCTGGAGATTGCCCTATTGGGATCCATTGTGGATGCTTGTGATCGACAGCATGCATTGCATATTAGAAGGACTCATTCATTACCACTGTCTGAATGTCTTAGAGATCAACAATACTAAGGCCAGCAAGGCTCGAAAGTTCATTCTGGCCTTCTCTTACCCTTGGATCGAGTATTCTGTGAATAAGGTGGCCAAATTAGGCTGTCCAATGGTGGCTGACAACCATTACAAGGACATCACTGCGATTCACAAACTGTTGCCACAGCCTTTAGGAGATGGGGAGCCCCTGGAAGATGGCACAATAGTCAATATCACAGTCAAGCAGTTGAGGAAGAGGTTAAAGAGCAAACATGTTGAACCTCTGCAGTTTGTTTGTTGCACACTCGATTTGCCACAGATGCAGCAGTCAAAGATCAAGGGATCATTCAAAGAGGTTGAGGTGAAAGATAAGGGTGACCTCACAGATTTGTTGGTTGGCTGGGTACGTTGTTGGCCGCTACATACTTTCCCATATATCTGACTTGTTTCTTTTGGCTGCAGTGTCTCAAACAACTTCATAGGTCTAAAGATATACAATTTATGTGATGCATTGATTCAGATGCTATCACATACATACAATTGGTCATCAAGACAACCTCAATGTCATCACGGAACAACTCTGTTCCCTCTAACTATGGAGAAGCCTCAGTAGGTACTATCAAAGCCAACAAATGGCATATTCTTAGCACTGTCTATCTTCCCATAACACTGGTAACATTATGGGGTGACAATAACAGACAACCACCTCCAAATAATTCTTGGTGTCTCCAATTATTGGACCACATGATGGCACTGTTTCAAGCAGTTACTATTGTCTGCTGATACACCATGAATCTCAATCGAGCTACTACATTCAGGAATTTGCTAAAGCAATGGGTTGATGGGCTATACTCGACACATCCTCACATGCAGGCACACAAAAAAAGGCCCAATGTTCATGCAGCCTTCCATCTCTACAATTTTCTTCTTTCTTTTGGTCCTGTCATTAGCTGGTGGTGTTTTCCTTTTGAGCATCTGATCAGATCACTGCAGAAAATCAATACAAACTACCACGTCAGTGGTATGCCACCTTCTTTCTTTGTTCGCCCTGCATAAAACTGACAACTTCATTAGGTGAGCTTGAAGTCACTATGCTCCAATCATTCATGAAGGCAGCCAATCTTCGTTGCTATCTGAACAGGCCAGACTGCCCACAGCACATGCAGGACTTCAAACACCTGCTTGATAAAGCATCAAGATGAAAGGACTGGAGGGTGGTGGATTTTGAGGCCAATCCACCAATGTCGAGGCAAACATCACATGCATATTACATGTATTGCAATGTTATCTACTCCCAGGCATTGATGCACTTGGGAGGGAGCCTTGTTTGCTACTATCCACACTTGGCATCCTCAGAACTCCGCATTGGATCTATCCAAGAGATCAGGACAGAGCATGGGCAGGTTTCTTTCAAGATACGGCATCAGGTGCCCCTCCCTTCCTCAAAGTATGACCCCTTCCAGCAATACCCAGATTTCCCAGTGATGACATACTCTTCATGTATGGTTGATGGGCCTCTGGATTCAGTCCATCCAAAGTTGGTCCGCTCTCATGTCGCACACTATGAGTTCTCAAATGATCGAGCAGTTATTCTTGATTTATGTAGGGTGAGCACTGACATTTCTCCTATCTCATCTTGTTTAACTTCTGGCTTAGGATTGAGAAGCATTAACAGAAGTGTGCCAGCATCCGTACTGCAGTCCTCCAGCTGTAAATCCAAACCAGCTACTGTGTACCTACTAAGAAGTACAACTGCTATGGTACCAAACCACACTTAGACTCATTTCAGGCTGCCTGTTATATTGCATCAATAATACCCATCTATCTTTCCCAGTTAACTTTCTAACTATTTAAGGCTCTGCTGTGATTTCCTTATGGTCATTATACTAGCTAGGCACATCAGTGCCACCTCATGCTTGGCCTATCCCATTCCTCAGCAGTCATTACTGTTGGGACCTACCCTCTGCCAAGCAAACATCGCACTAGTATATGATGTCGCTACAGCTGACAACAGTTGAGGAAATATAGTGGAAGCTAGTGTAAAGCGCATCACAAACTCACAGAATCTGTTGTCCCTTCTGAGTCTTGTGAGGCAAAGAAGAACATGCCTCCTCCCTTTTCTCCACTTGGCTCTTATCATTGCCAGGGCAGGTAGGGGCTTCACAGACACCAGTTAACACATGTAAGTAAGGAAATATATTAGCTTGCAAAGATGATATATGAGGAACATGATTTACATCATACTGGATGCTCTCCTGGCCAAGTTTGACTCACTGGTAGGTGCACAACAAATTGTGGTAGTGCCAAAGGTCAGGTCCATCCAACGTGAACTTTTGAACTTCTGATGACTTGTGAACAACAGGTCAGTTGATTGGGACTCAGAACTGGCCTGGAACCCCTGGTGGCTGTGGTGTGGGTGCTTGGATAACCAGGTAGGTGTTTCTGTGATCGTTTCAATGTGTCAACTAACCAAGAATAGTTTTAGATTCTGTGTACAATATAACAGTATAAGTAATGACTACATTGCACTTGCATCAACTTCGGTATTTTCCCAAAAACAAAATAAATAAATAACAGCTTGAGATTGTTGCATTGCTCTTTTGCCTGATAAACTGATTACAAGTGAGTGAATATCAATTCCTATGTTTCAGAGAAATAATACTCACCTTTTTCTCACACAGTGAACCAGTACTTAACTCTCAAAAGTCCTATTGAGAGTCAAATCTCCCCTCTGATGATTTTCACAGCACCATCATCGAGATAATCAAGCTCGAGAATGACAGTGAGGTGCTGCCCAAATTTGTGTTCCAGTGTGACATTGACATTTCCCATTGAGAGAATGGCCTCTATCTTCAACATAGAGCCATCCTGGTGAATGTGCCCAATGATGGCAACACAGCTGCCCAAGTGCGTGAACGTAATGCGCTGTTGGATGGATTCTTTGCTGTCTCATATTGATATGGTATCTTGCGGAGATGGAGATCACACGTCAGATGATGCTGACATATAGTTGTTGCTGGACAGATCGTTTGGGCTGAAATGAAGTTGTAATGAAGAAAAGTACTCACAGTACTTCTTGCTCAGTCAAGCAATTCATTTCATATTCCTCCCCCAAAATGTTCATTATTCTAGGAAACTATAAGCTCACAGTGTCATATAATAAAAAATCAGGCACGGACCTAGCATTAATATATCTCCGACTGCAAGGACAACAAAGAGTGATGGTGGTAGCAATGATGATGCAGGCATGGGAGTCATATGCTGCCGGCACATGCACTAGCTAACAAAGCTTGTCAAAAGTTTTGGTCATAAATGTATCTACATCTACATACCATTTTTTTGTATGTGCCTTAGCATATGTTGCAAGGAAATGCAATGTGGTAGGATTCAAGTAAATGTGGGTACTATACAGCTATCTACACCTATGTACACCATGCTGGATGGGAGCCTTCCCTAGTAATTTTATCTAATATGCTATTTCATCCTTGTCAATGAATGAATTTCTTTGAACCACAGAATCCATGCTTTATTCAAAATTTACTGTCTTTACCAAGGGGATTGCAAAATTGCATACACAGACATGACATACATTACCATGTTTAAGGAAGGCTGGAACCCCCTCCTTCCTTTTATAGTATCATATTCCCACAATTTACGTCCCTGTCAACCATGTCAAGGCATATATTCCCATGGATTTGGACAAAAGAGCAACCCTAGAACAGATCTTTTGACACCATGGTCCAATGTGAGAGGTTTGAGCATCAAAATACTTGTGATCGGATTTTGAGGACTGTTCTTGGGATGCTCACTGCTATTAAGGTGATTGGACCAGTTTTTTCACCACCAAAAGCACTTTGTATGCTGTGTCAACACATGAGACAGAATTGCATGCTGGACATATTGAGAGATTGATTTATAGTGGCATAAATTGAGTAAGTGATGTGGGAATGCACACAGTGTGCTTACCAGTTGGCTTCCCTTCACTATCAAGATGGTCTGTGTTACATAATCAGGGCAATTCCTCAATTTGGTTGTTCCTGGCCCAGTTCTGGCTGAAAAATGGTGCGGAAAGCAATAGTTCTAATCAAGATATTGCTAATTACAGTCAAAATTTGCTATTTATATCAATATATACTTCAAGATTTTGGTATGTCAGTTACACATTTAAGGCTCCACCCTCTCCCCCCCCCTCCCCTACCCCCCTACATCATGTCCCAGTTTGCTCTGATGGAATCCCCTTGGTCTTTATGACTTCATATTTTGTCGCTACATTTCTATATCTCATTAAAATTACTATCTACTTTTGAATATCTTCAGCCCATGTTCAGCCACAGGCTGGTGGTAAGCTCAGCTGACCCTCAGCATGGGCTCGGCTTCTGCTACATATCAGTCAGCCTGAAATCAATGATTTTGGATGTGATATGGGGTAATTTGAAATTGGCAGCCAAACCAAACATTTGGAACTACCTAATATTGGTGCCAGAGTGGCACCTTCAGGGTGAGCTTCCAGAAATGCCTGTTTCATTGGTTTGGGCATCACCGAAAGTGATGCAGAAATGGCACTTTTCAGGAATGATAATCTGTATTCTGGAACTTTAGATTCTAATTCTGTTGTATATTTCTCTCATAATGCAACCAGTTTTTTTTATTCAATGATTCATTTCAGATGTCTCGGAAACTTTCATTTAGGATGAAATACAGGTAAAATCATTATTTATTCCCAAACCTTACAAAGAAGTTGTATTCCTGATTCTTTCCAAAGGATGAGGAAATGATAGAGGGTTTATATCAGAATGTAACTGGTCATGAGTAGTGCCAAACTGTCTGGACAGGGGCTTTACCTGGGGTTTGCTTACAAATTTTTAGTGATAGCTGATCAAGCAGCACTCAATGGCTTCTTTGCTGTTTGGTTGCTGCTGTGGCTGAGACCTCTTTCATTCCAATATCTCCCTATTGGCTCACCAATATGCTGACCCCTTGGCCCACTGTTTTATTTTTATTTTTTACTCTATATTTCTAGGCCACAAACCATAAACTATGTACAGAGATGCAGGCCATTTGACACCTTGTAGAGTCACTCATGATGCCCATTATATTGTGGACAGTTGCAGATAATGTGAGATCAGGTTTGAATGGGTTCTCCACATGGGCACTGGATGTCCTCTTGTGGGATAAAGTAACTGTAGTATCTGTGGCTGAGAAGCAGTGACCGGTTTGACACTGGACCAGGCAGCCAAAGACTTTGTGTTTCTCATGGAGTTTGTGGTAGTGTTTTGTGGGTTTCAGGGAAGGTGCTATGCAGTTGGAGGATGTGAAGAATCTGGTTTTCAGGTGGGCTTTCCATCCTTGGAAAGCTGCACCAACTGCAGCCATGTTATCTGCAAAGAAGTGCACATGGGTTATTTCAAGGTGCCACCATTGATGTGTTTCTGTCCCTATGTTTCCAGACTGCAAGCTGTATTCTGTGTAGGTACTACATGACATGTAGGTGCATCTTCATATTTGTTTGATGATTTTGTGTGCCATCCAGAATTGTTACTCAGCCTTTGTTTTTGTACTGTTAGTATCATTGATTTTCCATGGAGGGCAAGAACATACCATGATTAGATTCTTGAGGTTGTGTAAAATGCAAGCTTTTTGCACAACCACTTTATCAAGCTATTCTGATTTAGCCTGAATAAGTAGATAAACAACATTCCAGTTCATGATCCAAAGGGAAAGAATTGGGGACCCAGCAACTGCTGCTACTGGATACTTGAGATGCCCTGAATTTTTGCATCTCCCATGTTCCTACTGATCTACTTCTATTTCAAATTGTGCTGCCAGAGGTGTGGATTCCACATTCCTGTTGTTTGTCCCTGATGCTTTGCTTTCAATATTTCCTATGCGACTCAGACCATGCTCGAGTGCTCACTGACACCATTCACCCAGCCAAACTTGGACAAAGCCACACAGATCCAGGGAAGAGAAATCAATGGTGTTTTGCTGCCCGATATGCTTTGTCTCTTACATCTTGGGACAACCTCCTTGAGAGCCTTCTTCCAACTGCATGCCCTGTGCCCTCATATCTATTATAAAACCTAAGAACGTTCATCACCATAGTCCCATCATTTCCTGCCTCGCCCTGTACTCCCCGGAATCAAAAACACAGTCCTCCTCTCTGGCCTGTATGCATTCGAGCAAGTCTGCTGAGCAAAGCATTCTGCTGGCATTGTCGGATTCGGTGAGATTGTTAAATTGGCAAGAGGGACGCTGCCTGCTAGGAGAGTCAGGCAGGGTATCAAGCGGAGAAGTGGGGATGAGTAAATCAGAATGTAGCCCAGCACCACTTTTGTCATCTACTATAACCTCAACTTCATCACCAAGTTCTCAGCGTAGGATGTGTGCAACATAATCCCATGGGTAGTGAATGCCCTCCCCTTCCTTGGTTCCAATGCCCACATCCTCACTGCTCTGCAGAAGCAATATACATGACATGTTCACCCTTCCCAAGCTGGATGTATACATGCAAGTGGATATGAAGGATACCATCAGGGACTGACGGAGATGGACATTGAAGGGGCCAGGAAGGAGCCAAAAAAGGAATGGTTATGGACATTCTCAGCTCCAATTTGAATTTCCAGGTCCCTCTTCATTCTCCATACCCCTGCACTCATTTTTGGTGTACAATGTGATGTCACCTTCATGTTCCTCCCACATCTCCGAATTGGCTGGCATACAGCACCTCTTGCTTGTCTGTGTTGGGCACAGCTGCCCAAATTGTCAATGACTCTCTTTGGTATAAGACACATGGATGAGGGCAGTACACACTGAACAAACCATGGAACAGATTCAGGTGGGGGGCCTGAGGGATGAATGATGCCCTGCTGAGTATGTTTCTTGTCTTCTGCATTCAATGCCAGCATGATCCTTGAAGGTAGCTCACATTGATTAAGAAGACTAGTTGACTTCTCGTGTGCCAATAGCACTCAGTGCCTCTCACCCGAGTTGGATAAACAGCTCATGGTCCTGCATCAACATCTTGTGCATTGTTTCACACTTTTTCTTGTTACATGATGGATGGACGATGGTATCAGACACCCAGCGAACCATGGAATAGATCCAAGGGAGAGAAATTAATAATATCTGGGTGCTGAGTATGTGTTGTCCCTTTACATTTTGCTTCACTAACCCACTTGAACAGCACCAAATGCCTTCATTCCCAAGGCGTGTTGATTGAGAAAACCACACGCAAATCCAATGAATCGTCACAAGCTCAACGTAGAATGACCTTCCACTCCATGTCTCGATGCATTGATCTGGTAACCCGCTCTTCCCTGACTCTGACATCTACATCTGAGTCAGCCGCTTGGTGAGGGCGATGGATATCCCCCACTCTCGAGAAGCTGTACACCCCCACCTTGCTCTTGCACAACTACTTCTCTGGGGCACATACACTCGGATATGGCAGGCTGAGAGTTCCGCTGGATTCAGATTTGGCCCATATCAACCTGAGTGACATTGGCATGTGCTGTATAGCAATTTCACTGCAAGTCATCAAGGTGTGCAGGGCCATGATGTGACCAAATAGGACTGGATGAATTCGCTGAAGAGTCCTAGGTGTTTGTACCTCCTTCCTTCGCAATTCAAAAGGTCTTTTGTGACCAAAGTAGACGTTAGGCCTTTCCATGCTTGTGAGTTGTACATACATCGACTGGCATGGCTCCAAGCAAAGATTGTCATGTAGCAGCTTCATCTCACTACTCATAGAGAGCCAAACCCTACTAGGGGTTGCAATGGGATAATGCCTCCTGTGATATTTCAGTCAGAGTTCCCTGGGATGTTCGGCAGCAGTTATGAATAGTCAAGAGGTCAAGCAATCATGGACACCCTCAGGCTATACAGCTTGAGAGTCCTCCTACAAAAGTGAGCAGAGAGAAATACTATCCCTCGTTGATATGCATGTTGTGTGTCTACCCTTAGATTTTGCGATTTTGTATGAGATATATACATACCAGAATCTAAATCCACTTGAATACGAGAGCTATTGCTGAGACTTCAAGCAGATAGCTAGGATCCTGTGCAATGAATGAAAATATAGAGTCGAAATACAGGACTTAGGAATGGTACCTTGAAGGATTGAACCTACCAGCCTGAAATAGCTGATCTCTAATAGGTTTAAACAGGCAGATATATGCCATAACATCCTATTCATGCACAATCCACTTAAACCAGAAGTAGCTAGTCCCTTAATGAGGTTGACTAGCCCCCAGACAAAAGGAATATTCCCCTAATGCAATTGAATAGCTGTGACTAGTTGTCTATGGTTTGCAGAATATTCCGAGGCAGTTCAAGCTCTAGAAAGAATAGATAGAAGAGCTTTCCAAGTTCGCATTCAGCAGCAAGTACTTTCCCTAATATGGTGGAATATTTGCTTCTATATTGAAGAGATGAAGTGACTCGATGGTACTATCTACTAGTGGTTGAGGGCCATCACATTCGTGTGGCATTATCCAAGTCCTATGGTCTACAGATTTGCAAAATTAACAGTGCAATATATACAGGTCTATATACATTATCAGTACTTATTCACATGTTAATATAAATATATTATGTTGTAGGAGCATATATGTAGATCCATATTTACATTTGAATGGTGTATATATATAATTCAGGGACTTGATCACCAGGTCCATCAGCTAAATCAATTTCATGGATAGTACCTTCATACTTTGCATTGCATTCAAGAGCCAATCCATCATGAAACCATACATTGCAATTATTATCTATATAACGTGCAGTGAAATGAGTATGTCCAAAATATATTATGCCTTGTAGATTATATCTTGTTTTTTGACTTTGTATTTGAAGTTCAATATGAGGGTCTGCAGGTGTATGAGTAGATGATACTAGCACTACTAACAATGGGGGGGCAGACTCAAATAAGTCTTTTCTGCACACAGATGCATAACAATATGTACACCTCTGTTTTAATATCCTGTTAGAGCTGACATCTAAGAATTCTTGGATAGTTTGCCATTCTGGTAATTTATCATTATGATAAGGCAGGAGGGAACAATTAAAGGATTCAATTACATTGATATTGTGCAGGTTAGAACATTCTACAGTTAGTTTGTTGAATACAGTTGAGCCTATGAATAGTTTGCCCACAATTGCTTCCACACTTGTGTTTTGTCCAAACACAAATACATTTGAATATGTGTTACACAATCTCCGATGGAAAAAATCTCTTACCTCCTCCAAGGTGTACTCATTTGCTGAATGCTTTTTAAATGATCCTACAAGTAAACCCAGCCATTCTGTATTCATTTGTGTGAACATAGTAGAATATTCATCTGGATTTGAATTCCATATATTAAATAAAATAAACAACACAGCATCATAGGCACAGCTATTATTATGCCATTTACATCCCTTGGGTATAAGACATCCTGGTGCTGATGGAATTTCTATACTATTACAATGTGGTGTATCTTGCAACTTGATAGACTTCTGTATATTTAATTTGTGTGTGGATGGAATGTCAATAGGGTCAGATGGTCTGCCTTTTCTCTTTGTAGCTTTTTTCATAGGTGTAAACTGACGAACACCATTGGTTTTGATACTACTTGGTAATATAGGTAGATTTTGTTTCAATCCAGATTGTGTATTGTTTAACTGAACCTTAGTGGATTTCACCATCTTAGGAAGTGGCTTATGATCATATCCAGACATGTTCCATTCTATAACAGTCTGATCTACAATGTTTAATGGATCAGACTTTGACCATTGGATATTCTGATCCACAGTTTCAGGTACAAAGTGTCTCCCAAATACAGATTGAAAAGAGTCAATTAATGTATATTGATGGTCACCATGAACTTCATCTGGTAACTGATTGTTATATTGCAGACAGGTTATATAATCTAATAATTCTAATTCTCTGAACTCTTGTCTTAAGTGACCTGAGCACATGCCTTGAATCTTATTAGTATCAAAAGCCTTCATTTTACAATCAGTATAATCTGGTAAAATCAAAGTTCCTTGTGCTGATGCACTCCTTGATAAAGCAGTATAATATGATTGATGTGATCTGCAGTTGTTTAAATCTACTGGATTCCAAGGCCTTGTCTTACCTTGAGAGCAATAATCTGTCATTGCAAAATTAGGAATCACCTCCACTTGCAATTGAGTAATGTTTATCTGAATCATCTTTTAGTGTGCATGTGACAGAAACAGATGTCCTTGTAAGAGGTATCACATTTTCAGGAAGTCCAGGTAGATGTATAGGATCAGGAGGAGCCAATATTTTCACAAACAGCACATGTAATACTTTTTGTCCTCTTGTGCCTATTCCTTCTACCCATGAATGTACAACAGCTTCTTGTCCTTTGGTAATGCCAAGTTCTGTGGCAGTGTTCAAGTGAATCATGACAGGAAGCCCTTTACAGAGGGACAACTTTGCTGGTACATGTTTATTATTTCCACTTGGTGGTGAATTCCACAATTCAATTTGTATTTGAGGTGACAATATGGTTATTTTACTAGATTTTCCCTTTTTAACTTGTTTCAAAGTAACATTCTCTGAAATAGAATCATCTGAAAAGAAATCTGTTAACTCTTGGTTTGTTTCTTGAGCAAATCGAATAGTTCCCAGCCTATTGATTTCATCCTTTTGTACATTAAGACCTGTAATGATAGATACACTTCTAAAATCTTTACTATTAATATCAGGTGCACTATCTGACAAATTACATACATGACTTTCTAGAAATCTAATATCATCATATGTACATGATTTATATCTCATATTTGATAAAGCCAATCTTAGCTTTATATCATCTTCAGGCTGAGATGTTTGACACATATTCTCATGGAGAATAACAACTGTAGTCACTTGATGCCATATTGCTTTTCCAAGAGCAGAGTCCTGACTCTTTTTACTAGATGCAAACAGGCCACTTGCAGGAGAATATAAGGCAGAATATTCTCCACCCATGATAGGTGGTAATTGTACAAAATCACCAGCAAAAATCATATTCATACCACCAAAAGGTTGATCTGCATGATTCAAACATGTTGCAAGTTGGCCACTTATTTTAAATAGATCTGAACAGGATATCATAGATACTTCATCTACAGAAATATATTTGACTCCTTTTAAATGTGCTTTAACTTCTCCCATACTTTTATTTGACAACTCACACTGTATGGAGAATTCAATATTCTGGCCTATAATATTAAATTTTATAACTGTATATTAATTTCATATTTTATACAAAAATATTGAAATATCATTTTCAATATTCTTTCAATATTTTGGAATTTCTCAATATTTCTTCAATATACAGGATTATTGAAATAAAGTTAAGAATAACGGTTTGCTATTTTGGTCAGGATTCTGGAACAAATATACAGTTATAGAATTCAATATTTCAGCAAACAATATTGAATTCTCCATGCAGTGTCACCACCAGTGAATTCATTGATTCCAAATGTAAAATGATAAGTTGAACCTTTTATAATAGAGGCTGCTGTTCCAGTTGGAGCAACATGTATCAATCTGCTACTTTCTTGATGTCTTACAAAAAATTCAGTAAGTGCTTTCAACACTTGAGATTTTCCAGTTCCACCCATGCCTCCAATATACATCTTTAGCTGTTCTGCTGTAGGTCATAATGAATGCTGAGCAACAATATGAAATGCTCTATCTTGTTCAGCATTTAAGCAAAACAGCTGAGTAACCTCATCCAAAACACATATATCTGTAACAGTATGTTTTGATTTAGTTAGATGATTGCAGCTAACAATCTCCACTTGATCAACATATCTCTTTGCAGGTACATGTACTTCTGGATTATTTTTCTGATTTCATGCATCAAGGACAGCTTGCCATAATGCAACAACTTCTTCTTTCCATTCTCCAGCAGACCGGGTTTGTATGTTACCAGAATCATAAATATGGGTTTTATCTGCCAATTCATAATTAGGAATAGACCATGAACACCCAGTGGTTCCCATCATCTTTCTAATTTTTGCAATATTCTGAGCCCTTTTCATATATGCACTTCCAACCTTAGCTGCTATATGTTCAGAACCCTCAGATATTCCTGTGTTAATATCTTCAGTAGATATATAGACATCATTGTTATAATCTAGTGCAGTCCAATTGGTATCAAATATATGAGGTTCTTGGATGCCATCCTTTTTCATTTGAGCATTGTAGTCATCTTTGGCATCTAAACATTCATAACGTAAGTTAAAGTTACTGATGATTTTAGTTTGCCAAGGTAATAGCTGAAATTCATTGAATGCAATATCCCAGCCAACTTCCACAGATTTGAGATCTTTTCCTCTACGCCATGGTTTAAATAAAGTAAGCATTGTTACACAGTAATAGTCTTGGTCACCAACATTATGTCTGGGTAATAGGCCACCAACAAAATTTGGAACATGACACTTAAGCTCTGGTCTAATAGAAATGTGATGAGAGTCATATAAAGGATGTGTTTGTAAGAAAGAGTACTTGATATGTCTGGTTGGTTTATTTGCTGTATGCTTGGTCTCATTCAAACCACTGGCAGACTCATGATCTACCAATGTGGATTGCATTGATTCCTGAGTACATGTAGGAAGACTGTCATATACTTTTTGTCCATCAACTATGGTTGATTGAGATGCAGGGAAAAGAGATGCATTATCTTCAGCATGAATAGATTCATTTTGATCATCCACATTATCTTCAATAAAATCTTTCATTGAAGAAGTATCAGATTGAGAGATATTATCTGTGTCAGAGCAGTTATCACCTTGTTCTTCAAAATGTGCCAGTGTATCATCTATTTCATTGGCATCTACACACTCCTGAGACTTTAATATATTATCTTTTGGAGAAGCATGATTATGAATTTGTTCACACCTACATATCCATTCATACAAACACATATGCTCTAACTCAACAGGTCGATGGATGTAATCTTCCACAGGAGAGATACCAACTACAGCATTACCAGTTTTTTTAATCTGAACTTTGACATCTTCAGGCACTTCACCATCTATTCTCCAGTCATTCTTGACTTCTGCTACAAAGGATTTCCAGTAAAAAGTGACAAATGTGCAGTTTGTATAATGATCAGGTAAACCAAGAAGATATGAACATATCATAGGTGCACCAATTTCCATCTTTGCACCCAAGACATTTACCATTTGAGTCATCAATTTTCTGGCTTTGTCTATATCATTTTTGCCAGATGGTTGATTCTTGCTTTGCTGAAATACACCCTTAATTACATCAAAGAAAACATGTGTTTTTAGAGCAGGCTTTGTAATGTAATCACTGACATAAATTAAAACAGCTTTAATAGCAGTCCCAGAATGTAATGAAGTAACATCAGTGTTGCAATGTAAAAGATATGTTAACAGATAGGTGAATGTATTAATCCAAGATTCCTTTTTCTTTAAGTTAATATGTCTAGTAGAAGTATCAACATGACTTTCTGCAAATAAAGGACGTGGAAATCTCCCACGGCACTTTCCCCATTTATTATCTTTGCATCCTTTAGCTGCAGCATTTCTTTTTAATGTGCCATCAGCCCATGTATTTGAATGACACTTATGAACATTCACCATATTTAGCAAGGTGTCAACTGTACGTTTAAAATAAAGCCACCAAGATTCATTTTTTTTGACATTGCATGCAAGTATCCAATTTACAGCTGCAACAAGAAGGTGGAGGAATTGGTAGAGTCTCAGTGGGATCTTCAAAGTCAGGATGTAGTGCATCCTGGTGTCTCATTTCTATTACATCAAGATTGGATCCAGTCATATAATCTCCAGCATGGGCAGATTCAAGATAGTCAATAAACTTACGCTGAAATTCTGAATCTTCATTCATCAAATGATGATGAACCTAAACTTCCATGGCAACGGCACACCAAAAACTCGAAGAGTAATGGTTAATGACGGTGCAGACCGGTTATAAAGGTACTGTGTTGTGCGAGTTGTTCGGGGCACCTCCATGTGACCTAATCACTTCCTCTAGATGCGAGTTTATACTGCGACTTTTCAGTCAAGCAAGTAGCACTCAAGCGATCGAGTACTAAAAGGTTTTGGCTGTAGGCCGGTGATAATTTTGGTAACGAGATAGAACGGAAGAGGGTATGATGTGAATACCACAGGTCCGGTGTAAAAGAAGGAGAAACGACTAGACGAGGTCTCTAGACGAAGGTCCTATGAAAATAACGGCAATAATGAAGCTATGTGTGTGGTAGATGGTTTATAACCAGTGTAGTGTCGAAATACTGAAGGGGGTGATCCTAATAATGCCAGTTAATGGTGGCAAGAGCGTGAAAATGAGTTTATGTCTGGTGGGACGCAGCAATGATGAGTGCTGATCCTATACAAGACGAAATATACTGAGGGCGATGTTGAAAACTGAGTCTACTCAGAGATGGTCCTATCCTATGTCAATGTCAATCCTATGCATGCAAACCTATCCTATCCAATCCTATCCAATCCTATCCTATCCTATGACGGTGTAAACCGGTGTTGAGTCCAATACAATCCTATATGACGATGTTGATTCCTATAAGTCTGCCAGAGACTACCTAAGTGGGCTGCGATGAACGATGTTGAAAGTAAAGCCGAATAAAACTCCTATGGTACAAAGATGAAGACGATCCGATCCTATAAAACAAAAAGAGGCGATGTATGATGTGAGCATACAGTGTTACGCGCTAGATGCGAGTATTAAACCAATAATGACAGGGTGCAATCAAAGGTGCGACGAGCAACCGAAGATAATGCTAATGCCAGTTGATCACGGTGTAGAATGTGTTTCTCAAAGAGAACAAGGGAGGTGCGAAGCTAAAGACGGTGCGAAACCAGTCTGTTGCTTACAGCGAGCATATGGGATGCAAACAAATGTTATTGTTCGTGTACTGCACTATGCGAGAAATATGGTCGTTTAAACCGGTGCTAATGAGCATAGCAAGAGTATAGAGATGAGAATATAGCTGGTCGTGAGTGGTATAGTGAGTGCTAATAGCAAAGTAGCGGGTAGTTAGGTCTCCCCTACTTCTACAATTTTCTATGGATTTTATACTACTAGAGATATTTATTAATAGAAAGACTTAGTAAAGCTGTAAGGCTGCGGCTTTGTAACGAGTCAAACATCCATATGAATCTCCATAGTCTCTTGTAACAGCTAATCCTTAGTGGGACTGAAGACAGATAAATTTGTTATATCATGGGTTGTCACAGCAGGGTCATTGGGGTGCTGTTTTAACTGCAGACTGTGAGGGTACGGTGGAATTACTGAGGTGAACAAAAGGAATAACGCCTTCTAGTGAGCTGGGCATGGCAATATTATCAATGCCAGTCGCTTGGATGACAAGAACTTGATGATTATCGTGGTAGGGCAATTGTCGGTGGGTATGACCTCATATAATGAAAGGATCAACACTGGTCCATTACACCGTGATGCGCTGGTGATGCAGTCCTGATGCGTCAGTGATGTGTAGCTCGCTTATCACCGGGTTTTGCCTGATCGATCAATACTGTGCCTATTCATGATGGCATATGAGTTAGGTCACGAAACAAGTTGGGATGAGTATTCTTCGTTATAGCCGGCCATTGAAGTGTCAAAGAGGTCCTATAATAGTGTGTGCACACCGGTGTTATCGTTATAACTGGTGCTAAGTCTTTGTCACTTAGAAGTGACAAAAATCGCGAATTCTGAGCATACAGAGCCTAGAGGCTCATCAACAATCTCTGACCTCTTGGGGACTTAAGCTGCTACGTATCCAAGCAACTAAATGAAGATGTAAAGTGAGGCAACCTTGTTGTTCAACAGTACCATAATAAGATGATACATTTCCATAATCTCCAGGTTCTTCTTGATCTGGTTTAAGAACATGTTCAATGAACAACTTAACCATAAAATTAAAAAACCTAGCAGCTGCAGTTGGATTACTTGTAATCAGAAGAAGCCATTCATGGTCATTGCACAATAAAGGTGAAAATTCAATATCATGATCTGCCCAATATAATGCAATAGGATGTTTGCTGTCTGAAGGTGCAAAGGTAATATACCAAGAAGGAGCTCCTTCCAATGCCATCAAAGAGTATACTTCATTACGCATATATTTTCTAGATGTCAAGCAACCCTGTACTTTATATGAAACATGGTCTAAATCATTAAACAGTTGAAAGCAATCCTTCTCTGCTTGATTCTGTGACTTGACAGGTTGGCCAGAACTGAGTCAGTTAGATAGGTTCTCCAAAATAGGCTCATCTATATTCATAATCCTCTCAGCAATAGATTTAAATTTATCTTTTTTAACAAGCAAAAAACCTGCTGTTGTACTTGCTTTGATTTGTTCATGACTGAAAGCAACAAAAAGAAAGTTAATGTCTGTTTGAAAATGCTTGTCATGGTACATCATCAACCAATGTTTATGCGCAAGATCTGAAAGTCCAGTTGTACCGATACCACTTAATCCATAAGGAAAAAGCCATGGAAACATAGATGGATAGAGTGAAGTGTTATTATAAATTGACTCCAGTTGCTCTGCATGTCCAACAGCTAATACACCATTGTTACCTTTGAAGTGTTGAGTTGCCAAACTCTTCTGAGTATCAATATCTATCTTAGGGAGATTTTCACCTATAAGTCCATGTACTATCATTGGACAATTGCCTTCTTCTGTACCATCTGCTTCAGATATATCAAACACACTTGTACCTTCAGGAACTTTATTAGTCAGACTATGTTGATATACAATTTCAACTGGAGCTGCATTATCTGTATATTCATTTAGATTGTTGGTGGATACCCTTACATGATGATAATCAATATGGTTGATACAAAGCCAGCCTAATGCATTTACAATATTTTGGTGTCATACCAATAGAGGTGTGCGTTTCAAATCATCTTCTGTTGGTTTATGAGAGCCTGTGAACATTATGGCAAGAACTTCATCAATCTCACTTTCAGGAGGAGGTAATATATCATATACTTTGGCAACAGGAGATTCAAATGAAATGACATTAGAAATCATTTTACAACTACCAATATCTGGATGGCCACTGGAAGCCATTGAGACCTTTACGAGGCAACAATTATGACATACTCTAGCAACTAGCAAGCATTCAACAAATGACAATTGCTTAAGAACATCAGGAACTTCACCAAGCCACAGCCTACTGCACAATGCATTTGATGGAATGTTGCCCTTTCTTACAGCAGCACAACATGAGAGACATATCTTATCTGTAGTTGGTGCAATCACTGGACCTTCAATATTGGTTACAGGGTCTCTCTCATGATAGTGTTCTTTTCTAGTTACTTCAGGATCCTCTAAAATATATAGAAAATGTTTCATATGCCTGATATCACTAAGCTGATTAAGTGGTGTCAATTGGCCACATACTGCACAGCCTGCCTCACAGAACATCTCTGGACTAGATGCTTGGCAGAACGAGGTGATGATAGATTGGGTACGAGCATTGGTAAGTGGATCTGGAGGGAAAGCATGTTCTGTACTGCCACCAAGAGGTCCCATACCATTTGTGTTAGTTTGTTTTGATTTGGATGCTGCACTGTACTGAATATGCTGTTTTAACACGGTGATTGAACCTGTACACTTGGAGCATGTGTGTGATTTAAATAAGTCTACCATAGCAGCTTTGGTTTTATAGGATAAACCAGATGTAGCAAAATTGTGTGTCTTTGCAATATTTCTAAGGGCATAAAGTGATATGAAGTCACATATCACAGACAGAGGAACTTGAGTCTTGATGTGAGTCTCCTGCAAGTGAATAGATTCCACCTCATTTAACATATAATGTGCAACAAATGTATAGTGATAAGTATTCTGCATTACTTCCAAAGGTTCATCTGTACATGGCAACCAAGATCTTATCACATCATACTTAATATATTGGACGCCACTGCCTACATGGCTTTGATGGCAAGGATGAATGTTGTTACGAGAATTAGTGTTATATGTACCACATGTCAGAATTAATAATGTGGTAACCATACACAGTCCAAACACCAAAATAAACACATAACTCAGTGACAAAGCAGGGTACACGATAAATGGATGAGGGACATAATCCATTAACAACATTGACATACATACATCCAATGTCAAGGCATGTACAATTAAACGACCAGATGCAAAGGCGCAGCCTAAGCATCAAGTCACACCCATATTTCTGGCGTGCAAGACTCCTGACTCACCCACACCCATCAGGTCAGTGTACGAGTGTACATTTGAACACACTTGGTGAGGGCATGCCAGATCATCTGTGAAAATATAGTGTTAGATACAAACTTATCAGTATATACAACTGGGCTCACAAGAACAACAATAGGCCAAGACTGGTCTCATAGTAAAGCCAGGTGGCATGTTGCACGAGTCTACCCTCATGTCGGAGACATTTGAATGGACCAATGGATAGGGTAGGCGGGTCAAATTGCAGTCGCCAGCTTGAAACATCATACATGCTACCAGACGTGAGTAAACAGGATAGACATGAAGGCATACATGTACTCACACGACGGCGACTGGGATAAATCACCAAATATCCCAGAGGTGTCAACCACGAACGTCCTGTTGGACATAAAGCACTGGATTTCATAAGGCCAGGATACAGATCCATATTCAGAACACAGCGATTCACATGGGACCTGTATTGTTTGTAGCACATATATAATTGCACCAAATGGGAGATGTGTGAAATGCTCACCAACAGGATGGATGACATGACACCAACCACACATTCAATGCTGGCTGTGGGTACATGGGTAACCTATAGATCATGCCTTAGAAAAGAGTGTGTGATAGACGAGATGCACACACCAGGGTGCCAGTGGGAAGAGGCATAACTGTGCATGAGTCGGGATACATTTTGTGCATATATAAGTAGGCTAACTGAAGAGAATTCAGGAAACAATGAAAACAGAAATAGAGTGGAGATCACTTACAGCAACAACAAAGGAGGCAGTCCACAAACATATCAGCATCTCAGTCAGAGAAGAAAACAGAGGAAGTGACCAACAAAAAAGTGATGTGTACATGAACCAATGGCACATCATGTGCTTGGGTATCCCTATTACCCTTAATAGCTGGTTCCGCTGGGTCAACTAATGTGGATGTTCATAGGTATATGTTCATGAAAATACAGTTCCCTCACCAAAATGCTGCAGCGCCATAATAAAATAGAAGTGGAGCGACTTAACAGAGTACAATATTACAGATAACAGGTACATCGAGCCACAGCACCTACTACATGTGGGCCTGGAATTTGGAAACAAGCAATGGGTCCTTGTTAGGCCCGAGCGCCATGAGGTCCAAACAGGTATAAACTCAGGGCTGTCTCATGTTCGGACAATCACCCAAAGAGTCACCAGAGTATTGGACTGAGGGCTGGATCCTGCGGGTTAACTTTCGGCAAGCGAGTCAACGAGGATCGTTTTGGTATAGATAAACTTTAGCTCGAAGCTGAAGTACACTACAGCGAGAGCTACTACTTATATACAGAAACGATAGAACTAAAACGGTTGTTCCGAATGACAGTAGAAGTCCATTACTAAGCGGAGTTTGGGATAAGTGAGTAAGCAGGATTGCATAATGTGTGAAGAAAGCGAAAAAGTGAATAAATCGTAACATTACCCTCTCGTTAAGGCAGTCGTCCCGACTGCCATTAAGTCAGGATCGGGTGGTTCTTCTAGCAGTGAGAGGCGGTATTTTTCCCAGTATGGTTCAAGCAGGTAACTCCACTTCTTTTCGTTGGGGTTTTTGACCCAGAATTTCCTTCCATCGGCACGTTGAACTTGGTAGAGGACCGTGCCATCTTTCTGGTAGTGGTCGTCCAGAATTGCTATGACAGCCTTTTGCTCCTTTGTGGTTACGGCCCGGATTACTGTGGTTTGTTGAGTGTGTTCGACTCCCTTCTCATAGTCCTTGATTGCATCTTGCGCATGCTCCATATCCTCCGTCGTTACCCACGAGTTGTGTTCCCTTGTCCACCCCTTCCATTTGACGAAGTAGTCGGTGGTTAGCCGAGATTTCTGCCCCTTCTTGCCATGTACCCGCCGTGGTCGGGCATCCAACACTTCTTCGACTTCGTACTCCTCTTCGTCTTCGATGAGGTCGGGTGGTGGTGCAGGTGGTTGTTCTTGATTTGGGAATGCAGGTGGGACATAGGGTGTTAGGAGTTTTTCGTTGAATCGGGGGTGGATTCTCCAGTGGGGTGGTAGTTTGATCTTGTATGCCGCGGCGCCTGCTTTCTCGAGGATGAGGAAGGGTCCGACCCTTTTGTTGTCTAGTGACTTTCGGGGTCGAGGCAGTCGGAGGTTGGTGGTATCCAGCCAAACTCGGTCTCCTATTTGGTAATCTCTCGACGGTTGCCTTCTTTTGTCGTACTGTGCCTTCATTTTGCCCGCTGCCTCTTCAAGGGCTGTTTTGGCCTTTTTATGTATTTCGAGCAGTGTGGTGGAGAAGTCTTTGGCTGCGGGGTTTGAGAAGGCAGTGGTCCGCACTGAGTCTGGGAGCGTTCAGGGGTGGAGGCCATAGTTGGTGAAGAAAGGGCTTTGTCCGGTGGCCGAATGAATTCGGTTGTTGTGGGCAAATGCTGCGAGCACTAGCCACTCACTCCAGTCTTTCTGACGATAGTCGGTGAAGATCTTCAAGTACTTTTTGATTTCTTGGTTGGCGCGCTCCATCTGGCCATCAGTCTGCGGGTGATATGTGGTAGAGGCGTTCGGGGTTATCGATAGGAGGCGATACAATTCAGTCATGAATTTGGAAACAAACTGGGGTCCGCAGTCGGAGATGACGACCTGGGGCATTCCGTGTCTCACGTACACTTGATCCCTGAATATTTTGGCCCATCCCTCCGATGATAGTGTGACATCGCATGCAATGGGAATGATTTCCTTCAAGAATCGATCTACAATCACGAGGATCACATCGTACCCATTCGACTCTTCGAGTCCTGTGATCATATCCACCGAGATATGGGTCCATGGTGCGGAGGGGATTTCGTTGGGGTGTAGGGGATTCGCTCTCGCTTGCGTATTGGTTTTTATCCTCTGACACACCTCGCATCCCTTTACGTACCTTTCAATGGTTTGTCAGTCTTTGGGCCACCAAAAGTCACGTTCCACCAACTCCCAGGTTTTGGCGATGCCTGGGTGACCTGCGGTAAGGTGATCATGGTATTGGGCGATGATCTCACTCCGGAGTTTATTGTCCCGGGGTACATAGATCCTTCCGTCGTAATAGAGAAGTCCTTCTTCCTGGGTGATTCCATGCTCATGATTTAGTGAATCGGCGATTCCCTGGTCCCACTTCATTTGACTACGGGTGGCCTCTCTGATTCACCGATGAGTCTCTGTCATCGTGGGCATGACCATGGCCCGGAAGTGTTTGGGTTGGAGTACAATGATATCATCATTGTCCTCCTTTCCTTGGTCGTGATCGTCCCTTCGACTCAGGAGGTCGGCCTTTCGGTTTGCCGATCCGGGCTTATGATGTAGAGTGAAATGATACTCCGCCAGTTCGGTCACCCACCGGGCTTGTTGTCAGTTGAGCTTCTGCGGTTTTCAGAAGTATTGGAGATTTTGGTGGTCAGTCCATATTTCAAAGTCCTCAGCGGCTCCCATGAGATAGTGCCTCCATTCCGACAGGGTGAGCATAATCGCTAGGAGTTCCTTGTCATAGATCTTGTAGTTATGCTCAGTGGTGGTGAGGGATTTCGAGAGGAATGCTACTGGTCTCCACTTCCCATCCTGTTCTTGGCTAAGGACGGCCCCGATTGCTCCTTCACTTGAGTTGGCCTCTACCCAGAATCTACCTTGTTCACGCAGTAGAGTGAGAACGACGTCCTTTGCCATCTGATCCTTGAGGCGTTGGAAGGCCTGATTCTGCGCCGTTCCCCATGTCCACAGATTTTTGCCAGTCAGTTGGGTGAGAGGATGGACAATTTTGGAGTAGTCTTTGATGAACTTCTGGTAGAAGTTGGTGAATCCTAAGAAGGATTGAAGCTCCTTCTTTTTTGTCGGTGTGGGCCACTCCATTATCCCTTTCACCTTTACTGGATCCATGCGTACTGTCCCTTCACTGATGATCACCCCCAGGTACTCTGTTTCTAGCACTTCAAACTCGCACTTCTCTGCTTTGAGGAACAATTTATTCTCTCGAAGGCATCGGAGTACGTGCTGGACTAGGCGACGATGCTCTTCAAGGTCCTTGGAGAAGATCAAGATGTCATCGAGATATATGGTGACCTTGCCCTCGCTGATCAGGTCATGGAAGATATCGTTCATCATCCATTGGAAGGTCGCGGGCGAGTTGGTCAGTCCAAAGAACATGACCGTGGGTTCGAAAAGTCCTCGGTTGGTTCTGAAGGCTGCCTTTGCTTCATCGCCCTCTTTGATCCTGACATTGTTATATCCCCATCGAACGTCAAGTTTGGTAAAGTATTTGGCCCCCTGCAGTTTGTCCATAAGTTCGGAGATAAGGGGGAGCGGGTAGCGATTCTTGATGGTCATTTCGTTGAGTTTACGATAATCCTGAACCGGCCAGAGGGAGCCATCTTTCTTTTTGACAAAGAAGAATGGTGATGCGAATGGTGATTTAGACGGGCGGATTCTGCCGCTAGTGAGATTTTCCTCCAAGAACTTATCTAGCTCCTCCTGTTTGTTCCAATTGAGGGGGTATACCTTACAGTCGAGGGTGTTTTGGGCATTGGGAATCAATTCGATTGCATGGTCCCACGGCTTCCAGGTAGGCAGTTCATCAAAGTTATCCTTCGAGAATAGGTTGTGGAATTCGTGGTACCAGGGAGGGACCAATTCCTCAAATGGTCGCTTGGGTTTTCCCTCGGAGGCCTTAGCGGCCAGGTTGTTGGTGTGGTGTATCGCCTGGATTTCCATTGCTTCCTGAATGTCAATGGCCAGGATAGTTTCTCCCTCCTCCAACTCCTCATCCCAGCGGTCCTCTGGGTCAGTATCGGGCAGGGGGAACGGGTTTTTCTTGCATTGGCAGTGCCCAAAAAGTATCCGCCCAGTTACCCAGTTGATGATGGGGTTGTGTCGTTTGAGCCAGTCATGTCCAAGGAATAGATCTCCCTTGCCTAGCTTGGTTACTGCGAGGTCTATCCGTTTGGCGTGGTCCCCAAGGGACATTTGCAATTCTACAAACTCAGTAATTTCTCCTGCTTGGTTTTGAGTGCCGTCGGCATTGTACACCAGTATGGGGGAAGGGGCAGGGTAGGTCTGGAGGCCGTTTCATTCCACATATGTCTGGCTGATGGAACTGCCAGTGCAACCACTGTCAACGAGGGCACGTGCTTTCAGGGTCTGTTGGTCTGCTAAGGTTTCCAGCTGAGCGTTGACTAGTAGTTCCCTGGCCCCGTCAGTCCGTACTTGTCGTACGTAGCGTATCGGTTCTCGGAGTTCATATAGTCGTTCTCGGGCCGACTCCCCCCCCAGTCGGAGGTATCGTATTACTTCCAGGTCCACCTCTTCTTCTCTTCCCTTGTGTACCCAGAGATAGAGGGCCGCCATCGCTTCAGAGTCTGTTTGTGCCTCCTGAATAGCCTGAAGAGTCCAGTCAGGACCAAAGGGCTTAAACCAGGTGGTCTTCGGGGGCGAAGCGCGTTCGTTGGGGCTCTTAGGCGTAGGCGGTCGTGTCTCCTGTTCTTGCTGAGAGAGGTGGTACGAGGTGTCATCCTCGTCGTCGGGTACTTCCTCGACGGTGACTCGCGGCAGTCGGGGCGTCTCTCGCCCAGTTCGGCCCACTTGATCCTTGGGGGCGATTGAGGGTTTGGCATCTGGGGGTCTTCACCACTCTTCACCCTCGTGCAGGCTCTTCATGGGGTCTCCCTTGGGTTTCTCTTGGGTGAGGCCGCCCTCAACTTCAGCCTTCCTCCGGGCCTCGTCGCGTGGTATGGCGGCTCCGGGATCCTCCTTGGTCAGGGTTCCTGCCTGGGGTGCAGCCCGCCTGGTGGCAGCGGGGGCGTCGCGTGTCTTGTGCTGTAAGAACGTTCTAACACCTTCGGAGGACACCTTCTCCGTGGTCAGGTTAGGTGCGTCCCCAGGTCTTATGGTTTCATAGCTAGAAAGTGGGGCCTGAGGGTTAATCGGGAGGCGAACGAGGTATTTATGTGGAGTTTCAGACTCCGACATCGGAGTCTGCTGCGATTCTTTTGGGGTTGGTGCGCTCGGAGAAGTAGAAGCAGGTATATTTGCATGTTTGTGATAGGACGTACGTAAAGTGATGTTACAAGAGGACCGGCTAACCGAGTCCGAGCGCATGACTGATGGAATAATTGTTCTGGCCGAGCAAGTGGAATCGCTCACTTGTCGGCCTCCCCTTTTACCTCTTCGACTCCTGACGTCGAGGGTGTCTTCTCCTTGACCGTAGTTTCCTGTTCTTCTGCCTTGGCTTGATCGTCGAGCATAGCGCATAGCTGCTCCGACGTATATGTATATCTCCCAGTTTTCGCATCTCGTGGTCACTTCGGGGCTTGGCAATCTTTGGCCAGATGACCCTTCTTTCCACAGTTATAACATCTCTTTTCCTGACGCATCCGATCGATGTCCATGGGTTCTCCCGTTCCTCCGTAGGTAGTCCAACCGCTCCCAGTATTGGTGGTGGACTTGTTCCCGCTCGAACTTGTCATGCCACCAGTTTTCTGACTGGTGCTGGTGGCGGGGGCTTTTTGTTTCGGGGGGGGATCACTTTGATAGTGGATTCGGTTGAAGGCGGCCTTTTTGGCGCGCTCGTCATACATTGTACAGACCCGTTGTTTCCATTGCCAATAGTAGACAGGGACGAACATGCCTAGGTCCGAGATGAACTTGGTATAGTCGTCGGGGAGCCCCTGGCGGATTGCCCGGATAAGTGCTGACCACGGTCCTTCGTCGTGTCGAAGCCCAGCTAACATTGCTAGGTGCTCCAGGCGCTGGAAGTACTGGGTGGCCGTCCCATTGCCCATATGCAGCTCCATCATTTTTTGTTCGTGTTTCTCCTGGATAGCTGGGTCCGAGAACTGTTTTCGGAAGGCTTCGACCCACTCGTCCCACTGCCCATATCAATGTTGATTTTTACTTTTGGAGAAAAACTCGACCCGGTGGTAGACCCACCAGGTCTTAGGTCCTTCTTCCATGTGTGACGTGGCGTAGTTGATCATCATGGGGCTGGTAATAATAAAGCGGGAAAAGGTTTTGAAGTATTGGAGGCAATCCCCAATGAAGCGGTCCACATCCTCGTGCTTCCCATTAAAGTACTTGGTGGGGGCTATGAGGGTTGGTTTGATGCTATAGTAGGGGTGGTCGTCTCGTAAAGCACCTGTAGGCCAGTCGGGAGGGTCAGGGGGTAGGTCTTTGGAGGGTGGTTGTGGGAGTGACCACCGATCCGTTTGATCCCCTGGGGATCCTCGATGTACGGGAGGCGGGGGCGGTGGTTTTGCTTGTGGGGCGGTGAAGCCCCATCGCTTGTCCATCCACTCGAGGAGGGCCTGGGCATCCCTCATATTTGAGTGGATATCCCTAACTGTTTTTTCGGCTTCCGCCCTTCATTCGGCTTCTGTCATGGCATCCGCTACTGCCTTGCCTAAGCCCGGGGGTGGGGGTCCTAGGTCCGGGGGTGCTCCCGGGTCGATTTCAGAATCCTCCTCCATCTCATCATCCTTCTGCTTCCCCTGCACCTTTTCAGACGGGCCTGCTTCTGCTCCTCCACTCCCGGCGAGGAGTCGACTGCTCCCTTGCCACCGAGATCCTGTTTGTCAATAGTTAATCCAGGGTGGCGTGTCGGGTAGCGGCTTAGTCTGACTCTCCCAGTTCTCCGGGCTCCATCCGGTCTTCGGATCTCTCCCAGTCTTCTCATAGATGTCATAGGTCTCGCTCCAGGGCTCTGTGCTCCTCCTCGGTCCTTCGCCAGAGGTGGGTGATTCTTCTGCCTGGTAGGGGTCCTTCAATCCTTCGAGCCAATAATTGGCATTCAGTGAGGTCCTCATCTCGGAGTCTCTCCCTGTCCCAATACTCTCCCATGGAGAGTTGATCTCCTCCCCTTGCTCGTATGTCCCGGGCTCTCCTGTCCCAGGCCCTGGCCCGGTATCTTCCCAGTATGGGCCTGTCTTGGTCTCGAAGTATGGGCCACTCTCTGTCTGGTCTGTTGCCATTAAAAGGGTCATGGGCAATGGTCCAGAGGAGGAGGGTCTGTTCGGAGACCAGTATTCCTGGGGCGGTGTCGGGATCGTCTCGATCCTGTCGGTGAAGGTAGTGGTCCGCAGGTTCCCCCACCACCGGGCTCCGGAACCTGAAGACATTCCTCCCGACCAGGCGGATTTGAAGCCGAGACTGTCGGTAGTAGTTTGCGGTGTTGTGGTCATGGTCGGACTGCTCTCCCAGGTTTGGGGGAACATTGTAGGAGTCATTTGCTCGAATGGGGAGCCCCTCCGATAGGAGGAGGTGGCCAGGCCACGAATTTGGTACAAGAGGTTCGGAGTAGGGGACGGGCTGTCCTGTGTCAGCAGCTCCATGGAGGATGGTCTCGGTCTGGTGTGCCTGCCAGATAGGTCCGGTGGTGATTCGGTTCAGGGTGATGGTACGGGTACTGGGGTTGGTCAGGCTATCGGTCCTAGGTATGTGCCTTGCACCGGCCTCTGTCGACCAACGCGTTGATGGATTGTGGACTCCTGGGTCAAGTTCTGTGATGTCGAGCTCAAGGTCCTCGCCATCGGCGCTAGTACTGGAATTTGTAAGGGTGTGCCGAGTTCCAGAAGGTCCAGCAGTGGGGGGGATGATGACGTTCTCGGGGGTAGCTGGCCTTGCAGCAAGACTTCTAAGGCTCGGTTGCTGCCTTGCAGCCGGGCTAGCTGGTGGGGTATAGAAGGGGTCGCCCCCTCCAACGAACTGGGGGTAGTTGGTCGGGATGTAATGCGTCGGAACGGGTTGTTGCTCCGCCACCTGTGTCTGCCTCTGCCTCTGCCTTCCATGACTGCGACTTTCTATCCACCGGCCTACACTGTTCTGTTGCCAATAACAGACAATTAGGAGGACTATAAGGGCGACGATAACAAAGGCGACTGATCCTCCTGCGATGGTTTCCACAGCGGTTCCTTCTAGAGATTTCGGGATGATCATGGGCGTTCTCCTTCGGCGATGCATTTAAGGAGGACTAGGAAGCTTCGAGCTAACTGTTAGGCCCGAGCGCCACGAGGTCCAAACAGGTATAAACTCAGGGCTGTCTCATGTTCGGACAATCACCCAAAGAGTCACCAGAGTATTGGACTGAGGGCTGGATCCTGCGGGTTAACTTTCGGCAAGCGAGTCAACGAGGATCGTTTTGGTATAGATAAACTTTAGCTCGAAGCTGAAGTACACTACAGCGAGAGCTACTACTTATATACAGAAACGATAGAACTAAAACGGTTGTTCCGAATGACAGTAGAAGTCCATTACTAAGCGGAGTTTGGGATAAGTGAGTAAGCAGGATTGCATAACGTGTGAAGAAAGCGAAAAAGTGAATAAATCGTAACAGTCCTCGACAGCACCTACATTGTCATTCTGTCAGTAGGGGCAATCCATAGGCATCACAAAAACCTACCAATAAGATCTTCAAGGATAACTACCAATGTTGTCCAGATCATGGGGATAGAGACTCCTGCAACACAGCTTTAGCAGGGAGCAATGAGCAAACAGAAGTGAGAGGTAGGTCAGCTCAGTTGTTGCTCTTTGTTTCCGAACCATGGCAAGTCTGAATAGAAGCAGTGCTTCCTGTCGAACGACAAATGTCACTAGTTGTCACAGTCGAGAGTGAGCGATGCTCTAAGTGCAAGAAGCAGGCATCTGGGGTTGAGCTTTGGGCAGAGAACCAGAGCAGTGATGTTGATGTGTTTGAAAAGAACTTATCAGGTTGTATTCAGGGTCAATTTAGGAAGGGCTGAAGACAACGAGAACACCATACCAACAGCACTACCACAGATGAAGGGGACAATCAAGTTTTTTTGTTGATGACAACTGACAACTTCAATATCAATAAGTGGTGGTAGCAAGAAGGCTTTTCAAAGGATACACAAGATGGCCAGAGTAGAGTGGGCGAGCCAGATATATGACATACGCTGAATTATCTAAGGACAACGGTTGTCTCTGGTGGAATTTTAAACTTGTCGATAACAAACCTTGGGCATCAATGATGTAAGCTTTCCCTGGTTTCAAACGACACATACAAATGATTGCTCTGACCTCATTGTCCTGGGTGCCTGTCTTGTTTTCAGCTGGTTGAAATTCCAGTGGATGAAGGTTTTCATATGGAGAGGACGAAAAGCAAATGTCTACAAGCAGCTTAGAATCAATGTGCACATGTAGAATATCTGAGCGATATCATTATGCTGACATTTTTCTTTTGATACGATTTGCCTCAGGATCTCTGGCACAACTCTTGTCAATTTACTATGTGGAAAAACTGGGGATTTGTCTACCTTGAATGCTGTTTGGTAGCGCTTCTGATCTAAGTACTAATCTGGCTACTGCTTCCGCTTCCCATTCTCACCAAGTGCGCTTATGTTGTGAGATATCACATAACAGCTGATAATTTATTGCTTTGTGTCCACACAGTATCCTCCAATGCCATCAGTTCCATCACCTGAAATGCCCCTCAAAATGTCCAACTCGGAAGAGAAACTTAAGCTCCTCTGAGAAAAGCTGGCTCTAGTTACATTTCCAGATGAGCTCGAAGACTCCAGTCAGAAGTATGGTGCACCACTAAAGGATATCCAGTGTCTCATCACTCGGTGGAAGGATGGCTTTGACTGGTGAGCCAAGAAGCCGCTCTCAACATGGAACTCCCACACTTCACTCGTGATATTGATGTCGAGGGTTTCGGTGTGCTGAATATTCACCATGTGCATAAGAGGAGTGAGGTCAGGGTGCCATACCATTACTCTTTGTTCATGGCAGTGCATACACCAAATTTCATCCATTCATGTGGTTAACCTCCTACAGGGCCAGAAAGTTTCATCAAGGTCCACAAGATTCTCCCACTTCTCACAGCATCATCACCAGAGCACTCAAGATATCATATTGTCATGCTGAGCTTACCAGGTTACAGTTCTCAGAGACCAGCAAAAAGCAGAGCTTCAGGCTTGCACAGTATGCTGAGGTGTGTCACAACCCGTACTACTGGTAACATTGTTTTTGAAATGGAACATTCCAGTGGTGGACATTTTGCGATGCATGAAAAGCTTCAAGAGCTGGTGGATGATCTGAGGAAGATGTTTGGGAAGGGAAGACCTGTGTATGGTGTCGTTCCTAGGAGGACTGGATATAGGTGAGGGGTGTGGGGGTTGAAGGTATCAACTATCGCTGATGAGCATTTCCAGTCATGAATGTTGGGTTTTCAGAGCAAAGCTGTATAGCCACTACTACCTACATCTACAGTCCAATCATAGTTGTTTGCCTCACGTCCCCCATGAAGTATTGACTGTGAAGTGTGTGTGTATGTGTTCAGGCGATGTAATGCCAGAGCATGTCTTTTACCTTGCACAGCCGCTGGTTTTCATCGCTCATAGCAGATAATCATTGAACACACCCGGCAAAGTAAGTAACATTTGTTGAAAACTGTGAATCACATATGTGTAGATACAGATATACAGATATGCAGAGGGACGTGTGTAAGTGGGAGGGTTGCTGATATCATGCATAAAGTACCATGCTGCGTACATACTCTGGGAAGATGATCAGCCTCAAGGTCTTGAATCTGGCCTTAACAGACATGTCAGCAGTGAGTGCACTGCATAAGCTGGTGAGATGATCAGTCTCCTCCTTCAACAAGGCTCTATGAAGGCTGGATGCAACAGAAAAGCGAACAGAGCCACTAAACTGATGATAGTCAGTGTACCGATGATATGCTTGGTATCAGGCTACCCATAGATTTTGCGAATTTTATACAAATTAATGCAAACTACTAGCTGTACTAAGGACTAGAGTGGAGACTTTGCACTGCTAAGTCAAGCCATCTAGATCAGTGTTGAAGCACCTAAAAACTGTAACAGAAGAGGAAGTAGAGAAGACATCTAGATGAGTCAACTCTACAAGCCTTTTGAGATTACTTGCTATTCCCTGTTTTAAAAACAGACTACACGTAGTCAACACACAAACGGGACCTCACTGTATCTAGACAAACTCAAAAACCAGAAGTTAGAAAACCTGAACTAGATTAGCTTGTCAAACTTGACAAATCTGAAATCCACTTCAAATAGTTACTAAGTCACAACAGAACCAAATTCCTCCATGGACTTAGTCTAAAAAGAAATGAATAAGAAGCCCTGAACCCTGCATGAAAGAATAGCCTAGTCAGGATCTGAGGTACCAGTCTGGATCATGCAAGTGATCGTGACCATACAATCTCGGTACCTCGATCGATCCATGATTGGTGGTTACATCCACTGGGATACTAAGGCAATTAAACAAGTACTGAATGAATAGCCACATGGCACCATAGGAAAGCAGAGGCAGGAGTGCTTATGGACCAGTATGGCACTCCTAGGCAATAGAAAAACCTGTCACCTCTCCATATAACTGAATGGATATCTCGGAATCACGCAATTCTTATAGAATAAATTACTCATTGTTTGTATTACTATGCATAATCACGCTACTAGTAGTCTAGATAAGTGACTCCTATACCTAGATGTAGAATACTATAAAATACCGTCATCTAGACACACAACAGCAGGAAAGCATTCCCCTGCATTTGTGCTAGTGGCCCATAGCTACCTAATCAAATAACAGATTTAAGTGCCTGTCCTCAACTGAGTAATTCATTGCTAAGTCACCCAATAAGAAAGAATGAGTAGTTGAAGTGAAATAAGCCCTAGAACACTTTGAGTTCGAACAATTGAAAGAGTCAGCGTACTCTAGAGTCTGTGTGCTCTTTGCAAGTCTGTGTACTTGACATAGGATCTGTGTATCCTTTGTAGAAGTCTGTGTACTTCTTTGTCTCGAGTCCGCAAACTTGTGTTGAGAGTTAGTGAACTCTAGAGCCTGTGAGCTCTTTGTAGAACCTGTGTGTTCTTTGATTGTTTGAGTTAAGAAGTAATCTAGACCAGCTATTGCTCGCCTAGATGACATTTGTTCTCTGAACTAGACCAGTTCCTACCTACCTATTAAAACCCCACGTCATTATAACTTGTTATCTTGACTAGTGTATCTTGTGTAAACGTCTTCTAGATCAGAATCAGAAGTAGTTTTCAAATGCCTTACATTGAATTATCAAAGTCTAAGATCATACACGAGTGCTTCTACTGTACTCAACCTCGAACTTACAAACATTGGTGATAGTGTGAGTGTTTAGAGCGAGAGTTAGTCTCTAGATTTCTCATCTAGAGTTTAGTTTTCCTTTGAGTGCTGCCCGTTACCAAGAACATCACCGAGTCGCGAGTAGTATGCGATGCATGAAAGCCTCAGTCAGCTTACTACGCAAAAACCAACGATCACTCCAGTCGACACACATGACAATTTTCAGAGTAGCCATGGTCAGCTCCTTAGCAGGAGATGACCAACTAACGACACTCCAGAGCATACAGCGAATGGACTGAATGGGAGTGACTAATTTCACGTTTTCCAACACGCGCAGACCAGAGAGGGGCAGATGCATGCAACTGTCACCATTTTCGGAGAATTCAACATCACCTAAGAAAAGCTCAGTAGCGCCACAAGCATCAAGAGTATTATAAGTACTCACAATCTCTGATTGTCAACATAGTGAGTGATTTACCCAGCTCCGCCCATCCCCATCAAACATGACAGTATATGAATGGGCCTACACAGAGATCGAGTTTGATGAGCGATGACAACAAAAGGTGAACAGGGAAATGTTCACCAGCATGTAGATATGGTCTCACGATGAGCTGCACCTCTGGTACGTGGAAGAGCTGCATGATTAGAAGCTCCTGCATGTAATCAGGTTGATAGTACATAGGTTGAAGGTCAACATGCGTCCTCCCTTGCAGTATAAAAGGAGCATAATTGATCTTCAAGCGATGTAATGACATGGGGGGGGGGGGGGGGGATTTTTTATGAGCTGCTGACGGAACAAGTGGAGACCATTCAACTCACACCATATGTCGATTTTGGATGCCGAGGGGGACAATGGAGTAATCTATGCATGCAAGCAAAGATGAAGTTAATATCAGATATTGACACAAAACAGCAAGGATAGGGAGATAACATGCACCACAAATCCATCATCGACCCGGTCAAATTCCAGAGATTCCAGCTGGGTACCCAGAGAAAGCAGACCCAGCAAACTATGACATGTCAGGGAACATCTTGCGAGTTTGAGATTCTTCATGGTTGATGGCAACATGAAAGGGAATGGAATGTGTGGATAAAAGTAGTCGATATGACAATGTCCGGTAATGGCCACTCTAGTGACAGCAGTATTGGGCAGGAATTTGAAGAAACAATGATTTCTCAGGGGCCAGGAGCTGTAAGTAATGGATATGATGGGAAACCAGGCTTGCACGATGAAGATGGCACCGAGCAACTCAGCGCCACTGGCCCACTCATGTGGGGCCATGGAACTATCCATGAAGGTGGCCCATCCAGGAGGCATTCAGAAATGCAGACAGCAATGGGTGATAGGTGTAATGAGCTCCCAGAGATGTTGGTTAATGACATGGAGGGCAAGGAGATCGGCGAACAGAATGGAATGGATGATGTGCATCTTAATCTCATCGGGGAAGTCCATGAAGGAATGGCTGAGGGGAACGTCCCATTTCAAGTGAGAAGGGGTAGGGTGATTGATATCAGAATCACACCAGTATTGAATGAAGGTGGTGAGGAACGGTTCCAGAGACTGATAGACAGTATCTTTGAGGGTACTACCATGCATCTGACTCAAGGTGACAAGGTCCAAAAAGGTACTTGAAATACATGTGTGAACCTACACAACCAATCTCAATAAATGATAACTATGGATAAATAACCAAACATACTGTTGTTGAACCTAGACTTCTGTGGCAATGGCAACACCCAAAACTCTGAGAGAGCTAAGGAAAGATGCTTGCAGTCACAGTAGTCAAGGCTATGTGTTTGTGCGAGTGGTTCAGTGCACCTCCGTGCAGTCAATTCCTCTAGACACAGGTATACACTTCGACTATACAGTCTGGAAGTAGTACCCTTCAGCAGTCAAGTACTAAGAGTCTCAGGCTGTAAGCCGAGGGGGATCTCAACAAATGAGATAGAACGGGATCTAGTGTGACCTGGACACCAAGAAACCATTGATACGCAGGTTATGTATCCACCTATAAATTTCGCAATTTTGTATCTAAAATGATCACAATTGCTAAGTTATAATTGGACTTGTCAACAGAGAGCTAGAATGGAGACTTCGTGTTGCTAGCTAATGGCTATAGCAATGCACTGTACAATATAAAGCAATGATTACTTAGTGTGTAGCGACGGTACCATATTGGATTGGCTCTACATGCTGGTATAGCGCACTAGGACCACTGAACAAGTAATGCAACACCATCAACCCATGTCGTGACACAGTGGAACACATGTACATGCATATCAAGCCACCAAAACCAGAAGTAAAGTACAGAATAAGCTGTGAACTATCACTGATATGTCAATACACAGGCACTCCCTGCCCAAGACATGTCTACAGTACCAGAAGTAAGTTGAAATAGTGACTGCATACTAGCAGATGCCATGAACACGAAACCTTGCAGAAGAATTCCCCAATCATATGGAAAGGAAGCAAGGCAACAGCATGAGACCTTGATATGTCTACAGAAGTGTTATGTCCCTTGTATGTGTGTCGCATTTACTGCAGACATGCGGTATTCCAGAAAGAATAAGTTTGAAAGTGTACTAGACTTGAATGGTCTCCCTTGCAGGGTGAATATTCCGTTGATGTAAAGAAATGAGATGACATGACAAGGCTGTCACTTATAGCACCTATGGTCGCATTGCTTATCCTGCAGTCGCACTGACTCAGAAAGAATATAAGTTAGAAGATTAACATGTCCTGGATCAGTGACATATAGACCAATCACCCCAAAGTGGATTATGATTAAAATGCAGTGCAACCACTGATTGCACCAGCTCGGAACTCAGTGTCCGGTGCCCATACAATGGTGCGATGCCTACTGTAAGAATGCATGATGGAATAGGAAGCTTTGCAACCAGGTATCCAGCCAACAAGTCCAGCAACGCATCACTTATTGCCCAGTATGAGTATATGGAACAAACTACGTCACAATATAGCACTAAATAGGTAGTATTACATGTCGCATCGGCCTATAAGTCTGTCGTGCCCTCAGCCCAGACCTAGAAACCCTCAACCCAGTAGTAGAACCCTATACCCAGACACCACTTACTAGTAGTTTATGACCAACACACCAAGATGGATCGGACCATGTACAGTATTTAAAGGCCTCATTGTTGTAATATACAGGAGGCAATGCCCTCCCCCAGATTTGACCCAATTAGCAGAGTGCTAGGGCAAGTTGAAGGCCTGAGTGATGCCTCGGAGTATTTGAGTAGTTGGCTAAGTTCGCAAAGACTCGCAATCCCTAAGACAAGTGCCTACAGCCAGTGAGCTGGGTCGCGTCGAAGGCTTTTGTGTAGTCCAGTGTTCGTGGTAGCTATTCTTTAAGTCCACCAAAAGTATAGAATAAATAAAAGAGTACTTGAAGTAATACGAGACGAGCCAGGCCAGTGTGCCATCAATATCATAGCCAGTGCACTAACGTGAGACGCCAGTGTGCGCTAAACCATAGCCAGTGTGCTAACGAGGCCAGTGTGCCTTCAAAACATCTTCATGTCAAGCCAGTGTGCTTTCGCATCTTGTATATTTTGAGTCCCAAACCAAGGCTTCGCCTTAAGATAACTTATTGTCCCTCCCACCTGTTCATCCCTTGTAGAGTCGAATTGAATAGCTTGAATATCCCTTAGAAAGAACAAGTAAACATTGTCGCGACAACTCCCAGACCAGTCGCGCTGCACTTTACAACAGAGTATTCACGCTTCCTCCCATACTAGCCAGTTTGCAGAGGCCTTCTATTGGTCTCGAAACACCCAAACTTAAATATTGGTGATTGTGAGCACAAGGATTGCTTAGGGTTTAGTATATATATGAGTTACACTCGTTGTATATTATATCTAGAGTTTTCCCAGTGCAGTTACCAAGCATATCACCATCTGAAAAGATGTGGAATACGTCTGATAAACGTGCACTGGCTATAGGCAACTGGCTATGGTCCTAAAACTGGGGCAACGTCCAAGAAAATAATGTAAAACCGATAAAATGCGGTAAAATGGTCCTAAAATCGGTCTGAACCAGTGTAGAAGGGCTATAGCGAGTGGTGAAGGTCCTAAAACCGGTCCAGAGAGTGTGGAAAGGATATAAACGATGGCAATAGGTCTAAAGCCGGTGCGACATCCAAGAAAAACGGTGCAAAATCCTATAAAATGCGACAAGAGTATAGACACTATGTCTAGAAGTGTACCTAATAAAGTGAGCAGAAATGGTGGTAATAAACGTACAAAAACGAATTAAAACCGGTGTGAATCTCGGGTTCTTGGTTTATAAAACCGGAGCTATGGCAACAAGTGTGTGGAGCTTTGGAAAAGCAATAACAGTGATGAGGGGAATCCTATGGAGAGTGGGGTGGAGATGGGCCTTCAAAGAGGCAATACAATCCTAAACCGGGCTGGAAGATGACGATGTCAGCAATATAAAACCGAAATCGAAACCGAAACCGAAGCAATAAAGCCGGTGACGATGTGGAAGTGATTTAAAGACAAAAGCAAGTAGTTGGAGCAATAATGCGTCTATTGGGCAGTAATAATGCGATCCAATAACGATTAAGAGTAGAGCAAGCAATGGGGCATAACTGTGGGCGACTGGGATCGACCAGTAGTGTATAAACTCGTCAATAGAGCATATAGCCGGTAATTCGAAGCAATCCCCTTGTAACTAAGTTTCTACAGAGTATATATACTAAAAGTCCGAAATTATAAATAGAAAACATATCTAAGCATTGGTAAGGCTGTAACTCCGTAGCTGAGTAAAGCTAATAGCAGGCATGTGGAAACTAGTCATCTGAAGCCATGGCATTGCATTTAATGCTGGGTTTTTGAGGGGAAACCATATGGGTGCTGTGACTGCTGTGAGGACCATGGGGTGCTGTTTAACTGTGGGTTTTTAATGCGCAGCTCTTCTGCTAAGGTGTGCGCAGCTACTATCGATTACTTTGAGGTCTAGGCATGGTAACAGCCTTAGTAAAACCGGTCTGAAGTGCCCATACACTTTAAATAACTTGGAAGGAGGAGTATCAATCAATCACATCAATTTAATTGAAGGATCAATGAAAGCGCAGCAAATGACGATCCCTGGTGATGTAGGAATGCTATATTCGGTTGATTGTCGATCAGGCATGCCAGGGTGTGATGGGGCACAAAGATATTGTGCAAAACCGGCCGAAAAAGGATATAAAAGAGTAGTGGGAGTCATAACCGGTGTACTCTGGTTTCTGGAAGGATATTCGAGTTGTAGCCTTCGAAAACTGGTCTGAATATACGAAGAGTAACCGCTGTATAACCAGTGGAGCACGGCGATATCGCTGCATGAACTGGAAATCAAATCTGGAGTTGGTGTAGGAGGTAGTAGGAGGATAATAGAATAATCCAGTTTCTGGAAGGATATTCGAGCTGTACCCTTCAAAAACTGGTCTGAATAGACGAAGAGTAATGGCTGTATAACCGGTGGAGCCCGGCGATATTGCTGCATGGGCTAGAGATTAAATTCGGAGTTTCTTCTGGAGGTGGTAGGAGTATAATAGCATAATATGCGAATTCTGAGTGCTGTATATATCCGCGAATTCTGAGTGTACAGAGCCTGGAGGCTCATCACTGTCAGTCAGCGAAGCCAAGATCTCATTGGGGGTATGGCCATTCTCAAAGTTATGGATTTTGGTTTCCATATCAGCAAAGTCAAACTAAGCAACCCAATGCAATCAGTGGAGAATGTTGGCACGAGTAACATCATACTTACTGCAGCATAGACAGGCATATTGAAGTGCAAAATGAGCGGAGCTTTGAGTAGAGCAGAAAATTGTAATACATCGGGCCATTATAAAGTCAACAAAGCAGCGGTGACTTCAGGAAAAGGAGGACAGCAAAAAACAGCTAGGCATTCAGACAACACAGATGTTCCTGTGTGTGCATGACAATGCCGTAAGGTCGAACTCGGAAAGAAGGCAAGGAGGGTTCTAAGAGAATAGGAACACCAAGGTTTAATTGTTACGATTCCTCGCACTTATTCATTTTCTTTCCTAATTATCAAGACCGAGTTATCCCCGACTCCACGTGATCATACCAGAACCGGACGACTTGGCCCAAGTACCTATCGACTACGGCTCGCGCTTCCAGCACGACAACCGTATTGTCTTCGTGTGTTGTAGCTATTATTAGTACTACAGTTTTCGTATATAAGTAGGTAGCTCTCGCTGTAATACCCCAGCTTCGAGCTAAAGTTTATTAATACCGAACTTCTCTCTTAACTCGCTCGACTAAGAACTTAGTCCGACTCCTTCACTCATATCCGAACTCCACGAGACTCTCGGGTGACTGTCCGAACACGAGACAGCCCGAGTTTACTCTTGTTTGGATCACGTGAGGTTCGGGTCTAACAATTAGCTCGAAGCTTCCCTTCTTTCCTCGCGCACGACGCAAGCAAAGATCCATGCAAGTAACCAGAGACCTGAACATCGCTGAGTTCCACATCGCCCTAGTGGCCATCTTGGTCCCGTTTACCATCTTCATCATAGGCATAGGACTAGCCGTTCTAATCCCAAACCGACGCCGCCAACGCTATGTCGAGCCACAGACGCATGAGCTCGAAACCTTCGAGCAGCAGGAACAGCCCGTACCCGAGCCAGAGGCCGAAGAGTACGTGGGCGAACGTGACCAAGAGGCTGAAAGAGGGTGTGGACGCACTCACCCTTGGGGCCTCCCGCATCTCGCTAACCACCCCTACCGAGCCCGCACACCCGCCCCCATCTACGATGAAGACGCCTCGGAATACACCGCCTCTGTCGCCCAGATCATCAGAATCGACACAGAGAGCATCGAAGAACTCCCCGCCCGCCCCTCCTCCGAAGAGCCCCGCCCCCCCAGTCCCATCCACATCTCCGAAAGTCGCGCTGCCATCGAACTCAGAAGGATCTACCAGCGGTCCTTTAGCCCCCTCTCTGACCCTTGGCCGCAACCACCGAGTTATACTCCCGGACGAATGGAGCAGCTTGAGCCCCGAACTGAGGGAGAAACTCCCAGCGAGTGGTGGCATCGTACCCATAACGTTCCCCCCCTCCGACACGCAAACATCAGGATCCCAGCAGGAGTCGTATACCCCCCTGCCCTCCGAATTAGTCAGAACCGCCTCCCCCTCAACCTCGCCCCTAGGGAACCTACGTATACTGGAAGGGGACGGGGACGACGAAACTCGGACGACGGAGTCGACAGCGGAGCCGGGTGGATCAGCCAGAGAACCGGAATGGCCGGAGGTCGACGACGACTATCCGGAAGTCAAGACATTCCTAACTGAGGAGGAGATAGAAGAAGAATACGACCTCAGAGTTGAAGAAAGATATATGCATATAGTGGAGGAGATTTCATGGCTGGCAAGTACATTGGGGATTCGATATATGACAGCAGAGCGAGAACAGGATGCGGAGGAGATGAAGAGAATACGGGCACACGCCGCCCATGAGCAGGCGGTTTTCATGTTTAATAAAGATTTTCCCCTATACGCAAAAGCGCTAATCCCCAGCTATGACGAGCTATACCCGCCCCCTCCCAGACCGCTCCCTGACTCCCCGCCAAAACGAAACATCCGGCAACGAGGCGGACCCCCAATCCCGGGAAAATCCCGGCTATTCGCCGGAGCCCCGGAAGAAACCGTGGAAGAACGCGAAGCCATAGCCCAGGCCCGCCGGAACCTTTATAACGATATTCTATCCAAAGAATCGAAGTTGGAGAGCGCCAGGGACGAGACGACCCAGAAGCTAAACGAGCTAGACGCATTACGAAAAAGGCACGGGCTTCCCCCCAATCCAAACAATGCACCGCCGGATCTCGACAACCCCTATATCCCGGGAGCTCCCCCACCAGCCCCAGACCCAGACTCCCCCGGAGGCAGAGGAGACCTATGGTCGCTACCTAGACCTCCCCCAGATCGCATGCCGCCAGCCCCGAATCCAGGACATCACCGAGGACATGCCGATGCCAACGCCCCCTTCCTCGGAGTAAAACCCACGATGATGCGGATGCCCGAAATGTTCTATGGAAAACACGACGACATCCAAAGGTTCTTCCTCCAGTGCGCACTATATTTCGAAGTACACCGAGGCTATTACGAAGAATCCCAACAAATCACATTCGCCACATCCCATTTCGGCGGCAAAGCCCTCACGTGGTGGGTACATCACGCGGAAAAATACTTCAGCAAAACGGACGCAAGATACCGCCTCCCCACGTGGAGGGACTTCGTCGAAACAGTCCGGAAGGAGTTCGCCGACCCAGCGGTAGAAGAAGTCCACGAACAACGCATGTATGGGCTGCGGATGCAGGACGGAGGCGCTAACCGATATTTCCAGGAATTAGAACAACAAGCGCAACTGGCCGGGAGGTGGGAAGATCAAGGAGAGAAGAGCCATATTGTCGCGGCAGTACGAGCCGGAGTGCCAGATGAGTACACCATGGCTGTCGCATCAGGAGAAAACATCCCCATCACTTACTCCCAATGGAAGCGTCGAATCATACAGATTAACGACCAACGAGCAGTAAAGCGGGCTTTCGACAGAACTCACAGGGGCTACCGCCCCCAAGACCCCCGCAACCGACAAAACGCCCCTCGCTCCGATAATCGAACCCCGCCGAGAAACGACAACCGCTATCCGCCAAACAGAAACCAGCACGCCAACCCACCACCACCCAAAGAACCCGGCCCCTCCAGTACCAACACTGGAACCGGACCAGTCTACGGCGGCCAAGGGCAGCCAATGGACATAGACCGAATCCGACGGGAACGGCGCTGCTTCAACTGCCACCAGAAGGGTCACTTCACCGCAGACTGCCGGCAACCAAGGAAGCCAAGGGATGGAGGCGGAAGATTCACCCCACGCAGCAGTAGCAACCGCCGAGACAACCGAGTAGTGGAGCAAGAAGCAGAATCAGACGAGGAGAAGACGCCCTCGTCCTCAGGAGTCGAAGAGGTAAAAGACGGGGCCGACGAGTAAGCGATTCTACTCGGTCGGCCGGACTTTCTAAAGGTGCATTACATACTGCTGGACGGACTCATAGTACTTCCGTAGGACATTCATACGCGCATTCGAATATACCCACTTCCATCACTCCCAGCAAAGCACCCAAGGAATCGCAGAACCGGTACAGTATTTTAACAAATATGATGGATCAGGAAGACGAAGAGTATCTCGCCAAAACGGAACGAACCCCGACGGGAAGCGGGACGATACTTCCCCCTAAGGCCGAGTCCCATTCGGGATCTTTGCCTGGGATCTCTCAGGATAAGTCGCTCCGCGCACCGAAGGAGGTTCTCCCAGGACGGTCGAAGGTTTTCAGATCCAGGAACGACAACAAGCGGAAGCGTGCGGCTTCCCCCAAAAGAAGAATCCCTGACCGCAACCGACTGCAGCAGAGGGAGCACGGAGAGGCAATAGCCCCGGGCGGCAAGACCAAAGGAGCGATCCCTCGGGAGAAACTAACCGCGCCTCCTGTAGATACGCACCCGAATGCCGGAGACAATCCGACTAAGGGCGGACGGGACAGAACGGGAAAGTCCTCCCCCGGATCAGAACAGTTCTCAACCGACGGGGCACAAGCGCCTCGTCCGCCACGCGAGACGGGTGGTAGGCGCGCCCAAAACCCGATAAGTCCCCCTCCACTATCCCCACACTCACGCAAGGTTTCTCTAGAGGAAGTACCAGACGACGAAGACGACACGTCGTACCGAATGGCTGCTGCAGCCAAAAATGCAGACGCATGCGGGCCATCCCCGACGCGAAAAAGTCCTCCTTCGGAGGCAAGACGCCCAACCCGCGGAGCCAAAAGAACGGCTACCAACGGCGGCAACGTCCTGGTGGAAACACCCATGAACTCTAGCAGTTCTAGACGGACAAAGAAGAAGGCGGAAGAAGAATACAACGAAGACAACGACCCTGAGTGGCAAGAATATCTCAAGGGACATCGCTATCGCAAGAAAGGAGACCCCGACGCCACCGACATGAAGGCGTACAACAGATGGTGGACCCAAGTACTGAAGGACCACACCTGGGAGGAGCTGAAGACCATTGAAAAGGAAGAATCCGGATATATGATCCCGTTCGAGTCAGAATGGACATGGCGCGCCATCAGACAAGCAACGAGCAGCTACGAAGCTCGCGCTATCCTGGCACACTGGACACACAAGATGCGACAAGCAGAGGCAGATCGAAAAATGCTAATGCGCATCGTCACCCTTCCCCGAACCCAAGCGCTCGAACAACTGGAAGAACTCCGCAAACCGGTCCGATACATCCGAAGAAGCGCCCGAGCCGGAGCGAAAGACTTAACCACTGAAATCCGCATTGAAACCCTCACCAACCGCCAAATCCTTAAAACCACCGCCCTCATCGACAGTGGGTGCACTGGGAGCTCCATTGACCGCAAATATGTAGAAGAGCACGACTTGCCAACCAGAGCAACCAGCGCCCCGATTCCCGTCTACAACGCCGACGGCACACGCAACAAGGCCGGCGAAGTCACTCATTTTGTTGAACTCCGAATGACCATTGGAGGACACTCCGAACGAATCGACCTAGCAGTCACGGACCTAGGCACAAGAAGAGTATTCCTCGGGCATGACTGGTTAATACGCCACAACCCAGTCATCAACTGGAAAACTCAAAAAATCATATTCGGACGATGCCAATGCCAAAAGCAACCATTCACCCTACCAGATGCAGACCCAGAAGACAGATGGGACGAGGAGTTAGAAGAAGGAGACACAATATTAGCCGTAGATATGACCGAGGAAATAGAAATCAGAGCAATTCACCACGCCAATGATTTAGCCGCTAAAGCAAGCGAGGGAAAAACCAAGAAAAGTTTCGAAGAAATGGTACCCCCCAACTATCGGGAATTCCAAGATTTGTTCTCAAAGGACAACTTCGACGAACTCCCCGACCGAAAGCCCTGGGACCACGCGATCGAACTCGTTCCTAACGCCAGCAATACCCTCGACTGTAAAGTATACCCGCTGAACCGCAACGAACAGGAAGAACTTGACAAATTCCTGGACGAGAACCTATCCACTGGAAGAATTCGCCCCTCGAAGTCCCCATTCGCATCCCCGTTCTTCTTCGTCAAAAAGAAAGACGGCGCCCTTCGCCCTGTCCAAGACTATCGAAAACTCAATGAGATGACAATCAAGAACCGATACCCATTACCGCTCATCTCGGATCTTATGGACAAACTCAGAGGCGCCAAGTACTTCACCAAGCTAGACGTACGCTGGGGATATAACAATGTACGCATAAAAGAAGGCGATGAGTACAAAGCTGCCTTCCGAACCAATCGAGGACTGTTCGAACCAACAGTCATGTTTTTCGGACTCACAAACTCCCCCGCTACATTCCAATGGATGATGAACGACATCTTCCATGACCTGATCGCCGAAGGCAAAGTGACCATATACCTCGACGACATCCTCATCTTTTCCAAGAACCTCCAAGAACACCGACAGATAGTCCGACGAGTACTTCGACGCCTACGGGAACACAAGCTGTTCCTTAAAGCCGAGAAGTGCGAGTTCGAAGTACTAGAAACGGAGTATCTAGGAGTAATCATTAGTGAAGGATCGGTCCGAATGGACCCAGTCAAAGTCAAAGGAATCACAGAATGGCCAACGCCAACCAAGAAAAAGGAACTACAAAGTTTCTTAGGATTTACGAATTTCTACAGGAAATTCATCAAGAACTATTCCAAGATCGTACGACCAATGACTCAGCTCACCGGGAACGCCCCTTGGTCCTGGGGCGCCGCCCAAAATCAAGCGTTCCAGCAGCTAAAGAAGCAAATGGCAGAGGACGTCATCCTAGCCCTGCCAAAAGAGGACGGAAAGTTCAGAGTGGAAGCAGACTCCAGCGAAGGAGCCATAGGCGCAGTGCTAAGCCAGCAACAGGACGGCAAATGGAGACCCGTAGCATTCCTTTCCAAATCGTTGACGACGACGGAGAGGAATTATGAAATATACGACAAAGAACTCCTCGCCATAATGCTCGCTCTCACCGAATGGAGACACTACCTGATGGGAGCTGCCGTTGACTTTGAAGTATGGACCGATCACCAAAACCTTCAATATTTCCGTAAACCCCAAAAACTCAATCGCCGCCAAGCCCGCTGGGTCACTGAACTCGCCGAATATCACTTCTCCCTTCATCACAAACCCGGCACCGCAAACCGAAAGGCTGACCTCTTATCCCGACGGGATGATCACAACCAAGGAAAGGAGGACAACGATGAAATCGTGGTCCTCAAACCTGAACACTTCCGAGCAATGATCATGCCCACAACATCCAGCATACACTCGAAAATCAAGCGTGCTACCGAGAGCACCGACAAATGGGACCGAGGAATCTCGGATTCCCTGAACCACGAACGAGGCATCACAATGGAGAAAGGACTCCTGATGCTCACTGGAAGGATCTACGTACCCCGAGATGAAAAACTCAGAGGAGAGATCATCGCCATGTCCCACGACCATCTTACTGCCGGACACCCAGGCATTGACAAGACCAATGAACTCGTTCAAAGAGAATATTGGTGGCCAAAGATCAAACAGACCGTCGAGAGATATGTGAAAGGATGTGAAACCTGTCAACGAGTCAAATCCAACACTCAGGCGCGAAAAAACCCCCTACATCCCAACACAGTACCATCAGAACCATGGACCCACATTTCTGTCGACCTCATCACCGGCCTCAAAGAATCTGGCGGATACGACGCCATTCTAGTCATAGTAGATAGATTTTCAAAAGAAATTATCCCAGTAGCCTGCAACGGGACTCTCACGTCTGAAGGAACCGCTAAGATATTCCGCGACAAAGTCTTCGCCGTTCATGGCATGCCAAGGACCGTAATCTCAGACCGAGGACCACAATTCGTTTCCAAATTCATGACAGACCTCTACCGAATCCTCCAAATCACCCCTAACGCCTCCACCGCTTTTCACCCTCAGACAGATGGACAAACCGAACGGGTTAACCAGGAAATCGAAAAGTACCTGAGAATATTCACAAGGTACCAACAAGATGACTGGCACGAATGGCTCGCTTTAGCAGCATTCGCCCACAACAACCGGAAACATTCCGCCACGGGCCAAAGCCCTTTCTTCACCGTCTATGGACTCAACCCCCGAGTCGTCCCATCTACAGAACGCAGAAGCCCCTTCACCAACCCGGCAGCCGGGAACTTTGCGTCGCAGATGCAGACCATCCACAAGAAATGCGAACAAGCCCTCCAAGAAGCGGCCGCGAAGATGAAGACCCAGTACGACAAACGAAAGGGCAAAGCAGTCGATTATAAAAAGGACGATTTGGTCTGGCTTGACACCACAAACCTTCACCTTCCACGACCAAAAAAGAAACTCGATGACAAACGAGTAGGTCCATTCCGAATTCTCGAAAAAGCAGGCGCCTCCGCCTACAAACTCAAACTCCCCCCTCATTGGCGAATTCACCCCCGCTTCAACGAAAAACTCCTAACACCGTACACGCCCCCAGCATTCCCAAACCAAGAACTACCACCGCCGCCACCACCGGATCTCATCGAAGACGAAGAGCAATACGAAGTCGAAGAAGTCCTCGACACTCGAACCCGAAGGGTAAGAGGAAAAAAGGGCCAACCTTCTCGACTAGTAACCGACTACTTCGTAAAATGGACGGGATGGACAAGGGAACACAATGATTGGGTCACCGAAGAAGACATGGAGAATGCCCAAGAAGCCATAGAAGACTACCAACAGAGTCAAGCGGAACACGGAAGAGTCATAACAGCCGAGGCCATCGTAAACCCCAAAGCAATAAAAGAGATTGTGGGACACGAGTACAAGGAAATCGGAGACGGAACCTGGAATTACTTTTACACAGTCGAACGAAACGATGGAAAAAGAATTCAAGTCCAAAACCCGGATGGAGAAGCATGGATAGAATACATTCAGGACTATTGGAGAGCACTGAAAGAAGAACTAGAGGAGATGGAAGAGCCCTAATGGCAGTCGGGACGACTGCCTTAACGAGAGGGTAATGTTACGATTCCTCGCACTTATTCATTTTCTTTCCTAATTATCAAGACCGAGTTATCCCCGACTCCACGTGATCATACCAGAACCGGACGACTTGGCCCAAGTACCTATCGACTACGGCTCGCGCTTCCAGCACGACAACCGTATTGTCTTCGTGTGTTGTAGCTATTATTAGTACTACAGTTTTCGTATATAAGTAGGTAGCTCTCGCTGTAATACCCCAGCTTCGAGCTAAAGTTTATTAATACCGAACTTCTCTCTTAACTCGCTCGACTAAGAACTTAGTCCGACTCCTTCACTCATATCCGAACTCCACGAGACTCTCGGGTGACTGTCCGAACACGAGACAGCCCGAGTTTACTCTTGTTTGGATCACGTGAGGTTCGGGTCTAACATTAATAAAAGAAAAGCAAAAACTTCAATGAAAGAGGATATTTTTGCAACACATTTGAATTCAGATACAAGCTGCATGACGGTGTATGAAGCATGAGGAAGTACACCTGGTTGAATGAGGTGGCATAGGCAGGCATTAATGAAGAAGGGCACCAGCTTGATGAGCAAAGAACTGGCTAAGGAACAATGTGTCGTGCATCAGGAGTGTCATGTTGGCTAAAGACTAGTCCATTATTTGTGCCTGGATGCAGCAAGTACAATGAACAGGAAGACAATGGCCTAACTGGATGGCTATTTACCCTGGACAATACAAACTAGGATAGAAGGGCATACCCTTAGATACCCGCAGTCTGATTTCCTTCACAATGCCTGATAAGGTACAACATGATAAACTCACCTCCTCGTGGGCTTTAGACAGTGAGACTAGAACCTTCAAGGCCAAACTTTGAAGGCGGTAATGACTATGGGCAACAATGTCGACCAAATATCCGACCTGACTACGTTGTTGTCTCCGAGTAATGGTACTGTTCAGTCAATAAATTTGTTAGATTTCAAAACATGCATTATGGCAGTTATTGATATTATGCTACTATGTGACAGATACACACATGCCAAGAAACAGAGGCACTGAGCTAAACTAAGGAACCGACTAGCTAATCAGACACGAATGGACAAGTAGATATTACAATATACTACTCGAGAAAACCAAGTGCTTCCAATTTCTCTTTCTTGGGTACACTTCCTAACACGACTACAAACAATATATTGGGAGTAAGGCAAGGTTCCTTGTTGAAGGTCTCCCAGACAGAAAGGGAGTATCCCACTGATACCATGGTGAATGTGTCCAAATTGTGAGACGTTGTGAAACAAGGCAAAGATTTCAAGACAGTGAAGTCACTTGGTCGAAACAAGAAATGATTGCCAGCACTGGCTCGACCATCATAAATAGGAACTAGTCATGGACATTGTTAGCATAGAATTTTAAACAAGATAGTAAGAATGCTTTACCATCATCCATGAAACCAAGCAAGCAGGGATACCTGGCTCCAGGACTGACATTAGGGGCACTGGGTGCCTTGGTAGGCAACCCCCAATGACCCTTAGCAGGGGACAACTGTCCTGACATATCTGTACAACTGGAGATAAATGAAGCAACACAACAAACTTGATTGATGTGACGTACACTTGGAATTATTGTTGCCACGGCCATTGGGATCCTCAACCTGCATAGGAAACAACAAACCTCGATCGTTAATACAGGTCGTTTCCACAGAACCGGGCAGACCAAAGGCCAAAGTCCAGGCTGTCAACTCACAACGAAACATTTGATGAAACAGCATTATTCGCAGCTGTCTGACTCACTTGCCAGCTCCATATATGCCTGGAGAAGCAGGCTCAAAAAGCAGGCATTCAGTAACCAGGCCAGTAGTCATGCAAACTGCATTGGACCCAGCATAGTGTACACTTTTCTTTTCCACAGACACCATGGTATGAGGCACATGTGCCAAGCTAACAAAAGCACCATAACTTTCAAATTTGAATGCCTCAACCAGAGACCTAGGAAAAGAATGATTAATCAAAGTAAGTGAGACAACAGATTACAGTATATGCATGTAAGGCTTTCGACACAGAATAAATTTGCCACATCAGTAAATGCAAAGAACCTTGGCATATCAAAAGTATCAGGGGTGAAGCCAGGGGCAATGATGGGACAATAGGCACTATAGCATGAAAAAAAATTATTGAGACATATTCATAGCACCAAACGCTCGATATGCACCCTAGAGGGGGCAAAGAGTCAGGGTACACACCCAATGTAATGAGATGTTCCTCCATCAATGCTGGCTGCATAACACGAAGGGCAGGATCCTTTGGCTCAGACACATCAATGATGTGGCATAAAGACAAGCTGTACATGTCACAACCCATACGTCAAATGGCAATACCTTATAAGACAGAGATGAAACACATGCCTGGCAGGGTCTGGCAAATGCAACACAGGTTCGTTGGCATTGGTGTCACCTTTGGGTGATGATTCTCGAGCATCATCTCTGGTGGGAAGTTTAAGAACGATGTGCCAACAAAATGAAAAAAAAATTATACCCCAAGAGATTTGCCAAATCAGCACTAAGCTACACATTGATGAACCTAGGGACTCCTGCGGGCAGAAAACACAACACCTGAACAGCAAGTATAATCCTTCACAGAATCTGAAGGCAGGTTCTTAGCGAGTCTAGTTGGGCACCTCTGTGCAGTGACTGTAGGTCCTAAGATTGTAGCTTATTCAAGGCTACTGGGTGTTATGCTGCAAATTATAGCTTTGTGAAGCAAGGTCTATGCATGAAGTACTTCAAGAAGAGAAGTGAATCGCAAGCTTGGGTGTATACTGAGTGGGTATGAGGTATCGGAATCCTGGTCACGGTTCCAGTCGCTAGTTCCTATACAAGAACTATGAATTATTATATAATTTCACTTCATGAAAGTATATTCTGTTGGTGTTAGAAACTAAAATGCAATAATCCTATCTACAGATTACCCTTTGAAGTCTTCTTGTGAATGGAAAAGAGGTGTGAGAATGCCAACAAAGGTGAACTATTGCCTTCTTGGTTTAAGGACGAAAGCTGAGTGCTAACAAAGCAACAATTCAATACGGTGCACAAGTGTTTTATGGTCCATGAAGACCATTCTAAAACACTAGTGTATTGATGTGGACGTTGTAAAGGAGTCTTCTACACTTGTTAGCTTAGAAGGTTTAGGGACTATTGTGTGGGGGAGTAATTCCCGAGTGTATTCTATTGTTCTAGCTAATACACTCTGGTTTTTATACTAATTTTCTTGTACCAGTTCGTAAGCTACTACTGTCAGCCTTGGTAACCACAGTAATTTATTAGTGAGCTTTGTGAACACTTTGTAACAATATTATCCTGCTATCTACAGTCTTACTGAGTGGTGTGGTGTATTAACAGTTCCTTCATTAACAAGTCGTAGTGGCAAATGGCCCTTTACTCAGCATTATTGGTTGCGCAGTCATCGGGAATGTGACTTCACGAAGCCAAAATGTTTATTGGAACACACCCATATGCTTTCAACCATTAACCATTATGAGGCCCTAGCCACGCACCGCCTTCACACAGGCATACCATATGATCATATGGTTAGTATCATGTGATTGGTCTAGACTTGTAATACTGTTATGGACCTACAGCTCAGCCACCTGGAAGGATTGGGCCGATATCCATTTGAACCAGATATGTTTATTTAATTATCGGTTCGCAGAGTGCATCATAGGTTTGCATAGCCATGTGCATTGAGTGGTTTGCTACAATTGAACCTGCACTGGCCTTGCAATGATTGGTTTACTGAAAGGCCATGCATGGGAGAATGTTGATAAATTATTATGTGTGTCCGCGATTTCAGAGCACACAGAGCCTCAAGGCTCATCAACATGTCAATCCGGGGGAGGTTCAGAGGCCTTACTTTCTACAGACTAGGTCAGCGAGAAGTGAAATGTATGAAGGACAAGAGAGACAAACCAGAATCCAAAGGGAGAAACAAAGGCTCAACTGTTTTTTTGGTCATGGAAGCTGAACCTTTAGTGGATGCCTTCCTAGAAGATCTCTGCTTTGTAGATGTTGCAGAGGTGAGGACCGGGGCTTTTTGCTTCCCTGTAGACTTTGGTATATCAGGCTTGATGGGCAGCAGAACACTGGAGGTGGGAACTGAAGCACAAATGGACGTTTTTGAGACAGGAGTGACCCCAGGATCAGTCTTGTTGCTGCAAGGAACAGCTGCTTTTGTTGCTAAGGAGATCAGTAAGCCAACATGTAACAGAACTAGAAAGCTGAACTTACGAGACAACAGCTTCTTGGCCTTTGAAGTTGACAAACTCATTGTCTTCGTTATAGCAGCGGTAATGGGATTGACAAAGAGCTCCGGTTCCAAATGAGTATTGGAAGACAAGGCCTCCTTTTTGTTACCACGTGAAGAGCATCGACTAGCAGCCATCTTCGCAGGAGTTTTACCTTTTGCCCTGGAGGTAGTCTTGGGAGTCTGGCACAAGTCTTCCAAGTAGACATCAGAAACAGATTCTTTTGAACATGTTTCACGACTGGACATTCCAAACAAAGAAAAGACAAACAGACACATTCGATACAGCAGTGACATGCAAAGAAGTACTCACGAAGATATCGTAGGATCAGTTTTGACATTGTCACCTGCAGTGACATCATCACCATTACCAGATGTCAGGCTAAATATTGAAATCAATCAATCCAGGACACTATAGAATAAAAGAAGCCTAAATGTACAGCTTGTTGACATATGCACCTTTCACCATCTTAGTTTTGGACCAACTGCAAGTGATCATAAGCACAAATAACAGAAAGAAAAATGATGTGACATACAGAGGATGAGAGTGAGAGGGTTTGACATTATCATGAGCATCTAGAGATTTGGCTGGCTCAATGACTTCACCACCGGCAGAGCCGTCATCAGAGGGAGCAGGAGTCAAGACATGGATCACTTCTATGCTTGAAGATGACCTGCAAGGGAGAGCGACCACCGACACTGATGAGTTTGAATACAAAGAACAACATGAAAAAGGTACACACCCAACATTGGAGTCACAATCTGAGCCAACGGCTTCATCGTCTGCAGAAGGATCATCCGAATGTTGAGAAGCTTTGGAAGCCTCATCATCCACAAAGAGGATGCACCCATGGCGACGTAGAGAAGCACCAGAGAACTCAGCATTGTCCACATCCGAATGTGTTACACTCTCCACCTCTTCAGCTGAGATTTCGCCATAAGATACCTTGTGATGCAGAGTAGGCTGTCCATGGGAAGTGTGAGTCTGACGAGAACTATAACAGGTATGTCAGGAAGAAAAAGAACTAAATCAAAGGCAGATACACACACATAATAGATACAGGTGGAAGGAGCCTGTTCTTTTTACGAGGAATGCTGCAGCAATATGATATCAAAATGAGGAGAAAAGCTAGGGCAAGGAAACACATATGGGTCAGGACTAGGAGACGACTGCGCAGATGCAGGAATCGGAGACGAATGGGTGAGCTTGCACTTAGAGGCACTTCTGGGGGGAAAAAGATGGGAGAGCCAGTAAGAGCTATGCACTAGCACTACAACTAACTGATGAATGCACCAGGAAGTTGAATGTACAGCAGGCATAAATGAATGTGAACTCAATTGCAGACAGGATAGTGTGATGATGTAGATGAACCTCACCTGAATATATGTGAACACAACCACATGGCTGATGAAGTAAAAAGACTGCCGCAATTTTCATGGTGTAATCAATAGCCACATGAAAACAAAAAGTTAGAAAGAAAAAATCAATATCAAAGGAGAAAAAGGAATAGATGATACCACAAGGCATAGGGTGTGACAGCAACATTGAGCGGGTAACACCAAAACTGAAGCTAGAAAAGAAGAGAAGGGGGAAGGTGAAAGAAAAAAAACTAAGCAAAGAAATTGTATGAGGTTCGATACATGATAGCCGGCTGTAGAGACACGGAAATGAAAGCAGGTGACCAATAACGATAACAACAAGGATAAAAGAGTTGATATTGCAACAATGTTTCACAAGATGACTAGTAATACAAGGCAATCTAAACTGAAAAGGAGTGGAGGTGTCGATGGGATGGGTGTAATGCAGGATAGAAGGACACTGTACAAGGAAAGGTCATGCCAGAATAGTCAGGAGAGATCTATAATATCAAGCAGGGCGATGCACCAAAAGAATATATGAACAGATAGAAGGGCTAACTAGGTGCCAGATGAACGACTCTGAACACGCTGCAATACAAGCACAACAATGGACGAGTTCTACGATATTGCCAGAGCACATGAGTAAACAGGCTTGGAGAAGAAATTGTGACTGACCTTGGTGAGTGTCATGTAGATAACATGGTCCAAAAGTATGCAGAAGAGAGCATGGACACCAACCCTTATCACATGTCTAGAATCACCAAGGTAAGCGTACAGCAACCAATGCATCACACATACACTAACGTCACAAACGGGAGGGCAGGCAAATGTCCCAAGTGAGCCTTCAAAAAGATGCGGACGACTTTGTATGGCAGCTAGTGAAAGGGAGTGGTGACGATGCAGAAGAGTTGGTATTCGCTTGCACAGGAGTCATGTGTGAAACCAATCTGCCCCCCATAGTCAGAGCACCAAGGTTAGCGGTCACGAAAATTTGGAGGGCTCACCCAAGAACGCTGACATTACAGTGTCAGACATGATAAGGCGATCACCTTGTCACAAAGTGTCATGGTGACAGGACTGGGAAGCGCATCGTTCGATAATGTGATTGCAATGTTACAGGAGATCAAGCTAACAGCAGAAAGGGAGTTCAAACATGGCATGTTGGACAAGTGGACACCATCTACGTACCAAGGATTCCCCGCCTTCACCCTGTCAAACCGCTATTTTTGTGCTATGAAGGAAGGCAGGCAGCACAAAGCTGTACCCTTCAATAAGGATGTCAATCCGGTAGGAATTCTGCAGCACTTGGGAAAGACAGATGTAGTCCACACTGAAGACAATGTTGTCCAATATTTCAAGGCCCAGAGCAATGACAAAGGAAAGTGCAGGTGTGCATTGTAGACTGTCGAGTGTGGAAACGGCTTAACTAATGTCAGTGGCACAGGTTCCAGTGTGCAAGGCCACAATTGTTCAGAATTGGGGATGTCGTCAAAGTGCAGTGCTCTGTAATTGTCTTCAAAGCGAAAGGGACCAGGCATCAGATGAAGCTGGTGTTGCGCGCCATTGCTTTACTCAACTGCGACATTAGTTTGGTAAGCAGGTCTTGATCGTCAACAATGGTGAAGAACTAAACACATCCAGGATGCAAAACGGAAATTGAACAAACTGTTGATGGTAGAGCAATCCAGTTTGAGACGACTGAAGCGAAAGATCGGGTTTGCAGAGGATGAAGTTGACGAGGGTGTGGCCAGCAAAAAGGCATGTGATGGTCCTACCATGGATGAGAGCACTGGATGAGAGCACCTGGGGAGAATGCTGCAACCATGTACCATACAGATGTTTTACAATAATCTTCTATAGGACAGATGGTGCCAGCAAAGAGACAAGTTTTAGTTTTTTAAAACTTTCTTTACTAAGACAACATAAATCAAACGAAGTATTAAAACAAATAGATTGAAGGAAAATCACGCAATGCTGGCAAGAAAGTCCGATCGGCCAAAAGAAGTGAGTGCCAGGCCATTAACAGGAAAATATTCCCATGGTTGGGCTCATGTAGTGATCCAGCAATCACTGTAGGCATCATTCCCACAGTCGAATCCAGCATAAGGACCGATTACCTATATACATAGGACTCGGAATTGATAGTGACTTTAAACCTGTAGATACTCTGCAGACAGGTCACATTCCAGAATAGTAGGCCTGTAGGCCATGAGGCTCACATCAGTGATTGGAGTATCCATATTAACAGATCAATTGATCAGGAATATTCCACTGACTGTAGCCTTGACTAGTTGCCTAGAGATAGAGAATGGTGATGCATTCTATGATGCAATAGCTGGGGCAGAGGGTAAATTGACTGGTAACCAAGCTATTCAGCTTCACAGTTCCAGAACCTTTCCTAGTCTGGCAAAGAATGCTAGAATATTCCAATTCAAGCGACCATGGATCATCCCGGAAAGTAGGATAGAAGGCACCTAGACCATTTCGACCAGGAAACCCTCAACCCAGTAGTATGTAGCCTAGATACAGTCAGATATTAGCTTATACAGTATGACTAGTTATCCGAGATAGATCGGACTATGTACAGTATATAAAGGCCTCCTAGATGTAATATACAGGAGGCAACACCCTCCCCACGATTTGGCATTATAAGCGCAGTGCTTGAGTCGATTCAAGGGCCTTGGAGTGGAACCTTGGGGTTGTAGAATAGTTGTTAAGTCCAGGGAGCTTGCCATCCCTTAGAGTCGCACCTTAGCCTGTGAGCAGGGCGATTTCGAAGGCCTTTGTGTATATTCCTTGGATGAGACAAGTATTTCTCAAGTCCACTATATATAGAAAGAATATATTGATATTATTTGAATATTTTCGAGTTTGAGCTGGCCAGTGAGCCATAGTATCAGCCAGTGAGCTGCAGATGTCGGCCAGTGCACCATAGTAAAGCCAGTGTGCTATATAAATCGACCTAAGTGTCATTTAATCTCAGAATCCGAAATATTTGAAGTCTCAGGACGAAAAGTTGTCCTTAATATATTGTATTTGTTCACAAACCAGTGCTATATTCGCTAAGTCGAATTGAATAGCTTGAATACCTTTTGAAACGAAAGAACAAGTCGTAATAGTCCTGCTTCCTGCTGGGATAGTTGTGCACTTGGCAGAATATTTGATCTTCCTACCAAACTAGTCAGTTTGCAGAGGTCTTCTATCGATCTTGAAACACCCGAACTTATATATTTGGTGATTGTGAAGCACAAGGATTGCTTTGGGTTGAGTATATACAAGTTTCACTTGTTGTATATTCACTCTAGTTTAGTCTCTGCACCATTACCAAGCACATCATCGTATGACATCAAGTCAAGTCATGATAAGTTTTTTTTTTTCAAAAATCATCGAGCTCTACTATCCTCCGGCTGGGATTCGAACCCATATACAAATTTTCTATCCAATACACCACGGAGTAACGGGAAGCCTGACCTGATCGACGGCACTGAGCCTAGCCAAGGGTAGAATGAACAAACCCTCGCAATCACCCATGCAATGTCGCAAGGCGCCAGGAGTGAAGATGAGAAGGGGTCCGGGAACCAGGTATGGAGATTGGTTCACAGCGACGTTGTTGAAAAAAGTCAAAATTTCGCTGAACCTTCGCAGTGCGCACACATCAACATGTATCCTTTCCAATACACTTGTAAATGGATAATTTGGGTTGCTTGTGCCAAGATGGGCGCCTTGATACAAGTGGATGGGTAGTATCGCAATATCCTCATTCGGCACCATTGCGACCTGAGGGTTTGGCAGCTTCCTCTACGAGTAACCTCACAGACCATGATATGATTCTCGTAAATGTTCATCTCAAGAGAATTGAAAGGTCATTTCGAGGGCAGCGACGTTCTTGGGACGAGGTATTTTTTCCAGCGGATCTAAAAATCCATAGACAAGACTACGTAAATATCCAGCGTTTTCAGTTGCCCATCGTTGAGCAAGACATGCGACAGAAACAAGGGCAGGGCTCAATCCGAATGTGCGAAGGCGATTCTTCGAGTGAACATATATCTGGATAGGTCAATTACCTGAGAGATTTTCGAGTTCAACAGTTAAAAGAACGGAACTAGAAAAATATTATGCTACTAATGCTCGCACAAATTGAAAGGTACGTTGGATATATTGTCGTTGTTCTCTCAGACGAAGACCGTTCGCTCGTCCATTAGTTTGAGTCTCAACTCCTCTGCTCCTTTCTCGTCAGCGTCAAGAGGCAGAAGAAGCTATTAGAAGCCGACGTCCTGTGTGTACTATACGGTGTTGTCACCTTTCTATCAGTATATCCACAAATTCGAAAATCATCAAAGAGATCAGGCAACTCTGAAGTGGATACATAAATGACAGTTGACTGAACTTGGGCCACTGTCCTGATACACGTGGTAGGCACTGCGCATACATGTAAACCAGATAAAAATCACATTTTGCATATATAATAATCATTCAATACTTAGTAAGACATACATTAACTCTCAAACCGCATTGTAATCGGAATTTCCCTTCGAACCATCCAGCTTCTCCTGGGATTGATGGATGTCCTGTATCTTGGAGAGCGGAAAGCCGGTATTCTGAAGAAATGTCTTGGTGAGTAGTCACGCTGATAATTGACGAATGCACGTGCCATTTCTGGAGTAGACTCTTCTGTGAAGTGAGGCGCGATCCGGAAGACGGCAGGCACTGGACGCCCTGCGTTTGATGTATCCGCTTCATGTGGTTTATGCCGGTAATTCAACCTAGTGAAGGTAAGATTAAGGTCAGAGTGTCGAGGGTGACGTACATAGCAAGAAGGGAGTTGATGTAGACTAAATCAACGTATTAGTCATTGTCAGGGGTGGAAGGGGCTGCACGGACGCTTTGGTACGACGAATTTAATACCGAGAAAGATCAGAGTGTCTGGCCATACAATATACTATCAGAATTGGTGAGAGATCCCTAAATATTGTCAAATAGACAGTGTCGTACCGTGATAAGTGTAAGCAGGGATAATGCACTGTTGGTGATAGGGTAGGGCTAGGTTGCGCATACGTAAATTGTAAATGCCCTTACCTTGTAGCTAACCCGGACATAAGCACGATCCGCATTAGATTGAGAAGAAGAGATGCCGTGCTATCAATTAAGAGTACGTCCAGAACATTCAGAAGAGTTCAGGAGGCAACGTACCTTGAGACACATGTCTTCGCCTTGCTCTTTTGCAGGTAATAGTACATCATGAGGGCTATCACTAGATCTGTCGCAGAGAACGTGGAAAATACGATGTAAATTGCCATCTAGAGTATTTATGAGTGTCCATGGTCGTCCATAGGATAGACATCACATACTTTGGCCCTGGAGATATTCCAGAAACTGGATGTCATATATCTGTAAATAATTATCGCAAAATCGCACATGAAGACTACAAGTCTCTCCTACATCTCGTAAGCCGTGTCTGTGGCATTCTTATCAACACAATCAGAGGGAGGAAATGGATGGATGTCTTACATATTCCGGTACCTGTCGAAATGGGTGCACTTTTAGACAAACTTTGACTTTAAACAGGAAGAGAATTTGCGCTACCAAGTGAGGCTGCTACAGCCCAGAACTAGTATGCAATAGTCAGACGGAATAGAACTCTTCTTGGAGGCTTGAATACATGCTTACCACAAACCATGGGAGAACTTTGTGAAAGTGCCGTCCGACTATGAACAGGTTTAGCCATGTCGATATAAATCATGATAAGCAGGCAGCACGGGCGTTTCCGTGGGCGGATGGCATATAGACTATAGTTTATACCGATAATAAGTTCACCGGTTCACAATAAAGGAATGGTTCGCACCCCTGAACATATACGACAATAAACATCTGGGAGGAACGCTATTGAGATCAAAAGAGAAATGCAGCGTAGCCACTCACATTTACATCTAATTGCAACTGAGGAGGCAAACTTGTATTAGCATTATAGATTTTACGCCAATTGGGCTACGAAGGAATGACCTTGAAGCTCCTATCACGTATGCTCTGTTAGATTAATGCCGTGTCTCCGTCCTGGAACATACCACACGATATGTACTAGGCCGCCAAGCAATTCGCCGAACATATCAATCAGATAGTAACAAAGAGAATGGGTCGACAAAGCAACGTGAAGAGCATCTAGGACCCTGTTAAAGAATGTATCAATGACTACACGCCAGGATCGATGGCCACGAAAGAACAGACCAAAGTAGCGCAACCTGCCTCGTGGCTTCAGAATAATGCCAACTCCAAAGTATTTAGACATACTGAGTATCGGTAAACCCACCAGTCGGTGGGGTATTTCTTGTAGTAGATTACCGTTTGTAAATTCGTTATTCCGAATAAGCTTGTGAAGGAATAAATGTGAAGGCATTTTGCCAGTATGGAAGGTCACTTACATAGCGGCTATGGTCGCTCCGACATAGAGAGCACCCAGAGTCTCCCAAATAGCAGGTTTCGAGGACATTGTGGACTACAAGAAGGTATAGAAACAGTTCTGGGGTACGCGGTCGACTTATAGATGAGGGGGTGAAACGATCACTGTTCAAAGAACCGATATCCAATGACCAACTTACTCATTGTTGATGGTACCATATTGCTGTTCTTGATATTCGGATCTCTGAGCTGGAATGTGAGACTCATACATCAACGGCAGAACTATGAGAAGCGGTTTTCAGAAAGCATTGGACGAGGTTTACCTCACTTTTTGTATCTTCGCTCGGATATCATGATGTAGGCTGTGCAAGGCGCCGTAGTGTGTACAGCTCTAGGAAGCATGCCTGTGATTTGTATCGGGAGAAGATCACTTGTTCTACGAAGCCGATAGTCACAGCTGCTGGCCGGTAAATTGTCTGTCGACATTTTATCGGCTGCGGGTAGGTGATTCGGATTCTTGGAGATTTCGAATCGCGAATGGGGAGACCACATTGACACAAGAGACAGATCGACTCCGACAACACAAGAGCGCGTCGAATTGGTACGGCGTCATGCACAGGGCTGTGTCTTTTCGGGGCCACGCCCGACGCAATGGAGAAGAGTAGCGTTTCAACTACGCACCCCAGATCATTACAATGCGTATTCGGATATCAATCCGCAATCTAGGATGCCCCGTTTGCTAGATTGTAATGATGAAATAGCAGAAAATTTGGCTGGGAGTATGCAATTTATCTTACTGCGGCGGGGAGAAATTGAAGATTTGCAGATACTTGTTCCATCGATTTCCGGAGAGAATGAAGGATCACAGAGAGGGAGCAAATACTGAACTGTCTCCCGCGAACGACCCGATGGTGAAGGCATTCCATCACTTTCTAGGTATCTCGCTCTCTCTTTACAGCTTCACAACTTCCTGGAGGCCCTTTCTCCAACTCTCCGATTGTCATCTTCTCATGTGACGGTGCACATCTTTTGCCCTCACATCTATCCTCAAACCCAGGAACCTTTGTCACCATCGTCGCATTGTGCGACAAGACAAGGTTCTTTCCGTACATGATGGATCGGCCATAGTCGTTGACTTCCGGTGAATCATGGAACAAATGGTACAGATTCAAGGGAGAGAAATCAGCGATATCTTGGTGCCGAGTACGTCTTGTCTCTTACATTTTGGTATTTCTAAGCTCCCTGAAGAGCAGTAAGGGCTTTCCCCCCAATCCTCGAAGCCAACTCAATCCAGAAGGCTACGCGAGAATCTGATGAATACCGCCCAACTAAATGCCGGACACTCAACATCTACTGCCCTCCCCGTTTTTGTCGGGCGAACGCATACTACCCTCCCCTGCCGACATCATCCACCGCAGTCCCGATTCCTTGAACGATCATCGTCTCGTCGACTACAGGTCGCATCGTCGGCATTCTGCGGCAGCGATAGACACGCTCACAGTACTTCCCGGCCCTGTACCCCGGTATCAAAGGTGTGGTCTTCCTCTCTAGGCGGTATATGTTGCGAGCGGATACTAGACTCTCGTGTCACGAGGCCAAGCAGAGAATCCCACTGGCGTTGTTGGATTCCGCGAGCCTGCCGACTCATAGTCTATCGGCGCCGGGGCGTATCGTACGATGAATTCTCCGAAACAGGGCCTATGTTGGTGATGGTGCTCGGTACCGTGCGGGGCGGGGACCGGCAGAATCCACAGTATGAATGTCTATCAAATTCGCCATCTTTTCTGTTGCGGTTGGCGTTTTTCTGTCGTGTACTTGTACGTCGTTCATCGCGGTGGTGCTGTATTCAACGAGCAAATTTTACCTGCTCCCGATGTCCGTACCTATCCTTACGGATAAAAATGAGGACTGGTATAGCCGAGCCTTTCTTTGCGTCGAGGGTTTTTGATGCTCCAAAGTGAATCAACGACAAGCGCCCGGTATGAGGGCTTATAAGAGAGAAGAGTCGTGGTTCATCAGAGCTGCAAAGACGCTTTGCCATGGAGAGTTCAGTCGTGTTTGTGCACGTGGGATAACAACTTTGGCTCCGTCTTTCATTCCGACAAGCATCTAGGATAGGTGGTGTCTAGACCCGTGAGGTCAGCCCGACAATTTGAAAGCAAGACTTCCGTACAAGTAAAGAAAGTTCGTCCTCAAAAGATGCAGGTAATCTCCATTTAGCTGTTCCGTCTTTCCTGACCCAAGCCTGAGTCCCATTTGGATGATACCGAGGGCTTAACATGTACCCGTGCTTGCCTAGAAGAGCGGAGGTCCTACCCAGAACGATTCAGGAGTAATTCTCTTTTCGGCAATACCTGAGCGAGTTTCCGAGTCCAAGGTGTCAAAGCTAGAAGCACATGAATTTGTCACAGAATGTAGTGGTCAAGGTTAAACACTCCAAAATCGGAGCGTGAAACGGTCACATTCGTCCAACGCACTTATGTAAGCCTCTCGTGCTGGATTCCACGATCGCGTCGTTGGACCCCGATGCTTTGCTTTCGACATGTCTTATGCGACTCAGACCACGCTCAAGCACTCACGCGCACAAAACATCCAGCCAAGCTCGGACGCAGCTGCACAGATCCACGGAGCGACGCTTTGCCCCCGATACGCTTTGTCTTTTACAGCTTGGCACAATTCACGCCCTGCCCTCACATCTGTCATCAAACACAGGAACGTTCATCACCGTCCTCCCATCGTTCAGCCCCGGACTCCCCGGAATCAAAGACGTGGACCTCCTCTCTGGGCTGTATGCATTCAAGCAGATCCGGAAGACGAAGCCTTCCGCTGGCGTTGTCAGATTCGGTGAGAGTGTCAAATCGGCGAGAGGGACGTTCATTGCTAGGCGAGGGTTAGGCATACTTGGTCTACACGAGCAGGGTATCAATTTGGGACGAATGAATCCGACACATGCAGCCCGACCCCGCTTTCATCATCTACTACAGCATCAACGTCATCACCCCAGCTTTTGGCGTAGGACGTGCCCGACGTAATACGACTGGTAGTGAATGCCCTTCCTTTCTCTGGGTCCGAGAACCCACGTCCTCGTCCTTGGGTATGAAGGATGCCGTCAGGTGTCGACGGAGACGGACATCGAAGGTGTCAGGAAGGAGTCGAAATAGGGAATGGGTGTGAACGTGTTGTGACTCTCAGCTCCAAATCGAATTTTCAGGCTTCTCTTCGTTCCCCATACCCCTGGCTCATTTTCGGTGTACAACGCGATGCCCACTCTATGTTCCTCGCGCACTTATGAATTGGCGGGCGCATGGCACAGCTGCCGAAGTCGTGGACGAGTGCGACTCTTCGGGTATAAGATGCATGGACGACGGCAGGGAGCACTGAACAGGCCACGGAACAAATTCAGGGGGGAGGCCAGAGGGATGAACGATGTCTTGCTGCTGAGTATGTTTCTTTTCTCCTGCATTCAACATCAGCCTGATCCTCGAAGTATGAAATGGCAGCCGGCAGTCATGGAGCAGATTGATTATTGTATGGGCCGAAGGGAGGGACTCGTCGTCGACACCAAATGCGCGCCACCTGAGAAGAACACGCAACATGACATGATTTAGGTTTAACATCATCTACCATGTCACTCCATGCACTCGTGTCCATGCTTGTCACCATCGTCCATGACTACTGCATCCTCGATTCTCGTATGCAACTTGCAGACGAGCTCCTATAAGTCGGGTTCAGCTCGCCGATCCTACAATGGCATCCCGTACATCGTTTGAGGACGAGACGAAGTTCCTTCCGTATAAGGTGGATGAAAGAGTGAACTATGGATAAAACCACGCAGATCCAAGGCAGAGAAGTCAGCGATATCTTGGTCCCGAGTACGTTTTGCCTCTTACATTTTTGCTATCGCTGAACACCTTGAAAGAGGAATAAACGCTTTCCTTGCGACCCTCGAAGCCAACTGCACGTCAATCGAATATATTATGCGAGAATCCAACCAATACTGCCTAACCAGCCATATACTCGATGTCTAGCCTTGTCGACTTGGGCGTCCATTTCCTTGCCACATCTCAGGACGTTACGTATGCTATTCATCAGGTGCAGTACATGTGGCTACCGGATACGAGTTGGTACTACACAGTGGTATCGTCACATTCTGCGAGCCTACCGACTCGAATGGTATCGGCGGGACGGCTGTCTGGAGAAGTTTGGTGGCGTTTTGGGGGCAGGATGGATATCGTACGATAAATTTGCCAGAAAAGGGCCAAGCTTGGCGATCCGTACTGGGCAGGAGGAGGACTGACAGAATTCACCCAGCGTGGATGTCTGTGCCGAACATGCCAGTTTCTTACGCACCTTGCATTTCTACTTCGCATACATGCACGCCCTCCATTGCGCTGGATCTGTGTTCGACGAGCAAAGGTTAATTAGCACGATTATCCCCACGACCAGAAATGAGGACTCGTACGACCGACCCTGTCTTTGCGTCGAGGGTTTTGATATCTACGCCGGTGTGAAGCATCACAGAAGAAAATATACATTGTAATTTTCACGACCTCGTCGACAACCACTGCATCGTGACCCCGCTCGTTGCTGGCTGGTACCGTCCATCGAAGTTTTACATTTCCGGCCATGTTCTCCAGTGATTCTGTCCGCCCTCTCCATAGGTGACCCGGCAGCAAAAAAACACTTGCTTTATCATAGAATGTGGTGTTTCCTGGTTAAGGATAAATACTAAAAGTGGAGCTTGAAGCGGTCACATTCGTGCATGGTACTTATGTAAGCGCGCGCTGGATTCTACGTTCGCGTCATATGAAGCTTTGCTCTCGACACGTCCACCAATTGGATGAAGCTGTACGGGCCCAGGGAAGAGACATCCACGGCGCTTTGTTGTCTGAAACGCTTGTACAACTTCCTCAAGGGCCTTCCTCTAACTCTACGCCCTGTCATCTTCTCATGTGAAGGTGTCTTCTGCATGGGCACGCGCACATCTCCTGCCCTCACATCTATCCTCAAACCTAGGAACGTTCGTCGCCGTTGTCCCATCATTTTTCGGCTGTACTCCACGCAATCAAACACGCGGCCCTCCTCTCTGGACTGTATACACTCGAGCAGATACGCCAGGCACAGATCTCCGTTGGTGCTGTCGGATTCGGTGGGATTACTAAATCTCTGACCTCCCAATCTATACGCCCAAGTCCATGCTTATCATTTCTGACTACGACATCTTTGGTTTTCGTCTGCAAAGCCTTTACTAATCCTCATTCACATTCGGAGCTGCCTGCTCAGAAATCTTAGTGATATACTGTGCATTATTCGACGACGAGACAACTATGGGACTTATGTAAGCTCGTGCTGAATTACATGTTCGCGTTGTTTGACCCCAACACTTTGCTCTCGGAAGATCCTACGCGACTCAGACTACGCGCATCAGTCATCCAGCTGAACTTGGACAAAGCCATGCGGATCCAGGGAAGACATATCAACGGCGCTTTGCTCCCCGATACACTTTGTCTCTTGAATCCTGGTTCAATTTCCACTCTACGCCCTGCCCTCGCATCTGTCATCAAATCCAGGAACGCTCATCACCGTCGTCTCATCGTTTCCCGCCTCACTCTGTACTCCCGGAATCAAAGACGCGGACCTCCTCTGGCCTGTATGCATTCGAGCAAGTCCGCCAGGCGCAGGGTTTCGCTAGCTTTGTCAGATTCAATGAGATTATCAAATCGGCAAGAGAGACATTCCCTGCTAGGAGAGGGTCGGACATACTTGGGTTCATGGGCAGGGTATCAAGTGCATGCAGCCCGGCATAGCTTTCGTCATCTACAATAGCCCCGACTTCAGCTTCATCACCCGAGCTTTGGCTTAGGACAGGCCCGATGCAATCCAATGGGTTATGAATGACCTCCCCTTCCATGGTTCCGACACTGATATCCTCGCCATTCTGCGGAGGCGATAAACACAACGCGTTCACTCTCCCGGAGCTGGACGTACACGTGCCAGCGGATATGAAGGATGCCGTCCGGTGTCGACGCGAACGGACCTCGAAGGTGCAAGGAGGGAGCCGAAAAAGAGAATGGTTGTGAACGTTCTGTGACTCTCAGCTCGACGGCAGTACACATCGAACAAGCCAGGGAGGCCGGAGGGATGAACGAAATATTGCTGCTGAGTACGCTTCTTTTCTCCTGTATTTTGCTATCACTGACCGGCGAACAGCCTTTGCATAATTGACTATTGACATCGTCAAGACTAACACGCCAATTGCGCCAGCCTGGGCACCCGATGCCTCTTTTAATTGGAGCGACAATTTACCGCCTCAGTGACGACGGCTCGTGCATCCTTTGAGGTTGAGACCAGATTTTTTGGTACAAGGCGAACATTTGAACGGGAGATAGTGGCGAACATTGAGCAAATGATTGATATTGGTGCCGAGTATGTCTTGTCTTCTACGTTTTGCTATTACTGACCCAATTAAACAGCACTAAACGCTTTCATTCTCATCCCGACATCCAACTGCGTGATACGAGAAAGCCATGCAAGAATCACAACCAACCCGTACCGCCACAAACTCGACGTGTATTGCCCTCTCATTCCATGCCCCGATGCCCGCTCACTCATACGGCCACAGGTTCTACGTGAACAGGCGCTCGCGGATTCATCAATACCGCCCCCAGCTACTGCAAGTTTCCCAGCACCCCACCGCAACTCCGGACGTCAACGATGTGATGCAACGAGTTGTAGATAACGCCCTCCCCAACTCTGACATCTACGTCCTCGGCGCCTCGGCAAGGTCGGTGAACATCCTTCCTCTGCCCAAAGCTATGCTCCCCCACCCTGCTACTTAAAATGCAGCAGATCTCCTCGATGGGACGCATACAATCGGATATCAAGGAGTCAGTCACTCAGAGGGTTCCGTTGGATTCGGAACGTATACCGACTAGGCGAGAGCGTCATGCCATGAGCTCTCGTAAAGGCAGGGACATGCTCTATGCCGATTTCATGGGGGAAAGTGTTGGTGCTCAGGATCATAGATGTATGATAAACGAATCTGCTACCCATAGCCCGAGAGTATCTTCTTCATAATCATGATGCGAAGATCTTTGCCGCACAAAACAGACGGCAGGCTCTTGTTTCTGACAAACGTCCGTCAAACGCTAGCCCGCAGCATGACGGTGCCTTCTATTATCATATCTCCCAGCAGTGGCAAATTTTGTGCTTGAAATACGCTCTCTCCGGCGAAACTTTGCGATTGTGATACGAGTTCTGCAAATACATAGTGAAGTCCGCTCGCCAGGTTAGAACGATCTCCAAAGAGTGTCACGGCGCCTAGGCGACTCTTTCCCTACCTCCCTTAACTAACAATTCAGGCCGCTAAAGCGCCGACGATGAGGACTTGCATCAAATTTCCTGTACTCAAAATGATGGCACCCCTACGGGAATGCCCAGGAGCCAGAAGACGATTGCCAGTGGGAGACGAATATACAGCAGCTCGTCGAAAATTCGACAGCCTATATCTCCTGACTACGACAAATTTCAACGCGTGGTATGATGGGCCTCCAGCGTCGTGAATCTATAGTGAACGGTGTGTGAACTCATCCCAGGATTTTTGCATATATCTAATTACGAGTGAAGGAAATGATCCATTCTACATCGAAGAATCATTGAAATATGGACCAAGTCGCGTAACTCCCCATACCTGTCTTCGGATGCGGTGTGCTGATATCTAGTGATTGCTAGTTTCTCGAAGTGGAATGCCTATGTTGCAAGCATAGCATCCGGAGCTAATGAATGGCCTTGATAAAGTCCTGTAGTAATGCCGATATCAAGATGTCCGATTGTAATTCCAACTGCAAATGAATATGTACAAGCAGCAATGTACCATTGTCTCTTGGTAAGTATAGGAAACCTAATTTCGGGATTTCGTGTGTAATCTTGACAGCTTCTGCACAAAAGGTTAGTCTCAACTTCAGCTGATATGGTGACGAAATTTGAATCCCGTACTGCAGTGTCATCGTCATAGCAGCGCCTACTGAGGCATGAGCTGTCGGCGCTATTTACTTAACTTAGGCTCAACGTTAACGGAGAGACCACTCGAACAGGGTCTTACTTAACGTAGGCTTAACGAAAAAATATTCAATCACGTCTTCATTACTGTACTTCTTCTTTTCGCCCTCCGCACTTCATTTTGGTACTGTAACGGTTGGATATTTCAAGAAACGGGATCCGATTGTATTGGTACCATTGGCGCCAGTATCGAACTAGTACTTTTCAAGTTTTGTTGAAGTTTAGGCGGTCATTAATTCGGATATCTCAGCCCCACGTCGCCTCCGAAGGTAGAAAAACCATGGGTCAGGGTGTCTAGCTGACTCTTTCCCTATCTCACTCCACAGCCATGCCCACGATCCATGCAGTGCAAGACAGCGACAGTGAAGACTCGCAAAGGTCTTCCAGTGTTCGAAATGGGACTCATACGGCGACGTCTGATGATTCCGAAGATGATTCCCAGCTGGATATCAATATTCAGCAGTTAATCGAGAATTTGACTGCCTATTTCTCACGACAACGAAAATCCACCCGCGGTATGATGGGCATGCAGCATCGTGAATATATAGTGAAAGGTGCGTGAATTAATTGTGGAGACTTGCCGTACACTTCATTGTGGGTTCAGGAAATGACCAATTCAACTACGAAGAGAAATTTCCGGAAGATAAAGAGCATGAGGAATTGGGACCCACTGCTAGGGTATGGAGAACATACCTAGAAGAGTGCGCCAAATATGATATTGAGAGGGTGGAGGGATGGCGCGATGGGTTAGATGTTCTTCTAGTTTTTGTGAGTGCCGCATCGAAAGTGATCCTGCCATCACTAATAGATGTCGATGATCAGGCGGGCCTTTTCTCTGCAGTGGTCACCACATTTGTTGCCCAAACATCGCAGAGCCTCCATGTCGACAATAGTGCAATTACTGCCTCGCTTTTGTTCGAGCTGATCAATGTTCAGCGTGCGGCAGGCAACGGTTCCTTGGTGAACGATGTTCCCCGTTCAGGCCTCACTCCGTTCTCGGACTTTCATCCCACTGCCTCCAATTCATGGGTGAATGGCCTTTGGTTTGTCAGCCTCTCGCTTAGCCTCTCTACTGCGCTGTTTGCTGTTGTGACGAAGCAATGGATCCACCAGTATATGTCGGTCCCATCGGGGACACCACGTGATAGGTGTCGTGTGCGTCATTTCCGATACATGGGGCTAGAGCGATGGGGTGTCGACCTCATTATTGGGATGCTACCTGTCCTTATGAGCCTATCACTTGGCATCTTCCTCGCAGGTTTAGTTATTTTTCTTATCCCTCTACGTGTATCAATTGCGTCTGCTGTCGGATCCATCGCATTCACATCATTTGCTGCGTACTTCATCACCAACGTCCTTCCTATCATACATCTATCGTGCCCTTACAGGACGCCGTTGGTGCAGTACGCGTTCCCGCTATACACTTATGCCAATCGACTCCGTGGCTGGATTATCTCCCGCTTCTTCCGTGGTGAGTACACGGGGAAAGCGGAAGCCGAAAACCCAGCTGGACACACAGCAGAAACCCCAGGAGCGGTGCACGAACAGCCAGTTCGCTCATTACGAGCTGCTGAACAAGAAGCCGTAGGCCTCAAGGCTGATGACACGGACTTATCTGCTCTCTGTTGGCTGTTTGAGACGTCATCCAACCCTCACGTCCGCAATATCGTTGTACAGTCACTCAGTGCATTGCCACTGAGGACAGTGAACTCTCTGAAGTCGCAAGTAGAATCTTCAACGCACCAATCAACGGACTCTCTAGGATCCCGACTGGAAAAATATGCACTACAGTCAGTTATCTACAAGCGTTTAGTATCATTGCATAGGAACGATCATGAATCCCTCATCGCAAGGGAGTTGAGCCGTCACATTCGCGTATATCTTCGCTTTGTGGATACGCCCGGTTCCAATTTTACGATACGATCTGTGGGGCTGCCTCAGGGCACTGTTGCAGCTCTACAATCTGTCGACGACATTCATTATCGGGGCGACATCCAAGACTTGTTGTTGTCTACAGTCATCGCTGCCTTGACGAATTCAGGGCACGAGGCGCGACTTTGCCTGCAGCCTATTGTATGGGCATCAATACTTCGCAGGCTCAATCCCTTGGGTTCGAGAATCAATGTTTCCTTGCTCTTGAACGAGATCCCTACATCCTTTTGGCATCCCATGTTTCCTACCCCTCCGATAGTCTTCACTTCGGGGGCTTTACGGCTTATACCCGGGCTACAAATCGAACCCAAGATAGAATCCCTTCTGGAGGGATTGAAGATTTCGTCGCATTTCCTTGAAGTGGATGAACCGGTCACCCTCTATACGGCCATCCGTACATGTCTGTACCAATACGTTTTTGAGACCATCATCCAAGGCCACGAAGATATTCGAAATGTTCAGGGTGACATTGACTATCTTGATCCCACCAACGAGTCACCTCAGGATCCCAAGCTATGTTTTCTTCTCAAAATGGCCAGCACTTCATCTCTTTGGGACATGCCCAAGGTTACCTTTGGCGAACGTGGTAGTAAACACCGTTACAGCTACAATTTCATCTGCAGAATTTTGCTCAACATTGGAATTCATCTCGATGTTCACTCGTTTTCGCTCATCGACAAAAGCATCCCTTCTTTTGGTTTGGATTTGAATCGCCATGCTGTCTTGAAATTGTTATACAAGGTGATCTCGGCGGCCAAGTTTGGCAATGATCGACTGCATGTTGAAGATTGTTGCATTGCCTTAATCATCTTTCTCCGAGTACTCAATTCCACATCACCTCACCCTCATTTCCTTCCCAAGGACTGGTGTCCCCCAGAATTAGCTGCAAAGTTTGTTCGAATTGCCTTCAAAGATGGTGAATGGAAAGAATGTTTCTTTGAAGACCTAGTGGTTTTCAAGGAAGATATTCAGCAATTCACACCTGCGACTGAACTCACCCTTCATTTTTTCTCGTGTCCCCTTTTCGTCAACCAAGCTGTTAAACATTTTGTTACCCAACGTCTCTTTGACTTGGTGGCAGATCTGCCTAGATATTTCTCAATAGACATCTTTGACACAGTAACTGTTGTTTGTGAATTTCTTCTTGCCTTGGTACCTGATAGATTGGATTCCCAGATATTCCAGCAGGCCAAAGATTACATCTTCGAGCCTCCGAACCTCTTCACCACTTGTGCCCTTCTCCTTGTTCACAGGGATGAAATCAAATCGAACCTTGTCCTTCGATACCTTGCACTCCTATCTCCCAATCATTCATCCTGGCTCGAATGTCTGAAAAAACTCGATACTGTACCTGAATACTTTTGTTGGAGTGTTAGTCATGATCATGAAAATTATCGTCGTCGCATGGGGGATTTCCAGGTGTTTGTTCAAGGGGGGTGTGTAGATGACTATGGGATGGATAGCACTGGGTCCAAGCAGGATGAAACGGATTGTCCAGACAATCCAACAGTGAATGTGCCTTTGACATCATCACTTTGGCACTGGTTCCGATGGCATTGCAATAGAGAGTTGAAAAACAAAGAAGGGGAGAGTGGTGGTGACAACGTGTAGATGCTTTACCTATTGTATATGTTGTGAAATCAAGTAATTATCATGCAGACATGGATATCTTTTCTTAAATTGAAACCCCCATCTTTTGTACTGTTAGTAGTTTATCATGATATTGCTGCTCTTGCAAGTAGTCCGAGTCGGGTGCTCTCTGATGATCCATTCACTCGTACACCTGCCAGGTGTTGGATACTATCAAGTGTCACATCACAGTACAGTTGGCATAGGGATCTTCAGGTATCAGGCAAGGAAGCACTGGTTCAGTCATTCTCCTCCTCAGGTTTGCCTATTACTTCACATTTGCTTCAATTAGCATACACAAAATGTAGATAGACAGGTAGATCAACTGTGACAGCCCTCGCACCAGGGCTCTCTGCTGAAATCTAGGTCAATGGCTGGGGAATTAAACATCACTTATCTCAACATGTCACTGTCCTCTGTTCTTTTGTGGTTTGTGTTTTTCTGCCCATCATCCATTGCGATAGTCCTGTATTTGATGAGCAAAGGTTAATGGCTACCAATGTCCATACCTATCACCATGGCTAAAAATGAGGACTCATATGACAGTGGCCAAGCCTTTCTTTGCATCGAGGGTTTCAGTGCTCCAAAATAAATCATCCTTCAAGCACTCAGTATGAGGGATTACAACAGAAAAGAGTTGTGGTTCATTGAAGCTGCAGGATGCTTTGCCATGGAGATCTTGACCGTGTTTGTGCATGTAATCACTGCTGTGGTGCATTGGTATTTTAGGAGGGTCAAATACTTTGAAGGATTTGGTGCTGGATTTAGTAGGTAAATCCCCGGCACCAAAATGGGCACCAAAAGCTGATCAGTTTTGAATCAGTATTTAATGTTGGTTTTGGTACTTGATTTGGATCTCAAATAGGAATGCAAAAACATATGGCATTTTGATGAGGATTTGGTCATGCAGATTTGTACTACAAAAGCATGTGGATTTGACTCAGGGATTTGGGTCCTAAATCCAGAAGGGTAAATCCACTCCCAAAAATGAGTGTATTTCAAATGGTATTTTTAGAGCAAATCCAGATGTAAATACTGAGCCAAAAATGGGAGGTCCCAAATCCTGGAACAAATCCCCTCTGTATTTCCTGTTTTTGGTTCAGTATTTACATCTGGATTTGCTCTAAAAATACCATTTGAAATACACTCATTTTTGGGAGTGGATTTACCCTTTTGGATTTAGGAACCCAAATCCCTGAATCAAATCCACATGCTTTTGTAGTACAAATCTGCATGACCAAATCCTCATCAAAATACCATGTGTTTTTGCATTCCTATTTGAGATCCAAATCCAGTACCAAAACCGACATTGAATACCAATTCAAAACCAATCAGTTTTTGGTGCCTGTTTTGGTGCTGGGGATTTACCCACTAAATCCAGCACCAAATCTTTTAAAGTATTTGACCCCCCTAAAATACCAATCCACCACAGCAGTGAATAGGGATAATGACTGTGGCTTCATCTTTCATTCGGACAGGACATGCAGATTCTGGATCCGTAACATCAGCCCAACGACTCAAAAGCCAGACTTCATTACAAGCAAAGAGTGTTGGTGCTCAAAAGATGCATGGAATTACCACTCTGTTGTTTGCTTTTTTCTGATGCAAGAAGGAGTCCGATTTAGATGGTGCCAAAAGCATAAATTGTAGCCTGAGCTTGCCAAGAAGAGCTGATGTTTTACTCAGAACATTTCAGGTGCAATTCTGTTGTCGGAAAGATGCTTGAACTTTGAGTTTCTCTGCCAGAGGTACAGAAGGTTTCGGAGTTCTTGGAATCAGAAGCGCATGGAATTGCCATAGTATTAGAATGCAGTGGTTGCTGGTCAAGGTTAAACACTCCAAAACCGGTGCACAAAACAATCATGTGACTAAATATTTAGTACTTATGTAAGCTTGTGCTGGCTTCCATGTTCATGTCATTTAACTTCAATGCTTCCTATGTGAGTCCAAGCTCATCACTCATTGGCACCCGTCATCCAGCCAAGCTTTTACAAACCCACATGGATCAAAGGAAGAGAAACCTACAGTTGTTTGAGGGCCTCCCTCCAGCTCCACACCCTAATGCACACTCATATCTATCATCAAACCTAGGAACCTTCACCACCATTGTCCCATCATTCTCCACCTCATTCTATGCTCTCTGGAATTAAAGGCACGGTCATCCTCTCTGGCCATATGCATTCAAGCAGGTCTGCTGAGCAAAAGATTCTGCTGGTGTTGAGGAGAGTGCCAAATCAGCGAGAGGGACCTTCCCTGGTAGGAGAGGGTCAGGCATACTCAGTGTTCATAAGAAAGTACATTCAACCCAGCATGGCTTTTGTCATCTACTATCACCTGAGTTCTCAGCATAGGGAGCAGATATGAGGGATGCCATAGATGGCAATGCAGATGGACATCAAAGGTCCAAGGAAGGAGTCAAAAAAGGGAATAGTTGTCAGTGAGATGAAAGATGTCTTGCTGCTGAGTATGTTTCTTTTCCTCTTCATTTTGCTATTACTGATCAGCAGTTTGAGCAGCCCTCTCCTTCAACGTTAGCCTTACCTGAATTGGATCAACAGCTCAGTGGTCCTGCATCAACCTCTTGTGCATTGTTTCATGCTTTTTCTTGGTACATGATGGATGGATGATGGTATCAAACATTCAGTGAACCATGGAACAGGATCCAAGAAGAGAAACCAGTGATATCTGGGTGACAAGCATGTGTTGTCTCTTACATTTTTTGCTTTCTCTGATTCACTTGAACGGTACCAGATGCCTTCATTCCCGTGTGTGTTGATCGAGAAAATCATGCCAGTGTCCAATGGACCATCACAAGCTCAATGTAGACTGCCCTCCCAATCTGTGTCTTGATGTGTTGATCCGATAACCTGCCCTTCCCTGACTCTGATGTCTATGTCTGAGTCAGCTGCTTGGTGAGGGCAATGAACATCCCTGCTCTCCAGAAGCTGTACCCCCCCCCGCCTTTTCTCTGTAGCGCATACACTTGGATATGCTGGGCTGAACGTTCCGTTGGATTTGGATTCGGTGCGCATATCGGCTTGAGTGATATCAGCGTGTGCTGTGTAGCGATTTCACTGCAAATTGTCCTGGCACATAGGACTGGATGTGATCAAGCAGGAGCGGATGAATTCACTTAAAAGTTCTGGGTTTGTATCTACTTCACAATGCCAATCTTTGGGACCAAGTAAATGTTGGCTCTTCTGATCCCTTTTTTTGTGCAAATCACGGCAAGAAGTCTCCATCTGATAGTACTATTTGTCCCTCGCACAACCTCAAGCCAAATCCTAGTAAGAAAATAATGTTTTTAAAAACCATCGAGCTCTACTATACCCCACCTGGGATTCAAACCCATGTCTGGATCTTCTATCCAACTAGTCTCTGTGGGCCATCTCATACAAGCGGCATATCTGAGTCCTATGCATTTTTTCTCTTTCCATTTTTACAAACTTATTATCTGTATTACACTGCTTGTCAATTTTTCTAAATTTCCTTGGGGTCTGTCTCCTGTGTGACACGTACACTTGAGGAAAATAGTCATGGTACAAAAGATGATGGTAGTAGATAGGGAATAGATAAGGACCACATTCTAAAGGCTTTGAATGTCACCTGGTGTCACAGTGGGTGAAGTTGAGATTCATAAAACTTCCCTCCTTCCTTACTCTACATCCGAATTAGGCCGATACTGTGTAAAGAAGTTTGTCCTTGAAAAAGAAATTACGATTGACATGTGGGATATATATATTGGCATGCGGTTCAGACTGAAATTATTCACAGAAGGCACTCAAGTTTAAGCGACGATCACCATGTTATATTTCTAAGAAAGACATTCATAGATGGAGTGAATGCATGATACTGAGAGCCAATGCTATAAATACAGTAGAAAGTATCAAAATTACATCAGAGGTAGGTAGGTAAGGAGGTGGTATTACATGGCAGTGTTGTTAGATCGAATTAAAAGTATGCCTGATCATCAATGAAATAATTGGGTACAAAAAAGTTGAAACCAAGCATATCTAAGTTGTCATCGATGTGGGACACTCCATAAGTGGAGGGTGTTTGAATGAAATTATCTGTAGATGTGGTAGATGGAGATGAGTCGATGCTTTCATTGATTCCTGTGGACCAAAAGCAGTTATTGATATTAACAGTGGGCTTGAAACTGAACTGAGGATTGATACGGGCATAGTTGGGGGGCTGTGGGGGATGAATGTACTAGACAAAGGTAGATCAGCAAAATGTATGCCGGAAAAAGGGATTCTCAAACTATGTCTAGGATGAGAGCATCTAGGTCGAGTGGTGGGATGTTGCAGGTGGGGACGAACACGTCTTCCTCACTGCAGATGAACTCCCTTTGACACCCAGAAGTAACGAGCTGGGGGAATCAGCTAGATATTTTCTTCTCATTGGTAACTGAGGAAGACTGTTACGATTTCTCCCCCTTATTCATTTTCTTCCCTAACTATCAATTGACTGAGATCCCTGAACCCACGTGATCATATGAACCAGAACTGGATGGCTCAGGCCAAGTAGTGAGTAACTACGGCTCGCGCACACTGCACGACAACCGTATTGTCTATACATGTTGTGACTATTATTAGCACTGTAGTTTTCGTATATAAGTAGGTAGCTCTTGCTGTAATATCCCAGCTTCGAGCTAAAGTTTATCAATACTGAACTTCTCTCTTAACTTGCTCGACCTAAGGACTTAGTCCAAGATCATCACTATATCCGAACTTCACGAGACTCTTGGGTGACTGTCTGAACACGAGACAGCCTGAGTTTACTCTTGTTTGGATCACGTGAGGTTCAGGTCTAACAATTAGCTTGAAGCTTCCCTTCTTTCCTCACACACGACGCAAGCAAAGACCCATGCTACAGACCAAAGACCTGACCCCCGCTGAGTTCCACATCGCCCTTGTGGCAATTCTCGTACCCTTCACCCTCACCATCATAGGAATAGGACTGGGAGTCCTAATCCCAAGACTATGCAGACAGCACCATGTCTACCCACAGACGTACAAGCTCGAAACCCTCGAGCAGGAGCAGCCCCTACCCCAGCCAGAGACCAAAGAGTACTTGGGCGAAAGTGACAGGGAAGCTGAAAGAGGGTGTGGACACACTCGCCCTTGGGGCCTCCTGCATTTCGCTAACCACCCCTACTGAGCCCGCACACCCGCACCAGAGTACGATGAGGGCGCCTCGGAGTACACCGCCTCTGTCGCCCAGATCATCAGGATCAACACAGAGAGCACCAAGGAGTTCCCCACCCGCCCCTCCACCGAAGAGCCCCGCCCCCTCAGCCCAGCACACCTCCCCTGCAACCGTGCAGCCCTTGACCTTCCAAGGCTCTACCAGCGGTCCTTCAGCCCCCTCACTGACCCTTGGCTGCAGCCACCGAGTTATACCCCCCAGCGAATGGAGCACCTTGAGCCCCAGTGAGAGGGAGAAACTCCCAGCGACTGGTGGGCATCATACCCATCAACTTCCTCCCCTCTGACATGCAAACATCAGAATCCCAGCAGGTGTCGTCTACCCCCCCACCCTCCATATCAGCCAGAACCGAATCCCCCTCGATCTCGTCCTGAGGGAAACAACGAGCACTGGAAGGGGAAGAGGGCGACCAGACTCTGGAGACAAAGTCGACAATGGAGCGGAGTGGCTCAGTCAGCGAACCGGTATGGCCGGAGGCAGGAGACGATTATCCGCAGGTGAAGACACTTCTAACTGAGCAGGAGAACATAGAAGAATACGACATCCGCGTCGATGAAAGATATATGCATATAGTGGAGGAGATTTCATGGCTAGCAAGCCCATTGGGGATTCGATATATGGATGCAGAGAAACAGCGAGATGAAGAAGAGATGAAAAGGTTATGGGTACACGCTGCCCATGAGCAGGCCACTTTCATGTTCAATACAGATTTTCCCTTTTATGCAAAACCGCTGATACCTAGTTATGACGAGTGGTACCCACCCCTTCCAAAACCACTTCCTGATTCCCTGCCAAAGCTGAAACAGTCAATCTGGCAACAAGGCGGACCCCCAATCCCGGGAAGTCCCGACTATTTGCTGGAGCACCGGAAGAAACTGCAGCAGAATGAGAAGCCATGGCACAAGCCCACCGAAACCTTTACCACGGCGTTCTAGCCAAAGAAGCAAAGCTAGAAACCAGCAGGGAAGAGACGGCCCAGAAACTAAACGACCTAGACGCACTCTGGAAAAAGCATGGATTTCCCCCTAACCCTGACAACGAACTGCCAGACCTCCCAGACCCCGGCCCACCCAGAGGGGCACCAGACCCAGACCCAGACTTGCCTGGAGGAAGAGGAGACTTATGGTCGCTACCCAGACCGCCACCAAACCACATGCCCCCAGCCCCAAACCCAGGACACCACTGAGGACACACCGGCGCTGACACCCCTTTCCTCGGGGTCAAACCCACCATGATGCAGATGCCTGAACTGTTCTATGGGAAGCATGATGACATACAGAGGTTCTTCCTCCAGTGTGTCCTCTACTTCGAAGTACACTGAGGCTACTACGAAGAATCGCAACAGATCACCTTCACCACATCCCACTTTGGTGGCAAGGCCCTCACCTGGTGGGTGCACCACACGGAGCAATACTTCAGCACCACCGAAGCAAGGTACTGCCTCCCCACATGGAGGGACTTTGTCGAACTAGTCCGCAAGGAGTTTGCCGACCTGGCAGTAGAAGAAGTGCATGAGCAGCGCATGTATGGACTGCGAATGCAGGATGGAAGCACTAACCGATATTTCCAGGAACTGGAACAACAAGCACAGCTTGCCAGGAGATGGGAAGATCAAGGAGAGAAAAGTCACATCATCGCTGCAGTCTGCGCAGGGGTACCCGACAAATACACAATGGCCGTCGCATCCGGAGAAAACATACCCTGCACCTATACCCAATGGAAATGCCACATCCTCCAGATTAACAACCAATGAGCGGTAAAATGGGCCTTCAACAGGACTCACAAGGGCTACTGCCCGCAAGACCCCTGAAACCGACAAAACGCCCCTCGCAATAATAACTGTGCCCCACCCCGAAATGACAACAGGCCCCTGAGAAACCAGAATGCACCTCCGCAACTGCCAAAGGAACCCAGACCTTCCAGTACCAACACTGGAACCAGACCAGTCTATAGCGGCCAAGGCCAACCCATGGACATAGACCGGATCCGACGGGAGAGGAGATGCTTCAATTGCCATCAGAAGGGACACTTCACCGCTGACTGCAGACAGCCAAGAAAGCCAAGGGACAGAGGTGGAAGGTTTACACCCCGCTATGACAACAAATGCCGCGATAACCGAGCTGTAGAACAGGAGGAAGGAACAGACGAGGAGAAGACGCCCTTGTCCTCCGGAGTCGAGGAGGTAAAAGATGGGGCCGATGAGTAAGTGATTCTACTCGGTCGGCCGGACTCTCTCATGGTGCTTTACATACTACTGGATGGACTGATAATACTTCTGTAGGACTTTCACATACGCATTCGAATATACCCATCCTTATCGCCCCCAGTAAAGCACGCAAGGAATCGCAGAATCGGTACAAGGTATTAACGGACGATACTAAAGAATATTCCAGGACCAAAACCCCAACGGAAAGCGGGACGATACTTCCCCCGATGGCTGAGTCCCATTGGGATCTTTGCCCAGGATCTCACAGGACAAGCCACATCGCGCACCTGAGGGGGTTCTCCCGGGACAGCCCAAGGTTTACAGATCCAGGACAGACAGCAAGCAGAAGCGTGCGGCTTCCCCAAAAAGAAGAATCCCTGACTGCAAACAGCTGCGGCAGAGGGAGCACGGAGTGGCAATAGCCCCGGGTGGCAAGACCAAAGGAGCGATCCCTCGAGGAAAACCAACTGCGACTCCTGTAGACACGCACCCAAATGCCAGGGACAACCTGACTCAGGGTGGACAGGACAGAGCAGGAAGGTCTTCTCCCGGATCAGAACAGTTCTCAACTGATGGGGCACAAGCGCCTCGTCCACCATGCGAGATGGGTGGTAGGCGCACCCAAGACCCGATAAGTCCCCCTCTGCTTTATCCTAACTCATGCAAAGTCTCTCTAGAGGAAGTACTGGACAACAAAGACGACACGTCCTACCAACTGGCTGCTGCAGCCAAAAATGCAGACACATGCGGGCCATCCCTGAAGTGAAAAAGTCCTCCTTTGGAGGTGAGACGCCCAACCCGTGAAGCCAATAGTACGGCTATCAAGGGCGGCAACATCTTGGCAGCAATGCCCGTGAATCCCAGCGGTTCTAGAAAGACAAAGAAGACGGACGAAGAAGAGTACAACGAAGATGACGACCCTGAGTGGCAAGCATATCTCAAGGGACATCGCTATCGCAAGGAAGGAGATCCCGACGCCACTGACATGAAGGCGTATGACAGATGGTGGACACAGGTGAAAAAGGATCATGATTGGACAGAACTGAAGACCATCGAAAAGGAGGAATCCGGATACATGATCCCATTCAAGACAGAGTGGACATGGTGTGCCATCAGACAAGCAACAGGCAGCTATGAAGCTCGTGCAATACTAGTGCACTGGACCCACAAGATGCAACAAGCAGAAGTAGACTGAGAAATGCTAATGCGCCTCGTCACGCTACCCTGCACCCAAGCCCTCAAACAATTAGAGGAACTTCGCAAACCAGTCCGATACATCTGACGAAGCACCCAAGCCGGGGTGAAAGACTTGACCACTGAAATCCAGGTTGAAACCCTGACCAACCGACAGACCCTGAAAACCGTAGCCCTTATAGACAGTGGATGCACCGGAAGCTCTATTGACCGAAAATACGTAGAGGAGCATGACCTACCAACCCGAGCAACCAGCACCCCAATCCCAGTCTACAATGCCGATGGCACACGCAACAAAGCCGGCGAAGTCACTCACTTTGTTGAACTCCGAATGACTATCGGAGGACATTCTGAACAAATTGACCTGGCAGTCATGGACCTAGGCACGAGGAGAGTATTCCTGGGACATGACTGGCTAATACGCCATAATCCAGTTATCAACTGGAAAACACAGAAGATCATATTTGGACGATGCCAGTGCCAAAAACAGCCGTTCACCCTACCAGACGCAGATCCAGAAAACAGATGGGATGAGGAGTTGGAGGAAGGAGACACGATACTAGCAGTAGATATGACAGAGGAAATAGAAATCAGAGCAGTACATCATGCCAACGATCTAGCTGCTAAAGCAAGCAAAGGAAAGCCAAGAAAGAGTTTCGAAGAAATGGTGCCCCCCGACTATCGAGACTTCCAGGATCTGTTCTTGAAAGACAACTTCGATGAACTCCCCGACTGAAAACCCTGGGACCATGCCATTGAACTCGTTCCTAACGCCAGCAATACCCTCGACTGTAAAGTATATCCCCTGAATTGAAGTGAACAGGAAGAACTTGACAAATTCTTGGACGAAAACTTATCCACTGGCAGAATACACCCCTCCAAGTCTCCATTCGCTTCCCCCTTCTTCTTCATAAAAAAGAAAGATGGTGCCCTTCGTCCTGTCCAAGACTATCGAAAACTCAACGAGATGACTATCAAAAACCGATACCCCCTACCACTCATTTCAGAACTCATGGACAAACTCAGAGGCGCCAAATACTTCACCAAACTGGACATATGCTGGGGATATAACAATGTACGCATAAAAGAAGGCGATGAATACAAGGCCGCCTTCCACACCAACCAGGGACTGTTCGAACCAACAGTCATGTTCTTCGGACTCACAAACTCTCCTGCCACGTTCCAATGGATGATGAATGACATCTTCCACGACCTGATTGCCAAGGGAAAAGTAACCATATACCTTGATGACATCCTCATCTTCTCCAAGAACCTCCAAGAACACCGACAGATAGTCCGACGAGTGCTTTGATGCCTACGGGAACACAAGCTGTTCCTCAAAGCCGAGAAGTGCGAATTTGAAGTCCTAGAAATGGAATACTTGGGAGTAATCATCAGTGAAGGATCGATCTGAATGGACCCCATCAAGGTCAAGGGAATCACGGAATGGCCCACTCCCACCAAGAAGAAGGAGTTACAAAGCTTCTTAGGTTTTACGAATTTCTATCGAAAATTCATAAAAAACTATTCCAAAATAGTACGACCAATGACTCAACTCACCGGGAACGCCCCTTGGAACTGGGGCGCCGCCCAAAATCAAGTGTTCCAGCAGTTGAAGAAGCAAATGGCAGAAGACATCATCCTAGCCCTGCCAAAAGAAGACGGAAAGTTCAGAGTAGAAGCAGACTCCAGTGAAGGAGCCATTGGCGCAGTACTAAGCCAACAGCAAGACGGTAGATGGAGACCTGTAGCCTTCCTTTCAAAGTCATTGACAATGACAGAAAGGAACTATGAGATATATGACAAAGAACTCCTCGCCATAATGCTCGCCCTCGCCGAATGGAGACATTACCTGATGGGAGCTGCAGTCGACTTTGAGGTATGGACAGACCATCAGAACCTTCAATATTTCCGCAAACCCCAAAAACTCAATCGCCGACAAGCCCATTGGGTTACCGAACTTGCTGAATACCATTTCTCCCTACATCACAAGCCCGGCACTGCAAACTGAAAAGCTGACCTCCTATCCCAACGGGATGATCATGACCAGGGAAAAGAAGACAATGATGAAATCGTAGTCCTCAAACCCAAGCATTTCCGAGCAATGATCATGCCCACAACATCCAGCATCCACTTGAAAATCAAACATGCTACCGAGAGCACCGACAAGTGGGATTGAGGAATCTCCGATTCCTTAAACCACGAACGAGGCATCACAATGGAGAAGGGACTCCTGATGCTCACCGGAAGAATCTATATACCCCGAGATGAGAAGCTTAGAGGAGAAATGATTGCTATGTCTCATGACCACCTCACTGCCAGACACCCAGGCATTGACAAGACCAATGAACTCATTCAGAGAGAGTATTGGTGACGAAAGATCAAGCAGACCATTGAGCGATATGTCAAAGGATGCGAGACATGCCAGAGAGTGAAATCCAATACACAAGCACGAAAGGCGCCTCTTCACCCCAATGCGATCCCATCCGAACCATGGACTCATATTTCGGTCGATCTAATCACCGGCCTCAAAGAATCCAGCAGATACGACGCCATCCTAGTCATAGTAGATAGATTTTCAAAAGAAATCATTCCAGTAGCATGCAATGGAACTCTCACATCAGAAGGAACTGCCAAAATATTCCATGACAAAGTCTTTGCCATTCACGGTATGCCCAGAACCGTAATATCGGACAGAGGTCCTCAATTCGTCTCAAAATTCATGATGGATCTCTACTGAATCCTCCAAATCACTCCCAACGCTTCCACCCCCTTTCACCCCCAGACAGACGGACAAACCGAAAGAGTTAACCAGGAGATTGAGAAGTACCTAAGGATATTCACCAGGTACCAACAGGACGACTGGCACGAATGGCTTGCTCTGGCAGCATTCACTCACAACAATTGAAAACACTCTGCTACGGGCCAAAGCCCTTTCTTCACCATTTATGGACTCAATCCCTGAATAGTTCCCGAAACAGAATGCCATAGTCCTTTCACCAATCCTGCCGCCAGAAACTTTGCATCGCAGATGCAGAAGACCCACAAGCTATGTGAACAAGCCCTCCAAGAGGCTGCCGCCAAGATGAAAACCCAATACGACAAGCGAAAGGGCAAGGCAGTAGCATATAAGAAGGACGACTTGGTATGGCTCGACACCACAAACCTTCACCTCCCACGGCCAAAGAAGAAACTTGACAACAAACGAGTAGGCCCATTCCAAATCCTCGAGAAAGCAGGCACCTCTGCCTATAAGCTCAGACTTCCCCCTCCCTGGCGCATTCACCCATGCTTCAATGAAAAACTCCTAACCCCGTACACACCACCAGCATTCCCAAATCAAGAACTCCCACCACCACCACCACCAGACCTCATCGAAGACAAAGAGCAGTATGAAGTCGAAGAAGTCCTCGACACTCAAACCCGAAGGGTAAGAGGAAAGAAGGGCCAACCTTCTCGACTAGTAACCGATTACCTCGTAAAATGGACAGGCTGGACCAGGGAACACAATGACTGGGTAACGGAAGAAGACATGGAGAATGCTCAAGAAGCAATAGAAGAATACCAACAGAGCCAAGAAGAACATGGAAGAGCAATCACAGCTGAGGCCATCGTAAACCCAAAAGCAATAAAAGAAATTGTGGGACACGAATACAAGGAAGTCAGAGATGGAATATGGAATTACTTCTACACAGTCGAATGAAACGATGGGAAAAGGATTCAAGTCAAGAACCCAGACGGAGAAGCATGGCATGAATACATTCAGGATTATTGGAGAGCGCTGAAAGAAGAAATAGAAGAGATGCCGGAACCCTAATGGCAGTCGGGACGACTGCCTTAATGAGAGGGTAATGTTACGATTTCTCCCCCTTATTCATTTTCTTCCCTAACTATCAATTGACCGAGATCCCCGAACCCACGTGATCATATGAACCAGAACCGGATGGCTCAGGCCAAGTAGTGAGTAACTACGGCTCACGCACACCGCACGACAACCGTATTGTCTATACATGTTGTGACTATTATTAGCACTGTAGTTTTCGTATATAAATAGGTAGCTCTCGCTGTAATACCCCAGCTTCGAGCTAAAGTTTATCAATACTGAACTTCTCTCTTAACTTGCTCGACCTAAGGACTTAGTCTGAGATCATCACTATATCCGAACTTCACGAGACTCTTGGGTGACTGTCTGAACACGAGACAGCCTGAGTTTACTCTTGTTTGGATCACGTGAGGTTCGGGTCTAACAAAGACAGAGTCATGCACATATCATTAGTCTCCAACGTGATCCTACCAACTCTCTCAATGAGTAGTCATAGTGTGAATTGGAGCCATTGAAATGTGTGTTTTAGTGAGGAAAGAGACATATGTGATTTCTGAGAGGCTGTAGACTTGTACAAGTCAAAGACAAGAGTGGATGAACTGAAGAAATACACATTATAAATATACATGCTTACCTGAGCAACTGTACTTAGGGTGGTACTTTACACAATAGCATGTCATTTGTATGCAACCATGTGCATCTCATCACTACTATACTCAAGCCCACTGTCCCACCTGTCCATGCCCAACCTCATGCTAACTTTGGGGGAGAGGAAAGACCACATTGGAAAGGTAGAGAATGAGAATGAAATAACTCACCATTGTATCGCAACAATGACACTCAGAACACATCTTGTTCCCAGAGTGGGACCATTCCCTTGGTGAAGCAGATGCTCGCCAGCTCAAATGCTGGCAATGGTGAGTTTCACGTCCTCAGGATATCGATGAGATGGCCACTGTTAACTTCTAGATCGGCTACATCCAGAAACATCAGCAAACTTACCCTCATAGCATTTGAACTTTCAACAACCAGCAAGAAGGATTGATCCCCATCTGTACGCAACAACTACCATCCAATCTTGACTGCTGTTCTACAAGGTTGGCACCCAATGTCTTGATAGTGACCTTTGAGAATGAGGAGACAGTGTTAGAATTGGGAAGAACAAGACCAGATTGACTCACCCTGGCGACATGAATCCCAACCCCATTTCTCTCTGATTCCTGCCCATGATATCTCATACATCCCACATTCAACGACCTGCACCCTGTCTTGTAATGTATTGAGTCTGTCCTCACCCGCCGTCCATTGTCAACTGTAATAAATCCTGGAGTACATTGGCGGGAAGAGAAAGATGCGAACTGATCACCCAACAGGAGAGAGATCCATCCTAGAGTAGTCGTGTTCAAGCCATGCTTTGATGTCTACCACTGACTGCGCTAGTTCATTGGTGGTCAGACACTTCTCAGTATTCTTATGATGATACTTGGAATTATGAGTTGGATATGAAACCAGAACACAATAGAAGCACTCACTGTTACAGGATGATTTGCATACCAAACAAAATAGTGTGCAAGTGCTACAAAATGATCATGGAATATACTTGCATGCTCAACAAGGGTCTGGATGGTCACTTCGTCCTTAGACAGAAAACCTTTATACTTTGATATCGACCATCAGTGAAGTTTTATGCCCAATATGCTCTCAGTGATGAGGTCAAGTATGGGAACAGAATCCTACCAGGGAAGATTCTGGTATGCCTCTGCCACACAAGGAATTTCAGTGTCCAGTCCTTCTGATACCAGATGTCCATATGAGCTGATATTAGCAAAGAATCCTATTATGGGAGGGATGCCAGTGGTGAGGTCACTGAATGCAACATGGATATCAGCGAAGAAGTGATCTAGTGAAGGTCACAATATATTGTCGGCCTTAATGGTGTATTTCTCTTGTCGTCAAATATTTGCCATCTCCATGAGAGCTTCTATGCTGGAGTTGGCAGGGGCATACTGCGGGCAGACCTGATGAGCAGAAGACAAGACGTTAGAAAGAACAACCTACGATTTCAACTTCCAAGGGGGTTTTCATAGCAATAACACCAATTTGCCGAATCAGCTGGGGAGTGCTGGCAACCTACTGCAAATGAAGGAGGATGTGATCCTTGTATTCCACCCAGTGAGTACAGAAGTGGTCAAAACTATGGGGAAAAAAGCAGATAAGCACTCCAAACATGTCTGAGATAGATGAAAGTGCTCACCCTTGGGAGCTGAATCAGATCCAGCTGGCAGTAGCATAGCCAACCTTTCCAATTTTTATGACCATTCAGTAAGAATATGTTTACACTGCAAAACCTTAGTCCAGACCGAAACAGGCCATCTACTAAGTGTGCAGGGAAGAGACACGAAACTCACTTGTCAAGACATACCACCTTCGAAGTCTCCGCATTGCACACAATATGAATCCATAATGAAACATAGACAAAGTGACAAAAACTACAGACCTGAATTGTTTCCCACTACTTCTTCAGCTTCAACACTTACACTGGCATTGGATCACTGAACAATAGTATATCTGACCTTCGTATCTGCATCAACACAAAGGACATGCTCATACTGGTCCTGACTGACACCTGTTGCCCTCCAAATTGGGTTGGAGAACTCATGTACTCAAGAGTAGTTATCCGTTTATCACTGCATGGACTGTAAGTATGCTGTATTCAAACATTAGAGGGAAACTGAACAGTTCGTAATCATGGGGAGGCTGTGGAATGGCATCATGGAGTGGGAATGGACATGAGCTCTTGATGAACATGCCAACCATTGTTCAAAATGAGCACACTTTTTGATTGCTGATAACTTGGGGGATCCAGCTGAGATTTGCCAGAACCTTTCACTGACAGTGCATACACCAACCTCTAGGCTCTGCAATGTTCGAGTGAGAAACATAGTAACCACAGGACTGAAAAGACCAGTCTACACAATTTCGAGTAAGGAAACCAATCAATGTTAAATACACTGCACTCATGAAATCTAGCAAGACATCTGTGTAGTCCATCCATCCATCCAACATCTCCACGTCATATGTGGAACATTCTTCAAGGCATGTTCTCCATACCCTAGTGAATGGTCCCAATTCCTCATACCACTTATCCTCTGGAAAATGCTGTTCATAGTTGAATGGATCATTCTCTTTGCTCTCAAGCTGTGGCTGTGTGGGGACATTGAGTGGAACTATGGTCTCTGGGGTGATGTCTTTACAAGTACCAGTCATAAACGATTTGTGAGGAGTTGGCTTCATCGGGCAGGCAGTAGTGGAAGAAGGAGAATGTAAGGGAGACTGTTTGACAGGAATACGGGGAGATGGGTAGATGGAAGCAGGATCTATGAAGTTCACAGTCGGTGACATCAGGGATGTAGTGTACAGTTCCACCATATCTGAGTGCTGAAGGGTCTTCATCGGAGCAGACAGTGGTGTAGAAGCCATCAGCAGCTCTTCATATGAGCTGAAGATTGGTTCATCGGTGTCAGATATCAAAGGAATGTTACTGTCTTGGAAAAATGGGAGTGGTGAGGAAAGAGTCAAGGGAAGTGTCAAACAGCAACGTCTCGAACGAGTCAATGGTGCCCAGGTCTTTGCAATGAGGTCATATATGTATACATCATCTGAAATTGTTGCTAATATTGTCCTAGTAGATGGGCTTCAATGTGAGGCATCATATGGACATCGTAGACATTGCTGTCACATGCGAGGGCTTATGCACAAGGCGTGAGTCAGACAGTCACTAACCACAGGGCTCTTGGGTGACTGGATGCACCACATCTAAAAATCAATATATTAGTATTATAGCAAGTGAGAAACATATGTCTAGCATATGGGCAATATAGACGAGTAAGAGGCAAGGGAAGTCAGTGGTGATGGAGAAACAAGACAGAAAGCCATGCATAAGCAGCGAGGTGATGAAAGGCAATAGATTCCCAGGCTTTTGATGGTCAATGCCTTTTCTTCCCACAATATTTCTCATGGAATGCCCAGCCATTGCCAAACCAATATAAAAGCACTCGGTAAGTCCCGAATAGCATCATTCCCATGGTCAAAACTGGCATAAAGACCAATTACCTATAATATACATTATAGGACTCAGAATATACCACAGGGGAATGGTTAGGCTGACACGATCAATGATACTGATGAAAGTGTCGACACAGCACATGTCTATCAAGAACTCACGATGTTGACACTAGTGCTGAGAGCAAGTGCATTGGCCGACGAGTACAGCCTTGTCTGAGTCTGCTCACAGCATCACAGTGAATCCTACAACAAAGTATTAGAGCAGCGGGTATAAGATGCATGAGTATATCTGGCAGACTATGAAGCAGCTCTCGCATTGGGTCCAGTGGAGAGACAAATGATGCCTAGTCATTGCTAAGCAGGTTCTTGCTCACTGCATCTCGCCATGATGAATACAGGTGACAGGGCTCTCAAAACTTCTTATACGATTCAGGCCTCGCTCAAGTGGACTGATGGGGCTGGCAAACTGTACCCCCAATTGTACTGCTAATAGAAGCCTGTCTGCTGATACAACGAGCTTGCGCCAGGCTGGAGCCATGACGCATGTTGGAGATTCTGTATTTGCCTTTTTTAACATTATAATACATAATTATGCCTAAAATGCCATAATGGGCTGAGGCACCTGATAAGGAATTTTAAGAAAAGAGTCAGCGATTTTAATGTCATTAAGACAGTATTATGACAGCTTTACTAAGCTATTATGACCATATCATAAAAGGTATTTTAAGCGAGATTAGAAGGCAGGTCATAATAGATGACAATGTAGATAATAATGATGTTAGATTGTCAGTTACCTAGATTATTTCTTACTTTTAAATCACCTTTTAAAGTATTATTATCTGATTATAATAGACACCCGATCGGAATCTGGCATGAGATTATGATCGGATGATAATATTTGGAAAATCTCAGCAAAACATTAGAACCCGACTACCAGCGCCGGTTGTTCCAATTAGCAATTAGATTACAAATTGTTAGCAATTAGATTAAACAAGGGATTGAATTAAGCAGGAATCGAACCAGCGACCCTATATTTTACAATGACAATATAGCCATTACACTAACATGCCTTAGTATTATATGCGACATGAGTTAATATATACGGCAGGAATATAGAGTAGCCAGAGCTCAACACATATCTATGGTTTACTGGCTGCAAGCTACCTTTGCGACAATGTACTTGGAGGACATCAATACACAGTTCATTTTTCATTGCACATTTCACATTAAAATAATAAGAATTACTTTGTATGTAATAGTACATCCAACCAGTGGAAGTAGGTAGAACGAACATGTAAATAATTGTTTTCATCACCCATTTAAATCTGTCTTCAGTTTGTCGACGACGTGCCATTTCAGGTCTACTAAAAACAACACACAGATATTGAACAACTTCGGACAGAAAAGGCACATACCAAAGCTGGGCAATCATATATCCCACAAACAAGTCTTTGACCAGAACTTCCTGTTAATGTATTATTGAGGTAGTATTTCATCAATCAATCGGAAGACTCACAATTTCAACCCCATCCATTGTGCTTGAAGGGTCGGTATGTTGAGCTATGGCTACTTTTAGCATCTGAGGACAACAAGGACAGCGAGGCCTACTCACAGCTGCCGATGGACAAGATACTCGATCCCAGATTCTCCAAGCCTAGTGACTGTATCGTACATAAGTTTATATAACAAATTTTCAATCCTGAAGTCTAAATCACCTGGAAAATATGTCAGTCATACTCGAAGGAGAGGGTAGCGATCACTTACCTCCACATGCTCCCTATGTCTGAAGAAGTGCCTGGACATCAGGGGATGCCCATTCCTTGCATTGCGCAACCACCACCTCCGTACACGAGGCCCATACTCAAACCACCTCCCCCCATTCCCTGCCTTCATCTCCAGTGTTACGACCATCCACCCTGCATGATCATAGCCTTGTATCATATAGTGTTCATCTGGGTATTCAAGGGAGCGATGCCAGCCACAACTACCAATATTAATCACTTGAAAGACTAAAGAAATAAAACTCACCAGATCGAGAGTTTTTCAACTCTGTTTCGCACAAGGATGTTCGCATATCTCGTCTGCGCCTTGAGAAGCACCCTCGCTGGGAAAATGTCCTGCAAAGATGACAAATGATTGTATATTTGTTGAGTGTTGCCGAAAAAGGGATCCCGTTGTTGAAGACTCTGCAAATAGTAGTATTGCATAGCATTATAGAAGATGAGGGTGCATAAGAACATAGTGGTTGAATGACAAGAGTAGTCGGCGTGGTTTCTTGCAATGTGCACCTATTTATACCATGGATTAGGCAAATCCCGCCCACCCAATGACCTATGCATCAAGATAACTTCATGTGCTCATCTTGATGCCTAGCAGAGCATACAAAAGAGGGAGGGACATAAAAATTTGTTCATATTGACACTGTAAATAATAAACATCAAAAAGATCAACGTGAGATAAAATTTTGGTTTCAAATCCAACCATCTGCAAGGCTCTGAATCGTCAAGACATCCCTCCTGATGGTTGTAGATGAGGAAGTATGGGCAGCCATCCAAAGACATCAAAAAATGTTTGCGCATAATGCACTGCCAAGGCTGCCTCCATCTTCAAAGATACTTTGGATCCCAATGGACCTAGATGGCCTTTGGCTGCAAAGGAGAGAGGGATATTCCAGGCTTGCATCACATCTCTGAAGGATTTCAATGCTTCGAATCGTTCTGGCCAAGTACCCAGTGCAAGACGGTTTGTTGAAGTCAATGTCAACGGAACCAATGACCTATCGGAGAAAAGACCCATGATTTGTTCTTGGCATCCAAGTCAAAAGTTAATGACATCCTCTTCTTTTGCTGACAAATCTGGATGTGTGAGGTGCATATCAAGCGAAAGTAATTCCTGACGAAAGTTGAGCTCGCAAAGCTCTCATACAAAATATGTTCCTTTCTCGACATCAACTGGTTGGTTGCAGACAGGTGCAGGAGCTTGTAGGATAGTGGTTCTTGAGCCAGGGGCTTCAAGGGTGGAGCCCAATGCCTGAGTCATGAGATCATGAGCTTTGGTACCCTGCACATTCCCCGACTTGAACGCCATAGCGAGTAGCTCATGCCAGAGTTGTGGTTGAAGTGGTTTGGCATTGGAAGACGACAAGGTGATACGGTATATGAGAGCATCTCGACAATGCTCCCACTGATGAAAGAACGAACTCTGCTGAGCAGCAGAAGCATACACAAGCAAAGCAGGATCTGGAAAGACGTAGCCTTTATCCTGGCTTGGTGCAATTGTGCCTCCTTTATTGCTTTGGCTTTGGGCAAGCCTACTACGTTCTTCACGTTCTTGAGAGCATTTGGAGAATTTGTCGATGTTGGCAATTGCATCCACCCATGCAGGTATTACAGGAGGAGCATATGTTCCAACAAGGTTCGTAAACTTGTCTCATTGTTGATTGTCTGTTTCTAAACAAGTGGCTTATGATTAGGATATGAGAGTTATTAGGTATTGATATCTTACTATTTTTTTTCTTTCGGGATGCCTGAGCACTAGCAAGAGGCCCAAGCACTCTCCCCTTTCCTCTCTGATTGCGTGTCAGATGGCAAGATGTGGCGGAGGTAGATGAAGAACCGGAAGCCGCCGCTTGGGTATGTACAACAGGAGACTGGGAGACAGTGACGAAGTTGAATGGATTTTGATAAGTATTGAAGATTTGTGTGAAATGGTGCATTGCATGGAATTTCTGAGGATGAGATGGGTCCCCCTTAAAAATGACAGGGAATGGAGGGGAAGGAAGAGAGGTATTGAGAGGGAAAACCACAGGTTTCTCTGCCTTGAGAATGACCTGATTGCTAAATTGATCCATGGGTCGAACAAGGTACATGGGAATTCCAGCTCTGATATGCTGTTCAGCTACGTCGAGATTGATGGTGAAAGTGCCCATCAGATGACTGGAATTGGGGGCATCCTCTCGTCAAGCTTTGCCATTCATCACTGGTTGATAGCAGTCCATGTAATCCAGTCCAGCGACCAACTCGAGCCAATAACTTTGCGTCACTGCCACCTGCACACAAATACTCATAGAGTCTGTCATTACAGACCTTGTTCGATTGACTAACGCCTCGAGACGTGCACACCGAAGGCCCAAAAAACCATCAAACTCTTCTGAAAACCATTTCAAGCTACAAACAGCAGAAGAGCGCTCGTTGATATAGTCGAAGGCGCGCTGGAACCGAGAATGTATGTCCCGACTGATTAGGCCGATATGGGTAAGATATCCAGTCGAATGAACAATATCGGCATCAACAATGTCATACCAAATAGTGTCCAGCCAATTGTGATACAGATGTGTGTCGTCGTTGGGACCTGGGCGATGTGGAATGACAGGGAAATGACAAAATTTGGGGTCAAAAAACTGGGGAGCATGAGTTGGGTCATGGTGACCGAAGTGACTGTCCTCATGTAATAAGATTTCTGTGGTACTTGGAGGGCTAGGGATGAAAGAACCATTTGGCGTAGTGATAAAAATCTTGTGTTCTTCAATATAGGTGCCGATGCATCCATCATTGACAGATAATGTTTCTACAGGCAAGTTCAGGGGTTAGCTACCAGAAAATATATATGCCCTTACTGCCATCCTTGCAGTCGCCAGCATTACTCAAAAGGTCTTGCAGCTGAAAGGTACGAGATGATTGCATTGCCATAGTTGTTGAAGGACCAAAATTCGCTGAAAGGAAGACAGAAATCCAGTGGGAGGTTGGTGTCATTAACAAGATAATAGTACGTCGCATACAATTATCATCTGCACCAACCAACACACATCTCGTGTGTCAGCCAACCAAAAGCAAACTACTCTTGTAGTTTGTTTAGGTCGCAGTTGGGTGTAAGTGAAATGTTTCTGTTCTGAAAATAGGTTAATTCTTGCCAGTAGAAAGACTAACTGAGGGACTTACCATTAGGAAAGGGAGTCATAGAACAGAGAGTATTGAATTGCGGTCTATGATCCCAATTTGGTGAAACTTAGTCAGCCACCTTCCATATTGAACGGTCACCGATCACTCACTCAGTTACTTCTATGCTCTCTCTCTCTCTCTCTCTCTACATCCTTGACTCTCTCTCCCTCCATCCTCAAAATGCAATGACAAGATGTTAATGCGATGATGGTGTTTCATGCGATGCGAGATACTTCCTTCTCTCTGACATGATGTCAGAGGGATATCTTCAGCTTCCCAGGAGATTCCTATGCTCGCAGTCATGGTGAGGCAATGCGCTTGGTTAATGGATAATGGTAGGTTCACCTCGCTCTGCAGGGACCTTCGTGCACTGGCTTGTTACACTTTCTACCTGCCCAATACATTCTAATGCTGTACATTGTAGGTAAAAGCATGCGCTCAGAATTATTTCCTTGATTCTCAAAGGGTTCACGAATCTTAGCCAAGCCATCATGAATTCTAGCAAATCCCACACAAATCTAATTGTAATGCAACGTACGCAATTTATCTCCCAATTGGCACAATCAATGACAGTTACTCCCCAGATCCAGAGCTTTCACTAAGCTTCGATTGTTTCCTCCACACCGAAACTGCTACATCTTCTCATTTCTTTGTGATCCTTATGGTCTTCTTCTCTTTCTCCCTACACTTTGATGGTCCTACCTTGTGTCAGTACTATAAAAGCAACAGAGAGAATGCATTCCGAAGAAACAGCATTTCGGGGATTCTGCCTGTATAGATGTCTGGATCGCCAAATTCAGAGAAGAACTCCTGTGAAGTAGGGGAAGATATGAGTTCTGAACTGAGCCAAGATTTAAGACACAGAATCTTCGGGTAGGTACTTCATCTGGATTCATTGCTGCTTGTGGTGCTGATGCTTGATCTCAAAGGTAATTCAGAAGCTGGCTTACAAATGTCATGCATTTCTCTTTGTATCTACATCATCGGCGGCATAGTCATGGTGCTCGTTGACTCAACACTTGTTCGAGCCACTCTCATGGCATCATTTCTTCATTCTCAGACATACCAAGGCCTCGTTCATACTATCTGGATGCGGCCTTCTTTATACGTTTGCCAGTCAAATCCTACAACCTCGAAATGATGAATGTATAGTTGGCTGCCCATGTGAATGCCACGGTTCTGGACAAAGGATTGTACTTTGCAGATGTAGCATCATAGTATCCCTTGTGGTCTCAATGGATTCCTTGATTTGACGGAACAAGCCAAGGTGAGAGAATGACCCTAATTTAGAGGTGCATCCGCTAAACAACTCAGTCATAGACCATTAACACTTGTCCAGACCCCGATACCTCGTCATCAATACTGACATTAAAGGCGACTGGCACGATATTCTCTGCAGAAAAGCCTATCCTTGCTGCGTTAATTCTACGGTGATGTGCTCGGTGATGGGCAGTGCTCAAAGGAAAACTAAACTCTAGATGAGAAATCTAGAGACTAACTCTCACTCTAAACACTCACACTATCACCAATGTTTGTAAGTTTGAGGTTGAGTACAGTAGAAGCACTCGTGTATGATCTTAGACTTTGATAATTCAATGTAAGGCATTTGAAAACTACTTCTGATTCTGATCTAGAAGACGTTTACACAAGATACACTAGTCAAGATAACAAGTTATAATGACATGGGGTTTTAATAGGTAGGTAGGAACTGGTCTAGTTCAGAGAACAAACATCGTCTAGGCAAGCAATAGCTGGTCTAGATTACTTCTTAACTCAAACAATCAAAGAACACACAGGTTCTACAAAGAGCTCACAGGCTCTAGAGTTCACTAACTCTCAACACAAGTTCGCAGACTCGAGACAAAGAAGTACACAGACTTCTTCAAAGGATACACAGACTTGCAAAGAGCATGCAGACTCTAGAGCATGCTGACTCTTTCAACCGTTTGAACTCAAAGCATTCTAGGGCTTATTTCACTTCAACTACTTGTTCTTTCTTATTGGGTGACTTAGCAATGAATTACTCAGTTGAGGACAGGCACTTAAATCCATTATTTGATTAGGTAGCTATGGGCCATTAGCACAAACACGGGGGAATGCTTTCCTGCTGTTGTGTGTCTAGGTGACAGTATTTTATAGTATTCTACATCTAGGTATAGGAGTCGCTTATCTAGACTACTAGTAGCATGATTATGTGTAGTAATACAAATGATGAGTAATTATTCTATAAGAATTGCATGATTCCGAGATATTCATTCAGTTATACGGGGAGGTGATGGGTTTTTCTATTGCCTAGGAGTGCCATGCTGGTCTATAGGCACTCCTGCCTCCACTTTCCTATGGTGCCGTGTGGCTATTCATTCAGTACTTGTTTAATTGCCTTAGTATCTCAGTGGATGTAACCATCAATCATGGATCAATCAAGGTACCGAGATTGTATGGTCATGATCACTTGCATGATCTAGACTGGTACCTCGGATCCCTGACTAGGCTATTCTTTCATGCAGGGTTCAGGGTTTCTCATTTATTTCTTTTTAGACTAAGTTCATGGAGGAATTTGATTCCGTCATGACTTAGTAACTATTCGAAGTGGTTTTCAGCTTTGTCAAGTTTGACAAGCTAATCTAGTTCAGGTTTTCTAACTTCTGGTTTTTGAGTTCGTCTAGATACAGTGAGGTCCCGTTTGTGTGGTGACTATGTGTAGTCTGTTTTTAAACAGGAAATAGCAAGTAATCTCAAAAGGTTTGTAGAGTTGACTCGTCTAGATGTCTTCTCTTACTTCCTCTTCTGTTATGGTTTTAGGTGCTTCAACACTGATCTAGATGACTCAACTTAGCAGTGCGAAGTCTCCACTCTAATCCTTAGTACAGCTAGTAGTTTACATTAATTTGTATAAAATTTGCAAAATCTACAGGTAGCCTGATACCAAGCATATCAACAGACTTAGTGGCACTGGCATGTGCCAATTGCAGTTTGGCAGTTTGTTCTTTCTGTCAATTTTTTTTGCCTCATCCACAAACAAACCAGCTTTCAACATGTCTGCACCCCCAGTACTATCTGCCACCGAGAACCTAAACAACATCAATTTCTCCAGTGAAGAACTTGTCGAAGTAGGGCTCTTTCACAGAAACTCGTCTTCTACTGATTTAACACTGCTCCATAGGCTATGAAGAACCTTCAGGTGCAGAACCAGGCCCTCCTGCAAGAAAACCGAACCCTGAAGGCGACGCACATGCCCCAGGGTAAAGCCAAGGCAGTGGCTCCAGAACAAGTAGAGGATGATGATGATGAAAGTATCCTTGATGCCAAGGACATCAAGAGGCTTCAGAGGGATGGGCAGAGTCTCATCATCTTTTGCTACCTTTGGTGGGACAAGCTCCCCGTCTTTGGTTTTGACAGAAGTCAATGCCAGGAGGAATTGGACCTTCTTCACGCCAAACTTGCTGAGTGGTACACTCTACCGAAGGAAGCTCAGGCCACAATCGACCACTTCACCATGAAGAAAAGACAAGCAGAAAGTAGGTTAGACCTTCTGCACGTTGTTGAAGCTCTTTACCAGGAGGTCCCTGAAAAGTACCATGACCTCATTAAGCCTGATTATACTCACTTGACCATGGTGGTGTGTTCCGTTTCTTTCCTATCGCGGCACCAGAAGCTAATCTTTTTTTACAGATGAAAGATGCCGCTTCTTCTCTTCAATCCACCAGTGTCTTCAACATGAAGAAATCTGCCAACATCATCTTTGAGGGCATCATCCCCATCACAGCCTTTGCCAATGGACACGATCAGAGTACCGACCAGCTCTGCTTGACCTTGCTTGGATACGACAGCATTAGACAAAGATATGTTCAGTGCCCCGAGCTTCTCTTTCCTCCTGGACAAGGCCACAAGCAAGGGCCAGCTCTCTTTTGGTCTCCCACTCTGGTGAAGGTAAGAAAATATTTTATCTTTCGTATGTATAATATTATGTTAACACTGTTTCAGGTCCTGAGCCACATCCTCTTGGGGCCATCCTCTCTTACTACAGGCAAAAAAACCCGATCGATGAACGCCATCCTTTGGGAGAAAACTGTGATCACCCCTGGGGCAATTGCATATGCCACTGTTGTCGTAAGTATGAAACCTAAATCAAAAACTGCTCTTCGCTGACAACGGTTGTTTGACAGGCCCGATATCTTTTGAGCAGGGACAACATGTTCACTGAAATAGGAGAATCCACCAAAATTCCCTATGCTGCCGATTGTCAGTTCTACATCAGAACCATAGAGGCAACATTGAGCCTCTCCTCAACGAAGAGAACCCTTGAGTTCTTTGATAAAAACCTCTTCTTGCCCAAGAGGAATATGAGGGGGTTAGCTGTCGCATCCCTCCAGGAGGCCTCAGATGAAGAGGAGGAGGCCATTGTCAGAGGGTTGTATGAAACCGAGGTAGATAAGGAGACAGAAGTTGCCTCTTTGGAGGAAGACACAGCTGCTGATGCCACATTTCTGGCCCCTCAGCTGACTTTGAGGGCCCCAACTGTAACTGCAGGCACTTTCCCCACCTCAAACTATGTAGATGTTGTTTCTGACGATGACAACAATGACAATGATGACATCTTCAACGACAACGATGACATCAGCAACATCAGTGACATCAATGAGGATGAAGACGAGGACGAGATCACAGCTAATGGCACTCCTCCAAACATGCCTGTCGAATCCATCACAGTCTCAGCAGAAACAGCTCAGCTCCAAGTGCCTGTGACATGCACCAAAACTGTGACATTTGTGCTTCCAGGCATTGACACTCAGGCTGCCGAACCAGTAGAAAATGAAGCCGCAGGCAGCATGGCTGTACAAGAAGCCCTGAATGGTGGTCACATGGTCATTCACAATGGAACCCAGGGTGGCATGGGAACTTGTGGAGGAACTTGGGGCAGAGGGGGTAATAAATGGGGTAGTAAACATCAGGGAGGGAAGAAGAAGGCTACTGAGAGCATGCAGAATGCACCGAGAGGCCGGAATCTTTGTTCTCGTGCCCCGCCTATGTAGTATTGTGTAGAACATACTTGTTTAGCGTAGTGTAGAAATTGCACACCCCTTCCATTCAATTGTGTGAATTTCAATAATATAATAATACTTTGATTTTTCTGGTGGTATTTCTTTGCTGGATTTCGAAAAATTTCTTCAATTAAAAGATGTATCATTGTATACATTACATACAACATGTTTTGTAGTTTTTTAGACAAAGCACACAATGAGAAAGGACAGTAGCATGGGGACTTTTAGAATAATAATAGTCGGTCAATTTAAAGTCACATGATTGACAGTTGGTCAGAATTCAGAGTTTTTCTTCTACTTGTCTTTATCATCTGTCTTTGCCTTTCGTTCAAACAAAAGTTCGACAGCTTCAGCAACACCGAATATCTATCTCACCTTCAGACTAGCTGGAACAGACTGCATAACACGAGATGTGTTATGCATAGCGACCAATACACAAGACGTGTATTGGCAGGTCTGGGAACGGTTACACGCGACATGTATACTGTTCCAACTAGCTATGTCCTGGGTTGTCACATAGATTTAATCAATATTTCCTGTTTGTGCTTTCCTTTGTGCCAGAGCTTTACTGACCAGTAATATCTATTTTCCAATTTTAACAGAGCTATGCCCAAGGCAAAGGAGAGCAAACAAAAAATCTGTCCCCACTGCCAAGGCACTTTCCGTGCTCGAGGGTTTATACCACATGAAAGGTCTTGCTCTCAGAAGATACAGGAACATCAACAAAGCGCCCTGTGCAGAGCTCAGTATGGAGAACAATTTCGATGTATGTTGTACAGGTCTTCTGACAAACTTTGGTGTTGATCCTTCTCCAGCATTGCCTCCTCATCTCAATTCCCCCTCGGCATCACCTTCCTCTCCTGGTGCTACCACCTCACAGAGGTGTTGGGAACAGGCTCAACCACTAGCAGCTGGTACGTCTACTTCCAGTTTTCTGTTTCTTACTATCGGGCTTATTAGGCCTCTCAGAAGATTTTGATGACATGGGAGATGCCCCACCTTTTCCACCTGAAATGGCATCCTCTAGTGAACCAGAACCTCCTGCGGACTATATCCGTACAGAGTATCATCCCCACAGCGGTCGACAACCTAGACTCGATAAAATTGAAGAATTTCAAGCACAAACAGGATCAAGGTCAACAATTGCATTGGAAGATAAACCTTGGAGCCCATTCAGCTCACGAGACAATTTCAAACTCACAGAATGGATTTTAGAGTCAGGTATCAACCAAGGCGACATTGATGCTCTTCTAACGATGATGATCAAATGAGGGGGCCAAGTACCTTCGTTTTGAAACCATTGAGAACTAATTGCTATGTGGAAAAAAGCCATGCACCTTCGTACATCTGTTTGTATTGCTATTCGTTCTGGTTCGAATTTTAATGCCTGACCTTTGACGTAGTTTGAGTCTTCAACGTTCACTGTGCCATTGCAAGGCCAACCCTACGAATTCACTGTATACCATAGGGATTTATGGTCTTGGACATTGGATATACTTCAAGACCCTCTCCTTGCTCCTTATCTCAACTGGGATGCTCAACGACTGTTCAAAGTCAATGGCAATACATCTCAGCGATTCTACATGGAGCCTCACACTGGCAATATGTTTTGGGAAATTCAGGTTAGTCTTTCATGCTCATAATCATTTACATAACACCATATAACTAATTCACAAACAGACCACTCTTCCCGACAGTGGAAAACCGATTTGTTATATCATATATGCTGACAAGACATGGCTTTCCTCATTTGGCACGGTTCAAGGTTATCCTGTCATTGTTAGATTGGGAAACCTTCCTTCCCATATTTGTAATGGTCAAGGTGTTGGAGGGGGGCATGTCATTGGTTGGCTACTGATTGTAAGTCTAATTCTGTATCATCCTTTAAATTTACTCACACCGTGTTCATCAGGTCAAGGAGGAAGCCCAACATACAGGAAAGTCTTACTATGCTGATTTCAAGAGGGCCGTCTGGCACAAAGCATTCAAATTCATCCTTTCACCAATCAAGGACAAGTCGAAATTTGGTGCTTGGGTACAAGTTGCCGGAGCAGCAGAGTTATACTTGTTTCCGACTATCATGATCTTGTCTGCAGATTACGAAGAGCAGTACATCTGTCAATATACATATTTACACTGTACCAACATCCTATTAGATGCATGATGGCCTTGACTTGGGGATGCAATGCATATTTCCCCTGTAATATATGCATGGTTCCATTCAAAAAACAGTATCGTGCCAATGAAACATACGAACTGCGAACTTCAGCCAATGTGCAAGAGATTTATGAAGAGGCAAAGAAAATAAGAGGTGCTACTGCCCATAACACGTTTCTTCAGAAGTTCAGCCTGCGTTTTATCAAAGTGCATCTTTTCTCATCACTATTATATCTATATTCTTAATAGAAATTTATCAGAACACTTTTTGGGATATCATGCATTGTGAAATCTATCGGGCACTCTCATTTGATCGATTGCACGCATTCAATAGCAGGCTTTTTGCAGATCATCTCCTCGAGGAGATCAAGAAGAGAATGATCAAACTAGGGTCCTCCTATGCCCAACTGGCAGACGAACTGTACATTGAACAATGCCCTATGAAGCTATAAAATTCATGACTCGCACAGATTGCAAGCCTTTCCTTCTTGGAAAGATTTGTATCATTTCAAGCAAGGATTTATGAATGTGATGTTCACTGATGGACGAAAATATGAAGCTCTTTCAAAAGTATAGTCCCATCCAGATATCCAGTTGTTCTTTTTTGGCTGACCCTCTCTTAGCAGCTGATCTTTATTGCGCATGCCATTTTCACAGCAGCAAATGATCCTATTGGGTATATTCTTCTTCGAGCATTGCATGTCTACATGGAATTGGATGTTTATGCCAGTCTTACTCTCCACACATCTGATACTCTTCAAGATGGACAGGCGAGGATACCAATATTTGCAAGTGTAATTGAGGTACGTCTTTGCAATGTTAAACTCTAATGAATAGCTGTCCATTGTACATTAGGAGTATGAGAAGGCCGCACGAAACGAGTATAAGGCAATGTGGTGGACTCTTACCTGCACCGATACAATCCTGAAAGAAAAGAAGCTCAAGCGCTGGAATTTTCCAAAGGCTCATTCCCACCAACATCTTTTTGATGACATTGAAGCAAAAGGCATTACATTGAACTACAATACAAAACCCAATGAAAGTATGCATGGTTCCTTCAAGGAGTCATACCAGCACTGTACAAACTTCAAGAATGTTGATGAACAGGTCTGTAGCTGATCTACTTTCTTCTATTTTTAATAAATATCTATAACTGTGTTTCTCTAGATTCTTTGAGTTGATGACTGGTACAATGCCATGACATACATCTGACAACAAGTCAATCATCATGACAAAATCAAGAAGGAGGGAGATGAAGATGACAAAGGCAAGACTGGAGACTCAAACAAAGACGAGTTGGCTCCCACGTTGTCTACCAGCAGCGAGGCGGATTATGCTGCTACTGCTTCATTGCATGGAGGCCACAGAAAAGGGGGGCGGTAAACTATCAATGGCAGAAGTCGAGGCCAAGGCAGAGGATAATTCCGATTTCCATGATTTTTGAGACGGTCTATCTATGCATATGAAGAAGTATTTCGAGTCTCATGCTGAAGAGCTCCCTTCGGACAATGGTGTCCCCACAGAATTTGACAGCTTTAAGTGTCAAGATCAGGTTTGTGCCATTTTTATTTTGTTACATCACACTTTCTCTAATACTTCTGTTTCAGATATCGTTGTATGGAATGATCAAAGTCAACTACTCCAGTGTCGTTGATTGGAGTTTGACAACTGACATACTACGATGTTTGCCCAGCTTCAACTATCATCCTTGTTATGACTTTGTACTTCTGGAGACCAACCAGGGACCAATGTTTGCACAGCTTGTTCTCGTTTTCAAATGCATCGTTCATGAAAAGGTGTATCCTCTTATGCTGGTTTGGCCATTCAAGGAAGCCATAGGACTGATTACAAAGAAAGATCGTGACCTAGGATTTTATCGGGTCAGAACCAGGATGAAGGGCAATCCTCTCATTGTATCTGTCTATTCAGTCATACAAGGTGCTTTATTGATTGAGGACGTGGCGATGAACAGAATGATCAATCAAGGAGAGCATACAACGAAGGACTATCTAGTTGTTGACATGATTGATGCCAATATGTTTTTGTGGATGCAAAATCTATCATATGTAGGAAGGGCAACTCGCACAACTCGCAGATAGGCTGTTGCTGCCTTTCCTCCACCTAATCTTGCATTTTTTCGCCTTGAGGACCATGGACCTTCATTTTACCTATTTTTTTTGGCATTTTTCGCCTTCGCACAGCTTGTTTCTATATTTCTTGTTGGCAAACATTACTTCTCAGGCCTCTCGCAAGTCATTCATGTACAGTTTTTCCGTTGGTGCCTAACATTATAATACCTTTTAAGTGTGATGGGAAATTAAAATATTGAATGTCACATTATAAATGACAAAGCAATATTATAATCTTCTCACGAATCTTTATCTACAAAAATCATCTTATCAAGCGCTTACGATTACTTTATGACCTCTGATAATGTCAATTAAAATCTTATCAAGGGGCCTAATGATCGATTTGCCTTTTTTAGTGTTTACCAAATCTCCGACACATACTGCGCATTGGCATGGTCTGCGCCTGAAATATCGAGAAAGCGGCTCTCAGAGTTGGTGGGTTCGGTCAGGAAGGGATTGCCCGATAAGGGAGAAGATGGTAGTGGTGTCTTCTAGTCCGACCGAACCGAACGAACGTAAAGCCCAGTTAAACACCATCACCTCTAATTTGCGCGTGCGGACAATTTTGAAGTAAGTTGCTTCTCGTGCGGACGCGCATGGACGGCCGTTAACATGTGTTTATTCTCCTACTACTGACTACTACATCTTTGCCTATCTATAAACTCCAAACCCTTAACCCAACGCGCGTGCCATCTCGTCGAAAGAAGCCACCGTTCGCTGCCAAGTCCACTAACAATACTCACGAAATAGAGCGACGACGTCTCTGATGCTCTCACTGTTTGAAGGGTGCTAAGGCAGGTCCTAGAACGTAAGCAAGGGAGTAAAGCCTTCATAATAAATCCTTACCTGTTCTTTCGTTGTTTTTCTTAATTTCACATGGCCGAAGCCAGCAATCAATTTGGGCCCAGTCGCGCGGATTCAGAGAAATCGACAGTGTCTTGCTGCCGGGTGCATTGTGTATATTACATTTTGGTAGTTAGTAACTACTTTGAAGAGCGCTAAAAGGGAGGGTTCGGTGGGCGCCATTATACCTGATTTCGGAGGCGTAGTGGTACCTTCTGAGCAGGCTTTTGGAGAGTCTATTTAGGAAAGGAAGTTGAACGGGTTCACATTACTATGGGAAGATAAAGGTCACTGCAGAGTGAATAACAGCTACGTTGAACTGAACTGACGGTGGGCGACGTTGGCGCTTTGCATGAAATCGAGGTCCTGAGAGTTGAAGACGACAAGTGAGAGGATAGGACGAACCCTGCTTCTACTAGCTGACGAGAAGCATCCACGAACTCTGACCCGCAATGGAATTCGGGTTCCTGGGATACCTCCAACATCGGCAATACCATAAATACGCGTTGGGCTTCGTTGTCCGGGATAGGCATGTCATCGAAGATGGGAATAAGATGGTTTTGTAGTTCTTCGGGGCCGCAAAGACGCTTTACCATGGAGAGTTCGGCCGTATCCACGTGTCACTTGGGCACGGTCTTTCATTCGTACAGCATCTAGGACACGGAGAGTCTAGGTCCGTGAGGTCAGCCCGACGATTCAAAAACAAGACTTCCTCACAAGTAGAGAGTGTCCGTCCTCGAAAGAAGCTCCATTTTGTCGTTCCGTCTTCTCTAATACAAGCAAGAGTCTGAATTGGATGGTACCGACTACCGAGGGCGTAACATGTAACCCGAGCTCGCCAAGAACGGCTGATATTTTATCCAGGACAATTCAGGTGCAATCCTGTCGTCATCAGGATACTTGAACGAGTTTTCGAGTCAGAGGGACAAGAGTCAGAAGTGCATGAATTTGCCATAGAATGTTCTAGTTGCAAGGACGAAGCGCCCCCCAAAACGGAGCGTGAAACGGCCACACTCATCCATGGTACTTATGTAAGCTCATGCTGGATTTCCACGTTCGCGTCGCTTGACCCGGTGCTTGTTCTCGGCACGTTCTACGCGACTCAGACCACGCTCAAGCACTCGTTGGCGCCAACCATCCAGCCACCTTGGGACGAAGCCGCGCGTATCAACGAAGAGAAATTGACGGCGCTTTGCTGCCCCATACGCGTCGGTTCCTGGAGGCCTTCCTTTCAACTCCACGTCATGCCATCCTCTCACCCTAGGAACGTCATCACCGTCGTCCCATTGTGTCCCGCCTAGCCCTGCGGCATGGGCACATGATTCACGCTCCTGCCCTCACATCAATAAGAACGTCCATCACCGTCATGCCATCGTTCCCTGTCTCACCCTGTACTCCTGGAATCAAACACGCGGTCCTCCTCTCTGGGTCGTATCCATTCGAGCAGCTCTGCTAGTCACAGGGTTCCGTTAGCGTTGTCAAGACTCAGTGGGATTACTAAGTCGGTGGGAGGGAAATTTCCTGCTAGGAGAGGATCAGGCATACTTGCAGCCCAGCACGGCTTCCGTCATCCGAGTCTGCTATATAGCCCCGACTTCATCACTCGTGCTTTGGGCGTAGGACGTTCCCGATGCAGTGTAATGGGTTGAGAATGACCTCCCTTTCCCTGGTTCTGACACCTGCACCCTCGCCATTCTGCAGAAGCGATAAATATGAAGCGTTCACCCTCCCCGAGCTGGACGTACACATGCCAGTGGATATGAAGGATGCCGTCAGGTGTCGACGGAGACGGACATCGAAGGTGCAAGGAAGGAGTCGAAAAAGGGAATAGCAGTTGCGGGAGGGATGAACGGTGTCTTGCTGCTGAGTGCGTTTCCTTCTCTCCAGGTTTGAGCAGCCCTTGCCTTCAATCTTAGCCTGCCCCCAATTGGATCAGCAGCTCTCCGGCCCTGCATCGACATCTCGTGCATTGTTTCTCTTTTTTTCTTGGTACATGATGGGCAGACGACGATGGTATCAAACATCTAGCCAATCATGGAACAGATCCAAGGGAGAGAAATCAGCGATATCTGGGTGCCGAGTACGTCTTGTCTCTTACATTTTACTTTCGCTGACCCACTTGAACAGCACTCAATGCCTTCATTCCCATGGCGTGTCGATCGAGAAAACCGCGCATGAATCCAATCAATCGTCACAAGCTCAACGTAGACTGCCTTCCCATTCCGCATCCCGACGCTCCGATGCGATAGCCTGCCCTTCCCCGGCTCTGACACTACGTCTTCGGCCGCTCGGTGAGGGTGATGAGCATCCGCGCTCCTCAGAAGCTGTACTCTCTGGGGCGCATACACTCTGATATGGCAGGCTGAGGGTTCCGTTGCATTCGTATTCAGCGCGCGCATCGATCCAGTGATATCGGCGCGTGGTCTATAGCGATTTCACTGCATGTCGTCCTGGCGCCCAGGACCGTGGTTATGATCATCAAGTGGGAGTTGATTAATTTGCCCCAGAGTTCTACGTGTTTGTATCTACGTCGCAATGCCAATCTTTGGGACCAAAATAGACTTTGGCCCTTCCGATCCCTTCTTTCGTGCAAATCCCAGGAAGAAGGGTCTCCATCTGCTTCGTCAGAAGCAAGACTCGACGTTCGTTAGAAAGGAAAAACCCAGATTAAAAAGCCGCTTATAAACGCATCATCCGGTTGGGAGTCGAACCTGGGCCGGAGGTACTAATCAATGGCTATCCCCGCGCCTGGGATTTGGACTCATATCCAACTTGCTATCCAATATACCACAGGGGAACGGTAAGCTTGTCCTGATCGACAGTGTTGAGACCAAAGGTGGAATAGTAACCAAAGCGTCACTATCGCTCACTCAATGTCGTAAGGCGCCAGGAGTGAAGACGAGAAGGGGTCCGGGAACCATGTATGGAGATTGGTTCAGCCCGACGTTGTCGAAAAAAGTGTCACTTCTATGAAGTAATGCCTCGTTGGGAGTCGAACCCCTGTACGCATCGATGGCATGTACACTTTCCGATACACCTGTAAAGAGACGAATTGGGGTGCTCGTGAGAAGGTAAACGCGTTGATACGCGTGGATGGTTGATGGAAAGGGAATACTTGCAGTGTCTTGTGACCTTCAGTTGAATCAGTTCCGAAGATGTTCTAGTTTACGTTCTTCTTCGCGCTCCTTCCTCACCGACTGACTACATCAGCCGGCGAGTTCACCCTCATCTGAGTCTGGCCACAGCACAGCTTCAATCCCATAATGAAGTACTCGGGCGACTACGTCACTACGAGTAGATCCGACGGACTATGAAGCAGCTCAGAGCAGCTCTCGCAGGTCCAAGGGAAGAGATGAACGATGTGTCGTTGTTACCAAGCCAGTTCTTATCCCTACATTCTTCTGCTACTAACCTATTCGAACAGCCCCAAACACATTCACCCCCACCCGACTCAACATCTAGCCCTCCTGCGCCACTCAGACTCGTCTTCTAGTACTCCGCCGCGGGTTTCACATATTTGGCGCCTTTCTCTATCGTATATATCCACCCCTTCACTGTTTGGTCACCGTCGTCCCCGACTATAGCAGCTAGCCTTGCCGAATAGGTCACCGGCTTTCTTGGCACAGCTCAGGACGTGCGACCGAGATGCGATCCGATGGCTCGTAGGGTAGACTCTTCCTCTCTGACTTCGGCTTCTGCATTTAGGCTGTTCGGCGAGCTCGACGTACTCCTCTGTCCTCCACCCTTGAGTGTTGGTGAAGGTCGCATACATTCAGATTCTGTCGGTGGTGCCATGCTGAGGCCAAGTGGAGGGCGTTGATGATTCGATGGAGAAGGACGTTCCTTACCTGTATTCTCGCTATTGGTGAGTTAGGAGAGGCAAGGCTGGATTGCAAAGGGTGTAATCGTGGGTCGCTGTTGATGTTGAGGGTAGATACTGGATACTGATACTGGAGTATTAGTCATACACCGTTTTAGGCAGGTAGCCCCTGAGAGATACCTGTCTCCTTTCATCCTCGCACAAGTAGGAACGGGTGTCGTGTTGCTTCCTCGTCGGTGTACTAAAATAGAGCCATCCCATGAGTCACTTTGAGCTGCTATTTGATGGCCTTTTCTCCGGCATGGCCAGGAAGCTGTTTGGGACCCCCTCAAAATCTTGTCTTTCATGCACCACTGTCCTCAGTCTGGAGGAGGTGCAGGTAAGTACTGCAAAGAAAAAAAATACTGATGTAAATGTCAGTATGCTTGCATGGATTGCGGAAATCCAAGTGCCCATGCTTGTGCAAGTTGCAACTCAAATAAGAGGCACTTTGTAAAAGATACTTAGTCTCGCATGATGTGTCACATGAGTGTAAACCGTGTATATGGTAAACTACGTGCGTATACCAAGGCGATAAAGGATAAAAGATTAATTTGAATATATAATTGTTCCTTCATTAAATACTAATATCAAGATAAGATAAGGATGGATATGATAACACGATGACCTAATAGGACTAGGTCATCACCTGTTGTACACTTACAACGATGGGGACCTGCAAATATCCTTTTAAACATACTTAACAAGCACGTAACTACATATAATACATAGTAGAAGATACTTATTCTCACTGTTGGGCGGTATGGCTATTTTTGCCTGTCAACCAAGTCTTCATGTACCGTGCTAAGTCATTTTTCACTAAGTCATTTTCCCTTTTTTGGAATCCAGTATCTGGACCGGCATTTCGGCTTAGCGTGAGACCTCGCAGAGTGCCGCAAGATACTGGACCTAAATAGGAAACTCCCACGAATTTCCAGCTGTCGACATCCAAACGCTTTCCATCAGTTCTCACCACTTGAAACGGATAGAAAATTTCCGCGGGAGGTGCCGTAAGCAATTTTTATTTACACTGTGCATTCTGAGGTACGTAGAGCTACTATAATCCCCCTTTCTTTCTCTTTTTCTTCTTTCTTCCTTTCCTTTTTTGGATTTCTTTTATTTATTTTTTATTCGACCCTCAACACCAGTATCGAGCCGTAATCGTGGTAGGTGACTCGATGAGAAAAGGTTGACTGCTACCGATGTTCGTTCCTAGCCTCACGACTAAAACGAGGACTCGTATGACCGAGCCGTTCTTTGCATCGAGGGTTTTTGATGCTCCACAATGAATCATCGACAAGCGGTCGGTTTGAGGGATTACGAGAGAAAAGAGTCGCGGTTCATCAGAGCTGCAAAGGCGCTTTGCCATGGAGGAGAGTTCGGTCGTGTCTATGCGCGCGACTTTGACTCCGTCTCTCATTCGTACAATATCTAGGACACAAGGAGTCCGGATCCGTGAGGTAAGCCCCACGATTTCCTTATAAGTAGAGATCGTTCGTCCTCGAAAGCTCCAAGCACGAGTCCAATTTGGATAATACTAGTAGCCCGAGCCTCTCGCCAAGAAAGGCAGATGTCGTACCCAGAACAAACCGTCATAATTCTCTCTTCGGGAATACCTAAATGAGTTTCCGAGGCATATGCATCAGAGCTAGAAGCACATGAATTTGTCACAGAATGTAGTGGTCATGGTTAAACACTCCAAAAGCGGAGCGTGAAACGGTCACGGTCGTCTATAGCGCTTACGTAAGCTTGTGCTGAATTTCACGATCGCGTTGTGTTGCGTCATTTGACCCCAATGCTTTGTTCTCGGCACATTCTACGCAAGTACTCATGCGCCCCAATCATCCAGTCAAGCTCGGATGCAGCCGCACGGATCCACGGAAGAGCAATTTGCTGGCACCTTGCCCGATACGCTTTGTCTTTTACAGCTTAGCGCAATTCACGCCCAGCCCTCGCATCTGTCATCAAACACAGGAATGTTCATCGACATCGTCCCATCATTCCATGTCTCTCCCTGTACTCCCCGGAATCAAGGACGCAACCCTTCTCTCTGGGCTGTATGTGTTCGAGCAGATATACCAGGCCAAGGGTTCTGCTGAGGTTGTCAGATTTGGTGAGGCCACTAGGTCGGTGAGAGGGACCTTCGTTGCCGGGCGAGAGTCAGGCAGGGTATCAAGCGAGGATGAGTAATCCGATTGCAGCCCGACCGCACATTCGTCATGCGAGTTCTCGGCGTACGACGAGTACATTTATTTTCTCCTGCATCTCGCTATTATTGACCGGTTTGAGCAGCCCTTGCAATCAACGTCAGCCTCATCCGAGTTAGAGAAACATCTCACCGGTCCCGCATCGATATCTCCTGCATCGTTTCAGACTTTTTCTTGGTACATGATGGACGGACGATGGTATAAAGCATCTAGTGAACCATGGAACAGACCCAAGAGAGAAAAACCAGCGATATCTTGGTGCCGAGTATGTCTTGTCTCTTCCATCTTACTTTCGCTGACCCACGCGAACAGCACCGAATGCCTCTAAGGCCGTTTGATTGCCAAGAGAAATATTTCGCACAGAATCTCAGGGGGAAGGGACTCGATGGGCGGCTTCCGGGTCTCAAAGTCAGCTGACTTTGAGATGGCTTGCAGGTTCCAGAGGTTTGTTCGTCTCGTATTGGCACCTGTGAAATTGAGCCGATTGTCAGAAGGATTATGTACGGAAAAGAATTTCTCATCTTGCGTTCCCTTGGTCTTGACCGTGCTTCAAGAAACGAGTGAGACGTAATTTATGTATCCGTTCGCTGGATCACGAATAACGCCCACTGGGGTAAGTGAAGATAAAAACTGCTGAAGAACGTCATTTCCAAAGCCGATGATGGAAACTGAATTGATTGGTCCACTAATGATTAGTCGGGGGGGTCAAGTATCGGGCCGAACTAGCCGCACACTTCATCCCCCTTACTCCCATGCTGAACTCTCGGACACTACCGACTACGAAAAAGAGACTGGCGGGTTCATGCGACAGGTGCCGTATAAAGAAAGGTGAACTAGCCTGTCATTTATAACCCAGCGAGTGGACTTGAATCTGTGGCAACGCGAGTACATAGAATACTGCAATAGTAATCCTGAACATAGTGGAGGACAGTTCGGTCCAAATCTCCAGATCTATGTCCCCAGCATGATATTCATCGCAGCGACAGTTTAACTTCCCTATTTATGAATACTTGACCTTGAGCTAATCATTTCCTCCCAGTTAAATGTAGGTCATCGGCTTTTCTCACCGTACCTAAACGAATTCAACAATTATTTTTCTATAGGTGACAGCGCAACGATACAAGACAATATTTGTTCCAATTGTGTTGTATCCAATGCAGAATGCACACATGCAGATCTAATCAAGGTCCGCCTTCATTCTTTGTCGGAGTGTGATGAGATCTTTGTCTGCATAGAGACGTGGGTCAATGTCAAGGTTCGAGTTAGTTGTGTCGGCGCAAACATTTGGCCCTGATCTGTGTCACCCTAGACATGATTCCCTTCCTGCCATCGGGAGCTCAAAAAGACATGGGCCTGACATTAGGCACGTTGCCATGGTTGCTCGATATTTTACATACTAATGTGGCGCTAACAGCTATGTTCACAGCTTGGAACGTCGCCTGAATCAGTTGGAACGTATCCTCAAAGAGGTGCAGACGTTCTCTGGCTGATCACGAGTCGAGAATTTCTCTTATTTTCTGTAGGTCAATCTGCCCAAAGAAACGGCGGAACGGGAAACGTCGGTTCACGGTGTGCCAATATCCAGTATATCTCAACAAGCGAGTCGATCAAACGAGAATATTGAACCAGAGGATGACTTTTCACACTCGTATCTCTTAGAAAGTTTGAAACGACTGTCGATCCACCATTTCGAGAACTTTGATCAGAGGTTTTATGGAAGTTCAAGCAGTTTTTCGCTCTTCACTGATGCCATCTCTATCGCGAGGAAGTCTACAGGCAACAGGAATATAATACAATTCCGAGATTATTTCGATTTACAGCCGGTGTGTCTTCCTTTCGGTTCCCTGCTGCTCTCGATTCATGGAGATTGCCTTAACTAGTGGGAACAAGCAACGGCCAATGCTGAGGTTCCTCGTTATGTATATCCTGACAGTGACCTCATCCAGAGCCTCATTTCCATTTATTTCGAAACCATTAACCCAATTTTTCCTATTCTGCATCGACCTACATTCGAAAAGAACGTTGACGAAGGTTCACATTTGCGAGACGATAGCTTCGGTGCTGCATTACTTTTTGTCTTGGCAGTTGCCTCGCGATATTCTAATGACCTGCGAGTTTTGGCCGACCCCTGCTCGAAGCTTTCCTCTGGATGGAGATTCTTCGAGCAAGTCAACATCTTCAAGAAGGTCGTTTACGCTCCTCCATGCTTGTATGACCTTCAAGTCACCGTTGTAAGCAGGAACTACATTCTGGCTCCATAGACTAAAAGCTGCCCTGACAGCTCGGGGGAATATATACCATAGGAACCTCTATTCCTGAGTTCGGCTGGACCTTGATTGGAGCTGGACTACGTTCTGCGATTGATATAGGATTGCATAGACGAAAGCCGGACGGTTACAAGTTCACAGTCGAAGACGAGCTCAAGAAGCGATCGTTTTGGTATGTGCAATTTGAAGTTGTTGCCAATGCGACATTGTCATAAGAATGTATACAGGGCACTTATTTTCCTCGATCGACTCGTAGGCTTATACGCTGGATATCCTGCCATGATGCGGGATGAGGAGTACGTTGTCCATCCAGATCACGGATCTCTATTCAGATAATGTTTCAGGTTCGATTTACAGATGCCGATTGAGTGCGACGACGAATACTGGGACATAGCTCCAGATGGCCAAGTAGATTTCAATCAACCCTCTGGCAAACCTTCCAAAATCAGCTGTTTCAGCGCTTCAATAAAGTTGAGCGAAATAATGTCCGTTGCCATGAAAACATGGTGTTCTCTCAAGAAAGCTCGAGATATGTTAGGTCTCACGGGAAAGAGTTGGGAGCAAAGGCTAGTCTCCGATTTAGATTCATCCCTCAATGCGTGGGTGGACTCAGTCCCTGATCACAGTATGTGTTTACTGGTCCCCGTCAGATTTCTTACTAACTCTGGCTTAGTCCGTTGGAATCCCAGATGCGATAATGAAACATTCTTGTATCAGTCCACGACCCTGTACAGTGTCTACTACATGCTTCAGATACTCATACATCGACCCCTTCTACGCACGGACTGTCCATTGTCCATGCCTTCCCTCGTAATCTGTACAAACGCGGCGAGGTCTTACACTCGAATCTTGGAAGCTCATAGGACAGGCATAAGAACCATCAATCCCCAAATAATTGTATGCATCTGACTCCTCTCGCCTTTCTGTTGATTTATGTCTACATCCAGATCGGTACATTCACCTCTGGTGCTGTGTTCGCTATGAACACCTGGAATCACAAACGAGCGGGTCGTGCTCCAAACAAAAAAGACGTTGCCGGATTTCAAGTGTGTCAAGCCACTTTCGAAGATGCCGCTGATACGTGCGTGGTTCCTCCCTTCTGGATAAAACAGGGCTAACGTTGGCTAGCCGACAGGTGGAATATAGTCGGACGTTCACTGTGAGCCTTCCGCCAAGACTTGTTTGCATGACCCGTATAACAGAGCACGTAGGATCCTATTTAGAGCCATGGCTTCTGTTGAGAGTCCCCCACCACGTTACCATGAAAACGCTACTGTCGCCCCAGCTCCCTCTACATGGAGCTCGTATGGAGCTGCGCCACAAAGTGCACTTGTTCAAAATGTCCGGCCCTTTTGTAACATTACTTTCTCCCGTTTCGTCTTGAACATCGACTAACGAGACGTGGCTTAGTAGATGAACAGACAACACACTTGGATGATGACTTGGCGAGTCTGATAGGTGCCGGGTTTCACTCACCCCTTGGGCCTCACCTAGAGTCATCATATATCACTCCGGAATCAGGGTTGGGTGGAGAGCTGTCTATCGACATATGGACTGACGCACCTCCTGGATTTGGGTAGGTTAACTCTCCATACCTGTCCTCTAGTGCATGATGCTGATGTTTCGTGTCCGCTAGTTTTTCGGAGTGGAATACCTATGTTGCAAGCATGGCTCACGGAGATAATGAATAGCCTTGATAAAATCTTGTAGCGATGCCGATACCAGAACGTCTGATTGTATTGTCAACTCTAAATGCATGCATATACAAGCAGTGATGTATAGTATAGCCTGAAACCTAATCTCGGTGCATCGTGTGTGAGCCTACCAGCTTCTGCGCAGGACGGAAGTGTCTCGACTTCACCTGATATCGAGAATCGAGATGAATCCTGTAGTGCTGCGGCGTTATCATCATAGCAGCGCCTACTAAGGTATGAGCTCTGTGTGCCGTTTACTTAACTTACGCTGAATGAAAAGACGATAAAAGATTCGATCGCTCCTTGATCACTATACTTCTTCTTTTCGCCTTCCCTCTTGTTTCTGTGACGGTTGTACATTTTCTTGGTTCCATTGCAGCAGGTAACCAACCGTTCTACTAGTAATAGTCTACGAAGGTTACTTGGTCTTGTGCGCACAATATCCCCACATCCAATAGTCTTGTAGTATGATGTAGATCCCGCACTTATAGTACCTCGATATATTTTGTACAGTATAACCACGATACAACTGGATCCTTCAACGTAACACGTTCAATGGTATGAAGGGGGTTTGAACACCCTTACCTGTGCACCCAGTATCGAAGCTGAAAGTTCATTTGAGCTTTAATCAACAACTGCGCCCTGGGTACCCATAGACTGCGGACACGAAAGGGTACGTGCGTAAGTATTTTCATACCCAGAGGTCATAGTATCGAATACCTCTGGCAAGAAGGGTCCTACACCCTAAATACAATTGAGCCAAAACCAGCTCTCCTGCGTCTCATTCTTGGGTTCGCCTCCGTGGTCCGGAGAAAAACGCTGTTCAGCCGAAATCTGGTCAAAAGGATTATAAAGAGTATTCGTCCTCAAAAGGTACACAGAATCTCCATTTTGTTTTCCGTCTTTTCTGATCCAAGCAGGAGTCCCGTTTGGATGGTACCGAGGGCGTAACACGTAGTCCGAGCTCGCAAAGAAAGGAAGTTGTCTTACCCAGAACAATTCAGGCATACTTCTCCCTTCGGGAATACTTGAACAAGTTTCCGAGTCCGAGCGGTCAGAGCTAGAAGCACATGAATTCAAAAACGGAGCATGAAACGGTCACATTCGTCCATGGTACTTATGTAAGCTCATGTTAGATTCCACGTTCGCGTCGCCTGACGCCGATGCTTTGCTCTTAACACGTCCTACGCGAGTCGGACCATGCTCAAGCACCGACTGGCGGCAATCATCCAACCAAACTTGGACGAGGCCACATGGATCCAGGGAAGAGAAATTGACGGTGCTTTGCTGCTCGATACACTCTGTCTCTTACAGCTTGATACAATTTCTTCGAGGGCCTTCCTCCAACTACATGCCCTGCCCTCGCATCTGTTATAAAACCTAGGAACGTTCATCATCGTCGTCCCATCGTTTTTCGCCTCGCCCTGTACTTCCTGGAATCAAAGACGTGGACATCCTCTGTGGGCCGTATGCATTCGAGCAGATATGCCAGGCCCAAGGCTCCGCTGGTGTTGTCGGATTCAGTGAGATTACTAAATCGGCAAGAGGGCCATTCCCTGCTAGGAGAGGATCAGGCATACTGGTGTTCGCTGGCAGGGTATCAAGTACATGCAGCCCGGCACCGCTTCGTCATCTACTGTAGTCTCGACTTCATCAACCGAGCGTTTGGTGTAGGACGTGCCCGATGCATTTTAACGGGTTGTGAACGACCTCCCCTTCCCTTTCTGACACCTACATCCTTGCCATTCTGCAGAAGCGATAAACACAACACGTTCACCCTCCCCGACAGTGAATATGAAGGATGCCGTCAGGTATCGACGCTATGACCAAACGGAAGGATTTTACAAGTGTTGTTGGGTTTACCGACTCCGAAGCTTCTCAGCGAGAATGGTGGACCCCGCTCCCGAAAATTTCAACTAGGCTTTGAAGAGAAGAGCGGTGATTCGGAGTTTGTGAGATCAGGTTTTTCTGGTACAAGATGAACGTTTGAACGGGAAATAGTAGCAAACATTGAGCGAATGCTATATTGGTGCCGAGTACGTCTTGTCTCTTACATTTTGCTATCACTGACCTATTTGAAAAGTATTAAACAATTTCATTCCCATCCCGATATACAACTGTATGTAGCCATGTGAGAATATCAACCAACCCGGACCACCACAAACTCAACATGTACTGCCCTCATATTCCGTGCCCCGATTATTCTTGAATGTTCGATCTCTCACACGGCAGCGGGCTCTGTGAACGGGCGCTCCTCCTAGCCGCCGGCTCGGTTCCTTCTCTGTCGCTCGCGGGTTCATCAACACCGTCCCCGACAACCATAGGTTTCCCAGTACCTCACCGCAGAACATCAGGGATGTGATGCAATGAGTTGTAGATAACCCACCCTTCCTCAACTCTAATATCGACGTCCTCCTCCACTCGGCAAGAGCGAAGAGCATCCTTCTTCTGCCCAGCTCTTTTTGACCGTGCAGCTCTCTTCGTTGTGACGCATACAATCGAATTTGAAGGGACCTGTCAGTCAGAGAGTTCCGTTGAATTTGGCATGTGTGTCGACTGGACGAGAGGCTCATACCATCGACTATTGAAAAAGTGTTGGTGCTCAGGAATGTGGATGCAGGATGAACGGATCTGCTACACGCAGCCTGAGAGTATTAGGAGCTTGTATCTTTCTCACAATGCCAAGATATTCGTGGTTCAAAAAGCAGACGTCAGGCTCTTCCGATCCCTTCTTTGTTTTTGACAAATGTCAAATGTTGATCAAGTCCTGGGAATGCACAGATTCCAGGAAGAGATATGAAAGGGCTTCCTTCTCATAGCGCGTCGTCATGAAAATGTTACTATTACCCCGGCTCCCTCTACATGGAGCTCGTATGATGCCATGCCACAAACTGCACTTGTTCAAAACGTCCAGCTCGTTATATACTAAGGTATGAGATGTTGGGTGCCGCTGCTTTAACTCAGGCTTAATGAAGCGAGGAAAGGATTCGACCGCTTCTTGATCACTGTACTTCTTCATTTTGACTTCCCTCTTGCTTCTATTACAGATTTTCCGCTTTACTTACTCCATCGACCATCAGAACCCTAAACGCCCAGAACTGCGGACCGAACAGCAACTGCACTTCTATCACCATGAATAGGCGTGTGCGCTACAGTTTGGCTACGGCACGTAGGTAACACGCAGGTGCTGTCCCACCTTCGTCATTTTATGCACGGCCAACGGACGAGTACCGCATGGTAGCACTATTATTAGGACGGGTATAGTAGTACTTAAGGATGCAGGCCTCAGCTTCGAAGGTTGAGGAACCGTGCTTCAGAACGTCTAGCCGACTCTTTCCCTATCTCGCTCAACAGCCATGCCCAGAATCCATACCACATACGACAGTGACAATGAAGACTCACAAAGCTCTTCTGGCGCTCGAAATGACGCCCGTGCCCGGATACCCGATGATTCCGAAGACGATAAACAGCTGGAGCAGCTCGTCGAGAATCTGACAGCCTATTTCTCCCGACGACGACGAAAATCCACCCGGGGTATGATGGGCATACAGCGTCGAGTACATATAGTGAAAGGTGCGTGAATTCATCCCAGGGACTTGCCGTACATCTCATCATAAGTTCAGGAAATGATCCATTCAACTACGAAGAGAAATTCCCGGAAGATAAAGAGCATGAGGAGTTGGGACCCACCGCCCGGGTATGGAGAACATACTTGGAGGAGTGCGCCGCGTATGATATCGAGAGAGTGGAGGGATGGCGGGATGCGTTAGATGTCCTTCTAGTTTTCGTGAGTGCTACGTCGAAAATGATCCTGCCGTCATTAATAGATGTCGGTGATCAGGCGGGTCTTTTCTCTGCAGTGGTCACCACATTTGTCGCCCAGACATCTCAGAGCCTCCAGGTCGACAATGGGGCTATCACTGCCTCGCTTTTGTTCGAGCTCATCAACGTCCAGCGTGCGGCAAACAACGGTTCCTTGGTGAACGATGTTCCCCGTTCAGGCCTTACTCCGTTCTCGGTTTTTCATCCCACTGCCTCCGATTCATGGGTCAACGGCCTTTGGTTTGTCAGCCTCTCGCTTAGCCTTTCAACTGCGCTGTTCGCCGTTTTGACGAAGCAATGGATCCACCAGTATATGTCGGTCCCCTCTGGGACACCGCGTGATAGGTGTCGTGTGCGTCATTTCCGATACATGGGGCTAGAGCGATGGCATGTGGACCTCATTATTAGTATGCTACCCGTCCTTATGAGCCTATCACTCGGCATCTTCCTCGGAGGTTTGGTTATTTTCCTCATTCCTCTACGTGTACCAATTGCATCTGCCGTCGGATCCGTCGCATTCATATCATTTGCCGCGTACATCGTCACCAACTTCCTTCCTATCATATATCCGTCATGCCCTTACAGGACCCCATTAGTGCAGTACATGTTCCCGACATATGCTTATGGCATTCGACTTTGTCACTGGATCATTTCTCGCTTCTTCCGCCGTGGGCCCCCAGGAAAAGCGGAGGCCAAAAAGTCAACTGGGCATACAGAACGCACTTCAGGAGTGGTGCTCGAACAGCCCGTTCGCTCATTACGAGCTGCTGAACATGCAGCTGTAGGCCTCAGCGTGGATGACACAGATTTAAATGCACTATCTTGGCTGTTTGAGATCTCATCGAATCCTAGCGTCCATAATATTGTTGTACAGTCACTCAGCGCATTACCACTGAGGTCAGTCACTTCTCTGAAGTTGCAGATGGAATCTCCAACCCGCCAATCAATGGACTCTTTAATGTCCCGATTGGAACAATCTGCCCTAGAGCCCATTATCTGCGAGCTTCTACACACAGTGCGTAGTAACGACAGTAGCCCTCTCATTGCAAGGGAGTTAAACCGTTACATCCGCATACATCTTCGCTTCGCTACTAGGCCCGGTCTCAGATTGATCACATCATTTTCAGAGAATGAGTTGCCCCCAGGCACTTTGGCAGCTCTGCAATCTGTCGGCCACTTTCCTTCTGTCCTGTTGAATACAGTCTTCACTGCCTTGCAAAATTCAGGGGATGAGCCACAACTTTGCCTGCAACCTATTGTATGGGCATCAATACTTCGCAGGGTCCATCCCTTATATTCAAATATCAATGTTTCCTTGCTCTTAAACGAAATCCCTACATCCTTTTGGCATCCCATGTTTCCTACCCCTCCAGTTGTCTTCACTTCGGGTGCTTTACGGCTTATACCTGAGCTACCAATCACACCCGAGATGGAATCCCTTCTGGAGGGATTGAAGATTTCATCACATTTCTCTGAAGTGGATGAACCTGTCCCTCTCTATACAGCCATCCGTACATGTCTGTATCAATACATTTTTGAGACCATCATCCAAAGCCATGAAGACATTCAAAATGTCCGGGGCAACATTGACTATCTTTATCCTACCAACGAGTTGCCTCAGGATCCCAAGCTATGTTTTCTTCTCAAAATGGCCACCACTCCCTCTCTTTGGGACATGCCCAAGGTTACCTACAATGGACCTTTTGATTTTGAACTCCGTTACAGCTACACTTTTATTGGTCGAATTTTGCTTAATATGGGGGTCTATCTGGGTGTTCACAAATTTTCACTTATCGACAAAAACATTCCTTCTTTTAGTTTGGATGTCAATCGCCTGGCGGTCCTGAAATTGTTGTACAAGATGATCTCATTGGCTGAGTTTGGCAATGCCAGTGGTCCACTGCATGTTAAAGATTGTTGCATCACCTTAATCATCTTTCTCCGAGTACTCAATTCCACATTACACCCTCCTTTCCTTCCCAAGGACTGGTGCACCGAAGAATTAGCTGCAAACTCCGTTCAACTTGCTTTTGAAGATGATGAATGGCAATCATGTGTACGTAAATACTTGGTGGTGTTCGAGGAAGATTTCCAACACTTTACACCAGCAACAGAACTTGTCCTTTATTTTTTCTCGTGTCCTGTTTTCGTCAACCAAGCTGTTCAACATTTTGTTACCCAACGTCTCTTTGATTCGGTGGCAGATCTGCCTAGATCTGTCTCAATAGATATCCTCGATTCAGTAACTGTTGTTTGTGAATTTCTTCTTGCGTTGGTACCCGATAGATTGGATTCCCAGATATTCCAGGAGGCCAAAGATTATGTCTTCGAGCCTCCAAACCTCTTCACCACTTGTGCTCTTCTCCTTGTTCACCATGATGAAATCAAATCGAACCCCGTCCTTCGATACCTTGCACTCCTATCTCCCAATCATTCATCCTGGCACGAATGTCTGGAAAAACTCGATACAGTGTCTGACTACTTTGGTTTGAGTGCTTTTAATTTGAATCAGATAAATTATTTTTGTCGCAAGGCAGAATTCCAGGTGTTCGTTCGAGGGGGGTGTGTAGGTGACTATGGGATGGATGGCGCTAGGTCCAAGCAGGATGATACTGATCGTCCGGATGATCCACCAACGAACATGCCTTTGACGTCGTCGCTTTTACGCCCGTTCCGGTGGTATCGCAATAGAAAGTTGAAAAACAAAGAAGCAGAGAGTGGTGGTGACAATGTGTAGATGCTTTACCTATCGTATATGTTGTGAAATCGAATAATTATCACTGTCCAGACATGTATATATTTTTCTTAAATTGAAACCCCCATCTTTTGTACTATCGATAGTTTATCATCCCGCCGCTCTTGTAAGTAGTCCGAGCCGAGCTCTCTAAAGATCCTTTCACCGATGCACCTGTCAGGCGTTGTGTACTATCAAGTGTCACTAATCATGTTACAGTTGGCATCAGGGTCTTCAGCCTGCATGGTTGCACCCAGCACACATCCTCCACATCTTTCCATGTAGTCAAACTTTGTTGTTTGAAGACATGAGGTCATGAAGTCTCCCATGAGCATCTTCCATATCTGGACTGGCGAGCAGGTCCTCGGACAACATATCAAGTAAAAGCGGCTCGAAGTCATCCAATCCTTGATATCCTTAAGAAAAGGCAGAGTAAGCAATACTGTAAGGCTGGGGAAGAATATTACCTTATAAATGTCAAAGAATGTAGCACCTGCATTGTACCCATCCAGCTTGAATGGATAACACGGTTCGCCAAGAGAGAGCTCTGGCGAGGGGCATCTACTGCAGCGGAGATTTATGGTCATTAGTAGGGAACTTTACTTGTCTGCTTTTGAAATCGACTGAATTACTGGATGGGGCTGATGCGACGTGGTTCAAAATCCAAAACTTGAAGTGAATAAGAACTGACCCAGATGTCGAGATTGTGCATGGATTCGAGATCCTGCAAGTAGACAATTAAATGGCGGATGAGTATTACGTAGTGAGGGATAGGGTATAGGCCCGCCTCTAACTGTTGACGAAGAGATCCCGCAAACTCCGGCCGACAGTGAAATTCGGGGTCATGGCGTAGCTTCAGCAACGGCATGACCACGAATACGGGCTGGTCTTTGTCATCAGAGATAGGTATGACTGCATTGAACAGTATAATTTCGTGATACATCGAATCTGCGAAGATGCTTTGCCATGAAGAGTTCGGCCGTAACGACTTTGGCTCCGTCTTTCATTCGGAGTGCATCTAGGACAGGCGGCGGCTGCAGTGCAGTCAACCCGACAGTTCAGAAGCAAGATTTCCGTGTTCGGCCTCAGAAGATACCCAGACTCTCCATTTCGTCCTTCCGTCTTTTCTGATCTAAGCAGGAGTCCAATTTAGACGTTACCAAGGGCGTAACCATGATGTAGCCCGAGCTTGCCAACAAAGGCTGACGTTCTACTGAGAACAATTCAGGTGTAATTCCATGTTCGGAAATATTTGAACCAGTCATTGAGTCAGAACCCAGAGCCAAAGCGCATGAATTAGCCATAGAATGTGCTGATCAAGGTTAAACAACTCCAAAAACGAAGCGTGAAACGGTCACATTCGTCCATAGTGCTTATGTAAGCTCGTGCTGTTTCCACATTCGCGTCGCTTGATCCCGATGCTTTGCTCTCGACACGTCCTGCGTGAGTTATACTACACTCACGCATTCACTGGCGTCAGTCGTTCAGCCAAACTTCGACTAGGTTGCACGTCTCTTACATTTGAAGCCCTTCCTTCAATGCCACACATGCACATCTTCTGCCCTCACATCTACATCAAGCCTACGAACGTTCATCCCCATCGTCCCATCGTTCCCTGTCTCCCGTGGTCCTCTTCTTTGGGCCGTATGCATGCAGGTAGACCCGCTAGGCATAGGGTTCCGCTGGCGTTGTCGGATTCGGTGAGATGAGGCAAGGGTTAGGCAGGGTATCAAGTGGGAATGAGTGAATCAGAATGCAGCCCGACCCTGCTTTCGTCATCTACTATAGCCTCAATGTCATCACCGAGTTCTTACCTTCCCTTCCCTGGTTCCCGACACCGACATCCTCGCCATTATGTAGCAGCGATAAACACAGCGCGCTCGCCCTCCCCGAGCTGGACGTACACATGCCAACGGATGTAAGGATGCCTTCAGGTGTCGACGCAGATGGGTATCGAAGGCGCAATGAAGGAGTCGAAAGGGAATGGTTGTGGACGTTCTGTGGCTTTTAGCTCCAAGTTGAATTTGCAAGTTCCTCTTCGTTCCCCGTACCCCCGGACTCATTTTCGGTGTACAATGCGATGAGTCGATCTCGCCCGAGACTTGTACGGCACCTCTTGCTCATCTGAGTCGCATACAGCTGCCGTAATCGTCGATGAGTGCAACTCTTTTGGGGTATAAGATTCATAGATGACGGCAGTAAGCATTGTACAAGCCAGGGAAGCCGGAGGGATGAACGATGTCTTGCTGCTTAGTACGTTTCTTTTCTCCTGCAACTTGCTATAGCTGACCGGTTTGAACAGCCTTTGCATTCAACGTCAACCTCAGTCGAGTTGGAGTAATATCTCACCGGTCCTGCATCGACATCCCTTATTCTTGATACACGACGGACGGACAATGACATCAAGCATCTTGCTCCGATCGGATAACTTACCCTTCTCCGACTCTGGCATCTTGATCCTCAGCGGCTCGGTGAGGACGACGAACATCCCCGCTCTCCAGAAGTTGTAGTCCCCCTCCCCCCTTGGCAATTTTTTCTCTGAAGTGCATACACTCGGATATGCCAGACTGGGGGTTCCGTTGCATTCAGATTCTGCATGCGCATTGACTCCAGTGATATCGGCGCGTGGTGTATGGCGATTTCACTGCAAGTCGTCTCGGCTCCCAGGATCGTGGATGTGATCGAGTGGGAGTTGATGAATTTGCCCCAGAGTTCTAGGTGTTTGTATCTAGTTTGCAATACCGATTTTTGGGACCAAAGTAGACGCTGGCTCCTCCGATCCCTTTTTTTGTGCAAATCGCGGCAAGAAGTCTCCATCTGATGGTACTACTGGTCCCTCGCATCCTAATAAGAAAACGAAATTTCTAAAAATCATCGAGCTCTACTATACCCCGCTTGGGATTCGAACCCATATCAAAATCTTCTATCCAATATACCACAGGGGAACGGTTAGGCTCACCTGATCGACGGTGTTGAGACCAAAGGTAGAATAACCAAACCGTCACTTCTATCATCCACTCAATGTGGTAACGTTCTAGGAGTGAAGTTCTCAAACACAGACGCAAGTATTGGTTGCGCCCGGGATATGCTGATCATGTGCGTTAAGGTATTTATTACGGTGCGAAGACGAGAAGGGGTCCAGGAACCATGGAAATTGGCTCGATACAACGTTGTCGAAAAAAGTCTCACTTCCATGAAGTAATGTCTCGTTGGGAGTCGAACCCTCGTACGCATCGACATGTATACTTTCCGATACACCTGTAAAGAGAAAAAATGAGGTGCTCGTGAGAAGATAAACAGCACACGGGTGGCTAGCGTGAACAAAATTTCCAGGCGCAACCCGAGAGTATTAGGATTTTGTTGTCTACTTTGCGATTCTCTCGAAGCCAAGATCTTCGTGACTATAGTCATCGTACACTTCTTTATTTTGGATGCTTCGCAAGATGAATATCTATCAAGCGCTGGGCATGATATGACGAATCCAGGTGAGGGAATAAACATAACTTCATTTATTCTAGGTTATCATCAGCAAGCATCTCCAGTCTCTTGATGCTCGTATGAAAAAGAAAAGCTCATATAAAAAATATGTCTACTTGATGGGGATCATCCAGCTAGGAGTCGAACTTAGGATGGGTGTTCTAATCAATAGCCTACGGGTTGACAGTGGTTGGATCTTGCAGGGATGGATGTACGTCAATCAGCGTGCCACCTGAGTAGCTGCCAGTAAAACTCGATGAATAGAAAACCCTTCCGTTCGAACTGGGGTCAAAGGGATTAGCCTGCTAAAATATTCAAGCCAAAGTTCCGGAAACAACAGCCTGAACGATGACCTGGAGCTTCCTCCCCGTAAGATCCATCGGCTCTGGGAAGCACAGGGCCCCGGGTTCATAAGCTCCCAACAAATGAGGATGTCGCAACACACATGTCGCTTTCCACGCTTTTGCATGCTTTCTGTAATCCTTCTCAGTCGCATTCTCTCGGATTGGTGGAGAGTAATAAAAGCAATCCGAAGGTTCGCAGTAGTATCGGGTGGAAGGAACTACGTAAGGGGAGTTCGTAATCCTCTTTGGATTCAACGAGTACGCGCGACCACAGCGGGGTAAAACGTACCACGAGGGTTTCAATAACAGCATGTAGTACAGCATTGTTTTGCGGATGCTTGTTATTGGTGTATCTCAAGCTCTTCGCGCTTTTGCCATCTGGCGAGAGGAGAAAGTCAAGCGATGGATGAACATGATCTTAAGACTTGCTCATTGGCTCGTGGGTGCCAGCATTTCTCTGCATCAGAGACGTTCTCGAGAGGTGCAACAGAGGATATTAGGGATTTGGGGAAGCTTGATTCAATTAGGCTGTCTGACCACCAGACTCGGCGATAGCAAGATACCTATCATATAACCTGTTAGCGAAAAAATACTTACTCGCCTCAATCCTGGTCTCTGGATCTCGAACAGAAGTGTACCCTTCAAGTTCGTCGAGTCGATCTCGTCCCCCTGAAGTGGTCGACACTCGTAGCTCCCTGTCTGAGCTGTCGCGTCCTCTTTCCACTTGGCACGGATTGTGGGCCCTTGTACTTGTCCCACCAGTTGGGCTTGTCGCGTATTGTGGCAGGGAGCTCGCACATGTTAAGCTCGTTGAACTATGAAAACATCAGTAGGAGAAATATGAGTTCGGTAGACGGCATACTGGGACTGGTTCATCTACACCCTCTGGTTCCTCTCCCCAGTGACGGTGACCTTCGAGTCGTTCGAGGAACGGAAGCCGGCACGTGCTCGTTGGGTGGAGATTCGACTTGGGAACGGTAGTTCTGTTATTGTCCATCAAAATGGCGTTCCCGGTAAAGATGGGACTATCCTCTGTTCAACAGTCTGACATAAGTAAAATGTGAAACGTAGATAAATTACTGGGTGGTGGAGGAAAGACAGAGGTCTACGAAGAGGAATCTTCACGGATAGTAGGAAAGTCGTTTATCCTTTTAGAAATCGTGGCTCCTTGATATAACACAACGTCGTCCTTGTTGAGGCTTGTTCGCTGCCCGGGCCGAGAGGTTTCAAACTGTAATTCCCACGCCACAGACGTGTTACTTGCTCCCGCGGAAATACTCTTAACGCGTTTTTCAACAAAAAAACACGCGTCTCTGTATAAATACTACGCTACCTCTGTCAAAAATAGATAAGAACCTTTCGCAAGAACGCCATTTCTGGAAGATTCATCTCACCAATTCATATCAGCAGGAGGCGTGATTTTGGTGCCTGATTTGTCCAATTTCTCATCGTGAGAACCTACAGAATAATATATCGTGGTCAGTCGGGCATATAATTGTTTACCTAAATTATCTAATACTTGGTGGATCGATCGGGTGGGTTACATTAGGACCATTTCTAATCACCTGTATATTCTAGAAATTAAACAAGCCAGAATATTAGGAGTGTGATACGAAACCGACAGTGATATTATTTGCGTATGGCATACGAGAAATAAAAACCTCTCACCGATTGATTTCCATAAGTATTGAGGCGGCCGCCGTCTAGTCTCTCGTAGACAGACAACGGACAGACCTATCGATGAACGGGAGGGACGGTCTGTATGTAATCTGTTGCTTAATCGGGCTATCTGCCTTGCAACCCGGTTATTACTAAGTATTACTAATTTGATGGGAACTCACAAGCGCGTAACTGATTTATTCATGGTCTTGGGACGTATTTGAAGACCAAAAAATGCTATTTATTTATGGTATGACATCTCTTACTGCATTAAATGAATTTATCATAAAGGAAAAGATGGTACATGTATGATTTTCTGTCTAGACGCGCTAACCGGCTTGGAATCGGCACACTAAACCTGCCGCCGGTATCCCAAAATACGACTCCGTCTGGCATAGTGTCGATCGACGGCAATCAAATTATGTCACGCTTTGTAATAGCGCGGTTGCAATTAAACCCCCTCGCGTTAACCAATAGACTAGCCGACGTCGTCGGCGTTGGGTTGAGAAGGACCGTGACCGTTATGGTCACTAGTTGTGACTTCAAATTGGCCAAAAATTGGCTCACATTTTGAATTTGGCTTCGGCACGACTATCATCTCGGACATCTCAAACTGGCACCAGTTTCGCATGTACTCAAAGCTTGCCTTGCTGAGTCAATCTCTTCCGATCCTGACGCTCTGCTGCGTGCTGACTCTACTGCCGGACCTCTCGCATGGTCAGCAAGGCAAGAAATTAGTCTAACAGTCACCAGTACGTCTTTTCGCCTACGTTTTGGTATCAAATTTCAACACACTTACATAAACAGCAATCAGGATTTTCATTCCAATATTTGAATAATAACGCATGTTGATCGAGAAGACCACGCGAGAATCCTAACAATACAGCGCAACCGACTGCACAAAGTCAGCGTGATTCAGACCTCCTCACTCCCGGGCCGACCCTCCGAACCTTTTTTTATGACCCTTCTTCTCCGCCCGCCGCTTCGTCGCTGTTCTTCATCCCGTCGATTCTGGCGTATTACTTGAACAGCTTAGTATGCCGTACGACGTCCTTTCCGATTCCGACATCTACGGCCACGGCACTCGGGCGATGGACATGTCTACTATTCTCGTTCTCCCAGAGCTGGGGTTCCTATTTTGCACCCTTGTTTCTGTACACGTTTGAGGGCTATGCCGGTAGATGTGAAGGTTTCCGTCAAGTTTTATCACGGACTTGTCAAAGCAGCCCCGAGACTACTGTTAGAAGGTATCGGCGAGAAGGACGTCCCTATCTACCCCCCTTTTTTTGGCGAGAGTTCGTCACAAAAGAGGACCAATACGTTAGCTATGTCTTGGTGCCTACGGGGGACAGACTCGGATATGATCGTGATGGACCCATACGGAGTGAACACAAATGCGAAGTTCACAATGTCCACGTGCGCGGGTATTGAGAACTGCATTTCTCTATCGCATACATTACGTGGGCACCGTTCACCTCGGTGGTACAGCAATCGATGAGTCAGATGCGATGGCTTGATATCGATACCGTTCTGTGACTCGACCGCTAAAGCTGATGACGTCTTTTTGGGGTCCTTTCGAGGTGACCTAACAAAGATTCCCTTGATGGCTGGCAGCAATTTTTGAATCAGACGCTGGTCGTAAATCACTGTGACAGGCATCATGCCCCAAAGCAGGTGTCCACCATGTACCCCAATTGTCTTATTCCATTCCACAACCTCAAGTGTACACCTTTTCCACGATCGTCTCCTCTGGAGGGTCATAGGCCGTGGATAACCTTCATTTTGACGTATGTGTCATGAAACTCCGATCACAAAGGTGGGTGGTTCTGGATAGAAGAGAACACTGGGTCTCTGTGATTAAAAGAGGCATTAAACCGCAGTCTCAACCAGAGGGATGGGAAACAAACGCAGCTGACGTGTGTATACGTAGCGTCGGGATATCTTGTAACAGACGACGTTGGCTCGGGCTTGTTTACTCCGATGTCTTGGATTCTGTCGCCACGCTAGTCTCGGTTGCGAAAGAAATCGGGAAGGTGGGTCGTTCGTGCTGAGAATTTATTCTCATTTGCGTTCCTCCTCATCAGATATAGAGATCCAGAAATTAAAAGAGAACTAAAGCTGGATAATGACGTCTGCATATTTCTTTAGCACTGTCGTCACAGTGACTATCCCCCGTGACTACCACTGCTATCCCGCACGAAGGACCCATGCCGTCGACCCGAAAGCTTAAAGATTCGATGATTCAGTAAGTGTCGAATATGAAGCATCACAAAACAATTTACCTACAACCAGCCTACGCCCCCCATCTCCATCCCGTCCCTGCAGTGGAGAATATGCTTCAATACTGGGTAAGTGAAATGTATGGTCAAAGGATGAGAAAGCAATTGATCAGTCGTGTTTTTTTCGTCACGCAAACATGTTGGGCGATGTCGATGAAGCATCATTTCGTGGGGGACAGAGTACTAAGGACGCTCACCACGGTGAAAATCCCGGCGACCTTGGTGGTAGTGCTAGTCCTTTCCCTCGTCGTCCCATTGGAAATCAAATGCTCTAACTCCTCGGCCTCTACACAGGTAAACGACCTCGCCGTCGTGCATGATATCATGGGCATAGGTTCGGAGTCGGTAACCGTGAATAGCCTCAACCTCGACATCTCCGCGGCGGTGATCCCGGCTCCTCAATTAAGTGAAGGAGAAATGCGTAAAATCTGTGGGCATGTACACACCAGAGCGGACGTCGTCACTTGGGTGATGCAGCGAACGTCAAAATAAACGAAACTTTGACAAGAGAAAATACGCACCATAGCCACACGTCCCACCTCCCTTTACCTGCGGTGGAGTTCAAAGCAGATAAGCCAATATTCAAACAGCGGAACGAAGAGAAAAAATCCAGTGGTTCAGTGGTGTTTGTTTTTCGTCACACAGGCGTTGGACGATGTCGATAAAGCATCATTTTGTAGGAGTATAGAGTGAGGACGCTCACCAGAGTGGAATACCGACGACATCGGTTTGGGGACGAACACTAGAACTCAACTTGGTTCGGCTTTTGAGGGAGAGTGTGTCTGGATTTCCTCCGGTGCCGGAGACGAAGTACTGACTCAGTGGATAATGTATATTTTTCTGTGATTCACAAACGGTACCGCATGGCTTTACCGGTGCTTGCAAATGTTTGGAAACAATTGATGGTAACGAATTTTCCTTCTCTTTCTCTTGTATGGAATACTCAGTCCACCAAAGAGAAATAAACGATTTATTGGCTGCCGCATCGACCGGGGAACGCACCAATGCTGCGGCGTACCAACCGTCTGACGCCTTCGATACCTAATTTTCTCCTACCCTACACCCAGTTCTAAAACGACGAATTCCCCGGAGGCGTATGCAGTCCCCTTCCCAGCCTAAACGCCCTCCTTCCAGTTGGCGTACACGCCGAGACAGGGATAGGACCACCACCCTTCGATATCTATATTTTCGGCCACCCTGCAAGAGCGGTAACCGTCCCCACCTCTCCCTTGTATCGTGCGTCCCTCCTCTCGGAGCTGATGTTCCACCTCTGAAGACCCATCTCTATATTTTCGCGCAGATATCGGCGACTCTGCCCCCGAGGGCTGACTCCAATCCCGCCTCAGCTGCTCCTACCCGTCCAATAAAAGTCCTACGACCAGACCCGAGGACTGGGTTCGTATAACAAGAGCAAGAGACCACCAAGAACTAAAGATGGATCCATATTGCGGGGCGAGTTCAGGAGTAGATGAACGGAGGCTTCCGATTGAGGGTGAGTTGCATACTTAAATCTATCTTTTGAACTGTACCCATTTACGCCGTTACTGTTTAAAGACTCAGGATACTAACCGCATATAGTCACCTTTGTGATTTATCTTGCCTCTTCGCTTGGTTTTGATATAAGGACGGGAGGTGGCGCCACGAAGCTACGTAAATCAAAGACCAATTCGTGAATTTAACAATGTGAGTACTGGTTATGTCCACCCAAGTCGCTCTAAGCTCATGATAGTACAAAAGACAAGACTCAGGGTCATTGTATATCGTCAGTTGGGAATCGAACCCATCAAATATGCCACAGGTCCGACTGATTTATCCTGCGATTCTGACTTCGCTTTCACGTACCCGTAAAACTTCGTGCCTCATCCAATTAAATGTCGAACTAGCAATGAACCAGATTTAGCAGTGAGCGTAGTATAGACTAGTCTACGACCAGGTTTTGAATGCCCGTACAGTCTCACTGCTAACACAGAAGAGTATAATCTATGATGGGAAAACTTACTATCAAACTTTCCGGTTTCGCAGTTAATTGCCTGACAGTTTGCTGACGGTATTCAAAACATCGCTTCTAAAGAATGACACGTCGATGTTTGCACTTCATGTAATGGCATCACACTCCAACATGATACTCCAACGGTCCATTTATATCCGCTGTAAAACAACGATTATGCTAGGGAAAGGAAGGCAGAACTGCCTTGCTATTTTCTACTGATGGATTTCTCTGACCCTTCCATCCTGAACTATTGAGACGTTCGATGCGGGACAGAGTTGAGGCGTATTCAGTGAACCACTTGGCATCGGATTTTCAGTGGATGCTTGATGCAACTGAGTAACCCGTGATTCCCGAGGAACATTCCAACGCTTATAGATAATGCCGACCGGTACCTCGTTGCATCTTCCCAGTGTTTTTGTAAAAATCGCATTTCCATGCACCTCAAGAACAGACAAGCGAGGAAACACCCTAAGTCTTGTGAACAGATAGAGATGAGACTCTCCGCTGTATCTTCGTGACTATTAACCCCGGACCTTAATGAGGAGTAATTTACGAAAGGGGACATGCAAAGGAATAATTGACTTGGGTCGGCAATGCTCCTGCTCTAGCAAACCTATCTGGGGGATATGGAAACTGACTCCCAGAACGGACAAGGAACGGAGCTTGAGAGAGATCCTTTGTGGAGAATGCAATTCCGTCGAGTATGGCGAATGATGAGTGTTCGAGTACTGGGCAAATGATATAAGGCAGCAATTGCGAGGAACTGACATCGAGCGAACGGAATCTCTGAAGCATCAATGGATAGGGTTTCTCGGTGCCTATCGCGGTCCGGTGTATGCCATAGCTCTTCTCCAAAATTATAACATTTGAATAAGAAACTCAACAATTAGCTCCACTTGACGCATAATAGGCATGTTCAAATCCGCAAGAACTCTGGGAATATCTTCTAAAAAAACGCAGAGAAAGCGGAGAGGGTGGCACAGATTGTGCATGGGTACACCTGCAATACTTAGTTCGGTCGACAGCCCAACAACGTAAAGAGAAACGGCCAAGAGAATGATGAGAACAATATGGGCTCCAAGAGAGGGGCGAACGAACTTGGACAGGCGGACAAACCCATGGAGACTCTTGACAACTAAATGGCATGTTTGGTGTGCACGTGCGAATGGAGATACGGGATCGAAAGAACTCTCCAAGGTGATATTTAAACACTCGTTGATAATATAGACAGAAGATCCGTACGGTACGAAGCAAAGCTCTTCCAAAATTCCCGTGTAAGATAGATGAAGATTTATCAACAGTGTCGAGACCTCGAAAAGCAGTGATTTGCAGCCGATAATTCGATTAGAGCGATGCACAACTTGGAAGGAAGAAGGCAGAGATATTTACTTTCGTGAATGTGGCATGTTGGTAGAGGAGGTTCACCAAAAATTCAGGAACTAGGAGCTAGCAGTCACCCGGCTTTGAGTGGCATACGCTGAAAAAGTATAAGGGCTGTGGTGGAGCCAAAATACAGTGACCCATCGGATGTAGCTCGCAGAAAAATCATTTTGATTCATAGACTCCGCGTGTCCGATACTTGCTAATATTGATGGAAGTCGATATCCATCGTCGTCGTTGAAGGGAACCACTGCAGCACTGAAGGCCAGAGTCAAGCCTGTATAGATCTGGGCTGGTAGTTGTGTTGGGGCGAGCCGGTGGCCAGTCACCCACGAGGATTTCTGTCGTTGTGCTATCGTCTGTAGAGTTATTAGATTCATACCGGTGAGTGGATTTGTCGCGATGGTGGTAAGGGAAGAGAAAGAACGGGTACACCATATCGGCGCTTTATAGGAGCAATGTTTGTCCGATCCAAGTACACCCAGATCTACATCTTCACCGGCTTTAGGACAAAGACAACTTGCGATAAGACAGCAGCCACTGCTCCCGGTCAATCGTAGTTGGAAGTTAAAATCCAACCTAACAGACTGTCCGGACCCTCTCAGTGTTAGAACATTATTTGTCGCTGCAATTCAAGCTCGTATAATCGTTCTTATGCTTCCCCGGATTTCTAATAAGGGTGGGAAGCAAGCGAACGGCAAATAAACGCGAGGCACTGAAGGAAGTTCCGGCAAAAGACGTGTTTTCTATTTCGGGACGACCGGCTTCTAAACTGACGCGGCCTCTTCTATCTGTTCTAGGTCAATCACGTTTCTACATCCTAGCGTCCCTGATCTATGCACAGTATTGATTCGCAATGTATGAGCCCTTGGGACTACGGAGAGTGGCGACTTAAGGCTTGTAGAGCCTAGGCTGTGTCTCCGACAAGATGGCTATAAAGCGGTTCGTTCATGTTCGCTTTTAACACAAATCTAATCGTCCCTTTCACCCCGCCTGGTTCTAACCTCATGGTTCTCTTGCTGTTTACGGTACGAGTGCTAGGCATTGCATCAGCACAAACGATTAAACATGATAGCTAGCTCAATTCGACTTTCTCTAGCGTGTACTATCTTGCCCATGGACAAGTCTGGACAAGGATGTCGCACACTCATTCAAGCAGAATTTAACGTCTGTACCGAGACAATTGGCTGCTCACGCAATAATCAGATGCCTGTTGTATGACATGATGCTTACACTGTATCTCTTACTTTCATCGGCAGTGCCTCCGTCCCGGTCCTATGAACAAAGTTGGTAACTGTTACCATCAACCGGCTTGCTGTGATGCAACGGATCAAATATCAACCAGAATCATGCAAAAAGGAGCGTTGGTCCGACAACTACCTCACAGCTAAGTAAGTGTAGGTTGGTTCATGAAACCTATTCGTATCGTTTCCTGGAGACATTTGGCGGTACGCAGTACACGGTTTTTGTTTGCTTGATGTCAAAATTCCTTTCTTTTTCTCCCAGTCTGATCGACGGTAAACTTTAACACTTTGAACGACCTTCATCTACTATCAACCTATTCATCAACCTTTAGTTGTTTTGACTCCAAAAATAATCTTTACTTACGAGAGACTCCTTCCAGTAAGCCGCTCGAAGATGGGAATTAGCGCCGAGTTATACAGCAGGACCCGCTGCTGTTACTCGGCACAGGCCTATTCCCGAGCCAAGGAAGCTTCTAAACTCCAAAATCTTTCTTGATAGAAGCATGCAGGCGGCAAACAGAATGCTTAGCGACTTGATGCATGCGTCTGTCGATCACGCCAATCACGGAGGCACAGCAACTTAATGGATAACGTTATGTATGGATTAAACAAGTACAGAGCTGATCAACTGATATCACACATCTCCCGCTCCTAATACAGCTTCAGGACCCCAAATGTACCCTCCACAGCAAGACAACAGCACTAATGATAGCGCTTATTACCGAGCTATTGTGGGTACAAGGCAGATTTTCCACACTTTGGGGTCTTGTGTCTCCGTGATTCCGACAAATACGGAGTTCGTGAGCAGGAAATCCACCCGACGTACTCCCTTTCGGGCCTCTTCATGCCCTTTACCATGAATGCGTCTATCGAAGGCTCGCTGTACACTCCTACCACCCTTTGCTTGCTTCATCTCTTCGTGGGTGACAGGCACGCGCAATGAGGTGTATAAACTCGCCATCAAGTCTCGTACCGTGACGTAGTTACCCTTGGGGATGACGTGAAGTCTCCAAGGTAGGTATTTAGATACCAGAGTGAGCGTCGGAAGGCGAGGCTGCGTTGCAGGCTCATTAGAGAGTGTCGGGATATATGTATGAAGGTTGGTGGAAAGGTCGATATTAATATGCGTCGGGTGTGTCGGTCGGAGTAATTCATGCACTTTGATTGTCCATGGTTTATCACCGTGGATGGTACTGTCCCCGTCGACATTAGGAAGAGGAATGGTTCTTCGCAGTTGATCCGGTGTCGGCGGGGGGTTTATTGAGACCACAGGCATCGACGATGACGCAACGGCAACATTCTGCAGGGAGGAGGGGTACGGAAGGGCGGTGTAGTTGTTAACAGGAGAAGGTGTATTACTGAGAGAACGAGAATTGTAAACGGCGTAAGTGGGGCGAGGCTGAGCCTGCGAGGACAGCTGCAGTTGAGCGGGTGTGTAAGCAAAGCGCTGTCTGGGACGAGCTGTTACTGGTGAAGGCGCTTGGTCAGAGTCGTATGTGTACAGCTCGTTAGGCGAATTCGCGAAACGAACGTGGTTCGACTCAGACTTCATGGTCGGCCCTGGAAGAATAGACGATCGTATGTCGACTTTATGGCTGTCCTCGCTGGTTCAGGTCTTGATAGTATCAAGTAGGTTTGTCGCAAAACGCACTCGAAGCACATGTATTTATATATATGCATCTGCCCTAAATAGGGGTCTCCTCCCGTATCCCGATCTCGCGAGGACATTCCAAAAACGGCTTATACGTGAGTCATTTTGACGGTCAGTGCGTCCTCCCAGCTAATCTATATGATACCCCAGACCGTCAGGAAACAGCTATCTTACCGCAAGCATAGCCCGGCAGTCATCCGAATCAGACGGGAGGGGTGCGCCTTCAGGGCGCTTGTGACTCCATTGTCGTCGACGCTCTCTAATGCGCCTCACAAGACTAAATGCAGCTGAATTGCTGGGTCGGTGTTTCTACAAGGGGTATTCATCGCCTGGATCTCCCTGCCTAGCCTTATGTCATCGCCCTTGTACTAGTCTATTAGGATTCCTTACCAAGGCCGACTGCGGAGCCGTACCGAGGACCCCATTGTGGATACGCCGCTCCAAGTTGGTTCAAGTAGAAGAACGCAGCTGTATACGATAGAATAGATGATAGCCATCGAGGCACCCTGGATGTTTCCTTTTCTTTGGTTTTGATGGAGGTCGTTCAAGTCCAAACGTAAGTCCTCAATGGGGTTAGAAAACCAGAAATTCGCCTTGAATTCATCATGTATTACAATGGACTATGATTTGCGGCCCCATGCCAACTGATTGAAGTGTGCAGCTTCGTACCCATTTTTACGGAACTTCTCCGTAAAGACCCGTGCCTCCGGCGTCTAAACGCACAGCAATGACTCTCACTGCATCTTATGTCGTAGGTTAATATTCACGGACTTGACGTTGGTGTAACTACAATTGCCTGATCAACTGACAGTATTAAAGCGTTTCACAAGGGGCTTACTTTTGAAGCGCGTATTCACTGAATTCTCGTCCAAATCCAGATTGTTTGAATCCACCGAAAGGCACATTAGCGTGACAAACATTGTAACAGTTGACCTAGTATATGTTTCAGCTCTCATCATCGTGGTTAGAGGGGGAGAAGAAACCCAGGCAGTCCCAGCTTTCAGACTATGCGCAGTTTCGAGGGCGCGAGTGATATCTTTGGTAAATACCGCTGCGGCTAGTCCGTAGACTGTGAGAAGTAAGAAGTCAATTGGGGCGCAGCAAGCCGGCGTTATGATGTTTACATGTATCATTGGCTTGTCGGACAACATCTATTAGGCGCCAGACAATTCACATCAACGATGTCAGCAGCGAGGGAGAAAAGAAGGCCCGGTACAAAACTTACCCTCTTCGTCTTCAAACTTGATGATACAGCTGATAGGCCCGAAGATTTCCTCTTGTACGATGTCCATACTGGGTGTCGTGTTCGTGAATATGGTCGGCTGAATAAAGTAACCTTTGGCGCCGTGACGTTCTCCGCCAAGATGGACCGTAGCGCCTTGGGCCTTGCCGATATTGATGTAGTTCATCACGCGCTAGGAGATACCCATGAGGATTATCAACGGGAGAAAAGAGAGATCGACGAAGCCAATGTAGCACACACATCAAATTGTCTCTCAGAAACTAACGGACCCTGGAATGAATCCTCATCGAAAGGATCACCAACTTTGATCGCCTTACTCTTCTCCGTGAACATTTTGAGGAACTCATCGTAGATCCCTGATTGAACAAATATTCTGGAGCCGGCACAACAGGCCTGGCCATGATTCCAGCTACGCAATTGGGATGAGTAATTATGTCGCGAATCGGAGCAAGGACGGAAACAGTGACGCACTAAATTCCGTGGAATGACCAGTTCACAGCTTGTTCTAAATCGGCGTCATTGAATATAATATTCGGACTCTTTCCGCCGAGTTCCAGGGTAACTTTCTTAAGGTTGCTCTTTCCGGCAGCCACCATAATCTTATGGCCGACGAGGACACTCCCAGTGAAAGCGACCTTCTCAATCTTCATGTGCATTGAAATCGCCTCGCCGACAGTCTCTCCGTAACCGGTAAGTACGTTTACGACTCCCGGAGGGAAGCCTACTTCCTGAATGAGGGTACAGATTCGTAGCGCTGATAACGGAGTGAATTCCGATGTCTGTTTTGGGGTCAATCTGGATTGAAATAAGACGCGTTGATTAATTTAATGATGACTGGCCTTCATGACAATACAGTTCCCGGTGGCAAGCGCTTTGAACGCGTGTCACTACAAGGTACATCGATGATCAAATATGGAAGTACGAACCAGGTCCAAGTTTCATTACCATCATGAGAACTGGGCGATTAAGGTGACGAGTTCGCGTTCAATGAGAATGGTAAGAGACAGTCGGTACTTACTCGGGAAATTCCCTGTAAGGCGAGGCACATTTAGTAGCACTGGGGCACGATGGGACTTTTTTGCTTACATGGAATGATCTGGCCCTGCATGTAAAGATAGCGGTGGGTAAGTACCTACGATACTGGAGCGACAATCGACATACAACAACTCCGATAGGCTCATGCCTGGTGTACGTAAGTCGACCCTCGTCCGTCTAGGAAGGCATATCAGGTTAAGTATAGCCGTAAAGGGTGCTGAACACTCACTTCAATTACTTTTCCATCGATCTTATCTGCCCATCCTGCATAATATTTCATAACATCTATGGACAACGGCAGATCTACCTGCTGTGCCCAGCCATATGTTTTGCCTAAGAAGCGCAATTCAGTTCAACGTGCGAAGAGAAGGTCTAAAAATACGCGCCGTTATCCAGGGCCTCCAAAGCACATAGCTCATCTTTGTTCTCAACCATAGCATTGGCGAGCTTCTGCATGAGGCAAGCACGAAATGATCCTGAAGCCTTGAGACCCCATGTTGTATTGAAAGCCTTCTGTGCGACTTCCACGGCTATATCGACGTCCTTGGGAGTGGCCTCGGAAACCTTGGTAATGATGGATCCATCGGCTGGAGAAATGGTTTAGAGAAACGTCTTCGTGCGATATAAAAACATACTAGGATTAATCACACTGAAAAGAAAAAAAGATCAGTGTGGGGATTCCTTTTCTCTGCGTGAACTTGCTCAATTGTGGTACTGTCCGACCCATCGACAAACTGTCCGTTGATAAACAGTCCTGTTGGAAAAGAGGACGTTCCCTTATATGCACGGGTATCGAACTTGTGAGAGAAGTGAGGAGGCATCTTGGAAATAATGAGGTAACGAACCAAACAGCAAGCGCCCACTGCGACTCTTTATACACCCTTGCTCGCGAATACGTTGTCGGATGTGCAAGCTAACGTACCATACAAGACGCCATCCGTCAGCTGAACGTTTCGGGTCCACTTCTCCCGCATTCTAGTCAGATAGATATATAAACGGCGTTCCTTCACGCTGGCGTATGCCAAATACGAGGAACGTACGCGCTAGAAATCATCTGGGTATAAGTCAAATCAGCACTTCCAATTATGTTCATGAAGATTGTCTGGAAAGCTTACCATTCTCAAAGGAAAAGTCGACAGTCGAAGCCAGTCCATGAGATGAACATGCGCTGTTTGCGCGTTTCGTCGATCAGGGACCATTTGACACTTCTAGCTTGTACCCGTGGTAACAGGATAGTAACGATTGGGCCAGCAGAGAGAGAACACGGCGCGAAGAGGGAGTACGAAAGATTGTGCGGATAGTTATCGGTAACCTTATCAATGTGTCATGATACCCAAGTGGTTTTTGAACAGCTTCACCACTTCACAGGACTTCGGAAGATAAACCGTTCTAGCTTCCAACGGATAGTCCCGTTACCCTCCTAGTGTAGCTTCGTACATTCTAATGCAACCATGATGTGGCGTTTCTTACCAAATATCATTTGATCTGTCTAAGTAGCAGCAATGGTTGGTGGATTGCAAACGGTATTTGAGCGGCAAGAGTCGGAACAACAGCAAATGATCGTAAACTTCGGACGCACTTACAGCTGACCCGTAGCTTCGAACTCCAGAAGGTCCCAATTTCGCAACGGCATTCGGCAACGATGTGCTTTTCTCATCAATTTTCGGTATCAAAGCATGGAAAATCAGGATTTCCAAGGCCAGGGCCCGATCCCTCTCGAATCTGGAAAGATTGACACTGATTCTTGGAGCCCAGGAGTCCCCTGAGAGGCCAAAAAGTGGGGTGTACACTCCAATGCCCAGGACAGCTGCCGCCTTGATAAGCCCTTTGGACACGTCACCGGATGCAGGACCTATTTCCCTCGAACATGACGTTCCATGAGAAATTGAGGACACAAGTTGGCGCCTTCTCCACAGCACCAAAGCTATACTATGCTGTATGAAAACCCTACGCCTTGCCTTGTTAGCCCGATGACAAGGGACTTCACTGAAAGGTACTTACTCGGGGTGCTGGCTAGATACGTAGTCGAACATGATAACGAGTCTTCGATTGAGCATGACATTCGAGTAGACGGGATGACGTTACGGCGAATCTATAGTTGCCGCACCTTGATAGCTATTTTTTGTTCTGCGACAAGGCAACGCGAGGCAACCGCGAGGCGAGATAGAAACAGCACCTGATTTCGGAAGTACAGCTTTATGAGATAAAACGCGTCAGTTGGACTGCCCGTGCTTCTCATCCAGTTTCTCCAGTTCATGTCGAGAAAGCGAGTACACTGGGACGACGATATCAAGCAGATACCTCTCCGTCCCGAACTTCATACTTCTTCGTCTTTACCTCGTCCTCGACGTGATGTAAAATCAGGTAAGCCCGTACGGCATGGTCTGTACCCGCGACCTAACGCCGATATTATTGCTGATTTCAGGTACCCCGGTAGCGAAAGCACCTGGCCGTCTGCCGCACGCTTCCTCAGCACCAGTTTCCTCTGACTACGTCGCTACCGCGTACGTGTCACCGGTATCCAGTTCTCATCGTGGCGCCGAGCCTCTCATTATATCAGCATCATCATCATTCTCCGATGCGCGACGTCTACGTCATGAGTCTCCTCACACTTGCCTCCGAGCTCTCTACTCCACACATACACCAAAGCGACCAAAGACAGTTGAAGACGAATACCCACATACATCTTGGACACCATATCAGGACCAAATGCTTCTCCCCGCATCAATAGGCATACATAGGGCCCTAACGGTGGGGACATGCGAGCCTATCGATTTCTTTTCGTCGAAGCGCGTCAAACCGCATGCCTCAGTAGCATCAGAGTTCGCCTCTGACCCCCCCCTACCGCGGATCCTCTTGTTCGTCGAGATAGAGGACCAGGGGTTCAATATCGAAGTGCGAGCACGGGACGGAGTGGGTGTCACCGTCGAGGACGTGTTGGTACGCGCGCAGACCGTCCTCCGTGCGCTACTGCCGCCGGAAACTCTGGGTGGGTGCTACAGGCAGAAATGTAGTTGCGGGATAGACGTTGACAGGGTCAGCGCCTTTACAACGTTGTTCTTCGGGTTGACTATGGGAGGAGGGACGATGTTTTACAAGGATCAGACGGTTTGGACGATGCATCTGAAGCGTGTCAGGACGATGTAAAGATGTTGACCGTCAGCACATTTCTTGATCCTTTTGTAGAGTAATATTGTACCACGTTGTACACCTGCATTTCTTTCGGTCGCTCTAGGTTGCGGTTTTATAACTATCCCTTATGATAATCAAAATAAATGTCGGCAAATATAATCAGATGAGATTGACTTTTACCTCTTATGAGGGAAGGAAAGAAACCCTCTCATAAACTCGTCACATGAAGTGTGTCGTTCGGAATAGGTACTCGCGTAAAAGGTTCAAGCTCAGGCGGAACGTTGATATGATTGGACTCTAGGGTTTGCTTCATACCGTGCCCGTTCGATGAGCTACGAACGTGGGATTAGGATCAAAGTTAGGTTTGATTGCCTGCCTCGAAAAGAAGCAATACTCGCCATTTTCACAACCACCTTCGCAGGCGAAAGTAGCACTTCGTCTTATTGGTCCGGGACGACTCGGATCCTAATTCGCTCCTCGGCGTGAAATTTTTGTCTACTGTTTACGCGCCGGAGGAAGAGCAGCTACCAGTGGCAAGATGATGTGACAAAGAACCGATAGTCATACTAAATCGCGGAAGAAGGGTCTGTTACACGGCGATTTGCTCTAGACTGATATGTTGATATTGTGCAGTTGCAGCCTGTCGTGCTGATACTAGCGTTGAAGTAACGTGGTCTTTCTATCTAGTTCTGAATGTCTTCGTTTCAAGCTGAGATGAGACCACGACACTGAAAGAGAATCAGCAAGCAGACAAAAGACTGAAAATATGAACTACAATGGCTAACGAACGCTTTTGGTGAATACAGACAGTGCTAGCTTGAAGTAGTGACAGGGTATTGATTTCACCGTTGCCTATCTCTCGCCTCAGCAAGAGGCCCTCGGTAGTGGCGTCGTCAACACAAGATTCTTCTGGCCCACGAGGGTTATATAATTATAAAACATCTGTGCTTGGCCGACGAAACTACTCACTGCTCTATCTGGAGACGAGACCGGAGAGGTTCTCATTTCCGCAGCGTTATCAACAACCCAAGCTCGCCGTCGTTGGACTATCGCCTGATTTATCGGGGTTGGGACTGAAATCTTCCCACAGTCATTGATCAACCGCAGCCCTGGATGTTTCGGTCACCTACGGGTACCTAACAGATAAGCTCTATGCCCGAGGTCCCTTCTCAGGACATACCCACCCGGATGCTAGTACCGAAACCGAACGCTAAGCTTGTGTGAATAAGTATGTAATACATGTGCACGCCTAAGATATCTCGTTCTTTTGCTACAGCCGACAGAGATCGAGGGACCTGTGAAAAAGTTAAGTAAACAGTCCAGGATGGTCCCGGATGGACTACAAAGAAGGACGTGCCGAGCCTGGACTTCATGCATCCCTCATTTTTTGGGCTCTTCCTCCGTGCGCGAACCTTATCAGTCTTCGACTGTATGCGTTTATTGAGGGAGGACCAGACAACACGTAAATGAAAGATACACTCACTGGATGGTGAATGTCTCCGTTTGTTGCTGTGACTTCTTTGTTGGTTGCTGCGGAAGTTCATGTTGCTGTTCCGCTCGATGCGATGATTCTGTTCGGATACACTAGCTGAACCTGAGTATATGCGCTTCATTAGGAGAGTCCAGACAGATCTCAAATCGAGGAAACACGTACCGATGGAGATTGTCCATTCCCTCAGTCAAATCTTGAGGGTGACCATGATTTTTTCCAACAAGGGGGACGGATTCCACATCGGAGAACAATCATTCAGTAGCCTGGGTTAGGGTCGCTTGAGCATCCAACCGTAATCAAGAAGTACGGTATGCTTTGTCGACAGAAAATTAGTATTCACCATTTACCAGATAAATCGTCTGCGCGCCCCGATTGCCACGAAAATCCGGATATCCGAAATAATCCGAAGAGAATCGACGGTGGGTATAGTACGAGGTTTCGCTGTTGCGAAAGTGAGAGTCTTCTTCCCTGTCGTTTGTGAACAGACCAAACAGAAATCCGTGAGACGAAATACGATGATGGTAAAGGAGAGTGTTGTGAATCTTGTGATAACAATGTAGTAACAATAATTAATAATTAAATAATAATATATGCGGACACGGCGCAGTACCATTAACTAAATCCCAACTTACAACAACGTCGCCCGTTCACCAGGTCTCCTTCCCGTATCCTTATCCCTCAATATTCAATTGGAACTCAACTGTAAGCAAGCAGACCGCTGCATCTGTCTTTTCTCAACTTTCTCACTGATGTATCCCAGTCTATGGCACTGGGAACAGGAAACAAGGCTGGCGATTCCTTACTCCTCATGAGGCCTGGGGCGCCTAAGGATCGATTAGTATCTTCAGGTGGTGATGACAATGGTGCCGGTCTATGTCAACCGCCATGCTTTACGGAACTGTTGATTAGTATCAGTAAGTCACGCTGCCCCCTTATTCCCCGTCAGCGGTAAACCTGACTTCCAACAGGAACGCCTTCGTCTCCGCTATAACCACTATATCCATGGCAGATACAGAAGCGCCCATTCACGAATCCACTAACCTTTATCCAAAGGGAAGATGCATACATCCTTTCCTCTTCCGAGACGGATCGGGACACAATGAAGAAGGTACTGACATGCCAGTCCCGGTACGTTTGCTACTAGAATCCTTTCTTATTCTGACGCATTCATAGTTGAATGAACTTTCCATGTGCGAGCTCTCTGCGACGATACGCAACAAGCCCAATTGGTGGAAGAAGTGTAAAGATCCAGCAATTCGCGCCAAGTGGAAAGAGGAAGCGACAACTCAGAGGGGGAGCTATGAGTGTCGACCACTTCAGGAGGACGAGATCGACTATGTACTCGATGAGCTCGAGGGATACGCTACTGTTCGAGATCCAGAGACAGGGATTGAAGTGACTGACCATTTTCCTCGTCTGAGTTACTGCTGACAGAAGGTGTGATAGACTTCTTGCTATCGTCGTATCTGGCGGTCAGACAGTTTGATTGAATCCAGTCTTCGTGAATCCCTAATATCCTCTGTCGCATCTCTCGAGAAGGTCCCTGATGCTGAAAAAGACTGGCATCCACGAGCCAATGGGCAAGTCTTGGACCTCGTTCATCCATCACTTTACTGTATCGTTTATGGTCGTACACTTGGCTGGAACGCTGACGGATCAGCCACGACCCTTGTTTCCGAAGGTGACAACTTCGATTACACTGTCTCGAAACGTTTCTCCTGGCTCCCTACAGACTTTCTCATCTCTCCAGATGGCAATAATGCCAAGAGTTTAGGATATATCAATAACATTCATCCAACAAATGATGCAGCACTACACACTGTTATTGAGACACTCGTGGCACGCTTCACTCCATTGTGGTCTCGCGTACTTGTAGAGTCCAAAGAGGATTACAAGCTACCCTTACGCACTAATGATAGCTACGACTGGGAGCCTTCAGAGTGCAGTTTCTACCAAGATCATCCCGCACCGCAGACTGCGACCGATGAGGATTACGATTCAGATGATCAGGATGCAGCATGGAAAGATATGCGTGTCATGCAATACCCCCGTTTGCTGGGGGCTTATAAACCTGGAGTCCTGGCCTTCCCCGAACCGATGGACCTGAAAGGGAGGAAGCTTCAAGTCATCGTCAAGCTTGCGAATATCCTTTTAGTGCGTACATTCCTTTCTGACTAGTCCCGCTGTGTTTTGATGTATGGTTTAGACACCAGAAAAGCCGGTCTACGAAGGCGGATCCTGGCATGTTGAAGGCATGAAGAATGAATCCATCGTCTCGACGGGTATTTACTATTACGACCAGGAGAATATCACGCAGAGCAAGCTGTCCTTCCGCGTGAGTGTCTCGGAGCCGGACGGCTATGGCGAGAGTGACAGTGATGGGACCGCGGCGGTTTGGGGTTTAGATCGGCGAGTACGCACTACAACAACATTTTCTATGCTGACTTTAAAACGCTATTCATCTGCAGGGATGAGCCGCTGCATCAAAATATCGGCAACGTAGCCACGAAGATGGGCCGCTGTGTTGCGTTTCCAAATATGTACCAGCACTGTGTATCGCCCTTTTCCCTTCTGGATCCTTCGAAGCCGGGGTACCGCAAGATAGTCGCGCTCTTCTTAGTTGACCCCGAGCTAGAGAGCTCAAGGCCGTCTACGACGATCGTTCCACCACAGCGCCTGGATTGGTGGTCGCGAGATTTACGTGATTTGGCAAATGAAGGGAACAGTCGGTTGGGACGCCTTCCTGCGGAACTTTTGGATCTCGTCGTAGACTTTATGGATCTTATGAGGAGGAAGGAGGCAGAGGAGTTGAGGCTGCAGTTGATGGATGAGCGAACGGCCTTTGTCCGAGAGAATAATGAGAATATGTTTAACGTGACGTTCAATATGTGCGAGCACTAGTATATTTTATTTACGTTTATGTTCTCTCAGTTGCTATGCCCTAATATCCGTTGGCGGACGTATCAAGGATAAAATGTATATTCTGGTGGCTCGTAGATGCAAGGACAGCTAGATTACACATAAATCTGTCTTGAGCGAAAAATGTCGAGGCAGTCGCAAGACGTGATTGCTACATCGAATCCATCTGCATTTATATCCTTTAGCCGTTGAATATCACCTTCGCCTAAATCGCAAAAGCCCTCACTCGGCGCTGATGCCGCGAGATGAAACTTCTGCAGAGAGGAGCCGCGCCGGGCCGTAATCATGTCTACCATTGTATAGTTGGCACAATGGATGTCAGTCTCATTGAAAAGCGCCAGTTCCAGAACGATATCCTTTAGTCGAGAAACTAGTTCCGCTGAATCAAACAATTTACGGAAGATGCTTTTCAAGGCATCGTCATCTTGAGCTGCCCATTCATGAGTCTGATAACGGAAAGAAACAAGGGCAGGGCTCAATTCGAAGATGCGGAGGAGATTCGTCGGGCGAAGAAGGACGTCGTGTATTTCCAGTGTCGTCAGCGAGTTACATTGAGACTGAATCAGCATATCTTGGAAATCGGCCAGACAGTCTGCGAGACTCAGCCAGCAATCGTTGAATAAAGCAGCAGACTCCAGTCGTGGGAGCGAGAGGCTGCGAATAAGAGAGTTATCGCAGATTGTCAATTCCGATAACGAAGGTTTGATAATACGTGGGAAGATAATCCGGCCTGTGGTACAACGGTAAGGCGCGCAAAAGATCTTCAAGTCCGGCAAATCTTGGAGGAGTTTTAGGTGCTGGTCATGGATTGAAGTAGACGTCAGCCACTCGTCTCTATCGTCCACAAAGGTTTCCAGATTGGTAGAAGTTATAGGAAAGAACGTATTGAGGTCTAGACCATAGACTCTTATTTCCTTCAGTGCTGGTGTGTGATCGAAAACATTGAAAACATCGAGCCCTTCACAAGTAAATTCCAGATAGCATTCTTGCAACCTCCCAAGGTGCCCACGGAGATGAGAGAGGTACTCCAACTCTGGTAGACCGATATGAGTGATATGAATATTTGTCCAACGCTCACTATGGGCAAGCAGTTGTTCCCAAGTTATCGGCCCAATAGACGAGGTCAACCTAATGGCTAGCCCGTGCTGACGCGAACGAGACAACACCATCTGAAGCAATGATCTTGGGTCTTTTTTGTGCATGCATAGGTCAGCGGAAATATTAATGGTTGACCACAGGCTAGGACACATTTTAATGCAGATGGATCTCCATGATCCGCACACCTGACCGATGACCCAAGAGGCGCTACCCGCATCGAGGATATCAGGGGAGAAACTGGCGGTGTATAAAAAGATCTCCATGAGAATTTCGGATGGAATACGACGGATGAGAAGTAGTGGTAAACGATGGTCGCGTTCAATCTCTTCCAGGAGAGCGAGTCTATGGTGGAGCTGGCGGGAAATATTGTGACCTAGGATTTCAACGTCACCGTCTGAGGCCAAGTGACTGAGGTCGGCGACAATCCGGCGGATGTCGTTTTGGACGTGAAATAGTGAGCCTTTCAAAATGCCTTCCTCCATTAGGCTTGGAACGGCGTTGGTCCGGAGAAGAGTGAGCAGAGTGCGCGGACGCTGATATGATGAAAGACCCTCATATTTTGAGAGAACAGTTTCCTCGGATGTGGATGGAGCACCGGGTTTGCAATGCATCTAATATGAATGAGAAGTGAGATTCATACAGACGAATTTCCGGGGTGTTTGTGCTTACATTGAATAGATTGCGAGTGCTCGACGACATACTGACTTCTCGGTTGGTAGTCACTAGTCACCTTTTAAAACATTGGGGTTGAGGCTGAAGAGTGCAAAGACGAGGAATTATAGTGCTCTCCATTGCAATGCAAGGTGCTTTATAAATGCCAACAAGACAATGCATTCCCAAACAAGGGTCGTCAACAAGTTAAATCAAAGAATCAAAGAATCTCGATGAATGAATGCAGACAAAAGGCTTCGGAACTTTCCGAGCTACTTTTTGTCTCTCCTACAATCAGGAACCTACCGTGCAGGCGGCTTCTTCACCTATACCACTGTCTTTCCAAAAATAAATTTCAGATACTTCATCGTCGCGGCGTCGGAAAGAATACCGGCCTGTGGATTATGGATGTCCCTAAAGCTTGGAATATCAGTGGTGCAGGGGTTCTCCCTTCATCGTAAGTTGCGGACCCATGTTTGACAGCTGAACTAATGACTCCGATGCTGGAAGGTCTGAGATCGTCGCCGACCTTAAGGTAAACTGCTACGATTCAGCATAAATTCGCCCATGCAGCTGCGTACTGGATTTATACGATCTTTCTACATATATGCGGACCAATATTCCAATATGATCTACCTGACCCATCACTGATATCATCCGAAGAATCACCATTCCCGTTCACCCTGAAGATCGTGTCCAGCCCGTCTTCCTTGAAGGCTCTAAAGCCATTAGCATATATGTCCTCCGCGTCTTTAGGATGCCAGACGCATAAAGTAACCTTCCTCAAACAAGACTTCAGGTACTGGCACTTTGTAGCACCCACAAGTCTGGAACGAACCATAGCCAAAAAACGCTGGGCATTATCCGGATTCGATAATGATTTTCCTTGACTTAGACGGTTCACTATCGTCAGCTCCGATAAATTGGGAAATAAGCAAAAGGAAGGGGTAACAGTGAGGGCGATTATCCAATCAAAAGCAGTGGAATCATCGACTTCAAGGTGGAAGTATGTGAGATTGCGGACTGCATCTGTCTCGACGAAAGACGATGCAGCACTGAACTGAATACAGTCGCGGCACAGATAGAGTTTCTCTAGGGAGAAATGAGAGCGATTGTAAAGTTCAGCAACGGCAGTTATATTGTCGACCCGCTGCATGACGCTCAAAACTCGGAGAGCCGGGGATATGAGATAGTTCGGACATGTCTCCACGGTATCAAGATAGCTGAGCTGACGAAGGTGGCGTAAAGTTACGGGGATGAGGGGCGGTTTGTTAGGATACACCGCCCGGTCAATGGACTGCACTCCAAGCTTCTCAAGACCAGTCGCAACGGAAATGAAAGTATGGAATTCCACAGGGTCACGGAAATAGCCTGTGAATTGGCGTAGATTCGATGTTGGGAACATATTGGGGGAGACTCGACCCCTCCCGTGAAGGGCCAATGAAGTGAGTTTGGGAGCATTAGAGGGCACGTTAAAATCCCAATCACCGTAACTTGTGACAACAAGTCGCTTCAATTGGGAAAGGCGTCGGAATCCCCGTGAAAAGTTCCGTAATTGAGGACCTGGGGCCAGGAAGCAAACATCCTCCCATCGATCGGAATGTGATATGACTTCGCTGATAACGGCGTCTCCTTGAGGAGATTCATCATAATCTATATCTATGATGATCAACTTCATTGGTGAATTATGTGACAGGCGAAGGTGTAGCTTGACAGTGTCGAGGGCATGGGATGGGATGATGCCAGATCTCCGACTCAGGACAAGCTTTAGTGTTGACCAAAGTGTAGGAGAAGATGAAACGACATGTCTCCACCAATAACAGACGCGAAGAAATGTCCACGGTGCGTTATTTATGTCGAGACTGCTGCTAGTATAGCTGCGGTCCAATTCTGCGTTGGACGCATATGAGAAAATGATGAGCAGGACATCACGGTTAAGACGCCAGATGGGTGATAGGAGGGATTGTTTAGCTGCTAGATTCTTCACAATCCTGCCACGTTCCTTACGAGCACGGCTTGCTAACGTGTCGAGATGCTTTAGATAATGGTCTATGTCAGAGATTGTTTTTTGCAGAAGAACGACGTCTGGACTTGGGTCGACATCGAGTGTGGTTTGTCCTGAGCGGAGGCACTCAAGGACATCCTGACCCTGAGCCCAGTCACGAGGAGGAATTGGTGATGGAATATAGCTTTCGCGGAATCCGCAGCGTAAACACTGTTCCGAATTCATTGATGCCTCTTGAGCACGCCATGAGAACATAATTCGTGCATAGCTTCTAGTAGATTCACCTTTGGGACGACAATAGTAAGGGAGTTCTTCGCTTTCAATTTCGATGCTCGTTACGTTCAAGGCTCAGGGTTACTAAGGCCAAGTGTCCAAGCGCAACGTCCGGCAAATCCCGAACTACGTTATATCCAACCTCCAACTGGCAACACCTCATCCATCGTCGTTTGCTTCAGTACCCTAGAGATAAACATATGATAATCTTGTGTGTGATTTCTTCATATGATAAATGATCGGTTAGTTCATCATTTCTGTTATGGTTCCATTTTTCTGATTTTCGCCTGAGCAAGTGTTCCTTTGGAAGTTTGCAGACATTGAATCTCTCGCCCCAATCAGAAATGTAGAGGTGTTCTCATCTACCTTGGTCAGGCTTTGACGTCTTATCACGAGCCTGTGGTATCAAATCTCCCACCCATCTTCGCCGTTGTGCTAAAAAAATTTGTGCCATAACTGCACGAAACGGGCAAGGAAAAGCTTAAGCTACCCGAGACGCTGGTCTCGGACGCAGCTAATATTAGCCTAGGCTGTTTCTTTCTGGCATCGTGCAGTAGCGCACTCTCGTCTCTGGCGACCCTGCTCTGTTTTCGCCTGGCCAAACTGCTAGAAGTTGATGTGTATAATAGAAGACTGATGCACGGATTACGGATGTAATGGCCACTGTGTTTTGGTCTGTATGGTTTTCTTCACACCTTGCTCTACTCAGTATGTTCTATTCAGACGCACGGCCGCAGGAAGGAGCTGATATTCTGGCCACCAGGACCTTCGGTGATCCAGTGTCGGCAGAAGTCACACCGATAGAAGCGGTCTCGATACTAAGGTTCGGGCCTCAATGGAAACTGCTGACCATCTGTACAGGCAAGTCTTCGGGCGTACCTGTCCATTCTCAAGCTGCAGTATCTTTAGTGGCACATAAGCGTCTCCCTCATGCACTACCGTCAGGAATGGTATAAATGTTCACAGTAATATTGAATGTTTCGACGGCTGATGGAAAAAAAAGAGTGATTACAGGGTAACCAGAACCCCTGAAACGCGCGCCCAATCTCGCTTGCGCAAAGATGGCATACGAAGGGCGCAGCAGGATGAACTTTTGGTCGTCTAGCATCAAGATCCGGTTAGTGCTCTGATCTGCTTTCGTGGCACGATCTTGTCTGAAAAGACATCATTTGGCGCCATCTGGCTTCCACATACACATATCTTGTGAGCTTACTCGGATACGCATCTAGTACCTCGTCGCTTTATTACACGGCATAATCCGCTGTAGACCCTCATCTCTTCCGAATTGCCCTGCAGCCGTCATTAAGTGACTTCGACCTTAGTGTTCCGGATTGCCGTTACACTTCTGGCCGTAAAAGAAGCGAAGGGCCGTGATATTGCAATGTACGAGCCTCTGAAGGTATCTGATCCCTTTAGAGCGGAAGGCTGGATAGGACGTCATATCATATGCGGCGCGCGTCTGACATGCGGGCACTTCCCACGCACTCCGCCCGATATATATTGATCAGGAAATCTCGGGATGTCACCGTTTGCGGGACCATCTCACTGAGCTTACGCGACGCTTACAGATAATATGCGATATGCGATATGCGAAATTTTGCTTATCAGTTTACGATTGTACTTGGAATGGGACCGTCCATTGCAGTGCACAAAATCTATAGTTGCTGTTAGATCAGCTGTGAGAGGGGTGTCTGTTCGCCGGCGGTTATCATTATCATATGGCAGCCAACTTGCTTCCATCGTAACAGCACCCACTGCCCAGAGCTCGTGCAACCGGTTAAACCCATTCATCGGCCGAGGGACCATCGGAGGAAAAAAGTGAAGCCTAAAGGTGATACAGAAGCACCGTGCTAAGGAGAAGAGAAGGGGAATAGGACGACGGGCTCTCCAAGGGAGACGGCGATTGAACCGCTGGATCAGTATCGACCGGGCTTCATAGGCGTCCTGACAGTCGCCTGACTTGGCATTATGAATTGACGAAAGAATCGAGACCAAGCCTCGTCGGGGACACTTTTAGCATGAGGCCGGGCCGCAGAAGCCGAACTCGCCTCGAGACCATCTAGACGCACTTCAGTGATATAAGAGTGGATACATCAAAGAAAGTACATTATTTTCGCCCATCCACCGCCCTGAAACTGTGGCAGTGAACCCGGGAATTGCTTACCTCGCGTTACCTTGGGGAGGCTGTACATATTCAATCGCGCAAGTACTTCAACTGCTCCATGCAAACGTTTCACAAGCGCACTTCATGATAATGGCCACCAATACGACAACAAGCGGACGTATACCTTTCCCCTCACCGCCGCCACCAGGCAAATTTGCCTTTGCACGTCTTTGCAGTGACCGCGAGGTCTACCTTGTACAACTAGCTGGTGCGTGGTCTTCGGATACTTAGGATCGCGTCGCGTCTGACCGTTTTTTTTTGTAGAAGAATCATGCCGTTTCCTCTGTGGAGACCTTTCATGTCCCCAAAATGCCCCAAATACATGCCGTACGAATGATACCCAGAACATGTCAATAACGCTACGCCTATTCCGTCACGAGTTCATTTCTATTTTTCGTCTTGCGGGGAACAAGACTGTACGGCTGTCCGACATCCGCATTTTGGAGGTCATAGACGATGCGGCAAAAAGATACGAGGAGGAGCAGGGGGTGGTTTTCCTCGCCAGGGGATTGATTAGCGGAATGCGGCGCTAATTCATAACGGTTCCTTGTCTAACGGAGTTTACGTCGAGGAACAGTGCTGAGTGACAGGACCGAGTTGTGAAGGAGCGCTGACACATTGGACTGCTGGATCGTCTGTGGAGTTGTCGGCGAACCTTTGGGCGTTGTTATATCTAACATTACTTATGATAATTCATTATAATATGCGCAAGCCCTTTTTTGATACCGTATGTTATGACGTTGTCGCTTGATATATATAGTTTGAACCAACTTGTCGCCTGGGATTTTCTCTGTCATGTGTTCATTTGGTTAGTCTGTTCTTAATCTGTTGTTTCATACTATTATAATCAAATTAGAATGTCCTAAGCTCCAGTGAACATCGAGTCGCTGACACGGGTACTTGTTGTGACAACTGAAGTCATGCTCGGCTTGGGTACATTGTCTTATACTTTTTCCAATTAAGTAGCTCTTTCCCCGGCTACGCTGGGGTCGTTCGACGCGTCCAACGCGTCGTATGCCAGTGAAAGTCTCGACAAACTACCAGGATTCGACATCATCAAGACACTACAACTGGTATTCAATGACATTGAGGTGCACGGTATGTGTGCAGGGACAGACTTCGCCGAGAGCTGGATGTGCCCACTGTACAAGAAAAATGACAAAACGGACATTGCAAACTACAGACCGATATCCTTGCTCAACACGGACTACAAAATTATGATGAAAGCACTTACAATTAAACTGGCCAAGGCAGCACCAAGCCTCATACATCCAAGCCAGGCGGGCTTTATACCAGGCCGAAATATATATGACAATGTTTGGCTCACCAAGAGGATAATAGAACTAGCCGAGGCAGAGGAAGAGAACGGGCTGATAATATTCCTAGATCAAGAGAAGGCATATGACAAAATAGAACATGATTACCTCTGGGAAGTACTGGCAGCGTACAAAATCCCTGAGAGGCTGATATCAACTGTAAGGTCCTTGTACAGTGACGCATATACAATGGTATATATTAATGGGGTCCCAAGTTCATCGCCATTTAGAGTCACCCGAGGGGTCCGACAAGGGGATCCACTATCATGCCTACTATTTGACCTAGCAATAGAGCCATTAGCTGAAGCGCTATGTCAATCTGAACTGCAAGGCTTTAACATACCAGGAGCAGAAGAACAGGTGATAGCCACCCTCTTCGCAGATGACACGACAGTCTTTTTAGCACAATACGACAATTTCGAAGATCTATTAGCAATACTGGATGGCTGGTGCCTAGCATCAGGTGCCAGGTTCAACATAAATAAAACAGAGATCTTACCCATTGGAACACTGTCCCACCGAGACGCAGTACACAACTATAGGAACTCTGCTGGACTCGACATGACTGGCTACGAAATACCAGGAGATATCAAAATAGCTGCAGATGGTGAAGCTGTACGTACCCTAGGTGCCTGGGTAGGCAACAATGTTGTACAGGCAGGCATATGGACAAAGACACTGGATAAAATCGAGGAAAACTTGGACCGGTGGGAGCAGGGACACCCCACAATGGAAGGGCGAAGACTAATAGTCCTCATGATTGTAGGGGGAATGACACAATACCTAACCAAGGTCCAAGGCATGCCGGAGGAAATAGAAAGACGACTTGAATGGAGAACACGGAAATTCCTATGGGGTGATAAAAACAAGATAAATGTGAACAAGGAAACTGTGTATGCACCAATAACCGATGGTGGACGAAACCTTCTGGATATACCAGTCAGAAATGAAGCAATCTTAATGACATGGATACAATCATACCTAAATATAGGCCCCAACTGCCCGCTATGGGCATATGCTGCAGACGCAGTGATAGCCCATAAGACACCATCATCAGAAGAGAATGTTGACCCTGCAGAACGTATCAACATATTCCTGCAGTCATGGAAAACAAATGTAACAAAACTCCCAGATGACCTGAAAAACCTCATCAAAACGGCAAAGAAATATAATGTCTGCCTCGATGGCCTGGCAATGTCCCAGGAAATAAAGCGAGAAATGCCAGTGTGGTTCCATATTAAATCAAAAGCGACAAGACAGCTGTTCAACAGCGGAGAAAGAGCTAAATGTCTCAAGATACGACATGGCATCAGAACAGTCGGGGATGCCGAGAAATTGGCAAGATCCCTCGACAGTAATGACCACATGCGCAGGGGAAGATGTAAGTGCAGGGAATGTGCACGAGCAAAGGACCAACTAGGGTGTGCATCACCTAGGAAATGCTTCGAACGTGCAAGAGATCTTTTAATGTCCCTCCCCCCAAAGTGGAACCCCCTTATAGAACCCCCAAGGGAGGTACCTAATGATGAACATGTGAGTAACGATGATGAGGAATCAATGTTTAACACGCACCTAGTAACAACGGGGTCGTTAGAGGAAGCCTTCAGGGCCTTCACAGATGGCTGTGATGAATGCGAGACCATCTACAATGCCCCACCCTACAACCCAGAAAGTGACGAGCTGTTGACCATATACACGGATGGATCTGCCGTGAGGGATGAAAACGGAAATGCGACAGCTGGTGCTGGAGTATACTACCAGGAAGGAGATGTGAGAAATCGGAGCATAAGGCTACCAAATGAAGTGGGGACGACGAACCAGGTCTCAGAAGCAGTAGGTGCGAAGACAGCTGCGGAGGATGCACCGCTCAACCAGGAGCTGCAACTAATAAGTGACTCCAAGCTCGTCCTAGATGGTCTGAGTAAGTACTTTGTCAGATGGGAAAATGATGGCTACTTCTTAATAGCAAACAGCCTTGTGATGCAAACCATGATCGCAAGGTTCAGGGCACGTGGAGCACCAACCCGGCTTAAATGGGTTAAAGGGCACTCCGGGGACCCCAGAAACAAGGGTGCAGATGCCCTCGCAGGGATAGCGAGCAGAAAAGAAGTGCCAGATCTAATCGATCTGACTATACCACCTGAGCTCAGAACTCGAGGCGCAAAACTAGCCACACTCACACAGGCTACAGCATATGCGATCATTAAGAAATTAAAAATGCAGACAGAAACATACCAGATAAAAATGGATAGACATGGCACAAATTACAATGTGGAACTGGCCCTGGCAGCCATCAGTGAACGCACACAAGTGGTAATATCAACTGAAGACCTGTGGAGATCAGTACGAAGAAAAGATCTCAATAGATCAGCCAGATTCTTCCTATGGATGCTCCTCCACGATGGGTATACAGTTGGACGCCACTGGAGACACATCAAAGGCTGCGAAGAGAGAGAAATGTGCCAAGTATGCCACACAGAAGACAGTATGGACCACATACTCACTAAGTGCCAAGCAGCCGGCCAGGAAGAAGTATGGACCCTGGCCCAAAACCTATGGAGACAGAAGACGAAGACCGATCTGACAATCATGAAGGGTATCATCATGTCATGCGGGATACATCCCCTGGAACTACACAAAAGCATGACCAAACGCGCAAACGAGAGATTCCGGCACATTCTGATTTCTGAGTCGGCACACCTAATATGGAAGATACGAAATGACAGAGTGATTAACGAAAAAGAGCAGTACACGAAGCAGGAAATAGAGAACAGGTGGTTAAATGCAGTAAATCGCAGAATGAAGTCGGACTGCGTGCTGTCAGATAGCAAGAAATTCAAGAAGAAGGCAATTAAAGTACCTTTAGTCCTCAATACATGGAGGGGAATGCTGCTGAATGAAAGCTCCCTACCCAAAGACTGGACTAGAGGAATTGGGGTATTAGTGGGTATTGTTAAGTGAGCAATGAAGGCTGGGCAAACATGTCCAACCTGAGCTTACCTGACGGAGTCCCACACTGAGCTGGTTCACGACACGACAGCCCGTGCGTAAACGCATTTCCTCGAGTGGACAGTAGTAAGAGCGTAGCCTTCTCCCGGTAAATCATCCTAAAAAACAACAAAACTCAAGCTCCCAGGGTCATAGACCCTGGATCATTAACGGGCTGACCACAACGCCCTTGGCGTGCCCCCCTGCTGGCCAGAGGGGCCCTCGCTGCGCGAGGTGTGCGAAGCTAACCCAAACGTTCCACAAAAAAAAAAAAAAAAAAAAAAAAGTCTCGACAACAAATAAAGCCCAACAAAACGCGTTTCATCATGCCACGTGCCTTCCGTGCCTTCCTTCAAGCTTCACGTTCTCATCATGATTAACATGTGTCCTCGATTTTCAGTGAGTTCGCAGGGGTCGGACATCCGTCATAGCCTGGAGACATAAAAGTGTCACACTCTGAGCGTAAATTCTCAGGCATGGTCATGTTGTGGCTCATCAGGTGCATGCTATTCCAGATAAACATCCCGGCTTATTCGCAGGCATTGACTCCATACCAATCCAGTGATGTTATAATTCTCCTCCTCGAATACTAGTGTGTCTGTTGAGATATCGCCAGAAATACCAGTGATGACCTACTCAAATACGGTCAGTAAAGTTTGGATAACTTCTGGCCACCCTCATCGTTCTTGCTTGAAGGTGATACCCACGCGTTTATTGCCGCGGCGTTCGTACCACTTGAGAGATATCCGGGCTTGCCATGGCGAATCGTTCAGCAACCCTTACCTTTGTGACCTCTCGCATCACCTTGTGATCATTCCATGACCCGGTCCATCTTGCACGGCTGGTCACGGTACTAGTATTTAGTAACAGCAAGCTGATCCTGTACTTCCTCTTCAATACGCCAGAATGGCATCTCTAGGAGTCGCTCTAGTTACAGGCTGTACCCAAGGGATTGGAAAAGCCATAGCTACACGACTCGTGAAAGATGGCTTCACCCTCTCCCTAAACGATCTTCGTTCGAAAGACGCAGAGCTTCGCGCGCTAGCTTTGGAGTTGACGGTTGAAGGTCGTAAACCACATGTGGTCGCTGGGGATGTCTCTGTTGAATCTGATGTGCAAAGGATGGTCGCGTCCACCGTAGAGGAACTTGGCTCCCTCGATGTAGTGAGCAGCATTTTGTTTCCATTACACTCAGGCGTACTGAGACGCAAAAGATGGTCGCAAATGCAGGGATCTGTATCACCAAGAGTATTCTGTCTAGTACGTTCCCCCAGTCGTCGTCCGATCTAACAGTGAACTTACGCTCAGCAGCCTCCTCGGAGGACTGGGATCGAATTGCGGCAGTCAATGGTCGCGGAACCTTTCTCTGCTACAAATATGCCGCGCAGCAGATGATTGAACAAGGTCACGGTGGTCGGATTATTGGAGCCGCGTCTATAGCTGGGAAACAAGGTGCGCATGACGTTAGATTCAATTCAGTGGACTCCACGCCCGAGTTCACTTTTCTCAGGATTTGCCAGCCTTTCTGCATATAGCGCTTCCAAATGGGCTGTACGCGGGCTTACGCAAACCGCTGGTGAGACCGACGTTCCCGCTAACATCTTCATGCATGTTCAACTGTACCTTACCAGCGCAAGAGTTTGGCAAATACGATATCACCGTAAACGCTTATGCCCCAGGTATGCGCCGACTCTCCGCTCAAACCAAGTGTTCTTGATAAGGTGTGATGCAGGCATAATTGGCACTGATATGCGTATGAGAAACGGTCTTATTTGCCCCCCCGTGATCCTCTGATAGTTTGTCACAAGTCGCCAGCATCGGTACTGCTCTCGATCCCAACAACCCGAATGGATTCTACGATGAAGTACGTGTTGACAAAGTTCACTGAATCATAATATAACCCGTACTTCGCAGTACGAGCGAAAGACCCCGGTGAGAAGAAACGGAACGCCATCAGATATCGCCAGCATAGTTTCGTATCTTGCCTCCAAAGAATCCGGCTATATTTCAGGTTTGAGCATTTCTTTTCTCGACCTCGACGGGTGGTTTCTAATTTTCAATTCTGCAAAGGTCAATCGGTATGTCCTATTATTTTAAAGGGATAGATAACGCTCCGTGTGCTCATTTTGATTGCTTCCTATATTAGATGTCCGTCAATGGAGGCCTCTTTTGTGACTAGGATTGCGTCATACGTATTTCCTGATAGCTGCATGATAATCCTCCCCCTTCCTAGATCTATTGTTACCGAAAATGCAAAATGTAGTCGTGTTTATGTATAACTCGGTATTGTTGAAAAGAATCAGTCTCATTTCTCTGCGATCTGAACCTATGACTGCCTGCAATGAAGCTTGAAGACAAATCGATCTGTACTGTCCTTTTCGCGGAAAACAATCTACGGCACCCCGGCCCGACAACACGTGCCATAACAAACTGAGCGAAACTATCTTGTTCAGCAACGGCGACGACGATGACGAGCGTTCTGACCTTGCTGTCGCTGCCAACATCCTCGTCTGGATTTACCAACGTTGAGAGCACTATTTTGGATGACGGGTCGGCTTCTCCTCTTCGCAAGGCCCCCCGTTTGGACTCAGACTCTGACATATCCTCTGCCGCTAGGTCCAAATCCATAGGAAGGGATGGCGCCGTAGTGAACATCAATATCATCGGTGACTACGGTAAGATCATTGCTCACATCTGTAACAGGAATCTGAAGCGAATGCAGTGAAGAAAGCAAACTTGGAACAATATCACCAGTCTATCGCCAAACGCACGCCGAGGTTTCTATTCACCCGTGACTCGATTACTTCCTTGCCCTCCACCTACGAGCAGGTATATAACAGTTGCCGTTATGTCGTCTCCGTTGCCAAGGACGGTGCTACATTGTACACTTTTATCAAGATGGAGATACAGCAATGCGTAGAGAAATTGGCACGGGAGCTAACCTCGGCGAAGGAAGAGGAAGTCCAATGGTTACCGAAATTTGTGGAGATATGCGAGTGGTATGAAACCCAAGTGGTACGTGAGAAGAGCCGTCATATCTGCAGCGTGAATTCTGATGATTCCACAGGCAACACTGCAGTCCTTGTTTTCATATCTTGACCAGATGTATGTTGCGAAACAGAAAGAGCTTCAGGACATTGGGTAGGTACTATTATACATGCTCTTTTCTTCACCTCACTCGCCCTCAGGTCTTACGCTTATTCTTCTTTTACCTCTTTCATCTTCGGTAACATTGAAATTGCACAGCGACTCAGATCTGGAATCGCTTTATGGGCTGAACACGAGCGAAAGACCAAGTACGTATTAAATACTGCCAAAAGCATTTACTCACAAAGCGCACAGATCTCAACATCCGCTGCGAGCGTGCATTCCGAGGCTTATGACTCACATCGCAACGTTCGGCCAATATTCCGTTATTGAACAGTTCTACATCGATATGACTCGGGAGCAATACGACCAGGAAGTCCAGGATCTCATTGGATCTTTTAGAGGACCTTCAAATATCGAGAAGTTCTACATCAACATAACGGGCGGGCAATACACTAAACAGGTCCAGGATCTCATTGATAGAGGCATCAAATCGGAAGAATATTTCGAACATGTTCGCAAGAGAATACAGGAAGAGATCGCACGCTCTGTGGATGTCTTACCACCTCAAAGTTGGAACGCGGTCCGCATCGCCACTGAAAAGGCATTGTTGAAGGGCAACGTCGATTGGCTTGCCCTCGGAAGTAAGAGACAAGTACCCCCATTTTCTCGTGTCAACTGATAACCCCTCTAGCACTGGGACCCTACATGGAAGCGAGAGACTTCAAGTCGTTGGCAGACCTTTACAAGTTATATGTGAGAGTAGGCGGAGAGAAGGTTCTTTGCGCCGTCTTTCGTGGGTATCTACAAACCTCTATCACCGATATCGTGACGGACAAGGTCCGGGAGGATGAAATGGTCCAGCGCCTCCTTGAGCTTCGCGAGCTCGCTAACACAGCCATATTGACGTCTTTCTGTGACGACGATTATGTTGAGGCTGTATCGACAAGTGCGCCTCCTCCGACTAAAGGTAACCAGGAATTCGTGTACGCACTCAGCGATGCGTTTGCACATGGCTTCAAAGCGCGCAGAAACAAGCCCGCGGAGATGATCGCCACTTATCTCGACAAGTTGATGAGACGCGGACAAGGCGCCACCAGCGAAGATTCCCATACGGAGACGTTGGATGCGGCTTTGGCGCTCTACAGGTTTACAGACGACAAGGATGTCTTCAGGACGTTCTATCATCGTCAACTGGCTAAAAGGCTGTTGCTGGGCCGCAGTGCGTCGGATGACGTGGAGAAGCGAATGCTGAAGAAGCTGCAGGACCGTAAGTGAGGCGTCCTTTCAATTGGATCTGCTTGACAATTTGTACACAGATTACGACCCCGAGTTTGGTCAAGCGGAGAAGATGTTCAAGGATCTTGCGCTTTCCAGGGACTTAGTCGAAGAGTTCCACAGGAAGCACCACCAGAATGAGCTCTATGTCAATGTTTTAGAACGGGGAGGATGGCCGTTTTCGTTGCAGCGCTCCCAGCTCGACCTGCCAGTGGAGGCAAGTCATTCTTCGATAGCTGGACTTGTGCTGAGTTGTTCTTTTCAATAGATGCAGGAGCAGCTGAACATGTTTACCAAGTTTTATGATCAGAAGCACCAGGGCCGTAAACTGGTCTGGGATCATGCTCTCGGTACCGTAATACTGAAGACTCGCTTCGACGCCGGTTCGAAGGACCTTTCCCTCAGCTTGTACCAAACTATTGTCATGTTACTTTTTGCGGACGTGGATGAGGTCACGTTTACTGATATCAAGGCACAGACACGTATGGGTATGCGCCTCCGTCTTGATCTTCGGACGTTCACTGAATCGCATGATTTAGATGACGCGGAGCTACGACTCACGCTTCAGAGCCTGGCGTGCGGTAAGAAGAAAGTGCTGCTGAAGGTTCCTCCAGGCAAAGATGTCAAGGACGGGGACAAGTTTCGGTTCAATGTCGCCTTTACGGACCCCCGGCAGAAAATACATATCAATTCGATTCAGGCTAAGGTTTCGGTGCGTCAGAGCCTTATTCAGGTAGCAATGCTTCTTACACTGTATGATATTAGGAACAAGAGTCGCAGTATACTCAATCCGCTATTGAGAGCGACAGGAAGAGCACCTTGGACGCGGCGATTGTGCGCATAATGAAGGGGCGCAAAGAGTTGTCGTATGAGAAGATCAAGGTTGCGGTTATTGAGGCTGTGAAAGGGCATTTCGTGCCTCCCGTTAATATCATCAAGCAGAGGGTAGATTGGTGTGTGGAAAACGAGTATCTGGAGAGGGTTAAAGGCGACATGAACTTGTTCAGATATGTTGCCTGAGTGTGCTGTGCTATCTGTTGACATGGTACATCCCGTTCTTTCCGTAGCATTACGCGAAATTTTCATCAGCGTTTCAAACCATTGGAAATCTCCCTGTTTTTTCTCTGGACGCTTTTATAACATCAGCTTGCCGTCAACTCCATGCATGTACCGAAATATCGATTCTATCAAGTTCAATGGTCGACTTGAGTGTTTGGGTGCATGCAGCTGCATGCCAAGGAATGTCCATTTGATTCCGCTTTGAACTTGATTGTCGCGATCGATCTCTACGGCGATCATACGACATCCGAACATGCTCGAGGTCAAAGTTTTCCGTAAGTTCGAAGACAAAACGTGCCTTTTGTGGCGTACCCCGGAGATCGTACAAACGAAAGTGAAATCTTACTGGATATCGACATTACGATACGCAACTTCGTTGAATTCAGGTCCGATGCATACACTCTGATCGTCGAGCATTGTACCAATCATTCTATTATCATTAGTGTTGCGAGCAAGGTTCCTGATCCATGGTTCAAAAATATATTCCGTAGAATACGCGTCTAATAAGCGACGTCCAACATCTACGTGGCCGGTGAATCATCTTTGACAAAAACGGGCCGATACTCGTGTAATCTATTGCGATGTATTGCATCAACCTGATACACAGAAGAGCACAGAAGCCTATCGCTCCACGAGGAACTCGGGGTAAGAGGGGAAGGGCGAAGGGCGGAGCCCAGCCTTCAATTTGTCACAGAGTGGATGATCTCGAAAGCAATAACAATAAGTACTACGATGAGGAACAGAACTTGACTCCAGAACGACAAAGTATAAATCGAGGAAAGAAAACGATATAAACTACGTGAAAACCCCCTCCAAAATCGCCTCCGTAGAAGATAAAATAATAATACAGGCCAGAAATCGATACAAACAATGACAACAGCGAGGAAATAACCAAGCAACACCCGTCAACGTCAACCCCCAGATGGTTCAGGAACATAGGCTCCTTAGGGTGGCGGAAATCCTCCGCTCGAGTTAGAGCATGATGGCGCGGATCTGTTTAAGCGGCGGTTAACACGTAGTCTTCTAGACACACACGACATCGACGTACATTACTTGACACGATAGAACTATTGATCGCGCAGCGAACATCCGAGTTATTGATATTTAGATATAGCAGAGGGATAATTCCGGTATTGGATATTGCATAGTGATGTGAATAGATAAAGGGGTGCAAGAAAAATAAAGGTTAGATCAGTGCCGCCGTCTCAAGATTGGTGCGCAGGACGATGCTAAAGGAAAACGAGGGGGAAGGGAGCGCAAAGAAAAGATTGAGCGCACGTTCGGGAATCGGGAAGAGAGGAAGCATGGGATACGGGGCCGAAAGGGGATGGATGAAAACGAATGGAAAGGGACTCACTCTAAATGAAATGGGTCAGCGTTGATCGGTTGCAACTGATTGAGTGGAAACGTACCTTCTACGGCAGCCATAACGACACGAAGCATGGCAGTATCGGTGGCGGTCGTCATACTGCGAACATATTAGTACCGCTGAGAGACAGCATGAACGACGTACTGTATGTATATCTCGCGCTCCTTTAGTCGGCCAGCTTTTGTGGCAAGTTTTGTAAACCGACGCTTGAAGTAATCGCGGCCTGCACGGACGTCGCCCGTTTCACCATCATAATCCTGCAATTGAAATTTGGTAAGATACCGACATCATGAATCACAGATGTATATCGACGTACTGGGAAGAAATTTTTTATATCAGAATGCGGTATTTTTCTCTCAAACAAGTCGTTCTTGTTCAAGAATAGAATCTATACATTACTCTTGTCAATACCACGCTCGGGTATGAGAGACACCACTCACGATCGACGTCTGCTTGAACCACTGCGAGTGACATATTGAGTCCCATATGGTCATCGCATCTTGCATTTGATTCTATCAACCCCAACAAATTAGGACAATAGAACAATGATTGGAAGGTGATGTACCGCATCCTTGTCTTCCACCAGACACTGGTCGTATCCACTCAAGCTGACCAGAAACAATATACTTGTCACATCCTGGAAACAATGAATCCATTTACGTCGCTCCGATTTCTGGCCTCCGACATCGACCATTAGCATCTCGTGTTCTCGGAGCGTAAATGTCGTCTCCGTGATGCCAATGGTCCGTGCTCGGCATTGAATGATGTCCTGTTCCGTGGGTTGATACTGCGGGTCAAATAGCCGATCTAATGATCCAAAGAAGTAAAGAAGACTTCAATCCAGGCCTTTAGCGAACAGCGAGAGATAGGTAGGACAATAGCTTACTTTTCTGGTAAAGCGGCCTCGTTGCCTCTCTGCCACGCCTTCTGTACTTCGGGATCATTCCATAGTGATTTCAGGGGTTCGTAATATTCCATCGGGAAGGGTTCGCCATCCCTGAGATCACGGGCATTCTCGATAACCTCGAGGTACTTCTCATTGTCTTCTTGCACTTTGAGGTCCATGTCCTCCATAGCGTCGAGAACATACTTGAGTCCACGAGTGAGATTATCAAACGTGAGTTGTCGATACGACTCGATTTCCTGAGGCGAGAACGATACTCGGTGGATAAACCGCATTTGCTGGGTTAAGCACCGTCATGACAATGCTCTCCGCAGACACATACAGTGAACCTCACCTTGAGCACTGTCGACTTGCCGGAATCACCGGATCCGAGGAGTAGCACCTAAGTAGTCGTGAAGACGGATATTTGGTACGATAGAATAGTACGCACTTTGACCTGCGACGCCATCTTGGCCTTGGCCTGCTTCTCTATCAGCCGGGGCCTCTGATTCCCAACAAATCATCACTTACCTCCTTCAGTTCCTTCTCTGCCTGCCTATGCAGAGCCTTGTCCGCCTCCGTCACCTCCACACCTCCGGAAGATATGCAAGCGCCCATCGGTATTGCTGGCAGGCAGTCACAGCGAGAGCGTAATAGTTCCTGTGAACCGAGGTTTCTTCTCACCTCGGTGCCAAAACTACAAAAATAGAGGGCGGCAGGCTATCCGCTGTAGTCTGGGCAGGAACTCAATGCTCAGCAGATCAGAAAGTGATGGCGAACAACGTCAGTCTCCGTCGTCGTCGTCGTCGTCGTCCCCGGCGCACACGGTACCAAAAGGTACCAATAGACAATGGTGGTGGTTAGGGGAAGGGAAGTCGCGTTTCGGAGTTCGAAAATAAGTAATCTCGAGGTGGCCTTTGATGGCGGGGTATGCCTTTATGTAATCGGCACCTCAGGGAGCTACTTTTCAAGCCAGCAGCGGTTTGCTCTCTTACGACCTTCATGATTTATCGCCAGAATGTAGACTGACATATATGGTACAATTCAAAATTCGCCATATGTAATTATTACATAGATCGATCAAAAAATATACCGGTGGGTGCTCCACAAGCTTAGGGACATAGTGACCACTGACGGGTGAATGGTTAGCGAGAGTTTGACTGAAACGTCTCTCTCCCGAAGACGAGTTCGGGATAGACAGACACAGTGAATTCTGTCAGTTGATACAGCCCTCAGAGGGTAGCCAAACCTTAATCAAAGATAGATGGATAGCGCAAAACTCAGTCAGGAGAATTCCCAAGGTCAAATATTAGCAGTTGAGATAGTAACGACGGAGATCATGTCTGGACCTGTCCCTCTAACCCCTCGTGTTTAAACCCTCTTCCCTGTTGCCCGGTAGTAAGCGATAATTGCAGAAATAGGCCAGCTCTAGTCGCCGAGAACGCCTTTGACCCGCTCGACACCACGCAATGGTGTATATCACCACCACCCGCGAAAGTCTGGCAATCAAGATAATCTTTGGATGGTTCCTGGCTTTAGAAGCTCGAGTTATCAAAGGGGCCTTGATCGCAGAGGTGATCGAACCAGGAAATAAAGAAACAGGAGCGCAGGGCGGAAAAGAAGGTCGTATGGAATGCGCCTCGTTATCCAAAGGGGAACCCTGAGGAGAATAAGCTGTCAATGTAGTAGCAAATTCATGACGAGCAGCGAGAAATCAGGAATACTCTCAGCCACACCTGTGCCGCGTTCACAACCAAAGGAAACACTTGTACAGAAAAACACCGAAAGACACCACGACAGTCGGAGAGGTCTATGATGGATTGTACTTTGTAGGTCCACGAGCCGTCGATGACTGCATTCCGTCAATCGCTCTCCTAGCACATGCTACAGCACATGCGCTGTCTAGGTATAACAGAGGCCGTACCTACTCACGAGCGTCGGTCTTGAGCATAAATTACGAGACCTAACGATGATCAACTCGGGTGCTTCATTATTCGGACAAAAGGACACGAACAGGCTGAGGTTGTTTGCGAAACGCGGAGCGCGAGATATACGCGACTGGGCTCTCGAGGCGAGTTCCACCCACGCCACGCCTTACCCATGAAACTGCTAAATGTTAATCTTGATACCAGAGGCGGCGAGAGACGTCTTCGCGCCCTGATCTGAGGGTCCATCAAGGGCGCGGCGGTGGCTACTGATTGCTTCACAAAAGCCAAGGAAAGCCTACGAGTGGTTGATCATCGCGCGTATTATTGACAGCAGTCGTGGTGACCCGAAACAGGACCGATGTACTAGTGAGTAAAACTAATATTATGGATGGGAAACCCACAAAGAACGGGTAACTCTCAAGAATTATTCACCCCAAAACTTCCATGTGTCCTGGTGTCGGGTATGCTCTCTACATTCCCCGAAAGCCTGGAGAGTACCGAGCCTGCATGGGTACTATGGCAAGGCGACGAGATCGTGGCGGGCACCCAGTTCCGTCGCCGTTCCAGGCCTGGATACAACGTTTATGACAACGAAATTGTTCCGTGCGTGATAGCTTCGGGACCGATAGCACTACCCTGGAAAAGAAGATTTGTCGCAATTCTTGAGAAAGATATCGCAGTGAGATCCAGGAATTGCGTGACGAGACCTGTTATTGAATAGCATAGACATTTAGACCTTGGGAGCTCGCGTTTTTGATTGAAACAATTTTCGCGTCGGAAAATCTGACATGCTCTTCGTCGCTTGGGAAAAGCATTATAGCGGGGCCGAGCAGGTTAAGACTTGAGGAGGCTGTTTACACATAGTACTGGAGCGGCGGCGTCTCTAGATATCAATGCCGTCTCGAAGTATCGCTGATATCGTTCAGGTCCAAGGCGAAGATTCCAAGTCCATAGACGCGCTCAAGCTAACATCGATTTCTCCGGGCAAGCCAAAAGTATCTAATCTTCGTCAGCTTCGAATTCTCGTTTGAAGAAGACTTATCACGTACCAATCCGAGAGACGGTTCTCCACGACATTGACAAGTCTTCCTTGTGTTGTGCCTGTGGCGTGGACGGACCATGAACAAAACCGAGCCATAGAGCGGAGCTAAATCGGACGTGAACACCACGAGAACAAAGAAGACGCGCAGAGCCTACCTCATTCCTATACTTACCCTGCGCTGCCAGAGACGTGCCGTGTCACTCGGATATCTGCGATGTACAAAAAAAGGACGATGGGAAAAGATAAGCACGGTGTCGCCAATTCATCAAAAAAAAGATCATCAATCAAGCATACATCAAAGTTGTGTAAATAGGAGTGAGTATATCATGCGTATAATGCCATCATAAAACTTGCAAAGGAAGCCCGTTATTACTGTCCGCGTAGATCAGAAACGGTGGGTGGTGACTGGTGGGGAAGAATTAATCTAGTCGGTATAATAATTATGAAGAGAGCTTAGCGTCGGCAGAGCCGACTATATGATACTGCGAAGGTTCCTGGAGTTCTTCCTCGAGCGCCTTCCGGCCTTCCGATGTTAGTGCCGGTACCCCAGAGTCGATATCCTTCTCAAAGTATCGAGGTACATACCTAGAGACAAGCATAAGTGCAAGTAAAGGAGAGGAGAAAAGACACGCACTCGACACCCTTCTTCAGCCTCTCGGCAGCCTCGTCCCTCTGCCTCTGCTCAATCGCCACCTTCTCCCTCGTCGCATCCGAATACTCCTTGTTCTCTAGCCTCTTCGTCACAGTATTCCACAGCCGTCTACTCTCATGCGGTAGCTGCCTCTCTAACGGCCTTACTTGCTTTGGAATAACCTCTAGCTCCCCAAGGTCAATCAGTGTCGAGAACTCCCCCTCCGAAACCGTGGCCAGATCCGCTCTGGACGTCGCATTTGACCGAGGAAGAGACATATGAACTGGCGAGGGGGAAGAGCTCGCCGAAGAGGTCGCGGCAGGGTACGAACCAGACCCTACCCGCCGCCAGCGGATATGTCCTCTCCAGGACCCGTCAAACACAGCTACGACGAGTGACTGAGGAACGTCCTTGGCCGTCTTCCAGCAGTCGACCTTGTCGCCTTCGTTGACGAGATGTATGATCCCCTCTAACCGGAACCGCGCTTTGCCTAACCATGACTCCTCCTTGTATTCGATGATCGCTCGAAACTTGGGCCCGTGTTTGCCCCCAGTGCAAGTGATAATCGTCGTATCCGCCACCGTGACATAGAAGCTTCCCCTCAGCAGCCCGTTCACACTCGCAACAGGATGCGTGACTTGATACATCTCTCCCTCCCCATGCCCTCCAGTGATCTTCACGAACATCCCTTTGTTATAGCTCCCCGGAATAACCCTGACCGTCATCGCCGCGGACACCTTGGCGGATATCTGGTCGACGCCAAGGAGCTCAAGAGAGCGGTCAGGACAAGAAGCGTAGTATGCCGACACGGGTGGGTGGTGAGACACTTGTTCTGTAACGTACGCTATTCGGAGTTTGTTGTCTTGGCCGCCAAGACTGAGACTAGACATGTGGGCGTTGAGTGATGTAGGCGGGCTCTTGCTCGTGCTGCTCTTCGAGCTCCTGCCGCTCTTTATGCTGGAGGTCTCGAGTGCGTTCGTTGTTGTAGGTTCTGTCAAGACGATGGGTGGCCGGTCCGGTCCTGAGCTAAGGACTGGGAAGACGTCCCAGTGGGCTCTGAAGTGTTCACCTAGTACAGAGTTGTACGGCTTGAATACTCTGCCAGACTATAACGATAGACAGTGAGGAATCATCAAAAAGAGTCGTTGAAACAAACGCACGACATATTTGAGATCCTTCGTGAATGTGAAACGCAGGACGGCCAGCATTCGCTCAAAGGGATCGTCTGAGTCGTTGATACTGCTCCTCGTCAGTGTCGGTCGGGTCAAATAAACCATGAAACTCACGCAGCGAAGAAATCTGGTCTGTCTAGATACTGCGACCATTCGAGGTTGGGAATAGGCTCTAGGAGTGAGGCTGGTAATGAAAGGCGCCTATCCAATCGGTATTAGTCTCCTACAGGTGCCATCAAAGGTATTGGTAAACGCACATGGTAGCAATATCCTTCACCCCAAAGCATTTCTTGACGAGCTGGACAATCATCTTAAGTTTGCCCCCTTCACCCGAGTCGCCTGTGTCTGGCACTGAGACAGCGGCTTCCTCATCGTCGTCGAGTAGGGGCGTAGCTGGATCCTTCTTGGATATCGAAGACATGGTGACGAACGAGGAGGAGGAAGAAGGGAAGAAGGAAGGAAGAAGGAAAGGCGGACGAACGTGGTAGAAGGGAGAGATCAAATTAGGAAATCAACCTGTCTCTCTCTTCTCTTTGTACCGCGAGCACCCTTATTTTCTGTTCTGCGGCGTCTTGATACGACACTGTCCAGCGGGTACCGCCTTGATAATATTGCTCTAAGAAAGCACTGCTGAGGTGCAGTATGAAGTCATAGTATTCCCCTCCGGAGGCAGTGGGCTGCGGAAGCGCCTCGGAATTCCTTGGCGAAGAATTCTGAGTTCTTCAGAAAGGTGACCAATGTTGACAAGATATTCATGATAGGCAACTATGTGGTAACTCAAATGCGAACAAGCTCGGAACAACGAAGTCTTGTGTCCTAAAAGAAGAGTTTCGCTATACACAAGATGCTCTACGTACCTCAGATCTTTCTTTGCAAGTATTCTTTAGATTGTAACACAATGTGGATTTTACAATGATTTTAGGTGTCAGTGTTCCAATTCTATCACACTTGCCGGCGCTTGCATTTGCTTGAATTTAGCCTATGACATCATCGTCCTGCAGCAATCTTCCATCCAATGACTGCGCTCTAATCAATGATGGTACTGCAATTTTCTCGGGCTTGTGTGAGCTTAACCATCTCACTGCTCTGACCAACTGATCCCCAAGAATGCTATGTCATCAAACATTGAGCTTCAAGGGGGGAACTTCGTTCTTTAGCTTCAAAGGCCTGGTATGTTTCCCTCGTATCATTGAATCTGTCCTTTTTCTAACAGAATACCTCTCATTCTTAAGGTTCTACAGCCGATAAATCTATAGGCTCCTGCGCAGTTTCAGGTCTGATCGCAGTACCTGGGACCTGCAGGGATTCATATCCTGTTTCTCACAACAACATCGTTTACCACAAGCCGACCGAACGCACGGTGGGCCTCCACCTCAATAATAACTCTGTGTATACAACGAAAGCATTACGAATAGATATTAAATACCATAACTTCACCAGAACGAAAGAAAATAAAGGAGCCTACGACGTCTGAATTTTTTCGAGTATTACCAACGAGGCTACAATCCAACTCTGGATCCTCATCCCGCGCTCGGCGATATATATCGGATAAGCTTCCTCCTACATGAGAGCGTGAGCAGTATAACCCACGAGGACGAAGAATATACCTACATTCATATTCCCATCCCTCCTTGAAAGTCTCGACGTCGTAGCCACGGGATGTTTCGAGTCCTTCACGTACAGCGTCTTGTATGTCGTCTCCGGGAACGCAGGGTCGTTCCCAACAGAAATAACCTTCCACTTGTACTCCAACCCGTCCGGACCTACGAATATCCGGCTGGTTGACCTACAGTGCTAAGTCATTCAATACAATCTTGTAAGACGGTGGGCCACCACGTACATGCGATTACTTTTTTTCAAAAGGTCTTTTACAGCCCCGCTTTTGTTACCTATAGTCATCATACTGGCGGAATGAGTACGCCGAGTAGACGGACGGACGGATGGATGGAACCTACCTGGTCTTATCAAGCGACCTCCCAGATTCGGACCACGTAACACTCGCAATTTCCGAACCTCCCTCACCGTACCCACCCGTAAGGATTCTCAGCAGATTGCCCTCCTCCGTCGTCGAATACGCGACGGACCTATCACTCGAGCTCTCGTCTTTATTGATAAACTGGATCTTTTCTCCCATCATCAGCCCCGACCCAATTTCTGGCTGACTGGTCGCTCACCGTGCACCCTGTGCCTCCATTACCAATCAGCAACGTTTGTCTCCTCCAGAGCCGCTTCACGTAGTGATCTGGGATGATCGTGGACGATGTCGAGGAGAGGTCGTACTCAGATCCATCTCCATACTCTCGAGAGCGGATGAGCATCGTGCTATCTGGTGTGAATGGCATATGGTGAGGGAACAAGGAGAAGTAATGCGAGGGCGAGCGATAGGAGATCTGGTTGCAATTGCAAAATGGATACAGCCCGGACCGGAGCCTAGCCCGAGAAGCTGCTGCTTGGTTTTTCCAGAGTGGAGATTTGCCGGTTAGTATAAGCGGATGATGAAAACCCTTGAATGCCTCTGATCGCTGGGAAGACAGATGGAAAACTGACTGGTGATTCAGAAGGAAATGTTGATGTAGGCGCCTTCACCCATAATATCCGCAAAACAAGCAGGCCAGGTTGATGGAGAGTCTCCACTATGATCATGCTAAATGAAAGACCGCTGGAACTTTATGCCGAGGGAAGGTGCGCAAATGCAGGCGGCTTTCTCCGTCGTCTACCGATGCCTGCCTTTTGGACGATGAAATCAATTATAGCGGAAGTAAAGCTCGTCGCTCGCAGCCGGCCGGTTGTTACGCAACTCGAGGTTCTAGTCGCGTTGGTCCGCACTAAATCATGGTAACCTCCATACTTGGAACGACTGGATATTGGTTTGTGAGCAGGTAAACAGATACGCGTATCATCAAAAGATATTACATACTGTCGACTACCGGGAAGTAATTCTTCATACCTTACCAGCTCCGTCGGCGCCCGCAGCTAGCATTCCCTCGAAGCCAGCTCTGGGGCACTAGTCGACCGGATTCACATCGTACAGACCGTAGACACACTCTAGCTTTGCAAAAAGCGTCTCTTCCAAGGGCCCATCGTCCGACTTTTCTTGCAAGACAAATTGATTGAGCCTCGAACTCGTCCAGCCTGGGAATTTGACTCACAACGAGCTTTCAAACACGTATGATCCCAGAAAGCAGGCCATCCCGCTTCCGCTCCTTTCCCCTTCCCCAACGATACGAAATACACCGGTATTTCGTGCCCCTCCAATTCGTTCGCTTCCAGACCTATCCCCGTCCGCCTTGTTCGTTCTTCTCCCGCCATCTCCCATCCCCAAAACCGCCATACCATGGCAGTTCCCTGGCAGTGAACATGTCAATTGCGGTAAGGAACCTAACAATGCATCCGTCGGACGCTCCTTTGGCCACCGCAGATACGGCTTGGACTTAGGATACTCAACACTTCTTCCACTCAATGATCTTGAACAAACAAGGGACGATCATGCTTGAGTGTAGTGAGCAAGGGCGTCGAGGTCCTGCTCTAAAATCAACAACACTCGGAGGAGGTCAAAGTCAAGTCTTACCGGGGCTCTTCTGCGATATTGAGTATCTGGTTGCCGACTGCAAACTTGTGCGTTCCGCTATGCGTCGGTCGAACCGAGACGAACACCGTATCTTCGAGAGCCCGAACATGGAATATATCTTCCTCGGGCCTTTCAGCCGTATATCAGGGGTATTACGAGAATAAAAGCGGGACAGGACGCACTCTTTCCAGAAGGAAGTAGAGATCCCTTTGAGATACCGCGCTTTTCTTCCAATATCCGATTCGATGAAAGGTGTCAAATATGGCGAAGAATGAGATCGAGACACGTCGTATCTCCCTGCAGGAGCAGCGAACGCAGGAGAAGTGAAGACATAAGCACAGGATAGGAACAGCAAGAAAGGTATGAGGTTCATCATGCAGTCTTGGCTGCAGCTATGATATATAAACAAATGGCGGACCAGCCGTCAGTTTCTAGATTGGTGAATGGTGTTTAGGCATATACACTCGAATGCTTGGCATATACCATGGCTAACAAGCTGATACGGATCAGTGGGTGGAAGATTTCTAGCCGCAGCCTATTTAATAGTTCAGTTGTTGGTTGGCCCGGTCAAGGTGCGTTGCTAGGACATTGGAGGCAATGCAGTTGTAACGGAAACGAGATGGAGCCTCTACGTAAATAATACTATCGGTGTGAAAGGAGGGGTATCTACTGGTAACCTTGTCTTGGTCAGTATCAATTCAAGATGGTATAGAAAGGAACGAGAGCGTCTTACATCGAGCGGAACAAGCTTTGAGTCCGAACAATACTCGGTGGGTACGAATCAGTAAGTGCCTGGGTTCATAGTCAATTCTTAGCGTGTCAGTAAAAGCAAGGAAGAGAGAACATGATCATCTCAAGTGACAGGAATGAGATGGTGCAGAACCTGCTACTAGGTGCAGGACTAGCACCTTGGTTGATTATACAAACAGCATTTCCAAAAAGGATTTGTGGGAGATCTGAGGCTATAGGAATCAGGATCATGATAGAGATAGAAGCACAGCGACGATTACGAGGAGGAAAAGTACGGTTCGGCAAGCGCCGGATGTCACATTCCTTTTCCATCGATCATCGTAACAGGTAAATTTATATACCAACTCAATCCCGTGTGCTAATGTCGAGAGAGACTAGAGCAGGTGATAGTCGGAGGATGTAAAGTAAACTTGGCTTAAGCTGCGTAAGAAAGACACTATGGAGTAATGTTTCCTCGCAACCTGCCAAGTATGTGAAAGCTGGTTTTGGCATCCGTGGTGAGCCAAACTGCCTCGATCGCAATGATATAGTGCGTGAAATTCTGTTAACTCTGGAATCGACAGCAGGTTACTTAGATAAGTGTGTATCGCATCCAGTGCATGCCAGTCCCCCCTTTTGTCCTGAAAGGACTCGAGATTAGCGCATGAGATGGGAACGAGCTTAGTAGGATTCAGATCAATCGGGGTCGTGCTCCTCAATTCCCGAGTAGATTTGAATGCGTTCATGAAATCGAGGCCTGGAAGAGTACGGTAGCGTTGCACGTAGCACTCCTACAAGACGCGTCTGTGGCGTGGGAATATAAAATAAAATATTTATTTATTATTTATGTAAATATATAATTCCAATGTCCGTGATAGCTCCTCTTGTATTACAATCATTACAAGCAATACCGGCAGCATAATCTCGACGATGATACTCTTTGTTCGGATTGTGACGCGACTAGGGCAGCTCGTTCCAGAGGAGTCCGCAACGCGAAAGGGTCTCGCGTCATGAGTGCTTGCCCAAGATGTTAACAGCGAAAAAACTCCGTGTTCTCTTGAGCTGGACCTAGAAGACTGTGAACCTAACTCTGGAATCCGCTCAGCGGAGAATTATCGGTTAATGCCAGTAGGGACTTCGCAAGGAATCTCAGAATGGTGAGATGACAGCGGTGACGAGGAGGCTGGGCAAAAGTCACAAAGACTGTCCTACATTGTAAAAACATCACACGCGATGCAAGCACGAGATCACGTTAGCAACGAAAAGGTAGGAAAGACAGGTACCGTGGCACTTGCATCAGGTGTGTTGATGGCCTTGTAGCAGGAAGTTGGCAAATCGATCGAAGCATGCTCAGAATCTCCGGTTTCATCATATCAAAGATACCATCCCTATGATAACGTGGTTGCCTGCTGTTAGCATTCATCCTTAGCACTGATGTTTGGTATGTCAGGTTTCTAAGCTATACGGAGTTTGCTAAAGCCTTAGCAAGTATCTCAAGGAGACTCAGTGGAAAATTTGTCTTTTTTTTGACGTCCATGATATGGAGAGGCATCTGACGACAAAGCCAAGACCCGACTATCCTCAATACAACCCTCCTAGACCTGAGACGTCAGGACGACCAAGACCAAGGCACAAAGCTAACAATCCGTGTTCTGGCAGAAATCATCAGATATTGAGAAGTGCGTGTTTCTACTCGCTGTTCAATCAATGTTTGTATATCCATGTATTGCACAGGAGTTGTTTCCGTGCAACAAGCTATGAACACCCATCATGCGTGACATCGATGCTCTCAGGGAACAGCGTCTTGATTATGATGGACCTTTGGAGCGCATTCGGGCTAACAGGCCGTCTGGGCTCGATATACCGCTGAAGATTGGCCTGCAACATCTCGACTTGTGAGATCTCTCTACCTCATTCTCTGTTTACCTGAACTTTGAATATTATTAGGACGCCTATAGGTACGATACAAGCATTACAGGAATGTCTTGGAGCCCGCCAGCAGTTTCGTGTTTTCCTCTTCTTCCGTCTCCCCAGCTTGCGAAACGAGATTGAGAAGTGCGCGCGTAGTATTAATACATCCGGTGATCTCCTTAGCGTCAGCCTTATTGCCATTTATTTGCTTGATGGCATCTGATAACTCATGGTTTATCAGGCCGCCATGAAGCCAAAGGACATCTACGAGAAACCGCTCCATTTGCTTGGCCGGGGAGATGAAGCAGTGGATATCACATCCTCTGCGACTCCCCAACGGTACCGTCTGGTGGACTGCAAGGCTCTTACCGAGAGTACGGTCCTTTGCATCTGCGAGTTCACCGATTTTCCTGTCGTAGATTACTGCGCCATATCCTACGTCTGGCGCAATATACGAACTGGCAAGAGCTTTGTGGAAGGGGGTGATGGCGTTAAATTTGACGTCAAGGGTGCTGAAAAGGCGGATCCCATCAATACTGACGTACTGTATCATGCGTGCATGGCGTCTCTCCGACGAGGCTGCACGCATCTCTGGTTGGATCGGTTGTGCATCATGCAGGCGAGCGAAGCCGACAAGCCATGGTAGATCAAGGAGATGTACAGGATGTATCAATCCTGTAGTGTATGTGTTGTCCTCGCGGGCGGATTGGAGTACATGGTGTCTCTCGAGGAAGAAACGGCATGGATTCACCGCGGTTGGACTCTGCAGGAAGCGCTAGCTCCCCCGATTATTGATGTCCTTTTTGCGTGGAAGCTCCACTCAGGCCAAGCAATAGCTGCCACTGGTGTGGGAAATTCCGAGCGCCTAGAGGAAGTCGTTCCAAACCAATCCGCCGTCACTTCTCTGTCTCTGCTGCTCAAAACTTGCACCACCGGCGTCATGTCGTTCGTTCGAGATGGTCAATCCAAGCCGGTGATGGTCGAAGCCAAAATCTTCAGCTCGTATCCAGTGCAGCATTCGTACAACGACATTCCTTTCTGGCGCCCAACGCGGAAAATATTCTCCCCCAACGTTGCGGCGTTGTGTATCGCCATGGACAATGACATGGACGAGGACACAAAACTGTATGCAATTTGGAAGAGTGCACTAATGCGGACGTCTTCGCGACCTGTAGACATGGTGCTCAGCGTCATGGGTCTCTTTGGTGTCACCCTTGATCCCAGCCCCTTCGGGAAAGATGACCGGCTCAATGCAACGATTGCCCTTGCGTGTGCGATTCTTGAAAAAGGAAGCCGCGCAACGTGGCTTGGAACGTCGTTCAAGCTCCCTCCGTGCAAACAGCTCCCAACTTTCTCCGTGTTTCCGCGTACCCAGGTCGCAGGGAAGGCACTGTTTAAGGGGAAGGAAGTATCGGAGATGATGGATAATGAATATCATTATCCGGGGGCACTTGTACCCTTCCCTCAAGGGAGCATGGACAAGAGTGGATTTTTTACGTTTGCTGCGAAAGCAGTACGTGTCATGGCAACAGCAGGAGCAGAGGTACTAGGCCCTCTGCCGTGTCCGTTGATACTCAAGGCGAAAGATGGATCTTTATGGAGGGTCTGTGACGCCAGTAATTCGCAGAATACTCTGGGGGCCACATTCGCTGTGCTCTTGGGATGGTTCAACGCATATGTTCCGAACGTGACCCCCGCGCATGATGCAGATAACATCCGGGCAATGCTCGTCACTGAACACGCAGCCGGAAAGTTTCACGTCCTCTCTTACGTTTTCTTGAGCATGAAATGCAGACCTTGGGTGACTGGATGGGAGGTGCATAGTTTCTGCATTGGCCCTGAGACGCCTTCGGATACCAAAGCGGAACCTGAAGAAGAGCTGGTCGAGGTGACCAGCCCCCCGGATCTGCAATTACAGCGTTCTGCTCCGAACTTTCCGGAATGTTCGAGGCCAACGTTGATGGATACAGCGGCGCGGCAGGCAAGGTGGGCCGTTCCACAGCATACGCTAGAAAGGCACTATGAGAAGAATATCGATTCCTTATGAAATTACTACTTGTCCATGTAAGTACTATGTTGTATTTTTAAGGGCTTCGATCGTCGCATGCATCACAGGTGGCGATGGTTTCTTTTTCGTGATCTCCGTGTGATGTTGTCTGGCCTAGGTTCCATTAGACGCGACTTGCTTACGAGTCAAGCTATAAGGACGCTTCTCCTTTCGGAGCTTCTCGTATTCCTCTTTTGACCCGGCCCACCACTGCGTCTCAACTTCGCGTAAACCGCTTGGAAAAAATTCGGTAACCAACGACTTCCCAACTTTGGGATAGTCCGCTTCGAGATCCATCAGCGTATCCATAACCTTTTCTTGCTCGTAGTCTTTTATCTTTTTCAGGTGGATCCCGCTCGTGCCCATATGGCGCTCGGTCCCCGCCACCACGACGTTCTGCACCATGCCCAGACCTCCGACACCAAGCAAATACCACGTATCTTCTTTGAGCGCCGTGACGGTGATAAGGAAGATGATCCAGAGTATTGCGAGCAACAAACATGCAACCTGAGTGAAAAGGAACTCAAAGTTATCATCCTTCCCACGGCGCCTCATCCTTGGTGATTCTGCTGCGGCCAGATCCTCCAGGTCCAAGCCTACTCCATTTCCAAGTATCACCATCACATATCTAGTCCCATTCCCGCCTGTGATGCTGCAGACTTTCTTCGTCTTCCGGCCACAGGCCCACTTTTCGCGCCGCCACTGCGGAAGTGCACCTGTGATCAAGGCAAGCATCGTTCCCGCGGCCGTGATGAATAGAATTGACCAGTTTCTGTGTAGCCCACAGGGAATGGCAGCAAGTGTATGCTGGAGGACGATAACGAAGAGGCCGCTGTACCACCACAAACCAACACTTGGCACTCCTGTTAGATCCTCTTCAACAGCTTCAAATACAGTGATGCTCAACCCCACATTGTCGGCTAGTGGTCTCTCAAAGTCACGTAAGAGTCGTCCGAGAACCCATGACTTATTGTCGCGTTTATAGCCATTTTCTGCGTTAATCACCTTGGCTGGGTAGTCAGGTGTCGGTACAAGTCGTCCATCACCCAAGACGCTCATGAGCGTGTTGAACGAATAAGACACCCAGCCGAAACTGAATGCGATGGGAGTGAATGAACGGCCTGTGAGTTGGGCCAGTGCTTTGAGGACGACGTCCCCGCCGATAATAAGTAGTATGGATAGAGTGTCCGAAGGGTTTTGCCATGTACCCTGGATCATTCGAGATACCGAGTCTCTTTGCATGATAGATAATTTTGAGATGGGGGAACATAGTGTGAGGTCTGCTGCAATTAAAAGCAGGACGAATAGGGCGATGCTGGTAAGCATCACGGACAAGAGTGTATAAATCCAATGGCGCATACGCTTCCGCATTTATCCAGCTCGTCCAAACATCATCAACGAGTTCTATTGGCAAGAGTTCCCATGCCGGCTTTTCAAGGCCAACATTAGTAGATAGAGCACTAGACTTCCAAGTGCTCAGGATCAAGGAAAATGCCGATCAGCGGGAGCTTTTTTTTAGAGGCGGGTACTGGATGGTCTAATGTTGTCAAATTTCCCCACGGAATTTTACTTTACAGCGAGTGATGCTCTCACAGATAGAGCGCTTGGAGAAAAGTACGCCGCATATAGCAGATTTCATGTTTTGAGACAACTGTGTCAAGTTTGATGGATTCAATGCTGTTGCCATTCATATATAGATTCTGGAATCTGCATGCCACAACCAGGCGCGGGAGAGCCGCAAACGCTGTCGAATTGGTTCCGTTCACATAAGTGATCCGATCGCACGGATGTGTGAAGCGGAATCAAAAAAAGCACTTGAAAGACATTATGATTAAGCAGGCGGATATTCAGAGGCGACTAAACTTCGCCGCGAGTTTCACTGCTCATACGCTGTACAAAGCATCAGATTGATATCATACATCTTTTTCTCGGACAGGAATTAGTCCTGGACTTTGACCTCGTGAATTTGACATTCAACTCTCTATTTGTAAATTGTCAAACCCAATTATGACTGACCCGAAGACTGGTGAGGCGGTATCGCAATAGCACGAGTATGATGTTGAAGCGTGTATTGCACCAGTGCATATCCTGTGTTCACTATTAACAGAGTGTCACTCAATAACCCCATAATAATTCAAAAAACCGAGCTTGCCGGACCCGACGGGACCTCAGTTCTTACCGACGCTCTGGCCTCTCAGATCTGAGACGTCATCTACCGACTTCATCGTTGCAGAAAGAGCCAAGGCGCCGCACCAGTCAGCAATAGTATCTTTTGTTCGTGCCAAAAATGCGAATGGTGATGTCCTTTCCAACTCTCTGGGGAGTGGATGCGTAACATTATGTTCTCTGCGACACTAGCCTTGAGCTAGCCTAGGGGGCCACTCAGATCTCAGAAATGATTTCCGTGACCCGAGGGGCTTTCAAGAATTCCCACATCCCGCAAAGTTGTGCTCTCACTGAATCACTATACTGCATTCCTTCAGTGACACAACCTCCTGGCGAGTCCAGTCTCGATGAATCCACAGCGTCGGTTCTCCAATACCTGCCAGATGACAGTTACAGCCCAGAAGAACATAGTACTATGTTACTTCGTATGGGGCAACAAACGTTGTGCATTCTGAATTTGTCCAGCCTCGACTGCCAGATTAGCGGGATCTTGTCAAGAAGACACACCCTCTGCAGACGTGGAGGAAGTCACCGGTACTGTTAGGACCCCTGTATGTTGTGGCGGCGATAGCAATGTCCCACACTTCGCTATGGAAGCAGCGGCCGGACCGATGGCGACACGTCATACGTAGGAGATAGTTGCCTACAATCAAGCAAAGAAATTACTGTGCATAAGTACACGGAGAAGCCAACCATGGAGAAGTTCTGAACAGCAAATGAAGGGGGTATCGCATGTGAGCGGCCGGAGTAGATGGCGTAGATGGCTCATTATCTACTAGAACACCGACCGCATCCCTTCTTCAGCAAGACGCTTCGCAACTTGTCTAGAAACCTTTGGATGAAGTCACGGGATGGGCAAGCCTTCTATTGCTACCGTGACGCCAGGCAAAAGTCAGTCTTGAGTTGTGCCACGAATGTTTCATGAACGTAGACCCATTCATTTTATGGACGTAAGTAATCCAACACAGATGAGAATTCTTGTACATCGTGACTTTTGCTTGTTGAATTTCCTCGAGGAATCTCTCCTTTGTTCGTTGCAGGATACATGCAAGTAGTCTGAACGACTGATATCATTATCGACGAGGTAATGTCATCAACACCGGTCGGATACCTACTGTTTCTTCATCTCCTCAGACAGCAGTGTCGGGGGATGACACAATGTACTAGCTGGAATGCTCATTTCGGTAAGCAATTGCTGATATCCAAAAATACTACCGATATGTTTGGGTGTCTGTTGATGTCGTTCGGCAACGTAGCTGATGGCCGTAGTGCCGAACCGGCGGCTGGCGTTATATTTAGGTAATGAAGTTTTCTTTTCTGAATGTCACATTACAATCACGGACCTGGACCAGGGAAAGATTTAGAACACATTCTACGACCTCTCGATCCAGAGTGGTTTTAAATGAGTGCCCTCTATCACCGTAGGTTCTTACAGACTAAAATCCTTGTTATTTCACACTAGATCTGGTCATCAATGCTGTTTTGAACCGTTTGAACGCTATGGGACAACATAACACAGATTTCCATCCGGTGAGAAGAAAGCAACGTGTTGGCCCGGGGTGTACGATTAACAGTGCTATTAATATGGATCCCCGATATATGTAGCTGGAGGTATGTAAACCATCACAGGTGACTTTTCTTATATCTCACCAGCCGCCCAGATGTAACTTTGTGTCAGGACGCTGTGGTGTCTGTTTCAGGGGAAATCCCATCCCAAACGACCTCTGCACATCTCGGTTACACTACCAGACATAGAGTTCGCACCGGTAGAGTATCCGTCTTCTACTCAACCTCTTCTAAACGCACTGTGGAAAACATGTCCTTCGGCTTGAAGATCACACAGAGCTCCTAGGATATGTCCCACCCATTGATGTCCACTATGTCCTCATGTAGGGCGCCAATTTCCAAGTCATTCTCGGCGCCGTACAGTTCATTTCGAGCTTCCAGTCACGGTCAACATTGAACACACTATTATTGGTGAATGGTTAAAATGCCTCATGTCTTCCACATTGAGACCCAGTAAAACAGACGATGGCTTTAAGCTAAATGATCCTGATATGTTGGTAGCTCGAGCTCAGCCATGCCGACTTGTCGAAGAATGGCGCTGTGAACCAACCGACACGACGGAAAGAAGGGGGGTCATTTTGTTCCGCAGTTGAGATTTGGTTGGTCACAGGAGTGAGAACGAGGCCAAGCAATGTCTGGCCAGTATCGCTAACGATGGCGACGTAAACTTTTCCGATTCTCTGTGAGACTGGTTCTATGGCATCGCGTACCACAATTCCAATCTCACCTCGCTCAGAATACAGATCTGGCCACTCCTGGGGGTCATCGCCTGGTAAACCCGCAGCATCGTACAATGAACCCTCCACTGGATCCCACACTGCCGGCTGTAGAATTGTGTTGAGAACCAGAGAACCAGCTGTGACTTCACCGTAAGGGTTAATCTGTCGGGCCAAAATCGCATCGCATTGGATGATGGTACATAAAACGTCACCATTGCTACCCGGTATCATGGTGACTTCTCTATCCGTAGACGCCCAGCTCCAGGAGGGAGCTCGGTAGCGATTGGGTCTACTGCATTGATTATGATCCCCCTGGTACCACAGTAAGCAACTGGGAAGCTGGTGCTCCCACAGGCCTGCAATGTATGTGGTATGCGGCCAGAAGCGGTGAAATTGCTCGACGATTCCAGACAGGGCAACGAGCCGGTCTCTAGGCTTGGTGAAGGTGCGTCGTGTGTAAAGGCCCAGTATATCACACCATGCCTTTGCGACATCTTCGTCTGCCGGTAGATCACTACTGGGAATAGCAAGTGTGGGGAGGAAGACACGGTCAGGCAGGCAGGGAATTCCGTCGAGTGAGTCGGTGAAGCGGACATCATTTGCATTAACGTGTGTTGTCTGGCACTCATATTGAACGGTATGTGAAGCATAGATCACCCTACGTGGTGACAACACGCGCTCCTCCAGGCACCATGCACGTTTGTTGACAGGCTCATTCGGAGTATGACGATTCCCTAGCAATCGCATTGTCCCTATACCACCATCGGGACAGTGAAATGGGAGCATTCTGATCGTATCGGGTATGTCTTGCGTCTGTAAGAATCCATTGCTAACTTTGTCGGCGCAGGCTGCAATAATGGTCACATACGCATTGCGGAATATACGGCAAATCTGTGCAATTTCTTGCGCCTTATCATCGCTCGAATCCTGCAGGATGCACAGGGCGTCCACCCACAGATAGCGCAAACCGAGTTTTTGTGTCACTTTGATGGCGTCCATAATTGATTTTGGGATATTTTGCAGCGGGATGCCTGCGATGTAGGAATCCAAATTTTTAGTTGTCGTACAGTGAGGTTGCTTCTCGCCCCACACATAGCTGAGTGCAATGTATTTCTCTTCGATGCCATGATTGACAAAAATGCGAGGCTGTTCCGGATTTGCACAGTCTATCACCCGAGTTGGCAAGAGGGCACGGAGAGGTTGGGGGCAACGTTCATGACGCAAACACTCGTCGACGCATTTCTTGATCAGATCATATCCGAAGGTTGTATCAACATGTAATCGCACCTCGCGATGAGGGATGAACCGTGCAGCCTGATCACCTTGGAAGTTATCAGAATATGGGCTGTATTTGAGACATAGCTGTTGTTGAACATACCTGCAGCAGTGTGGACCTGATATACAGGTGCCCAGCAGTTTTCTATGACCAGCTGAAGGATAAGCATGGATGGACATTGCATGAATCGCACTCTCAGCTGAAACGTGCTGTTTCTAGGCGGCATGTCCAGTGTTTTTGTTTTGTGTCGATAATAAAATTCAGTCTCGTCAGAGACGAGATCACACCACAAGCACCTTTGAATGTGCAACATCGAACGTTGCATCTCCTCCCATGTAGGCGTTGTATATGAGAACCCAGCTGATTCTGGACTAGTCGACACAAATTGAGCCACCCAGGCTGTATGGAACGAATCAGCAGAAAACACTGTGCGCCAACAGCGCTCGCAGACTAGCCTGAGAACTTCAGGAGACATGCTTGGTATGCAGGGCGCATGAGAGGAGAGAGAATGATCGGAGGAAACGGCCTGTGCCTCGTGTTTAAGTCGTGTCATCGTTGTCGTTGGTGAGTTGTGTTGACGCTGTTGGAATAGCACCGGTTCGCCGTCACCGATACCTTTTCGTAAGCGCCGAAAATATTAGTTCATTCACCAACCAAAGAGTCTAGGTGGAATACCAATAGAATACAATAGAAGATGCTAGCGCGCGAAAAAGTCCTACTGGATTAACTCGTCGCTGTCACTCTGTCCCCAGCCGCAGGCGTAGCGAGTTCAAGAATTTTGATATATTTTTGACAACGGACGAACGAAAGAGTAGCGTGGGGTTGAGGAGAGCATGAAACAAGATGAGAGTATAAGTTAAACTGATAAACTGGATTTATTGGCCACCTCTGCTGATACAGCTCAGGTAAATAAGCGCAAACAGTGGCACCCGGCGGGGTACCGGACCGTTCGGCTTAGATACGGCATCGGTGAGTTTACCTTCCACCACCATCTCTTCCTCGCGTCCATTCTCGAAATTCTAATCCATCCCTGTCTCTCCTCGCTCTCTACCTCTGTCTCTTATCCCTACTAGCAAGACTCTAGCATTTATGCGATCAGTTTTACATCCGTGGCGCGTCGGCACCCCATGCTCGTGTGATCAGTTGGGGGATGATGATGAGTTTGCTAATTTCTTGACGGATCGTTACGCTGCTGACGTAAAGCTGGACCACTATCGTTGACTTGAATGAAAATGCGAGGTAAGGCTCTATTGTTAGCACCCTTGCTCTTCCTGTCGACGACCTGCTTGTCACCGTGACTTTGTGTAACGGTTACCTTCATGGCTGGCACTGGTAAGCTATCTTCTTTCATTTAGGCTGATGATTCTTTATACAAGTGGACATTTATGGCAGGCACCAGCTTGATAGATACGCTCGGAGACAGAGAGTGGTTTGTACATGGCCGAGCTTACTGGCAGGATGGGTTTATGTTATCTTGTTGGCGAGTTGGACGTGCTGGCGATAGTTCAAACGTTCAAGGCTCAGGCCCAGGCCCCATGTTGCTTGTTCTCAAGTGTAGGGTGCAGCAAGTGGAGATTCGACGTCAAGCTTCACGACAAGCTTAAAGCCTATGGCTTAGGCAAAAATAGTGCGCGGAGACAGGGTTTGCTCCTAGGTAAGCATCTTCCTTTTTATGCTTCGTTAACACGTCCTTTGCAGACGTTACCGCGAAAAAACCGAAGATGTCTAGGTAGTGCGGCGACCAAGGTATGTTTCTATATCATCTGTTTTATCTTGGTACGATGTATTTCGAACATGGTGCTGTAAATTCAACTATGTTCTATAATCGAATACCCACCGTTATTGAACGGTGACCATAGACCCTTGACTGACTCAGAAACGTGTTTAGACAATATCTCATCCATCTCGCAAAACTGGGCTCGATTTGGACTCATGACTCGGACGGCGTACGTTCGAGCGTGTCGTAGTCGCTCACGACCCAACCTTCCCTGCTATCGATAGCCATCAGAATCCATGGTTCTGTGAAGAACGACGAATCGTCCCTCCATCGATCCACTGGGAGACAAATCATCAGAAACTGGTGAATGAGTCGTCTTGGGCCTGCTGGAAGATAGCAAGTACAAGTCCGTACCGTTGTATATCATTTTTATCGGCTATCCCCGCATGAGTACTTGTCCATTTGCGGGGCATCGGCGTTTGTCTCGAGCCTTCTACCCCTTGTTAGACTCACTGAGCACGTCCATCCCTCCAGCTCCTTCCGTCGACTTCAACGCACCCGAAGGAGCCTTCGGATCGTCGTAACCTTTGTCCTGCCGTTTGCTTTTCCTCCGGCATACCCCCATCATCCTCTACAGGCGATCTGGGGCACTGAATGTGAATGCACCAGTTGACGCACGGCCACAAGTTGCGACACAGCAGGTTGGATGAGCCGCAGCTGTATCAACAGGGTCCGGCACCGTGGCCAAGTGCGCCGTCGCTATTGTTTGGAGGGGACATCAGGCATTATGTTGAAGAAAGGAAGGGGATGGAGAGCAAAGACCAGGCCATAACTTCTTATCGTGACGAACTGGCGGAGGCGGAATGGAGGGGTATGGAGAAATTCGCGAGAGGTTTAGATCCGACTGTGATTTCGTTGACTCTCGGTAAGTGTTTATCGGTGTAATGGTGATGCTTTAAACTGTACACGCTGTGTCTTGGGGATGTTTAGTGTATTAATTGTACGTTTCTGTATATCTATCCTACTTCCTTCTGTTTAATGTATCGAGCTTGTAGGGTGTGAATGATGTGTATTCGCCAGAGTTTTCATTAATAGTGAGGAGTAATACAAGTTAGACGCTGGTGTAATACACTTCCGAAACATGATGCCTGTGCTGCCTCATGCTGTCTTCGTGTCAAACTCGACTGAGTTTGAAAAACGGAGCAACTTATTCATGGTCATTTCTGTCCAATTCCTGTCTGACAAAAAGGTGTATGGTATCGGTCTGATGTTCTGTACAGGGTGTAGTAGAACTCACAGAGGAGCATACCTGTCTCTGAATATCTGCTGAAAAATATCTTCCCGGTGCTTCTTTTTTTGATTCCGCTTCATGTATGTTCATGTACTAGACCAGTCCGATTGCTCCGATCATTAGTAGAGGAACGAGACCACTCGACACTAAGACTAATATGTACGCGAGTCCTTTCTTTGCGACTTGAGCCAAGCAACAGCAACGTTCAACTTATCAAGCTTGTAGCAGTCGTCTCAAAACAATAAGTAAATTCTGCCATACTATTATGCAGCGCCATGCCTTGAAGCGCTCTATTGGCGCTCTACCCGTGGGAGCATCACTGCTCCGAGTAAAGCGAAATATGATAACATTCGACAGATCATCTCATCGTTGCACGGCACGGGACCTTTAGGCACGTCAGACGCAAGGACACAGGTAAGGCCCGTAACCGTAGTACGGAACCCAATCCTCACTACCAAACGGCCAACCCCCAAACTCAGCTTACGACCGAAAACCCCACAAGCGAGAAATCTTGCGCCGAGTCGGTGTAGAAAGACAGGAAACTAGCAATCGATAATTCCCCTCATCTTCGAAAAAGGCTCTCGTGGATCGGTGCTTCGCCTGATCCCGTCGCTTGGAAATCGCATTGTGTTCTGTTTGCTGGATGCTGTAGCCATTCATCAGAATAGCATACCGTGCTGACCCTGAGTCCCAGATACGGCATCTTTTGACAGCACTCTTTGATGGTGTTTGAACTAGCTGTATAAGCGTTGAATCGTACGCATTGTTGGACTTATGCACTCTTATCCGCGATGCTAACTACCGTGCTATTCGTCCTGCTTTCTTTCGCAACAAACCTCTCCCTATGCTCCCCCATCTCAAAACCATCTATCATGCAAAGAGACTCGGTATCTCGAATGATCCAGGGTACATGGCAAAACCCTTCGGACACTCTATCCATACTACTTATTATCGGCGGGGACGTCGTCCTCAAAGCACTGGCCCAACTCACAGGCCGTCCATTCACTCCCATCGCATTCAGTTTCGGATGGGTGTCTTATTCGTTCAATACGCTCATGAGTGTCTTGGGCGATGGACGACTCGTACCTACACCTGACTACCCAGCCAAGGTGATTAACGCAGAAAATGGCTATAAACGCGACAATAAGTCGTGGGTTCTCGGACGACTCTTACGTGACTTTGAGAAGCCGCTAGCCGACAATGTGGGGTTGAGCATCACTGTATTCGAAGCTGTTAGAGCAGATATGGCAGGAGTTCCAAGTATGGATTTGTGGTGGTACAGCGGTCTGGTCGTAATCGTCCTCCAGCATGCCCTTGCTGCCATTCCCTGTGGGCTACACAAAAACTGGTCAATTCTATTCATCACGGCCGCGGGAACGATGCTTGCCTTGATCACGGGTGCACTTCCGCAGTGGCGGCGCGAAAAGTGGGCCTGTCGGCGGATGAGGAATAAAGTGTTCTGCGTTACAGGCGGGAATGGGACTAGATATGTGATGGTGATATTGGGAGTAGGCTTAGATCTCGAGGATCTGGCTGCAGCGGAATCACCAAGGATGAGAAGGCGCGGGAAGGATGACAACCTTGAGTTCTTTTTCACTCAGGTTGTCTGTTCATTGCTCGCAATACTATGGATCATCATTCTCGTTACCGTCACGGCGCTGAAAGAAGATACGTGGTATTTGCTTGGCGTCGGAGGTCTGGGCATGGTGCAGAACGTTTTGGTGGCGGGGACGGAACGGCATATTGACACGAGCGGGATCCACCTGAAAAAGATAGAAGAATACGAACAAGTAAAGGTTATGGACACGCTGATGGATCTCGAGGAGGACTATCCCAAAGTTGGGGCGTCGTTGGTTACCGAGTTTTTCCCAAATGGTTTACGCGAAGATGAGACGCAGTGGTGGGCCGGATCGAAAGAGGTATACGAGAAGCACCGAAAGGAGAAGCGTCCTTATAGCTTGACTCGTAAGCAAGTGGTCGCGTCTAATGGAACCTAGGCCAGAAAACGCCATGCGGATATCATAGGGGTCGTAATAAAGTAACCATAGTATTGATGCGCAAATAGTGATTGCGAACTACAGTTTGTCGCGGGCGCCGATAGTGACCTTGCTTGACGAGGCAGTTTTTACTTGTATCCTCGGCCAAGTAGATGGAGTAGATCCTCGTAGGTATCCTTTGATTTTGTGGACGTCTAATCATATATCAACCAACCACCACGATATTACACAAATAAACAATGAGACTCACACTAAAGGATATATCCATAAAAAACGCCCGCGATTCGCTACTAAAGAGTTCTGATGATTAGGGTTCGGTTTGAGAAAAATATTACAAATGCGATATGGATTTCATCGTTTGTGCGTCTATCGATATCGTTCTCCAACATGCCAGTGGCCCGGACTTAGCTTGGGACAGTGAACCAGCGAGTCCCAAATTTAGGGCAGGGCAACAGACTTTCCTTTTCTGGGCATCGCAGTAGATTCGCAGCACTTTCCACTTCTAAGTACTCGACTCAGACTGTTTTTTTTCGACCATGCGCCTGCCCTATCAACTTCATTTCTCACAGACAATCCGATAATCCTTGCTATATCCCTAGCTCCGATGGCTCAACGCTAACGGGGTACAACTAGGTTCAGCTCCCACTCGGAATGTATGCAGGAATCCAACACAACCCTAACACGAGGGGACAACGTGGTGTAACAGAAATTTCCCTACGGCGAGAAGAAAGGAAGGCATCAGTCCAATCCACAATGATATCGATATGGATCTTGATCGATACAGCCTGGGGTACGCAATCCATCACTGAGGCTTTTTTCTATCCCACGAGCCGTCCAAGTGTAACGTGCCAGGATGCTGTTATGACCGCTTCAAGAGCAGCTCTCTCATAAACGACCACCACATATCCCGGTTGCACTACTAGACACAAAGTCCGCATTGATAGAGTGTTTGTCTTATACACCAGCCCGCTGGGATCTCATCGTTTGGTACACACAGGCGTCCTCAAAAATAAAATAAAAATCAGAGCTGAACCTCCCCCGTACTACATGTCATAGAAGCCACTCTCCTTGACCTGCCAGACCCGCTCGTACCCGCCAATCGCACATTCTATTTCAAGGCCGTGAAGTGGCTTGGGGGGAAGCACGATGGGTACATGCTCGCTCCGATGAAGAAGTATCTGGCCGTACGCAAAGCCCAACTTCGCACCGTAGATGAGATGCTCGTCAATTTCCAATGCCTCTTCACATTTGGGCTCCTCGAATCTGTCTTTGAACGCAAAGTACCCGAGAAACTCCTGCTTTCCGTGGATAGCGAAGGAAATACGGTCATGACCGACGAGAACATGCTTATCCTGCTGCTTCTTTAGTGGCGACACGTACAGCAGTTTTCCCAACAGTATCCGGATCGATACCGTCGATGGGCAGAGCGTGTGGAAGAGGATTTGACTTCCCTAGAGACTCTAGTCTACAGACTTGCCTCTTTCTGTGCTTCGCGCGCAGAGGAAGTCGCGCCATACTTTGTTGGCATGGCCTCCGTCGCCGTGACAGTCGCCAGTTTCCGAGGGGCGCTTTTCGCTCATGGCATGTCGGCTGTTCCCAAAAAGCCAGGCCATTCCTTTCCAGTGTCGTCCTTTTTCCCTCATATCAAAGATGCCGTGTGCTCTAAGGGGCGGTGTCCCCTCGCCATTAAGCGTTTCCTTGAATCGTCAATAATCCTTCTGGAGTATACGGGTACATCCAAGCCCCCCATCCATCACGGGGCTGACTGCACCGAGGAAGCCTGCACTCGGAATACGATTGATATATCCACCTACACCAGGAAACATGTCATGGGGACTTGCAATTGTGCCTACACGAAACCGCCTATATCAGATGTATACGATCTGCTACAGGGAGGAAGAATCCCAGTTATTCAGCGCATGCCAAACGGCACGCTATGTATCACAGATGCTTCTAAAACTCCCTACATCGCTATATCCCATGTTTGGGTGGATGGCCTAGGAAGTACGAGCGAGGTCGGGCTACCTACGTGCCAAATTGAACGCATAGCGGACTTGGTCCACACCCTACTTCCCGGCGGGGCATTCTGGATAGATTCGGTCTGCATTCCTGAAGTTAGAGAACTGAGGAAGGAGGCTATCAGGAGGATGACGCTGACATACGCAAATGCGCGTGCAGTGCTTGTGACTGACGCAGGCATCCGTTCTCGCTCACTTTCTTCTCCTTTGGAAGACACAGCACTGGCCATCTTAACTTCAGGTTGGATGCAGCGTCTCTGGACACTTCAAGAAGGTCTATTAGTAAAGAAATTGATCTTTCAGCTGTCAGATGGTTTCGCACCTCTGGACAACCTCTTCCCCGATGCTGTCGTTCAGTGGTGTAACCCGGTTCTATCCCATTGTCTCTCAGAAATAGTTCGTTTCACGAGACGACGCAATCCCGCCCTCTCATCTATCCCCGACGCTCGTATAGAATTTACAGACCTCGTGCGATTCCTGGTTGGGAGATGGACGAGCCGACCGGAGGACGAGACGATTGCAGTGTGCGGGTTGCTGAACGTGGATCCTATTAAATTCTTCGACGTCCAGCCTTCGGAGCGCTTGAAGACTCTGCTTCTCCAACTCCGGCAGTTGCCTGGGGATATTATTTTTATGGATTGTCCAAAGATGGAGGACGAACCTGGGTTTCGCTGGACACCTAAATCGCTGATACGATCTGACTCTCGTGTGGGACACGAGTGTCGAGCAGTGTGTACGGCAGATGGGTTAGAAGCGGAGTACTGCTGCGCCCAGGTTGCCCAGGTCGTCAGAGTCTCTGCTGGGGTTCCTGTGAAGCTTTTCGTCAAACTCGTTCCTCAGGACCAGGAAGGTACTACTTCCCAAGTGTTGAACGCGACGATAGAAAGGCCAACCCGTTCCTATGCTTTCAACACGGTGCTTCTCGAGAAATACCCAGAGACAGGGCACGCGTGGGTGAAAGGCGTACTTGGATTGCTGTCTGATTCTGACGCGGTTTCGGGTTTGAGGGGGTGCGAGTATCAGGAGCGCTCAATGTTCTTTAGGTCGACAGAGAGAGCGATGAGGAAATGTGTGGCCGAGGATTCCAGCGCTGCTGTAGTCGTAGAGGCAACGCTGGAGACCCTACGGGTACTGGTGGAGTAGGGTGGGGACCTTGGCTGTGTTGAATTTCGTGCAGTGTAACGGATTCTTGTCATTAGTCTTTAGCTAGCCGAGGGGATGGGTCTAGATGTTACCAATCTTGAGAATGATTGTATGAGTTCGACCAATGTATAGCGCAAGTACTACAAGTTTCGAGTCTTCGGTATTCGATGTTTCAGATGAAGCAGTACTTGTGTGTGCTGAGAGTTGGATGAGAATTGCAATTACTTATTTATTATAACAATAAATGAATATCTTGCTATATGCTCCGACTTTTAGCTCTTGGACAGAGACGGTGACGACGATCAACATTGCTCATAATGTCAAGACAGGATTCCATCCTACGACTGCGAACAAGCACGAAATAATCTCAACAAGGACGTTAGTTTCGCCATGGAGCCCATAACAATAGTGTCAGTAATCCCACCTCGACTAAGCGTGGTCGCAAGGTCAGTTTTCCGAAACTTTTACCAAGTCATCATTGACAATTCTAGGTCATCGTTATCACGCACAGCCATTCACCCCACTGCGTCAGTATTCGCTGGCTTCTTCCTTCGCTCGAAGTGCTATCTTTCTTTCGTGCCCATTGCTTCATCTGCGACGCTGCAGCGATACTTGTAAGGCATGGCTGCCAGTGATCCATGACTTGCTAACATCTTCTCAGTGACCATTGCCGTACTGTCCCGAGTTATATACGGCAAAGGCGTCGATTTCCTCATTGCCACCGCTCCCCGTATCTACACTGCCTTCCCTGATGTTTACTTCATCGTTGGTGCGTATAACTCTCGCTGCTATACCCGTTTTTAATTGTCTACCCAGGTGGTGACGCCCCCAAACTGATCAACCTCCTCTGAATGCGCGAAAAAAAATAACCTTTGAGACCGTATTGAGATCCTAGGCCCATCCGGCTGAATAATTTCCGCTCTGTCCTCATACGAGGCGCCATATTCCTCAACACATCACTTACGGAATCCTTTGGGATCACCATCCTCGAGGCGGCTTGCGCAGAGTGTATGCAGTATCTACACGCTTGGGTGGCGTACCGGAGATTCTCCTTGAGAATATGATAAGCTTTGTGGAGCCTGAGGAAGATGGTATGTCCTGCTTCCTGCCATCGCTTGCCGTCTCTGATTCACTCTCTTACAGGTGCATTTAGAGCTATATCGGAGGCTATCGAGGATCATATCTGAAGCACGATCCTATCCATGCACTCGAGCGGATCAAGACGTTCTATGACTGGGCACAAGTCGCGGAGTGCACCGAAATTGTGTATGATACCGTCGTCAAGTCGAGACAGATGGTACTCTGCGAGAGGGTGAAGAGGGTCGTTCGGCCGTCCCGCTCTTTGAAAATCTTATTGGACAGAATGATGGGACTAGGCCCCTTCGAGAGACCCATCTATTTGATCATCCTGGTTGTAGACTGTCTATTTTCATGTCTTTAGGGTAGTAGTTCCCGAAGGACGGTATGGATTTCCTTGCTAGGCACTGGGACCATGACGCTTTCAATGCCCAGGTTGATGCTCCTGTGGACCGTTCGATGAGAATCAGGCTAAGCGTTTTCTTGTCAGTGCGTCAATCGGGACCCTCAAAGTGCCACTGCATGGCCTCAAGTTTTATCAGATCATAGGCGCTCAGTAGACATTATACACTCGAATCCCCATCATATATCACTGCTCGACAAGATATCCATCAGTGAGCGCAGTGTTTTCCATCCAGGTTATTCTCCAATGACGTAAAGAGAGGTATAAGATCCTATATTGAAGAATCTACGTGGACGTCCTGTTGGTCTGGTGTTGCTTGAAGTGATATATAGTTGGGACTGGTCATGGAAACAGCAAATGTAGTCCGGAGAAACTTCTGTCCAAAGCAGCTGTTTGTCAGAAACGATCGAGCTACGAATCTGAAACGGCCGGTTTGCGGCCGGTCATGCAGGTGATCTCCCATCAAATTTCCGATTAAGATCTTGTGCCGGTACCATCACCATCCAATTTCCATCGCCCCTGGATTATCACTATTGCTGACAGTTGAAGGAGGTTGCAGTACGTAGTAATCTTTCACCTAGTGCTCCTTTCTTGATACTGATCCTATTAGGCTGTAATGGCTCGTGTATTTGCGGAGTCGTTCAAACCTGATGACATCTTGCAAGAGTACACTTGGACTCTTCCTGTAATCCAAGACGCTGAAAAATTCCAACTCTCTCTTCTACGTGAACTACGCAACGGGGGGATAAATGAGACATCTACTTGCTCCGCGATGATCACCGATCTGTTGCGGCTGCAGTCATATCTCTCGCAGTATGATCTTGAGATCTCGCGGCTGCAATCATATCTTCCGTGGCATGATCTCGGGATCTCGCAGCTCAAGCGCACTTTGTACATTTTATCCGTGACCAAGCATTGCATTAACCAGTGCTCTCTCTTCTACCAATCCTCTCTGGCCCCCATTCGTCGACTCCCCGTAGAAATACTAGGTATCGTCTTCGAAGAGGCATGTACCCTCCCTATCTTTGGTGTAAGCTCCCCAGTCACACTTCCTACAACTATATCGTCTGTCTGTTTTCATTGGCGCAGTATCTGTCTGTCTACTCCCTCCGTATGGTCGAATATCACGGCCCGTCACACCTCAGACAGTTCTAGCCTTATCGCTCGTATCAATCATTATCAATCCATGTCTTTGAACCACGCCCTCACTTTCGACTTCACTGCTGCCTTCGACAAAGCCAGTCAAAAAGAGATCGCATCAGCTTCTCAGATTGTGACGCCTTCTTTCCTGGATCGATGCAGCACGGTTCGCTTCACCATGACTGGACAGGGAAGGGCGGTCTACAATGCCCTCACATTTTCTCCTTTGTTAAAGTCGGTTGAAATTTCTGGTATGGATAATTCCATGAAACCCTGGACAATGTTCAGGGATGCACGAAGCATACAGCGTCTCCATATTCATGGCTTGCAAGGGCCAGGGATCTGGCAGCCTCTGTCCCAACATCCAATTATCACACTTTCTTTATCTCGATGCTCTTCGAGTTTGTTGTGGAAGTTCGTAGGGGTAACAAGGGCCACCCTCGTCAACTGTACCGGGGAAAGTATCAGCGAGATGAAGAGTGCGATATCTATGTCATTGTACGGTCCCATCAGACCGGCCCCCCGTCCCCTCGAATTCCTCTCGCTAACTAACACTCTCCTCAGTCCAATCATCACCAATCCGTTCTTCTCAGTCTCTCGTCTCACCAACTTGGAAATCATCCTTACGTCTGGCTCCCAACTACCCGCTGTTATACTCCTCAATGATTTGCATTACGGCCTACTATCGAGACCGGATCCCCCGGCGATAACTTCCCTTAGTTTGCAATGTGTACCCATCTCTGATGCAGTGCTCATCAAAATTCTCGATCGTATACCGCTCCTCAGAAAGTTATCCATCATAGAATCAGGCAGAATGCAGCGTTCGAAGCATTTACCGGTGATCACGGAACGGTTCGTGAATTACCTGCGCAAACACCCGACCTTGAATAGTATAGAGTTGGTTTTTTCAGCTACTGCTGGATCAACCTATTCGAAGGAAAATGGGGTGATGGATATGCTCGAACATCGCGCTTCTGTTGGGTTGCTCAAGAAGGTTACAATTGGGATTCGCTATGGGAGAGAGATGAGTGCGCAGACACTGGAAAGGCTAAGACGACTAAGGGAGCAGGGAATAATGGCAACGCAATGGTAGATGTTTTTGTCTTTGTTACCGCTCAATGTGTACTGTGTAAGATGAAAATTGAGACCTATGCAATACATAGTTGTCGAGAGAATTGCTTAGCATTTGTGAACAGATGAGTTTCATACCCTTCACCCATATCCACGCGTTTTGACACGTCTTACATATGGCCTCCGGAGAAACACCTATCCAAGACTACGAGTCGAAAGGAGGCTTTTTTTGGTTCCACGGAAGAATTGTCTTCGATTAATGCAAAAGGGTCGGCGGCAAAGACTGGGACAAGGTAATGTCTCCTTGGCCAAAGACCATTCAGTCTTTGTTCTACGCTCTTTGATGTATACTTGGTGCCCTCCACAGATTTTCGGGACTTTGGTGTTTAGTTAAAAAATACTGCCATGAACTGATCTTGACTCGAAGACTCGAAGCTGAGGAAATTAGACGAGACGAACCGCCAACAATTCGGATGCAGCTCAATATCACTGCTTTTTCTCATACAATCTGGTTGCATGGTAAATTGCAGAAATTGCACCAAATAGAGCTGAGCTCAAAATTCGCAATCACCCCGGCGTTCATGCCTCCATTTGGATACGCTGAATCAAATTCAATCCCTTTGTACTACATATATCATAAAATGGCCATCACCAAAGTTGGCAGTCTTCATCGGTCGTCAACTTCCTCGGACTCCCATCTGGTTCTCATTCCTGCTCGATCACTATCCTGTAGGACGATATTGCCTTGCGCGTCAAGGAGGCTATTACCGGGGCCCAGGGGGAGCCAAGGCCGTATGATGACCGTTGACGCCGCAACTCTGGGATGGTCGTAGCACACGTAAAGGTAGATAGTGTGAAGATCTTCTCCAGACGAAGCAGTCGCGTCCAACGGCGGCTCAGTTTGTATGAGCGTATTTTGATACCGCGTTAGACTTTGAAGGTCCTCGCCATCCTGTCCGTGGGTCCAGGGCCTCTTGGGATTGTGACGGTCTTTGGCGACCATCCCTCCAATCTTGAGCACGATGAGGTCCAGCGGAGTGGCGTAGGCTTTCTCGTCAACGTTGTACGGGAGCTGGGCCATCTCGTCGATTTCGAATATGTTAGACATCGCGGGATGATTTACAGGTAGCTGTCGTGGAAGGAAGGAAGGAGTTTTATTACCCGACGGTGTTCCTCAACAGAAATTGTCAGATTTGGGTAATAAATTGGCGTTAAAGGAACTTACATAGCTGACCGACATCAGATGTAAGGGGACATGCTCAACTTCTGCCATGAAGCCCCGGGACTTGAGACTCATGTTCAAGGCCTTTTTCTTCATATCTAAGGAATAATTTTCAGGTATGTTTCGACCAGAATTTCTTCAATGCGCCGAACGTCTGACACAATGAAGTCGATGTCCTGTTGCATCTTCGTCAGCGTCAATCTTGAGTGTGCACCATGGAGACTTACCAGGGTGTCACGGCTCCAGTGGTGAGCAAAGGCAGCGAACATCGCTTGTGCCGCGTGGTGCCCAATGACTTTTATAGATGTCACTGGAATGACCCCATCTAGACGAAGTCGATGTAGATCTTCCATAAACGTTCTCACAACCTTCTGCAGAGTCACAAGGTCGAAATAGATGTCATACAACTAGAGAAGGCTTCAGTGCCGCAGAATGATATGGGAGTACTTGAATACACGTACAAAGGTGAGTATGGGGCTGGTCTTCGGGCGATCAGATGGAATAGAAATGCGGAAAGGACGTGAAAGAGAAGGTGTAGATAGATGCACGACTGAAACACATTATATAGTATGCGCACTGGGTCAAAGCACAATTACCGATTGCAGAATACGGAATCAAGCTGCAGCCACGCTCAATTATGGAAGGGTCAGCTAAGACAAGAAGGACGTTCGGCATGTCTGGACCCCAGATGTATGATTTCGTTAGACAAAGGGAAGATTTGCCTTAATGGGTGTCCTGCACGTAGATCCGAGGGACACCGGACAAGATGTGATACTTGAAGCAGAACCATGGAAGCCTCGAAAGGAACGAGATCATTCATAGAGCTTGTATTGTCACAGGAAAAACGCACCTTTTTTTCACGCCGCCTCAGCACATGGCAGTCCAAGTCAAGTCCAAGTTATGGTCAAAGAACGCATTTTGCTTGCCGGTCCCCGGTCATTCAAGTATTGTTCAAAGGTGTACAACCAGTCGAAAGCCCAGCTGTGGTATAATGTTCTTCCTGAAATCATGCAAAGTGTTAGATGAGAATATTCACGATGGGAGACTCACTTTCCGCTTCTCTTAACGGGTAGACCGACTTCAATTCCATAGCGCAGGATATTATTGACTGCCGGTTGACGGATGAGGTCTGAGGGCCCTGCAGTGCTGGAGAGGTGCGACGATATTACATTTGTTGATTCCCCTACCCTTAATTGCATTTACATAAATTGTACACGAGATAAAGAAACCCGAGGATGCCATACGGTCCTTTACGAAAGGGCGAGGAAGATGGTGCCACTTTCAACAACTAGCCCTTTGAACATCGTCTTTCCCAGCAAAAAATCCACCCTCTTCACACCATCCTGCCTTTCCGCGTTCTCTAGCTGAGAATTGCCTAGAGCTCTGCACCTACGAGTAAAAGCTTTCGCAACGGCAGTCCTATCGCCTTCGGGAAATCTCTCCCATTCGAATCTGCTGACTCTCCACATCATACTTCGGTATATACCCTGCAAGACCTCTCCCAAAGACAGCCCCCTACTCCCATCTCCGATGAATATAGGCCAATACGGCATCGCATCACAGACGATCGTCATCCGCTGGATATGAGGGCGCGTAGCCGCACCACTAAGCTCGTTCATATTCAACGGCACCATGTTCATGTTATCTACTCTGATCAGTGGCTTGCATGCAGCCATCGACAAGTCGAACCACAGATATCCGGCTTGCACGTTTCCATTGAGCCATGGATTAATTTGGAGCGGCTGCCGGTTCTGCTGATAGATGTTGTACGACTGGGTATCGTAGAAATGATCTCTGTAAGTATCTGCTCGACCGCCGAAACCCCCGAATGACTCGGAGTTGGTTCGCTGATAGGGTGAACTGAAGGATGGAGGGTCACCAAAACGTGAAGCCCCTCCATGGAGGGGTATATTGTGGGCATAAGGCGAAGGGCTGCCGGCAAATAGTGCAGTGGGAGGTACAAAAGGGCTGCTCTGTGCGGCGGCGCCGGTGCGGTCATAGGATGGCGATGTGTAAGGTGACGCACTGGTGTGAGAACTGGTATAGGATATTTGACCAGCCACGAATGAGAGGTTGCGAGACTCATAACGCTGTGAATACATCGTGTATGGGTGTGTAACCTCTTCGTTTGGTCATTGTGTCCGACGACCGCAAGTCCTCTTTATGTTGTGATCGTACCGTTCACTCGGGTCTCTGTATCCCACCGGAGTCTTTTCCTGCCGGCTTGTATATGCTGCAATGGCACTACTGTAGGCCTAGCAATTCAAGGCCGCTTCCGAGGTAGACCTTAAATATCATATAAGAACTGATAGATTTTGAGGAAGACTTGCCCTATAATGTATCCTGTGCATCGTTGCCGAAACGAGCTCATGGACCAGAAAAATACTAAGCCTATTCCACTGGACGATACTGGAGCCGTGCATAACAAGGAAGCTGCCGAAACAGCCCGTACATCGCAGACCGACATCTTATCAAGGGGTAGAAGTGAGCGTAAATCTTGATATTTTAATCAATTGATCTTACGATGACGATTCAATCTGCATTCAAAAAGAGCTGGAGTAAGGTTCTACTTGCCTTTGGATGTGCTCCACAATCCCCAGCGGATAAAAAAAAAAGCGTGACAGGGTAACGTGACCCTCGATCCATCAGTGATCACGACGTCTTGGCAGGCTGCAGCTCCTGTTTATCACCCTTTTTGTACCTGCACAAAGCTAAGGGTGATCCTAACTGTGAAGACGAAGACTGTATTTTATCGACTGGGGATGCTGGTGTGTACTTATCCGACTCAAGGTGACGAGACTCTGTTCGCCGTGTTGGATCCCTCTGAGAACGAAAGAGGTGCCGAGGGCCAACGAAAACGTTCTCTAATACCATGAACGACGAACCCAAAGCCAAGGAGAAGAAATTCTACCTCAACAATCTGAACGCTATTTCGGACACTTTTACGAGTCGATCAAGATTTGGGATCGCCTGATTGACTGATGTGGAACTAACGTTGGAGGAACAGATTCGGCACTTTATGTTTGGAAGTCAAGGAGTATTTCCACTAGGACTTGACGGCATCATTGATAGTTACCTCGGAAGGCTAAAGCTAATCAGCTCAATCATCAAACAAGTGATGAGATTTAGTGTTTCTAGACGATACGTGTTCTGAGCATCTGCTCGGTTCAGGCGCTTTCTACGGACTCCAAAGGTCAGGAACTGCTAGGAACTCTGAAGCGGGATGCGACACGAGATTAACCGAATAGTCGGCATAATGATGATAAGGTAGTTAGGCTGGACGAGAATCGTTCCGTATTCATTTTGTGAGTTACATCCGCATTTTCACATTATATATTCATCGAATTGATAAGGTGGAGTCAGCTGCCGGAGTCGAAGAAGAATCCGCCCTTTCTAATGCTTTATATCGTCAGCGAGATTATGTCCTTGGCAAGGATTTGGCCGGCCCTTGATCACGCTTGCAATGCAACGATCTCAAAGCTCACATGATTTATGAATGGTTGTTGTATGTATCTCACTATCACTTATTCGAGCGTCCTATATTCACGCGGTAGTACAATGCACTCCCACGTTCATCCAGGTAGTCGGGACTCACGAGAGCAAGACTTGAGCTGAAGAATATGATGAGCACATAGGAGTTTCGTTGAACTGATGGACAGCTCATCACTGCCCTGCCCTACCCGTTCCTCATCATGTTTTACCTGATATAATGGGCTTAGTTACCTGCATATAAAGCAGAGTCTACTAGCCCTGGCTGAGCGTTTCCAACATCGAACACTCCCCTAGCCGTCCGCCTTCCCTACTTCATGACAACATCGTTGGACACGGGACTCTCTGATACAGAAGTCCAGACTTGGCTCGATGACAATTTGAATTCCCACATCCTCGGATATTACGTCCACGGTAAGGCATCAAAACTGAGTATATTTGAACACGTTCTAACAACGGAAAAAGGTGTTTACACCGGCCTTTTTGGAATGGCAATATGGCAACTACTAGGTATACATTGACAACTCGCCTTTTCAACTGGTTTGAATCGTTTTCTCCGCAAGCTGTCAAGAAGATCTCGAGGGCGCGAATATGCATGGGATGCATAATTACAGCCCTGTACACTTTTTCTGTGGTCCGGGTCATCGCTTCCTTGGATGAAAACAGCAGAACCTACGTCTCCGCGACATCTTTGAGGGCGCGGTACAACCTGGCCAATTCACCTTTTGTGTTGTGGGACACCGTTGGTTTCACGATGTCAGGTCTTAACCTTATAATTGCTGACTGTACTATAGTACGTGTTCCGTACCCCGCTGTGAATCCTATTCTGAATAACTGCCCATTAGATTTGGCGTTGTTGGGTTGTGTGGGCCCACAGCTGGAAAGTAACAATTCTTCCGATTTTATTCGTCATAGGCGGGATAGGTACACAGCTTTATTGGTGTCATACCCAAGCACTTATCACTTTCTGCAGTTTGCGGAGTCAATGTCGTTGTTCATCAGGACACAGTTTCATCGGACGATGAGACTGGGACAAAGTGGAGTGTGGCCACCATGGCTACAACTTTGGGAACTAACATTCTATGCACCGCTCTTATCGTCGCGCGCATTGTTTATGTCGCTAGAGGACATCGTGGCATTTTAGGCGGCATTCGGACTTACCGCGGCGTCCTCGAGATTCTGGTGGAATCGGCAGCACTATATTCTCTCACCTTCATAATCCTTATGATACTATATCCTATCGAAGGTAGTGGATATATGTACCCCCAAGCGTTAAGTTTCCCTGTAACCGTGCGTCCTACCACTTCACTTACTTCGTCCTGAACCTAACAAGCGCCTGCTCAGGGCATTGCACCTACGTTGATCATTCTCCGCGTCGCCTCCGGAGAAGCTCGTCCCGATGAGTCTGCCCATGAAGCCCTATCTTCTTTGCACTTTCAACAAAGATCTCGACGAAGTACTGGTATCGAAGCCACAACGTACCAGAGAGAGAATGTCACCTTGCATGGAAATATGGAAAGTAATACCCTCATAGTATCTGGTTCAGACGAGCAAGTTTGAAGCCGTGAGGTACCTTGAGAAACTCACCGTATCTCTACGTCTAAGGTGGTAATAGTTTTCGCCTTGTTAGATAGGGCATCCTTTCCTATCCATGTACGAATCATACCTTGCGCCGGACTCGTTATGTTAAGAAAGGATTTCGAAATGGAACTATCTAACGTGGTGGGTCCTGAAATCATGCACCCTATAATGCTAAATTTTCGAGCAGATAGCTAAGAGACTACTGTGGGACGATGCCTTAGTGACCAGGTACCTTTTCTCGCGACAGTTTCCCTGTACCTAGTCGGGCTATGGCTGTACAATAAAAATCTCAAGATAGCAATGAAATACCGGCCCTGTATGTTGCGCAGGACTTTATTCTTTCCGACAAGGATATTGGGAGGGTGTCACGATTCTTGTCGCGAGTCAGATACAGTAGTTCCGTAGGACGAAAATGTACTGCAAGAGTGAAGCGGCAGCCTATTCTCCACGGATGACAGCGTTGAATGACGGAACAAATACTATCTAACATATCAGTCGCTCGTTCTTCTTTGACGAGTCAAACATACCTTGCTCAGAGGCTCATCGACCAGCATTGTTTTCATATGTCAATAGTACATAGAGAACAAACGTTCATCAGCGCCCACAATCGTCCTCAGCAGGCCCTCCGGCAGTGGTTCACAGTAATGGTACTGGTATTGATACTGGCGTAAGGTCCCAATGCCGGGCCCACAGCCCTGACATGGCGTGCCATGTGTTGTGGCCACAAAGTCATGTCGTCGTAATCACACTGTTGAGTGCGTCTCGCGGATAAGAGAATCTTTGTGGGGTTCGGACGAGTGTGGCGGCAAGAGTAATCCTCATCACCACCACCGAAATACAAGCAACAAGAAACGACTCTGTCGCAACATCGAACCGGTAGCAAGAGCCATCCTCGCCACCACCAACAAAACACAAGCAAAGGAAAGAACTCCGTCGCAGGGCCGAAGCGGCGGCGGGAGCCCTCCTCGTCACCACCGAGATGCATCTGTCTGTATAAAAGGTGAGTTCGATGTCAAAATCATCGTCCAGAGTGCCTTCAGGATGCGGGCGAGGGAGCGACGTGATGACCGGGTGGTGCCATACTGGATCATAGACTTTGCTTTCGATAGCTGGAGGCCTCAGCCGATAATGCATGGATGGATGGACGAGCGGGATGCCGCCGTTGTGCTAACTTCCATCAACAGTTATGAATGGCCCGTTCTCGTCCAGAGGATGCCAACCTCGACCTGATCGACGCTCAATCTCGGACTGGTAGGACGTTCCTTGTCTGAGACAGGTGGGCAGACGTAGTGAGGACTGGCGTACAGAGGAGTGGAAGCTTAACGTTTCCACCATTGAAGCCATGGTGTGATACTTGAGTGGGTTATATCTGCCTTTGACGCTGAAGGAGGGCGACTTGAAGAGCGATCAATGTTGGTTTAGACACACTTGGACACAGGTTTCACAGGCAGCCCCAGTCTATGCACTATCAAAGGCACTAGAGAAGATGCAGCATCGAGTATCGACGATCCCCGTCGACAAGATTACGGGACTAGCATTTATTCTACAGTCCGAGTCCATACTGGCATATTACGAGAGCGGCGCGCCTCTTAGGGAAGCATAGACCGCTCTCGTTAATTCTATGGCTACGCCGCCCGGGGGGGAGTTGTTCTTTCTGTGTCCTGAACTGGGAAATGCAGGCAAGAAATGGCGGCCGACGTGGGAGCAGGTCATGATGCATTGTCCGCAAAATTTCAGGATCTCGGACGTCACAGCCGTCGGACCGATAACGGCACCCTTCAGTTGACTTTTGGTTGAACGGTTCCTTCAGAAATAACAGAATGATTCGGTGCGAAATACATGGTGCCGCATTCCACTATTCTGAGCTCAATCTCCGTTAAAAGTCAAGAGAAGACTGGGCTGCCTTGGACTGGGTCCATTTTGAGAAAACGAAGCAAAACCCCGGTACCGTCAAGGGCACCCGAAAGAGTGTCACGGTCAGGATTTCTTGTCGGCAGCGAGGTATATCTCGTAGGATGGGGTACCGCAAGAATGAAGTCGGCAAGCAGCTCCGATGTTGTAGAAAACTGTCGGTAAAAGTGAGAACAAGATGCTGAGATAGTGAACACGACACGCACCGTCCTTCCCTATCCTATTCTCCTCAACTAAAGCGTCGCATGAGCATGCACAAGTTGATGATCCCATCGAAATCGCCTGCGCAGTTACTGGTGCCCGTTCTGACACAGCGAGCACGTCTTGCCCTGAAATTTTTGATAAAGGCAGGCGTGTATTTTGCTGCAACAAAATTGACATCGTTTCTGTCCTGGTCACTGTCAGAGGACCGTGTCGGTTAATAGGAGAAGTAGAGCTTGAGCGTCGGGCGTCATGATGGTCAGCGGAAAGAGCAGAACAAGGTACTAGTGTGACCTTGACCATCGACCGTCACGACGTCCACTCTTGCTGTATATTGACCCCATGGCTCATATCCGCCACTATTTTGCCTCTGGAGACGAACCTTGCCTTTCACTCACTGATTTTTCTGGTATTTGCGGCGACGACTCTGTTCACCGACCAGCGGCACCACCGCACAATAGCTCGGAACGTCAACGAACAAGTTCTCCAGCGAAGAAACAACAACAGTTACTAGCTGTTCTAACCTGAGCTCGCAGGATTTATCATCAGTGATACCTTGACGACACCTGTAGGAAGCAAAAATATCTGACGATACTGGTACATTCGGTTTCTGATTACACTGAACAGAATCTCGTACTGAAGTAACTTCCGGTTCATCAAATGAAAAGTGAGCCACTCAATGCCGACAAACTAATTCTCCGGCGCCGTGGAAGACAATACAGTACAAATTGTCGGCTCTTGCGGTCGTTTGATCCACCTTCCTTTGTTATGGATCCTATGGTGTTCAGTTATTCTTTTCTACTCATCCAAGAGACTGCGGATAGTGATGTAAGCCACGTAGTAGTATCAAGTGCAGATCCTACGCTCCCGCATTTCATAACCCTCTTTTTTTAAAAAGGTTAGGTACGGGGAAGTCTGAAGTTCCGGAATATCTCGACGAACTCACGAGCCCCGACGAAGGGGCCTCGGACGAAAGCACCCCTCATTGTCAGTAGACCTTCACCTGAGGTGACCGCTTTTATCAAGAGCATGTGCGATCTGAACTTCAGCGCTGATGTTCGAATCTTGCGAAGGCCTGGTTGGAGAAGCCGGCGTTTGTGGAAAAACCCAGCTTATATTTGGAGTCAAGGAATATTTCCGTTCATTAGGCCCTGATGAGATGGTTGTCAGTTGCCTTGGAAGCATCCAAGATCTTCAACATCGACAAACTGATCACCTTGACTGTCAAAGTGAGAGTGATGGTTTCTGAACAATGACATGTGGTCTGAGCATCTCGTAGGTTCGGGTAATCTTTACTCCCAGAATCAAGAGCTGCTGAAAACTCTGAAGGCGGTCTGAGGAATTCTTTCACGAACGATACGTTTCTGCCGCCTAAATTCTCGGACTACTGCTGAAAGGTACTTGGGCTAGACAAGAATCTGTTCCGTATCGGAGCAGGCAGAGCAGCGGCCGCATTCATTGGGTTAGTTACGTCCGCCTCTTCTCATTGTATTTATGGAATTGATGAGGTGCTATCGGCTTCCAGAATTGAGAGAGATGACGATGAAACCGACTAGTAAGAACGATTCTAGCTCCAGCAGCACAGCCCTTGTTCATAGCCTATTGGAAGGCCAGGCTCCTATTGGAAGAATCGGTACTAACTCACAAAACATAGATCATGGGCATCATCACATCTGCTGTCAAGATGTCAAAGCTTTTATTAGGCTGTCTATTCAAGAAATAACTCGAGATAAGAAGCGTTCGCTGTTAGTAATCGTGTTATTACTCATTCAAGCGTCTCATATTCACGCGGTAATACAGTACACTCGAACGTTCATCCAGGCAGGTGAAACTCCCCGACCAACATATGAAGAATAGTACTAACCTCATCGTGAGATAAAAACTCGGGCTAGAGAATCTAATGAGCGCACTAGGAGCCATGCCGGACAGATGAACTGACGACCAATTCAACACGATGGGCCTTGCGACCATGATGTTCCATCAGTTCACAAAATAGCCTAATCGTCTGCATATAATGCAGGGTCTACCAGCCCGAGCTGAACGCTTTCTGACACCGGACCTTACCTTTTCTAGCCGTCCACTTCGCTACTTCATGGCAACACTCTCAGACAAGGGACTCTCTGACACAAAAATCCAGAGTTGGCTCGACGACTCTTTGAATTCCTACCTCCTTGGATTTTTTGCCTACGGTCAGGCATCGAAACAGTACCCTTGAACACGTCCTAACAATCAAACAGGTTTTTATACCGGCCTTTTTGGAATATCGATATGGCAACTACTAAGTATGAATGACAGCTCGCCATTACAACGCGTTCTAAATCGTTTCCATCAAGCTTCCAAGAAGATCTCCAGGGCGCGAATATACATGGGATGTATAATCACGGCCCTGTACATCTTTTCTATAATCTATGTTGTCGCGTCGTGGATTGAGCTCAGGAGAGCCTTTCTCTTCGCTACATCCTTCCGGGCGCGCTACGACTCTTGGTATTCATCTCTGTCCTGGAAGATCGTGAGCGATGCAGTGACAGCTCTGAACCTTATAATTGCTGACTGTACCATCGTACGTGTTGTTCACCCCTACTATAATTACTACTCTTAAAAGGTACTTTTTAGATCTGGCGTTGTTGGAGTGTGTGGGCTCACAATCGGAGTGTAATAATTCTTCCAACTTTGTTTGTCATAGGCGAGATAGGTATGGGGCTTAACCGATGTCGTCCTCCAAGTACTTATCATTCTTGGAGTCTGCGGAGTGAATATCGTTGTCCATCAACTCACGGTGTCCTTCGAGGATGAGACTCAGACGCATTGGGCTGTCGCCATAATGGCTGCAACTGTGGGAACCAACATTCTATGCACCACACTTATCGTCGCGCGTATCCTCCATAATGCTAGAGGAAACAGCGGTATCATGGATGGCATCCGGACTTACCGTGGCGTTCTCGAGATTGTGGTAGAATCAGCTGCACTGCACTCTGCCATCTTCGTAGCCCTTGTAATATGCTACCCTATCGAGGGTAATGCATATATGTATCCCCAAGCGTTGATGTTTCCTATCACCGTGCGTCCCGTGTCTTCGATCCACGTCCCATTTTGCCGAAACGAGTCTTTAGGGTATCGCTCCTACTCTGATTATTTTCCGGGTCACTTCAGGACAAGGGCGTCCCAAAGAGTCTTCGGTTGAAACTCAATCTTCTTTGCGCTTCCAGGCATCTCGAGGAAGCAATTTTGAACCAGCGATAGACATAGGAGAGGAAGACGTGATACAGTGCAATACGGAAGGAACAGCGCCCGTAATATTTGGTTCAGTCGAGCAAGTTTGAAGCTGAGAGAAAGAGAGAGAGAAATTCACTTTGTCTTCGCACCTAACTTGTTTTTACCTCGTAAAATAAAACACTATCTTTGATTATCATCTGAAGTTGGCTCTCGTATTCACCTCACTCGCTTCAGAGGTAAACGCCGGAAACCATGTAAAAATCAATATATCCTCTCGGAAGTTTATCATGCCGGCGATATATCGTGTACATGCCAGATCCTCGCTCTCGCAACCAGTCCTGGGCCAAACTCATAAACATATTTCACCAGACGATGCTGGAGCTAAGCACAGAAAAGAAGTCCGTGGAAGAGCCACCCGTACGTTGCAGACATCAAGGGGTGGGGCAGGCGTCAATATCGTCCCCCCGGCACTGCAAGAGACAGATCCTGATCTAGTCAAAACATGCTGTCTGTAGTACTAGACTACCGACACAACGTTGAAGAAGTCATGGCCTTAACGGAACCAAAGAATAACGAACTCTAGGAAAGCAGGAAATGCATCTCCAAATTCAAACGCAGATCAAATGATATGTGTGCAGGATATTGTTGACCAACAGCAGGGAAAGGCGGAGGAAGTATCGTCTGCATTGCTCAGCCAGATTCGGCAATTGTTCGGCCGAACTTAGTTTTTGGTGGTGACTCGGGAGGCAGCGCGATTCGCTTCGACATCTGGCAACGAAGCATGAAAACGAGATTTGTGGTGGTACTCAATAGCTTATGTCCCTGCTTCTCAGAGATGTGCGCACACAACGGGCGATCTGCCCCCAAAACAAGTTACGCAAGATCGCCAGTTTCAAAACAAGTGAGGGCATCTATAACGAGATGGCTGAGTCTGCAGTGACAAATGAAGTGGGATATACACATTGTGTGGACGCAACACTAGCAGGAAAATGTGCACAAAGTAGTCTTTGAAGTCGGAACGACGGTTGTTCACATGCATCAGCAGCGGTAACACGAGGAACGAATTCCATATGAGTAAGTCGCTCTCCCAGAGGAATCGGGGCATGGAGCCGGAGTGGCTCAACGTTGCTCTGATAGGTCAAGGGTGCATTAGCAACATATTTTCTTGATCAAGATGTGTCAGCATCTGCTTCCACAACCGCCCTCAGCCAGCCTTCTCGTGATAATTTTGCAGAGACGGTGTCTACACGTAGCCTCTGGGTCTCATGCAAATATTTGCAGATGAGCCCAAGGACCAAAATAGGACGAACTGCTCCTTCAGGATTGGTTGGACAGCAGGCGAACACAAATCATCATATTGCATTCGGCCTCTGGGTTGCAATTGTGAGAAAGTGCTGCAATTCTTGTTGCTAGACAGATACAGCGGACGAGATTCTATTTCAAGAATGAAACAGCCAGTTGCCATGCTTCCCCAGAAGATTTTCCGCGGACATCGGCGTTGTGGAACCGTGAACGTAGCATCAACATAGTAGCTTTCCTGACAACACAGAAGAGAAATTCTGTCGCTGGAGTCGAGAACAGAATTTTGTACGGGTGAATATGACACGCACCTTGCTCTCTGTACCGTTCGACTTGTCGTTTTAAGCTTCACGTGAGCGTGCATTGGTGACGATAACTCCATCAAAATCGCCCGCGCCGTTGGTCTCGAGCACTGAAATTGAGAAAGGTGTGGATGTTGCGACAGTAAAGGCAGAATTGTATGTCCTAGTCATTGTCAGAGGACTGCTTCGGCTCATGAAGGAGGAAAATGTTGCGCTTGGACGTCATGGTGGCCGGCGGCAAACAGCGGGACAGGGTAATGTGCCACCTCGATCATTGGCCATCATGACCTCTATACGGTCCGCTCCCGTCCAGCTGTTTTCTGGGATATCTCTGATGTCAAACATGAAGAGAGCATTCCATCGGTTCGCAATACTGATCCATATTTATTAAAATAACTTGCGGTGATGAGATACTCGCCAGGTAAAGCTCTCCTTATTGTCGTTTAGACTTACACTTTGAGCTACCGCTTTTATTGAGGGCAGGAGCGATCCAAACGTCAGTGAGTCGCCTTTACGATTTGAAGCAAACAGGGACTGTTAAACAAGTTCAGGTTATGTATGGGATCGAGGAGTGTTTCCATCTACTAGGATCCTAGTCCTGTGACTGTCCTTTTGATGTGGCAAGTCGATGATGGACGATAGCTAACTTCATATACAGGATGGTAACAAAACCACTAGGATCTGATGGCATGAATGACTGTTATCTTGTAAGTCTACAATTTTATTTTCATCAACAGGCTGGTCGGCTCGATTCCCAAACAAGTCAAGAGTGATAGTTTCTGAGAATCTGTGTATAATTAGTCTCAACCAGTCGCTCCTTGCCAACTTCAAGAGTCAGGAACTGATAGTAAACCTGAAGGGAGACCATAATATTCCTTCACTAACAATGCTGAGCTACCTGAATACCTAAATAGTCGGCATAATGCTGAAAAGGTACTTGGGCCGGTGTTCCGTATTGATTTAGTGAGTTACGTCCGCATTTTCACATATTCATGGAATCGATGAAGTCAGGTTAGCTGCTGGAGTCAAAGCAGACACAATGCAAATTAAAGAGTGATTCCAGCTTTAGCACTACAATAATGATTCATCATCGAATGGGATATATGGAAGGTATCAACTCATAAAACACGCATGATGTCAAAGCTTATATGAGTCTTGTCTATTTGTAAAATAACTCGACTCGAAGTGGATAATATTGTATTGTAGATAGCTATTCCTTATTGGAGTGTCTGGGTAATATAGTGCACTCCAGCATTCATCCAGTCAGTCGAAGATCACTAAAGAAAGACTCGGGGTGAAGAATACAATGAGAGCACTGCGACTTAAGCTGTCACTACTGACAAAAGGATTAACACCAGTCTCCTAGCGACTGTAATTTAACATCAGATCACAACTATACAATGCAGTCAGTGCTACTACTACTACTAGTCGCCTACATATAACATGGGGTTCATTGGCCCTGACTGCACGTTTTCCCAACGAACCCTCTCTTTTCTAGTCATCTGATTTCGCTACTTCATGACAAGGGACGTAGGAGTCTCTAATCACTATATTCAGACTTGGCTCGATGACGAGTTGAATTCCCAAATCCTTAATTTTTTCGTCCACGGTCAGGCATCGAAACAACATTTTCAAACATGCCCTAACAATGAAAAAGGTTTCTATACCGGCCTTTTTGGAATATCAATATGGAAACTACTATGTATGAATTAACAACTCACCTTTTCAACCCGTTTTGAACATTTTACCTTAAGCGGTTAAGAAGATCTCCAAGGCACGAATATACATGGGGTGCATAATCACAGCTCTGTTCACTTTTTCTTTGATACATATTATCGCTACGTGGATCAGAGTGAGCAGAGCCTATGTCTTTGCGACGTCTCTCCGGGTGCGATTCGACTTGTGGCTTTCATTTTCATTGTGGAGGATCATGGATGATACGGCGTCAAGTCTGAGTCTTGCAATTGCTGACTTGACTATAGTATGTGCTTCTTACTCTTACTGTGTTTACTACCCCCAATGATTGCCCTCAAGATCTGGCGTTGTTGGGTTGTATGGGGTCGCAATTGGAAAGTAATAATCCTTCCGACTTTCTTTTTCATAGGCGGCATAGGTGTGTGACTTTATCAATATCGTCCTCCAAGCTCCTATCAAATTTCATAGTCTGCGGAGCTAATAACGTTGTTTATCTGTACATGGCGTCGCCGGACGATGAGACTCAGACAATTTGGACTGTGGCCCTCATAGCTGCAACTGTGGGAACTAACATTATATGCACCGCTCTCATTGTCGGGCGTATCCTTTATGTCGCTAAAGGACAAAGTGGCATTATGATTGCTATCCGGAATTACCGTGGTGTTCTCGAGATCCTGGTGGAATCGGCAGCGCTGTATTCTATAACCTTTATAGTCGAGATGATACTCTACCCTCTCCATGGTAATGGATATATGTATCCCCTGGCGTTGTGTTCTTCTGTCATTGTGCGTCTGTTACCCAAGTTTACAGCACCTTTTGTCTAACAAACATTTAGGCTATTGCACCTACCTTGATCGTTCTCCGCATCGTCTCGGGACAAGGCCATCCCCAAGAGTCTTGGCTTGAAACTCAATCATCTTTGCACTTTAATGCATCTCAAGGAAGCACTATTGAATCAACGATGGATGGGGGAGAGGAGGATATGATACAAGGAAATACGGGAGGAACTGTGCCTTTCGGTTCAGTTGAGCAAGTTTGAGGTCGTGAGATACGACACATAAAGTCACCTTACCTTTGCATCTAGACTGTTAATAGTTTTTGCCTTGTTAGATAAGGCATTCTTTCCTATCTATGTATGAATCACACGCTGTGCTGGACTCGTTATGTTAAGAAAACCGACTCAGGGCGAAGGACCATTCAACACGTTCGTCCCGACATCATGCATCGATTCCCATTCGGGAAAACAGCTATGAGACTATTGACTATTGCGAAATGAAGCCTTAATTACCATGCACCTTTTCAGGCCAAATTCAAGGGAATGATGACTTGGTATGTCACACAAGACTTGTACCCTGAGATGCAACCGTCTTCGTCGATAATGTCAAACCTTGCTACGAGCACCTAGTGAAGCAAGGTCTAGAGTGAAGAGAGGATCCCCGTTGATATTAGATTTATGACACTCGTGCTATCTGGTTCAGTCGAGCAAGATTGAAGTTGTGAGATATCGATAACATCACATTGCTTGTGCATTCAAATTGTCATTTGTTTTTGCCTTGTCAAATAAAACATCCTTTTTCTATCTATATACGAATCCAATCCTGTGCAGGACATGTTATTATTAAGGTTGCAACAATAGCGGGCAAAGAAATAGGGAACGTCTTGTTTTGATATCAAATTGAGTCCTACAGACATGTGTAGAAATAGCCGAGTGAACACCCTCTCAACAAGGGTTAGGAACCACACAGCGCGATATGTGTCGGACTATTATGATTCGATAGCATATCTTTCTATTGATATAATGATCCTTGTGAAACGAAAACGAAGCCTTAATGTCCGTGTAGTACGTATTCTCTCAAAAACCCTTTGGAAAAGACATCTCAGAACATCCTTGTCGATGAGACAAAATCCCGAGTGAAGGCAAGTAATGATTCGTTTCCGCCGACATTGGATGTATATAAATGCATGGTTTTGAATTGTGCCATAGAATGTGGCATATAAAAAATACTTAAATGAAAGAAAGAACCGTCGACGATCTATTCCCAGACGATACCAGCTTCTGAACAAAACGCCGGAAGAATACCCGTTTCTTCTGCGAACCAGCGTTATTAACCAAATCAGCTGGCTGAATAGGCTTATCATCAGCCTTGACCACCACGGCCATATCCACCTCGCCAATACCCTCTCCTTCTTCCATGTCCGGCACCTCGACATCGATGTGTACCGGGTGAGTCTCTGGAGTGATAGGTCCATCACTGTCCACCGATGAAGCCAGCGAGCTGGAGGACATGGCGGGATGGATTTCTCTCAGTGATGGTGGTGCCGATAATATGTCACGCCTATCACCTGTAAACTGGGAGTACGCGACTTCCGGAGCACTGACAGGCCTTTCGAGAAGACGGATTGCGTCGAGGTCGCTTGCAAGTGAATCCTTGTCCGTGATACCAGTTTCCATATCGTCGCGGGCGACCGAAAAGATATCATCGTCATCGTCAATACGCAGGGCACCAATCTCGTTCGAAGGTGCAGAGCCCAGCGACGAAATGGAGCGTTGGAGAGCAGGAGAGTGGCGAGACGAAGTATCGGGAGCGCTTGGATCGGAGAAGAATGACTGAAGTTCGCTGATTTCACGCTGAAGATCAGCCAAAGAGATCCGGCTGCGAGGTTCTAGACGGAAGATTTTCTTGAGGATGGTACAAGTGCCGGCAGAAATTCCTGGCAAAGAGCGTCCCAAATGATCTGCGTCTTCAAGATAAGACCTGAAAAAGAAATCCGTCGTCATCGCGACCGCCCAAGGTGCACGCCTAGAGACCATCGTGACGAGAACCACACCGAGGGCCCAGATATCATTTGTACGAGCCGAGTATCTTCTGTGGGGCGTGTAACCAAACTCTTTTCCTATACATTCTGGCTAAAAGTCAGCAAGGAGATGCGCACATATCGTCAAATAACGTACCAGGACTCATATACTCCATGCTCCCACACTCATGGGTAATTGATGTCCCGCTCTGCGTCGACAGACCAAAGTCGGTGAGGTAAATCTGCGAACCGTCCTTCGAACAAAGGATATTCTCGGGCTTGATATCACGATGGTACACGCCGTTTTCGTGACAAAACCCGACGGCGTCAATGAGTTGTAGAAAGGCGTTTCGGACCCTGTCGTCTCGCCTATAGAAGAACTCAGTCTGTAGAATCTTGTCAAAGAGATCGCCTCCGTCGCAGAAGTCTAGCACAACGTAGATGAAGTCGTCGTGGAAGATGGCTTTGTGGTATGTGATGATGTTAGGATGGTCAGAGACGGAGCTGTGATTGTCGAGTTCCCGAATCTGGAAACAGTGTTCGCGAGTGCCTTCTTCCAGAGCGCGAAGACATTTGACAGCATAGTAGGAAGGATTGCTATTAGGCGACTTTGTGTTCAAGGCTCGATAGACCTTTCCAAAGGCGCCAGCGCCGAGGCAGTCGAGGAGACGAAGGCGACCGTGGTCGAGGAAGGTGCCGGTAAAGTCTGGGAAAGAATCCGTCGCGTAGGGCATGTTGAAAAAAAGTAGGATGTGCGAAAAGAGACTATCAAAGTCGAAAGAAGATGAAAGTAGAAAGGCAAGATGTAAATGCCGCAAATCAAACCGGCGCGTCTATTTTATACGCGATCCGAATTAGGAAGGAAGGATGTCCGCTTTAAACGGAGCTGAAGGATCTCTTGCAAAAAGTAAGGAAAACATATTCAACCACCTTCTGTGGTCGCGTTCTTGCACGAAAAACTCAGTTCGTATATTGCTGCTTAGTATACATCCTTGGAATGGCGTTAGTCAATTCTAGATGAAAGCTATCATACAACATACGAGAGTACCCTCCATGTATGTAATTAACACAAGATCGTAAGAATAGATACACTCCTTCAAGCCCAGCTGGACTTTCTCGCACCGCCCCTTCCATATGAACCGCCACCACCACCTGAATACGAGCCTCGGCTGCCACCACGACTGCCTCCTCCATACGAACTACCACCACCTGAGTATGAGCCTCGGTCTCTACTTTGACCGCCCCCTCCATACGATCCACCACCGCCTGAGTACGACCCCCGGTCTCCACCGCGACTGCCCCGCTCAAAGGAGCCTCCACGGTCACTACGCCCGCCAGAATTCCTCTGGTAGGGCGCGCGATCTCCTGGTTCACCCTGCGGTCTACGTCCACCCGAAAAGATACCCTCGCCGGAACCTTCCCGCTCTGCCGCCCTTTGCTGCCTCAACGAAGCCTTCAGGTACTTATCACCATAGCTCGTTCCCTTGAACTCGCTGAGATCCAAATTACGCTCCTCCGGCGTCAGATCATCGCTCTCTTCCGCCTGATCCCATGCAATGTCTCTTGTCCTCTGGTGTCCACGTCCAGACCACGGTGTCGATCGGGCGCGTACCGTGGTGGCCAATTTACCCTTGCCGAAATACTTGGTCCTATTATCATGGACACCCATCTCGGCGAGGAAAGCTTGCGAGACCATAGGGGCCTCTTCCAGTCCACACCCGGCGGTAGTCCATTCCTTCAAACCCTCAAACACAATACTCTTGGCCACGCGGAGTTCAGAGTACTTGGGGAAGTAATAACCGAGCATGGACATGAACGCCTCCTTCACGGCCTGGGGGTCCAAACGGTCATACCGCAAGTGATTGACCGCACGATCAATCTCGTCCAAGACAGGCACCATAGGGTGCCTGTATGCCGTAGCACCCTGTTTGTTGCCGCTAAAGTGCGCGATAGGGTTGGCATCGTACTTCTCAGCCAATTCTGCAAGCTGCGAATCCAGTTCAGTGATTGATAGAGACTTGAGCGGTATTTCTGTGAGATGCCATGTCAGGAAGCCGATCTCCCAAGGAAGCAGGACCAAGTCCCCTCGTCCCTCCATGCCAGCGCGTCCTGTTCGACCAACACGATGTATATATTGCTCCATACTGTGAGGTATTCCCACCTGGATGACACGCGTCACTCCAGGATAATCAACACCACGAGCAGACACGTCCGATGTTACGAGGATCGTTGGCTGATCAGTAGTCTTCCTGAACGTGTTTGACATTTTCGTGCGCATCTCCTGAGAGAATTTGGAGTGGATTTCGCCAACCCAAGTGTCCTTGCCTGCAGGAAGGACAGCCTTGGCCATCGTTTTCAACATCGACGAGAATAACATGGTGAGCTTGGTGGTAGGCAAAAACACGACGATCTTTGATTTTCCGGGGTGCTTCAGCTGGTCATGGATGATGAGTTTCATGATGTGAGGGAGCTGGTGTGAAGGACTCGGGACCGTGGTGGCGTATTGGGGGACGCTGAGATGGGTGGGTGTCGAGTCGTCAACACAGTTGATGTACTTGTAATCCTTGGCCAAGGCCTCACGGGCAACCTGTCGGATAGCCGGAGTGAGGGTAGCAGAGAGAAACAGGGTTTGACGTTCAGGTGTCGGAGGCAAATCCCTGATAATTGCGCTAATATCGTCACGGAAACCAATATCCAGCAGCGTGTCGACTTCATCAAGCACCAACTGTACACTCACCATCAATAATGTGAATATGAACATAAAACAAACTCACAGTACGAGTTGTCTTCAAAGCCTTGGCAATATCCGGTTCAGAGTTGACAATATCGCGTATACGACCAGGAGTCGCCACAACAATATCCGGTCTTCCTTTAGCCCAGTCACGCAACTGTACACGCTTGCTCATCCCACCAACCAAAAGCCGAACCTCGAATCCCTCGTGGTGATACGAGAGTCTCAAGGCCTCGTTGGCAATCTGCGTAGCCAGTTCCCGAGTAGGGCTGATAATAACAGCGCCAACATTTGCCCGTGCCCAATTCTTCGCCGCCTGTCCGGCGAGATGAGGTTTGGAGAGAAGTCCATCGTCCAAAACCCTCTTTTGACCGGCATTTTCAACAGCCCTAACGCGTGCTTCGATGATGGGGACCAGAAATGCGAGTGTCTTTCCTGTACCTGTCCGTGCACGGACGAGGAGATCGCGTGTAGAGGTAGATTCGGGATCGTAGGGTTTCGCAAGATCTGGAAGAAGCGATAGGACTTCTTCTTGCACGGCGGTCATGTTGGTGAGTTTGAAGGGCTTGACAGTGATGGCTTTCAAGGTTTCGGGGAGTAGAACACCCTTGAGGCTGGAGAAAGGCTTCCCAGTTGTTCCTTGCACAGGCTCAGGTTTGGGCGTCACAACGGCACCGGCATCCAATTCTTCCTCTTCGTAAGCTACCGCGGTCGACGCTGAGCGAACAGAGCCTAAAGCAGCGTAAATAGATATTCATAATCTACAAATCCACAACGCACCATTCTTTTGTAGTAACCGTAAAATCCCATACCGTTGCGAAAATGTAAGGAACGAACGTCTGGACATACAGTTCGTCCGACTTAGTTTTGAAGCCTGGAAAGCCCGAAGGCCGGCTGGCAGGGCCATAGTGAGAGCTTCGTCAATAAGCTAATCACTTTTTAGCCCAACAGAGACGTCGAGACAATGGGTCGTGAGCGGAGGATGAAGGAAGGAGGATACCGAAAAGTCGTCTAGGAAAAAAAATCATGCACGTGATCCGATCAGAGTCCGGAAATGATCGGTCCGATGATTTCTTTGCCCTTTGACATTCATCCACTATGTACGCTAGCTGCCACACTTTCGGGTTTAAGCAGGATACCACTGTGTGCAGGTAGACCCGTGCTACTATTAGGCGACTCGCGCATACATTTCAATCTGTTGACTGCATTGAAATGCAACAATACCCACATCGACCTCATAGTGTCCGGACTTTCTTCTGACTTCCGAGTTCGACGGGCTCCCTCTCTTAGACGATCCAACGAAATTACGTTGCGGGTGCCAGACCTCTCTGATTGTCGTAGCTGACCCTTGGTCGACAAAATCTGTTTGGATGGTTGATATCTGCTAGGAGAGCTGGATGATGCCTCCGCTTCTCACAAGACAAACGTTATGTAGAATCCAAACGAGCGACGACAGGCTTTCTTTATACATTATGGTGCGCTCCACTGCATGGTCTTTTTCATGAGACTGCTGCCGATATAATATGCTTCATTGCAGGTAGACATTTCCCATGCGCATACATCAGTGACATTTCATGACCGCACCTTCGTTCGCAATTTATGCATATTATCAGAGACTCGGAGATCCAAGTTTCAAAACGTTGATGCTTTCACGAGAAGAGCGACTTCTCGTCTAACTTGACCCTCAAAACGGCACCGTTATCTCACTGAGTGGGGTAAAGAAACCGATTTTTCATCATTATTATTGAGCCGCAATGTTCACCCGTGACAGTGATTCTGGCCCGTGGTGGTCCTGGCGCTTATTCTCTCGGTCCCTTTCTTTGACATGTTATGGAACCAAGAGCAAAATCAGATGCTCGTTGTGGAGATGTCCCGTGTCTTGGAGCCATATCAATATATCAGAACAGGTTCAAGAAAGGCCGCAATGACAACTTCCCATCGCAGAATACCAAGCGTGTGCGGAGACAAGCCCACGTTAGTTAAGTACATGCATTTCATGTCTTTTACTAACATCTTCTGATTCGCTGGGACTGAAGCGACCTTCAATGCGTTCAATCCTTGGTTTGGCTAAAGTCGTATGTGCTCTTGTACGGCTGTCTTCTTTTCTTCAGGTTCCTTCTAATTGCCGCCGAACGATACCGCACCTCGCGAAATCGATACTAAATCGGGATTGGTAACCGCGTGTCAAGTTAGAAGCATGATTTCACTTATTTGAAGCAACCTGTAACTTGTGTTCGTTAATCCGGGTTCATGTGGGCGGGGCACTATTAGAGTGCTATGAGTGTGCCGTCTTTTGGGGCTCTAGTCTCCAAAAATGGAACTTCGCGTATAAGAATAGTACGAGAAAAAAAGCACTTGGCCCGTGGATATCGACTCCGATGATGTAGACATCAAGAAACAAAAACGCTTTGGCGCTTGTCGGGATAGAAGAGCTTCCGAGTCCGATTCGCGCGGGATAGATCTTCACTGAGTAGCACCCTGGACACAAGCATTGGTTTGCGATGACTAGAACACTCTCTAGTAAAATGAGGCGGAGCTTGGTTGATACCAATCCGACAGCTGCCGCAGGATACCGCAGTAGCTCTCGGTACCTCTAAACAGCTCTAAACTCCATTAGATTATTTGGATGACTTCCGGTAATGATTATCAATCAACATCGTCTCTAGATCCTTATCAGCCGAGATGCCGCGTCGAGTTTGCAGCGATTTAAAAATGAAGAGGGAACGTAGGTTTCTCAGTCTAGGGTCTATGCTTGTTGTAGATGCACCCAAAGGATTGAATCTGCAATATTGCGGTGCCCCGCTCGCCTGGAAAGGTACATTCGTCCCTTTCGGGGTCATTTTCCCTGGACGTCGACGCCACCTCTATCAACAAACTGTACCAGTTTTCGGACTCAGAATCAATATAATATGAATTTTACATCGGGATATAAATTTGACTGGGATTCATGGCAGGAAGTCTTACATTGGCCCAATCACAAATTGATCGATTAGTGGGATTTTCCCCAGGAACCATATCAAAAAAGTTTGATTTCTAGAAAGGATGTAATAATCGTCAGTGGATTACAAAAATAACCTCAGATAAAACCCGGATCCTAAACGGATCAGGATGCAACATCTAGGCGTAAGAAAGGAGCGCAATGAAATAAATAAATCGCAACCAAACAAAACGATCGCGTCTTCACTTCTCACCACCGCCATCTTCTCCTCTTCCCGCTCAGCCAGATCATACCCAGTTGTCGTACTCCGGTGTTGTCGCTAGAATTCAGTAGCACAATCACCGCCCACGGCACCCTCTTGAAACGCGACACACTCCTTAGGTCACTGTGATAAGTATCTTGGGCGCCTAAAAAATCTGGTTATCAATCCGCTTGCGACGACATCCTAGTACGTCGATTCACCTAGGTTGGGCGCAAGGTGTGACTAGAATAACATCATCGGTACCGCGTGCATCTTCTTTTTTCTGTACTTCCCGCCTGATTATCGATTCATCAGCCCACTATCGACGATCCATCCGGTGGGGCCACAACATCACAATAGTCCTTGTCAGTCACAAAAACATAGCTTATTACAATCTCTACACGCCATTGTCCTCCAGAGTCCAACTGACTCGAATTTCGTCACTACTCGTGCCGCATATCTAGATAAGCGCCTTCTAGTACAAGCTCCTACTTCCAAGGGCGATTTGTAAAACGCGCAGCATTTTCAAGGCTACCTTCTCTCATAAATAATCGCTCTTTAACTTGCTTTCTATCCCATACTTCACGACTTCTCAATCATGGCCGGACGATTTACCTATACCCCCAACGCGACACCTTACACACCATTCTATGACCCTTTCACTGCCGCGGCCGTGCAGAATAGTCCTTTCATTCCCCCCGCTGCATTATATCCCGGTACGCCCTCGCCCTACACCGCCAACATCCCCCTGCCAGGAGGTTCACCTCATCTAGGCCCCGTTCCCTTCCCACCTACCCCAGGTGGTGGCGCAGGGGTCTTCTACGACCCAGCGGCTGGATGGGTACCCCCTCGTGAACGTAGACCTTCTTGGAACGGTCCCGAAAATCCATTCTTCAATGCGCCCTTAGGTGTTCGTCAGCGAACCAACTCATTCGGGGGTATCGGCGGCCAGCCAGATACTCATCAAGACCATTTCTACAATACTTCCACGTACAATCTTTATCAGCAGAACCAACAGTTACCCGCACAGCTTCAAATCAATCCGTGGCTCACTACATATGCACAAGCCGGGTATCTACATTTCGATTTGTCGATGGCTGCATTCAACCCAATTAGGGTGGATAACATGGGCGTGCGAACGCAGTTGGGTCAAACCGAATTCAGCGGTCCAGCTACGCACCCTCATGTCCAGCGGATGACGATTGTCTGCGATGCGATGCCGTATTGGCCTATATTCATCGGAGATGGGAGTAGGTTGCTGTCTTTGGGAGAGGTCTTGCAAGGTATATACCGAAGCATGATGTGGAGGGTCGGCAGATCCGAATGGGAGAGATTTCCCGAAGGCGACAGGACTGCCATTGCGAAAGCTTTTACTCGTAGGTGCAGAGCTCTAGGCAATTCTCAGCTAGAGAACGCGGAAAGGCAGGATGGTGTGAAGAGGGTGGATCTTTTGTTGGGAAAGACAATGTTCAGAGGACTCGCTGTTGAGGGTGGTGTTTTCAGGCTCATCCTTTCATGAAGATTAATTATTTCATTGTCCATTTGAGTTTTCTATCTCGTATGTAAAACATGATATGCATTAAATTTATTTATGTTATGTAAACAGGCGTCGTAAAGATTATCCTGCCCAGGGTTGTATAGCATATCGAGTCAAGTCATACTCAATCTCAAATGCTTAATACTCATCGCTGTCACGCCCTCGCATGTCAGCTACCACGGCGCTATTTTCCGAATCCCCTAGTATCTTGTACTAAGGATCTTATTAGATCTATGTCTACCCCGTTACGGGGCGCAATCCTGGAACCCCTTATGCACACTGTCACAGGGAGTTCAGGAATCATCCCTTCACTGACTTTGAATATTCTTGATGTATTATCCAGCATCTCGCCCTGCAAGAAGACATTATCTCGCAACTGGACTAACGACTGGTACATCCCTAGGCATGCGACCAGACGCGCAGGTATAGGAGCGTGAGATGGATGATGGCATTTCTAGAATGTTCTTTCCATGCATTGCATGATCATTTGCACTCACAATTCATCTCTCGCATATCTATCACAATTTTGTCCGGTCATCTATCTACCTAGCTCTCGAAAGTACGGAATTTACTATAACGTGTGATTATTCTGCAACGATGTTACAATCGGTTTATAGCGGTTTCCCTCGGAGGGCACTCACCTACTTACCGATGATGACCCAGACCACCGAGTTTCCGCACCGCCTCAGGCCTCACTGGCACCTGGGTCCACTATCCCGTAGTACACGAAGAAGTAGCGTCTAATAGCTCCTTGGGGTAAGCTCTGTCAGCTATCGATCCGCTTCTTTGTTCGTATCATCCGCTGATGATTCTGCTGTAGACTCTTCGGATGCCCAGAGCTTGTTTTTATTGTCGCGTAGCCTGATATGGGGCCCTGGGGCTCTTCAGCCGCCCCGCGCTCGCCCCTTAGTAGCCTCGATGCACTGGATCCAGTAAAAGGAGTCACCGAAGACCGGTAAGCAAAGCACATCTCCGTTGCCTGAGCGCTTCGCGGAGCTCTTTGTATTGGCCATTTAGGTTTTCCATCTTGTATGTAAATCATAATATATATTAGTTTTCTGTAGACCGGGGTTATGAAGATTGTCCTGCCTCCCGCAGCACATACCGAGTCACCTCCTGCACAGTCTCAAAAGTCTGGTAGTTACCCACTGCCACGTCCTCGCACGTCACCAACACCACACCCTTTTCCGAATCTCCCTCATCCACGAACCAGTCAACGGTATCCTGTGCTATGGAGCCCAAATCAATGTCTACCCCATTAAGGGTCGGCAGAACGCTAGAATCTCTTATACACACTCTCGCAGGGAGTTCGGGGATCGTCGCTTCGCCGATCGTGAATATTCTCGACGTGTCATTCGGCACCTTGCCCGACTGCAGGAACACATTATCACGCAGCTGGACTGTCGACTGGTTGTATACCCCCAGGTGGTACTCGAAGACGGCATCCAAAGGCACATTCTCGTTCCTCTTCAAATTGGCGCTGAACCGCGGCTCATTATCATTGATATCCTCAAACAGGTTCGCATACACGTCATACGTGCCGAACTGCATCGTGGGGTTCCTCGAAGCCGAGTTGTTAAAGTGGTTGCCGAATATCGTGAAATGCATCTTTCCGAGGTCGCGCGGGGCCTCTTTGGTGGCCCCGCCGAGGAGGAGGGATTTGTGGTGGTTGCGAACGATGTTGTGCGAGAATGTCACGTTGTCGGTGCCGTCTTCGCAGTCGAAGAGACCTGGAGGTGTTCTTAGTGAAAGAAAGAACCTAAAGGTAGGTTGAGAGGCTTACCATCGAATCTGTCTACCTGCCAGCCTGGGTCAATAATATCCGGCTGGACGTATTCTCCACTAAGTTGGTCTTGGAGTTCACACCCGTCGACCCAGACGTTCGTAGCCGTGACGAGTCCTACAGCGTCGAATCTATTGTCTCTCAATAAGTGTGTGATGCTTGAAAGGCCAAGAAAAACAGACCTGGCATTCCACGACGAAGGGAAAGTCTCCGGAGCTGGGAAACAATCCGCTGGCGAGACAAGCTTGAGGTTCCATATCCAGATATTATCCACAGAGCTCAGGTATAGGTTTATGCCGTTCAACGCTGCGTCTTTCTTCATGCCGATCATTGACGTGTTATTTGTGAGCGTGAATCCTACTTGGGCTTTCTGAGTGTTGGATACCACGGGCCGCCAACCGTTCTGATGCCCAAGAAGGGCCCGGTATTCGGTGGCGTTTTTTCCTTCGAAGGCGACGTTCTGGGATATAGCGTCCTCGACGAGTGAGATGTAGGTCGCATTAAGACTGAGAAGGTATAGTATTCGCATGTTGCGAGAGTACCTGTCAGTATTTATGAGTGGGTGAAAAGAAGATGGGATTTGTGGATAGGTACCATTATCGAGCTGATTTCCTTCGATTGTGCCATTGACATATATAGTTTTAGTAAAAGGTAGAGCGAGAGCCTCGCGAAGCTCTGTGTGGTTTGAAACGATGTAGATTGACGATTTGTTCGTCGATCCTCCGGTAGAGGCACCACCGTATCCGAATGGTGTATGGTGTAGTTGAGGAAGCGTATCCGGGTCCCCTGCCATTATAACATCTAGCATAACCATCACATGAAAAAGATATGTATAATGTATTCACCTGTGAAGATGTTCACGGATAGTGTGCGCAGTGGAGTAAAAAAGGCAAGGAACAGACAGAGCCACATATTCAGAACGTTGGAAAGCGGTTTCCAACGCCCGTTCTCTGAGGTATAAGTACTCAAGACGGGCCGACGGACCGCCTCTGAGAAGATGGCGACCTCATGAGGAGGGTCAGGACCAAGAGCATCGTTCCGATGAGAAGCCGGGTGGCAGTAGATGAGAATGACTGTAGGTGTAAACTGTTGAGGTTGTCTATAATTTCGTTGATTTTATAAGTGAGGCACTGAAATTTGGTTAAACTAGTTTGGTAGTACAAAAAAATCAGCCGATTACTCTACCCAACTAGGCTTCCCTTTGACGATGCTCTTTACGTCAATTGATGATCGACATCAGGACGGAGAAACAAACAATAGGTTCGCGGAGTTGCACGCATCTGTCTCTTTGGTGTAATACTAGAGGAAGGGGGAACCCGCTGCAGTACATAGTCTGTTTTCCATAAATATTAGGCGTAATCCCCCCCGGTTGTAGGCGTAAGAAGATAACAGATGTGAGACGTACGCACGGACTGCAAATGGCGAACAACGTCAGGATATAACTCACTTGGAGTAACAAGACGGGCCACGGGAAACGAAGCACGTTATTTCAACGAGAAATAGCAAAGATGCAGCGTTGCTCAAGCCTATGAAACGGCGAAACGCAGGCTTCGAGCGACCACAAGTATCCAAGCGGACCGTTTGGATGGCGAAAGATATACCTGTAGCGATGCTCAGCCTTGTGACAGCTACCGAAAGCAAGCCCACTATTTGGACCAGAAATAGCATACATAGATACAGCATTCGAACCTTGAATGTCAAAACATCAATATCACGTCGTTCGTGGTCCATGTAGACGCGATTGTATCCGACATCATGGAAAAGTCAAGTCGTGGTGGTCTGGTCTGACGCCGGTAGAAGATGCTACGCTGGAAGAATCAAGAAAGTAGGCATCACTGAAGAATGTCCAGAAGTCGGTGGTGGAATATCAGGAAAATCTTTGATTCAGAAGCTATTGCGCAATCACTACAGGTCCGTTTTATTTCGAACCGATCTCATTGTCGTCGTGACAAATAGCGTCTCGTTGGTCTTGTTCTCAGCTTTTCTTGCAAATCCATGATAGAGGAAGACAGCAGACAGAAGAAAATGGCGGTGGTGCTGGAAAGTTGAAGGTTATGGTTACTGAAGTAACCTTAGAACTTTTAAGTCGGAGATATGCGGCAACTTCGGACCGGCTGCAATAAACAGCAACCAACAAACACGTCGACGTTCCTTTCTTTCACTCTCTTAGTGCCCTTGGTCCTCTGAAATTTCTAGTCGGGGCGATTCTCAATATTTGTCGATGGCCGATTCAATACTGACAGAAATTCGAAAAATACCGCCAGTAACTCGGTTCCTTACTACCTCATTGCTGGGCGTGTCAATACCGTATTTGCTTGGGATAATATCACCGTATACTTTGCTTTACCATCGTGATTCAGTGCTACAAAAGCTGCAGGTGAGTCGGTGCCAAATTCCTCTAAAATTTTACCCAGATTTCTTCAGATATGGCGCCTTTACACAAGTTTCTTCATTGGAAGTAAGGGCAGTTTGAACGGCCAATGTTCACCTTTTTGATAATTTCGTTGCAGGCTCGGGAATAAACTTTATATTTGAACTGGCGATGCTCTAGTGAGTTTAGTTGCTATCCGTACCCCGATCCACCCTCATGTCACCTAGCCAAACATCCAATCAGCTCGAAGCAACATTCGACTCTGCAGACCTTGCTTGGCAGTTATTCTTTGCTTGTATAGCAATCAATGTACGCCAGCTCGTTTTTCATTTGTCTTCTCAACTGATTATCATAAGGTTGCAAGCCATCCTCTTGGCGCCTCGATATTTCTTCGTCCTCTCATGCACTGTCTCACATACATCTCTTCAGCGCGTGCACCGCCGGGCGCGCAATCCTCGTTCTTTGGTCTTATCACCATCCCTGTCGTATACGTACCATACACGATGCTTGCCGTCGAATTCCTCATGGGCGGGCCGGCAGCCGCAGGTCGTGCTGTTGTCGGGACCGTTGTAGGCCATCTGTGGTGGTGGCGTGTTTGGAGTGCTGGCGACGCACAGGGCGCAGCGTGGGCTAGGGCACCACGGTGGGTCAAAGACCTGGTCGGATCAAGAGCTGTATCTGGAGGTAGCGGGAGTGCCAGTGGTGTACATGTGTACCCACCTCGTACCCGAGGTAGTGCATCAACCGGTTCAAGCAGTGGAACCAGCAGGGGCTACAATTGGGGATCAGGACAGCGGTTAGGGAATAATTGACGGAAATGTTAGTATCTTCTCCATCTTCTTCCTTTACTGTTCTGACCCGCTTTCAGGTACAATTGATACTACTATGTATACGTTTTGAGCGCCAGCTGTGTATATCCGAATAAAAGAATATCGAATATTCGTTCTATCCTTTAAAATGGCGGTCCAGTCAGCGCGGTTGATGGTCTACCGAATAACTATTTTGACGACGATCCGTAAGTACTTACTGACTATAGATGATTCTGCAACACTTCGTCCGTCCGCAATCGGCCGATGGTAAACGTCGGTCAACTTCTGCCGAACGGCGTGGCACCATTGTATATGAGACGATACTTACTATCTACTTGCTATCTACAAACTCTACAGACTACCTCCATGTCTGATCGTTCCAAGTTTGAGGCGGCCTGGTGCGCCATTAAGCAAGAGCTGCTAGATCATTTCAACGGTGAAGGCATGCCTAAAGATGCCGCAGAGTGGTATGAAAGAGTGAGTCAGAGTCAGTTTCTCTTCATGCATTCCCCCTCACTCGCTAGACAGAGCCTAGACTACAATGTTTTAGGAGGTAAACTTAACCGTGGAATGTCAGTCGTTGATACTGTCAAGATACTCAAGGGGCGCGTTCTCACTAGCGACGAGTACATGCAAGCCGCCGTACTGGGATGGAGTATCGAGATGGTAAGTTGGCTGGAGCTCGTCCACGCCGCCTTAGCTCATTGCCTTTTCAGCTCCGGGCATTTTTCCTCGTCGCCGACGACATCATGGACAGCTCAGTCACGCGACGCGGCCAACCTTGTTGGTATCGCGTCCCCCTAGTTGAGCATATCGCAATAAATGACTCGTTCATGCTTGAGGGGGCCATATACTATCTCCTCAAGAAGTACTTCCGAGCGGAAAGCTATTGTGTTGGTCTACTCGAACTCTTCCACGAGACTACCTATCAAACCGAGATAGGACAGTTGATTGATCAACTTACCGCTCTCGAGGATAAAGTTGACCTTACTACTTTCTCCTCAAACCGGTAAGAGCCTTATCACTTGGAATGTGTTCCGTTTACATCTCGTCTGTGTAGACACAGCCTCATCGTGATATACAAGACTGCATACTACTCCTTCTACCTCCCCGTCGCACTCTCCATGCACATGTGTCGCGTTCCCGTGACTTACGCCATCGATTCAGCTAAGGTTCAACCCTACGAATCTGCCAAGTCCATTCTGATCCCCCTTGGCGAGTACTTCCAGATCCAAGACGACTTCCTCGACTTTTCCGGAACCCCAGAGCAGATTGGGAAGGTTGGCACGGATATATCGGATAACAAGTGCTCATGGTGTATCAATACGGCTTTAGAGCTGGCATCTCCGGAGCAGAGGACGGTGCTTGACGAGAATTACGGCAGGAAGGATACCACGGCTGAGGGAAGGGTGAAGGCGGTATTTGAAGAGGTTGGGTTGAGGCAGAGGTATCGCGTTTATGAGGAGTTGGTACGGATGATTGAGGCTATACCGGAGACGCAACAGGAAGGGTCATTAAAAAGGGAGGTGTTCCAGAGTTTCCTGAAGAAAGTCTACAAGAGAGAGAAGTAGGACAGCGTGAGCCGATAGAAGCCTGGCCTTGCGCTACCGAACAATACATACTTGGTGAGTATATCTACTTTTGATTTGAACCATGGCCCCTCGCTAACTGACATCTAGAAACTCAGGAAGATGAGTGTCTCATAGGACTGGTACATGACATTGAGATGGCCTTTCAACGATTAGGACTTTAATCGTTGACCACCAGAGAACGTGAGTTACCCGTCACCGCAAAATGTGCTTCTTTGGAAGCCATATACGAAATCATACTTGCTATATCAGCAGGTGCGCCGGGCCTATCCTTCTGCCGTTTGATATCAAGTTAGCGGGGAACAATACAGTCTCAGAGCATACCTTTCCAGGAGACCTTTTCCAATCTCCCATGAGAGTATCGCCAATCCCCGCGACTAGTCAGGTAGTAAGTATCAGTCAACAGCATCCAAGGACGGTGGCCTTTCTTACGCATTTCGGTGTCGGTGGGAACTAAGAATATAGATTTAATGCATCAGAATATTATTAATGGCGGAACGAGAAGCGTACCCGGTGCATATGCATTGATTGTAGCACCATGCCGACCGAACTTGGGCGCTTTAACTTCGGTTAATTGACGAAAGCGCAAAGGTGAGTTGGATATTCTTACCTGCCACGTGATGCGCTGAAAACTTTGAAGAGCGGCACGCAGCATTAATCGGCGGTCCTTTGGTACGTTAGATAAGGTAGGATATAAGAGGAGTAATACGCATACCTCTTTTGCCTGCGACAGACGATGCCCCAATGATCCTTATTTGATGACCTTGGTCCCTCATTTGCTTCGCAGCATACTTATGGCACAAGGAGGTATCACGGTTGTTAATAGCAGCTATCCGATCCCATTCTTCTGAAGACGCTGAACGATGATAAATGAGCGAGGTCCTCGATACATAGCCCACTCAGACATACTTGACAATATACTTTTCATTATATACACCCCCGCGTTGGCGACCATCTGAAGCAACGATCAGCAATCCAAGGACACGTCGGAAATCTGCCTACGCACGACATCCAGAGAGCCCAGCTCTTCTACGGCAGAAGAAATTATCTCTTGCACGTCGGCCTCAGATGATGCGTCCCCGAGAACTGCGCGGCATCTTCGCCCCTTCCGAGCTATCTCACAAACGAGCGCCTCGAGGACACTAGCTCTCGAAGGCAAGTCGTTCACAGCTACATCGAACCCGTCGTCAGCGAGTCTCAGAGCGATTGCGGGACCAACGCCTTGAGTAGAGCTAGTGACTAGGGCGACAACCATGGTGGAAGGGAGAAGCCGAGTTTCAAGCTCGTCTATTCTCGAACAAGTAAAATCACAAGGGAGGATGCATCGCGCTTGTGAATCGAGCCAATTCAGACGGAGGTAACGCGGTGACCATAGCCACTATGGGAGAGGTCGTCATTTGCGCCACAAGAAGGGCGCGGCCCTTGAGCGATGATGCAATTTTAGCTCACATGAAAGGCGTCGCGCAGGCCAATTCCCGGAAAAAAGTCGTGTAGCCTAGCAATAATCATTCGTGCACGGTCATAGAACACTTCCTGCAGCTTGCTAGGGTAGTAGCACATGTTCAGTTTCTCCCAGTAACGCGTGTAGCAAGGCCTCGGAACCGAAAAACCAATCATTGGTCAAAAGTTACAGATATGTTGGTACAAATCGACAGTCAGTAGATACTTTGCTTAGTCGCAGAATATGCCTCCATTGATAGACACCTAGCATAGCAATAGAGTGAGTACCTAAGGATATTATACGAGCTCATGTGAATCGTACCGATTGACCTTGCAAGGAACCACCAATGTCAGAAAGCAACGGAAACGATGAAGGGAGAGCCTACCCGTAATGAAGCTGGCCTCCTTGGAAACAAGATACGATACCAAGCCGGCAATGTCGGCGGGTGTCCCATTTCTTCCTACGTAGGTCCTTTCGCTCGTGCTTTGAAGGTATTGTTCGGGATTACCGGGATAAGCAGCACTAGCAATGCCGGTGACTTCGGGGTTGATAGTTGGAAGATAAATTTAAGCCACGAAGATGAAAAGCCTACTCATGTCAGTTTCGGTGGGACCTGGCGTGGGCCATAATCAAAGCGATTCAATAAATCATGTAAGATAGACATACCTGGAGCATAAGCGTTAACAGTGATACCGTATTTACCGAACTCGTGGGCTAGGTATAGTTGAGAACAGGTGATGTTCATCAGAAGACGTCCCGACCGGCACTCTGTGTAAGTCCACGTATAGCCCACTTCGAGGCGCCATATACTGGTATCGTGGGAGAGCCTATTAGGGCGAGCTTAGTATTAATCCACAGATAGTGACGATATGAAATACAGCACACCTAGCTTTCCAGCGGCGGATGATGCCCCGATAATCCTCCCGCCATGGCCTTGATCAATCATCTGTTTGGCGGCGTATTTGTAGCAGAGGAAGGTTCCGCGACCATTAACTGCGAAGATTTGATCCCATTCTTCTGGTGAGGCTTTCCGGAGTTATAGTAGGTCTGCGCCGGAATGGTCCTGCAAGGGACGTACTGGACATAATACTTTTGGTAATGCATATGCCTGCGTTAGCGACCATCTCCGCCAAGTCTCAGCTTCGCAACTTGATCACATAAAGAAAGAATTTTACTCACTACGTCGAGCGATCCTAAAGCCTGGACTGTCGACTCGATCATCCTTTGTACATCGGATTCCGAAGAGATGTCTCCAGTGACAACGTGGGATTTACGCCCTTTGGAGGCTATCTCGGAGGCTAAGATATCAAGTTCTGTTCCCGACGAGTGAAGATCATTGAGCGAGACGTTGAAGCCGTCATCTGCGAGTCTGAGAGCAATAGCTCTGCCAATTCCCTGGACAGAGCCGGTGATTAGAGCAACTCTTGATTCCATGAACGGATCGAAGCAAATGCAGAGAGATACTAGTGTGATGTTGGTATGTAATGCGCACAAAAAGCCCTGGGCAACACATGACTTCAAGCTTTGATTCAGTTCAGGCAAAAGTTTTTTTTTAGAAAAGTTCTGAGCGTTGCAAATACTTGAAGGAATAATGCTGCTTTGAACATTAGATGCAAAGCGCCGAAATGCTGAGATACTTGAGTTTTACTGATCAGTATCTGTCGTTCCAATTCAGGGCGTTCCTTGGAGCTGGCAGCCTCGGCTCACTCCGAATTTGCACGTGCAACAAGAAGACGCATTGGTGGAGTCTTTCACGACCCTTGAGGTAACCTTCGGAATCGCAAAAATTTGGATGTCGAGCAATTTTTAATACTTAGCGACAACAGATATTCACCTTAATGCCAGAGGTTTTCCTTTTCTCTTCAAGTGGGGTGGCAGCCTGGGCTACTTCCGCGGTCCATCTACCTTACGACCTTCAAATTGCGACACAAATACGAGTTCCTGCTGCTCTTACATGAACGATAGCGTCTACTAGCTGTAAGTGCGCGCAAGTTCGCGTCCCCCCACTCTGTTAGAGGTACCCAATGATTTTTACGTGACAACTATCTATTCATTGGCAACCCGGGGTGATGCTTAGGCCTTATTTGTCACGGCTCGTGATTGAGAACAGGTTGATTCTTAGAGATGAGCAAGCACCTGGAGAGAGGCGGAGAGCAGGATCACAAATTTGGAAAGGCGTATTTGAGATAATTCTGTCGGAACACGACTGTATTGTCTATCGAAGTAGTTGCCGACGCGGTATATAACCTATTTCCTCTATGCCTTGATAAATAAATCTATAACCAACGAAAGAAGAATGATATTAAGCGCAATGAGTATCATGATGAGTCGATTCTGTGCGCGAGAGCTCGGCGGCTCTTTCTCAGCTCGTATATGAAAAATTGGGGTAACGTCTGTAGCATCTTTGTCACCGTGGTCATGAATGGCAGGCACTGGTAATGCAATTCGGTTGAACTCGTGGTCTGTGTACTTTTTCAGCAGAGTGCGTGAGCATCGAAGATATCAGATCATGACTTACCAGCAAAGACTTCCACCGGATTCTCAAAGATCTCCATGTGAGGAAGATCCAAATACTCGCATATGTCGGCACCCTCGAGGGCAGGATCGAATCCGCACATGGTATTTATCTCAATGATTGTTGAAAGTTGCTTTATCGGTGCGCGGTATCGACGTGCCCCGGTGAGTAGGCTAACTTTGACTCCGAAAAGAGTTTCTACTTCTTCGACAGATATTTCATTAGATAAATTCAGGTCGCAAAACCAGCGAATGACGGGCCAAGAAAATTTGTTGGATTGTGAATCAAGGCGAGGTTCGGATACTGTTAGCGAGAGCGCGAATGCATATCCGCTATCTGCCATAAACGTGTCCAGTAACTGGAAAGGATCGTAGCACGGGGTTATCTGGACTTCAAAGAGTACATGGTGACACACTAGATTGGTCAGCACATCTCTTAGGTCCTCTGCTAGGCCGCACCAACCTTCGACGTTTTTCATCCCGTGCACTCTGTGATTACCGACCGTTGGGTTCTGAGAACAGGACAGCGACAGTCGCGAAGCTTGTGCAAACAATGAGTACACCATCCGCCGTGGATTTGTAAAATATTCGGATGTCCAGAGGTGGGAGGGGGATATCATGAGACAGTGGCTTTGAACGGCAGACAAATGATGTGTGGTAGGTGATCCACTGAACGGTAAAGTCAGCAGGGAAAATACATAAAGATTCACCTCGATCATACCTGCACACAGGAAGCATTGTCGTTGTATTCCCATTATTATGGATCACTTCCCATGCTACTGTGTGTTCAGTCAATTCAAGTAATATCCGCCCCACTACCAAACAGTCCACGGGAGGGGTTAGCTCCGTGCGTGTAGATATGCTGCCTAGGCCATAGGGAAACTGTAATCCAGGAGGGTATGCCCACACATCCCTAGTGTACGTGAGAACGTAAAGGGCGTCGTAAATATCGATGAGATAGCTCCTATCCAAAATCGTACATCGCAGCAGCGAGTTCAAATTCCTGAATAGACCAGATGGCGGTGTGTCTAAGGCCACCGGGGGTCCTAGCAGTGTCAGTTCAGGACGCACTTCGCTGTCCTGAATTATATCCATCGTATAAAAGAAAAGATCATATTGAGACGAGAGTCTTGTGAACACGATTCGGCCTCGTTCATCGATATGTACGCTGCTGAGGTCACCATCCTTTGAAGGATCGGCTTGTGAGTGCATACATCTTACTCTCTCCAAGCAGGTACTTACAAAAACGTAGACGGCCCAACCACGGGGAGATTGATGGTAAAACCTACCAAGATAATCTGAGGCAGACTGATTTTACTATTCAATATTGTCATGCAGACAATTAGGAACTGCAGCACCTCAAGATCATTGAACTACCAGAAGCGCATAATTTGAGTCGACGCCTACAATCAATGTCAGAGCGGCGCACCAATTGAATATTGAATTGCAACAACTGGACCGCAGTCAAGGATGCGCAGTGGTCGCGGATCGTGTCTCGTATAGTACCTCCAGGTATGCATAAGGTGGGAAATGTCAAGTAAATTATGGTTATCGTTACCGTGAAGTATAATTGCAGTCAAAACCGGAGATCTGCATACACCAAATATCTGGGCAACATTTGGGTGTCTAGGTTGCGTAAGGTCGGCGTTGAACGAACAACATGTCGCATGCATACTTGAGATGGATTAGTATATCAATGTCCCTATGGAATCGCTAAGGGACATGTGAGCATTACTAGGGATGGGGCAGGGCTGACACAACTCGCTTTCAGAATTTCTCGTTCATTGCTGTGACTGCGTGGACCTCGATATACACGAACAATTTTGGGAGCGCTACTGCCATAAATGTCGGCTCTATGATCAGAAAACATTGCGCCGCCATTGGTTGCCAGTGAGTATAGGTCATCTGGACGGCTAAGACGCTCTCTCAAATAGATATCTCCTAGAGGGACATCTCGAATCTGCAATAATGTAATAATTAATACGTTAATTCACAGCATGAGAAGAATCGAATACAAATCCTTTATAGAAGCCCTGTTTCTTCAATTTTTGGACATCTGCGCCAAGGTTGTCGATGTTGGACATTGTAAGCCGTCGTGACGTATCAATGGCACTAGTAAGAGCATCTGTACTGGCCCTTAATTCATCCTTGATGTCGGAAATCACCAGACGCGAGTCAATGGCCGTAAGGATCTATCAACCAGTCTGGGTAAGCACATTTTGGTAAAGGTCTCGAAACGTACTAGAAAATCTTGCATAATCACGCGCACACGTTCCTGGTAACCGCTGATGGTGTCGGAAACATCTCTTGTCTTCAAGAAACGTTTGATCCCGCGGGAATTGCGTCGAGTACTGTTTAGCTGAACATGTAAGTCCGACAAGTATCTGAAAAACCTTTTTTTAGCAAGGCGTCAGAACTTGTTTACGCTCACCTACGCTTCAAGTTCTGCGCAGACATTACGGAAACGAAGCGCGCTACTCTCCCCGTGTTCTGTAACAGTACTCTTAATCATCTCTATGGTCTTCTGTACACTGTCCGCCAGATTTAGTAGATCCTCGTTATTCTTGCCAGCTTTCTGCAATCTCTGGTTAACGAAAATGCAACGCGAAGTGGAGGTCTGTGACGTACTGCAATGACCTCCAGAACAAGTACAGCACATCCACAAAGGCCTTTAATGTACGGAAATGGGGCCAATTCGCCCGCGGCCACGCCAAGTTTAACAATATTGATCCAGGTTTCTAGATTAGATGGTCGAGTCATGGCGGAAAGATATTCGTTGTCGAGAAGTGAGAGAATAGATACGGGAAAGTGCTGTGGATGGACAGTAACCATGATAAGAGGATAGACACCGAAAAAGACACTTTCACTGGGCGCTCACTTCGGCGGCCTCGGCTTCCTCACACGCGTGATATTTCATACAGCTGAGCACGGCAGTATATATAGCGTTAGCGCCTCTACAATGTTGAAGGATATCGGCGAGGGAGGTGGAACGCCACCGAACGTCTATCAGTAAAATCTTGATACTCAACATGAGGAATCGTTTCGGAAAAGTCAATGATGGAAGATGATGGAATGATGGATTTGAGTTGCCATATGTGAGTAAACAGCTCACCCAAGGCCCACGAATGACTCCAAATGAGCTGTAAACCCGTCAACGTTGGCATAACCGAAGTTTCATCAAGAATGATCGTCGTCTGAGAGCATTGACTCTGATAATTCCATGAACTGGTGATCAGAGAAACTCCTAATCTCGTGAATGGAATTCCAAGAAACAGAAATAGTGTGGCATTCGATACGCAATGCGCATCCAGCCGCTTAAGATGTCCTAGGCAAGTCTTAGATAACGCTTCAAGTTTGGATCCAAAAACGTTCAGAGCGTAGCGTGTAGGTGAGGAAAAGGCTTAATTTCGAGCTATATGTCAAACGCCAAAAAGCTGAATGATGCTGAATGTACTCAACAATGAATGAAGTGGGCGGTCAACGGGCACCCATGTCACGTGCAGCAGCAAGACGCGTTGTTGGGGATTATTTATTAAGCTTCGACAAGGGGTCGACTCCCCAATTCAAATTGCTCCTGGACAGTATCACCCTTAGAGGCGCAAAAATGGTATTGGAACCAGGCGATAACTGTGACATTAAATAATCGCCTTAATGCCAAAGGTTCTCCTCTTCTCATCGAATGAGACAATAATTGAAGGCAGGGGCGGTGCCACGTGCAGTCACAAGCCGTGTTGTTAGGATTTGTTTGGTTTTCACAAGTGGTCGACAAATTGTTTCACACGAACACGACCTTCGAAGTCGCAAAGATGATGTTGGCACCAGGAATACCTTGCGACAAAGATAATTCACCATTCTAAACGTTCCTTATTCCTCTCCAAATGGGGCGGTAGCTTGGGCTACATACTTAAAATACTCTTGCGTTGAACGCCAGATTGTCTGCGAATTGGCCAAGAATCTCGGACGCAATTCAAAAGCTTTGGGTCTACGTCCTTCGCGTTATTGGCTAAGGAGACAATGGTCTTGTCGACAATGCGTGAATGATCGACCAGCACCATTCACTCTGCGTTGACCAGCGACTTGGCCGGCTTGACCGTACGCTGGGGTAGTGTTGAGAAAATAAAGCTCATCCTTCTTGTGGCATTACAAGAACTATGTATGATCGGCGCTTTGTTCGTTCCTTTCAAGTCTTCCATGATCGTGCTGTAGGGGCCACATCTTGTTCGTCCTCTCCCGGATCTACCTGCAGCGGCCTTATTGAGGCCGTTTTCATTGTGGTACGAAACATACTATTTTGCGTCCGAGAATGCCGAGCCTACTTCTCGTACTGGCTGAACCATTCACCATTGTACCCTACTGCTTAGCTCCGTATTCTGCGATCGGAAACTGTACTTTGGCCTATCGCTCATCCTATATAACGGGCCTCAAGAGATGGCGCTTTCACATTCTCATACTCTTCGGCATCCTATTCACCTCTCCAAGCTATTCAACCTTACAATAACTATCCTATGGCGTCCAAGGTCTGTAAATTTCCCACTATTCTGTGGCATGACACTGAAGTCTTCGTTAGGCAACCTTCAATTTCCAGACATGCCATACAGTTTTGTCGGACCTTCTGCAAGATATATATAATCTTCACCAGACGGGGAAGATTGGCGGGAAGACGCTTATCAAGGTGACTGGGGCACATGCAGCAGCGACGATTCTGCGCTTTCGGGAAACATCCGTAAGTGACCATTGCTCTCTCACGCGCAAACGATACTAATGACCGCACCCACAGGACATAGACGTGATCGTTTCAGACGCTCCACTTATCCAGGAGCTTCTCGTCAAACGCTATCCTACAAAATATCTTCTACAAAGCGACCAATCAGAAACGATCTTGTACCGAAATCTAGGGACACACGGTGCCCAGGCTTCTTTGCACTTCCCTATAGACTTGATCCGTCTCAGCTCTGTAAGTCCCTCTTACTCTGATTTCTTACCTGTCTCTCACAATTACGACTACAGATGGCGCAAGGCCATCCTGTTACGTCGAACATGATATCAATTGACAAGATGATGTCAAAGCCCCCGAACGCCTTCGACCAGAGAGGCTTTGCCAACCTGCTGGACCTCATCGTGTGCAAGATTGGAGCGATCGTCGGCGAAGGCCGCAATCCCAAGAAAATCCCGCAAGATGAGCAGGACCTAAAGAAGCTCGTGATCTGTCAAAACGACAACATGAAATCTTGGACGAGGCCATTAGACGCGGGCGATCTGTCCGGAGAGGACCTCCATGCAAGATACCTATTCTGCTATTACGATCATCCTAAGGTGGGACGAATCGGTGATATCCTGCGCTCTTGGCTTTATACGAGTCCCGGTGGTAGGCCGAGCCTGCTTGACCTGAAAGGCAGGGTCGTTTTACAGTATGCTGATCGTGAAAAAGAAAGGGACAAGTGGGAGTCTGAGGACTACGACGACGACTACGACGATGACATGGAATTTTAGGTGACAATTCAGTGATCTTGTCTAAGAATTTTTTTTACGCTTATCGTGGCGGTTCTTATGTTTAATGTATGGATTCAAATTGAATATGACAAAGAAAATTGGCAGGATTATTACCTTCCAATTGTGAGCCCGTACATCCCAACAGCACCAGACCTACAGGCAGTCATTCAGAGCAGTAATCCAGGTGGGGGTAAATGATACATACTATAGTACTGTCACCGTAATACCCATGGTATTCCACCACACAGATGAATTCATCTGATCGTATTGCGCCCGGAACGATGTCGTGAAGACATAGGCCCTCCTGCATTCAATCCACGTAGCGATGGCTTAGATTGCAGAAGAAATGTACAGTACTGTGATTATACATCCCGTGTATATTCGCGCCTTGGAAATCTCCTTAGCGACTTGAGGAAAAGAATTCTTTCAAAGCGGTTGAAGAGCCGAGCTATCAATTCATACCTAGCAGATGCCATATGGATATTCCATAAATGCCGGTATAGAAGCCTTTTTATTGTCAGGATATGTTCAAAAATGCTTATTGTCGATACCTCATCGTCAACGAAATACCTCAATATGTAGGTATTCAAAGAGTCATCGAGCCAACTCTAAATTTCTATATCAGAGAGTCTTACGTCTGCGCCTGCGCCTGCGCTTGTTAACGTGAAAGTAGCGGAAGTGGATGGCTAGAAAGGGGAAAGTCCGGTGTTGGACAACGTTTCAGTTGGGGATTGGTAGATATGCAGGTGACTGTATAACATCGTTGTAAACTGAGGATGGATTTCGGTCGCAAGGAAACCATGGTGTTCGTCAGTTCCGCGTAATTCGTGGTGATCATGCTCACTATATCCTCCACCCCGAGACTTTTTTTTGCAGGCTTCAGCTACCGGCGTGAACGTTGAAATGAGTTGTACTACTGCGTGAGTACAAGACACTCGAATAAGTAAGATCAACATATTTACAGCGGAAAACTACTTATCTGAAGCCATCTCATAAGTTGGCAAAGATCACCTGAACTGCGCAGGGGCTCAGAATCACATATCATTGTCTAGAAAAGATTTCTCTCTTGCCTGATAATCAAGCCGATGAATAGACCTTGTAGGCCTTCAAGATAACTGGTTCCAAACATGAGCCGAGCCATTCTCGAATGCTAGTTGCTCCAACTCGTTGCCAATCAGACGTTCGGAATATTCAAGTATCAACTTATAGGTCTGGTTGGCATTAGAGTTCGGATCGCGCATGATCTCGACAAAGGCGGCGGCCTCGGGTGAAAAACTAGCCGCCAATGTAGCGAGCCTTGCTAGGTTTGCTCCTGCGTCAAATTTGGCTCAAATTGTTCCAGAACTTCAAATTCCAGCATTTTCTCTTCTGCGATGAAGCCCACTAGACGCATGGGTAGAGAAGAGAACGTGGCGTTGCCAGCGAAGAAAAGATTTCACGTCTCGAACAGTTCTTCCATCAAGGTCGGCGGGCTATATCATCGTCCACGACGTCAGAGGTTGTTCCTCGTTTTCCTTTGAGTAATCGGACGCTCCTGTAGCATGGTGGGAAGACTTTCATCGTCATAGGGCTGTATACCAGCGTCGCCAACTAATGGAACGTTCTCTTCGTGTTCGCCATTGGAATCAGCGAGAAAGGACCGTAGAGTCTAGTAGACGTGATGGTTAATGAACAAGGTCACATTACCCTGTTCCGCTCTCTGCCGTCGACCACCACCAAGCGCAAAATTCTCCTGCTTCCTGAAATGAGGCTGTCCGCACTGAAGCTCTCAGGCTGACCTCCGCCTTCGCTGCAGCAAATACTCGTCGTCTCTCGATTTTTCCAGCGCAAGACGGTGCTCACCAATATCACTGAACTGACACCAGTAACTACACTGGGCGATTTCGACGGGATTACAATGACCAGTGCACGCTCATGCGCGCTTTAGTCACTGAGGAGAATATTACAGGGAAGGATGGTGCGAGTCGTTTTTACCACCCTAGCATCTTGTTCTCACTTACCGGCAGAATCTCCGTTCTACGTTCGTCAGGAAGTATACATACCATTTCGGCGCTACGTTCCATCAAGCCAGTCACCGATGTCCGTGAAGAATCTTCTATCGCAGCAGAGCTGCTTGCCGACTTTATTCTTGCGATAGAATGAGATGGTGACAGACCGGCACTCATTCTTCCATGCGGGTTTCTAGTTCCCCCGCATACTTTCACGCGGACTGAAGGGGGCGACAATGTCGAGATTATTCTACCTAGTTGCTAAGTAGGGTACTCCTGAAGTCAATACAACGCGTCCACCAAAAAAAAAAAAAAAAGATGTGCCGGTCACAAGGCAGCTTCACGCTCACTGGCATCCGTGTCGATGGAGGCCCTCGTCCGCGGAGAAACCTGTAGTCTTGAAACCTGTTTCACCTGCAGACTATCCTCCTGTAGTGATACCTACGTTGCCATTGTCTTGTCAGGGAGGACGGAAGCTATCGGATACGACGGAAAATCCCATCTCCACGCATCGTCGTCTTGCCCCAAACATGATCACTCCGCACTGGTTGCCGCCGGACGAGGATTCACTGCTCGTCGAGACTGTCTACGGGCCCTAGCCCCTTTTAGGTTGATCGAGGACGATATTTCCGTGGAACCAGAAATGCCTCCTTTCGACTCGAGGGGCCATATTCGAAGCACCGGCAGTCTAGGATACATGTTTCTCCGGAGTCCATGTCTAAGACGTGTCAAAAGAATGGTATAAAATGGGTGTGCTCCGCAGCCTGAATCCCCACAATTACAACACTTTGAACAACCAACAACCACCACCATCGAACCAAACAGCTATTATCATCTATCATCATGTCTACCGATATGATACGTATGGACGGAGTGTACTGCGCGTTGTGCGACCAGTACTTCTTCGATAAACGGCAACGAGCCGAGCACATCATGCACTCCAACGACCATCCCGAATGTTGGAGGTGTGGCCGTCGATTTTTGAATGGTCAAATTCTTCGTCGTGTAAGTTAGTGTATTCTAACGTCATGGAGCGAACTAACGCGTCCCTTTTTCGTTTAACTTAGCACTGTGTCACAGCGCCCAATCATCACTATTGTGTACCCTGCGACAAGCACTGCCGTACAGCGGCAGGCTTCCGTGTTCACATAGAACAAGTCCATGGCTCCGATGAGGAGGACAGTGGCGACGACGACTCTGAAGAAGAGGATCATTATGACCTCGAAGACGGTTGGGAGGACGAGAGAGGCGAAGAGGAGTATCCAGACGAAGTCTCCGAATCAGGAGATGAGCCCCTTGATACTTCATGGGAAAACAGCAATGAATACGACTTTGAAGACCCGGAGTATCTCAGGTCACCGCCCTCATTTGTGAGTAGTCTCTTCTCCTTGTCCGCATCCTGGTCCTGACGTCGGCGTTCTAGAGTGATGCGGTCACCGACGACGCAGAGGAGAGCGTCGAAGAAGACGTCGAAGAGACGTCTCACTTCTCGTGTCCGATGTGCGAAAAAGAGCACACGACCCTCTGCGCGACTCCGTGTGGACATGTGTATTGCGTACGGTGCATTCGCGCTGCGCTAAAATATACAGAGGCATGACCCGTCTGCGACGAAAGAGCCACCGAGGACCAGCTCCGGAAGATTTATATCTCCCAGGAGTGACGAAACCAAATGGCTCGGTGGTGTCGCACGAGATCTTCAAGTCAATCCATCGAACACCGATTTATTTGTTCATGCTGTCATATATACCATACGTCTCCCATGATACCTCCTTACCTCTGGACGATTTATTTCCCAGACATGGACAATTTATTGCCAGTTGAACGACACTTAAATATATATTCAATCGACGTTTTCAAACAAATAAGCATGTTAGAATGATTCACAAAGGGTATGATAGTAAGGCTTCTGACAACGCTCGGTTGTACAGGGAGAAGTGAGAATATACCATCATATCCTTTTCTGCGAATCAAAAATGTGCAGTGTCTCTTGAGAGTAATTAATCACATACACAACGCATCAGGACCTTGAAGGTCACACACAGTCTTGTGGTGACAGTCAGCAGGTGTAATATGACCATTCAACAGAGCATGCACGGATCTTTTTACAAATGCTAAGCAAATTGCTCCATAACTATATATCGTACGGGTCTCAATTCGCATCTTACACAGTACATATCGAGTATAACAAAGTCAGCATCTACCATTGCGTGGCCATTATTCCCTGCTCCCTCAGCCGTCCTAGTCTTTCTAGTGTCTGCGCACTCATCTCTGTTCCATGACGAATCCCAAGGGTAACCTCCTTGAGTAAACCAAGAGTAGCGCGCTGTTCAAGCATATCCATCACTATACCTTCCTTGTCTGATGTTGCCGTTAAGACCAACTCTATACTCTCCAAGGCCGGGTGTTCACGCAGGTAATTCATGAACAGTTCCGTGAGCACGGCCTGCTCCCGTCTATCTGGTTCTATGATGGATATCTCTCTGAGGAGCGGTATACGATCGAGAATATTGATGAGCTCTGCATCAGAGATGGGTATGTATCGCAAACTAAGGGAAGTTATCGGCAAGAGATCCGGTCTCGATACCAAGCAGTACTGCAAATCTTTGAGGAGGGTAGTAGCAGGTAGTTTGTAGTCGGGCGTGAGGATGATTTCCAAGGTGGCGAGATGAGAAAACGAAGACGGTCCATTGATAATGATTGAACTCAAGCGAGTGTTAGTTAGCGAGAGTGATTCGAGGATACTTGGAGCAGGGTTGATATTGATGGGTAGGGAGATTGCCATGTCTGGTATTTCTTCGGTACAGTCGACAAGCGTGGCACTTGTTACCCCAACGAACTCCCACACCAAATTCGAATAGCATCGAGATAAAGTAAGTGTGGTAATTGGATGTTGGTATAGAGGGCGTAGGGTCACTGATCCTTTCAAACCACGAATATGGAGACGCTGTAAGTTTGGTGCTTCCGCGAACATTGTCCAAGGTTTTGTAGAAATGTCCAAAGCGCAGATTTCCGCCGACTTTAACAAAGGAGAACGAAATATGAGGTTATTGTAGATCGCCCTCCCCCCTCCAGTCATGGTTAAGCGAACCGTGCTGCATCTATCCAGGAAGGAAGATTTTGAAATGCGAAAAGCTGACATAGCTTGTTTTTGACTGGATCTGGTTGTAACCATAGTGGTGAGGTCGAAAGTGAGGGCGTGATCCAGAGACATGGATCCATAGTGATTGATACGGGCCATAATGTTAGAAATGTCTGGGGATGTATGACGGACCGTGATGTTTGACCATATGGAGGGAGTAGACAGACAGACACAGCGCCAATGGAAACATACAGACGATATAGTTGTGGGAAGTGTGGATGGGGAGCTTGAGCCAAAGGTAGGGAGGGCACATGCCTCTTCAAAGATGAGGTTTAGTATCTCCACGGGGAGTCGACGAATCGGAGCCCGGGAAGATTTGCGGAAGAGAACACACTGGTTAATACGTCGCTTCGTCGCGGATAAAATGCACAAAGTGTATTTGAGCCGCGACATCGCAAGTTCACACCGCGGGAGATATGATTGCAGCAGCAACAGATCAGTGATCATCGCAGAGCAAGTGGACGTCTCATTTATCCCCCCGTTACGCAGTTCATCTAAAAGGGAATGGCTGATTTTTTCGGCGTCTTGAACCACAGGAAGAGTCCAAGTATACTCTGGCAGAATGTCATCGAGTCTGAACGATTTGGGAAACACATAGGTCATCACAACCTAGTCGAAGATTGGCATCAAAAAAGGAGCAGGTGACCAGGAGAGATTGATACTTACTGCAACTTCCTCTTTTCAAACGCTCAACTGGAGCAAGGGTGATAATCCAAAGCGATGAATGACTATATGGTGTTGGAGATGGTGATGGTATCAGCACAAAGACCCAATCCGAATCTTGATGGGAAGCCAGCATGACCGGCCAGTTTGCCGAGTCAGACTCGTAGTCCCGATTGCTTTTTACAAACAGCTACGTCAAGCTACAAACATTTTCCAAGTTACATTCGCTGCATTTCCTTTCTATTACAGTAATCGACTCTGCCAACACCAGATATACACAACACCTTCGATTTGGGTTTTCATACCTTTCCTTCACGTATAGAACGTATAGGCTCTAATTGTGGGAGAATAACCAGGACAGTCAAAAACTCTGCGCCTTCTAATGGACATTTTTCCAAGCAATGGCATACGATGGATATTCGAGGGCGCTGTATCCACTGAGCGCCTATGGTTAAGGTGGCAGATCTTGAGGTCATGCAATAGTAGTTTGGATAGTCCTGAAGAAAGTTGGTGGAAAAACGATGTTGAAATAGGGCCAGGGCAGAAGATAGGCGAGGTTGAAGGCATGACTAGGGAGTCTTAGGCACCCAGGTCCTGATTAACACACTAACAAAAAAAAAGCTTAGCCCGATTCTTACTGAACCGCATACAGGAAGACCAACCTGAGCAAAGCGGTCATGATCCCAATGTCTAACAACGAAATCCACATCGTCCCTCGGGAACCACCACTCCAAAAACACGAAAAATAGACAGTCCACAACGAGGATGATCAAGTATATCGGTCCTGCAAAAGGGCCCAGTCCCATTGTTCTGTCCAGGAACATAAGCAAAAATAAAAAGGCGGGACGACCGAACGAACCTCTGCATTCTTTCCCAGAGCTCCATCTGTCTCGATTTGACGACGGTATCATACACGACCTCAGTGCGCTCCGTGACCTGCGCCCAGTCGTAGAACGTCTTGATCCGCTCATGCGCACGAATGGGATCGTGCTGCCCTTCAGAAATGATCTCAATAGCCTCCGATATGGCTCGGAACACATCTGCAAAGAGAACTGTATCAGAGACGAGTGATGGCAAGAAGTAAGACGTACCATCTTCTTCAGGCTCTGCGAAGCTGATCATATCCTCAGGCAGAATCTCTGGCACCCCACCCACGCGTGTAGATACTACATATAGCCCTGCGCAGGCCGCTTCGAGGATGGCGATCCCAAAGGATTCCGTGAGTGACGTGTTGAGGAAGATAGCGCCTCGCAGGAGGACAGAGCGGACGTCATTGGATCGGATGGGCCCTAGGAGCTCGATACGGTCTTGAAGGTTATGCTTTTCACGCATTTGGAGGAGGTCGATGAGTTTGGGGCCATCGCCACCTGGGTAGACAATAAATAAGGGGGTTTGGCAGCGAGTGTAAGATACGTACCGATGACAAAGCGGACGTTGGGGAAGGCGTTGCAGATACGGGGAGCAGTGGCGACGAGGAGATCGATGCCCTTTCGGTACGCAAGTCGGGAGAGTACGACAATGGTTACTACGAGGATATTAGCGGGTCAGAGGTAAGTGGTATCCATATCTTACCAGTATCGCTGGATTTCGGCGCTCCAGGCTTAAAATGCTCTGGTACCAAGGCATTGGGGATAACATAAACATTATCCTGGACTCTGCCTGACTTGTCAAAGAGCTCTCCTCGGAGGACGGTGTTCTCCCGCCTACAAATAGTCAATACGATGAAGAGATAAGATAAAGACATCCTCACCCAGTATGAGACACACAAATGACTGCATCGACATTCCTCAACGTCCCTGCTAAGAGCTTGTTCGTCAGGATGCTCGCAGCGTCTTCGAACCCAAACAGACTATGGTCAGTGAACACTGTTCTGACGCCAAGTAGATGGGAATGCAAAATTCCTTCGTGGCCGAGAGAAGACAAGCTAGCATGGGCATGTACGAGGTGAATGTGCTCTCGAATGAGGATCGTCCGGAGGTATGGCAGAAAAGTGAAAAAGTTGGGCAACGTCGCAGAGGAAGCAATGGGTACGAAAGGAAGATAATACACCTTTAGTGAAGGAAGGAGCCAGCGAATACCGACACGGTTATATGAATGGCTGTGTGTGATAACGATGACCTGGGATTGTCAGTGGAGAACGGACAATATTTTCGGAAACACACCTTGTGACCACGTTTTATCAGGTTCGCGCTCAGCATGTAAACATGATTCTCTACCCCGCCAACATTTGGATGGAAAAAATCTGTTATCATACTGCACTTTCGTCAGTGTGCAGCTCTGCTCACAAGGGGGATTACTAACGCTATTGCTATGGGCTCCATGGCGAAACTAACGTCCTTGTTGACATTATTTCGAGAATTATTCGCAGTCGTAGGACGGAATCCTGTCTTAAAATTACGAGGAATGTTGATTATCGTCGTCGTGGTCGCTGTCCAAGAGTTCAAAGTCGGGACATATACCGAAATATTCATTGTTATTTAATAAATAAATAATCTGCAATTCTTATCTCCCTACATACCACTACCAATTTATCTCGTCTCACAGCTTTCCTCACGTCGTCCTAAGCTCAAATCTTTCGGCCTTAGCGCTTATGTATGGTTACTCGAATTTTTTGCTTGGTGGTGCATTCCCACTATCAATGTGTCCAGATCATCAAATCAATATCAGTGAAAATCGACCATCGAACAGCCTCGACGTTTATATATTGCACCCATCTTTATGAGGCTGACGATCCGTGACTGTCTTGATGCGGTACGAATCTGTTTGGTTGTTTGTTGCTGCGCTTCGCTCCTACCCGCATCTTCCAGCCTGCCGACTGGCGATATAGCGTTCCCGACGCTCCCGTGGATTCTCCAGGAAGGGGGCTTATGCGTTGACCTAGAATTACCTCTACATATCTCTCCCACCACCCATTACATCCGACAAGAACGTTGGAGGGGCTTTGATCCCCACAATTCAACGAGGCTATCGATTCCATGGAACACTTGTCTCCTGAAACACAGGGTATCATTCTACCCACCTCTATCCCATCCGAATACAACGACGGCATTGCAGAGTCCTCCAACTCTTGTATTTCGACGGCCTCTCCTGAAGTAGAGACCGACCAGGACGACAGCGATGTAGAATCCTCCGACTCCTACGTTTTTACGGGGTCGTCGGAACTGGAGACTGACTGGAGCGACAGTGACGTAGACAGTGCCTCGGGCCCAGCTGTGGAGGATGTACCTCCAGAAATCTGGAAGCTCGTTTGCGAGAACTGTTGGAGAACTGTTTTTACCTCTCGTGCGTTTCGTATAGCATGGGAGACGCGGACTAGGGATCACTATTCAGACTCAGTCGGCTTCTCATACAAGACGCCGACTTGGAAAGAGATCCAACATCAGCGACTTCAGCATCAAGAAAAATATCAGCACGAGTGCCAGTGGTGCAAGCTCATCTGCTGGGAGCTCTCCGATCGATTTAATTCCGATGAATTCAAAGAAGCGGGAGCGCAGATACACGACGACAAGAGGTTCAAGATAGAAGTGCGCTTCTGCCAAGAGATGATAGATCTACCGCACCTCGTCCATGGATCCCGGCTCTCTCTTATGCTCAGGGTCTTCGAAAAAAGGTTATATCCCGATGCGTCTTTATTCGAGATACATGCAGCTCATGGTAAGCATTATAATCTGCAGTAAAGTCTATGTCTGACGACCACCAAGATAATTCAGCTGCAAGATTCGTCGACCACCGCCCAGTGCTTTTGGACGTCGCTTCACCCGCAGCTTACAGTCTGATTAAAGAACGTATGGACGACTGCCTGCTCCATGAATGCTGCCGTCGACCTCAGACTGTCCGCTTGCCAACCCGGGTGATAGATTGCAAAGATCCTGATCACCCTTGTCTCTTTGTCAGCAATGGCATGGAAGCCCATTACGCTGTCCTGAGCTACGTGTGGGGCGAATCACAGCCGCATTGTACGACGACCCTAAACCTAGAGTCCTACATCGACGGCATCCCTTTGCAACTTGTCCCAAAAACTATCACGGATGCCATCATGGTAGCTCAAAGGCTCGGCTTGCGATACCTATGGGTGGATGCGTTCTGCATCATCCAGGATTCGAAAGAAGACAAGGCTCGAGAAATTGTGCAGATTCGACGCATATTCCGCGATGCCTACCTTGCTATCATTGCAGCATGTGCTCAGAGAGTTAGCGATGGGTTTCTACGTGCTCGATCTGAAGAAATCAAGCCATGGAGCATCGGGGAAATCATTTCACTCCCATTCCTCTGCCCTGATGGTGGGATCGGGACGATTCAAGCGCAAAAGGAAAGCAACGCTCCATTGGAACCTACCAGCAAACGTGCATGGTGTCTGGAGGAACGCATGCTCTCACGACACAAATTGATCTATACCTCGCAGACACTGCTGTACGAATGTCGTACAAAATTGGTTAACGTGAATGGTTCCATCGACTCTGTATGGTTAGAGTGGATCTCTTATCTTCCCGGCCCCACTCCCGCCGACAGCAATCCATCAGCGAACGACGAGATGACAAAAATCTGGAAGGACCTCCTCGCCGTCTACACGAGCCGCAGGTTGACAAAGCCAAGGGATCGCCTCATCGCCTTCTCAGGCATCGTCGACCACTTCCAAGGTGTTTGGCCGCATAGCAAATACATCGCTGGCTTATGGTCGCATCAGCTTCCCGAAGGCTTACTGTGGCGTTCTGACTCTGGCGATAAGCGCAGACCACAGCGCTACCGCGCTCCGTCATGGAGCTGGGCCTCAACAGATGGAGAGATCACACTCGTCTTGGTGGGAGTGCGGTCAAGCGATCACGTTGTGTACTCAGAGATGAGTTATGCGTACACAAATGAGCGTGTTGTTTGCACCGTCCAGCTGTGCGATGTAGAGGCTAACGCATACGGCGAAGTAACCGGCGGTTCCCTGGTTCTTGACACGGTTCTATGGCGAGCTGTGTGGGATCCAGTGCAGGGGGTGTTGACGAACGTAGCTGGTGTGCCTACCAACCAATCCATCAGGTCCGTTTCGGTGGTATCGGGGAAAGTGCTGCGGTGTGGGATGGGGCGTGCCTATCGCGATGCCACAGAACCGGTATCGGAGGAAATTGGCGAGGTGTACCTTGCCATCGTCATTGTGGGCAGCGAAAGATTGCTTGGCCTTGTTCTCGTCCCTGCAACCACGAATACACAAGAGGATGCCGGCACAGCTTCGTTCCGTCGTATTGGTCTGTTTAACCTCCCAAACAACTCTCACATCAATGAAGCATTGCAGAACTCCGAATACCAGCGTATAACGATTATCTAGATCAAATCCAGTGTTGAGAGCAGGATCAATGGCAAGTGCACATGGGGACGTCCCTTCGTGTTCATAATTTTAATCGTTAAATGCCATCTTCTCTTATATGGCAGCGCGCGCGTCCGGTTCTCTCAGCCAGAGTCCAACATAGATGCCAATGCTTGTACTGCACTTAACGAATTCCACGCTACCGGAAAGATCGTCCATCTTCATCTCCGAGCACAGCCTCCGGTTTGTTCACCGCTGTCATCAATATTTTTAATGTACAATAACGATGATCTTTACATGATGGAACTAAATCCGGACTCAGGAAGCCGCAGTAACCATAATACGTATCCGTCGTATACAGAAATGGCATTCGGGCGGAGGACACCTAGAGTGGATTTCAAGAAAAGAAGTGATGAAAGCAATAATATAATCCAACAGGCGTTGATACGAGAGATAACCAGAGCAGATATAGAAAGCATACACAACTTCGTCACGAAGGAACCGGCTCCGGCTTGGAGGGACTCTCGACCCATTTCTTCCGAAGGATGTTTCTCGCCCGTAGATTCTCCGTCGCCTTTTGTACATCCTCTTGCTGCCGTATCTTCCACAAATAGTCCTCCGAATCCGACACGAAGAACAGACGGTACGTACGGACGCACACTTTGATCTTCAAGCCGTCACTGGTCTTGATGTTCGGATCAGTTGGAATAGTCGCCGGTAGATTTCTGGCAGAGGATGAGCATCTGGAACGAATCAAGTAAACATCACTCTTACTTTCGCAGGAATGGCCGCCTGATCTTCGTTTGGGGTACATCGGCTGTGGGACCGGTCTGTATAGCAAGGTTAGGATTATCAGTGGTAAATAGAGGTCACGCACCTGGGTATAAGACTTTATGTACGCCTGCCATCGCCCGGTCAATACCTCCGAATCATCGAAGCTAGAATCATCCTTTCCAATCAACTGCATCGTCACCTTCTTCGACTCCGGAAGCTGATCCCATCTCATCAATTCCATGATGACAACATGAAAATGTCGAAATAACTCACCCAGTCGATACGAAACAGATTCTCATCCGGTCCAAGCACCTTTTCGGCGTTATGTCGACTGTTCAGGTAATCTTGCGTCGTTAGGGAAGGAATACTTCGGTCTCGCTTCAGAGTTTCTAGCAGCTCCTGACTCTTAGAGTCGGCAAGAATCACTTGCACCTAGCGGACGCTCAGAATACTATCGTCAAAAGAAAGAAAAAATTCTCACCTGTTTGATGATTGAACCGACTAACTTGTCGATGGTAAAAATCTTATAGGCTTCCTAAAGTACTTGTCAGCCATACCATCGAATCATAACAGATGGAAGAAAGACACACCTTAACTCCAAACATAAGTCGAATCTGTTCCTCAAATGCTGGCTGCTCCAACTCATTGTCAAACAGGCGTTCACAAGATTCAAGCATCAACTCATAAAAATGGCTCGCATTGGCGTTCGGGTCGCTCATGCTCTCGATGAAAGCAGTGGCCTGAGGCGAAAGTCCAGTGACAATAGTGGGAGCTTTACTTTGTGGTCCCTCTGTTGCGAGTTGGTTCGAGATGTTTCGGAACTTCAAAAGTCGTGTGTACATAACCTTATCAATAGAAGGATGTCAGAAGTTGTGAAATGGAGATGCTGGCCGACGTACCTCGAGTAGTCGCAGCAGAACATAGAAGTTAGTATTCGTGAAGAATGTATTCTTGACCCGTCGTTGCTGGCCCTCAGATGGACTACCATCCGCCGGCGCTGGCGATGGCGATGGCACCCTGGACAGAGAAGGAGACGCTGCTTCCTGTGCTCTAGTCTTCCGAATCGTAGACTTGGCCTGCTCGCTCTTGAGCAGCTTCTTCCTCAAGTCACCCGCAGCCTTTCCGACACCTCCCTGTCTCCCTTTACCACTCCCTTTCGAGCTCCCAGCACTCGACACTTCCGCATCGCTGGCATCACTCACATCACTATCCACAGTCTCTTGAACAACTTGGAAAGCATTATTGAACACCACAGGATCGACAACGAAGAAAAGCGGAACAAACGACCGTAGAAGCTGCTCTATCCGTTTACGATCCGTGAGAGCAATCTGTCCTTGAGTGCGATCCAAGAATGAGAACGTCAGCTTGAGTCCGTCCTGCATCACGGACATATCATCAATGACAAACTCTAGTTGATGGGAGGGTCGGGTCCTGGCGAAGAGGGGATCAATCAACGACGCGCGTTTCGCCATCTGCTCCTCTCTAGCCGCCTCGATCTGGTTGATGAACGACTTGGCAGAGGTGGCCTTCTTGTCCGTCGACCTGAATGTGATGCTCTGGTGGTCGAGACTTTTGATGTAATTTCTCGCATCAACCTCTCGCCACACCTTGTTCCATTCTCTCTGTGCCCGTTTCCATTCCTCTTCCTTAGCCTTCAGCCGGTTGAGCACTTGAGGAATAGCCTGTGAAGGGAAATCCTGCATCCCTTGGATCACCTCCAAGCCAGCCTCTCGACCCCAAATCTTCTTGATCACCCGGTGATTGATCGCTTGGCTGATCCATTCAAATTAGGCTTCAGTTTAAAGTTGGCTCGTTCTTCTGGGCTCAGCTGTGCGACTTTATTGGAGATAGGTTCGAGAATTGCGATCGTGCGAACGATGGCCTCGATATGGAAGTCATATTCATGGCGTTCCTCCTCGCTGCGGTGAAGGGCTTCTTCGAAGACGTTCTTCTTGTGAGATACAATGGCAGGATCTTCGCTCGTCCATGTTGGATGAGAAACCCATTCGTCGTTTAACACGGAGCGGCACATGTCGTCGCGACCAGAGCAAGTGACATGAGCCTCCTGGAAATACATAAGTAAAAACATCCAAGGAATGATAGGACAATGCTCACACTAGGATGCAGCTTGCGATAACTGCCATATTGTGTACTCATGTCCATTTTCGTAGGCCGATCTTGGAAACCCGCAACGATGGGTCTCGTCATTCCAAAGAGCTGAGTTTGCTCAAATAGATGATAGTCCCGCTCCTTCTTTTCATCCCAGCCCAGGATGTCCCTAAACTGCCTCATCAACTCACCATCTCCTGCGAGGAAATTCCGGCTCTCTTTGACCAGTCGTCCCATGTCGATAATGCCCTGAGTGAAAAGATTGATAACTTTGAGGAACTCATTGTAGGACTCCCGACTATCAAGTGATTGTTTTACACGGTCAAAGAAGCGTGAATCGTCTGGAGGTGGAGGAGGAAGAGTGTGGCGTCGTTCTGTTTTGAAAGCGGGAGGAATCTCTTGTGACACAGAAGGTTTGAGTTTTTTAACCTACAACAAATTAGATAAGACAATAGCCAACCGAAGTAAACTCACCTTGTGAGGACTGCTCGATGACGGTTTCGGCTCCTTCTCTGCTAATCTTCTCTTCCTCTTCTGCGGGAGCAGGTGTCCACTATCCACCTTTCGCTTGCCTTCGTCTACTAAGGCTGACTCTGGCATGAAAATGTGAAAGTCGGTCCTCAAATCAGGATCGTCTTTGAAGAGTCTGGCTATCTGTGTGGATACCTGGCCCTCTGTCGGTTACAGATCCGATAGTGGTAAAATGAGGAGCCGTACCTCATCGATGCTATCGTGTTTTCTGTGATAGCGTGATAAAATGTCAAGGAATTGCTTGTATGTCTCCGGATCACATCGTTGTTTGATCTTCTGAACGTAATTGAAAGCAGGGCCCATTACTTGTTTGTCAAAATCATAGGCAACAGCTTTGGGATCTGGGGTTCCCGAGAGCGCAGAAGTTTCGGGACGACGTTCTAAGGGAGGTATAAGTACTGGAGACAAATCTGTGAGAAGATCCTGTATGGCAAAGGCCTCTCGACTACAGAGTGCTGAATGGCATATTGATGATGGAACGTATGGCCATTCAGCCGTCTATCTGCCATACGAGGCTCTCTCCCGAATACAAGTGGCACTCACCCGGAGGAAGAAGAGGAGGGTGCTGATACAGGATAACGCTTCCGTCGCTGTTGGTGACGGTGATTCGGCTGAGCGTCGGGCCGTCCGAGGTGATTTCAATATGATACCCTACTGGTAAGAATGTGTTGAATCCAATGATGAGTTGAGGGTGGCCAAAGAAAAGATGTGATACACGATGTATAACGCCGGGTGTATCGATCCTATGCTCGATGTGAGACGAAAAAGACAGATAAATGATGAATTACGCACAGCTGGCTCTTAAATTCCTTCATAATGTCCAGAAATTGGTTATATACGTCCGGCTGGTCCTGGAACTGGATCTTGACAGCGTCAAGGTAGCTGAGGGCATCTGTCACATTGAGCGGACGTGGACCTTCCGAGGTATTCATGGGTGGCGAGGGTGGAGAGATGTCGACAACCATGGGCGTCGACGGCTGTAGCAGTAGAGCAACCGAGTCCGACCTGGCCTCTGTTGTCACTGGTACCGGTGTCAGAGGCTGCTGGACGCCAGTATCCTTCGCGGAGATCTCCTTGGAGATTTCGTTCTCCGGTGCGGTTGCCGTTTTCATAGAAGAATCGCCTGTCCCATGGCTGGATATTAGGTTCTGATTGTCGGGTAAACCTGATCCTTTCGGCTCGGTGTCACGGACAGGTTCGGTATTCGGAGTTGGTGACGGGACGTCGACGTCCATGATGAGTATGTCGCCGTCGGCAAGAGGACAGTCCGGGCGTCGCTGTCGACGTTGAGGAAGAGGAAAAGGTGCAAAACTGGTCCGTGCACCGATCGCCGTCACACGTGGTCGGTTTGATGCCGCAATTTCAAGTGATCATTGTTTGCTTCCGCACCACCACCCCCTCGTTATTTCACACGCCACTGTTCACGCATTTATGCTGAACGGATTAACCGCGACCCATACCAAAATATGTGTCCGTGAATACGTATGCGGTGACAGTAGAGTGGCTAAGAAGGAATAGGCTACGGCGGTTGACGAACGAAATGCTACGGATAAATTCAAGACTTGGCTTTCGTGAGTCTAGCAGCGGTCCAGCTTGTGTACTTGCGTTCCTAGTACCATCTTTGTCGGTAGGATGCAATTAAATCTGCCTCGAAGGCTTCCTGAATCCGACGGGACAGCCTGCTACTATAATAATGACATCCTCGAAGTGTGCTTCAGGTCCCAGAATACTGGCTAGAGACAATCACCGTTGCTTTCTGCATTATTGATCATCGATCAGCGTTCAACTAGCTTGTGCATAAATACATAGCACCCATCAAACATCATCTCAGGCTCGTCTGCATGTTAACCATCAATGCCATGTAAGTTGTCATTACTCCTCACACTTCTGTCACTTACGCCAGTTCAGCTTTTTTTTTCGTTCGTGGAACATGCGATCTCAGAGGAAACATCGTAGCGCTCCGTTCATTACAGCCTATGAACTGCAAGCTTTGATTGTCGATCTTTTTCATCACGACTCCTTCTCGAGGGGCAGCTCGAATTTCCTGCTCATCATCTAGATCAACAGCTGGAAGCATTTCTCATTCACTCGTTGACAACGTGGACAGTTTCTATTATCTCATGCTGTAAACATGCGCAGTTTACTAGCGGTAAAGCCGTTGGCAGACTTGTCGCCACGGAAGCTGCAAAATCCATCCAACCCTCGAAATGGGAGGTAACGCGCCTTCGATCGTAGGTCAATCTAATTCCATTTATCAGGACCCCTTTTGCTTATTCTCTTATTTTATTTTTAAGATATTCAGGGACACAAGTACTTATCGACTTTTTTTTCCGTTTGTGCGCCCATGAAACACACTCTATTCGGCGCGACGTTAGCTGTAACTCTCAGTTTCATAACCTCGCCCATTCCACTAAAGAAAATACGCAATCTTTCGAGAGTTCAGCTACAATATCCCGGATTCGGTAGCTGTCAGCGGCTTGATTTAGGAAGCACGAGGGGTGCTCAAGTTCTTGTCGGTGATATGCTGGGGGATGATGCGCCTGTACAACACATTATAGGCGCACGAGGCCAGGATTAGCAAATCTCGGTCCAGGTAACTTAACCTTCGCCATATGTTCTCATCTCATAGTTGTTTGCAGAGCTGCATTCGATTTAAAGAGAAGATTTCTCTGGCAACTCATTGGCATCGTTCGTTTGTGAAATCTAGGGTTAGTGACGGCTGTATCTAATCTGATAGCAAAGACTTCAGCGGGAGAACGTGAACCAACATACTCTGTAGCGGTAGCGTGAGTGACCCATCATTCTCAAGGATTTGTTTGTACTTAATCTTCCCACTAGCGGTAGATCATCTAGTTGTGGATGTGAACAGTTTCCATACCAGCAAAGTCTCATCCCATCCCGTACGAGCAAAATACCCACTGGTGGTCTGAGCGTGTATGGCCTACTTCCCAATTAACGTATATACGTGCCGGTTATCTTGGCGACCTTGCTCATGACTCTACAACAGTAAATAGCAAGATACATGTGATGTAACGTCGAATCGCTTTATCATCAGACTATCACAGAACCCAGCATCCATATGTCTGAAGCTCTTCCGTTCACCCCACTCTTCATCAACGGGCAGAAGGTTCCTTCCAGCGACAACAAAACATTCGATGTCGTGAACCCATACTCTCACGCCGTAGTCGGCAGAGCAGCATCTGCAACTAGCGGCGACTGTCTTGCGGCTAGTCGATGCAGCCCAGGCAGCCTTCAAGACGTGGGAACACTCTACACTTAAGCAGCGTAAAGACGTTCTCGTCAAAGCAGCCACTATTGTCTCCACTGTACCGCTATAAGCAACTTATCCTGCAGTCCTTGAAAGAAGAAACGGCCACGCCAGTGGATTTTTGTATGTTCAACTGGAGCTCCTCACAACAATTCCTCCGTGATACAGCGAAACTTGGCGATCTTCTGGGTGATGAGAAGACAACCTCGGACAGGGTTCCCGGCGCAGAGGTCCTCAGTTCAGAGAAGGGCAATGGGTGTCATGTAAGTCGCCCTTTGAATGGCTTATATTTTGTCGACTAACGTTTACACATCCTTATCTGGTAGCTTTAGCATTGCATCCATGGAATGCGCCTATCGTACTTACACTGCGCTCCATCGCCGTACCCATTCTTTGTGGCAATACCGTAGTACTTAAATCATCGGAATTAAGCCCGTGGAGCCAATTCATTGTTGCAGAACTATTCCAAGAGGCCGGGCTGCCTGCAGGAGTTCTCAATCTAGTCTCTGTATCGAGGGAGGACTCGCCTGCTTTAACTGCTGAGATCATTGCGCATCCATTCGTACGGAAGATCAATGTCAGTCGCTGGACTTGGGTCTATCTGCATCAACGTGCTCATTTCTTGCAGTTCACAGGTAGCGATCGCGTAGGAAGGATAATCGCCGGAGAAGCAGCTAAATATCTCAAACCTTGTGTTTTCGAGCTGGGCGGAAAGGCGCCTGCAATTGTCAGTTATATATCACTCTTCAGTGTATTCAGCGTTCGCTCAAAATACTTGTCCAGGTTCTCGACGACGCTGATATAGACGCTGCCGCGAAGGCTATCGTATCCGGAGCCCTCCTCTACTCTGGCCAAGTGTGCATGTCTACCAGCCGAGTTCTCGTGCAGCGGGGCGTATCCGATGCTCTGACGGAGAAGATCTGCGGGCTCTGCAAATCTCTGAAAGCCGGAGATCCATATACGGACCCGACAACCAAGATCTCCGCTTTGTTCTCTGAGCCTTCTGCAGAGAATGTACTGAGTATGTTTCGCGAGGCGATTGGAGAGGGAGCGCAGGTCCTCGTAGGAGATGTCACTAGGGATGGTTCCGTGATACAGCCTCATGTGTTCACTGGTGTTAAACAGGGCACTAGACTCTGGGAACGGGAAGCGTTTGGTCCAGGTGGGATTTTTCGCGACCCGCGAATGAGCTATATTTGACTGGTATCATAGAGCTTTCAATTACGACCTTTGAGACGATCGATGAAGCCATAGAATTGGCTAATATGTCCGATTACACGCTCTCGTCATCTCTATGGACGTCAGATTTGGGTGCTGCAGAGAAACTGGCTCCTCAGATTCGAACAGGTGAAGCTAAAGCCAATTAACTTCTTCTACTGGACGCTCCTCATGAAACTCAGGTTATGCCAACATTAACGGCTCCACAATTCATTCAGAGTCATTCTTAGGTCTTATCGGACTTGGGTGAGCATTTTACTCGCATATAGCGACTCGACTTCATCACTGAAATTTCCTAAGCGGTTCTTCGGGATATGGGCGATTTAGTATTGAGGACTTTACGGATAGATGCTTGGTAGTGTTTCATCCCCCGCGCCAGTATCCTCTAACGTCATGAACGCCGTGTCAGCACCCATGCTGAATATATTGCTTTGCTCAGCTATACACATGAATGATGCGTATGGGAGAAAACCCCTCGAAATGAGCGTGTTGTTCCTGGCAATGTGCGTTCGGTACCGTAGTGTGACTCAATGAATTAGGTGAGTAATACATGCGTAGTCTGGACTCTGGTTAGTTCCTTTTTTAGGTACAGAAATCAGAATAAAGACTGTATCTCTCTCCCGTGGTTGCCGACGTCTCCCCACTATTGCCACCCATGAATACCTGGGAAAATCTCTGTCCGCACGATGTCAGGGATGTCATCAACTACGTTCAAGCTATCAAGTTCCAGTTACAGAACCAGCCGGGCGCATATGACCTATTTTTAGACACTCTGAAGGAGTATAGTAACCAGCTGTGCGTAATTCACCGTCTCTTTGTCTTTTTTGTCTCACAGGGAGCATAGGATCGATACACCCAGTTTTATATATCGTGTATCGCATCTTCTCTTCGGCCACCCTCAACTCATCACTGGGTTCAGCGCGTTTTTACCGGCGGGGTATCGTATCGATACCACCTCGGACGGTCCGGCACGAAGCCTAATCACTGTCACCAACAGCGACGGAAGCGTTGTCGTATATGAGCACCCTCCTCCTCTTCCTCCGGGTGAGCGCGACTTGTATCTGGGAAAAACCCTCGTAGGCCATTCAGCACTCTGTAATCGAGAGGCATTTTGTCCTACAGGATCTTCCTACAGATTTGTCTCTAGTACTTATACCTCACTTAGACGCGAGGGCATGGTCATCAGCGAACTAGGCCTATTAGTGTAAGACGCCATCTTTGGCAGTGACCGGTGTCGATGTATTCGGAAGGCGGTAACTCTGCATAAGATGAATTAAGTAAATTCTATTGATGGGTATGTACTTATGATGTATGTATGTATGCATGCACAGATAGTGATGAGTAATAATTTACATATGGTAGTGCTTGTGAGACTCGACAAGTTTCGAAAAGATGTAGTGTAACATCCTGTCGATCCGTCTCTCGCATGCCCAAGCGGTGTGTTGTGCAGTGATGCAAATTTCGTCACGGGTTCTTGTTTCATTATGCCTTCGCTTGGCTGGCTTGACGAGTCATCATTCTCCTCGCGTTCCACTGGAAGAGCGGGAGCGTGAAAAGGGAGATGGTCATCCATGCAATGAGAACGCCGAAGTGAAGGCCAACTAAGAAAATGGTCAGCGTAAGCGATATCGCAGATTGGAGAACACATACGTTGATTCTTGGTGCCGAAAAGAATGGTACGGACTGCACCAGAGACGTTGTAGAAAGGGAAGGCGTAGCCGTATCGGTAGATGTGAGGGAGAACTTCGATGGGCATGAAGCAGACCGCGACGTTGGCTGAAGAGAGCATGGATCAGTTACGGAACCGAAAGGTCGTACGGTCAACGTACTGATGATCCAGCCGATCATGAAAAATGGCATGTACTTGGGCGTCAAGAGTGTGATCATAGCCTCTTGTGCAAGCCCCACGGAGAGCATACCAACGAAGTTGACCATCCAGAAGATCACGAATCCAGCAGAGCCGAATCTAGAGGAAAAGGTTAGAATGATAAAGGAGAGTATTGTCATGAGGCTCACTTTCTGTCAAAGTCGACTTGGAACGCGCGGCTGACAGTAGAGTAGAAGAGGGAGATGACAAAGTAGAGAGCGAATGTCGAGACTAGGCGGACTTTGATCAGTGATTTTGTTGTGAGCCTCATTTCGACTCCAGAGGTCATCCGAGCGGCGGAGCCAATGAGCTTGGATTAAAGTCAGGACAGTAAGCTCGGACTCAGGGACTTGAACTTACAACAATGAAGAAGCACAAAACGAGCAGGTAGATGAGACCAACAAAAGTGATAGCACTTGCGCTAAGGAACCAGTCAGAACACAGCATACATGCGGCGGCAGCGGGGAGACTTACACAGGAACGTCGAATGGCCGCAGATTGTCAATGGCGTAGCTGAGAGGCTGTGTGATTATTTGTGGGGCGGACTGCAGGAGCGACGCGATAGACGAAGATGAAGAGCCAGCCAGTTGCTTGGCGAAGGTTTGAGCAAAACTTTGCGAGATCGTAGCCATCGTCGTCATGAGATAGGGACGGAGGAGTGAACGGCTATGCGCCATGAGCAACGAGGGTAAACAGGATGCCTGGACACTCACTATGCGTTCTCATTCCTAGCTTCTACGACGTAAACCGTAACTGCCTGTGTGCCATTATATGACGAATTGATCGTCGAAGCAGCCGAAGTGAGGGTCGAGGTGGCGTTGGCGTGAACTGACAACATGGACGATTAAGATCAAGGTCGAAGAGGAGAAAGTCACGGTACATACTAACGACAGCCACCCATGCTTTTTGCTCTACTATCCAGTGTCCCACTTCGTCGGGGCCCGAGAAATCAGACGCGGGCATTTGCTTCCAGGAAACCCTTGACGCGGCGGCGGTGTCAGAAACAAGTGCGTTGGTAACAGTGCTACCGATAGTGTTCCCGTCAAAGTCCTAAAACTCAGCGGTCAGACATGAAGAGGACGAAAACCAAGAACTGCTTACAACAACCCATCCAGGTAATTTGTGATCTGGGATCTTCCACAGTGCACCCCAGTATATCGAGAAGACGGTGAACATCAGGACGACGACGGACACGCATCCTACAATCAAGCTCTTGATGTAGGCTTTCCTCTGCACAGCTAGCTCCTTATCGGTGAACTCATTCGAAAAAAGTTTGGGGGCCACTGGTACAGGCTTCTCGTCGTGGACGGTAATGATGCTGGCGCTGTCGGACATCTTTGGAATGAGCGGGGAGAAGTGAGGAAATTCGATGCATTCTCCACATCGCTTAAATATCCCTCAGTCCGAGTCGGACAAAGGAGAGTGATGTACCGTCGGTAAGAGCGGTAATCATTTGACAACCCGATTCGACTCCCGAGTCGGAGGAGTCGTCCAACAGTGGAAATCTGACAAAATTTGCCGGATAGCCGGAAAAGGGTAATTGAAGTGTAATCGTGATTTTTCCATTGTATTGTGAGGCAATCAAGGCAATCGGGGAAAATAGAGATATTGACAAAGTGGATGAAGAGGTGCACCCTTTCTTCCTGTGCCAGGTCAGCATGTAAGTACCCAGGCTGCTCTGCCTCCGATCGTTGGAAAATTGAAATTGTGCGGGTCCGTGCGTCAGTGGTGTACACAGGGCGGAGTGAAGCCGCCGAGATGCGGAGATGATGCTACAACGCATTCGGACAGCTCTCTTCCCACGATCACCCAGTTCTACCATCAATCACAGATTCTGTCGCCGACTCGGAGGATGTACCTCGAGGTTTCCTTCCGAGATTGTTCCTGAAGCTGTTCATTGGCCGGCCAAGGGCAGCTATGGGAAGAGAGGACACGATTTGAATGCACGGCCAGGGACTGGTTCGCTGGATGGTAACATGAACACTATGATAGTGGCACTAGGGTTGCTGTATCTGTTTCAAGCCAAAAGACGGGGCTAGGAATGTCGCAGGATCTGCGGGCGCAGTGGGTGCTGCCGTAGTATGGGCCGTCTCTGGTGAGATCGATTTGTCCCCCCTCACGGAAAGTGTAATTATTGAACGGATCACGTATTTTGAAAAGATAGTAGCAACTACTGGATGTGGTCCTCGACTGGCATGTTATTCCGCCGAAGACTTGGACAAGAACTCCCAGAATTCGGACCAAAGGCCAGGATAAGATAATGCTTCGGACCCATTTATTGTTGTACACGAAGGTATGATCAACGTTCAAGCCTAATCTTGAGCTGACCTTGGTTGCTTACCCAGGGGGCTATGGGTTAGGGTGGAAGAAGCCAAGGACAAGGTGATACTGATATACGCGATTACGTATATAATAATCAAAAAATCATGATTATTCATATAAATGCATATTACAGGAATTCGTTCTAAATTTGGTTCGCAAGAAAAGTGCCTGTCGTCAAACCCCCTGTATCCGAGTCGTCGTCGTCGCCTTGCAGATATGCCCGCTATAATACTGTAGAATGATTAGATTCCGAGTATATCACCACGAAATGATAGTAGGATACGACGTACCATGCATTATAATAAAGCATCTGCTGTAGTTCGGTGCACATATCTATGTCCTGGGAAGCCGAGAATTTCTTCCATCGCTTGAGTGTATCGAGATACATGTCCTTGCATTTGGTCCTGTACGTTTCGGTATGAAAGAGGTGTGTCGTACGCATTCCAGTAGACCATTCGTCAATCGCACAATCAACGGTATCATATAAGATTAAAGAACAACAAGAAGTTGAATTTGTGCCCCGACTCGAAGGATATAAGTCAAAGCCAAACTTACAAGGTCCATGGATCGCGTCAGTAGCATTGGCAGACTGTACTAGTCTACGTGACCTAAGCTGCTGTCTCATTTGAAGAGAAGAGGAGAACCTTTGGCATTAAGGTAATCATTTAATGTGGCAATAGTGCCAATATCATCTTTGCGACTTTCAAGGTAATACTGTTCAAGCGCAATTTAATTTGGTAGTTGGAAGCTAAATAACCCCCAACAACGCGTCTTGTGGCTGCACGTGGCGTGTAGAACCCATCGATCGCCCACCATTCGTTGTTTAGGACATTCAGCGCTTCAACGGCGTTCGGCGCCTAACTGGAAATCCAACCTTTTCCTCACTTGCATGCTACGCTCTGAACCTTTCTGTCCGGATCAAAACTTGAAGCCGTGTGCTATCCAGGACTTGCTGAATGCGCATTGCATACTCAATGCTACGCTATTTCTGTTTCCTGGAAATTGTATTCGTGAAATTAAGAGTTTTTCTGATCACCGGCTCTGCTCGTGGAATCAGCAGAGTTAATACTCTCAGACTCGCAGACGACGACCATTCCTGATGAGACTCAGGTTATGCCAACGTTAATTTCTTACGCCTTGGGTGAGCTGTTTACTCACCTGTGAAAGCTTAAATCTATCATTGACTTTTTTTCGAAGTGATTCTTCGTGATATGGCTCGTTCAGCCATTTGGTAGCCATCCACCTCCCTCGCCAATATCATCGTACCGGGACCTGGGTGCTACTTAGTCACGTTAGTGCTACTATTACCGTTCTTGTCCGTAAACCTGACACTTCTGCTACCCAGGTGCAAGTTCCGACCCCAGACTGCGACCCGGTGGTATCCCTTTTTCAACGCTGAGTCAATGAGTGTCGCTGCCACCAGTAAATGTGCAGGGCGCATTCTTCCCTCATATATGTCACAGTTGAAATTTTTTGTAATGATTCATCTATTATGTATCCTGCAGATACACTAAATCAAGATAGTCCGGTCCATGCTCGCCTGGGTACATCTATGGAGGTTCGTTTGGGGCATTTGTAAAGACTTTGTCTGCGTCGGGAAGGGGATAAAACTACGTGAGGGCGCGATTGAAGGGTTCAGGGTTGTGGCATACACGTTGTAATTAGTAAGTGATCAATCAGTCGTACTGCCAGAACCCTCGAGTCGCACTGACTAACTCAATCCTACAAGAAACTCAAATCTCACTCATACTCCTCTGGTATATACTCTGAGAAAGCTAACTTGGAGCCTGCCGAAGTAAGCGCCCAATGAAAGTGTTTGTTCGGTGCCTGTCCTCTTATCATAGTTACTGTCCTTCCACAGCACTTTCCCATATCTATTTTCTCAGTTTCTCGACAACAAATATCCTTCCACCATGACCCAACCATCTAATCTGGAAACCTGGATTAACATTGCTAAACTTGGCGTGGCCGCAGGTGAATTGGCCCCATTTCCGTACATCAAAGGCCTTTGTGGCTGTGCTGTACTTGTGCTGGAGGCTATTGAAGTGCGTGACAGGCCTCCGCTTTGCATTGTATTCTCGTTAACCAGGGATTGTAGAACGCCGGCAAGAACAACGAGGATCTACTAGATCTGGCGGACAGTGTACAGAAGACGATAGAGATGGTTAAGAGTGCTGTTACAGAACACGAAGAAAGTAGCGCACTTCGTTTTCGTGATGTTTGCGTAGAACTTGAAGTGTAAGTGAACGCCTATAACTTCTGAAGTCTTGCTAACGGTACTTTCTTTTTTTAGATACTTGACGGATTTACATTTTCAGTTGAACAGTACCCGGCGCAATTCCCGCGGGATCAAACGTTTCTTGAAGACAAGGAATGTTTCCGACACCATCAACGGTTACCAGAAACGTGTGCACGTAATCAAACAAGATTTTTTAGTATGTTTCGAGACCTTTACCAAAATGTGCTTACCCAGGTTGGTTGATAGATCCGTACTGCCATCGACTCCCGTCTCGTGATTTCCGACATCAAGGATGAATTAAGGACCAGTACAGATGCTCTTACCAGTGCTATTGAGATGTCACGGCGGCTGACGATGTCCAACATCGACAACCTTGGCGCGGACGTCCAAACATTGAAGGAACGGGGCTTCTATAAAGGACTTGTACCTTATTCTTCTCATATTATGAATCTACCTATTGATTGCTACGTTATTGCAGCTTCGAGACGTCCCTCCTGGGGATATCTATTTGAGAGAGCGTCTTAACCCTTCAGATGGCCTATACTCACTGGCAACGAACGACGGCGCAATATTTTCTGATTATAGCGCCGACGTTGATGGTAGTAACGCGCCCAAAATTGTTCGTGTGTATCGCGGTCCCCGCGGCCAGAGCACGGAACAAGAAATTCTGAAAGCAAGTGGCGTCAGTCCTGCCTTATCCGTAGTAATTCTCATACGTCCCTTAGCAATTTCATGCAGACATTGATATACTAACTCATCTTAAGTATGCATGCGACATGTTGTTCGTCTAGCGCCGATCTTACGCAACCTAGACACCCAAATTTTGCTCAGATATTTGGTGTATGCAGATCTCCGGTTTTGACTGCGATCATACTTCACGGTAACGATAACCATAATTCACTTGACATTTCTAAGCTTATGCATGCCAGGAGGTACCATACGAGACACAGTCCGCGACCACTGTGCATCCTTGACTGCGGTCCAGTTGTTGCAATTCAATATTCAATTGGTACGCTGCTCCAAAATTCGTTGTAGACGTCCAACGTCATTCAATGATGCGCTTATGGTAGTTCGATGATTTAGAGGTGCTGCAATTCTCGATTGTCTGCATGACAATATGATTGAAAGGATAAATTACTTAGTCTTCTTCAAACTATCTCGGTAGTTTCTACAACCAAACTTCCCACAGTGGTTGGACCGACTACGTATTTGTGAGTGATTTCCTAGAGAGAATATATGTACGAACTCACAGCCAATGCTTCGAAGGACGGTGACCTCAGCAGTGTGTATATCAATGAACGAGGCCGAATCGTGTTCACAGGACTCTCGTCTCAATATGATCTTTTCTATTATACGATGGATATAATTCAGGATAGTGAAGTGCGTCCTGAACTGACATTGCTAGGACCTCCGATGTCTTCAAACATGCCAACATTTGATCTATTCAGGAATCTGGACTCGCTACTGCGTTGTGCGATTTTGGAGAGAAACTATCTTGTCGAAATTTACGACGTCCTTTATGTTCTCACTTACACTACGGATGTGTGGGCATACCCTCCTGGATTACAATTCCCCTACGACATAGGCACCATATCTACACGAACAGAGCTGACACCTCCCGTTGACTGTTTGGTAGTCGGTCAGATACTACTTGAATTGAATGAACAGACTGTAGCCTGGGAAGTGATCCATAATAATGGGGATACAACAACCATGCTTCCTGTGTACAGGTATGATCGAGGTGAATATCTATATGTACTCCGTGCTGACTTTACCGTTCAGTGAATCACCTACCACACATCGTTTGTCTGCCATTCAAGACCATTGTATTATGATATCCCCCTACCACCTCTGGACATCCGAATATTTCACAAATCCTCGGCGGATGATGTACTCATTGTTTGCACAAGCTTCGCGACTGTCGCTGTCCCGGCGTTCTCAGGATCCAACGGGCAATAATCACGGGGTGCACGGCATGAAAGACGTCGAAGGTTGGTGCGGCCTAGCAGAGGACCTGAGAGATATACTGATCAATCTAGTGTGTCACCATGTGCTCTTTGAAGTCCAGATAACCTCGTGCTACGATCCCTTCCAGTTACTGGACACGTTTATGGCAGATAGCGAATATACATTCGCGCTCTCGCTAACAGTATCCGAACCTCGTCTTGATTCGCAAACCAACAGGTTTTCCTGGCCGGTCATACATTGGTTTTGCGACCTGAATTTATCTGATGAGATATCCATCGAAGAAGCGGAAACTCTTTTCGGAGTCAAAGTTAGCCTACTCACTCGGGCACGCCTGTACCGTGCACCGATAAAGCAACTTTTAACAATCGTTGAGATAAACACCATGTGCGGATTCGATCCTGCCCTCGAGGGTGCCGACATATGCGAGTATTTGGATCTTCCTCGTATGGAGATCTTTGAGAATCCGGTGGAAGTCTTTGCTGGTAAGTCGAGATCTGATATCTTCTGCTCGCGCACTCTGCTGAAAAAGTACACAGACCGAGAGTTCAACCAAATCGCACTGCCAGCGCCTGTTCGTGGCCTCCCTGACAAGGGCCCTACAGACGTTACCCCAGTTACTCATATACGAGCTGAGAAAGAGCTGCCGAGCTCTCGTGCACAGAATTGGCTCATCGTGATACTCATTGCACTTAATATTGCTCTTCTTTCATTAGTTACATTTTTATTTATCAAGGTACAGAGGAAATACTTTACTCATGTCCAGTTATCATCCTCTTAGGCCTGACACAGGAGTCAGCTCGTCGGAATAGTTATTGCGCTGAATGTTTTTCTGTCATTGGTTATACATTATTCTATCAAGGTATAAAGAAAACAGGTTATATATCGCGTCGGCAGCTACCTCGATTTACCCAAACATACGCTTCCAAATTTGTGATCCCGCTCTTCGCCTCTCTTCAGATGCCTGGCCATCTCCAAGAACCGACTTGTTCTCGATCGCTCGTCGTGACAGATAAGGCATCACCTAAATGGATTGCTGATGAATAGATGTTTATCACATAAACGACATTGCGTACCTCCGACAAAGCGCCGTACGGGACGTATCTGGGAGGGTAAGCTTGACGACTTGTAAAGATGATAAATTACGCTCACTTGATTATCATGGGAGTACTTGACCGTATTCTTCCCACCAAGTAGTCAGTCAAAGCATCGCTCATGCCTAAAAGAGGAAAACGTCAATCCACCGCCACTCAACCATATGCAAATCACAACACTCACCAAAAAGCTGACCGATAGTCAGCCTCTCCGTAACCTCATCACCCAAACTCATGACCTCCTCCCCCTCTCCTTCTACACGCTTCGCCAACCCCGTCTCGGCCAATTCTTTCAAAATCAACTCGCAGCTCGTCCAATTATGTGTGCCGAACAGGATCCCCATCGTCTGCGCTTTTCTTCCTAGGTCCTCCTTCAACTCCTCAATGAGCATCTTTGCGCACGCGTTATAACATTTGTCCGTTTCCCGCTTCTCCGCCCATACAGGTGGGAGGGGTTCCGACGATATCGAGAGGGACAGTTTCCCGGATTGGTGGAATTGGTGGGCGATGGTCTCACGTGGGTGGTATGCTCCGCGGACTAGCTTGACGCCAAGGGAATAGTTGCCGGCCTTGGCGTCTTTGAAGGATTGCTCAAGGTATGACTGTGTTCTTTCAAATATGAATGAGTCATAGATAATGGCTGACGAAGGACTGTTTACCTTCTGAGATACGCTTGGAACGTCCCGTAGATTAGCGGTTGTACATCATTCAATCCTCCCAATTTATTGAATTCGCGCATAAGTGCCAGCTGGAGAGCGTCAATAGCGGGTTGATACCAGCTGATTATCCATAATAATCAGAATGTAGATCGCTCGAACGTCAGGCGTCAAAGGTTGAGCATACCTATATTCCGCATCGATAATAATCTTCACACCTCTCTCTTTGGCACGCTTACATATCCGATTGAGATCAGAATGAAGTTCTCGGAGGGATTTAATATCATCTTCAGTCAGATCACTCTTGATGGGCCCAATCGGAGCATAGAGAACGTCAAGGTCGCTAGCGTGGGGGCAACCGGGAAACGGAACAGAAGTTTTGGGCCGTAACGCGAGGAGAGCGGTGGAGTAGTGGAGTAAGGCATTGGCATCTGGAAGTAGAGCGCTCTACACATAATTAGCCTGATATATATACATCGCATCGATAGGTGAACAAACCAGCTTTATTGCCACCCACGTCCTCCGGCCTGCTGTCGCGCCTGCAACTATGCCATCCTCAAAATCGGCCGCGACGTCAATGCAATGAACCATCTCGTTTACTATCTGTTTATGCACAGGCTGAGAGGCTTTCTTCGGAGACGTCGCCGTTGCTGTTGCCTCATGTTCGTCGACCTCAACGGAATAAGCAAAAAGTGCGCCCTTGTTCGCCGAACGAAGGTTCTTCAGCAGCGGGAGTGTCTGAAGGGCAGTATCGCCTCCAACAAACTGACCGCCTAGAGTAAATAGACAGAAGCAACCAAATATAGAGTGACATTACTTGATCGAAGAAAGTTATTCTGACCAAAGCCTCTGTTACTTGCTTGACACCGGGAATGCTCGTGAGCACATCCAGCATCGTAGGAGAGAGATCGATCAAGGCCGGGAACGAACACATCGTGTAGACTATGTAAGACCGTACCAGTTCACGAAGGGGCGTATTCGGTTTGCTGTTCGTAGCATCGCCATAATCGCTATCGGCGTGTATAGGAGACGAAGCTAGCCCCATACCGGTAGCCAGCAATATACCCCCAGATATGGCACCAATCCTCAAGCGAGAGGTCTTGTGGGATGCCCTTGAGCTGAATAATCGCAGTCCATGGGTACTCTGAATGGCCCCTCGCCCCAATCTTGCTCCAAAGCATCGAGTAAGGTTACCCAAAGACATATGGAAGGTAAATCGCTAGATCCGGCGTGAGCTTGGTGGTAGTCAGTGGACAAAAGAAGAACGCCTCGGCGACGCTTATGACACAGTTCATGGTCCGAAACTCTTCGGAGTATTAGCCCCTGTCTATCTTTCGTTCCAGATACGATAAGAGGAAAACTCCGCCTCACACTTTATTAAGAACATGGGCACCCGTGTATTTTGCAATACCCTTCTTTCTTCCTCAAACGGTGACATTTTATTGACCTGGAACAGGTAGGCTGACGTACAATTTCAATCATCCGACAGCGTACGCTTCAGACATCTTCCCAACCAGAGCTGGGAAATGTTCGGCCGGCACAAGCATCATTCTTCCTCGCGTGTCTAGTCCGAAAGATTCTTTATCGCGCGGTTCAGTAGGCGACGTTGAGAAGGCATAGTCGACCGCGTGTATAGAGGCCTGATGATTTAAGATATCGGAACCTATGCATCGGATTGAAAAAAAGGCCTCACCTGCCTGATATATTCGTCTTCTGGGTGGAACGAGTAGATATCATCTGTAGGACGGGCGAACGTCGGAGCTAGAGCTTTCTTCGACCTTTTTGTTTTGTGCGGTTTGGTCTGGTTGGAAGACAGCGTTGCTTCTTCGTCCTCCGAAAGATGATATGTCCGCGATACGAAGATCAGGTGCGAGAACGTGTATGGCTCATTCTGCCGCGGTCAGCGAAAATACTCAACGTAACGACGTAAAAGAACACACATCATTGATCGCCCATTTCAGCTCGTCCATCAACATGCGGTACATCGGGGGGATTACTTGGACAGGCATGTTTATAAGCCGCTCGCACAACACGAAGCCGACGTGCGATTCTGTCTGCGAGAAGAGCCTTTGTAGGGTAGCATGGAAAGCCGGGTCGGCTGAGGACTTGTCCAAAAAATACTGTGCTAGAGCCTTAATAGAGGGGTGGTCCTGTTCCTTCAAGGTTGGCAAAATATTGACACGAAACGGTATACCACGCACCTTATGTTTATGCATATTCAGCACTGTCAGCAGCGCATAAGGATCACTCTCCATCCCATCAGTTTTTATCGTCGTCCCCACCCTAGGCTGGCTCAGGACCAGCTCCGTAAGCTCATGTGTATGGAAAAGGTCGACGTCGCGCTGGAAAAGCTGGCCGATGAGCCTCTTCAAGGCATGGTAGTCCACACTGGGATTTGGGTCGAAAAAGTCAAAGTCGACGTCGATCAGGCTCTACTGAGGACACTGAGTGAGGACAATGGCTGCTGGGGGTAGGAAAAGACATACGACATCGGAGTCAGAGTCAGAGTCGTCGTTTTTCTTGTCCTGTTTCCGTTTGGACATCGTTGTAAGCAGTTGGATTAGTGAGATACTTTCTAAGTGCTGGATTAGTAACGTTTTTCTGTGGCGTTGATCGTGTTGGTACTTGTTATGATATATGGGTCCACGGCGCCTGCGTGATACACATTTTATCTGCTCCAGGTATACTAAGAGATAATAAATAAACTAAAATCAACTACAGCTCAATGATTCCTGGGTGTGTATTCCTTCTAGGGCTCCGCTTTCTCCCGTGAGCAACAGAGTTTTCCTGCTATTTAGTGAGTACTATTTCGTAACTTGAAAGCAATTGCTATGATCGCTTTACCTGGGAGTTTAGACTGGTGTCAGAGTCGGCATTGAAATACGAAGCATCCATCATTCGGCGATAGGAATGGCGCGCGTTCAGCCTGAGTACTATGAGTGGGTAAAGGCTAATGATGCAATGAGCCCTACGTACGATGAGAGCAATGCATTGGAATACACTGGGGGCATGTCAGAAACAATCTTAATACACAGGCTGTGTAGGATCTCACACTTAGCCAAGACGATATACACCCCAATCCAAGCAACTATCAGGGAAACTTAGCCCAAGAAAGTAAACTTATCAAGAATAGAACTCGCAGGTATCTTGCATTGTCTGGAACTGCGGTAAACAGATTAATTAATCGTGGAGTCAAGGAACGGCTACAGAGAAATCAACTCACACAGATCAGAACTGTTACCGAAGCCAGGCTGTGTACCCCATCAACTAATGAGCTGAGAATCAACCGTCGCAAACCCGTACCTAGTAATCAACCCGGTCTCTGTCCAACAGAGACATCAGCATCAGAAGCTCCCCCGCTAGTCCAAGCAACAACATACGCAACGAACGCAAGAATATCCCATTCAAGACCCCTCCTGATCTGAATGATTCATCAGTACTCAGTCACCAAGCCCGCATCTCCCGCGCACGCACGTTTCCATGACCAGTGGAGAAGCCAGTTTACTGACATGATAGCACAGCGTACACGCAATCGTCAGATCTGCTAGGGCACCCACCGCTAAGCCAGTGGTGAGGAGCCAGTCCCACTCGTGCTGGAACACCATAAAGGCAGGCTCCTGAGGCACGTCGCGGAACGCTCGATACCCCAAGAACAACCCTACGCTCACGCGAAAGCCCGTGAGCAGCCCCGTCAAGCCGGCAGTATACACATTGCCTGAGAGGCGGTAGATGCGGAAACAAAACAACCCCTGCATACTTGAATGAGCGTTGATGGATGAGAAGAAACAAAAATAGCGCGTACCTGGACTAGGGCCGTCGACAGAGGCTCGATGACGGCCACGGAAGCCAGGAAATAGGAACTTCGAGGCTTGTGAGAGTCTGAAATGTCTGCGATGATGACGGTGAAGTAGTATATCGATAGAGAAGCACATATTGAGTGCACAATTTCCAGAGTCCTATGACTAATTAGGCCTTGCCTTCGCTGCATTACAATGGGAACGTACAAAACGAGAGTGACCTGTTTGTATTCAGTCCTGTACGTGTAACCTGGAATCGCGGTAAACTCACGAGAAGCTTGAATAACCAGAAGTCTTGTCTGCACCGACGGAAGTAGGCGGCTCCTTGCACTACTACGGCACCCAAGAGAATAAGATTGAAGAACACGCCAATCTCAAGAGAACCGACAATCTCATAGGACTCGACGGGAATGTTAGGCGCTTGCATGGCGAAGATGAACAGAGAAAGGAATTGAGGTATTCGGGCTTTCTTATGTGTGTATCTATGGCGAGCGCCAGACATCAGATCGAGGAGAGGGCTACTCTTAGATGAATGACCGCCCCAGCCGCGACCTGATGCGGAGATTGCATTACAGCGCTACAGTAATAACAGACTATAATTGTACCGGATAAACCTATGAAAAGGACACCTATGAAAAGGACATGATCAGCCAAGCCATTCGATCTTCCAATGAGAAGTGTGTAAGCAAAATCAGAGAAGCCGATGTTTTCTTTCCCATGATCGGTGACTGAAAACGACGACCGACAGCCATCCCATAACGGAACAGCTATACACTCTCACCTGAAAACCAGATAAGAGGGCCGTCGTATTTAGCTCCCAAAAAGGTATTCAAAGAATGGATGAACTTGTTTTCTTCCTCCAAGAAATTTGAAAACGGACAGATGAGATACTCACGACAGTCATCCATGCCCCGATTGACCCACCAACAAACCTGACAAAGATAGTCAGCAACATCCGATCGAAAAGGAGAACAGTCGAGAAGAATCAGAAAATGTTTTTGGTAAATTGATTGTCCACAAGAGGTTGATTGCTCTCATTCGGAAGCAGAACTGAACGTATCATCACGCGATGGGAGAATGAATAGATACTGACTTGCAAATCATCAACGCCAGACACCGCTGTTCGATCGGAAAACCTGACAAAATGTCGTTAGTAAGTAAGAAAAAGGAAACGGATAGACAGCGAGAACAAAAGAAGGTTTCAGACGAGATAAGGTTGTCCTTCATATGCGTTCGGACATATGCTTGTTTTAAAAAATGGAGCATCACAATGAAGGGGACCACGGGTATCTCGGACTCACTCAGCTTAGTCAACGGGACCGTGTCCAGACTGATATCATCGTCAGCTCAACAATTCTTCATCCAAAGAACATAACGTTCAGAGGGTGGTGTGTTAGCTTCGGGGCCCATGTCGTTGTCGCCCGCTAACGCATATCATCCACGCATCCACTTGGCAGAAGCAGACTTACGAGCTACCTAAGGCGAGAAAACAATGTCAGCAAAATGAATCGCGAAAAAAGGAACAGCGGTAGATCAGTTGGTGATGCATGTTGCGAGTAGGGATCATCGAGAATCGTCAACAACTCGAAAAGATGGATAGATATCATCAAGGAGCTATGCAAAGAAATCAGAAACTTACTATGGGAAAGCTGAGGGACGCGGGAGGGTACCACGGGTGAGAAACATGAACGTCGAATGAAAAGTGCAAGAAAAACTTTTTGTGTGGACGAAGGAATTTCAGGCGCCGCTTCGGAGGCTGAACGGCGTGCATAGCCACAAACAACTCTTAGGGCGAACAAAATCCATCATAAAAATGATGTGCAATACAATCAGTTCTCTGCGAATTATAAGATGACGGACTAAAAGAATAACGAGACAAAGATACACAAGTCCAGAACCTAAAATAAAGGTTCTATTAATCAACTCGTCGTCGTCGGATTATCCACAGATGACCCAGCCAGCTGTGCCGCTAATCCTTCAACAGCTTCGTCCCCCTCTGGAATCCTATTCTCCTTTCCGTCCAGAACGCCCTGTATTAAACTCATAGTACTCTCCAAACTTCTACGCCTGTTACTGGGGCTTGTCATTGTCGTGCCCAAGCTCGCCTGTCGGCCATGGCCCCTCCTAAACGGAGCAGTAGAAGGAGACGTCGGCGATCCAGGAGAGGCCATCAGGGAAGTCACCGGGGAATACACAGGTGAGGCCGAATTGGTGCGTTGATGTGTTGGTGTAATCGTGCCATTGGAAATCGCTGCCTCGATACCCGCTGCCATGCCGTTAGCAGCAACTGGCGTACTTGGCGTGTCATCGTGCTCTGAGAGCGTGGTAGGAACAGAGCTTAGAATGGCCTTGCCTTCCTCTGAATCGGCGTCATAAAGGTCGGGAGGAAGACGTTCGTTCTCAATATCGGACTTCCGCCTAAGAATGAGACATCAGTTTCGTGAGAACGTGCAGATAGCGAAAGACTAACGCGTCGTCGAAACTGCTGATAGCTTCTTTGATACCTTCCGACCCTGATGCAAGCGTTCCATAAGGGAGAGTATTCGAGCCAGACACGCTCTTGAGTTCTGAAACCTTTTCGGATTCCTCCCTAGATTCAGACATAAGTATAGAAGCGGTCATAGTCACCTGCGTGCACTGACCGGAGCAGTGCGAACACGCGAGCCATCCGACCAACGGCCATAATCTTGCTCTTGATAGCCCTCCTCCGCTCCACAGATTCTTCGGAGGTGATAGACATCGGGGATACGATTGACTCTTCGTCACTCTCCTCTAATTCTTCCTTTGTGCACGTGTTTAATACAGCGACGAGCATGTCAGTAACTGTAAATGGATTAGATATGCACATGTGAATCGACAATGACGCATACTCTTTTCACCGACGAACGGTAGACTCCAAGTGAAGACGTCCATGAAGTTCGGCAGCCAGTATGGATGAGGAGTGCAGTTGAACTGCCGGATATTCATAACGTTGCTTTCATACTTTAGCACGGCGGCTTTGTTATTGTAGAGATCGAGGTAATTCGGGGCAGAGAAGATGGTCATAACTGACGGGAACCCCGTTGTTTTCGTTTTGCGATACATCCGATACCTGCAGTGTGAACGTCAGTTAGAGCAAGGGAGAATGGCAAAGAGAACAAACCCAGCATCTTGTGCTTCATGCGCTCGAATTATGGATAACAGATTGTTCCGCTCGAGAAACTGACAGGCGGCGGCATACCTAGACAAGAGCTCACATGAGACACCGGAACTTGGCGGATGGACAGACAGACATACGTAAAGAAATATGAGCAACCCCGGACATGGTTGTGGACGAAGCTATCAGATATCTTTTCCGTGCCAAAGTCTTCGACAGGATCAGCCCAAAGAATGTCGCACATCAGTCCATGTGTGGGCGGCTCTCGGAAACGATCAAGCTGTGATGGCATAAGATGAGTAGTCAACGACGGCGAGAGCAAACTCACAGCACGGATATCGTCCAACGTGTTGAGTTCGGGGGACAAACCGCCATGGACACACAGGAACTGTTTGTTCATGACCGCTGCCAGGGGCAGGGCACAAAAGGACTCCATGCAGGCATCATAAATGCGTTCAGAGTATTTGTGCTTGCACTCAAGCTTGAAGGTAAAGTAGTCGGTAAGATGTCGACATTCATGGTTTCCCCGAAGCAGGAAGAGCGTGTTGGGGTACCATATTTTGAGGGACCAGAGATAGAGAACACACTGGGAAGATGTGTCGGCTATCAAGAATAGGGCAGGGACAGCCATTGCGCACCTCGATACTGAAGTACCCTCTGTCCACGTAGTCCCCCAAAAAGAGATATCGTGTGTCCGCTGGACTGCCTCCGACTTCAAAGAGCTTCATCAAGTCGTACTGGCAGCAGAGAGCGATGAGTGCTGATCACGATACTCAAAAGCGATACTCACATATTGGCCGTGTATATCGCCACAAACTGTTGTCGAGATCCGTCAGTGGTCGAGGCCCAGGCAGACGAGCAGCACACACCGGTTATTGGGGCATCCACATTGAGGACATTGGGCTCCTTCCGCAGGACGTCCGTTCCCTTCTCCAATATCCACATTGCCTGTTCCTCACTCAGCCGCCCTTCACGATAAAAGTGGTTCTTGAGAAAGGCGACATCAGGTTTTGAACGATCTCTGCCGCCATTCGCGAAGAATTGCTCTGCTGTGGGGATCTGCATGGCTGGTGCTTGGACCTGGATACGACAGAGTCAGTACTGGGTGACAGCAACGACGACCTCGCCAGGATCATTGGCTGTACTACGCACATCTTTGATAACTCGCTCCTGAGTGCTGACAATATTCCCATCCTCCAGTTTGTGTTGGGTAAAGTCGATCTCCGGCAGCGGTCCCTTGACAGAGATTTGCTCTATCGCCCGCGCCATATGGGTACTCATCGTGCCAGAGGTCGTTACGGCGTCGTGGAGAGAGAAGGAAAAGGTGGAGGTGAGGGTCGAAGAAGAGTCGTGACGCCGGGTGACGATCCAGATTCAGAGGCAAAGGGCATGGCACAGCTTTGGCTGACAGCTTATTTACAGCGCTTACATCTATCGTGTGCATGCTCAGCAAATGTGTATAAATTATTGTATCTACAGCCTTCTACGACCCGAAATATATCGCTAGGACGTGCTTGGCGACATTGAATCCGAGCAGAGATATTATGTATGCTGTGAATAGCGGCAATAACGGGGACAGGAGAAGCTCGGACCGAACCAGGAAGGGTAATGCTGTGGAACCGAAGGTGAGAAATTCGCACATACAGCAGTACAACGTACCATTTAATCCGAGGTATATCCCATAGGTGTACTGCGCGAAGCTGCATAGCAATCATTGGATCAGGACAGCTAAAAAAAAAAAGGCACTACAGGTACCCACGCGGCAAGGTAGAGCGTGTTACCGACCCAAAGGCACACCCAATTATCTTTGAGAACGATAGGAAGTAGAAATAGCTGAGCAAGGTAAAGCGCAAGATACAGCGGGAAAAAAGCGTTCGTATGGACGTCAAATGCATAGGCCCACTCTACGAAGGAATCTGCCGGTGTTGAATGCGAAGGTGGAGACAACAACAGTCGATTGGACGTTAACCTAAAGGGCATCAGTAAAGAAAGGATAATGTACCAACAGTCATACCAAAGCAACGTGGCTACTACGATGCCAGTCAACAGATAATCCCGGGCTATCATAAGGAAAGCCAACTCAATGGCTTCAAAAATTGTGTAAGAGTACACAACAGCCCATGCCACGGCCGAAACTGGAGAACAAGTTAGGGAAGCCACGGTCATGAGCACTGTTCACGCACCACAGAGACATGCACCGATGAGGACCAGTATCGCAGGATCGTCTCGTGCCCAGGTATTTTTCGTTTCTGCGCCCAATATTCCATGAATAAGATAAATAGTCGTACATTGAATGCGTACGTTTATGGAAGTAGACGTTCCGATACCTTGAAACGGGTCAGACCGTGGACCAGCTGCATACAGGCTTGAAGCTCACACTTACACTCTCCGAGGTGCCAGACACAGGTATGTGAGCTGCCAGGCTGCGAGCTCAAAGTCCTACAGCGAAGTCAGAGTAAAGCACTGCGCACGACGTAGAAAACACGGACCATCTGTTGGAACCGGTGCAGTCGCCTGAATATTATGGGGATACGAGGGGATATCGAGCTAGATGGACGGCTAGCAGACGGTCCCTGCTGGCCATTGTACGTAGGGAGCTCCATTAATGTCGAGGCTAGAGACGGCCTCGTCGAAACGGGTAGTGCCAAATTCAAGCGGAGATCAAAATCCCGCCGTAGTATTTGACCGGAGTTTCAAATTGCTTTCATTGCCTCCCCATCGAGTACCACAGAGGCACCCTGATCCTCTCTCTATTGCCGTCCTTGCTATGATGGAACACGACATCGAGGTCGACTATGACTATGCTGACGAGGACGAGACCGGTCTTGCAGACCATTCTCGCAGGTCGTCGCGCCCAGGGGACGTTGACGACGATGAAGACGCCGTCTCTCTAGGGCCCGACGAGGACGAACCCGGTTACTACCACAAAGATTCTTACCAGAATGATTCCTTCCCGTCGGGAGACGGGGACGTGGCCGACGCCAACGATGATGGCACTGCTCTAGGCTCGACGCCACACTCAGTTCCCCAGCAGAGACCACAGCCACTGACCAGGGAAAATTCAGTGAATTCTCCTAGAAATACCACTTCTCCTCAGCGCCATCATCTCATTCACGGTTTACCTCCAAAACCAGTAGTGGCCAACGTCCCTTTTTTGCATCCGTCACACCCTTCGCTCATCGAGGCCACTGCAATGTCGCGTTCTACCGCGAAAACTAAAACTTCATCAGGTAACAATGGATTTGCGCCAAAACCAGCTTCCTCTGTAGATGCGAAGGATTTACCGTCAGACTGGCAAGTTCGTAACTCGCACAGTGGTGATATGTATTACTACAATACCAAGACTCATATCTCTACCTGGGAACGACCTGTAAGCTTTTTTCTTTATGATTGCACTTTCACTTACAGCTTTTGTGTCGCAGACACGAAATGGTTTGCAAGATGACAAAATTTCTCAGCCCCTGCATTTCCCTACTTCCTCTAGCTCTGGACCGAAAGATCTTTCATACGAAGATAGACACTATCGTCCGGGGGAGAATGGCGCACCTCCTGGAGATACCCGCCCTCCTGTCTTGCCTCCATCAAACAGAAACGGTACTACTGATACATGGTTTGGTAGCGCTGTGGCTCCAAGCTATGACTCGCGCACACCGCCGGATTCTCCTCAACACAGAGACCGGTCCAGGTCACCATTGCCAACGCCGCAGCGTGGACGTCGTCGACGTCACCCTAATTACGATGGCGAAGCCGTCGACAGTCGTGGCGACTCTCGTCGTCCAATGACTCCTCCTCGACGAACTGAAACAGATGCTCCGCAAGAGTCTAGGCGACAACACCGCGTGCATGACTATGAACTACCTCAAGTGCAACCTAAGTTTCCGATGGAGAGGGAGAAATTACCCGTGCGACAAGAGCCCTCCTCGCGCAACAGCCGTGGTCATCCGCGGGAGCGGGACCCTCGTGATTCGCAGCCTCAAAATACCACTTCCAGTACGTTAATCCGCCTCATCATGCACCCTTCTCCCTTCTCCGTACCTGCATCTGTATGCGCTTGCGCTGTGACCCGCGTGTATGCTGTATTCGTGGGTGCGCTATCATGTTACGCATCGTTCCCGATCCCTTCCCCTCACTCTGCTGTTGCCGACATAAGGACGCTCATCATGGACTCCCTCTATTTCTTCCCTTTCACCCCCTTTTTTCTCGTCATGTATCCATTCCTCATGTATACTTTTTGTTCTCCCCTATCATCCTTCCTTTTAAACAGGACATAGATCGCCACCGCCTTCGTCGTTTGAACCGCCGCCGCCTTCGCAACGATCCTCCAAAAGGGACAGGCCGTCACGCTTTGGTGGTCCTATAGAGGCAGTTCCTGGCCCCATGTCGCATCCTCCCCCGAGGATTGCTGACCCGCCTGAGCTCGTACCGTTCTCTAACGGTTCCAAGGGACCACCAAGGCACAGCAGTGTCCCTCGTTCCACTTCGTCGCCTCCCGCCACTGAACAACCCAGCTCAGCAGCACGTATGTCAGCCCACATGTCCGCATCTTCTCCTCTCATTTCTCCGTGATAGGACGAAGACCGCCTCTTCCTCCTCAGGAGATGAGTTTCCGCGAAACGTCTACCAAGTCCAAGGTTCCTCCGCCTCCGGCATCTGCACCACCTACGACCAATGAATTGCCGCCGGTTCCAGTATGGATTGACAGGAATTCAGGTCTACCACCTTCTGGGCCGCGCGCGGCCAAACGCAATAGGCAGGTCTCGACGAGTGGGGATGTTTTTGACGATTTGGCTTCGACTTCTCCTTCTTCTAGGGCGCATCCACTTCCTGCAAACGGATACGGTAGAGACAGCCGGGACAATGTCGTGGAAAATGCTGGTAATCCTCTTCCGAAGGGTCCACGAGCGTTACGCCCACCTACGTCTGAATCTGCTCCTCCCCCGAACCAGGGCTGGACCAGAGAGCGGTCTCCACCTAGTTCATTTGGTGCTGAAGGTCATATGAGAGGTTTTGAAGACCAGAGCCGAGGCTCAATGTATCCTCACCCAATGGAACGAGGACAGGTATGCATAGGTGCATAGGTCATCTCAAACGTTGACTGATAGTCATTAGGGACGGCCTCCACGTGGTCGCGGGGAGTTTTCCCGGCCTACTTTGTCTGGGACTAACAGTCTTCCCCTTGGAAGTAGGAAGACTCTTGGTGGGCCTCCGCCATCATCCTCTGGAGGGGATGCACCCCTGTCGTCTGGGAAGTTTTCGGATTCTCGGCCCCCGGACGGAGGCCCTCCAACAAGGAAACAAAGACATTCGCTTGGCCCGCCGGATGTTAGTCGGCCTTTCTTTGGTCTTGGTGTCGTGTTGACTTGACTTGTATTTTGCAGTCTCGGATGCACATGGAAAGTGAAGTTAACCCTCGACACAGAATGTCGGATAATGGCTATCCTCATAGAATGAGGAAAGAAGAGGTACGATGAATTACTATTGGTGTCAGTGGCATATGCTGACGTTCGGGTAGCCTCGCATGTCGCCCCAAGAGCCTCCTCAAAACGTTTGTTCATCGGATAACTGTTCTTGTATGTCATTACTGACATCTTTGCAGTTCCAACGATACGTACCGGAACACCCTCCACCGCCTTCTGAACGGCGGGGTGGAGATAGGAATAGAGATGAACCTCCCCCTCGTCAGTATTCTCGCAGAAATAGTTTTAGTACCAGTCCAGGCGATGATTACCGAGCAGCGACTCCGCCCCCTCTGTCGAGAGAACCCTCGCTATCTCATTCATGGGAAGGTTCTCGGGGTCCAGCGCGGCATGAGAAGGAGCGGGAAAGTGGGCGAAGGGAACGATTCAGAGACCGGGATGATCGAGTACTCTTGCCTCCCGCCCCGCCTGTTGAGGAGCCTGCACGGAATGGCATCGAAAGGGAGAGGGAGAGGGAAAGACCTGTCAGCCCTAGTACCTCCCGTCTACCCCCTGGGCATGGTCTACCTAACAAGCCGGAGGGACTACCACCTCGACCGAGACGTGATGACATGGACATTGACGACGGGCGGTATCGGAGAGACGGGTTTGAAGAACGACCGCCACTGAGACGCAGTGGGACGGGTACCTTACTATCTCGTCTTGGTGGAGGTGGGGTCATCGAGGCTGGCATGAAAAGAGATAGAGATGAACTCGGAGACCCTGCTGATGAGGAGTCGAAGAAGAGACGAAGAGGTCACAAGTCGAGGAGAGGTGGTAATGGTGCTGGTAAGATGAGGGTCTAGTTTTCTTGGGCGTGTGCATACAAAATACTATTGGTACATATGCCAAAAGTCGCTTTTTTACTTACATTATAGCATGTGTTTTTTTGTTGTCGGTTTGGATCGCCAATTGTCATGAGTTTGCTACAAAAATGTACTGTAGCAACACTCATCTCCCGAGGCATCCTTACTCCCTTAAAATCTGACACGTGACTAGAGAATCAACGGCTCGGACAAGCACCCCCGTTGAAGACTCGATTTCACTCTGAACTTTGAACTATCATCACGATGAACGTCCTCGACACCGTTGGCGACGACGAGTTGTCCGTAATCCTCAGTTTCGTCGAACCAGATGTTCTGCAACCAAGTTTTTACCTGGTAGCTCGAAGTCTTAAGACATCAGCGTCGGTGTCTTCCCGGTTTCGCCATCTCTGTCTACCTTGGCAGGTATCTCTACATACGCCTTTTTCTTAAAAACATTGCTCATGAACTGATAGGAAATTCGGAGCTCGGTCGAGAAGGGAGGTGTTCCTCTACAGCGAAGACCTGGCATCTAGAGTGTTGGTAGAATAGCCGGCAGTAGCCATCCCTCGCATGATGGACCTCCGGCAATTTTATTTCGATCTCGTCGCGACGTATTGGCCGGGACAGTCGCTCCCCGAGTCCATTGCCCTCTCTCGATCCCTTGAGTCGTAAGAAATACATGGACAATGACGCTTCCAGGGAGGCACTCTTTCCATCAAACATGGACGAAGTTCCTATTCGGCGTTTTCAATATTCGCCCTACCTGTCAACCCTGTCTCGCAGTCGTCATCCAAATTCGGGGTATACGAGATATCGAAGAACGCCAAGTTCAGGCTCATAATCTTCGTCTCCTCTTGATCAACTTCTGAGAAAACCTAAAGGTCCTAGATATTCCTGCGGGGCTCGCCGGTGATCTCGTCCCTACGTTCCCATGTCTAACAGAGTTGACCGTGCGCGGTTACAGTCTCTCGCCGACTCTTTCCCCTTCGTTATGGAGTGACATCGTACCAGGTGCAGCCCTTCGATCACTTGACTTCCGCATTGTCGCTTACTCTGGGGCTCACAATGACCAGATATTCTCGCTGCCCTATCACAATCCTTATCAATGGCACCCAATACCCGTACAGAACATGCCAGGAGTAGCTTTACTGGAGATCCTAGTCAATGGAAAATTCGCAAGCGTTGAAACCCTGGTTCCCTCTTACGAATGGAATTCCAAGGAGTCGGAGACTGCGCTCATGAACGCCCTTCATACCACATGCTCTCATCTGGTTCATCTAAAGTTCAGTCGTTATAGCAAAGAGCTTGGAGCTGATGCCCTTAACATGATGGTGGGGTTTTCAGCCATCTGTACAACGCGAGCTCTTCTCCGATTGTCTTGGAAGCTATCACTACGAAACGCGTTATGTTGTAGTGTCTGTCTGAGAAAATTACGTCTGGACTTAGAAAGGCTCCTGCCAATCTATCCCTCTTCAGATCGCCTGGCGACAATGCGCGTCACCCGAAGTACCTCGAATTATTGTGCAGCATGGTGGATAGCTGTACGCACCTCCGCTCCATATCATACCAGTTCTAAACCCAGGAAATCGGGCTCAATTGACATTGGGTTCCATGGTGTATTAAGAAAGATGGTGATGATGTTCCTCGTTTGATAGGTATGTAAGTTCTTTGTTTGCCCTCTCGTGCCAGTGACTGACTCTTTCTGTTCGAAAATTCCCAGAGACTGCGAGACTCGGAGGGGCATGACCTTCCACCTCCTCCCTTCTCTCTGATCTACAGACCTGCTGTAAGAATGAAACTTACAAAGTCATGTTCGCAGCCTTTGACACCAGATATAAATTTAATCCCGTCAGCATAGCGACTTGATCTGTCCCTAGGATAGGCTGATGGGCCATAAATCCTTGTACCTACGATGCTCAGCTCGATTGTGGCGGGAAAGTCGAAAACCTACGAATTCGCGTTCATTCTTTCAAATCGTATAGGATCGTTCCACCGCCTGGCGAACCTGACATCTACGAGAGTCCTGAATACTCGTGTGGCGACGATTCGGTCTATGCAGAGCCGATTCCACACAATCTTGGTAACAAGACGAAGCTGTACAGCGATTACGTTCAAATCTGACTTGGACTGGCGTAAACACATTCAATTCCGGAATCGTGGATGTGCTCCGCGCGGTGTAACCTTGGACGGACATTAAAGACAACAGAGACTTGGTGTATCAGCTTGGTATGCAAGATACATGTTATTGGGTTCAAGTGGATGCTGCGCCCTCACTGGTCTCAGTGTCTTCACTTCCCTCTCCGTTACCCGTCAATGGATTTTCCTCGTTTTCTCCCGTGTCATATGAAGTCTCTTCACCGTCTCCATCGAAGTCTTCATTTTCTCCTTCCCCGTCTCCGCCAGAGTCTTCATCTCCTCCTTCACCGTCTCCACCAGAGTTTTCATTCCCTCCTTCACCGTTTCCACCAGAGCCTTCGTCTCCTTCGCCGTCTCCACCGTCCGCAGGATCAGACGAATCTGGATCGTTAGTTGGCTCGTCTGTAGGATCGGGGTCGTCATTGGTAGGATCATCCGAGCCAGGGTCGTCATTTGTAGGATCGTCCGAACTCGGATCATTGGTTGGCTCGTTTGTGGGATACGGTCCATCTTCTGTATCCGTAGAATAAGGATAATCTGAAGGATCGTCTGCCACCACGTTCTTTTCAGCATCAGAAGTAGAAGGAGAAGTGGCAGTACTTACCGAGAGAAAACGTGGGGGTGGCCCAGACGGGTGTTCTTGTGGTTGTGGGCGATTGGCTTGTCGTCCGGGTCGGTGTTGTACGGCTGTGACTCCTGGTGCTAGTCCGCGGTGTCGTGGGAGTTCTCGCGCTTGTCGTCGTCGGGACTTTTGTGCTTGTCTTTGTTGGGACCCTCGCGCTTGTCGTCGTCGTTGGGACTCTTGTGCTCGTTCTGGTGGTCGTCTGTGGTGCCATGGTCGATGGGTTGGTAGGCTTCTTAGGACGGGAAATGTGCGGTAATCGCAATCGCGGAACTAGTGGGCCCGCTGCTGCTGCAGTGGGGTGGTAGGTGATCACCTCCACCGAACGCGTGATGGAACCATCTTGCATCGTAGTATTGATATCATTGCTGGTTATATTCGCGAGGGGGGCACCGTGGACGGCTACTAAGAGCGCCAGAATGGTGAGAGGGAGGAGGTTAGAGTTGATCAGGGTCATATTAATGATTGGACAAGCAGTTGATGTGACCTTCAAATAAATGGCTTTGGTTGGATGCTTATGTGGAAGGAAACGATGGAGGATTACCAGCACAGTAGAGATATTGGAGTGCACCAGGCAAATGTTTCAAGCGACCTATCGAATCAATGGCGTTAGCATACAGTCAGAAAGGAATTTTCGAGGTTAGGACTTACCAGCGCTTGACTTGTACCAGGGGGAGTGGTGGTATATTCAAACTGCGAGCATGAAGGATTATATAGGAAGGCACTTATCGACGCTCCTTCCTTGGCCGGGCGTAACCGTACAACGATCCAACGACGCTAGGGCACGTCCCACGGTGAATCGCTTCTGCGTCCAAGGCGATTGTCGATATGCCTGTTCTTTAACAGCAATTGACGGGTTGGGAACAGACTTGAACGCAACGCATAATTATAGAACCTCACGGCTTGTGCGACTATAGCCCGGCTGCATGGATAAGAACCAGTCTCGATCCAAGTTGTAGAATCTCAAATATCGGAACAGCAAGTCATTTTTTTGCGTACAATGCTCAGAGGAAGACTCGGGAGAAGTGTTTACAATGAGCAGTCGCGGACCGATATCAGTACAAGCCGTAGCCGTCGTCTCATCTCACTTGGAGCTTGAGTGGGCTTCCCGTCTTTTGCACAGCCCGAACCGCTATTCACTGTTCGCCGTCAATTGGGGCTGGTACAACCGCGACACCCGTAGACCAACCAGTGAGATAAGTAGCTGAGAGCCGTCGGTAGAGACAGTCGTCGCCCAGGTCAGTGAGACCGAACAATGTGACTTGGTAGTTTGTTCACTGACGGAGCCTTTTGGTAAACTTAGCGGTAGACGGAGAAAACGAGTGTCCGGTAATCGAGATGAGTGTGCAGTTGAGCACTGTCGACAACGGCATCTGCCGACATGCCTTGCAAGCGCCTATTCCTCATATATACATACGTAGACGATACTATGAGATGGATACGAGCATATCCGCCCAACCAAAGAACGATACATTACTTGAAAAAGTCTGCCAGACGGACAGTATCAACGGGTGTAAGCATTCGCTTCTTACGCTCGTACACGGGGGACATTTCTTCCCACTTCACCTTCTGTTCACCACGGTTGTCAAAGCTGAAAACCTGGTGTCCTTCGCCTGGGTCGATAAGGTCGCCTTTGGAGTCCATCATGTCCGCGATCCAAGATTTCAGCACGTTGGAAATATCTGCAAACGCCACGTCGTCGAAGTAGCAGTGTATGTACCTAGCGTGGAGGAATTCGGTTGCCTCTAGGGTCGTTCGTTCTTGTCGGTTTCGAAATTCCACGAGTTCATGCAGATCGTCGTAATCCTGTGATTTCAGCTGGCTGTCGCGCCCCCAGTCGATAATGCATTCGATCTTCATGATTATGAGGTCCAGAATGCTGGCATAGAGGGTGGAGGTGTCGGACACGTCTTTTAGTGGACGCATGCTGGCGGTGGCGGGATGTTCGAGAGGCATCTGCTTGTCAGTGAGTCAAGACCCTGAGGACCGAAAGATGATCTTACTTGAGAGAACGGTCTGAAGTTGAGTCGGACCCATGATCGTGGATCTGGGTCTACAAATGATCCTCGATAGACGAGGGTGGTCCGGCCACCCTTGAGGTGCCGATAATACTTCCCGGGATGATTGGCGAGTAGAAATTCCTGCACCAGTTGGGGCTCTGTGATAATAAAATCCAATCCCTGGCCCATGCCGGCGTCAGTTAGAGCGGGTGCGATGAATAACAGGCGTACCGAAGTATTACGGAAGGAGTAGTTGAAATGCTTGCTAGTAGCATGACCGCCAATCAACTTTATCATGATCGTTGTATCATGGATGAGAGTCAGGTCATTAAGGAATTCCTGAGCAATGGATTCGAGTGTCTCGGGCTGGTTGTACGAGAAAGAATGCTGGGAATAGAAATGAGTCGTAATCGGTATACTAAGCGATATGATTGGACAGTACACGGTCGAGAATAGCAGATAGGGCTTGGGGAGAGAAGAAATCCGACATTCTCAGGAGGAAGAATATGAAGTCGAAGTTGAAGGGTTGGTTCGAGTGTGTCCGAACACTGTAGGCTTATAAATAACATAAAGCCAGAACCCATTGAAGCAAGAACAATAGGCGGTACTAGTTGCCACAGAAAGCCACCCACGAGTACACTCGGCAGTGTCGGTCTCTAGCATAAGACAAAGTAAATTCGTGTCATAAATACTTAGTCCCGTGGGCAGTAATGGGCCGAGGGAAGTTCTAATAAGGTCGTCAATGGTTGGCAGGTGGCTAAGAAAAGTGTATCAGTCATCTATTCATTTCCGTTCATAATTGTTGTACCGATTCGGAATTTTTGGAATGAGTAAATGGCAACACGATTCACAAGGCTCGTGGCACTGTAAATTTCTAATGCGTGAGATTTATCTTCGCGGTATGTTGAGGGGAAAGTACCGGTACGTTTGAGAAATCGCGATTCCATTTCGGACTTGTTTCGGAAGTGACTACACCCGTGGCATGAGTCATGTAGCCACGTCGACAGTGTCAACTGGAATAATTTCTCAGCTTCAGCTATAGAGAGCGACCGGAGGGCTACCCGCCCACCTATTTATTGATTGGAAGGAGAAGGCGAGCATCGGTTGGATCGAAAAGGGAAGGCGTTTCGGTGCCTGCCGAGATTTGACAATCAACCATGGCGACCTTTGCCAAGAAATCCTTTAATGCCTCTGTTTATGCTGCCTCACGCCCAACGTACCCCAAGGCTCTATTCGACTATATCTTCGCATACCACGAATCTGGCGTCGTTTCCAACCAACAACCGGCGTCTGTACCTCGGTACAAGCCACGATGGGACCTTGCTGTAGATCTAGGATGTGGAACAGGTGGATTTACTGTTGTTCACTTGTGCTGCCATACTTAGCGCTATAGGCCAGGCTACGATTGAACTCACACCGTTCAAGAAAGTTGTTGGTGTCGAGCCTGGGGAAAAAATGCTGGATGCTGCGAGAAAGTATCTGAACGAGAGAATCGGCGACTCTGGTACGCTACAATGCTTTCCGCAATGGAGCCAGTCCACACCCCGGCGGTTGATGACAGTCGATCAATTGATCGCCTACTCGAATTGGTCGATCGTCTTCAACTGACTGTGGGACTGGTTCGAGTCCAGCACCGGCTTGACTGATGGTAAATCCAGAAGGATCCCGTTTCGAATTTGTCAACTCCAGTGCAGAGGATCTGTCCTTCCTCGCCCCTTCCACCGTAGATCTCGCCATCGCAGCACAAGCAGCTCATTGGTTCGACTACTCGAAGCTGTGGCCTGAGCTCGACCGCGTCCTACGCCCAAGCGGTACAGTAGCTTTCTGGGTGTACTCAGAGTTCCGTTTGCCGGCCTATCCTTCTCTGACGCCTCTCATCACCGACTATGCTCAAGGAACAGATCCTGCAACGTCGCTAGGCCCTCACTGGCAGCGGCCAGGGCGAACAATACTAGAGAACCATCTCCTTGACGTGCCGGAGCCGTCATGGGGGAAGATAGATCGAGTTTTCTTTACTGGTAAGTCACTATTCTCTTTGCGCATCTTATTCTAATCGAGTGCAGGATCTCATTACCCCGACCTTCCTTCCCCGCTCCCAGTCATCCTACGCACCAAGACAACATGGGGTGCCTTATTGGTTTACTTTCAGTCGTGGAGCTCGCTGCACACGTATCTAGAACACGGCGGGGAAGGTATCGAGGTTCGATTCTGGAACGCGTTGCGAGAGGGCGCGGCGAAGGAGGGAAATACGGCGGTGGAGGAGTCTGATGAGCTTATGGTAGAGTGGCCGATAGGCATGATGCTCGTCAAGAAGGAAGAGAAATAAGTCAGTCTTTTTTCCTAGAAATTGGACGCACCAGCCAACATCTCTTTTGACGGTGTACTGGGAGCTGTTCAAGTCCTGTGTCCCCTCGTTTGTGGATTGTAATATTTGGCGTAGTATGAAACAGGTCGATTGCTATCCGAAGTCGCATTTAAGCGGGTCACTTCGGTTACTTGTTGAGACTGAAATTGCGATAGGTTCTTCTAGTTCATATGTGGGAAAGTCTGTTGAAGTTCACTATGAGTCTTGTCCGGGATGATAAGCGTGTGTTAGGAAGTATCCATGGAAAGGAAGGCAGCACCCACGACATGGATCCAGGATAGATCATACTAAATCTTGCTGTTGCTAGAGCGTTATCCATTCCATATAACCTTTCGGTAACGGACCGCTCGGAAAAAGGAAGAACACAAACTGTCCTTTATTTTTACTGTGTTTTGCTCGTTTCACCTCTCGTTTCCATTCAGTAGGGTTGTAGCGATGCTCGTACAAATCTGCGTGTCCCACTGACACATTCAAGGATGCAGATCGATAGTCCATGCAAGGTACTGGAAGGATCCCGTCGTAATCGAGCTTGGCATAAAAGTCCTTTGTTGCTCTTTTAATCCGTGCTTCTTCGTATTGCAGGTCAGTCAGCAGGACATGATGCAGAAACTGTTCGTCGAGGCAGGATTATAGTGAATACCCTCTGTAGAGATTAGCCTAATGTTGTGGATTACTTCATGCAAGACTAAGGATGAATTAATCGACTTGCTGAACACCGCATCCGTCAAGTCTTTGTTCAGAAAGCCATCGTCTGAGTAGTCTTGCCAGTGCTGACGCTGGGCGTTACGGCGTGTACTTGCATGAGGCATCTATAAAAAAACTGAGTATGTTTTATTTACATTGGAATTATTTTACGCACTGCCAGTGGAATTTTCTACAGACTGTATCAATGAAAGATTGAAGAAATTCTAGTAAGTTGAAATACTTTTCAGGACGTTGATGCCCTTCAAAGTTGGCGGCCAGTCGGTGTCGGATCAAGCGGGGTTTGAAAAACAACAAGTAGACATATCCATTGGTGAAAGCTGCTTTGTACGACGTGGACATCGAAACGAGCTCTACAAACAACCTTTCTTGATGACTCCGAGATAACCGTGACGACATTTTATACTGCACCAAGTTTTGACTCAGCCCGGTGAACCACTACGCTTGTGGCTTGTAGCCACGTCAACTGGAACGAATTTCCCAATATCATCTGTAAGGGGGGCACTTTGTAGACATAGGTTGGATCGAAAAGGGGACATGCACCGGTTCTTGCCGTGGACTGTTGTCGGGACGAACCGAGCTAGGATCTCGTTGCTCTTGTTGGAAAATTACTGCCCGCTGACCTGATCAATAAGTAGGTCCGCTGCTCGAGGCTGTTGATATCATTCGAGATGTATCTCAGCTGCTGAACTTCTTGCGCTCGCAGACTATCGGTGTCACGTTAATTCAGAGCGGAACTGCTACACGATTCGATCAACTAATATCCTGCATCTGCTAAACTTTGACTTGCGGCAGAGGTCACATCGTCCTTTCAATATTGGTTCTGACTCCTGAAAAAAATTCTGAATAGACAAGATTGTCAGATTCGATCTTTGACCGAATCCATTTCCCAGTTGTGTGATTGATGCTCAGCGTCATGATCCACATCGTAAAGCATACAAAATGAAGACCTCTAGGTTGATTCGGCGATAGCACCGATACCCGTCTCTTTCGACATTTCTGACTCTCTTTTCTGACTGTAGCATGCTACGACTCACTTCGACATATCACAGGTCAAGCTCAGGACGGCAAACTGCTGTGATCGCTCTCTTTATCATTACCGGAGGATGCTGGACAATTCTCTTGCGTACCACTAATATGGCTTTCAAAGCGTTTACTGGGCCTGCGACGATCGAGCATGTCGAGCCTGTATATCCGTCGTCGGGGGATTTGAGGGGTCTAGGGAATCTGCGGTACGAGGGAGCCGGTAAAAAGATCTCAGAGATCTTACCCATACACGAATTCCCGGAAAACGGGCTGCTTGAAGTCAATCCAGAGGGCCCCCATCCTATCTACCAACTCATCGAATTCTCGGAGAGGAAATGGAAAGCCAAGCTGCAGCGAACAAGTAAGACTCTTGACGAGGCGGTCGCCGAGTATAAGCGCCGGTATGGACGAGCCCCTCCTCGTGGCTTTGATAGATGGTGTGAGTTTCCGCCGATTGTTATTCATTCAAATCTAAGTTGAATATAGGTGGGAATACGTGGAGAAGAATAACGTTCAGCTTCCAGACGAGTACGATCAGATATACCGAGACCTCGAGCCTTATTGGGGCGTCAACCCAGTTGATCTGACTAGGATCGTGAGTGAATGGGAAGGCCACAAGGACTCGTTTACTCTTGGTAAAGAGGAAGAACATCGTGTCGGACTTGTCAACTACACTATCCATGATCCTAGTTTTGTCGATCACGTCCGTAGTGGCGCCCAAATGTTCAGCGAATTGTTGGAAGACGTGGATGAATTCCTATCACCCTTCCGCGCTGTTTTTCATCCGCATGACAACCCGGAGCATGTAACTGATTGGGAACTTCGGGAGAAAATGCTCGAATACGCTCGCACAGGAACCCGTATGTCATTTAGCCTTTATTTTCAATTCCAAGTAAAGCTCTGGCTGTCATAGACATTGATATTGACCGTCCTGTTGTTCCCATCAAAGACTACGGATGGATTTCTGGCTGCGCTCCAACCTCGCCCGCCTGGAAAGATCCCATCGACTTCACCTTTAACGTATCCTGGCCATCACCGCCGCCTGACACTCCCAAAACCTTTGTATTTAACCACCGAAAGGCAATGGACCCTTGCCTACACCCACACCTCCTTCGCGAGCACGGACAATTCCTCCCTTGGAGAAAAGGCCCCACTCCTTCCCGTCGCATGGTCCCTTCCTTTGCCTACTCCCAAACGTTACTTCACCATGACATTACGATTGCACACATGGTCAGCTGGCTTGGAGAGCTCCCTAACGAAGAGGCGATCCCATGGGAGAAGAAGACCGACGATCGACTGCATCGGCGAGGTAGTACAACGGGGATCCCTCTCGTCCAGGACATGGAATGGCGGTTTTCGCACCGTATACGAATGATGGATTGGGTCGAGAAGGGGATGGATGGTAATGTGACGATTTTGGCCTCACCGAGGTCAATTGAGGAGCGGGCGGGGAAGGGTGAGACCGTGCAGAAGGCGAGGTACGGACCGGCAATGCTTGATATGGCGTTCTCTGGCGGTCCTGTACAGTGTGACCCTGATGTTTGCGAAGAGCTGAAAAAGAGGTACGAATTCACGAGTTGGCGGTCACAAAAGGAGCAGGGGAGGTATAAATATATTTTTGACGTTAGTGCTCGAGGTTTCTTCTCTTGTTTCTCAATCACTGTTTTGTTGCAGGTCGACGGCAACGCATGGTCTGGACGTTTTAAATGGCTCCTGTCCACTCACGCACTCATCTTCAAGTCGACTGTCTATCCCGAATGGTTCGTGACGCCGATTAACAGCTATGCAGTGCTCGTTTAACTAAATTCTTTTCCAGGTTCACAGATAGGCTCATGCCCTGGGTGCACTATATCCCGATCCAAGGAGACTATTCGGATCTCTGGGACGCACTTGTATTCTTTCGTGGCGATCTGAAAGGTGACAACAACCATGAAGATCTTGCGAGAAAGATTGCCTCGGCAGGCAGGGATTGGAGTCAGACTTTCTGGAGAAAGGAAGACATGACGGCGTATAATTATAGGTACGTCGTCAGCTTCGTTGTTTCTTATTTCTCCGCGGGTCAATTGATGAGTACAGGGTGTTTCTGGAGTATGCCCGGATTATGAGCACCGATCGTGTTTCAATGAGCTATAACCATTGAATTCAGAGTACGGTTTGGGTGATAGGCACTATATAAGACAGGGCAGAAATAAGGTTAGTGTATTCTTATGTCGGCTATGCTGGCCATTCAGCATCCTTTTGTTAGTAGTTGCTCGGGAGTGAGCGGGGAACTGGTCAGTTTCTACATCGCTTGGTTCTTTGAGTTGTAATCATACACTGGGGTGCTATGTGACAACGGCTTTTTCATGCACTGTGTTATACCCTCAGGTCGGGACGAAATGTGCCAGCATCTCTCGTCGCTATGTCGGTGTTGCGATCCCTTGAACTAGCCCTGGTCGATTCTATGTTGCTTACTCTGACAGAGGCGACGGTGATAAATGACGCAGGACGTGGTCGGGAAGCTTAGGTGAGGTTTCAATGAGGCAAATAGTAAGGAAGAAAAGCGCCACGACTGCACTTGAGGCTTAACAAGTGGCTTCGTTCTCTACGATTACCGAGTTCCTCCTTCGTGATCGACAAATCGAGACCTTCAACATTGTAGATATCAGCTGGGTATGGGATCCCATGTCAAGCTTGGGAAAAATCATACTATGATCTTTCAAAAACACGTATGGCCTCTGTTTTATCTTTAGTTCAAATTATATTGACAACTGCAATTGCAGGCACTGAAAGATGATGCGCGATGATGGGAGCGTGTCCGTGTGTCCATTGCTTTTGATTCGCACGCAGAAGGCAAGACGGCGGTCCCGGCGATTGTTGCATACATATTCATGCACCAAGTTATGTTCAGTGGACACTCGAGGATGCTGATATCATTTGAAGGTGTATCTCAGCTGCCAGACCTTTGGGGCTTGCAAAATTTCGACTGAACTCGGTGACACGCAAACCCAGGGTAGGCCTGGATCTGATTGCAAGATTTCCTAGGCCAACCACGGGCTTTATGAACATCCTTGGATCAGAGAAGGCATACCAGATCTAGGAAAACGGAACGATTGCTGTGCGAAAGCCTTCACGGGTAATAGTCAAGGCCTAGGTACATTCCCAGAAGAAATGCAGTCGGAGGATCTCGTTAATGTGTTAAGAGGCCGGGTCAAGGTCAGCAGTTGTTCGATCGGAAAGTCCTTTCCCTCACTCGGAAGCTAGGTTTATCCACTCTTATGAAGTCCGTTGATTTGGATGGAATCGTCCATGTGAGATCAGAGTAGCACATTGAAAGAAGAGTGCGTTAATAAAGTCTTCAGTTTATCTTGGCCATTTCCCTCGCGGGCAGTCTTCCTTTGCTGTGTAACATGCTACGATTCTCACCAAGGTATCGCAGGTCAAGCCTGAGACGGCAGTTGGTCGTTTTCAGCTTCATTATCGCCTGTGGATTCTGGACCTCTGATCTCTTCAAGGCGTTCATCAGGCCTACCACGGTCAACTACGCCAAACCCTCCTACTACCATTCATGGGGAAATTTGGAAGTTCTACGAAATTCGTATTATGAGAGAGCCGGTAGAAATGTCCAACACAATGTACCCATGCACGAATTCCTGACAAACGGGCTGCTTGAAGTCAATCCAGAACTCCCGCATCCGATCTACCAGCTCATCGACTTTTCGGAGAGGAAGTGGAAAGCCAAGTTGCAGCGAGCGAGCAAGACTCTCGACGAGGCCGTGGACGAATATGAGCGCCGGTACAGACGCCCTCCTCCTCGCGGTTTCGATAAATGGTGCGTCTTTCCCTATTTTTGACTCGTTCAAAGAGTCTGAGCTATGGATATAGGTGGGAATACGTTGAGAAGAACAACGTTCAGCTACCAGACGAGTATGATCAAATATACCGAGACCTTGAACCTTATTGGAGCATCAGACCAGTTGATCTAAACAAGATTGTCAGGGAATGGGAGGATCACGAAGATACGTTCACTCTTGGTAAAGAGGAAGGACATCGTGTTGGGCTTGCCCACTACGCCATTCGCGATCCCGCCACCTACGGCCACGTAGTTAGTGGTGTTCAAATGTTCAGCGAAATGCTGGAAGACGTTGACGAATTCCTACCACCTTTTCGTGCCATCTTCCATCCACACGACAATCCAGAGCACGTAAGTGATTGGGAACTTCGAGAGAAAATGCTCGAATACGCTCGCACAGGAACTCGTACGTCGTTTAGTATTCAATTTTATATTCTAAGTAACACTCTGGCTGTCATAGGCATTCAAGATATTGACTATCCTATTGTTCCCATCAAAGACTATGGATGGATCTTTGGCTGTGCTCCGACCTCGCCTGCCTGGAAAGATCCCATCGATTTCACCTTTAATGTATCCTGGCCATCACCGCCGCCTGACACTCCCAAAACCTTTGTATTTAACCACCGAAAGGCAATGGATCCTTGCCTACACCCGCGCCTCCTTCGCGAGCATGGACAGTTCCTCCCTTTCAGACAAGGTCCCTTTCCTGTCCGTCGTATGGTCCCCGCCTTTGCCTACTCCCAAACGTTACTTCACCATGACATCACGATTGCGCACAGGGCCAGCTGGCTTGGAGAGATCTCTGACGAGGAGGCGGTCCCATGGGGGAAGAAGACCGACGATCGACTGCATTGGCGAGGTAGTACAACGGGGACCCCTCTGCTTAAGCACATGGAGTGGCAGTTTTCGCACCGTATACGAATGATGGATTAGGTTGAGAAGGGGATGGATGGTAATGTGACGATTTTGGCCCCACCGAGGTCAATTGAGGAGCGGGCGGGGAAGGGTGAGACCGTGCAGAAGGCGAGGTATGGACCGGCAATGCTTGATATGGCGTTCTCTGGCGGTCCTGTACAGTGTGACCCTGATGTTTGCGAAGAGCTGAAAAAGAGGTACGAATTCACGAGTTGGCGGTCACAAAAGGAGCAGGGGAGGTATAAATATATTTTTGACGTTAGTGCTCGAGGTTTCTTCTCTTGTTTCTCAATCACTGTTTTGTTGCAGGTCGACGGCAACGCATGGTCTGGACGTTTTAAATGGCTCCTGTCCACTCACGCACTCATCTTCAAGTCGACTGTCTATCCCGAATGGTTCGTGACGCCGATTAACAGCTATGCAGTGTTCGTTTAACTAAATTCTTTTCCAGGTTCACAGATAGGCTCATGCCCTGGGTGCACTATATTCCTATCCAAGGAGACTATTCGGATCTCTGGGACGCACTTGTATTCTTTCGTGGCGATCTGAAAGGTGACAACAACCATGAAGATCTTGCGAGAAAGATTGCTTCTGCCGGTCGCGATTGGAGTAGAACTTTTTGGAGAAAGGAGGATATGACGGCGTATAATTTTAGGTTCGTTCTAAGCGTCACTGTTCCTTACTCTTCCGTGGTTAACTGACGGGCACAGAGTGTTCCTGGAATATGCCCGGATTATGAACACCGATCGTGCAGCAATGACCTATTTCCATCGGAAAAAAGAAGAGTAGACAGTTTACCTGAGAAGTTTCAATAGCAAAGGGGAGTTTACCAAAAGACGCTTCCGAAGAATGTCCAGTCTTATACCGTATTACTCGCGATGCCAGTAAATGACAGCATCAGTATCCATCAGATACGAATCTTCGTTACAGAGCTACTTTGACTATACACCTTTACTATCTTCATCGTCTCTCTCAAGTTTGCTGTATTCACGGCTATCATGGCGCATCTTTTTTTGAACTCTGCGCTTCATTATTAGAGTCCTCCCTTCAACAACTCTTCCGGTCTTACAGTCAAATTGGATGTACATAACTTTCCGAGTTCGTAGGAAATCTTGATTTTGAACGATTCTTGGCGAATTTGAGAGGGGAAAGTCCGGACAGAGTTAGGACAGAGATCAAATTAGCGCTGGCCAGATGAGAAATTCGGACATATCTTACGCCTGGGGGGTCGAGGATAAGTCCGGACAATCTTTCAAAAAGGGCCAAAGTTCTGTGCCGACCTCTATGGGGATGGTGGTCCTGCGTGAGGACGAATATTCGACGCGTGACTTTCTACGCGTCCAGCTCACACGTGCGCGTAGTACCCAAGCAAAGCCAAATACTGAGCTCTACAAAAGGCGTATGCTGCCGATGCATCTTGCTTTCCATCCTTCATCTTCGTCGACTTTGATAGTCCTTCTTTTCTTGCACAACCTATTTCCCTTTATCTCGCCAATATGCCTGACGGTTCTTCTAAACCTGCGCCAATCCCTGACCTCTCCGGTACCCTTCTCAACGACCGCCTTCTCTTCATGGAATGTCTTGGCGCTGGCAGCTTTGGCAAGGTCTACCGGGCGATTGACGTTACTTCGCACAAGGACGATCCTGCTTGCTTTGCTGTCAAGTGCCTTCGTAAACCTGAGCGTGGTTCGTTCGAGGCGAGTCTTCAAGAGCGTGAATTCCTAAGCCATATCACTGCCTCTGACCACCCCAACGTCGTTACTCTCCACGAGATTATCATCGATAAACCCTATGTCTACGTCGTGCTCGACCTGTGTGCTGGCGGCGATATGTTCCATGCCATCGTCACGGAAGGCTACTTTACTCAGCGGACGGACAGAGTCAAAATCGCCTTTCTGCAGATACTTGATGCTCTGCATTACTGTCATCAACATAGTGTCTTCCATCGCGACATCAAACCGGAGAATATTTTGTTTTCGAAGGGATCTTCTCAGGCGTTCCTTGCAGATTTTGGTTTGGCTACGCTAGAGCCGTATTCAGATGAGCATAGGTGTGGCAGTTGGGAGTATATGAGTCCCGGTACGTCATATGCTGATTGTATGCTACCCGGTCTGAATTCGCCTTGGATAGAGTGCATCGGCAAGGAATTCGGCTTCAAGGGCAAGTCTTATTCAACGCGAGCCAACGATATTTGGGCTCTTGGCGTGCTTCTTCTCAACATGACCACGGCTCGCTCACCGTGGGAGGTAGCCAAGAGGAAAGACAAGTGCTTCGAGGCCTATCTTACCAACAACGACTATTTCTTGGCCGTTCTACCCATCTCGGAGGGCGCGAACAGCCTTTTCAAGAAGATCTTTGACCTTGACCCTTCGTCGCGTATCTCCCTTCCAGAGCTCCGTAGCGAGATCGTCGCACTCGATACATTCTTCTCTCCAGCCCAGGATCCTATCACCAGTGAATCCATGCCCATCAAACCTGACAAGACATCCCCTCGCAATTCAGCCTGCCTTCGCCGCTCTGGGAGATCTATGCAGCCTGCTATTTCATCCTGTGGCATCGGTCTCCTCAACATCACCCCTTCTTTCATTGATAGGATCGGATTGCTCATCGTCAATGAGTTTGGTTCTGCCTCTCCAATGTCTACTCTAGCACCGTCTGCTGTGGAATCATCGACTCTCGTTGTTCCTGATGCAAGCACTTCACTGATGTCTGCAGCAAGCAGTTTGGTGCCTATAACTCCAGAGACACATGCTGCTATGGTCCCGGTTGAGATTGAAGAAGTACCGGGTATTCCAGGGAACGAATCGGTGGTGAAGAGGGGACATGTATTTAGGGACCTCAAGAAGCCGACATGGGTTCGAGATGTGATGCCGAAGAGTAGTCTGTTCCAGAGATTCGTGCAGCGTTTGACGCCGGCGTCAAGAAGCATTCGCTAGTCATATAGGACATTACTATTGTTATTCTTACTCGTTTTCAATTTGCATTTGTACATGCTGTGGCATTACGACACTACATTGCCTTTTGAACTTATTAAAACAATGCTAAGGAGTACATATGAAAATGGGAAGGCAAGATGTATAAAACAGAAGCACATTATAATCAACAAGGAACATACACGAAAGTCGGCGTAGAGAGCCAATGCTAGGTAACAATGCCAGATCTTTACCATACCAACACAGTTGTATCCATCCATGACAAAAAAAAAAAGAAAAAGCGTGACGAAATAGTGCGTGCGAAGATGTTACAAGCAATGGAGCGTGAACAAGTGAAATAAGACTTAAACGTTAGATGGATACATAAGAGGGGTCGGAAAGCTCCGTGGTGCGAGAAGAATGCTCCCTAATTCCGTTGTGGAGGTGGCAGATCAGGCATCAGCACATGCACAGGTCTTCCATCTGAGAAGCTCCCCTTATGTATCAGCTGATGAACATCTTCCGTCAGAATGAGGGAGTGAACTGAATGCGCGGGCGAAGGGGTATGTGAGAGGCTCGTCATTGAGGAATGGAGATGCGCTGGGAGGGGCTCAGGTAAGTCCGAGGGATTATACGATGGGACGGGTTTACGAGGCATCCGGCGGGGTGTCTGCTGCCGTAGGCTTTGTTGTTGTTGTTGGTACCCAACATAGACGCCATCATCCACAGGGAGGACTGGTGATGAGAACCGACGGCTCTCGGTGGGCACCATGCTGCTTGTCGAGGGCGACTCGGGGTACACTTCCGGCGAGGGCGGCATCCGCTGCGCCTGGTCCCGGCTCCGCGGTCGGCTGAAGTTGTTATTCAGGACGTACGAGTCGATGGAGGATGTTGACTGGCGGCCGGCATGCGGTAGGCGCGGGCTGTAACCCACTGTGGGAGTCATGACCAGCTCTTCGGCGTTCTCGTCTGAAAGAGACGCCGGGAAGCGAGCAGAATACTTGTCCTCGTACGAGACGTAAGGATTGAAGCCTTCATCTGAGATGGGGCTCTCAGTCACAGCATGCCCATAAGAGACGATAGGGCCGAGCGAATCTGCTTGTGAGTGATGCCTCTCGACTCTGCTATTGGCCTCCGAAGGATAACTGCCTACTCCGATGACGCCAACACCATTGTACGTCTTGGCCTTTTGCTTCGTCGACTTGGCAGGGTGGGACTTGTTGCTGTGAGTGGAGTCGAAGGAGCCGAGGGTGCCCCATCTGCCTACGTTCCCGCCATCGGGATGATCATGGGTAGAGGTACGGCGGCGACGTTGAGAGGCGCAGAGGAAGTAAAGGAGGGCAGCGAGCACTGCGGCAAGTAGAGCGACGCCGCCTACGACACCTCCAGCAATAGCGCCCTTGTTGACGGAAGATACGGCACCTACGATAGCAGTGGGAGACGGAGTGGTGGTAGAAGACGTCATGCTGCTCGTGGCGATGGATGAAGATGAAGATGAAGATCCACCAGAACTCAAGAGGCAGGAGACGTCGGACCCGTTACTGACGAATAAAGCGGAACTTGTGGTCTGGTTGAAATCCGGGTAAGCCTCCATTGAGGCCCAGATTGTATAGTATCCCTGCGGAACATTAACCTTGTCCCAAGTGAATGAATCGTCCGTGGGATCAGCACTGGTAGTGATGATCTTGACAATGACACCGCCTGAGGTATTGGAGTTATCATCACCAGTTGGAACAGTGAGATAAGTGGGAACTGCCCGAGCCGTAAGGTCCGTGATGGGACTACGTGATGCCGTGGAAGATGCTGATGTAGTTACGGATGAAGAACCACTTTGCGTAACGTTGATATTCGTTATCGTGAGCGACAAGGGAGTCTGGGGACCGGAATATACCCATCGGACACTCCCCGCAGTACATGTCGTAAGACCGGAGGTGTTAACAAACACTAGAAATGGTGAAGAAGAAGGCGATGCAGAGCTAGAAGTGGTCGTAGGATTGGACGAAGTGGCTGAATAGAGATAATTCCTTAAAATGTGCGACTTAATGCCGATAACAAGACACACCTTGACGTTCTAACAGCACCGGTTGAGCGAGACCTGGAATATGCATCGGTCAGCTGAGGAACAGAGGAGAGATAATAATGAATTGAAGGACAAGTGTCGCCGGGTAAGGCACGGGAAGTATTGAAGAAATGCCACTCTGCTAATAATAATGACAGATCGACGCGGAGTCGAACACAGCCGCCATCGTGCTCAGCCGAAAACGCGGTTAGCATGAGCCTAATCTCGCCACATACGTGACCATCACGCTGCTCACTGCCTAAGCGATAGCCGACGATGGTCATCCAAGGTATCCGAGGACATGGTTACTCGTTGCCAACAGCGATGCTTGACTTTTACTCGCATATACCCTTCCCACTAGCCGGCACAGAGGATAAAAAGGGCCAAAAACTCACCACGAGCACCCAAGTCGTCTCCTTCTGCCATGGCACCCTTCACCATCATCCAGATAGCAAATAAAACGAATTTCTTCATGGTTTTTCGTACAATACCCCAATGTGCATGAAAACTGGCCCTTGAACAGTGAGTATCCAGAAAAACCGGCGCAGAAACAGAATTCTCCTCACCAAACGAATGTTCCACCGTGTCGTGGTGAGGATGAGGCCTCTTTTCAGTCCTCAAGGGCAGGAGAATAGTACAATAAGGGCGGCTTGGTGGTGGTCTCCAAGCAAGGAGCCTTTACTGGGTTTCTGCCGGTTACTTATTAATAATTATTTTACGTATATCTAATCCCCGCTATATCCCCGTTATCCCCGGTCTCCCCGGTGCCGTGCCGCGTACTTATTGAATTACACTCTATACATACCATTTCGACTCGTGCCGACATAAACCTAAATAGCGCCTCCTGACCGGTATAAGACGTGCGTATTTTACAAGGTAAAGCTAGCCACATCGGGTCATAACGTACTAGACATGTACATGGTACGCGAATTGCCAATGAACAAGCTAAAAACAGGTCTCGTTGCGAGCACGAAGAGAACAACAGAGGCCAGGAAGCGAGTACTGGCATTAAAGCCAAAAGGCTGATCCCGTCTATCCACGCCAGTTGGAGCAGGTTTCTCGCAACCAAGTATTAGAGAAGGGGGGAATATGTCCAAACACAGCTGCGTTATCTTTCTTTCCCAGGGTAAAACTGATTGGCTTGACCTCTGACATGACGCGGTGTAACGGTTGCAATGGGGCTCCCTCATCTAAGCTCGTCATTAACGGAACAGTCGGCCAATCATTATTGCACAGCACCTCATTAAATAAATGATTACCGCCGAATTGGTAAGGCGCAATAAAAACCTAGGCAATCGCTTACTTATTCATCCGCAGCCATTGGGACTTGTAGTGGATTGTGCCAAGCTCTAATCCATCTGAATTCCGAGAAATGTCATGGACGACATATCAGCGAGGGGAAAGAAGAAAAAACTCCAAGCTTCACCTCTACATTCTCTCGACGTCCTTCTATCACGCCGATGAAGAAACGTCTTCAAAGCCGACAGAAGGCGGTTATGAGCGCCACCATGTGAGCCCGACTCCAAAAATAACAGCCAAGAAATGATGCGAAGGCCCCCTTGGGTTGCGGCCAAAGGAGCAGGGCATGTGAATATGGAGTGCGCTCACTGTATTGAGATAAGAAGACAGCACATAGTCTGGAAGATGGATGATACATGTACCATATGTTTGCCCCCCTCAGTGTTTCGTAGATCCAGAACCTAGATCGTTCCGGTTACGCGTCATCGGCCGATGCTAGTACACTTGGACGAGAAATGCACTGGTCCATCGGATGAACATGGGAGCAGCATGTGGTAACGCGCGAAACAAAATGTCATATTGATTTTGGATGTTGGAGAAGCTGTCTGTGCTGTGTTACAGCTCTCTGCCAGTGATCTCGCGCAGGTAGAGATCTCCAGCGGTCTTTTTTTATATACATTGTGACGTGGATCATAACGTTGAGAGCAGCCAGGTCTCATCAGTGACGGTCCAACCTGTACATGAACATCAATCCAACATCAATAATCATGTAATGGAAAAGATTCAAATGAGCCTTACATAAATATGTCGGCACCATAATCTACATGTATCTACAGCGGAATCAGCCAAAAAAAATAATAATTAGGAAAGACTGAGAACACAGGATGGACAATACCTTTTTCACTTCGTCGAAGTTTAGCTGATGAAGTAGATCAACGAATTCAACGGATTTGAGCTGCCTTGGTATTCATCAAGACATGGATCATGGTGTTGAAAAGCACTCAATCCAACATGTACATGAAGAACATCCATCAAGGGAATGGACAGATTCAATCAAATCCATCAGGGCAATTGTCCATGCGGATATCTGAGTCACTGGACACGGAATGGAAAAAAGTACCATATCATTGCCACCTCGTCCAAGTACCAGCCCTCAGCCGAAGTCTAGCTGCTGAGGTAAATCGACCAATGGTGTACCTTTTTCGACAATTCTAAGCCGCTTTGCTACCAGGTCCGGACCTTCCCGCTCTGCGTTAGTGCGTCACTAGATCCATGCGAGCGGAATCTCAGCTGCTCTCGCTATCAGCTTCGGACCTCCACAGCCTGCGTTAGCGCGTTACTAGAGCGCCAGGGGCTGGCAGTTGGCACACAGCGGACACTGCCCTGGAATGATATCAGCAGCCCCTCGAGTATACCTACCCGTCGATCAGCAATGAACAGTATTCCCAATTGAGATGGGCCTCGCAGTTTGTGTTGAGCACGTATCCGTGTACGATTATCACCATCTTGCCGTCTAACCGGAACTTTGATATGAATCATAACGTGGATACTCCCGGCATACTGTGTACCATCTTCAAGGGACGGGTCAATGTAGGAATTGAACTTGAAACAGATAACGAACCTCGTATATTTTCCTGAAACATCATATTTTGATATATTCACAGCACTTAACGCCCTGAAATCCCACTCTCGGCTGTAAAAATACCCATCATCATTGAATGATACTTACTACATCATGAGACCCGGTTGGTCGAGGTGGCCCAATAATCACTGGGGACAAAACCGCCCATTAACCCCTTGACCGCAGCTTTGGCACTCGTCCGCAACTTTCCCTCCTCCTTGCCCTCCTCTGCCTCGTTGAAACCCAGCCCAAGCTTCCCAGCCATGTCCTGCGTCGCCTTGTCGTTTCGTACCCACTCACCTTCGTCGTGCTCGCGTGACCACCATTCCTGAGAGGCCGCCTGCAGGGACGGTGTTCGTGCGATGGCGCCGCGGGTGTATTTAAGTAGGTGCAGCTTGCTAATGAGGCTCTGGAGAGTCGTGGCTGCGCGCGTTTGGGTGGAATGAGATAAGGGAGAAGGCTTCAAGACCAGGTGTATTATCAGAGGGAGAAGTAAGAAGACGATTCCTCGAAGGAGGAGCAAGTTGTCGTGCCACTGCAGTTCATTAGCCTCACGGGTTTTGTTGAGGGGGAAGACAAGTGCTCACCATGAAGACCCTGGCGTCGGTTTCATTAGATATTTGAATGACACGAGTGGTTTTAAAGTAGCCCTCCATTACAGCGACACATATCAGTGTACCGATACCCAGTGTTCGATGTTGTTCTCTACACGTTCCTCTGATGGTCACAAGCTGCAACTTTATTAAGTTCGACCAGTTAATAAATAACTGAGAACCCACCCCAACAATGGCAATTTCCCGTATATAGGAAAGAATCGAAGTTGAGAGCGCAAAGAAAGCAAAATCGCCGTACGAATGACAGAAATCGCAAGTGGCTACGACGTCGTGGCCGAATCTACAACCGTATCAGCATGTTTGTCACAGAGACATAGTATGTCGCACGCACCGAACATATAGAGTTCTCGTTTCAAACGACCCCATTCTTCGTAATAGCTGCTCGATGACTCTTGGCAGCTCTGGTTCGTCCGAGTTCTTCAGCAAGAGGCTCCGAATCGAGTCCGCCGGCATAGACAGCGGTACATTAAGTGCCGTAAAAATGTTCGGCGGTGGCAGGACGATGAGAGAGTAGGCGAGAAATATTGAATGGAGGAGGAGAAAACAGCTAATGCCTCGCCGCAGTCGTGATGTCGTCGACCAAGTCAATCGAAGAAAGTGTAGGGAAGGAAGCAAGATGGCAAGGAGTGTCGCGAAGAAGAGAAGATGAGAGGCGCCTGCCTGCACCATGGAGGTCGAAAGCGAGGAACATGAACTTGAAAGGAAGGCCGCGTGAAAAGAAATAATTTTGTTACCGGGTGAGGATCGAACCTTTCGGCAAGTGCCGGACACGCTTTTGCCGAATGACCTAAGGATATCCTTGATTTACTTCAGTTTCCACGATGTAATCTACTCGTTACACAAGTTCACAGTTTTTCCTTGGTCGACGTCACTGTGGTGGATCAATGACTAGCAAGATGGAACTTGCCTCAGATTCCGGTCAATCGTCTGAAGGGCCCACGCCTACTAAAGTCTTTTGGAAGAAGCTGTGGCATCTGAATCGATGGATGGATTCTCTGCAGTCAATGAGTCGGTATCGATCGATGTCGCCAGATCTGTCCTATTCCGTATAGAATTCCCCAGATCTGCAGTCGTTAGGATTTCCTGACTCCGCCGAATTTTCTGTCTCCGTAGAATGGTCAAACACTGGAACTTCCTTAATCTCATTGAACGACTGTAAAATTCACACCAGTTTAGGCAAAAACTTTGGTTTCTGTTGGACGGCCAGTTTCATCTTTGTAGGATCATTTGCATCGGTAGAGTGCTCGAATCCGTTCCCAGAGGCTCACGTCCAGAAATCTTGCTGACCAAGCACTGACGATCACGGTTTTCGCGATCGTGCGGCTTGAATTCCAACCACGAGCTGGTTGCACCATGGCATCACTATCACGAGAGGAACGTCGTCGCCAGCTACTCGCAAAGTATCCTCCCCCTCCGCTATGGAAACGAATCCTGAAGGAGCTGCCCTACACCTGCAAAAACGTCATATATACAATCTGTCGTTGGTTGTGGCTTAGTCCGTGTCCAGTACCCTTGCTATTGATAGCTCTGACAACCTTGGTGCAGAATCCTTGGGACGCTGGATCTTTGTCAAACGAACTAGAGGTCCTGAAGAGGTCGCTTCCCTGCGTTTTGTCCGTGCACATACGTCAATTCCAGTTCCGAGAGTGTACGGCTCCATCAACTTCTTGGGAAAGAGTTACGCATTCATGCAAAGACTTCCTGGCAAGGATATTCTTCAGGCTCGTTGGAGTCGATTCACCAGTTCAGAGAAGCTTAACATACATACCCAGCTCCTCGGCTTTGTGGAAGAGCTTCGAGCCATTCCTCCCCCTCCAAGTCCTGCGATCTGTTCTGTCCTCGGAGGCCCAGTCATGGACTACAGGCTTTGCACCGATGGACCTCACGGACCTTACGCAGACGAAGCAGAGATGAACTTTCAACTACGTCTCGGCGTCCCTTTCGACGATATTCGACGTACCTTCGGTAATGAGCCGCCACAACGCGCCGAAGATATCATTAAATCACATTCCCGCAGGCATCCACTCGTCTACACTCACAGTGACTTAGCCCAGCATAACATTATGGTTTATAATGATGAGGTGACAGGTATCGTGGACTGGGAGTGTTCTGGGTGGTATCCCACGCATTGGGAATACCTCAAGGCCCTGTTCACGGAGCCTTGTGATGTAGAGTGGCGATCTGGAATCCATAACTTCTTGGTACCATTTCAATTTGAAACCAACGTCGACGCTGGGTTTGGTTGGGGTTCGCCTAAATGGAAATGCGATTTGGTGGGCCTCTGAGTTTTCTGAATATTCGTTCATTAATATTATACCTTCTTCTACGCACTTCAGAAATGCATGTGATGTGTTTGAAGTTAATACAGTACCAGAGTCATAAGCACCTGTGTTGGAAGGTATATATCGCAGGAACTATGTAATGGATATCATATCTGGAAGCACTGTGAGGTGTTGACTACAAGGCTATTTCATCTCATCTCATCATTACACGGCACGGTACTCTCGGACACGCCGGACGTAAGAATCAGAAGAGTCAGGTAGAACAAACAAATGTTACAAATCGATGAGAAGACGACTCACCCAGTCATCTCTGCATTCGACTCTTCAGCTTTTCAACGTTACAAAGGAAGGTATGTGTCACTGCTGTCCCAATTCCCAGCCTGTATCTTGTCTAATTGAGTCCTCAAAAATCTCCCACAGATTAAACCAAGATGTCCTTCGGCATAGCTCTCTATTACTACGGATTAAACGCAGATCGTCACCACCCACTCCCGTACTTTCACTGGGCATTTGTCTCCTCTGAACGTCCTTGGTCCGAGAATAATACCACCTGCTACGAAATCATTCGACTGGATAACTTCGTGTGGAAATGGCACTTTACTCGACCTGATCTAGCAAAATCAGCCAGATTTTCTGGAATCGCAGAATTAGGAAATTTTCCGGGATCGGCAAAACTGATTGACAAGATCATTCGAACTTATCACGCTGCTAATGTCAATGAGTGGAACGTGACGGGTCCCAGCGGCTGGACATGCGCCACTTGGGTTATGAAACTGGCTATTGACCTGGAGGAGCAGGGATATTTCAACTTTCCAGATGGTATCAGTGAAGATAATCTGTATAGGACCGTCCTTGAGAAAGGCCAGATCTTGAGGGATCTTAAAGGAATGACCAGGATACCCGTCCTGCCTTTGGTGAGCTTGATACATGATCTGGTACTCATTACGCTGCTAATATTGTTCGTTAGTAGGATGATTAACAATGTTGAAGATGAATCCGTGCTGGAGCAGCACTACATGTAAAGTGGTATATGTATTCATTTTTTGTTCATTTTGATCGCATGATGTCCGTCTTGGTACAGGGAACTTTGTATCTGTGATATTTACGGTGCTCTGCATCGGAACTCACATTGGGGTCCCTTGCTCTTAGCGGGAAATATATTTTTCCCGAGCTGGTCCTGGCAGGCTCGTTGGTCGTGTCGGAGCTACAAGTACGCTCGTAGTCGGGCTCGTATATACCCAAGGACATATTTTCATTTCTTATTTTATGTCTTACATACGTGCTATCCACAACAGACTCCGTAACTACATATACCGATGTACCTACCTACGTACGCCTCAGACGTTCTCTCGTATCTCGAGTGCAAGTCTGAGGTGAACTTTCTTCTACTTACTTGTGTTCAGACACTCTTACTTACATTCACTCGTAGTTACTCTTATTATAGATAACTACTTTCGCACTCTAGCAGTTCGCACCTGTCCGAGACCAGATACTAGAAGTGCCAAAGGTCCCTTTTCAGACCCAACGAATTTCTGGCGGATTTCCGCCTCTCAATATAACATCCCGCTTGATTTGTTTGTAGGCTCAGGAAGTGGTTGAAGCACGGCGAGCGTCCTCTTGCAGAAATTCCACCTAGTGGTGACTCTGAAGGAGTTGGCTACCAGTGTCTGACATAGCTTGGATAAGTGGCTAATGGCAAGCTACCAAATGTGTCAGAACGAAGCCGGTCAACGCCAAAGTCCCTTATAGTCCTTGATTCAAATTCGTTTCCAAAAAGGTAACTTATTAGGCGCATTGTTGTGCCAAGAAAGTTGATGTGCTCGTCCCGGTTATGAGTATATAACGAAGATCCATCCTAACTCAATACATGCGGGCCTAAATGTCACACCCAGCTTGTACGTTGGCAGCTAGGTTGCACTCGAGTCGTCTATTCAACTCTGATATCTTGTCAGATTGCTCAAAACCCTATCATAAACTGAACCAAGATGTCCTTCAGCATAGTACTTTACAAGCATTGATTGAGCCGAAGCCGCTTTGCCCCTTCTAAGAAGCACCTCGGAAGGTCATTGCGGCCTTTGAGAACAATACTTATGACGATAAGGGAAACAGGGTTTTTTAATATATGTGTGATCGCCATCGACAAAGAGACTACCAGGGCGGTTCTGTACTATTGCAACAAATCGTTGGCCCAATGTGCCAAAGCCAGATATCAGGTGGCATTTGGCCAACGCTAGCACCTACCGCAAAATGGAAGCTCGCGTCCAGCCCTCCCATTGTGAGCCTTAAAGCCGTCAATGTAGATATCCGCGGGATCCCAGATAAGTAACTAAATCTTCTTCAAACAACTCTTCAAGGATGGATTGACAACATCGCTTCCGGGAAGCCTCGAACGAACCATGCTTAAGAAATGTTGCGCTTCATCTGGAACCACTAACTCTGTATCTTCTAAGAGAAGGGCCACGACTGCCAAATCCGATAAATTCGGTAATAGGCAAGAAGAAGACGTGACAGTGAGTGCGCTTATCCAGCCAGGAACATTGGAATTATCGACTTCGAGATGAAGGTGAGTGAGGCGATGAACGGCATTTGTCTCGAAAAAATGTGCGGCTGCAGTGAATTGGATGCAACTACGACACAGATAAAGCTGATTCAGTGAGAAGTGGGACCAACTGTAAAGTGAAGCCATAGCATTTGTGTTTCCGATGCTTTGCATAGTGCTCAGGATGCGAACAGCAAGAAGTGTGAGATATTGCGTACACGTCTCTGAGGAGGTGAGGTAGCTGAGCTGGCGAAGATGAGGTAAAGTTACGAGAAGGGGAGCAGGCTTGTTGGAAGGCGGAGTCTGTTGGCCCTTGCTGATAGAATACACCCTCAGGACCTCTAGATGCGGCACCGCAGGCAGAGATAAAATTGTAGAATTCTGTGCCATCATAAAAATTGCCTGTGAACTAACATAGATTTGATATCGGAAACATGGAGGGTAGAACTCTATAATTGACATCCAAGCGAATCGATGTGAGTTTGGGAGCATCAAAAACATATCGGAGTCAGGTTCCCCGCCTCCCAGTCCTTCGAGTCTGAGTTTCTTCAGGTTGGAGAGGTTCCCAAGCCGTTTTGAGAGCTGCCCCAAAACAGGCGCGAAGGTGCAGATATAAACACAGTACCATTGACTAGAATGTGACACCAACTCTGCGATCAGAGCCTCTTCTATCACTTCGTCGGAGCTGTCATAGTAGAGGAGAAGTTAAAGAGGAGAATTGCGCGATAGCTGAAGCTGCAACCTGACTATATGCAGCGCATACAGTGGGAAAAATGATTTGTGGGCCTTGACAAGCCTGACCGATGACCAAAGTGTTAGGAAAGACGAGGTGACAGGCCTCCACCAGTGACAGACGTGAAGAGATATCCATGGCGCATTCTTCACGTCGAAGCTGGTGCTGGTGTTACTATGGGTAAATTCTCAGTCGGACGCGTACGAAAATATGAGCAGTAGTACGTCACGATTGAGGCGTCGAATTGGAGAAAGGAGGGATCGTTTGGCCGCTAAATTCGTCACAATTTTTGCTCGCTCCTCATGGATACGAGATATCAACGTGGCGAGATGCTTTAGACGGTGGTTCAAATTGGAGACGGTTTTTTGCATGAGTACAATATCTTCGCCAAGTGCTGTCTCGTCGATGTCGAAGGAAAATTTTTCCTGAGCAAAGGTAAATGAAGACATCGTGTCCCTCAACCAGGGCGAGCTGAGGTGGAAGCTGCACAGACGGAATGTCGCTCTCGCAAAATCCACAGCGCAAACATCGTTCAAGAAGCGGTATGCTCTGGAAATTCTGAGAGATTAAAACCGAGCAACATATGTGCTAGTAATCCAGTAGCGGCAGTTGCCGGGCCCCCGATTCTTTCCCTTTGGATCACGAACTGGAATGTTGTTCATCTACTTATTCAGGCTAAATCAGAATAGCTTGATAAAGTGGTTGTGCAAAAAGCTCACTCGGCGGCTGCGCCGCCAGCTCGCATTTTGCACAACCTCAAGAATCTAATCATAGTATGTTCTTGCCCTCCATGGAAAATCAATGATACTAACAGTACAAAAACAAAGGCCGAGTAACAATTGTGGATGGCACACAAAATCATCAAACAAATATGAAGATGCACCTACATGTCATGTAGTACCTACACAGAATACAGCTTGCAGTCTGGAAACATAGGGACAGAAACACATCAATGGTGGCACCCTGAAATAACCCATGTGCACTTCTTTGCAGATAACATGGCTGCAGTTGGTGCAGCCTTCCGAGGATGGAAAGCCCACCTGAAAACCAGATTCTTCACATCCTCCAACTGCATAGCACCTTCCCTGAAACCCACAAAACACTACCACAAACTCCATGAGAAACACAAAGTCTTTGGCTGCTTGGTCCAGTGTCAAACCGGTCACTGCTTCTCAGCCACAGATACTACAGTTACTTTATCCCACAAGAGGACATCCAGTGCCCATGTGGAGAACCCATTCAAACCTGATCTCACATTATCTACAACTGTCCACAACATAATGGGCATCACAAGTGACTCTACAAGGTGTCAAATGGCATGCATCTCTGTACATAGTTTATGGTTTGTGGCCTAGAAATATAGAGTAAAAAATAAAAATAAAACAGTGGGCCAAGGGGTCAGCATATTGGTGAGCCAATAGGGAGATATCAGAATGAAAGAGGTCTCAGCCACAGTGGCAACCAAGCGGCAAAGAAGCTGTCCAGTGCCACTTGATCGGCTATCACTAAAAATTTGTAAGCAAACCCCAGGTAAAGCCCCTGTCCAGACAGTTTGGCGCTACTCACAACCAGTTACGTTCTGATATAAACCCTCTATTGTTTCCTCATCCTTCGGAAAGAATCGGGAATAAACACTTGCTGTGATAGTACCACAGCAATTTGTTACCCTGGCTACAGATTGTTGCTGAGAAGATTCAATTGGCACCGTCTCCCTCAAGAATTGGAGGGACGGCTGAGCTGGCTGAACTCATCAATCAAGTCGGACCGAGATTGGCTGCTTAGATCCGATATATTGCTGATAGTTGCCAGTGACCATGTGGTTTCACTCAGTTGCTGTGATTCATGAAATCAAAACACATCCCTCACCTCGACATCAGATATGAATTCTGCCATTCTTCCACCATATTGCACAGTGCTGGGCCGATATGAAAGGTACTGAAGACAAGGTGTAGAAAATCATAATTCTCATCATTACTCTTAGAGGCTACCACTACCCTCCGTGGACTGTGACATTGTCTATATTTCAACTCCTTCTGTCTCTACTTAATCTAGCTCTCTGGTTCTTTCTTATAGTGTTATATTGGGAGACTTACAATGATGGATACAGCTTCAAGTAATATTGTTACAACAGTGAGCATTCCTGAAGATGTATAGAATATTTCTTCTAATAGCATAGAACAGCCAGACAACTCTGAAAGTACCCCTGCAGGTAGAATGCAAGCCCTGTCCTCACCATCCCTGGTGTCCAAACAATCTCAACCGCTGAATGCGTTTATTTCCAGTCTGATTATACCTCAAACATCTCCCAATCCACCTCCTCATCCAGAGTTCATTCCATTCACAATCCCGTACTTCTGTGCCTCGAAACCATATGATAGTGAAGATTTCTGATCATATCCAGAGTGTTGTGGGTGGATTGTCCATGTGAAAGACACACAGTGTCATGTCCTGTCCTCCAGGCATCGGTCTCTATGGCAGGTACAAGGAGGCAATAAAGGACGATGTATGGCTCCCAATATTCTCTCGTTCAAATGGTAATCTCATCGTTACTTCAGACAATGCTGCATTCTTCCAAGCATGTCTTTTCTTTGGTGTCCTCACAGAAGTTCCCAATTTGTGCGGACTCGACATTGATATGGCAACTGGATTTTGTCTTGAAGATGGATCGGTTTTGACCGCTAGGCTTAATATGCTGGGCATTACTGGACAAAAATGTGAGATCTCATGAGGGAGCAAGAGATCTCATGAGATTGAGAGAGGGAGACTCCTTCCACACCGGAAACACAACCAACCAAGGTACTTTGAATGTGACCAGAGGGGTGATGCCTACTTTGGGCCACCACCCCCACACCCCCCTGTAATAAATAAATTCATTATGTTTATTATGCCAAAAAGAATTGCCTCAGCGCTCCATGTGGTGGCTGGCACTGCCACAGGTCTCAACTTCTCTCCTGGAACATGACCACCATACTAATTGAGTGGGTCAACAACTCATGGGCTGAGCTCTGCCACTCTGTCAACCGCATGCTTCAGGCTGGGAATGGTGATCCCCACTGTATTCAGCTCCAGATGAACAATCTTGCCTTGTGGGAACAATATTGGACAGAGGTTCATCTTTATGTAAACCATGATGATCAGCTTTTTCACTCACATGTTACAGAACCAGGTGTATTTCTCTGATGAATATGTCACAATTATCAATACCGGACTGAACACTATGAGATCCTCCTTGACAGCAGCATTATTCATCTCTAATGACCCACCCACCAATCCACCTCTGCTACAACCCAAGTCCAAGGTAGTATACACTGGGAGGAAAGGCCGACCACATGCTGGCATTGACCCCACCATACTAGGGTTGCTCACTCAAACCCATGGTTCCACTGCCCAGATTGCTGACCTCTTTGGCACACATCCTCGGACAATAACCCGCCATCAGCAATGTGCTGGACTCAAGGGTGCTGGACATGCACCTTTTCAAATGGTTGTAGATGCCAATGGGCAAGAACACCAGATACATAGACCAACCAGACCGAAAATGTCGGATATTTCTGATGAGGAGCTTGACCAGCTTATCAATGGAATTGTAGGTCACTGTCCAGGATATGGACGTGGCCAGATCAAGGATGTGCTTGATTGCCTTGGTCATTGTGTTTGTCGCCAACATATCGATGCATCCAAAAAATGAGTCCACAGCCCAAACCTCACTTTCGGCCAGCGACTGCTTGCCTGAAAGAACTACTCTGTGCCTGGTGCTAACTCCATGTGGCACCATGATGGTAATCATCATGGGTTGCACCTTTCATTTACTGCTAAGACTGTTAACATCCCAGTTAGGGCTGATCCGGTGGAAGATGCTGCTTCATATCTTTGTTGACGGCAAAACCAGGGTCGTCACAAACATCCGTGCAAGCAATTCCAACTGACCATACATTGTCTTGATGGTTTTTTTGGATGCGACACTGACCTGGGGTGTTCTGAAATGCTTACAGGGTGACCATGGCATCGAGAACCTATACACTGCTCAGTGGATGGAGAATTACCGAGGGGTGTTAATGAATCCTTACATCTGGGGCCGGTGAGCTTGTCTTTTCTCCATTGAAGACTGTCCATGTCACTGAACCTTCCCCAGGTCTGTTCACAATACCCAGGCAGAACGGATGTGGGTAGAGACATCATGAAGTTGGTGTGACCACTGGTACAACTTTTTCATGGAGCTTGAAGCCAGCTATGGTCTGGATCATGACAAGTCCATGCACATTTGGTTACTGCAACGTCTTTTCCTCATGACAATTGATGAACAAGCACGTCTTTGGGCTGATGATTGGAACAATCACAAAATTCCGTTGGAAGGCAAGCATCCAGAAAGCCCATACAATATGTGGATTGAAAGTCAAATCATGGATGGTTTCCGAGGCCTTGAACATGTTTCCCCCACTGACCCACGTTGTTTGGATCCATTTGCTGCCATGCCTAACATGGGGGTTAACCATGACATCCTCACTCTCTTAGAACAATGTCATTGGTCCCTCACGGCTGAGGTTCTTGCTCACCTGGATGATGGCAGGGGAAATGTCCCACTGCCTCAGAACTGTTAGTTTCTCTGTCAACAGCTCTACAGACTTTACTGACCACTTTTGTTGAAGTTCCAGCAGACTCGTTGGCATATGTACCCTGTGAACCTCCTAACTGCCCACTGACACTGGAGGAGGTAGATGTGCTTGACTGGACCATTGCAACCAGTCCAGGAATGGGCGATGACACTGATGCGGGCCGGCGCGTACTCTGGATCCATGCCTTGCAAACACTCCATGCGATCATGGCTCATTGACTTGCTTGACTCATTGTAGTGGTAATTTTGCTCATTGTTAATAACTTCACATGAAATATGCAATCAATGAGGTGTATTGTGTGATGTGATATGATGTGCACGAACGATCCTTTGTGATGTGACCAATAAGGTGGTCTGTCACATCACACATTCTGAAAATTGACCAGAAGGATCTCCACTTCGTCTAAAAGTTCCACTCGAACAAGGCCATTCATGCCGTCCTTAATTGCATTAAGCAATTCCGTGTGAACCCAATTGTGAGTCAAAGTGAATTCGAACTCTTTGTCATCAACATGTCCATACACTGTAAGGTCATGCAGAATTTCAGTGAGATTGATGCAGGCCATGGCCTCCAAAGCATCCAACTGTTAGGCCCATGCACCACGAGGTCCAAACAGGTATAAACTCAGGGCTGTCTCATGTTCGGACAATCACCCAAAGAGTTACCGCAATGTTTAGACGTGGACAGGATCCTGGTTGTTAACCTTCGGCGAGCGAGTCAACAAGGATAGTTTGATATAGATAAACTTTAGCTTGAAGCTGGAGTACACTACAGCGAGAGCTACTACTTATATATGAAAACAATAGAACTAAAACGATAGTCCGGAATGACAATAGAAGCCCATTACTAAGCAGGATTCAGGACAAATGCGTAAGTGGAATTGCATAGCATGTGAAGAAAGGTGAAAAAGTGAATAAATCATAACATTACCCTCTCATTAAGGCAGTCATCCCGACTGCCATTATGATACGTCAGGGTCCAGAGGTTCTTCCAGCAATGAGATCTGGTATTTCTCCCAGTACGGTTCTAGGAGGTAACTCCACTTCTTTTCATCAGGATTCTTGGCCCAGAACTTCCTTCCATCGGCACGTTGGACTTGGTATAGAACTGTCCTGTCTTTTTGGTAGTGGTCATCCAGGACGCATACGACTGCTTTTTGTTCCTTGGTCATTATTGCGTGGACGACTGTGGTTCATTGGGCATGTTCGATCTCCTTCTCATAGTCCTTAATCGTGTCTTGCACGTGCTCCATGTCTTCCATCGTCACCCATGAGTTGTGTTCTCTTGTCCACCCCTTCCATTTGACAAAGTAGTCGGTAGTCAGTTGTGACTTCTGCCCTTTCTTGGTGCGAACGTGCCTGGTCCGGGCATCTAGTACTTCTTCGACTTCGTATTCTTCTTCATCTTCGATGAGGTTGGGCGGTGGTGCAGGCGGTTGTTCTTGATTTGGGAACGCAGGTGGAACATAGGGTGTTAACAGTTTTTCATTGAAACGGGGGTGGATTCTCCAATGAGGCGGTAGTTTGAGTTTATATGCTGAGGCGCCGGCTTTCTCGAGGATGAGGAATGGTCTGACTCTTTTGTTGTCTAGTGACTTCTGGGGTTGTGGGAGTCGGAGGTTGGTCATGTCTAGCCATACCCGGTCCCCTATCTGGTAGTCCTTCAATGTTTGCCTGTGTTTGTCGTACTGCACCTTCATTTTACCGGCTGCTTCTTCAAGGGCTGATTTGGCCTTTTTGTGTATTTCAAGCAGGGTGGTGGAGAAGTCTTTGGCCGCTGGATTCGAGAAGGTGGTAGTTCGCACTGAGTCTGGGAGTGTTCGAGGGTGTAGACCATAATTGGTGAAAAAGGGACTTTGCCCAGTGGCGGAATGGACTCAGTTGTTGTGGGCAAACACTGCGAGTGCTAGCCATTTGCTCCAGTCCTTTTGACGATAGTCGGTGAAGATCTTCAAGTATTTCTTGATTTCCTGATTCGCCCGTTCGGTTTGACCATTGGTCTGAGGATGATATGTGGTGGATGCATTTGGAGTAATCGACAAGAGATGGTATAACTCAGTCATGAACTTTGAGACAAATTGCGGGCCGCGGTCGGAGATGACGACTTGCGGCATACCGTGTTTAGCATAGACTTGGTCCTGGAGTATCTTGGCCCATCCTTCTGACGATAAAGTAATGTCACACGTGATGGGGATAATCTCTTTCAAGAACCGGTCCACAATTACAAGAATTGCATCATATCCATTTGACTCTTCCAGTCCCATAATCATATCTACTGAGATATGGGTCCATGGGGCAGACGGGATCTTGTTGGGATGTAAGGGGTTTGCTTTTGCCTGGGTGTTGGTCTTTATCCTTTGGCATACCTCACATCCCTTCATGTATCTTTCTATGGTTTGTTGGTCCTTGGGCCACCAGAAGTCGCGCTTGACTAGCTCCCATGTCTTGGCAATACCTGGATGGCCTGCAGTGAGGTGATTGTGATACTGAGCGATGATCTCCCCCCACAGTTTGTTGTCTCGGGGTACGTAGACCCTTCCATCGTAGTAGAGAATTCCTTCCTCCTGGGTAACCCCGCATTCATGGTTCAGGGAATCAGCAATCCCCTGATCCCATTTTACTTGATTGTGAGTGGCTTCCCGGATTCGTTGATGGGTTTCTGTTGTCGTGGGCATGACCATGGCCCGGAAATGCTCAGGTTGTAATACAATGATATCATTGTTGTCCTCTTTTCCTTGGTCATGATCATCCCGGCGGCTTAAGAGGTCGGCCTTTCGGTTGGCGGATCCGGGTTTATGATGCAGGGTGAAATGATACTCCGCCAATTCAGTTACCCATTGAGCTTGGTGCCGATTGAGCTTTTGGGGCTTCCGGAAGTATTGGAGATTTTGATGGTCAGTCCAGATCTCGAAATCCTCCGCGGCTCCCATGAGGTAGTGTCTCCATTCGGACAGGGCGAGCATAATTGCTAGAAGCTCCTTGTCGTAGATTTCATAGTTGCATTCGGTAGTAGTGAGCGATTTTGAGAGGAAGGCTACTGGTCTCCATTTTCCGTCCTGCTCCTGACTAAGGACGGCCCCGATCGCCCCCTTGCTTGAGTCGGCCTCTACCTGGAATTTGCCTCGTTCACAAGGTAGGGTGAGAATAACATCCTTCACCATCTGATCTTTGAGGCATTGGAAGGCCTGATTCTGTGCCACTCCCCAAGTCCAGGGAGACTTGCTGGTCAGTTGAGTGAGAGGGCGGACTATCTTGGAATAGTCTTTGATGAATTTCTGATAGAAGTTGGTGAAGCCTAGGAATGACTGAAGTTCCTTTTTCTTCGTTGGTGTGGGCCACTCTGTTATCCCTTTTACCTTCACTGGGTCCATCCGCACTGCTCCTTCACTAATGATTACTCCCAAATACTCCGTTTCTAGTACCTTGAACTCGCATTTCTCCACCTTGAGGAACAGCTTGTTCTCTTGGAGGCGCCATAACACGCGTCGGACTAGGTGGCAATGTTCCTCGAGGTCTTTTGAGAAGATTAGGATGTCGTCGAGGTATATGGTGACCTTCCCCTCGCTTATCAAATCGTGGAATATGTCGTTCATCATCCACTGGAAGGTTGTGGGCGAGTTAGTCAACCTGAAGAACATAACGGTGGGTTCAAAGAGTCCTCGATTGGTTCTGAATGCCGCCTTCGCCTCGTCCCCCTCTTTGATTCGAACATTGTTATACCCCCATCGGACATCGAGTTTGGTGAAGTATTTGGCCCCCTGTAGCTTGTCCATTAGTTCGGAGATGAGTGGTAGTGGGTAGCGATTCTTAATGGTCATCTCATTGAGTTTCCAGTAATCCTGGACCGGTCAGAGAGAACCGTCCTTCTTTTTGATGAAGAAGAACGGCAACACGAACAGGGATTTAGACGGTCGAATCCTCCCACTGGCGAGGTTCTCATCTAAAAACTTGTCCAACTCCTGCTGTTCATTCTGATTGAGGGGATATACCTTGCAGTCGAGGGTGTTTTGGGCATTGGGGGTTAACTCAATCGTGTGGTCCCATGGTTTCCATTCAGGCAGTTCATCGAAGTTATCTTTCGAGAACAGGTCATGCAACTCATGGTACCAGGTAGGGACTAGCTCTTCGAACGATCGTTTGGGCTTTCCTTCGGAGGCCTTAGTGGCTAGGTCGTTAGCGTGGTGGATAGCCCAGATTTCCATGGCTTCTTGGACATCCACAGCTAGGATGGTTTCCCCTTCCTCTAACTCCTCATCCCAGTGGTCTTCCGGGTCTGTATCTGGCAGGGGAAATGGGTTTTTCTTACACTGACAGCGCCCGAAAAGTATCCGTCCTGTTACCCAATTGATAATAGGGTTATGCCGCTTGAGCCAGTCGTGCCCGAGGAATATGTCCCCCTTGCCTAGTTCAGTTACCACGAGGTCAATCCATTCGGCATGATCTCCTAGAGACATTCGTAGCTCTATGAACTCAGTGATTTCCCCCGCTTGGTTCCGAGTACCATTGGCATTATATACTGGTATGGGAGAGGGCGCTGGATAGGTCTGAAGGCTGTTCCGTTCTACATATTTTCGGCTGATGGAGCTTCCAGTACAGCCACTATCAACAAGGGCCCAAGCTTTTAGGGTTTGTCAATCTGCCAGCATCTCTAATTGGGCGTCAATTAACAACTCTCTGGTCCCATCGGTTTGTACTCGTCGCAGATAACATATTGGTTCTTGGAGTTCATATAGTCGTTCTCGAGCTGGTTCCCCCCCTAGTTGGAGACTTCATATTGCCTCCATGTCCACCTCTCCTTCCCTTCCCTTGTGCACCCAAAGATAGAGGGCTGCCAATGCTTCAGAATTGGTCCGCGCTTCTTGAATAGCCCGAAGAGTCCAGTCAGGACCAAAGGGCTTAAACCAGGTGGTCTTCGGGGGCGAAGTGCGTTCTGTAGGATTTCTGGGCATAGGCGGTCATGTCCCTTGTTTCTGCCGAGAGAGGCAATAGGAGGTGTCGTCCTCATCGTCAGGTATTTCTTCAATGGTGACTTGCGGCAGTTGGGGCATCTCTTGCCCAGTTCGGCCCACTTGATCCTTGTGGGTGATTGAGGGTTCAGCAACCATGGGTCTTCACCGCTCTTCACCCTCGAACGGGCCCTTCGTGGAGTCTCCCTTGGGTTTCTCTTGGGTGAGGCCACCCTCAACTTCGGCCTTTGCTCAGGCCTCGCTGGTAGGAATGGCGGCTCCGGCGTCCTCCTTGGTTGTGGTTCCTGCCTGTGGCGCAGCCTGCTTGGTGGCGACGGGGGCGTCGCGTGTCTTGTGCTGTAAGAATGGTCTAACACCTCCGGAGGACACCTTCTCTGTGGTCAAGTTAGGTGCGTCCCCAGGTCTTATGGTTTCATAGCTAGAAAGTGGGGCCCGAGGGTTTGAGGGGAGATGAACGAGGTATTTATGTGGGTTTTTAGACTCCGAAGTCAGAGTTTTCTGTGATTCTTTCAGGGGTTGTGCACTCGGAGAAGTGGAAGCAGGTATATTCGGATGCTTGTGATATGACGTATGTAAAGTATTGTTACAAAAGGACCAGCTAGCCGAGTCTGAGCATGTGACAGATGGAATGATGGCCAAGCAAGTGGAATTGCTCACTTGTCGGCCTCCCCTTTTACCTCCTCTATCCCTGATGTCGGGGGCATCTTCTCCCCAACCATGTCCCCCTGTTCTGCTTCTGCCTTGACTTGATCGTTGAGCATAGCACGTAGCTGCTCTGACATATACGTGTATCTCCCAGTTTTTGCGTCTCGTGGTCGCTTCGGGGATCAGCAGTCCTTGGCCAGATGACCCTTCTTCCCACAGTTATAGCATCTCTTCTCCCAGCGCATCTGATCGATGTCCATGGGTTCTCCCGCCCCTTCGTAGGTAGTCCAGCCGCTCCCGGTAGTAGCGGTGGTGGCTTTATTCCCGCTCGAACTTGTCATGCCACTAGCTTTCTGACTAGTGCTAGTGGCGGGGGTTTTTTGCTTCTGGGGGGGGTCGCTTCAGTAGTGAATTCAGTCGAATGTGGCTTTCTTTGCTTGCTTGTTGTACATGGTACAGACTTGCTGCTTCCATTGCCAGTAATAGATGGGGACGAACATACCCAGGTCGGAAATGAACTGGGTGTAGTTGTTGGGGAGTCCTTGGTGGATCGAGGTCCTTCCTCATGTCGCAGTCCCGCTAGCATCGCCAGGTGTTCCAGACATTGGAAGTAGGCAGTGGCTGTTCCATTGCCCATTTGTAGCTCCATCATTTTTTGTTCGTGCTTCTCCTGGATGGCGGGGTCCAAGAATTGTTTTTGGAAGGCTTTGACCCACTCATCCCACTGTCCGTATCGATGTCGGTTCTTACTTTTCGAGAAGAATTCGACTCAGTGGTAAACCCACCAGGTCTTGGGTCCTTCCTCCATATGGGACGCGGTGTAATTGATCATGATGGGGCTGCTGATCATGAAGTGAGAGAAGGTTTCAAAATACTGAAGACAATCCCCTAGGAATCGATCGACATCCTTGTGTTTCCCATTGAAGTATTTAGTTGGGGCTATGAGGACCTGTTTGATATCGTAGTAGGGGTGGTCATCTCATAAGGTGCCAGTGGGCCAGTCGGGGGGGTCTGGGGGTAGGTCCTTAGGAGGTGGTTGCGGAAGCGACCATTGATCCATCCGATCTCCTGGGGAGCCCCAATGGACGGGTGGTGGAGGTGGTGGTTTTGTTTGTGGGGCTGAGGAGAAACCCCAGCATTTATCCATCCATTCGAGGATGTTTTGGGCATCCCTCATATTCGCGTGGATGTCCCTGACAGCCTTCTCAGCTTCCGCCCTTCGCTGGGCTTCTGTTTTGATTTTGTTGGTCCCCGCCGGTGGGGGTCCTAGGTCCAGAGGTGCTCCTGGGTCGATGTCAGGATCAGGGTCCTGCTCCATTTTGTCATCTCTTTGCTTTCCCTGCACTTTCTTGGAGGGTCCTGCTTCTGCTTCTCCGCTCCCCACGAGGAGTCGGCTGCTCCCCTGCCACTGAGATCCTGGCTGTCGATAGTTAATCCAGGGTGGCGTGTTGGGCAGCGGCCTAGTCTGATCCTCCTGCCTCTCCAGGCTCCATTCGTTCCTGGGATCTTTCCCAGTCCTCCTGTAGGCTTCGTAGGTCTCGTTCCAAGGCCCTGTGCTCCTCCTTGGTTCTTCGTCGAAGGTGGGCAATTCTCCTCCCAGGGAGGGGTCCCTCAATCCTTCAAGCCAATAGCTGGTTGTCATTGAGGTCCTCATCTCGGAGCCTCTCTCTGTCCCAATATTCTCCCATGGAGAGCTGATCTCCTCCCCTTGTTCGTATGTCCCGGGCTCTCCTATCCCATGCTCTGGCCCAATATCTCCCCAATATGGCTCTGTCCTGGTCTCGGAGTATGGGCCATTCTCTGTCTGGTCCATTTCCATTAAAAGGGTCATGGGAAATGGTCCAGAGGAGGAGGGTCTGTTTGGAGACCAGTATGCCTGGGGCGGTGTTGGGATCATCTCGATCCTGTCATTGAAGGTAGTGGTCCGCAGGTTCCCCCTCCACTGGGCTTCTGAACCTGAAGACATTTCTCCTGACCATGCGGATTTGAAGTCGAGACTGCCGGTAGTAGTTTGTGGTGTTGTGGTCATGGTTGGACTGTTCCCCTGGGTTCGGGGGAACAGTGTATGAGTCGTTTGCTCGGATGGGGAGTCCCTCCGATATGAGGAGGTGGCCAGGCCACAAATTTGGTACGAGGGGCTCAGAATAGGGGACGGGTTGTCCCATGTCGGCAGCTCCATAGAGGATGGTCTCGGTCTGGTGCGCCTGCCAAATGGGTCCGGTGGTGATTCGGTTCGGGGTAATAGTACAGGTACTGGTGTTGGTCAGGCTATTGGCCCTAGGTATGTGCCTTCCCCTTTCTGTCGACCAACACATTGGTGGGTTGTGTACCCCAGGGTCAAGTTCTGTGATGTCGAGCTCGATGTCCTTGCTATCAGAGCTAGTACTGGAATCTGTAAGGGCATGCCAAGTTCCAGAAGGTCCAGCAGCGGGGGGGAGGACAACGTTCTCGGGGGTGGCTGGTCTTGCAGCAAGACTTCTAAGGCTCAGTTGCTGCCTTGCAATCGGGCTAGCTGGTGGAGTATAGAAGGGGTCCCTCCCTCCGATGTGTTGGGGGTAGTTGGTCGGGATGTAGTGTTCCGGAACGGGTTGTTGCTCCACCACCTGCGTCTGCCTCTGCCTTCCATGGCTACGGCTTTCTATCCACCAGCCTACGCTGTTCTGCTGCCAGTAGCAGACAATTAGGAGGACTATAAGTGAGGCGATGACAAAAGCGACTGCTCCTCCTGCAATGGTTTCTACAGTGGCTCCTTGTAGGGATTTGGGAATGATCATGGGTGTCTCCTTCGGTGATGCATTTAAGGAGAACTAGGAGGCTTCGAGCTAACTGTTAGGCCCGTGCACCACGAGGTCCAAACAGGTATAAACTCAGGGCTGTCTCATGTTCGGACAATCACCCAAAGAGTTACCGCAATGTTTAGACATGGACAGGATCCTGGTTGTTAACCTTCGGTGAGCAAGTCAACGAGGATAGTTTGATATAGATAAACTTTAGCTTGAAGCTGGAGTACACTACAGCGAGAGCTACTACTTATATACAAAAACAATAGAACTAAAATGATAGTCCAGAATGACAATAGAAGCCCATTACTAAGCAGGATTCAGGACAAATGTGTAAGCGGAATTGCATAGCATGTGAAGAAAGGTGAAAAAGTGAATAAATCGTAACACCGACAATTCATAATCAATGTTGACAATGCAACCACCCATGTTGTCATGGATTGCAGGGAGAAAAACCATTCTACCAACACCCTCAGGCTACAACATGCATGTCAGGTCAGAGACATGCACAAGAGGACATCATTCTATGCACCAAGGGACCCCTCCATACTTTGCAAAAGAACTATGGCATGCAGTCAGTGAGGGCACATCAAAACAAAAAAAAACATGGACCTTGATCTTTGCTGGTGCCGCAGGATTCATATGGGGAAGGGCTGCTGCATGTAGCATTTCATAGTGCAAGGATGTCCATTCAAGCGAATGAACACCTGGAGGGTAGGCCACCACCCAGTTCCAGTCACCATGTGGATGACCAGTAGTAATGAGGTATGTCGACAACACCTTCTTCAGCCCATCCAGCAGACATTCGTAGTTCTCTGACTCTTGCACCATATGAATAGGATGCAGAGCAAATGTCAAATTGGGCAGGATGTCATTTTCCACTGAAGGGATTCCCTGAAACTGACTGATTGATCTATGAAGAAACTCATTAGGTCACTGTGAGACTAATTGGCATGTCAACTCATGAAGGAAGTGTATGTGTCTGCTGAATAGCCACATTTATGATGTCTATTATGGTTAAGGAAGACATGATTCAGTAGGAAAGGGACAAGCACTCCTAAGTTCCTGTGCTTTAAAATGGCCAACAGTTATTTGATTTGCTAGTCAAATTAAATAAGTCTAATCAAATACAAGGATGCTACTGATTTTTCAGATTGCACTTGAGCAACTCCTCGGCTTTCTTTAATGAAATGTTATTGGTAAGATGAAGCAACTCTGCCAAAGTGGTTGGCTCAGCATCAGCTTCACCCAACCATAGAGGCACTATCTGCCATGCAATGAGCATATCTAAAATTTTTGACCAATCCCAGTCATAATCTGAGTCACCAAATGTGGTTGCACTCAGCTCCTTAGACAGTTGCTGTACACGATTCCAAAAGGTCAGATAGTGCTCAAACATTTTCGGTGAGCATTCGAAAATGGTCATTTTGTGGACCCCCACTTGGGCCTTCAACCAAGCGAGCACTCCTGGAAGTCAGCCATCCTTCCCCATACCCAAGTGTTTTTTCCCTGGAGTATTGATCTCATGGGCGATGCCCATGACAGCAGTTACTGCAGCATAAACCTTGAATGCTTCATTGTAGGACTCATCGAAAAGAGATGCCATAGGTTCACCCTATGCTGCAGGGGAAAGGCTTTGGCAATGCTAATTAGCATTCAAGCAGAAGCCTCAGAGCATGCCAATGAACACAGCCACAGACCACCTCTGGCACCTACTATTCAGCCTCCCAAAGCTTGGCTATATTAGGCCAATTGCCTACCATTGCTTCATGCTGAAAATGCCATTCTCGTGGCACCAAAACGAAAAGAGGGCTCATGCCCAAAACAGTAATAGGACAAAATAAAATTTTCATATCAATTACATCATACTACTTATATCACAGCACATCGTCATCGGATTCCTCGTCATTGTCCACCAGGGCTCGATATTCACTGGGCCACTTCCTTGCGAAGTGCTCAGCTAAATCAAGCTGCCCATCGCGTTGCTGAGCCGCATATGCTTGCACTCCTTCTGCAATCTCAGCAGCAAGCCCGTTCCACCCACTTCTCCACTTGTCCCACCACTTTGCGCAATACCGAAGGGTCACCAAAACTCGTCGTTGCTCCTCACGGAGAAGCGAAATCTCTTCCTCCCATCGTAGTAGACATGCCCAGCTCCTGAGCCAGTGCACACGTACATCTTTAATAGCACAATTAATACACTATTTATATATGTAAAACACAAGACATACCTGTGATATCCGAGTCGTTGCCAAGCTCGCCTAGACTACCCTCAGCCAGCCAGATCCACGACACGTCCCTGGGCTTATCCTTGTGCTTCTCGGACTTCCTCTTCTTTTGATGCTGGTCTTCGGGGTTTGTCACTTCAGTTGCCAATTCCTGTATATCCATTACTGAACCATACATTGACAACATATCCTTTGCGGTCAGCTCCCGCAAATCGTTCATCCATGGACCTGGGCCTTGTAGTGTCAGCATGGCATTGCGGGCTTGCCGGTACTTCTGAGCAGCTAGGTTTTGCTTAGCTCTCCAATTATCTAGCACATCCGAAGCATGTGATAGCGCCTCTTGTCCTTGCAGATGCTCATTCCAAAATGCGTGGATGGATGCCTCTGCTCTTAATGAAGAACAGATAGCAGCGAGGGCATCCCAACATTGAGCCTCTCGTAGGACATTCTCCTTTTCACCCAGTCCCAAATGACAGATTGAATCGCATACCACTTTGCTGAGGTCAGAAGGAAACCACAGTTTATCGTCTTCTGCCTCGATTGTTGTCATGGCTGTCTCCCATTCCTGCTCGATTCGTAGGGCTATGCCAGGCATATAAACAATCTGTAATTCTCTAAATCGTTCAATCAGTTTATCCAGACTAGTGCATCACATCTCAACATCTGCCAGTTCTGACAATGATAGCTCTCTGTCTCCCGACATGATTGCACTGATTCGTCGTCTAATAATCCATCAGTACCTTAGTGGCTGCCAGACTGAAAGTATCATGTACTGGGAATCCTCTATCAGTAATCCTAGGCCTAGACATGACGTTGTGCTGATCTTGTGGATGGGAATCTCGCCGCAAGCCTTGGCACAGCGCTCATCCTCTTTGAGCTTGAGCTTGAGATCTTGTTCCGTGATATCTAGGTATGAAACAATCAGTATCGAGTCCAAAACAAATGGATATCACCTACGTTCAGCCACCAAAAGATAAGGGCTCGGTTTACTCTGATCTCGATCCCATTCTTCGACAACTGCCATCCACTCCTTTGCGTACTCTGGTTTCGGGAGGGCCCTTGTAAAATTGCTATGATATTTTCTATAGGCGACAACCTGACACTCTGCTTCCGTTAATTTTTTGTGTAGCATATCACCTATGGGTCAATTAGACACATTATAGAGATAAGGAATAGCTGCACTGACCAAGGCCTATCAGTTTCACAAAGTTGTGATAGGCAAAATGGTCATCGAGTGTGTCGTGCCTCGATCCCAGCCCCATCTCCTTCGTCGACCACACAATTGCATTCACAACCACCCAGGTCCACTTGATGCCTTCGCTGTCAGTCCTCCCAGTGCCAGATTGTATCCCGATGGCATATTCGCACTGACATGCCATTTTATGAGCTTTTGCATGCAGTTTGGGGACACCACATGACAATCCGATGTCGTTTCGTAGTCGTAGATCGGAAGGGAGCTCCTTCATTCGTGTCTTGAAGTTTATATTCCACTGGCAGGTGATATCATAAGAAATGAAAAGGTTTTGAAGACCCAGGGATGCAGCCCCTGACATGATTATGTAGTCCATATTTGCGTAGCTAAGGGGTCGACATTAGTGCCCAGTACTCAGATAAACGAATAGACATACCATTCACCCTTTTGCAGGTTGCTGACACCTGTCGTGCAAACCAATTCGTGCCTAGCATATACACACATTGCAACGCCGCTTGCACGAAGGCCCATCTCTCCCCTCGTTTCGGCCTGGCGTAGAGTCTTGAATCCGCTACATGTTGAGATCTTTGTGTTGGAATTACTAAGTATATGCTCGTAGCTTCCCTGGCTACTGGGTTACAAACTCGCAAGGAGTCTGCCCGTTATTCACTTGTATATATACTATTTACCATCTAATCTAGTATCTTCTCTAACTTTTGTCCCGTTTCTATACTTACTAATACTTACTAATCATGCTGAGTGATGCCGGCTTGCCCGAATCTCAACACTCTCCCTCAAGGCGGTATCACCTCGCAAATTACCTATGAAACTCTCCCTGAAACCTATAATTGTCCTATGCATCCGTTTATAGTCAATTTGACTCTGCAGGGTTCTCGCAACCCAAATAATAACCTTCTGGGCTCTGCAGGGTTCTTCTACCCAATATAGCCATTGATTCGGCTCTGCAGGATCTCTCGTGATCCATATTACTCCATATAGCCCATATCAGTTCCGCAGGATCCATCGCGATCCAAATAATGATGTCTTTCTTCAATAGCAGGTGTTGGGGAGGTCAATCACATAATTTGAGTGCGTCTGTTCCGCCGCTTCAGGTTTCCTTTCTGGGCATTCCCATGCCTTATGTCCCTCTTTGTCACATCTGTAGCACTTCACCTTTCCAGCCCTTCCTCCTCCAGAGTTATAGCACTCATCATCTGTATGTCCTCTCCTCCCACAATTTCCACACTTCTTTTCCTTCCATGGGACATCTCTTCTGCCCCTGTTACCCCGAGCCATCATTGCCTGCTCTGTCGGGATGTCACCAGTTTCCTTCCGCCGTGCTTCTTCTTCCATCAGTGCTGCCGAAATTTCAGCGACTGTGAGAAATTCGGCATCAGACCGAGTCATCAATGCCGTCGCGATTGTTCCATATTTGGGTGATAAGGAGTAGATCAATACATCAGTTATCTCTTGATCTTCCAATTTGAGCCCAATAGCACGGAGCTGCGTAGCGAGTGAGGTAATGTCGTTAATATAGTCGGTGATTGGTTGTGTGGTGTCATGGTGGTAGGAATAAAATCTTCTCTTCAAGGAGATCCTATTAGACGTGCTGTTCTTCTCATAAATGTCCTTCAATGCCTTCCAAGCTGATGGTCCATCAGTACAATCTCTGATATATGGCTTTTGAGACTGTTCTATGGTGAGGCCAATAGCTGAGAATCCGTCCTCTGCTGCTGCTTCCCATTCCTCCAATTCTTTCCGCTGTGAAGGTTTGGGCTTCTCTGTTGCCCCCGAAACAACCTTCCATGTCCCTGCATGCCACATGATCATCGCGAGATCAAATTTCCAGTCATGGTAATTCACCCCGTTCAGTTTCGTCACGGATCCCAAAAGTGAATTGATGTTCTGGACTGCCATCCCTAGGTATGATGTAATAGAAGTAGAGGGTGCGACATGGACGAGTGAGCAATATACTGCGAGTTTGTGTTGGAATTACTAAGTATATGCTCGTAGCTTCCCTGGCTACTGGGTTACAAACTCGCAAGGAGTCTGCCTGTTATTCACTTGTATATATACTATTTACCATCTAATCTAGTATCTTCTCTAACTTTTGTCCCATTTCTATACTTACTAATACTTACTAATCATGCTGAGTGATGCCGGCTTGCCCGAATCTCAACACTTTGTATTCACCATGTCAATATGATGATCTGCCCTTGAAGACACATAATTCGACATATGTAGTAGGTAGGGGGTGTATTTAACAAAATAAGCTAGGCCAGTGTGTAACCCCGGGTCTGCTTCCTTCATCGATCAAAAGAGATTCTTGAGGCGAAAGTTAGCATTGAGCGCATAGATGCCATGATACAGAAAGTCTTGGAGTTATCGAGGTAGGCGCTTGGACGTGGTAATGGAAAGTGAAGCTCGAGAGGAAATTGAGAGCGATGTTGTCTGTATAGAACAACGTATTGTTAATCTCAGCTGTTGGTAAAAAGCTGTATTAGGTACCTGTATAGAACAACGTATCATTACTATAATATGATAAGTAATGTGCCAGGATGAATATACGTAGAGGTACTCACATCTCAGCTGTTGGTAAAAAGCTGAGATGTGAGGCTGTGCATTGTCAACAAAAAAGGAAAGTAAATATCAAATACATAGTCTGTGTGTGTCTCATACTGCTACTACATCTAACACTCCCCCTCGAGACGTATGTGGCTCGTTTACACAATGCCCAGTGCTTCTGTAAACTTCTTGAACTTTTGACAGGCCAACAGCTTTGTTAGGATATCAGCAATCATGTCATCAGTGGGACAATACTGTAGCTTGATGTGGCCTTGCTCGATGGTTTGCTGGATGAAATGGTAATGGACTCCAATGTGCTTTGTATGTTCATGAAATACTGAATCCTTGGCTATAGATAGGGCATTTTGGCTGTCAGAGTAGAGGATGGTGGGTTCATTTGGATAGATGGAAGGGTTCATGACGAATGTGGAGAGCTCGGAAAGGAGCTTGTGCAGCCAGATCATATTTTTCGATGCTGGGGTCAATCTGACATATTCTGATTCACCTGTGGAGACGGTAACGATTGGTTGCTTCCTTGAGGTCCACATAATGGTGCCCTGACCCATGAACAGCACGAATCTGGACATAGATTTCCTCCCAGGCTGGTTAGCATATGATGCATTGTGATAGCCCTTAGGGTTGATTTCAATGCCACCAATTGTGAGCCGTTGGTCACGCGTACCCTTGAGGTAGCAAAGGACTCGGAATCCGGCCTTTAGGTGAGTTGAATGCGGTTCCTCAACAAATTGTGAGAGCGCTGAGACTGAATAACTGATTTCAGGGCGAGAACCAACTGCGACATACATGAGGGAGCCCAGGAGTTCACGATAGAGCACCTTTTCACATGGTGTGACTGGTTCCTTGGACATGGAAGGTGAGTCTGGGTTCAGATCGAGATTTGCTTCCATTGGGGTTGCAAATGGGGCCATGTCCTCAACGCCAAAATGTTTCACAATTTGATCAATGTATGCAGGTTGTCCAATACTGATGGTGTGATTTTCCCAGTCTCGAGTGATGTGCATACCCAGCAGCCAATGAATAGCCCCAAGATCAACGAGCTCAAAATGAGAGCTGATTTCTCGTTTAAATTGGTTTGACTCTTCTTGGGAGTTTGCTATAATGGTGAAGTCATCTGTGGCCACTGCAATGATGGTGTATTTTGTCGCTGACTCAATCCGATAGAAGATGGCCTCATCCGCATTGCTAACTGTGAACCTGAGGGAGATCATTGTTGACTTCAGGGTTTGGTACCAGCCTCATCCTGCTTGCTTTGTGCCATATAGACACTTGAGCAGTCTGGCACAGACGTTCTGGCCCTTGAGATGTTCTGGGATTTCGAAGAACTCTTCATATCTACTTGGGAACTTGATATAGATCTCCTCGGTGATATTGGCATGCAGGTATGCATTTTTGATATCGGCTTGGTCAATTATTGCATCATGAGAGGCAGCTATGGATAGTAGGATGCGGAGAGTAGGGAGGCGGACAACCAGGGCATATGTGTTGAAGTAGTCGACACCTTGGACTTGAGTAAATCCTTTAGCTACGAAACGCAACTTTGCCTTTTCGGGCTCGCCAGTTTTGTTCCGTTTGACCCAGTACATGAATCTCGTGTCCACGATATTTGCATTCGTGGGAACATCTTCTCGTTTCATCACCTTCCACACTTTCTTCTTCTCACACTGCCTGACTTCTGCAAGCATTGATTTGCACCATTCTCCCTCATCAGGACCACTCAGTGCCTCCTTCATGGTCACTGGTTCGATGTCTGCTATCATGGCATAGTCTACCGGTGAGGAGCTCAACAGCTCATCATCTTCATCATCTGACTCATCTTCAGGCATGGTTACTGCTATTCCAGCAGTGGTGGGACATTTGCATAGGTCTGGGAGTGCAAGTTGGCCTGGTTTTGGGGCTGCAGAGCACTTGGGTCGGCTTGGCTGAGGAGCAGGATCAGACTCTATGTCTGTGAGTGGGGATTCTGGATGTTCTGGGTGAGTTTCTGTGGGATTTTGTGGTTCATTTGGTTGATTTTCAGTGGGCTGGATGGTTGTAGATGGCTTCAGAACCTGAGGAGAGTCGATATCTTCATCCTCCCCCTCGACAACAAAGGGTTCTGGAGTTAGGTCCTCTTTATTGAAGTAAACATCATGTTCAATGCTGACCCTTCGCTTTCCAGGCCAGTAAATCCTCCAACCTTTCATTTCAGTATCAATTGCAATGAAGCGAGCCTCAATAGTATGCTCCCCAAGCTTTTCCGGTGCCTTGATTCGGACCCAGCAGCAACATCCCCATGGATGAAGGCCAGAGATGTTGGGCTTTCTGCCAGTTGCCATCTCAAATGGGGTTTTCCCTGATGGTATTGCTTTCGTTGGGGTGCAGTTGTAGACCCATTCAGCATGTTGGTGAGCTTCAGCCCATAGATATTTTGGTAATCCTGAACTGATGAGAAATGCTCTTGTCGTGTCCATCAGATATCTGTTGGAGTGTTCGGCAATGCCGTTTGACTGTGGGGAATCATGTACTGTAAGGTGTCACTCTGTCCCCTTTGCCTTGAGGTGCTGAGTGAACTTGTCGCTTAGGAATTCTCCCCCTCGATCCATGCCCAAGATCTTTATGACTTCAACACCACACTGGACCTTGATCCAGATTTCGTAGCGCTTGTATGATCCAAAGGTACCCAATTTCTTTGATAGATACTCAGATTTTGATTCATGGGTGTGTAGATCGTGGTATGTGCAGGCATAGTGTGCCCCCCCTAGTGATATAACGGACATCAGACCCATCAAGTCTCCAACAACTTTGTCGCCAGCATTTTCAACATACTCATATTGACCTTGTTTGGGGAACGGTTTGCGTTTTGCCTTGGCCTTCACACAGGTCTCACAAAATTCTGGCTTTGAGTCCAGGTCAAGCTCGATTCCCTCAATATGGCCATCAACATACATGCAACGGAGAGTGGCATGGCTTCGGTGAGCGCAGATATTGTGTAGCTCTGTGATGTTCACTTTGAGCTTACTAGCTGCCATAGCGACATCTGGCTTTGCTCCCGTGGCAGGCTGGCATGTGCCTGGAGTCGATATGATGTATAAGCCTCTGGCTTCGGGGATCTTGGCTATGATCCTAGCATTGGGTCATGGCATATGGATGTACATGGTTCAATCAGAGTGTTCAATATGGATGGGAAATCCGGCGTGGCTGACTTGCGATAGAGATATAAGGGTGTATGCCATTTTCAGTACATGGTATGCATTTCGAAAACTTGCAATGGTGGGTTTTTTGTCTTTACCCATAGGTAATGGCAATTGAAGATCCCCTTTGCCAATTGCATGGAAGACTTCACTGTTTGCAGCCTTGATGGGCTTTGGGTCAATGTTGGTGTAATTTTTGAATCTCCAATGTTCGAGTGCGTACATTTTTGAAGCTCCACAGTCAGCAATTGCTGTAACTTCTTCTCCCATTGCTACGTGAGCATTACCCTCGGTCTTGTAGTCCGATGTGCACACTAAGGCCACATTTGAGTCATTGTTGTCATCAGCTATGACTGTGATGATGTGCTCATTGTCGCTTTCATCAATGGCTGCCAATGCCGATTCCTTTGCTTTCCCCTTTCCCTTAGCCTTGTTCTTTTTCGAAGCTGGACCTTGACCTGCTTTCCCACCACCTTCGCACCAACAATCCCCAATGAGGTGGCCAGTTTTGCTGCATGCTGGGTTCATGCATTTAAGGTGGGACCTGTCTGGTTTTTTCTTTGTTTTCCCCTTCGAACCCTGACTGCTTTGACCTCTTCCTTTGTTTTGTCATTGCGCAAACATTGCCACATTTTCTGCTGTTGCCTTTGATGCCACCTCTTCATCCCATTCCTCCTGCAGTGCCACAATAAGGACATCCGATGTGAGGGGTATTTTTGTGAATTTGCTGGTAGCAGAGAGGGTGCGGCAGATGTGGTCATAGGAAGGTGGGAGCAATTTTTGGATCATCGAGGTGTACTGATTATCTTTGATTTTCAAGCCCATGCCCTCAATACGTTCACGGAGGATCCTCATCTGGCCAAGGTGCTCCCGCATGTTGCCTTCATTGGGGCAGGACATGTTGCTGAGCCAGGTTAGGAGGTGCTCGCAGTACAAGATCACCCTTGCCAGTCATGACATTGACAAACTTTTTCCAGACAAGGGCAGCTGTCGCTTCACCCTTGATCTCATTGAAGGTAGAGTCAGAGATGGATTCATAAATGATGCAGTGCATCTTTGCCTCCTTCTGCTCATACTCTTCAAGCTTGTCCTCCAGCTTCTCCAGGTCATCATCCGAGAGCGGGTGTGAAAATCCAGTGTCAGTAGACTGGTAAAATTTTCCTTTGTGCTCAACTGGGTGAGGGGGTGCATGGGTGGTTCCTCATAGGTGTTGGCCAAGACCCTTGTCAAGAAACTTGTTGGTGATTTTCTCTTCAAATGCAACCCAGTTTGTTCCATCGTCTTCAAGCTTTGTTGTGCTAACCAACTTTATGGCAGTTGTTGACATTATGGTAGTGGGGCCCATAACCTCTTGGAGTTATCGAGGTAGGCGCTTGGACATGGTAACGGAAAGTGAAGCTCGAGAGGAAATTGAGAGCGACGTTGTCTGTATAGAACAACATATTGTTAATCTCAGCTGTTGGTAAAAAGCTGTATTAGGTACCTGTATAGAACAACAGTATCATTACTATAATATGATAAGTAATGTGCCAGGATGAATATACGTAGAGGTACTCACATCTCAGCTGTTGGTAAAAAGCTGAGATGTGAGGCTGTGCATTGTCAACAAAAAAGGAAAGTAAATATCAAATACATAGTCCGTGTGTGTCTCATACTGCTACTACATCTAACAGAAAGCTGATCTTGAAGTCAGGTAATTCAGTAGATGACATCAATCCGAGACATACCTTATTGATTGGCTCACCGACTCCCATCCAGCTGGCAAATTCACTTGCAGAATCGGACATGCTGGACAGTGAAGAGTGAGTCCTCCAAGAGATGTAGTTTGTATACTGTTCTCCTCCTGTCCTCGTCCAGCCTGCATCATCATCTTGAGATGTCGGTACTGGTGGACCATATGAAGAAGTGACTTGTATTTTTTCTAAGCTGCATTATTAGTCCTGCTGTACAGAGAGAAGAGCTCGTACATACCTTTGGTAGGTCGATATGCCAGGCGTTGGTCATGCTCGCCAGGTACTTATAGAAATCATACCCTGACACCTTACTGGCAAGGGTCAAGGCATGGAATTGGTCAAGGAGTGATAACGTAGCGCAGGTGCAGGGATGATAGAGTGTTGTGGGATACCATCCAAAATGAAGGAGCTGTTGACGTTGAGTCGAACTATTATGACGGTCACAGGTGCAGTAATTGATGTCAACTTCATGAATGCCGTTTGTGTCCATGACCGTGAATGTTCGTCCTGCTCATTCGGGACATATACACTCCGAGCTGTCGAAATGGCCAATTTGTATGCAGAGATCGAGTGCATGGAGAGTCGTCTTCATGAACCTCTCTCCTGTCCATTTCTGCATCTGTTGGTGAGTGACTCAAGCGAGGTCGAGCTTAAGATGAGACTCACCTGCAAAAAGTGCAGTGGCGAGCTGGAATGATCCTCCACACAGCAAGACCAGCATAATAAGAGTCCCAACAGGACAGGAATCACATCTGTACGTCACCTTGCCAACCTCACACTTGGCGCATTTCGACAGTAACACAGCATCCCCACGTCCATTCCGGCAAAGTAGTTCAAAAAGATATTCTTCTCGATAGCCCGGCCTGTTGTCATAACCTTGCCATTTGTGCATAGGACAATCCTGTAGGTTAGAGTGAGTATTGAAGCCAGGAGAGACATGACTATGCTATGCACCGAGTTCGAGTATCGCTTCGGACCCGTCTTCTTGATTTGAGGAGGCTCCAAGATAGGAAAACAAGCATCATATAAAAATTCCTGAGGAATTAGAGAGTTGGGGATGGTGACTGTCTCATGCTGAGTACGATGTTCTCGAGGCATAGCGGCATATTGGAATACGGAGCCGGTATTAGAGAACTTGATTTGACGACTGTGGGTGATAGATAAGTCATTCCACACAGCCTGTTCATCTGAATGGTACAGTTTAGCTCGGCCCTTCATGGTTGTGCTAACTACAGCAACGATTTCCCAAGACCATATCACGTGCATCAACAATGACATATCCTGTCAGAAATCTCGGAAATCTCGGAATGTGCTGTGGGAGAGTTTTACCCCGGAATTTGAATCATCACTTGCTCTGGAACGTGCTCCCAATGTTTCTTCTGCCCATTGACCATCCTCTTCTCTGCTCTGTCTGTCTGTGATCCTCACATTCCTCAGCACCATGTTTGCTCAGAGGCAGCTATTTGGCCATGCTTGTCCTAAGTTTAAAGAGCCTGCTGGTTACACTGAATCTCGTCCATCGACACCATGAACAGCGACAGCAACAACAACACTACTGTGGATCCTGCAGCACAGGTTCCTGATGAATATGGCCCCGTACGTTTACTCTTTTATTTTATTTAGCATGTCTGAATATCATCGAAGTGTCTATATATGGAATACCAGGTCGGATTCCTCCGTCACCTCGGGAATATCTTTGAGCAGGTGCTTTATACGGGCAAGACAAATTGATTCATGGAGGAGCTATACAGGCTCTGGTTCTGTGACTGGCCCGAGGCACCTGAGGATGTGCAGCAGTGAAAAAATGTGAGCAAGACTTTCTATTGCAACACCGAAATTAAAATTTCAATCTAGAGTCTCTGTCGTGCCATGCTCACCATCAGCCATGAACGCCTTCCCGACCTGACGTTCATCGAAGATGGAGTAACTCCGCGGTTCATGCCTGTCCCTGATGATGAGGTCGCTAGCACTGTTACAGATGAGGTCGGTGGTGCTGTCACAACAATGGGTGATTTGGCCTGAGCGATGGCTGTGCTGATAAACCTGGCAATGCCTTCATAGAGTTTGGGACATTTTCTTAGGCAGTAGTATGCGAACTTGGTTGTATTTGGTCCCCAGAAAAATGCCATTTGAATGCTAATCAGCATATGTAACGGGCATCAACAAATTCGTGGTGTCTAAGGTGTCATTCTATTAGTAAGAGTATTGTGCCTCAAACTATTTTCAAGTCGGACTTGTTTTAATCACCACAAATAATAGTTTGTTCATTTTGAATGATACATTTGCAGGCATGGCATGACATGTATCTACTGCGCACGCTACATGGTACTAACTATCCCATTGCTTGCTGCTGCTTGCTTTTTCCCAATACAACGTGTGATCACCCGACCCACAACATCGGCCGAAGTTTCCTGTTTGCCATCCAAGATGCCACATGGGATGTTCACGTAGATAGGCTTCGGTTTGGGTGGGGGGCGACAGGAGACAGGGATGGACCAGACTATATCAGTAGAGATCGGGCCCACTACCTCCATCTCGTGAAGGTGCAAATTGGGGTGGAGGTGGTAGAAGGTCCACCGAAGTCCCATAATGATACGCTGAACCCAAGATCAGCTATTACTCACGAAAGAAGATAGGAAACATACCTCCTGATCAACGCGCGTGTCCTCCCAATATACCAGCCACTTTTGATGCCATCCATGCATAAACTCCCTCACCCATTCATCATACTCAATGCTGCCGCTGCCTGCCCTCACCTTTAGTGCCATATAGATGCCACAGTTGCGGCGCAGCACAAAGCGCTGGTTGACAGCGAATAAATCTAGCTTTACCAAATGTCAAGGCTACAACAAGCATCAGAGTCAATGAAAAATCATACCTTTTTGATTTTTCTTAATGGAGGCATCACAGGATGGATGCAGAGCGTTCGCTGAAGCCTACAGATATCCTCAGACGTGCTCTTGTGCCTCTCAGCCACTGGGATCGGCTGTACAGTTGATTACACTAGAGATTCGCACCCTCTCAGTGAGGATCTGCTGAATTAGCCATCAAAGTGGGCGGGAAATACATACATGGCAGTCCGGGGATTAAGTAAATAGGGGTCAATACCAGCTTGGATCTTCAGACGGTGCTGGATTTGATATCCATCCGTTGCCTACAACAAAAATGTACTTGGATCCAAGGAGACTGCAGTGGATGCAAAATGGTACTGTTTGTAGTGTGAGGGAGGGAGCGAGACACCAAGGGAGCATTGGGAAAAGGGACGTTGTCGTTGGGTGTCGTATAACCTGGTTCTGTTGGCAAGGAATCATTTTGAGCTATGTCAAGTAGCAAATAAAGATCTTGTTGCATGGAATATTGTAGGAATGGCTGACCACGGAACATACGGAAGGATTGGTTGATGTAGAGGCCTGTGACACAGCTAAAATGTAGGGGGACAATACGCCTTCCTAGGAGTTCCGGACATGTTCTTCAAAGGCAAATAAGTTGTCATTAGTGTATAGCATTTGTTGTAGATGAACAAGCATATGTACCATGGGGGGATTGTGGCTACAAGAGTTTCGGTCAGACAAAAGGACAGAAAGTAGGAATACGCACTTTACAGTGTGCAGCCCAGCCACAAACCTGGAACCATGTGTAGGAGTGGTTGCTGGCGGCGGGGTAGCTCAGATAATGGTGTAGACTAGTGTGTTCGGTTCATGAGATGGTATTCAACAAAAAAAAGAGGATATAAGAACAAGGGAGAGGGGAGGAAGAAAGGAAACAAGAGAGAAATATCACAGGCAGAATTTCGGTCAGACGATTGCTACCCTCCTTCCAAATCGGGTAAGATCCTGATTAGAAACCACATGGGTCGACCCAAAACATATATCACAGAGCAATCTAGGCTTGATGCCAACCGGCAAAAAAGCAACCACAGCTACACCAGGTACATATGTCAGTCATTTTAGGAAGCTCACGAACTGATGGTCTGTTTTCATCAAGGAACTGAGAGAGCATTTGTGAAAAATGCAAGGTTGCGTATCGAAACTCAAAGAAAAAGAGGTGAGTCATAATGTTATCGAATCTAGGATTAAGCTGACAGTTTCTACAGGGATGTACGCCATGTAGGTGGCAGTTGTGCTCTGGAATTGCAAAATCCATCAGAGGGGTGGGTCTGCTTGATGTTTAGGAGCAACGAGTCTCTAACTACAATTATCTAGGTGCTCCAATACCACAGAGAGTCTGTCAAAAATCGACCCAATGATTGCACTCAGCGCTCAGGCTCACAGTATTGAATTAGATTTCAAGAAGTACATCAATACCAACCCTGTGGCATACACCAGATCCTTAATGCGGAAGTATTTCTCTGACCACACATATCAGGGACGTATAGATGTGTTCACCATACCCTTGGACCGACTTTATGAGTGGCATCATTCTTATGACAAGGTGCTGGCTGAAGTACTCCAAGTTGAGGGATGTACTCCGAGGAGGGACACCATGCAAGAGGCGGGTCAGCCGCTATCTGACGCTATCACGTACCTTGAAGATATTTGGTGCTCGGTAATTGAGGGGCCGGCCGTTCTTTGCACCTGCGTATAATAAGAAGGTTTTGGCATGGCAATGGGCTATGTAGTATTTACTTCATCAAACATGTACATTGTTTGTGTCACTTCTGGTGATTTCTGAGTATCTGTCTCTTAATTCAGTCAGATGCTACTGGTATCAAACGGTATATATTTTTTTCATGTAGCGAGAGTTTCAGAGACATGTAAACGACGCGAGAGTGAGCCAAGACCTTGACAAAGCCAGTACCATTACGTTTCCCTGCCTTCCATTAGTTGCTTGGTGCGATGACTAAAGTAAACTTGTCAGTGTCAACAAATGGTTACCATATCGAATAATCTTACCAATTCAGGGCAGGAATGCCACCCTGCCACCTTTGATAGCAACGTTCAGGCAGATGCAACCTACCTGAATCGACGGTACCCTGCAGTAGATGGAGTGACTGACTCCAATCACAAGGGCAGCGGTTGGCTCCCTAATTATTGTTTTGAAAAGAGACCAATAAATATACGATTGCAAAACTTACCAGCCCGCATAGATCCCAACGTCAAGACCGCAAGTGACCAAGTAATAAGGACCCCTTTGAGTAGGATTGGGGACATGGTAGTTGTAGTCCTGTGGGACAACGATGGCATTGGTGGGGAGTGGTCTGAAGGGGATCTCTCCACTGGGACCCATGGGAGCGCTTGTGGTGGAAATGGGCACAGGGGTGGGAGGCAGAGGCAGAGGGACTGAAAACACAGGCGCTGGCACCGCAGCAGGATCCGGAATCCATGGGGACAGATCGGGAGGGGTAGCGCTACACCTTAAGCTGATGCAAGGAGCAGGTTCCACCAATGGGCTGCCCCAGAACCTTTCGACGCTCTCAGTATTGACTTGAGCAGCTGGCACTGCAGGCGGCGACAGGTGGACGGGGGCACGACCTGCTGTATTGCCTGCAGAGAGGTGGGACATGATCTGGGCAAATTTCCCGTGCTGATCAGCATTCAGCTGGAGGGCACCGACTAGGGCCACAAGGACTGATATGACTTCCATTATGAGCCGTACAAATGGCAAACGAGTGGTACTTACAGGCATCATCAGCACTGGTGGCAGCATTGGAGCGGTGGTCTGTCATTAGGGATGTTCAATGTGGTGTTTGTAGGTGATTTGGGTTATGCTTTTGACCAGGTTGGCTGGAGCTTATTTACAACTGTACAGTTGTAGCCAGCCTCTGACAGCATACCAAGGGTATAGTGAAAAAAAATTAAGACATAATAAAGAAATAAATTGAAGTCCCTTACAGTTGGGCCAGCCAGCATCTCCTCATTGCGTTCCGAGCTTCAAAATGTCAAGTAGCATAGAAATAAATGATAGTATGGATAGAGGACAAGAAAGGTGCATCATCACGCTCTATTTTCGGAAATATCAATAACATATGATTTGTCATTTAGGGATGACATGGCAAATTCCCCAGAGCATGACACCGAGTATGATGGCGCCCCAATTGTGCTGCCGTCATTCCCCAAAGGATGGGTGAAGGGCTCTCGTCTTGCTCTTCTCGAATATTTCCAGATATCTTTTGCCTACTGTCACGCTCAAAGTGTCACTTCCGGAAAAGATTACACTCTTATCATTACAAATGCCTATCTTTGCACATACTATTGGGATGACCCCTTGACAAAAGAGCCAACGGAACCTCCACCTCCCCCCCATTTGGAAGCTTTAACACCGCGGAGGAAGGCTCTGAAAGCTGCGAAAATTGCTCAAATTACAGCAGTATGTTTTCTATTTAATAAAGCATCACGTTTCTGAAATTATCTATCCAGAGCATTTACAATTGGCTTGACTATCGATGGAAGCACCCCAAGTCCGGCTTAGATCCCATTCCTACCAACCAGTGAAATTCGAAAGTCAACGACCCACTGCACCTTCTCTTGTGTAATGTTGTAGGTCTCAATATCGGACATTCCTGAGTGCTCACAGCAGCCGAACGTTGGGTGAAGGAGCATTCCAAAGCGGTCAAGACGAATGTAGACACTAACATCAGAGTGCAAGGGAGAACGTGAGTGGGGGCTGCAGCTGCTTACACGGATACCCAGTTTGCAGCTCTTCCTGCTGAGGAGAGGGAGAAGTATGAGGCATTGGCCAAAGAGGAGGGAAGACTAGCTCACGAGGAGAAGCTGTGCACGATTGCAAATGCCAGTGAACTGCTGAGTCCCTCGGAGGCCCAACGGTGAGTATCTTGGGGGCTTGATGCTTTTGTCGTGCTAATGATATGATGTTTAGCGCTATTGACCGCCTTCCTTCAACCCTTGGACTGTTTTTGAAGAAGCTGGGGTCAGCGCTTGGCTTCCATGCCTGCTTATACCTTGCGGTGACGAGGTTGACTTGGGGCAGCCGCGTAACTGGCAGCAGCATAGCATCACCAACACCAACTACCAACTAACACTACCACACCCTGAGTCTCTCTTTATAGTGTGGAGGGGAGCAAGTATTTTAATCCAACTTGTACCCCGACAATATCACCCTTGACTACCTAGAGCTCGCTCTATGGTACAGCTTCCACAGCTGATTTCTTTGTACCCCTGTCTTGGAGCTTTTAACAAGAGAGTGCGCTTTACAGAACAACTCTCAAGGCAAACAATACTTTTGGTGTCCCCCTGTTATACTTCGTCTATATGAGCTCGCTTGATGCCCTCGGCACTACACAAGCGGTTACTCTCGGAACCTTGTTCAATACGCACCCCTGCAAGTCCTCACACACAGTGCGCTCGCTCTAGATGACGGTGCCGCGAGGTCTAACTGCACACACCTACTACACGACTTTGTGCAGTCCCCAGAACAGCCCAAGCTGGCTGATTCCCTTGCTTTACTTCCTTACTGCCTTCGCTACCTTCACCCCACTAAACCTGCACCTGAACGGAACAGAGTCCTTCTTTCTGTACTTTCCTGACTGAGGAACCACCTGCAAATGTTGATGCCTGCACGCTTTTGAGGTGTCAGCTGGTTTTCCCTTTTGTGCAGGCCCCAATATGGGGTATCTTCTCAGAAACCGGTCTCTGGCTCTATTCTCTTTTGAAGCTCGCTAACTTGTCTTAGTTCGACTGAGCTTCAAAGCCACTAACTCTTACACGTGCAACAAGTTCAGAGTCTAACTGAAAGTTCTTATTACTATATGTGGGGGGTTTGTAACTTAAGTTCTTTTTCTATGTAGCTATGGTATTTATATTGATATACATGCCTGATTACTGAGATTGATACAGGTAAATGTCCGTCAGTGCTCGGCTGATAAGTCCTAGGCCGAAACGATGGAGCTCGCTTGACACACTCCACTATATCCGTTTTTGGTAGCCTCAAAGTCAAACAGCGCGTGTCCAGGTCATAGGGCAACCTACGGACTCATATGCCCTCAGCGATTCCTCCTCGATTATTAGTAAATGATCTGCCTTGGATTCCAGACCTGAGCTGGATGACAGTCTTCTATGTCTGGACTCGAAGCCTCCGAAGTCTTTTGGGTTTGCTGCCTGCACGCTAATCCTTCGGCCGACGGCTGTTGTTAAGTTGCCGCGCGGCAGTCCCCGTATCGTTAGCGCTCCCGATAGCATCACTGCTTGCTTCTGGTTGCATGCGTCATAGATCACCAACGTTCGGCAATCTTCATTAATTAACCCACGGTCCGGGTACCAGCGCATCCTGCCCTTCCATGGACATTCCTACTGCTAGTCGGTTCTGCTCGTCGTCCTCCATGCTGTGATGGCCCCCAAGGTGCCATACACAGGTGGAGTTCTGCAAGCTCTGTTGCTAGGTACGTCGGTGTGTCACATGCAAGGGTGACCTTACTGTCCCTTCTGCTGCTTACAGAGGGGAATGTCTGCCCGTGCTCCGTGCATACTGGTACTTGGTCTTAACGCCGTATTTTGCAAAATTACATGTATGTACCACAGTGGGGCGTGACAGCAGGTCCTGAACCACGGAAAGGTGGACAACTTAACGTCCTCTCATACGTACCTTTCCCAACGATTCATGACAGATCCTGACTGAAATACTATCAGACTCCACGCAGGAGTGGATTGCTCGCCGTGACCTCTAGAATTCCCCGAGGCGATGCCTGGCCACTACGTGATGAGTGCGAGGCTGTTCGAACAGTTTGTCGAGACGTGCTACTGTAAGTCTTTCCTCGTCGGTATACCAGGGTCAAAGCTCACGAATATATTAATTGTAGCTGACAATGACAAGCTTGCGAGATCTCTCCCCCCTGAAGAGTTGGCCGCATACCCCACATCAGCATGTGTGCCTATCGAGGAAGTCATGGACTTGCAAGAAACCAGCCCACAAGCCAAATGAGTTCACGACGAAGTGGAGGATGCAGAGGGGGACGAGCATCCACAGAAGAAAAAGAAAAATGCAGGGAAAAAGAAATCGGGAAAACAAGATACCAAGGGTACAAAGAAAGTGGCCAAGAATAAAAAGGGCTTGGATGCATTGATAAGTAATTCCCCCCCCATCTTGCAAAATGAACCACTTCCAACTACGGTGAACGACCCTCTCCCCGCCAATGAACCTCTGCCCACAAACGGTCTCGTGTCCAGCCATCCCCTTGCAGATATGACTAACGATACAGTCATCCCTGATTCTGAGGGAAAGACTATGATGTCGTTTATGCTCAATAATATTGATCCAGCTCTATGGGACATGGAGCAGTATCGTGAAAGTCATCCAGTCTCTCCGACGACAGCCTTTCCCAGCGCCGCTACATCGTTTGGTGATGTGGCACCCATTTCGGGTCCTAATGACAACCCGAATCCGTTCAAAGTCTCTCCTGAGCATCCTGACACTTTCCTTTTTGGCTCTTCCCCAGTCTGCATGGCCCAACTCTCGTCACCCATCCCTGATTCTGTTGACACTACCGACACCGCTTTGCCACCATCTCCGCAACCTTCGGTATTCAATCAGGCGGAGTCCGCATGCCCATCTGATGCCTTGTTACTCGAAAGCAAGTGCTGGCCTGAGTGGTACGTTTGGATTTGTAGGATGATTGATGCCCTGGAGCTGCTGGGTCAGTGGAGCATGATTACCATGTACCTGACTTTGCTTGAGGGTCGAAATGGCTGGGATTTGAATAATCCCAAGTCTGATGTTCTTGCCTTGACACTCCGGCCGGATTGGCTTTCGCACTGGATTCAATGTGGGCAGAAAGCGGTACCTCATTGCCAATTGAAGGATCTGACGATGATGAATGAGGAATGGTGGGCTTTTTGGAAGAGCCTGCAGCCGGCATGGAGGGATATACATGGAGTTAAGGGTCCACTAAGCGCTAGTTGCCGTGGCAGTGCTGTTAGAGGGGAATGGGGAGAAATGAGCAAGCATGGTGTCAATGGGGTCATTACCACAGTTGCAGGGCTTGTGTTTTGGGGTTTACTCGCATTGGGGGGCACTTGACACCAGAAGGACATCTGGGAGAATGCGGTGGAGGACACGAAGTGGGTTCTACAATGTATGACATCAGTTTAGAACCATACTCTCTCTTGGAAGAATTTTCGTATGTAGATAGTCTTGTTGGTTTATTTGCATCTTTGTATTTTATTTACATAGTAATAATGGAGTTCTCGTGTGCATGTGCAAGAAAAACAGATGAAAATATTCATGGAAATGTTACATGTAACATATGGCTTGTATGACAACTGGCTTTGTGAACTGAGACCTGGATTTGATGCAAACGGAATGATTCCGTTATTTGAATAAAATATATTACAACTGGGTTTCTGAACCAAGATCCGGATTTGATGTAAATGGGATGATTTCATCATTTGGCAGATCCATGAAAAATTGCAAGTAATCCTGTACCAAATGAAATTTTCGCCCATCCTGTGCCCAATAGGGTATGCATACAAGCCCAATAAATTTCTAGTGCCCTGCCTGAAAGAGGTGTGGTGGCAGTGCTGCTAACTAGCCTCAAAAAGGCTTCTGCTTGAATGCTAATTAGCATTGAAAATGTGTCAAATCCTACAGCATGGCCTGATAGGTTTGATTGACTCAAGGAACAATCTGTCCCAGGTGACCCATTGCACCATATCATTGGTCAGCGAGGCAGTCGCAGGAGCGTTGAGGGCAGTGGGAGTGCTGGCTGTGGCAGGCAGACATGGACTGTGAATGGCACAGGATGTTCTGTGGACGTAAATGACATAGATTTCCTCACTGGGGAGCTGGGTTTCCTCCACTACCATCACTGTCTCTGGACAAGCCCTACTGTGGCGCAAAGGAGTGTTAAAGTGCGGGCTTTCCTGGCACAGCACGTCGTCAAGGGTTGAAATTTCCCGGAACGAGAGATCATCACCCCCCCCCCCCCCCTTACACAGAGGCAATGGGCGCAGTGGATGTGGAGACGGTGAAACGGCTGTGGTCTATATCTCTAAGGACTCGCCCTGCCCATCCTCCATGCACCAAAATATGCATCAGGGCTTCACCTGCATTTTAAATATGAATACAGGATGTGCATGCACACAAGGCCCAGACTTCACAGCTTACCTATTGATGCTCTCGAGACAGAGACATTGTACTCTATATGGGGGTGTTCCAGCCTGTCAGCACCCTGCATGGAGATATAAACATTAATTTTGCCACTGGAAATCCAATGAGTAGCCAATCCTTTCCCTGGGAGCCACATACATACCACATTCCCATAGCTGGACTGTCTACACCACTCTCCACAAATTCCCCCTGCTTTTCCAGTTCATCACCCCCCGACTCTTGCATGTATCCAGTTGAAAGCCCATGTGGACCATGAGTTAGGAAGAGATTCCCCGGGAGCGCTGAGAGACCAGCTTGATCAGCGGTCGCTTGGGTCAGGTCTTGGCCAGGAGCGCCTGTGCTAGGTTGAAGAGGAGGTACATTTAAAAGTGCCCAGTTATGCTGGGCGTTGGCTTGCCTCATGGCTGGTACATCAACATGTCCTGGTTATTGAAAAGTCAGACTTTATAGTGAATTGTATGGTCAGCAGGACAGAATCACCTGGACTTAAGATGTCTTTTTTTTATTTTATTTTTATTTTTTTAGTAGAGCGTGTTCATTGAACTTAGTATCCTGCAATTAACCAAGTTAATCCAGGTTACTCACTTGAGAAGGGGGGCTTGCCCCAGGGATTTGTCCGAGTTGAGTTGCCATACCTAGAGGGTCTACAAGGGGAAATGCATGACACACCACTATACTTGTGAGTGTGGGACTCAGTGCTGGCCTCTCGGTCATCGCCAAAGCGGCACTATACCCACTAAAACCCCTCTCTGGCTAATCCAGTCCTCCAGTAGGCTTTTCTCATCATGAAGAGTGCCTCTCCATGTTGACAGAACCTTAGCTTTCATCATTGCTTTAGATCCGTACTGCAGCTTATTGACAAGCAGACGATCAATTGTTAGTCTTTTATTCATGGCCTCGATCCAAAGGTTCCAGTACTTGCTCCTCTGAGTGCCATTTCGTGGGGTCATCGTCACCCTGCTGGATTCTTCTCTGGCAATTTATCTTCCATATCAGATGTACAGTCTCTGTTGCTAAAATTCTATACAGTCTTGTTGCCAATGGGCTCACTTTCCCATTCTCTCCTCTAATTTGTAGAAGTGATGCCCCCAGAGCTACACCATAGGTGGGTGGGATCCATTCTAGGCCCTTCATCTCCCACAGTTCCCTTGCCAGACTCCAGAGCATGGACTGCCCTGTGATCTCACACTCTGTCAAGATGTGTTCCATTGTCTCTGGAACTTTGCAGCCTGGGCATTCGCCCCTCTGAGCATATTGGGGACTGAGGTGATCCCAGAAGGCACCAATCTTAAAGGTACCGTGTATAGCCTTCCATAGGAAGCCCCATATTGGTCTTGAGATATCTTTGTGTCTAATAGACTTCCACAGACTTGAGGGAGGGGGCTCAACTCCATTGATGTCCTCGACTGTCACCAAAACTTGTTGGACCATGGTACATGTAGTTTCCCTTTCTTTCTTTCATTCCTTTCTTTTGCTGTATATGTCTGTAGGCCTGGCTCTGGGAGATTTCAGATAGTCTCGCCCCTTCCACGGTAAACTCCCGATTTATTTCAACGTTTGCCGGTGTTGCCTCGCTAGCATCCAACAGTGTGCCCTTTTCCGCTAGCATGTCCACACCTTCATTCCCTTCGTCACCGTTATGTCCCTTTGTCCACTGGAAGAAGACTGGGGTCCCTCATTTTCTTAGTGCAGCTGCGGTTGCTTTCCAAATATCACTGTTGGACACACCTATCCAGCCATTGCTTTCCCAGCGTTTCAGGTGGAAGCATAAACCTTTGATCACATATTTAGAGTCTGAGATAGTTGTGATAGCTTCATCATTGATCGCTGCAAGCACTCTTTTGAGTACTGCTCATATCTCAGCTACATTGTTCGTCTGGTATGGCCCTGGCAGCCGTACATGGATGTTTCTTTCGTCACCATCCCCAAACCAGATGCCTGCCCCAGCGCATGCATTTGCTGTGCTGTTGTCATATGCACTACCATCTGTGTATGCAATTGATATGGTAACAGGCCCGCCTTCTGGTCCCATAGCAATTGTATATCTCTGTGCCAGTTGGGACTGACACCTCACCACCAGATGTGAAAATCTTTATGCCCTCTGTCAGTGAATTCTCCCTATCGATGTCTGGGTTGAAGTGTAGCAAGCCATTCTCTTGCTTTGCCATTTTGTTCTGATGTTTCATCTCGTCCATCAAGCTCAGACCATCATCTTGATCCAGTCGACAAGGGTCCCACTTTTCCACCAGGCAGTCTAGTAAGTACTTAGCCTTTTGTGTGCACTTATGTGGATTCTCGCATCCCCTGTTGCACCTGTCGTTGCGACACTCCTCACACCCACAGTTTTTCCGGGTTTTGTGTGCTTGGCTTCCAAGCCGTCTAGCCATAGCTTCTGCATCACCCGCCATCTCTACCTGGTGAACATCCATTAGACAATGGCACACTTGTGACCCATATCGTTTCTGCTTGGTCATTTTCAGGCCCACATGATGCCATATCGGGATTTGCCGACGCACCTCTTGGGATGGCGTCAGCATGTCCAATCTGACGTTGAATGCAGTTGCGACCCGTAGCATATCTGCAATGTGCCATGGCATTTGTGTATTTGGTCGCACATTAACTGACCATGTCTGCAGGAAGGTGTTTGCCATAGCGGCAGATTGTGGTGTTCCTTTATGGATATGCCTATTAATTATCGCATCTTTAACATATGCAGCTTTTGGTTGGCTTTCGTCTAGGCATAGGTATGACTTCAGTTTCATAACTTCAATTGCCTGATTTCTCATTGCAATATCTAGCACTTGCAGACCACCATCTCTGATGCTCGCAGCGAGTATTGTCTTGTTCACCAGTGCCTTTCCTTGGTTGTCCCAGGCGAAATCGCCTATCATCTTCTGCAGTTGTGTGAGCACTGCCTCTGGCATGCCCTGTGCTCGTGTGAGGAATTGTGTCATGCCCCCGGCGTACATCTGAATAAGTAGTCGTCGTCCTCCTATTGTCGGGTGGGTTCTTTCCCATGTATCAAACTTTTCCTGTAGTTTATCCAGGATTGGGGACCATGGTGCTGCCATGTCCACATTGTTACCTATGAAGGCACCCAGGATTCGAACTGTGTCCCCATTGCTCACTATATGGATCATCATAGGGATGGGTTCATGCTCAGGGCTTATCTTCCTTGTTGTGATGAGCGTATCTCAGTATTCTGGTGACCCAATTGGTATGACTTTCGTTTTTTCTATGTTAAACTTGGCTCCTGATGCTCGACACCAGGTATCCAATATGTCTTTCAGTTCAGTCCAGCGGTCATTCTTCAACAGGTACACTGTCGTGTTGTTGGCAAAAAGCATTGCTATCAACTTGTCGTGCATGTTTGGAACTCAGTACCCTTCCAGATTTGAGGCTTGGAGCATCTGTGCAAGGGGCTCAGTTGAAAAGCAGGCAGGACAATGGGTCACCCTGTCGCATGCCTCTCATCACTTTAAAGGATGAGCTCTTCTCTCCATTTATAATCACTATGGATTCTGCTTCCTCATAGAGGTGTCACACTGTATCTATAAAGACAGCTGGTAGTTTCATCTCTTTCATTACTTTCCAGAGGTAATCGTGCTTTATCTTATCATAGGCTTTCTCCTGATTGAGGGCAACTATCACACCATCAATCTCCTCAGCTTCCACATAATGTATCATGTCTTTGGCCAGGTCTATTTGGTCAAAGATACTTCGTCCCTTGATGAAGCCTGCCTGATCTGGGTGTATGAGGCCTCTTGCAACACTGGCTAACCTGTTCGCTAGGGCTTTGGTCATTATTTTATAGTCTGCGTTCAAGAGGGTTATAGGCTGATAGTTTGTGATATCTCTCTTGTCTTTCTTTTTATACAGAGGACAGATCCACCCATCACAGAATCCTGTCCCCTCAATGACTCCATGTATTTCAATGTCATTAAACACTTGCCATAGGATCTTGACAATATTCACTCTCTCAGTATCATCGTCGTTGTGGAGGAATCTATTGTACAACAGTAGCCAAAATTCATATGGTAGTCCATCAATACCTGCTGCTTTGCCCTTCGCTGCAGTTTTTAGTGCTTCCAAGATTTCCTCATATGGCAGTACATCTCCCAGGGACTCAAAGTCAACCTGGGCTGTCCGACACTGAATTCCTTCTAAAACTGTGGCTGTAGCCATCTGTGTCATAACTTCAGGCTCATCAGGAAAGGTTTTTGATCCTGAAGGTCGTTATAGAATCCTCATGCAGCTTCTGCCATCAGGTCAGACCTTTTAAGGTACATGGGGGGGTTGCTTCCAGGTTTGCGCAACTCTTGTATAGTGTCTCTAGGTGAGCTCATGTTCCCAATGTTCATCCAGTACTTACTAACTGTTTCCATTTCAAGCTTAGCTCTCACTAGATTAGAAGTCTGGTGCCATTCATTTATTTCTCACTGCAATTGCATTATTTTCTGCTGGAGGAGGGTGGCAGTGACAAGCTTCTCATCCTCCTGCAGTGTGTTATCACATAATGTTGCGTTGAGGTTGGCTTGCAATGCCTCCATCCTGGCTCATTTCACAGGTAAGCTTCATCTTGCATACCGTCTCATTATGCTGATTATTTTCTCTTTTCCCCTAGCATACACTAGTTGGGGACTGTTTTCAGCATCTCTTGTTTGTGGGAGCCTTCGCAGTTCAATGGCCATCTCCTTGATGACCTCATCTGCTTCTTTGAGTGCCTTCTCATTATGCAGCAGATGGAGTGGCAGTGTCCAGTGACCCTTCCCCACATACAGTGCCTTTGGGTGGGTGATTCTTACAGAGACAACTCGGTGGTCCGTCCCCACTGGCAGGTTTCGAATATCCCATTCATTACAATTCCCTAATGGTTTCGTGGATACATATATTCGGTCAATACAGGATCAGGAAAATTTTCCTGACATCTGTGTAAATGAGAAGTCTTTCATTCCCTCATGCGTTTCCCTCCATCCATCGTGCAGCTTGAGCTTGGTGTGGAATTCTTGAAAGGCTGCAACTATTGCCTTATTATCACTATGAACTGGGAGCCTATCTATGGCATCCTCCACAAAATTGAAGTCGCCGCTCATCCCATCTGGGTTAGGGAGGTTGAGGTCTGCCCACATTGCCATCAGTGCTTCCCACATTTCTTTATTTTCCTTCTCACTATTGGGCACATATATTGCAAGCCAGGTGAAAGTTGTGCCAGCATGCCATGGAGCTTGTACTAGCAGAGCTCATCCCAGTATCAGTTCAGTTGTCTTTGCCTCTGCCGTCTTGACTAAGTCTTTGTTCAAGACTATTGCTACTCCCGATTTCCCTGTGGCATTTTCCTCGCATGCAGAAAAGTGTATGCTTAGGTGTTTTCCATACAATGTGTGGATGGTGTTTGCATAATCTTCAGACAGGTGGGTCTCTTGTAATGTCAGGATGCTTATGCGCTTCTGCTTCATCATCAGTGCAATGTCTGACCATTTGCTTCTCTCTACGACTTGGGATCCTTGCCCCTTCATATTTAGTGATTCAACTATCCACCAAGCTTTTGTTTGCTTGCTGCCTCCTTTTTTCTCTGTACGTTGTTGTTCATTTGCTGGGTCTTGTGACAATGTGTCATGCATTTGGCTTAGTTGTGTATCTTGGTCTGCTTGCTGTGTCATGGCCTGCTGCCTTTTATTTCAACATCTCATGTTCTGTACAGGGCTTGTCAGTTGTGTGTCAACCATAACCCTTCCGCTTGATGTGCTTTGTGCAGGTCTCCTGCTTGTTCTGTGGTTGGTGTTATCCATACCCACTGTATTCCATCTTTGGGTCAGGGTATATTGGGTATCGGTTTGGGGTGTCATAGGTTCATCTCCATTGTGTCCATCTCCCCCACTAAGGACCCTTTCTCATAGGGATATCAGGACTGGATCACCCATCGTACCCTGGGTGAGAGTTTCCTGACTCGTTGTTGCCTCAAAGTCGATCACACTCTCAGACCCCCCTTCTGGAGGAGAAAGATCCCCGCCTTCAGAGGGGGTTTGCCAGTCGCAGCCAGCTTGGGTGGTCACAGGCACCAGCAGGTGTAGTCTGTTATTCATATCTGTTGTAATTTCCATGGGTGTAGAGTTGTAGCCATTTTAGGGCTTTTGGTGTAAAGGTTCTTTGAGGTTTTACCATACATTTTCTTATAAATAATTCTCTCTTCCCACCCCAAAGGTATGAGAGTTGTGCTCGAGTGAGTGAGGAATACAGATGTCTGTATATTTCAGTGTCTCGCTTGACTAATGAACAGTTCGTACTACATGACTACTGAGCATCTGTTATAATTCCCTGAACGTCCACCACGACCTCCCCTAGACTTAGCCTTTCCTCTCTGTACTGTAGTGTCACGAGGTCATTTGAGAACATCCCCCAGACATTCCTTCAATGGGCAGAGCGAGGTGGGGTGGCTCTCCCCCTTGCATCCCTTGCAGAAGAAGGGGATGTCAATGACTCTAGCTATTCCCCTGAAGCCCGATCCACTCCTAATAGGAAAGGCGCTCTTCAAGGCAGAAAGCCACTGCAGGTGGAAGGATGGAACCTTCATTGGGTGGACAATCCATATGTTCCACACCTGTCTTCCCAGCTCTCCTTTTCGTCCTTCAACCCAGATCCCTCTAGCTTCGAGCGAGAGGATAATGAGCAATGGGATATCATTAGTCAGGAAGGAGGGATCGATAGCATCATGATGGTTTGACAGAAAAGACCAGATGGCAGCTGACACATATAGCTGGTCCTTGATCAGTTTCTCCACCATCTTCTGGCCATTCTCATTGTGAGGTGCATTAAGCCCATCGATCATGAAGATGAAGTCTGTGATGAAATCGTCGGTGTCAAGAATCTGGTAGGAATTGAGGTTTGTAGGGATGAAACCTTTGTGAAGGATTTTAGCTTTCATTTTGTGCCTGAGGCCTCAGATGTAGAAAGTAAAGGGCATCCCGGTATGGTCGGTAATGAACTTTTGCACCATGGGAGGGAGCAGGCCCTTCACATGGTACGAGGGAGGGGGGCAGGGCGGCACGATCTGCAGGTGGAGCTCCTGGTTTGGAAAGAAAGCTCTGAGCACTGCACCCAGCCTGGCTTCTGTGGCATAAGTGAGATTCCGATATTCTAGGCCCCAGACCACGGCCAGAATGTTGCCTGGTTGCCTGGTACTGAATAGGGCCGCCACCTGTGATGAGTCGTAATTGTGGAAGACATGTTGGGGCAGGATGGAGTGTGGTCCAAAAGGCCCATGAACATCAGTGAGGATGGTTACCAAAGATTCGTTCCTCGATGCAGGGGGGGTGGATTGGTTTGACATTGTCGTCGGCACAAACATCATGGCTAGGTCTTGGGCAGGCAGGGACGTGAGCATGGATGTATTTCCTGGAAGCATGGTAGCTGGTGGCGCAGTAGGGGCTAGCGCTGACTGCATTTGGTTCAGTGGGAGTGGGGGAGCAGGGGCAGCACCATCGTCTTCCGCTCCTGGGAGTCGTCTTACGAATGGGTCGACAGGTCCAGTGGGAAGCTCCCCAGCAGCCTGCCAGGCTGCCAGTTGTGGTGCTTTGACAACTAGGGTCCATGGGGCAACAGCAATCTTCATAGTGTCATTGTTGCTCTCTTCCTGTTGTTCGGTATCCTCCTCATCCAGGGGGGGTGTGCTCTATAGTTGGTTGAATGTTGTTGTGTTACTGTGAAGGTTTGGTACACGCACCTGGAAGTCATCCTCCTCATGATCATCTAAGAGTTCATCCTTGTACTCGTCACTTCCTTTCTCCTCCTGCTTGGCTTTCTTTGAGAGTGGTTCATCCTGGACAAAGAGGGGCAGGAAGGGATTTGGTCCCAGGGTGAAGGCAGGTTTGTCCTCGATAGTCTTGGATTTCCATTTGTGAAGGCAGGCAGCATTCCCGGTGGGGGTCACAGTCACATTGTCTATGTCAGAGTCCCCAACTTGGCTCCCACTAGGGGTGGTGGGATTTGCGTCCTTGTCCAATGCCGGCATCACGTGCCCTTGTTCCAGGGACTGGAAAGTGTTTCCCTTAGTTTAGAGGGTACATCATATTGTAGAACGATGCTAGACTTACTTTAGCAGTGCTATCAAGGCCTTCATCCTTGCCTACTTCAGTTCCTTGGACAGATTCAACCTCGACTTCCATCTGAACATCGGAGGCGTCTGCTTGGGGGGGCTGTTCCACATCCTTCTCAGTACACTAGGGGACCATTACAGATTGTTCTGCATGAACCTTGTCCATTTCGACGTCACTTTCCTCCTGTGGGGCAGGAGCTTTCTTCGTATTCACCATCTTCAGACCTCTCCCTCCTTTCTTGGGAGCAGTTGTTGCTTTGGCCTTGGAGACCAGGGCACTGGTTTTTCCAGGGATCGAGGTTCAAGCCTTGGCACCTGCAGAACCGGATTAGTTGTTCATGACGGGGGATTTGTTGACTACTGAGGCCATGCTTTGGCCACAAGTGACGGTACCAGTGAGGTGGGATTGGTTGGACATTTTGTGTGAGGAGTGTCGGTGATGATTAGGTCTGTGTTTCTTTTGAGGATTTTGTTTGCGGGTCTTCATCCATGTCGGTTGGAAGTATTTATGTATAAACACTGGTCGGACCAGGGTAGAGAAGATTAGAAGCCCATTCTTCCAGATTTGGTTAGCTTATTGCTTTGTCAGTGGCATCCTGTGCTACGTGTGTCGCCGTCGCTGGATCGTAGTGCTGGGGAAGTGAGCATTTTTGGGTTCTTATACTGGCCCAGCAGCTTGTCCTTAGTGGCATCATTGGCACCACCATCGTTTGTCTTGTCGTCGTTCGTCTATGGTTCTTGGGAGGGCTAGCAGATGGGACGGTTGGTAGTGCCACTTCTAGCCATTTGTTCGTTTGTGACGCATGATGCATCACATGCTACCTTTGTTCATCCATTCCTAGTAAGGTCTTGGCATTCTGTTCCTTTGTGTTTCTTCACCTGGGCCTCACACATGATAATCAAATGTCATTCTATTACTGTTTTTGACTGCTTCATCCTTTGTTCTCTGTCCTTGGCATGCTTGGCATCCAGGTGATTCCATCAGACCACGATATTTTTATCCACACCACTCTTGAATTGTGGTGAATCGACATTTTTATCAGTAGTGTATCTGCCCTACTGTTATGTTGTAGTTTCGTGTTCACCGCTGGCTTGTCACTATGAAGGGGGGCTGGGTGTGCATTCCTCTAACCACGTATTTCTGTGGATTAGACCTTGTCTGCCACGTCACAGATCCATCCGAAACGACCATCTCACATGGAGATGGTGGTGGTTTCAGATCAAGGAGGCCCCTGGACTTAGGATGTCTTCGTTGCATGACTCATCTTCGTTCATATCAGACAAACTGTCTGAAGAATGTCCTTCAGTTGTGGCAGCATTCTTGGAGTTATCGAGGTAGGCGCTCGGACGTGGTAACGGAAAGTGAAGCTCGAGAGGAAATTGAGAGCGACGTTGTCTGTCTGTATAGAACAACGTATCGTTAATCTCAGCTGTTGGTAAAAAGCTGTATTAGGTACCTGTATAGAACAACGTATCGTTACTATAATATGATAAGTAATGTGCCAGGACGAATATACGTAGAGGTACTCACATCTCAGCTGTTGGTAAAAAGCTGAGATGTGAGGCTGTGCATTGTCAACGAAAAAGGAAAGTAAATATCAAATACGTAGTCCGTGTGTGTCTTGTACTGCTACTACATCTAACAAGCATACCGAACCCGCTGTTTATAATTACACACCTTCTGTGAACATCAATGTGAATGGACGTGCCATGAAAGAATTTGGATAAGCCTACCATAGTTATCAGAACCCCCACTCTCGCTACCATCGCTATCCAGCAGATAGCTTGCAATCGTCAATGATGCATTAGGATTGTCATTGGGGGTGTCTTCCCCAGTAGCTGCCTGTGGATCGCTGGGCCGCAGAGCATTGGGCACTACACTGGTGGCTGCAACTGTCTTTCTGAATGAGTAGGGGTAGGTGGCAAAGAGTACGGTGTACCAGATTGGCGTTGTCTCTTGAATGCTAAGCCTATATCAGCCAAGTCTTCTTCTTCCAACCTTGCCTTGCATCTGACTGTCTTTGGGCTAGACAAGATGACCACCGGAAAAGGGGCCTGACACTGCAATGGAGGATCGCCTATGGTAACTGTGCCTCAGTACATTGAAAAAACCCACAAATTGTATTTGAAATACCTTCATGTCTGTGGCTTTGTGGCAATTGTGATAGTCGTCCTGTTCTTGTATGCTTGGCCAGCAACATGGTAGCCAAGGGTGCGTCAATCTCCTGCTTTGAACTCAAGGTCGAGAAAAGGAGACAGTCAGAACGACAGGGCATCAGAGTGGGTCGTACCCCTGTGTTTAGTCACAGAGTGTCACAGAACCTGGTGGTCGGTCACATCACACACTTTTTCAGAGAAGACTACATTTAATATCAATCTATGCGATCTATTTACACCTTAGTTTCAAGGTCCTTTGAACACCTATGCATTAGGAAATGTAAAATACCCAAGCAGAAGCGATCTGCAAAATCTGTGCTTGACCAAAACTCATCCTGTGCCAATGGTGGTTTTCCATGCTGCATCAGAAACCAGGCAAAGGCAATGGTGTATACACCGCAGTTGATGGAGTCATTCTGCCTAGGCACATTCTATGGAAGAACACAGGTGAGCATCCTTATGCCAGGAAATTTGAGAAAAACCTAACGTCGGATATTCTGAAGTGAAAAGGTGTTATGCTTCCAGATGTGGCATGCTCAAACTGTGACCAAAGTACCTAAGCGAGGGATGCAATGTTCAACACCAGTATTCATTTATTTTAAAATGGAACATACGTTGTATGTGTGCATTGCTGAGTGCTCACGCATCCCCAGACTATCATAGCACACTATTCTTGGGGTCCAGAGATTGAGATGGAACAGGAACCAATGGTTGTCTTCATGTATTGGGAGTATGAAGTCTGACTTGCCCAGTTTGGTGTAGGCCTGCATACATTGATAGGTCAATTCACACAGCTGTTTTTCAGGTACTTACCTTCATGATGTTCTTGTAGGCCTTACTTGCAGTGTTCACGGAGGTGAGCACCAAGGGTTCTGCAGTGCCCCATGAACAATACTCTTGACACAACAGCTCAAAGGTGACAGCAACAACACCGTCGTCAAGCCAGGATTTGCGGAGCTTGATCAACCTGCCCAGAGACTTTTTTCTAATGGGGTTGAGACTCCTTGGAAACACCAGCAAGATTCCGGATTGGTATCCAGCAGGGATGTCACACACTTCAGATTGTTAATAAGGTGACTAAGCTGGAATGGTACTTCCAAGCTCACCTGTAACAAATCGCATTGTGAGCCTTCGGTATTTTGGATGGCAACTAGAGGTTGCTGTTCCTTGAGGTAGCTCTGCAGTCCTGTCTTCATGTTATCTCGCCATTGGAACAGGTCCTCTATTGACTCCAGCTTGGGCTCTTCATCCTCGTCACACACTTCAATTACATCATTGCCAGAAGTGTTGGACACACCCACAGGTGACTCCGGCTTAGGCTCTTCTTCCTCATCACTAACATCAACTACATTGTTGCCGGCAGTGTTTGGTGCAGCCATGCAAGTTCCTGGCATGGGCTCTTCTTCCTCATCACTAATATCAACTACATCATTGCCAACAGCATGGGGCACAGCCATGGGCAGTGCTGGCATGGGATGTGTTGCCCCGCCAAGTTGCTGGTGTTTGGGTGGTTGCTCTGTATTATCACAGATGAGGGCGATGTCCATCTCGTCACCTGTGATGATCCGTAGGAGCAAGGGCGGTGCAGCACTAGTTGCAGTCAGCTCAATGACAATGTCAGCGGTTTTGTTGATAAGTTCCCTGTGATCGGTCACGTCGGACAAGGTTTCAACCTGCACGCGCTTTGATGTGAAAGGCCCATCTCCCGCAGATGCATCGGGTGTGCGTTTGTGGGTCAGAGGGTGCTTGATACCCCTGGCCAACCCTTCATCTGTTGGTTCTTGTGAGAAGGCTTCATGATTGATGAAATGATGGAAAGTGTCATCCAATTCACCTTCAACCAAATCCACCTCCAAGCAGCCCAGCTGCTCCACCAAGTCTGCAGTTCCTGTCGAACTGTCGGACATCAAATTTGGATCGTCTGCAGTTTCCTTCTCGCAACATAGTCTCTCCTCCAGCAATTCCATTTCAAGATCAAAACGTGCCCCTGGTGAAAGGCATTCAAGTTCTTCTTCCATCGGCCTGTCCACCTGCGCTCTGATGGCTGATTTGGAGTTTACCAACAATGTAGTCATGGTTGCTGCCAATCCTTCATCCGAGACACTCCAACAGTGGCTCAGTTCGACATTGGGGCTTACTTGCCATGTCGCTTGGCTAGTGCTTTTTGGGCCTCTAAGTAGCTGCCATCACTGTTGTCGTCATCATCATCTGCATCCTCTCCATCGTGTTGGATCTCTGAGTAGCCGCCAACACTGCGGTCTTCATCATCGTCTGTGTCCTCTCCGTGAGTATGTATCAAGGGAGGAGCCAGGGTAATGTCATCATCCAGTGCATATGTGCCAGGTGACAGTGTATGGATAGCTGTCTGTCTCTGCTTTTTGGACCTAGGTTGCACCACACTCCGGGAGCTATCATCGGATCCTTCATCAGTACTAATCTCTATTGGGCATAAACGCTTCCTGGGGAGCACAGGGTCATCTTCTTCCACTTCCAATCCCAAACTGGTCAGTCTCTCAGATTCAGATACTCCTGAGCCTTGGGCCCAACCTTGTCTTCGAGGACTGGGCATGGGCATTGGCTGCAGGTCGGCAGCCGGAGATTTCAGGTCCTCAGTCTCCGACAAGCTGGTCAGCAACAAGGAACTCCCAGACGAATCACTTTCTTCTCCTTCTCCAGGAATGTCTGCATAAGCAAGAATGGGCACCTCGGCTGGCAAATCTGCAAAGGCTGTCAGCTTGGGACACACAAACAAGTCTTCGAAACACAGCTTTGGCTCTCCTGATCCCAAATGGGATATCCCAAAAGAGGCTTTCCTCTGGACGACAGTTTTGCTTGTGCTGTTCCTGTTGTAGCTCTTTACCAAATGCTTGATCAAATGCTGACATCACATCACTGCAAAACCAGGTACGATGGAAGCGGTCTTCACTATTGAGAGCCTCGTAAAGGGTACAATCTTCAACTGACGCATGGTAGTCCAGGAGAGCCTGCCCAAACTGCTGTGCTGAGAACTTGGCAACAACATATATCTTGTATACGTTTTCACTCCCATTCAGACCAGTCAGCACAAGATGTTCATTCACCCAGGATACAAGCTCCCAATACTGTGAAAATGCAAATCATAGGTCATCCCAACATTGGTCTTGCCGTCGAGAGAGTGCAGGCAGATAGATCAGCAGGTTACCCAACGCACAGACATCTAAGAGGCCCTCTCTCGTTTCAATATCTGGCACATGGCCGTCATGCTCTGGGAGATCCAGTCAATCAATTGAATGAAATGTCATACTCAGAATGTACCTTCAAGGTTCTCACCTGCCATTATCACTTTTTTCCAGTAGGGCCATCAAATGGAGCAAAAGAACTCTCATGTCCTTGTGCTCGACATTTGTGATAGCCCAAGAGAGAAAGGCTGTATGAACCCAGCCCATCACCACCAAACATATCACTGAAGTGGGAAAGAAATGCTGTCCCCAGACTAGGGAATTGGACTCCATGGCCATGGCATGCAGTGTGTTTGGATGTTGAAACCTGTGCAACCAGTCCAAATGTATGAGTGAGGCTCTCGGGGGGGGGGAGTGCATTTCAAGTACATACCACAGTGTGCCCGGCTCGACCAACACAACCTCACATTGATATACATCAGGGTTGACTTTGCTATCTGCCTGGAAGTCTCGGACAAAGGTATCCCAGGTTTCACCCCTTTTGTCTTCCTGGCGCTTGCTGATTACAAACCAGATCTTGCGTCCCACGAGAGTTTGAATCTTAACTGCTGAACCACCAAAGTCAGAGTGAGGTGGGGTGATAGCACCGGCAACCAAAGCCAATCCCCAAGAGAGGGCAGCCACAGGGAATGGTGTGGCAAGGAGGTCACTGCCAATTGAGCGAGTGACCTTGCATGCCTCCAAATGGGAGGCCGCCTCACTGAAAAAGGTGAGTACACCTTAGGCATGGATAAGGGAGTGTGCCCTACTGGAACAATGGACTCTGGAGGGTAGTATCGGGCATGGGAAGGGTCAGAGCATTCAAGATCCGGCCTTTCTTGCCTTTCGAGCCCTCGTTCAGGACAGTTGAAGCATGGAGGTTATTATGACAGGGGGCCTGGCTGATCTGGGCGAGGCATCCATGACTTGCCATATGGGTTCTACCAGTAATCACATCGAAAGTGGGTAATCATCAGTGAAACAAAGAGAACTCATACCATGCACTTCAATTGGTGTCTCTAAATCACCCAGTTCTCTTGCAGTCCAAGGGTTCCATCCCCATTTTCTTGCATGCTGTGGAACACCGGTCACTAAGACACTCTGCTGCCAAAAAAGAGGTAGGATCTTGACTGTCTCTGAATACCGCATGTGCGCAATTCGAGACAAGGTGTCAGTGCAACCCAGCCAAGCCGGGTTTTCCCCTGGTGTGTCAGTTTGACACACAAGGAGCAACTCTAGGAGTTCTCTCTCAAAGGGATCCTTGCTCCAGAGGTCAGTCTCCAGGATACCCTCAGGGAGTCAGGCACTCATGGATGCCTTCAGACAATCAATCTCGCATTTGACCCATCTATTCTCTGAGACACTAAACACATCAACACAGACGGGAGAATTACATCTGTCAGTGAGGCGTGGATCAGGTGGCGGTGTGGAGGGATGATTGGAGGAGGTTGGCACACTCCGAAGACTCAATGACTGCTCAGCTTGTGCCAGGCAATGAACAGCACTCATAATGGGGCCTTTGGTGCGGTTAACCTGGAGGAATCCATGCCACCAGGCACTATCTTCATCGTTGCCACCATTATGTGCATATGCCAACAGCTCACTCTTAGACAACCTGAGTGGGGGAGGCTTGTGATGTGTGACCTGATTCAAACCTGAGGTGCTAACAGAGGTGAGAGGGGTGTCTGACTCATCGTCCTCAATAACACTCTTCTTGCTCTTTTTCTTGATCTTCCTCTTCCTTGGTGGGGGTTTCTCTGTGCTGGATACATCATCCAGTTCATCTGCCTTATCCTCAGCACTCTCCTTACTCCTTTTCTTAGTCTGGTTCTTCTTCTTTTGGGTGGGTTTCTCCTCTGATATGCCCTCCTGTTCATCCGCCCCGTCCTCAAGACTCTCCTTGGTCTTTTTCTTGGTCTTCTTCTTCTTCTTCGGGGTGGATTTCTCCTTGACTGATATGTCTTCTGGTTCGTCTTCCTCATCCTCAGTTATTGCAGTGGCATCCTGCATGCCACTGGGGGTGGAGGATGTGGTCTCCATGGCGGCTGCTGCGCCTGATACCACTGTAATTGAGGTGGTTCCAGACCCCTTTGGGTGCCTCAAGCATGCCGTGACATCAAACCATGGTGTCACATTGGGGACACCTGACACGCCTTCAATTTCTGCTTGATGTAAACAAAGAAAACAGCCAAGGCCATGCTCCACTTCAAACATTCCACTAGCAACACCTAATAGCAGAGACCAAAGACCTCTCTCAACGTTCCTAAGGACTGCTGGTTTATCTCTGTCATCAAAGCTACAAGAATACTATATGCGACTATGAATGGATGCCAAGGAGTCAAATATAACCACACCCACCAGCAAGGACTGCACCACAGGTGGAGCCATGTCTCGCTTCCACTTAAACAAAATAAGGGGAGATATAGTGACACATTGCAGTAAAGCCAATAGAGCCTCTTTATTTCCAGCAGCGGCGGTGCTAATACTGCCCTGGACTTGATGCCATACGTCGGTCATTCCATGGCTAACAGCGAACCTAGCCAGTGAGAACGGTCAGCGAAAGGGGCATATCATACATATAAATCATTTACATCTGTAGTTTACTCCCATAGGCTTCAGGGTCACCTCGAGTGTGGCGCATCCACCTTAACTGCCAGGCCACACCTTCAATAAGATGTAGCACCTTCTCCCAATAGCTCATGTGCCCATGGCGATTCCATGAGCATGTGGCCTGTAAGTCTTGCCAAAGGGCTTTCTGTTCAGTAGAAAGTTGGGTGCCTTCCAGAAGGCTTGGAAGTCCTGATTGAACGCGATGGCTGTCCTGAGAACGGATGGCGCTTAACAAGACCGAGGGCCACTCTGCGAGGCAGTCTACCCACTATACACAGCATGAATTTCGAAGGCACGCAAAACTCCAGAAAATGCTGTACCTGTGTAAATTTTGCTGTTGGCTTGAACTTGGCCTGATAGTCAACAGCAAACTCCCCATCATCGATGCCCTCACAGCGTAAGAGTTCATCAACCAAATGCCAGGATATTAGTGCTTCGACGAGGTCCACCTGTTTTTGGGAGTCCTGGTTTGCGAGCTGATGGAGTGGCTTCATGACTGCTTGAGGTAGTTGAACCAAACCATGATGGTATGCTGCAGGAAGTGATTGAGCCAGATCCTGGTAAATATCAACAGACTCAGTTGTACATTCCTGAGAGCTTGAGAGGTGATCTGACCTGAATAGAGGTCAAGAATCCTCCCCAAGTTCCCGGTGACGCTACAATGTCATTGGGCGCATCAGAATGTTGAGCAGCTGGCTCCTCTCTGAGGTGTGAAAGGCATGCGCTCAAGGGAAACATCAAGAGTCGGGTGCAGTTGTGCAACAGAAGTGACTGAAGCAGTTTCGTTTCTGTGGCTTGCTGCACTGATGTCGGCAGATCAGTGTCCATTTCCCCCAGAAACACGAAGACAAGAACAGGTAAAGGCAACATGGCGACATACGTCTAACCGTGCATGGAGGCGACGCGGTGACAATACATGTCCAACTGCCCAAACTATATCCATATGCATCGCAATGGCCACTTCCCCAGGCTTAAGAGATGCCAACGGCCAAGGTGAGACAGGATCAGATGACACTCACTCATCATCGAATGGGCAGCATTGGCAGCCATGACGATCCAGCTCCGATGTGGCAGGAAGTTAGCAAAGTCGGTCCTGGCTGCTTCTTGGTCATCACTCAGGTTGTATCGGTCACACCACTCAGTTGATTACCTTGTGACCTTAAAACACACTGTGATGGACCTACTGGTTTGTCACATCACAGCGTCAATGTCATTTGTGCTGTGACAGACCTACTGGTTGGTCACATTACAGCATCTATGTCATGTAAGGATTGTCTGCCATTTTCTATTCTCTATTACTGCCAATCCCCAGCTAGATGTCTCAGTCACTGGTGCGCACTTCAGACGTTCATCAGCGCTGCTTTTATTCACTGACGAGGCTGACTTGGGGCAGCAGTGTAGCATCACCAACACCAACTACCAACTAACAACTAACACACCCTGAGTCTCTCTTTATAGTGCGGAGGGGAGCAAGTATTTTAATCCAACTTGTACCCCGACAATATCACCCTTGACTGCCTAGAGCTCACTCTATGGTGCAACTTCCACAGCTGATTTCTTTTGTACCCCTGTCTTGGAGCTTTTAACAAGAGAGCGTGCTTTACAGAACGACTCTCAAGGCAAATGATACTTTTGTTGTCCCCCTGTTATACTTCGTCTCTACAAGCTCGCTTGATGCCCTCGGCACTACACAAGTGGTTACTCTCGGAACCTTGTTCAATATGCTCCCCCACAAGTCCTCACACACAGTGTGCTTGCTCTAGACGATGGTGCCGCAAGGTCCAACTACACACACCTACTACATGACTTTGTGCAGTCCCCAGAACAGCCCAAGCTGGCTGATTCCCTTGCTTCACTACCTTACTGCCTTCGCTACCTTCACCCCACTTAACCTGCACCTGAACGGAACAGAGTCCTTCTTTCTGTACTTTCTTGATTGAGGAACCACCCACAAATGTTGATGCCTGTGTGCTTTTGAGGCATCAGCTGGTTTTCCCTTTTGCGCAGGCCCCAATATGGGGTATCTTCTCAGAAATCGGTCTCGGGCTCTATTCTCTTTTTGAAGCTTGCTAACTTGTCTTATTTCAACTGGGCTTTGAAGCCACTAACTCTTACGTGCGCAACAAGTTCAGAGTCTAACTGAAAGTTCTTATTACTATATGTGGGGGGTTTGTAACTTAAGTTCTTTTTCTATGTAGCTATGGTATTTATATTGATATACATGCCTGATTACTGAGATTGATACAGGTAAATGTCCGTCAGTGCTCGGCTGATAAGTCCTAGGCCGAAACGATGGAGCTCGCTTGACACACTCCACTATATCCGTTTTTGGTAGCCTCAAAGTCAAACAGCACGTGTCCAGGTCGTAGGGCAACCTACAGACTCATACGCCCTCAGCGATTCCTCCTTGATTATTAGTAAATGATCTGCCTTGGATTCCGGACCTGAGCCAGATGACAGTCTTCTACATCTGGACTCGAAGCCTCAGAAGTCTTTCAGGTTTGCTGCACACGCACTAATCCTTCAGCCGACAGCTGTTGTTAAGTTGCCGCTGATGAGCCTGTAGGCTCTGTACGCTCAGAATTCGTGATTTTTGTCATTTCTAAGTGACAACGACTTAGCACCGGTTATAACGATAACACTGGTGTGCACGCACTATTATAGGACCTCTTTGACACTTCAACGACCGGTTATAACAAAGAATAACCATTCCAACTTGTTTCGCGACCTAACTCGTATGCCATCACGGATAGGCACAGTATTGATCGATCAGGCAAACCCCGGTGATAAGCAAACTATGCATCACTGACACATCAGGACCGCATCACCAGCGCATCACGGTGTAACGGACCGGTGTTGATCCTTTCATTATATGAGGTCATACCCGCTGACAATTGTCCTACTACAATAATCATTGAGTTCTTGTCATCCAAACGACCGGCGTTGATAATATCGCCATGCCCAGCTCACTAGAAGGCATTATTCCTTTCGTTCATCTCAGTAATTCCACCGTACCCTCACAGTCCGCAGTTCAAACAGCACCCCAATAACCCCGCTGTGACAACCCATGATATAATGAATTTATCTGTCTTCAGTACCGCTAAGGATTAGCTGTTACAAGAGACTACGGAGATTCATATGGACGTTTGACTCATTACAAAGCTGCAGCCTTACAGCTTTACTAAGTCTTTCTATTAATAAATATCTCTAGTAGTATAAAATCCATAGAAAATCGTAGAAGAAAAAAGGGAGACTGAACTACTTGCTACTTTGCTATTAGCACTCGCTATACCGCTCACGACTGGCTATATTCTCATCTCTATACTCTTGCTACGCTCATTAGCACCGGTTTAAACGACCATATTTCTCGCATAGCGCAGTACATGAACAATAACATTTGTTTGCACCCCATACGCTCGCTATAAGCAATGTATTGGTTTCGCACCATCTTTAGCTTTGCACACCCTTTGTTCTCTTTGAGAAACACGCTCTACACCATGATCGACCGGCGTTAGCATTATCTTCGGTCGCTCGTTGCACCTTTGATTGCACCCTGTCATTATTGGTTTAAATACTCGCATCTAGCGTGTAACACCGTACGCTCGCATCGTACAGCGCCTCTTTTTGTTTTATAGGATCAGATCGTCTTCATCTTTGTACCATAGGAGTTTTATTTGGCTTTACCTTCAACATTGTTCATCGCAGCCCACTTGGGTAGTCTCTGGCAGACTTATAGGAATCAACATCGTCACATAGGATCGTATTGGACTCAACACCGGTTTAGACCGTCATAGGATAGGATAGGATAGGATTGGATAGGATAGGTCTGCACACATAGGATTGACATTGACATAGGATAGGATCGTCTCCGAGTAGACTCAGCTTTCAACATCAACCTCAGTATATTTCGTCTCGTATAGGATCAGCACTCATCATCACCGCATCCCACCGGACATAAACACATTTTCACACTCTTGCCACCATTAACTGGCATTATTAGGATCGCCCCCTTCAGTATTTCGACACTACACCGGTTATAAACTGTCTACTGCACACATAGCTTCATTATCACCGTTATTTTCATAGGACCTTCGTCTAGAGACCTCGTCTAGTCGTTTCTCCTTCTTTTACACCGGACCTGTGGTATTCACATCATACCCTCTTCCGTTCTATCTCGTTATCAAGATTATCACCGGCCTACAGCCAAAACCTTTTAGTACTCGATCGCTTGAGTGCTACTTGCTTGACTGAAAAGTCGCAGTATAAACTCGTGTCTAGAGGAAGTGATTAGGTCGCACGGAGGTGCCCCGAACAACTCGCACAACACAGTACCTTTATAACCGGTTGTCACAGTCATTAACCATTACTCTTCGAGTTTTTGGTGTGCCATTGCCACGGAAGTTTAGGTTCATCACCGCATGGCAGTCCCCATATTGTTAGCACTCCTGATAGCATCACTGCTTGCTTCTAGTTGCATGCATCATAGATCACCAATGTTCGGTGATCTTCATTAATTAACCCACAGTCTGGGTACCAGTGCATCCTGCCCTTCCATGGACATTCCTACTGCTAGTCAGTCCTGATCTTTGTCCTCCATGCTGTGATGGCCCCCAAGGTGCCATACACAGGTGGAGTTCTGTGAGCTCTGTTGCTAAGTATGTTGGTGTGTCACATGCAAGGGTGACCTTACTGTCCCTTCTGCCGCTTACAGAGGGGAATGTCTGCCCATGCTCTGTGTGTACTGGTACTTGGTCTTAATGCCGTATTTTGCAAAATTACACGTATGTACCACAGCGGGGTGTGACATCATGTTTTAAACCATGCCACCTACAACACCTGTATCTCCTTCTGACTGCACAATCGAGTCTGTCCCATGCGGCTGCTGCTGAATGACTCTTCCTGTTCTACCAGCCAACATGGCATGAGTAAACAGATGATTTTAGTGGTCGCCTCCAAACACAGAAGCAGATTCAATGGAAGACAAGAAGGATGCCGCTACCTGACACAAAGCTCATGTCGCCACACTCCCGTCTCTGAATCACTTGATGATATATACAGATGGCTCATTATGGCCTCTTTGCCGGGTTCACTGAGTGGGTGCATAGGGTATCAGACCAGAGCAGAGGTATTCACACGAAAATTAAGACTGCGATCACGAGTAGAGGTTTACGATGGGGAACTCGTGGCGCTTGCTATGGGCGCTGCAGCAGCAGTTAAGTACTGCACCACCCACCCTGAGATCGCCCCCGTTCACTTTTTTGCAGATAAAACATCAGCAGTCAGTGCAGCCTTTGACACAAGCCCCAAACCAGGGCAGTCATTCTGCATCCTATTCAATCAAAGGATATGCCAACTCTTGAGGAACTTGTGCTGCAAGAATGGCTGGGGGATTCCGACCAGGAACTAGAGGAAGACCCCAGGGGACATTGAAAGGCTCAAGGGAGAATTGAGGCAGGTGCTCGAATGGTATCTACATTGATTTGGGGATGGTAGCAGCTCATGGTGATGGTGGCACCAGTTTCTTCTCAAATCCAAGGCCACCTGACTGAGCTTGTTCTTATTTTTCCTCTTGGCTGGTTATGACACCTGCATTTATCAATGGGGTGAATAGTCTCTTTGGCAGTTCTTTGTGGCGGTCAGAATTCGCTTTGAGGCAAACTCTCGCACTGTAGCTTCACTCTGCATGGCTCGTGTTTGGACCGCTAAGGTTATTCCATGCCTTTATGGCTGCATTCCTGCATGGGGTTGGGTGATATAAGTTCAGCCATGAAGATGCAAGGACGGCATCAGTGCCATGGAATCATTCGTACATTATGAGCCCTCTCCCAAGCTAGCGATATCTTGCCTTACACCTTTGTCTGCTTCAGAACACCGGTTGCATGACAGTCAGAGTCAAGGAATCCTGTTTGTTTGTCAAAGTGTCAACCGTGGAACTTTGCGCCAAGCCCTTCCTGTCGTCTGTCCACAACATGGAGCCAATCACTCATTTCTACCTCATTCTCATTTCCCCTGGTCTCTGGGGTAGATGGAAACGATTACAACTCGACATTACCTGTTCTTCCGTGGGTGGTGTTGTGACACCCAATGTCACATGAGTACATGCTTAGCATTGCAGGTCGAAGTTTCTAATCGTCCTTAGTGTGACTGGCCACAACTGTGTCCCCACGGAAACACACATGATCAGGGTATTATCATTCCCCATCATCAGCTCCGACATAACTGTAGGCCATCTTTTGCAACTGATTACCAATGCTGGCTTGGACAGGGCAACTGTGAATGCCCATAACGCCGTGTGCGGCCATTTCTGCTTTCAAAGCTTGAAGACATTTGTGGACCATGGCCTGATTTGAGGTGATTGGGCTCAAGATGCTTACAAATGGCATGACAAGATCGGGGTTGCAAGCGAACAATTGGGCATGACCATGAAGGAGGAGGACATTATGAACCTGTAGGGACCATACTATCAATCACCCAGAAGTGTTGTTACCCCTGTCTTTGCCACAATTCTTTACTGTTGAGTCTATAAAATTTACCAGTAGTACTCTTGCATTATATCTTTCTGCCCATGTGCTGATCTCATCTAGCTAGTCCATAAATTATATTTACAATTTCTTCTGCACGCCCAACGACAAAAAAACTGCACTTAGAGATCAAATTCAAGTGCATTTCCGTTTACACTTCTGGGTGATTGATAGTACCTACCTTTGTATAGCAATTTGTGATGATGATAGGATTCAGACAAATAATAAAAATGTTTCAACCAAATCAAGGGATATGATGATCAACATCAGATGATGTTCTTCATTACAGAGAATAGTAATCAATGAAACTTTTAATCCTTGCCCAAACATTCCAGCACTACCCTTCTTATCCATTTATATATGCGGAAGTACAGATCAGCGACAAAGGGGATAATTGCCCACCAAATTGAATCATATTCTGGTCCCCCTTCTAGCGTCGCATCCATGACCATGTTGACGTATTCAAACCATCTAGGATAGAAGCCTGCCGTCATGAAATCAATCAGCCAAAGTTGGCCGTCCTCCCTGAGGATCAAATTCTGCAAGGCCAAGTCGATATGAGAGTATACCAGAGTCCCATCATCTGGCAATGGCCCCTGGTGCATGCACAGTCAGACAAGGGTGGCTTGATCCATGGCATTGTTGAAAAACCTGATGAGCTTGGCCGAGGTCACGAATGGGCCCTTGATGGGTCTCATAGGGCTGAAGATGTGGGATGCATAACATTTTCCCGGCTCTTCACCATTGAGAACAGGCCCAGGAATTTGGGATTGGGTATGCGTGATGGACCTGAGCTGGCATACGTAGCTTCATAGGATGAAGGCAATATGGAGTTTCTGCCACAACCCCATGGTGGGCCAAGCTGCCGCCAATGTGATACCAGGAATGAAGTCCATGACAATGACACTTTCATCTGAGTCCACATTCAGGATGTGCCGGATGGGAGGTACAGGGATGTTGGTGCGGTTTTTAATGAGGTCCTGGGCTAATGCCTCTGCAGGCCACCCTGCCTGCAACCTGGGTACCGGCTTGGCCACGACATCTGGGGTGAGCCTGGGTGGGCAGCACAATTCCCACTCATCCACAGGCACAGTTTCACACAGACCCAATATTTCATGATCTGTTTTATCATCAACATCGGCACTCTGTTGGCATTGGTCACAATAAGGGCATTGGCAATCAAGCGCAAGGTCACATGCACACTTCGATATGGCAGTCGGCCTATAGGTCCAAAGCAGGCAAGTAAGATGTCGGCAATGGCAATGACGGCCATGTAGAAGACAGTGAGTATGCATTCAGCTATCATTTCAACTGGTGGTTGGGGAAGATGCCAGGGTATATATCCACTCATTCACAGCCTATAAATAGCTGTGGGGTCTTCCAGAAGTATTAGGTAACTGGATTATGTAGGCTGGTTGGTTGTGCTGCTATTGACGACTATTTGCTGCCTCAGCTTGTCTTTGTCCCCATCTCAATAAGGCCTGCATATTCCACACCTGTGAGTCTGGCTCCTGTTACCCCCCCACACTGGCTCTGATCGATCAGATCAGCGAGTTTTGTGTCTACAGATGCAAATCTTTGGCAACTGGACCATTAGGTCGTCATCCTTTACTGGCCCATCTCGACGTAAGGTAGGCGTCACTTGAATCCAGCACCCTTATGTAAGTGTTATGTCACATCACATGTGACACCAAATTCTGGAGCTGGAGTTTTTTTTTCTTTTTTTTATCTCTATATTTCTAGACTGCAACCTGTAAACAATGTACAGGGACATGGTGGCATTTGCTCGTGGCTAGCACCAGTAATTACTGTATGTAAATGAAGGGATTTTTGTACTATGAATGGTATAAGTTTCATAGTGTTGTATATAGAGTTTTGGAAAGCTGAGGAGAATGACACCACCACTGCTCAGGCTGTGGGGCACAGGAGTGAGTGCAGAGCATGTTCATTTGGTGTTTGTGAGCATCCGAGTTCCGGTGATGAGCCTCACAGCTCTGTGTGCTCATAAATTCATGGATCTGTAAAGATCTAAGGATACTCCACCCCTTGTAACTTCATATCAAGGCACAGCCATGATCCACAGGCACCATGATCTGCAGGCACCTTGATCATCAATCCTATTTAAAACACACCTCAGAAATAGCCTATGGCTATGCCAGATCAATTGGAATGGCTGCGCAACTATTACACAAGTTAAATGACAAAGTTAGTGAACTTATTCATTGCTACAGTCAGCAGCTATCGAGATATTACCAAGGCTGTTTGCTTCGTGAAGCAAGGAGGCTTAAAACACCCAGAACTACTCATAAAGTTTGCGCAGCATCCGCTTTGCTCAGTAATGCACAGTTACTTCCACATGCTATGCGCAACAATGCACAGTTAGAAGTTCACAGCAGCATACTGATTGCTGACTGTCTTCGACACAGCAGCAGTAAGGAATGGCTAATAATACTTCATTGGATGATTAATAGTTCGCTTGTGTTGCGAATCAACCAGGCAAGGACCAATGTAGCTTACATACAAGTATTTCTTTAGTAGTATAAGTAGAAAGTCGAAATAGAGAAAAACAACAGAGACTAGAGAGGAGACAAGAGGACACAAGCTTCAGAGAAAGTTCTCGAACTTGTTCCTTGCCTTCTACACCTCCTACATCCGATATACCTTCTCGAAGTTGTAATTCTCTGCTGCCCATCGGAGAAATAACACTTAGTGAACCAATATTCACTAAAAGTCACTTATAACTTCGCGAAGCCTTCCTCTGCTCCAAAAACCTCGTCAGGAAACCTTTACTGGTTACCCTTGCATGGCATTCTCTTCAATTTAAGTTCGAGAACATACCTGTGCGCTTCAAAGAGCAATCCGCAGCTAGGATTGAAGTCTTTAGCCACTAACACCTACTACTACTGTTTCCTAGTCTAGGAAACGACACCACTTAACTCTCATTGAGTTAGACACCTTGGGACCTTAGCCACCTTTCCTATAACAGGAGAAGTTCGCGAAGCTTGTCCAGTTAAGTTCGACTCAAGATTTGTACTGACTTGCTTGATATTAGAATCCTCTGGAGCTTTATAAGTTCAAGAACTTCATCTTGCTTGCACATACATCATCTTGGACAAAGCCTTGCTTGCACCTAGAGCAAGAGCATCATAGATTCGTATAGAGAGTCTTCCCACTGAATTCCTAACCAGGATTTCAACACACACCAGGTGTGTGCAGCATACAGCCTGCCCCACTCAGTATATGTTAGACCCGAACCTCACGTGATCCAAACAAGAGTAAACTCAGGCTGCCTCGCGTTCGGACAGTCACCCAAGAGTCTCGTGGAGTTCGGATATAAGTGAAGATATCGGACTAAGTTCTTAGTCAAGCGAGTTAAGAGAGAATTTTGGTATTGATAAACTTTAGCTCGAAGCTGGGGTATTACAGCGAGAGCTACCTACTTATATACAAAAACTGTAGTTCTAACAATAGCTACAATGTACGAAGACAATACGGTTGTCGTGCTGTAGGCACGAGCCGTAGTTGCTGGCTACTTGGCTTAAGCTGTCCGTTTATGGTTCATATGATCACGTGGGGTCGGGGATGACTCGGTCTTCTGATAATTAAGAAAGAAAATGAATAAGTGTGGGAAATCATAACATTACCCTCTCGTTAAGGCAGTCGTCCCGACTGCCATTAGGGCTCCGGCATCTCCTCTAGTTCTTCCTTCAGTGCTCTCCAATAGTCTTGGATATACTCGTGCCATGCTTCTCCGTCTGGGTTTTGGACTTGAATCTTCTTTCCATCGTTTCGTTCGACTGTGTAGAAGTAATTCCATGTTCCATGTCCGATTTCCTTGTACTCGTGTCCCACAATTTGTTTTATCGCTTTGGGGTTTACGATGGCCTCGGCTGTTATTACTCTTCCGTGTTCTGCTTGGCTTTGTTGGTAATCCTCTATTGCTTCTTGAGCGTTTTCCATGTCTTCCTCCATTACCCAGTCGTTGTGCTCTCTTGTCCAGCCTGTCCACTTTACGAAGTAATCGGTTACTAGTCGGGAAGGTTGGCCCTTCTTTCCTCTTACCCTTCGGGTTCGAGTGTCGAGGACTTCTTTGACTTCGTACTGTTCTTCGTCTTCGATGAGGTCTGGTGGCGGTGGCAGTGGCAGTTCTTGGTTTGGAAATGCTGGTGGCATGTACGGGGTTAGGAGTTTTTCATTGAAGCGTGGGTGAATGCGCCAGTGAGGGGGAAGTTTGAGCTTGTAGGCAGAGGCTCCTGCTTTTTCGAGAATTCGGAATGGGCCTACTCATTTGTCATCGAGTTTTTTCTTTGGCCTTGGGAGGTGAAGATTCATGGTGTCAAGCCATACTAAGTCGTCCTTTTTGTATGCTACCGCCTTGCCCTTTCGCTTGTCATACTGGGTTTTCATTTTGGTGGCGGCCTCCTGGAGGGCTTGTTTGCATAGCTTGTGGATCTTCTGCATCTGTGATGCAAAGTTTCTGGCGGCAGGATTTGTGAAGGGGCTTCAGCATTTGGTTTCGGGGACGACTCGGGGGTTGAGTCCATAGACGGTGAAGAAGGGGCTTTGGCCCGTAGCAGAGTGTTTTCAATTGTTGTGGGCGAATGCTGCCAGGGCGAGCCATTCGTGCCAGTCGTCCTGTTGGTACCTGGTGAATATCCTTAGGTACTTCTCGATCTCCTGGTTAACCCTTTCGGTTTGTCCATCTGTCTGGGGGTGGAAGGGGGTGGAAGCATTGGGAGTGATTTGGAGAATCCGGTAGAGATTGGTCATGAATTTGGAAACGAATTGAGGCCCTCTGTCCGAGATTACAGTTCTTGGCATGCCATGGATGGCGAAGACTTTGTCGTGGAATATCTTGGCGGTTCCTTCCGACGTGAGAGTTCCGTTGCATGCTACTGGGATGATTTCTTTTGAAAATCTATCTACTATAACTAAGATGGCGTCGTATCCACCGGATTCTTTGAGGCCGGTGATCAGGTCGACAGAGATATGGGTCCATGGTTCGGATGGGATTGCGTTGGGATGGAGAGGTGCTTTTCGTGCTTGAGTATTGGATTTGACCCATTGGCATGTCTCGCATCCTTTTACATATCTTTCAACGGTTTGCTTGATCTTTGGCCACCAATACTCTCTTTGGACGAGTTCATTGGTCTTGTCAATGCCTGGGTGTCCAGCAGTGAGGTGGTCATGGGACATGGCGATAATTTCTCCTCTAAGTTTCTTGTCTCAGGGTATGTAGATTCTTCCGGTGAGCATCAGGAGTCCCTTCTCCATTGTGATGCCTCGTTCGTGGTTTAAGGAATTGGAGATTCCTCAGTCCCACTTGTCGGTGCTCTCGGTAGCACGCTTGATTTTCGAGTGAATGCTGGGCATTGTGGGCATGATCATTGCTCGGAAATGTTCAGGTTTGAGGACTATGATCTCATCGTTGTCTTCTTTTCCCTGGTCATGATCATCCCATTGGGATAGGAGGTCGGCTTTTCGGTTTGCAGTGCCAGGCTTGTGATGTAGGGAGAAATGGTATTCGGTGAGTTCGGTGACCCAGCGGGCTTGTCGGCGATTGAGCTTTTGGGGTTTGTGGAAATATTGAAGGTTCTGATGGTCTGTCCATACTTCAAAGTCGATGGCAGCTCCCATCAGGTAGTGTCTCCATTCGGCGAGGGCGAGCATTATGGTGAGGAGTTCCTTGTCATATATCTCGTAGTTCCTTTCTGTCGTCGTCAACGACTTTGAAAGGAAGGCTACCGGTCTCCATTTACCGTCCTGCTGTTGGCTTAACACCACGCCAATGGCTCCTTCACTGGAGTCTGCTTCTACTCTGAACTTTCCGTCTTCTTTTGGCAGGGCTAGGATGACGTCTTCTGCCATTTGCTTCTTCAACTGTTGGAATGCTTGGTTTTGGGCGGCGCCCCAGTTCCAAGGGGCATTCCTGGTGAGTTGGGTCATTGGTCATACTATTTTTGAATAGTTCTTTATGAATTTTCGATAGAAATTCGTAAAGCCTAGGAAGCTTTGGAGCTCCTTTTTCTTGGTGGGAGTGGGCCATTCTGTAATTCCTTTGACCTTGATGGGGTCCATTCGGACCGATCCTTCGCCAATGATCACTCCTAAATATTCCGTTTCTAGGACTTCGAATTCGCACTTCTCGGCTTTAAGGAACAGCTTGTGCTCCCGTAGGCGTCAAAGCACTCGTTGGACTATCTGTCGGTGCTCTTGGAGGTTCTTTGAGAAGATGAGGATGTCGTCGAGGTATATGGTTACTTTCCCTTCAGCGATCAGGTCATGGAAGATGTCGTTCATCATCCATTGGAACGTAGCTGGTGAGTTTGTGAGTCCAAAGAACATGACTGTTGGTTCAAACAGTCCTCGGTTGGTGCGGAAGGCGGCCTTGTACTCATCGCCTTCTTTTATGCGTACATTGTTATATCCCCAGCATATGTCTAGCTTGGTGAAATATTTAGCTCCTCGGAGCTTGTCCATGAGTTCCGAGATGAGTGGTAGTGGATATCAGTTTTTAATGGTCATCTCGTTGAGTTTCCGATAGTCTTGGATGGGTTGAAGGGTGCCGTCCTTTTTCTTTATGAAGAAGAATGGGGATGCGAAAGGAGATTTCGAAGGACGAATTCTTCCAGTGGATAGGTTCTCGTCCAAGAATTTGTCAAGTTCTTCCTGTTCATTCCTATTCAGGGGGTATACTTTGCAGTCGAGGGTATTGCTGGCATTAGGGATGAGTTCAATTGCGTGGTCCCAGGGTTTTCGGTCGGGGAGCTCGTCGAAGTTGTCTTTCGAGAACAGATCTCGGAACTCCCGATAGTTGGGGGGTACCATTTCTTCGAAACTCTTTTTTGGTTTCCCTTCATTTGCTTTCGCGGCTAAGTCATTGGCATGATGGATTGCCCTGATTTCTATTTCCTCTGTCATGTCTACTGCTAGTATAGTGTCTCCTTCTTCTAGTTCTTCGTCCCATCTGTCTTCTGGGTCTGCGTCTGGTAGGGTGAACGGCTGTTTCTGGCACTGGCACCGTCCGAATATGATTTTCTGCATCTTCCAATTTATGACTGGGTTGTGGCATATTAGCCAGTCATGTCCGAGGAATACTCTTCTCGTGCCTAGGTCTGTGACTGCCAGGTCGATTCGCTCGGAGTGTCCCCCGATGGTCATTCGGAGTTCAACGAAGTGAGTGACTTCACCGGCTTTGTTTCGTGTTCCATCGGCATTGTAGACTGGTATCAGGGCGCTGGTTGCTCGGGTTGGTAGGTCGTGTTCTTCTACATATTTGCGATCAATGGAGCTTCCGGTACACCCACTGTCAATGAGAGCGGTGGTGTTCAGCGTCTGGCGGTTGGTGAGGGTTTCGAGGCGGATTTCCGTGGTTAAGTCCTTTGCTCCGGCTCGGGCGCTTCTTTGGATGTATCGGACCGGTTTGCGGAGTTCTTCTAACTGTTCGAGCGCTTCGGTACAGGGAAGAGTGACGATGCGCATTAGCATTTCTCGGTCTGCTTCTGCTTGTCGCATTTTGTGGGTCCAGTGTGCTAGGATGGCGCGGGCTTCGTAACTGCCCGTTGCTTGTCTGATGGCGCGCCATGTCCATTCGGTTTCAAAGGGAATCATGTATCTGGACTCCTCTTTTTCGATGGTTTTCAGCTCTGTCCAATCATGATCCTTCTTCACTTGTGTCCACCATCGGTTGTACGCCTTCATGTCGGTGGTGTCGGGATCTCCTTCCTTGCGGTAGCGGTGTCCCTTGAGGTATGCTTGCCACTCAGGGTCGTCATCTTTGTTGTACTCTTCTTCAGCTATCTTCTTTGTCTTTCTAGAACTGCTAGGGTTCATGGGCATTGCTGCCAAGATGTTGCCGCCCTTGGTAGCCGTACTATTGGCTCCGCGGGTTGGGCGTCTTGCCTCCGAAGGAGGAATTTTTCGCTTCGGGGATGGCCCGCATGCATCTGCATTTTTGGCTGCAGCAGTCAGTCGATAGGACGTGTCGTCTTCGTCGTCCGGTACTTCCTCTAGAGAAACCTTGCGTGAGTTGGGATAAAGTGGAGGGGGACTTATCAGGTTTTGGGCACGCCTACCACCCGTCTTGCGTGGCGGACGAGGCGCTTGTGCCCCATCGGTTGAGAACTGTTCTGATCCGGGAGGGTACTTTTCTGCTCTGTCCCATCCGCCCTTAGTCAGGTTGTCCCCGGCATTCGGGTGCGTGTCTACAGGAGTTGCAGTTAGTTTTCCTCGAGGGATTGCTCCTTTGGTCTTGCCGCCCGGGGCTATTGCCACTCCGTGCTCCCTCTGCTGCAGCTGTTTGCAGTCAGGGATTTTTCTTTTTGGGGAAGCCGCACGCTTCTGCTTGCTGTTAGTCCTGGATCTGTAAACCTTGGGCTGTCCCAGGAGAACCCCCTCAGGTGCGCGGCGCGACTTGTCCTGTGAGATCCTGGGCAAAGATCCCGAAGGGGACTCAGCCGTTGGGGGAAGTATCGTCCCGCTTCCTGTCGGGTTCGTTCCATTTCGGCGAGGTATTCCTCGTCTTCCTGATCCATCATATTAGTTAAAATACTATACCAGTTCTGCAATTCTTTGGGTGCTTTGCTGAGGGTGATAGAAGTGGGTATATTCGAATGCACATATGAATGTCCTACAGAAGTACTATGAGTCCATCCAGCAGTATGTAATGCACCTTTAGAGAGTCTGGCCGACCAAGTAGAATCGCTTACTCGTCAGCCCCGTCTTTTACCTCTTCCACTCCAGAGGTCGAGGGCGTCTTCTCCTCGTCCGATTCCATTTCTTGTTCCACTGCTCGATTATCGTGGCGAGTATTATTATTGCGGGTGAACCTTCCGCCTCCGTCCCTTGGCTTCCTTGGTTGTCTGCAGTCGGCGGTAAAGTGCCCCTTCTGATGGCAGTTGAAGCATCGCCACTCCCATCAGATTCAGTCTATATCCATTGGCTGGCCTTGGCCGCTATAGACTGGTCCGGTTCCAGTGTTGGTACTGGAAGGTCCGGGTTCTCTGGGTGGTTGTGGGGGTGCGTTTTGGTTCCTAGGTGGTGGGGCTCTGTTGTCGTTCTGGGGCGGAGTGCGGTGGTTGTCGCGAGGAGCATTCTGTCGATTCCGGGGGTCTTGGGGGCGGTAGCCCTTGTGAGTTCTATCAAAGTCCCACTTTACCGCTCGTTGGTCATTGATTTGGAGGATGCGACGCTTCCATTGGGGGTAAGTGCAGGGAATGTTTTCTCTGGATGCGACAGCCATGGTGTACTCATCTGGTACCCCAGCTCGTACTGCCGCGACAATATGGCTCTTTTCTCCCTGATCTTCCCATCTTCCTGCGAGTTGCGCTTGTTGTTCCAGTTCCTGGAAGTATCGGTTGGCGCCTCCGTCTTGCATCCGCAGTCCGTACATGCGTTGCTCATGCACTTCTTCTACTGCCGGGTCGGCAAATTCCTTTCGGACCGTGGCAATGAAGTCCGCCCATGTGGGGAATCGGTATCTCCCGTTGGTGGCGCTGTAGTATTGTTCGGCATGGTGGACCCACCAGGTCAGGGCCTTGCCACCGAAATGAGAGGTGGCAAAGGTAATTTGCTGGGACTCTTCGTAGTAACCTCGGTGTACTTCGAAGAAGAGGACACATTGGAGGAAGAACCTCTGGATGTCATCATGTTTCCCATAGAACATCTCAGGCATTCACATCATAGTGGGTTTGACCCCGAGGAAAGGGGCATCTGGCACTGCGATTCCGCAGGGTTGTCCCAGGTGTGGCGCAGGGGGTATTCGGTCTGGCGGGGGTCTGGGCAAGGACCATAGGTCTCCTCGGCCTCCGGGTGAGTCTGGGTCTGGTGCTGGTGGTCCCCCAGGCTGGTCGGGGGTTCGTTGTTGGGGTTAGGGGGGAGACTGTGCTTCTTTCGTAGCACATCTAGATCGTTTAGTTTCTGAGCCGTTTCTTCCCTGGCAGTTTCTAGCTTGGCTTCTTTGGCTAGAATGTCGTGATAAAGGTTTCGGCGGGCCTGGGCTGTAGCCTCTTGTTCCTCCGCAGTCTCTTCTGGTGCTCCGGTGAATAGTCGGGATTTCCCTGGAATTGGGGGTCCGCCTTGTTGCCGGATCGACCGTTTTGGTTTCGGGGGGGAGTTGGGCATTGGTTTGGGAGAAGGCGGGTATAGTTCATCGTAGCTGGGTATCAGTGGCTTTGCGTAGAGTGGAAAATCTTTATTAAACATGAAAATGGCCTGCTCGTGGGCAGCGTGTACCCATACTTTCTTCATCTCCTCTTTATCCCGTTCTCACTCTGCTTTCATATATTGAATCCCCGACGTACTTGCCAACCACGAAATCTCTTCGACTATATGTGCATGCCGTTCTTCAACTCTGATGTCATATTCTTCTTCTACTTCCTCCTCAGTTAGAAACGTCTTCACCTCAGGATAGTCGTCATTGACCTCCGGCCACTCCTGTTCTCTGGCTGAGCCACTCGGCTCCGCTGTCAACTCCGTCTCCTGAGTCTCGTCATCCTCGTCCTCTTCCAGTATGCGTAGGTTCCCTTGGGACGAGGTCGAGGGGGATGCGGTTCTGGCTGATTCAGAGGGAGGGGGGGTATACAACTCCTGCGGGTATTCTGATGGTTGCGTGTCGAAGGGGGGGGACGTGATGGGTATGATGCCACCAGTCGCTGGGAGTTTCGCCTTCAGCTCGGGGCTCAAGCTGCTCCATTCTTCCGGGAGTATAACTCAGTGGTTGCGGCCAAGGGTCAGTAAGGGGGCTGAAGGACCACTGGTAGAGTCCTGGGAGGTCGATGGCTGTGCGGTTGCGGGGGATGTGGGCTGGGCTGAGGGGACGGGGCTCTTCAGAGGAGGGGCGGGCGGGGAACTCCTCGGTGCTCTCTGTGTTGACCCTGATGACCTGGGCAACAGAGGCAGTGTATTCCGAGGTGTCCTCGTCATACTCTGGTGCAGGGGTGCGGGCTCGGTAGGGGTGGTTAGCGAAATGCAGGAGGCCCCAAGGGTGAGTGCGCCCACACTGTCTTTCAGCTTCCCAGTCACCGTCGCCCAGGTACTCTTCAGCCTCTGGCTGGGGTATGGGCTGCTCCTGCTCGAAGGTTTTGAGCTCGTATGTCTGTGGGTGGACATGTCGTGCTTCGAGTGTCCACGGGATTAGGACTCGTAGTCCGATTCCTATGATGACAAGGGTAAAGGGGACAAGGATGGCCACTAGGGCGATGTGGAACTCAGCAGTGTTCAGGTCTCTGGTTTGTTGCATGGGTCTTTGCTTGCATCGTGCACGAGGAAAGAAGGGAAGCTTCGAGCTAATTGTTAGACCTGAACCTCATGTGATCCAAACAAGAGTAAACTCGGGCTGCCTCGCGTTCAGACAGTCACCCAAGAGTCTTGTGGAGTTCAGATATAAGTGAAGATATCGGACTAAGTTCTTAGTCAAGTGAGTTAAGAGAGAAGTTTGGTATTGATAAACTTTAGCTCGAAGCTGGGGTATTACAGCGAGAGCTACCTACTTATATACAAAAACTGTAGTTCTAACAATAGCTACAACATACGAAGACAATACGGTTGTTGTGCTGTAGGCGCAAGCAGTAGTTGCTGGCTACTTGGCTTAAGCCATCCGTTTATGGTTCATATGATCACATGGGGTTGGGGATGACTCGGTCTTCTGATAATTAAGAAAGAAAATGAATAAGTGCGGGAAATCATAACAGTATACACCCAGATTTGCGATTCCCTTCCCTTCTTGAAGTGCTTCGCGCATAGACCTTGCTTCGCAAAGCTATAATTCGCAGCATAACACCCAGTAGCCTTGAATAAGCTACGATCTTAGGACCTACAGTCACTGCATGGAGGTGCCCGACTAGACTCGCTAAGAACCTGCCTTCAGATTCTGTGAAGGATTATACTTGCCGTTCAGGTGTAGTGTTTTCTGCCTGCAGGAGTCTCTAGGTTCATCACCGGAGCCAGAGTCGTTCCACTCTTTTGCTTCCCACTACATTGGTTGTACTGCTGTTGTTCCATCTTATGAATACAATTCACTATCTTTCCCATACTGTATTGATTGAGTAGCGAAAAGAGAATAGAGTAAAGCTTTTAGTACTTTCAGATGCCCAAAAACACAACAAAAAGAGTTCATGCATGATGGTCATGTGGTCATGTGATACGCTTACTAAGCGCCAAATTTGTCTAGAGGCAGAACCCTATATTGCTCTAAACAGCATAAAATACATAGAGAAGCACTCAGAAACCAGAGTTTTTTTTTTCCCTTCAATTTTATATTTACAGGTATTTAATATAGGTAATGCCATTCTGTCTGCAACATGTTTTAGATAGACATCTTATCTTTCGTTTGTTGCATTTATTTTAGGTAGAAGTGTTGTGGTGGTGCAGCATTATGGGCACGAAGTCGGGTTCAAATGTGCTTACATAAGGGGTGCTGGATCCAAGTGACGCCTACCTTATGTCGATGTGCTGTTTCACCAAGCCTGCAGGACCCAGGGTGCCTGTCCTGGCCATGACTCATCAACCTTAATGTTCCAGGATGCATCACTCTCAGAACCTGAGTCCCTCTGACAAGACCCAAAGTTTTTGACAAAGCTCTCTCGACTGGACAAATGTAAGTGTGCCACAGCCTGTCCCATTGCGACTATGTCTGATATTGGTTTAGCCATTCATGCTTGGGATGGACTATGCGGTGCCATGGTAAATGAGCATATGTTCATAATGAGCCCCAACTGCCTGTTGCTTTTTGACCCACCCCTAGGTGTCAACCTGCAAGATGTGGATGAGAAACGATTACCGATATGGCAAGGATGACCCTCTCTCTTGGCCCCAGCCTTACTGCGCCTCATGTCCATACCTGCTGTGTTTGCGACTGTATGAGAGGACACAGTCAGATCCCAACCTTCCCTTGTTTCAGCTACCTATACGGGCTGTGTAACGAGCATGCCGCAGACTCCACGGACATCAACCTTCAACCAACCCCACCGGCTCCAATACACTTATCAGAATCTGACGGATTCCGTTTCCCGGTTTCTATCCCATATTTCATATCTCTATTTCACATACTAATTTCACATATTCATTTATCACACCTAGAATCCGTCAACAGTACCGAGTAGGTGTTATATCGGAGTCTACGGAATACTCGACTCCTCTAGATACAGATTATTCTAGACTTACATTATTCCAGCCATGTCCATACTTATTCTAGCCTCCGTCCCTCGGACTCCACTCTAGTATATAAACTGTACAACTAGTAAGTACATACCTCAGTTTGAATATCAACTTGGTTTAGCCCAATACTCTCGCACTCACTCTACTTGGCCTTCAAGCCTAATCTCAATCTCTTCTATAAGCCCACGGATTCCGACTCCATGTGACTTCATCTTAATCCTTACTTGTCATACTCCATGGACTCCGTCCATATCCATCTTATGGCTTCGACCCAGGGGTGACGTTGCTAATAGCTTCGCCAAGCCCACGTGCATTCCGCGGACTCCACGGCATGCATTCCGCTTCACTCCTCTATTGGCACGATCCTAACAGGCTGACTTTCTCAAGCTAGACACGTCATCCTTGATTCATGGGCCAGGCTTGTGGGCCGCAGACTGCCAATCAGCTTTTGAACATCGCTGTAGGGTAATCCTGGAAGATCCATGAATTTCACGCGTGGTGACGATACCTCTACAGTGGGAACCAATTGGCTGGAGCAGCTCAAGGTCTATGCAGGCATGTTTTTGGAGTGGTTGAAAGTGCTGCCTATGACTTTTCCCAGGCTGTGTCTTTGCGTCACCGAGACGCAGAGACTGGTCTTAGAGGTGGAGGCTATCTCTACATTCTTCTCAACTATTTGTCCAAGATTTGCTGCCTGTGTCACCACTCCAACACCCAAGGCAGACATGGACCTCATTGGATGCTTCACCACTGACATTGGCATAGTGCAGCAGTTACACCGAGCTGGGGTTCCCATCTGGCTCCTGCAGCCTCTTGATGATGTTGTGCATACAAGGATTGATAAAGTCATCAAGATGACCACCACATCTGGGCATGTTCATTTGGGTACATGCCCTCTCCGTCTTCCTTCCATCTATGTGGGGTCTGGCGGTGATGAGGCCAAGTATAACGCATTTGACCATTTTACAAGGTCCCACCTTGGTCCACCAAGAGTATTTGCATGGACATCAGGGCAACTTCGCAGTGAACCATCGAGAACACAGGGCAAGCAAAACATCTCTGCACAGGGAGTATTCTCACCATGTAAGCATCATCTATGTCTTTGTTCCTCTGCAACAATAACCTGTGGGCAATAGACAACCAAGCTAATCGCTCTCACAAGGGTCATCTGAAACCTGGGTCTGTGAACCAATTCAAAATGATCATGCATGCCCTGTTGCCTGAGATTCACCCACCATGGAAAGAAGCGCTTCTCAGTGTCAATGTCGACAAGGCTCATGTCAATGTCCCTGCTGCACCTTTTGCATTTCCTTGGCCTGATATCTTCGTGACAATCTCAGACTCTGCCAAACAGATGAGCATGCTGAGTACCTGGCTGCATCTTCACCCAGGCCTCTTGGCCATGCAGACATCGTCATACTGCACTGGGAAATTCAGCCACCAAATGTGGCGGGCCATCCTGAGCTATGACTGGGTTGGGAAGTCAGATGTTCATGACCGAGTGAGAGGAAAGGAGACCCACTGTTGTGACTTAGCAGCGACCATCTTGGTGGGATGTCTTGACAAAATGTCCATTCAGGAAGGGGTATCAGTGGATGCGACCTGGTGGGGCAAATCTATGGCTCACTTGGATGTACCAGATGTGCACGAAATCCTTTGGGAGCTGTCTGAATTGGGTTTCAGGCTTGAATTCTTATCGGTGGATAGTCATTTGAGGATCATCGAGAACGACTCAGCTCTGAGGAAGCATAAAAGACACTTGGGTCACTGTTTTCCTCAAGGACGTTATGACTGCTGCTGGATTGTCGAGCTTGGAGAAGCCCACCATGGTCTTGCAGAGTCTAGCTGGATGCGTCGGGCTCCATATGTCTGCTCACTACACCGTGTGATGAGTACATGGCGAAACAGTCCACAGAGTGTACAGGATGAAAAGGGCAGATATACGGAGGAGATGCTGACATCTTTGCAATGGGACATGGCCCTATTTTATTCTGAAAGTTTCTACCTAGCCTTCAGTCAGGCACCCACTTTACCACATGTGTTGTGTCATGTCCCGGATATGGATGCAGAGTACCCTGAACACGCCATGTCCCTGACCAAATCTGCAGGTTACTACCATGATGTTACAGAGTGGGAGGCATCTTATTGAGAATGTCACATGTATATTTGTCAATTGTCACACAGTGTGACCGACCTACTGGTTTTGTGACATAGTGACATCATGGACAATGCAAAATAGATTCCAATTTCAATTTGTATACTCTATAAAATGGTAACTGTGTTGGTGGTATCAGATAGCCAGAAATCCAAGCATGCGGTCCAATTAGGGAATATGTCTGTCGCACTGCCAGCTAAGAGTCTGCACAGTGCGACGTCAAGCTTGATCTTGACCAGTGTGAAGCATGTGCTTGTGTGGAATGTCTGGGAGGGGGGGTCATCATAGTTGGGTGGCTGGAACTGTATCTGTACATTTCGTGTTATCCATTGTGTCGAACTGATGAATGTGGATGATACTATACCTTAATCAATGAACCACCACAGGGCATATAGGGTAGGCTGGTTGCAATTTCCAAGAAGTGTGTCCCATGCCCATTCAAGTCATGTTCAAAGTAGGTGCACAAGGCAGCCTCGAATGCTTTCTTCGTGCTGATATACATTGGCAGGTCATGTCCATTTGGGTCTTTACCAAAGCCCCAGTCACATCTTTTACTACAGAATGTATCTGTGGCGACCAGGCCCATGTCAATCTGTATGATGTCCATGAGAGCATCAATAGAATGAATCTTCCGATCGTAAATACTTTCAAGGTATTCCAGAAGGGTTTCAGGCTCGTCTTGGATGGAGGGATACCCACTCTGTATGAGCGATGGCTGGCCAATGGATGAGTCATTAACACCTTTCAATCAAGAGAGAAAACTTGCACACGTACTAGTCCACCAGTATACAAAGCGTGTCCAAAATTGAATGCAAAGCCTTGCCATAGGGCATTGAAACTGTCACTCTGCTTGGCAAGTGGATGCGACAATAGGATTAGTCTGAGAACCAACCTATTCTGCAATATGGCCTTTTCACTGTCTGGGGTCTGAAACCCCACCTCCAATGCCTGCCAATGAAACAGCGGTGAGCAATCATGAGCCTTTCCACAGGCGCTTATCCTCTTACGGTCAGATGAGGCTCGCAGAAATGAGTGATCCACAGGTATCTCAGATCCCTTCCCCAATTGGAGGGTGGCTCCAATGTTAATGGGTCAGTCAACCTTCGTCCAAGCCAAGGTTGCATGAAGACCTCACATGTGGGATCTAGGGCCTTGATGACAGGACCAGTGAGTGCATCCAACACCCAAGGCAGATGACGTTTCTTGACAATTAGGGTGAGGAATAGGAACGGCGGCATGTGAAAGGTGACTGTGCACAGGGCAAGGAGAAGACCCTGGGCTCTCCACTGGATGGTTTGTCGGGTCATACAACTGGTCATGGGAAATTTGGCTGTAAAGTAGGCCAAGTTGTTCGGCAAGTTGACATAAAGGTCAGTATCTCTCAACGCCTTGATCAATGCTTCTCTGAAGACCATTTTATTGATACCTTCCCCATAACTCCAGCAGTGATCAACTACAATCCTCATCTGTCCAAATCTGGCTGGCTCACTCCAATTATCACAAGTGATCTCTGACGACTGAAATTGGAGACCTTGCCAGTCCTCAATGAATTGGTGGAATACCTGCTTCTCATCATCCCACGTGGTTTGTGCATAATATATGCACAAGATGATGACTGCGTCTGCGAGTGCACCGATGTCAGGGCCCTTAAGAATCATTGTGTTGTCCCCCATTGTGTCCATATGATTGACCATTTGGGCATAGAATGAGGGAAAGTGCTTGCAGTGAGCGAGCTCAGCATGGTCAGGCGCTGGCCAGACCAGACCCATGTAGTAGGGGCAAGGAAGAGGGAAGGGCTGCAGTTCCACTGGCATTATAGGTGATAGGCCTCATACAGGAGAGGCATGTGGGGAGGGCGACCTCAACAATGCCAGATGCTTCTTGGAGTGGTGGTTCAATGCAGTGTTCTACATGACAGTTAGTGCTGTTTAAAGACCAGAAATTTGTGACTGACCTCAACTAGCTCTCCTGCTCAATTGGGATTGACAAATACAACTGGACAACAGGGAATGCCTCCCTTGACAGGCATGTCTTCACCAAGAATATCAGGACAAAGACCTCGGCATGCACGTAGGCAAGGCAGACCATTCTCATCACCAGTTCCACCCCAGCACCTCATAACGAAGCTGAGATTGTGCATGGCCCTGCTCAGCAAAACATGCATGTACTGCATTTCATGCCACATCTGGGATTCCATTTGGGCCATAATCAGCGACGTACAAATGCTGATTCAAGAGATTGTGACAGATAGGTGCAGTGGTGGGTGCTGGGCAACATATTGTTATTAGTTTGCTCTTTGGGCACTGAGATGCATCAAAACATACCAATGACAATGGTGAACTGGCCAGGGGTGGCTAAGTACTTTCTCCTGCAATGCCCATCAAATTTCGATTCCAGACTAGCATACTGAATCATGTACAACAGGTTGAATTGCGTCTGCTTGACATTCTTGTTAAATGTGAGCAAGGCATTGTCCGGTTTGCAGGTGAGCAGCTGAAGGAAACACCATCCCATGTTGTCAAAGGTGAGATGGTCGAGATTGTCAGTCTTCAGGCCAGGAATCTGGGCATTCATACCATCCGCATTGGGTGCAAGAAGTTGGGCATGAATTCCTTGTATGTGTCATTGCTGGTAGGGTGATACGTGATACATAAACCAAATTTTTGCATGTGTGCCCAGAATGGCTCAATATCCATCTGTTCAAGGTTATAGGTGTCTGACTGGGGCAGCGTGTATCCTCTCTGTATGTGGGGGTAATTGTGTTTTTCGGCCTGTACATAATGATGTGGACTGACAAAGGGATAGATGAGAATGTGGCATACAGGTGCTTGCCTATCGCCCAATGTCATGCACAATACTGACGCTTTCTTATGCCTGGTAGTGTTGGATCCGATGAAAGCCATTGCGCTGGACTGTGGAAGCTCTCCAAGGAACATGTTGGGATTGAAGCCATGCGATAGCAACCCAGCTACAGCGGGTGCTGGTCGCATATACGACTGAGGGAGTGTGCTTGAGGAGGTGGCAGTTGTGTGGCTGGGTAGTGGGTAGATGCCAGCAGCAGTAAGTCTGTAGAGTGGTGATGTGGTAGGAAGGCTTGGAACCAGATTGGCGCTATGAATACGAAGTTCTGTGTTGGTGGTGGGACTGGGATGTTGTTCTGGTGCTGTAGGATGATCTGCATTCTCAGCCACTGGTGGTGGGTGGACTTCTTTCCGACGTTGCACTGTTTGGGAATGGCCCAGAAGTTGCCTCAAAGGGACAGGGTGGGATTCTGTTGACGTGGTGAGGGAACAGTACCAATTTTCATTATTTGTCTTCTCTCCCTTGTTCAAATGTTTAATTGCAGAATTTATTTACTAATTAGTCAGACATTTAATAAAAGTACATTTTTGGCTACCCAAAAGTGTGTTCTGGGCCTGGGAGCGGTCCATGTGACTGGATGTGACTCAATGTGCCTCAATATGCTCGATTGGGACCACAAGCATCGGAATCACTGTTCCAATGATTGCTGTCCTCACAAGATCTCGCATGCCCTCATGTGCCCTCGTGTTCCCTCATGAGATCTCACATTTTTGTCCAGTAATACCAACTATACTTAATGGTCTACCAGGACAGTGGTTCAAGGCTGCTACCATATCTGGTTGGGCCAGAGACAAAGTGCTTATGGAACGCATCTTGACCATTGCTCATCACTCTCATTTGATGCTGTCCGAAGAACAAATCTATGATGACTTGAGGTTTGGTTACTTGTATGCCGAATGCCGTGTCTTCCTTTCCTTGGAAATTATTGTTCACACAGTTGGTCTTCACCTTCTCCTACATACCTACATGCTAGGCTTTACCACAACAGGGGAGGAAGGATGGGGTCGAAAGAGAATCAAGCAGAGCCTCATCTGGCCATTTTCGTATAGGGCACACCCTAATGAAGGAATCGATCAACTCAGTGTTCTAGCGGATCACAAGCTTGAAGAGCAAGGTTAGTGTCAGAATGAGCTCGACCTTTTTGGAGATTATGAAATGGTATTCGCCTCTCTTCTCTCTCATCCAAGGATCAGAGATCATTCCAGTTGTGGTGGTACTATCTGTGATGTGTATCAAACCGAGGAGTCAACCTATCGTACTAGACTGGATGATAAATGTAGCTGCAACTTTATTGGCTTGGACACTGATGATCTGATTGCGGTTCTATCCCAAAATAAGGTCCCAAAGGTAGTCATAACAGACGGGCTGAAGCTGGAAGTCCTGTCAGAAAAAGATCATCCATATATTGCACTTTTGCATGTTCGTATGTCCCCATTACATGCCTTTGCCAAGTTCTAAATGAGAATCTTCCAGGGGCAGATGGGCTTGATAGCCCGAAGACAAACACACTCCCATGATACCAACTTTGATGTTTACAGGGATATGCAAATCAACTTAGCCACGTACATAACAATGCATCTCATTCATCTTTACCAATCGCCTTCTGGATGGATACACTTTGTATACCTGTTCATCCAAGTGAGTTGACAAAGGGTTGCCACGAGATGGCCATTTAGCTTCTCAGAAAGACATTCCACAAGGCGACTGCAGTACTAGTCCTTGACAGGGAACTAGAAATTGTGCAATCTGCTACTGTGCCATTTCTAGAGCTGGGCTTGCATATCCACTGCGGTGGGTGGGTAAAGTGTTTATGGACACTCCAGGAAGCCACACTTGCCAGTGAGGCCTATGGCACAGATAAGCTGTACTTCCAGATGCAGGATGGTCCATTCCTGTATGAAAAGTACGATCGAGATAGAAAAGCCTTAAACAGTCTAGATGAAGCTGCGACCAAGATTGAGGCTGAGGAGTGAACACTGCTTTATGAGAACAGGATTATGCTCCTTCCTAGTGAACAGATTCCATGTGTCCAAGCTATGCATGAAATGCGCGAAGGCTGGTCACCGTTCCAAGTCATCCATTCCACCACAGAGCATCCATCCACCAGTAGATTCAAAGATGTACTGATCTGCATTGCTTCTTTGCTGGGAAAAGACATAACCATGATTGTGCCTACTTCAGATGCAGAACAGAGAATGGCGAACCTCTACATGCTCATGTGCAAAGTTCCAATTGGAGTGCTGTGGTGTCTTAAATCAGAGAAGCTGACAAAGACTCCATTTCGCTGGGCACCCAAGTCCATCGCCAGCTGCCCACCATATATGACTTTTGGGGGTTGGGAAGATGGTATGTGTGATGCGACTGGTCTGCATGTCAGGATTCAGGGTTTTCTGTTTGCAGAAAGTGAAATAGAGCAACATGGTGCGGACTCTAGTATGCTTCCTCCTGTTTTCAGTGTTGTTTCCGCTGAAACAGGCAACATATTCAGTCAGGTGATAAGCGATCAGAAGAGTATCTCTCTGGGCCAAAAGTCAGCTTTAATTTATAAGCCTTGTAGTCAAAATACTTCTACAAATGCGGTGATTGTGGCAGTCGAAGACACTGTCCAGTTACTGTCTGATGATGGAGTCTATTCGACCGAGTATGTGTGCACAATTGTTGGTCATGTGGATATGTTACTGCTGCAGCTCCATCCCATGGAAATGATATTCCAAGAGTGCATGACAATGGAAGATCAGAGGTGGTGCATAACCTAGAATGTTTTATGCCATCTAGAGAAAAGGCTTTGTAAATAAAACATATTTTGAGGCATCTGATACGGATTGTAAACAGATTTTCCAGGACTGTAATGTGCTCATCAAGCACTGTCATGTAGATATCGAAAGCAGAAGTCACCAAGCAAAGGTGTTTGAAGACATCTTGACCCTCAGGCAAGACAGCAAAGTGGTCCACACAGAAGAAGCGTTCAGCTCGTTCTCACGAAATCCACAATTCCAAGATGGTTGAGGCAGTGGCAGTCTTTGGATATTAAGCGAGTCTACAGCTGAGGAAAAAATGTGCCAATAACAGACCGATAGTGACACAGCAATTCGCCACCGTCGGGTTGTTAGGGCGAAGTCAAAAGGGAATCCGGCAAATGCCGACGTCCCCATGAAGGATTTCCTCCAATACACTTTCGGAAGTGTCATCTTTTCAGACCTGTTACGCTTGACTCCATGTTTGTAATGCATTTTTATTGAAGAGATAGCAGATGAAGTACATATGCAATGTTCGAATCCATTGAAGAAATAAAGTGACACATGCAAAGAAAAATAGATGTGGAGATGAAGGAAGTATCATGGGATATATAGACGACAGTAAGGGTAATGTATAGATGTTTGGTGTAGCAGCTTGAAGACCTCATGCGACACCACCGAGCCATTCGATTTTGTCACTCCTGAGATATATATATCTTCCGAAGCTGGTCCCCGGTGGCTTGTTCGTCGCAGATCGGACATGCCTCTGTATATTTAAGCGCGGCGCGAATGCACCGTACACAGTACACATGTCCACACGGAGTCGCACAGAGAGTCGTGTGCTCTTTTTCGCACATCGGACATAAGAAGGAAGACGTCTCTTCGACATCTTCCTCATCACTCTCCTCTGCCTCGTCGGTTGCCCCATCATTCTAAAAGGCCGACATCAGGACGAGGACGAGGCAACTAACAGGAGAAGATACTACTCACAAATGATGGCGGTAACCCGAGGTACTCCGGGTCTTCAAAGTCATACTCATTGCCGTCTTCCCATGAAGTGTCGAGGGGCTCGTCTCCTGATTCAGCAGATACTCTTCTTCACTCCTCTCGTCCTCCCAACCGTCTTCGAGGTCATAATAATCCTCTTCTTCTGAGGAGTCGTCGTCACTGTCGTCATCGTCGGAGCCATGGACTTGTTCCATGTGGACGCGAAAGCCTGCCGCTGTACGACAATGCTTGGCGTACGGCACACAATAGTGATGATTCGGTGCAGTGACGCAGTGCTGGACACGACAAGTCACACGTTAGTTTACTGGACAAGCTTAGAAAGACAACAACTTACACGACGAAGAATTTGGCCATTCAAAAATCGACGGCCACATCTCCGACACTCGGGATGGTCGTTGGAGTTCATTATGTGCTCGGCTCTTCGCTGTTTACCGAAGAAGTACTGGTCGCACAAACACGCAGTACACTCCGTCCATACGTATCATATCAGTAGACATGGTTATAGATAATAATTGTTGTTTGGTTCGGTTGTTGTTGTTGCTGGTTGTTCAAAGTGTTGTAATGGTGGGAATCCAGACTGCAGGGCGCACCCATTTTATACCCTTTATTCGTATGCACGTGTTTTGACACGTCTTAGACATGGACTCCGGAGAAACAAGTATCCAAGACTGCCGGTTCTTCGAATATGACCCCTCGGGTCGAAAGGAGGCTTTTTTGGTTCCACGGAAGTATCGTATTCGATTATTCTAAAAGGGGCTATGGCCCGTAGACAGTCTCGACGAGCAGTGAATCCTTATCCGGCGGCAGCCGTGGGCGACGAGGGCGGTGTTTTTGGGGCAAGAAGAGGGTGTACGGAGATAGTATTTTCCGTCGTATTCAGTAGTTTCCTTCCTCTTTGACAACATAAGTGTCACTATAGGAGGATATCTGCTAGTGAAACAAGTTCCAAGGTCACCGGTTTCTCCGGTAGTGAGGGCCTCTGTCAACAGATGGGCGAAGTACCACTAGCGCGAATTATGTTTGACAAAATCTGGTCGCAGTAGTATAAATTCTGTCCAATAGATGAGCAAATTTCCTGACGGATGAATTACATGAAATTTTACGTTGTAAAGTGAGTTTACAGGTTAATAGTTCAACATATGTCTTCATCAAGATGCCGTAGCTGCGTTCAATATCGCTTTCATTAACTCCTCTGGCGATGGTTTAGTAGGGATAGCGTCTACACGAAGTCCCAGGGTCTCGCGCAAGAATGTCGCAGTTGTCGGTCCGATAACTGCAATCTTGACCGAATCTAGGTCGAATTGCTCTTTCAGGAATGGTAGAACAAATTCCGCAGCAGACGGTGCGAAGAACACGATCCACCATGGCATGGTCGGTCTCATGGGTACGATCTTCTTCAGTTGCTGCGAGAATGTAGAACTGCCTTGGGTCTCGTATACCTTGAGAGAATACAAGAAGACGCCTGCGCTTCCAAGAATGCTGGGAAGGGTATCACGATTCTTGTCGCCAGTCAGATACAGCAATTTCGTAGGACGAGGTTGTTCTGCAAGAATGAAATTGGCGAGCTGCTCCGCCGTTCCCGAATGTTCTCCACGGATGTCGGCATTGACCATGCTGGAACGTAGCGTCGAGGCGGTAGCCTTTCCAACGACATAGAATAGAAATCCTGCCCGTGAGAGTGAGAAAAAGATATTGAGCTAGTGAACACGACACGTACCGTCCTTCCCTGCACCGTTTGCCTTATCCCAGGCTTCGCATGAGCGTGAGCTTGTCATGATGACTCCATCGAAATCGCTCTGCTCCGTTACTGATGCGAGCTCCGTGATATTGGTGAGCACCGTCTCGAGCACAGGAATCGAGAAAGGCGTGTAATTTCCTCTAATAAAGGCGGCCTCATACCTGTCCTGGCCACCGTCCGAGGATGGTGTCGGTTCACGAAGGAGTAGGACGTTGGCATTGGACAACATGGTGGTCGGCGACAAAGGGCGGGAAAAGGTATCAGCATTGGTATTGGTATGCCGGCACAATGTCCCAATAAAGAACAGCCAGACCTACGGCCCGATCTTGACCACGGACCGTCATGATGTCTCACTGCTTTCTTTGTGCATGCCCACTACAGGTCTGGAATATGAACCTGAAGCCTACGTTCTACCTGCTGGAAATGCTGGCCTCTGTTCTTATGAAATTCCGGGAGTTTCAGCTCGTTGCTCAAGGCAGCACTGCCCGCGTTAGAGCTTGAATTTCCTGGACATTGTATTGAGGACCAGGGGTAGTCCCTAAATTATTCATGAATCATTGGACACACCATTGAACTACCGCTCGGGCTCTAGGGGACCGTTACACTTAAATCTGGGGTAGTCACAGATATTGACGAAGCCGAAACCATCAAGATCGCCTTTCCTTTCGTTCCAAGGAATACCAAGCAATCAGACCACGGTGAGCATCAAAATCGTAAGTATCCGTACTATTCGTCAGGGAAAAGGCTTACTGAGGTAGGGTGGCGCACGGTCTAAGGTCGTCCTCATATCTTAGAAAGCACGACATCAAACGTCCACGGTTGCATTCACAGTAATCCTAGTGTTGCTCGAAGTGCTTGCCACATTGAATAGGTGGGCATCACTGCTACAAACCCCCCGTTCATGTCCTGCATCACGCGGTGGTCATGTTGGTAGTGATTGTGTAAATGTGTGTCTACAGCATGACAGGCTGCACAGAGATATCTCCACCAAGACGACGACGGTGGTTGTGGCGGTGGATTCTTATAGATACTTAATTCCATTCACGTTCTCACCATCAGCTTGAGGTGATATCTGGGCCTTCTTTGAAGGCTATTACTCCGTCATCGTCAGCTGAAGAGCTGAGCATATCTGACACCGGTGTTATAGTGTACCGTTGTCAAACACGCGCTCAAGCCACAGATGACGGTTCTATGCACATAGTAGGTAGGCTGTCAGAAGGCGACTCAATGTTGTCCAACACAACTCAAGGAAATGAAAGACAGTACGTCCGAGATGATTATGCAGCGATGATCGAAGAGCCGACCAGTGCTAGGAGATCGAATGGAAACTTATCATCGCAGATAGTGGAACTCAAGCAGCTTGAGATGGACGAGGGCACAGTAACATGCCTGATATGTCGATCAAACAGCCAAGACTCCTGCTGTAGTTCCTCACATACAGGTGGCAACAACCATATCGGCAACATCACAACACAAGACCCGACCAACAAGGCTCTCTATACCATCGTCGACACCGTTATGGTAACTGGTTTAACCCAGCTTGATGTTAAACATTCATCTTATATTGCACAAAAGGTTGCTGAACACAATACGGCACCTGAGGGCCATTTTCCACGGGGTGTCATTTACGTGTGAGATTCGTCAATAATAACTGCCATCACATCTGAGTCAGGGTGCAGATCAGGAGGACCACTACCGAGGTCGAATCGACATTCAGTAGAGGGAATAGAGGGTCGCGCACGCTAAAAAACATCGACATTAGGTGGTCACAAGCTCATTCATGCGTCTCGTAGCACCGTGAATCCTGTCTTCAAGCCTGTCGCGTCTTGTCTTATGCTTCGACCTACCCCAGGCAGATGCTTGGCGGAACAAATGTTGGCGCTTGCTTATACACATCCGTAGATATTCTGATCACCTCATAGCTGCCCTACGTTTCCCTATAAAAGGGTCTTATTATGCTTGTGTCAACTCATCTCAGTCTTGACTACCACATTCATACGCTAAACAATCTTCAAGAGATGTCCAAACCTGCCCCTGGCACCTATAAGATCATTAACAGGGTTCTCTCTGTTAATGACAAACGACTTGCCATCACTGCCAACGCTGAAGGCAAAACTGCGACTGTCACCGAGGAATCCTCTTCGAACACGGCGCAACAGGTCTGTATGTCTTCCCCCGTAACCGCACCTTTCTGAATACCAATTTGCAGTGGATCATTGCCGACTTCGACAGCAACACCCAGAGCATGACGCCCGTTGCGAGACCTAACCTTCAAGCTGCCTGGGGCTCCGGATTCATGACCGTCCTTCCGGCTCACAGTTACGTCTGGACCATTAGGGAAACCGATACCGGAGTCACGTATGTACTATCCTTATTTCCTGCTAGCCGAAGATCTGATCATCGTTGCTCGTATTTAGCATTCAAGATGGTGCTCGAACCGTTTTCTGGGGATTAGCTAACGCAAGCGAGAATTCCCAGGTGAGTTCAGCGAAATATCTGTCCCCCTCTGAGTCACCAATCAAGTTTGTAGGTCACTATCGGGGCCGGTACTGGCGATGTTCAACAGAGATGGGTCTTAATGCGGGTCGCCTGAACCATAACCAATGAATCGCTTCGGACTTAATCTTTGTCACTACAACGTAGTTTCACCGTTTCTTGCAGTTCTAGTTCATGTGCCGCTTTATTTCGGTTTACGTTGTTGTTAATCAGTACCGGATCAACGTTTTAAGCATTTTGTGTCGCTCCGAAATCTGAGGAATAAGGCATTTCGATCCTTGCGTGCCTTGCAAGAAGTCGAACAACCTTTTTTTACTACTGATCAAACGCTCTCTCCTCTAGTGGTATATATTCTGCCATTCGCAGTTCTTGAAGCGACCTTCTTTACATTCACTGACGTAATATAACTTTCACATCTGTGTCTTCCTCATCGCCGTCTTCTCTGATGTAGGTGTAGTCTGACTTAGTATAGGTACTGCATCTGATTTCTTTGGGTTTTCCGCTACACTCTCTTTGTCATTTCCTGCCATTCCGCACCTGATTGGGTGATCTGAAATTCCTAACCATGTTCAAGTTTGGGATGCAATTTTTTTGAAGATGTTTATATTCGTGTCCTTTGGAAATCAGATATCTGACGGTTGTGGGATAGCGGAGGTATTATAGAAGCTATGGGCGATGTAGACAGCAAGAGCAATAAATGGGTGTTTAGGGTTGCTATTGAAAGACCATATGCGACACCACCGAGCCATTCGCTTTCGTCACTCCTGATATATATATATATCTTCCGAAGCTGGTCCCCGGTGGCTTGTTCGTCGCAGATCGGACATGCCTCTGTATATTTAAGCGCGGCGCGAATGCACCGTACACAGTACACATGTCCACACGGAGTCGCACAGAGAGTCGTGTGCTCTTTTTCGCACATCGGACACAAGAAGGAAGACGTCTCTTCGACATCTTCCTCATCACTCTCCTCTGCCTCGTCGGTTGCCCCATCATTCTAAAAGGCCGACATCAGGACGAGGACGAGGCAACTAACAGGAGAAGATACTACTCACAAATGATGGCGGTAACCCGAGGTACTCCGGGTCTTCAAAGTCATACTCATTACCGTCTTCCCATGAAGTGTCGAGGGGCTCGTCTCCTGATTCAGAGACTTCGTCCGAATACTCTTCTTCGCCCCTCTCGTCCTCCTAACCGTCTTCGAGGTCATAATAATCCTCTTCTTCAGAGTCGTCGTCACTGTCATCATCATCGGAGCCATAGACTTGTTCCATGTGAACACGGAAGCCTGCCGCTGTACGACAGTGCTTGTCGCACGGCACACAATAGTGATGATTGGGGGCTGTGACACAGTGCTAAGAGCGAAAAAGAACGCGTTAGTTTACTCAACAAGTGTGGAAAGACAACAGCTTACACGACGAAGAATTTGGCCATTCAAAAATCGACGGCCACATCTCCAACACTCGGGATGGTCGTTGGAGTTCATTATGTGCTCGGCTCGTTGCCGTTTATCGAAGAAGTACTGGTCGCACAACGCGCAGTACACTCCGTCCATACGTATCATATCGGTAGACATGACTATAGATGATAATCGTTGTTTGGTTCGGTGGTTGTTGGTTGTTCCAAGTGTTGTAATTGTGGAATCCAGACTGCAGAGCGCATCGATATTATACCCTTTATTCGTATGCACGTGTTTTGACACGTCCTAGACATGGTCTCTGGAGAAACAAGTATTTCAAGACTGCCGGTTCCTCGAATATGGCCCCTCGGGTCGAAAGGAGGCTTTTTTGGTTCCACGGAAGTATTGTATTCGATTATTCTGAAAGGGGCTAAGTATGGCCTGTAGACAGTCTCGAAAGACAGTGAGTCCATGTCCGGCGGTAGCTGTGGCCTATGGACGTGGCAGGATCATGTTTTGGACAAGACGGTAATACATGGAGATAAGAATTTCCGTCGTATTCAATAGCATTCGTCCCTATCACTATAGGGGTATGTACTACCAGCAAATGAAACAACCAGTTTCAAGACCACCGGTTTCTCCGCGGACGAGGACTTGTCAACAGATGAGGGCAGAGTAGTGTTGCTGTGCTATCGGAAGTAGGTCAATCAGCACAGCGCTCAGGGGCAGCTTTGAAGTCGAAAGGATACACCAGGGTACCAGTAGTGAATTCTGTCCAGAATATTAGCAAGTCAACAACGAATTGTATAGACTGTACTTTACAAAGCGGCTCAGTGATGTTCTGACAGGCTAGGATTGCCAACAATATCTTCATCAACACGTCGCATCTACGTCTACAACCGCTCTCAGCAAGTCCTCTGGCGATAGTTTAGTATGAATAGCGTCCACACGAAGTTTCAGGGTCTCACGCAAAAATGTCGCAGTTATCGGTCCAATAACCGCAACCTTCACTGAACCTAGGTCGATTTGCTCTTTCAGAAATGGTAGAACAAATTCCGCAGCAGACGGTGCGAAGAACACCATCCACCATGGCATAATCGATCTCACAGGTACGATCTTCTTCAGTTGCTGCGAGAATGTAGAACTACCTTGGGTCTCATACACGTTTAGAGAGAATACAGAGAAACGCCTGCGCTGCCGAGAATGTTAGGAAGGGTATCACGATTCTTGTCGCCAGTCAGATACAGCAGTTTCGTAGGACGAGATTGTTCTGCAAGAATGAAATGAGTGCTCCGCCGTTCCCGAATGTTCTCCACGGATGTCGGCATTGACCATGCTGGAACGTAGCGTCGAGGCGGTAGCCTTTCCAACGACATAGAATAGAAATCCTGCCCGTGAGAGTGAGAAGAAGATATTAGGCTAGTGAACACGACATGTACCGTCATTTTCTGTACCGTTTGCCTTATCTCAAGCTTCGCATGAGCGTGAGCTTGTCATGATGACTCCATCGAAATCGCACTGCTCCGCTACTGATGCAAGCTCCGTGATATTGGTGAGCACCGTCTCGAGCACAGGAATCGAGAAAGGCGTATAATTTCCTCTAGTAAAGGCGACTTCGTACCGGTCCTTACCAGTATCGGGGGATGGCGCTGGTTCACGAAGGAGTAGAACGTTGGCCTTAGTCATCATTGTGGTCGGCGGCAAAGAGCGAGACAAGGTAATGTGATCTTCACCATCAACCATCACGACGTCCAGTACCGCTATTATACACCGTTCTCGCTGCTTCGTTTCTGTACATGCCCACTTCCAAGGACGATTCCGATTCTGAAGACGAAGACTACGTTCCACCGCCCGGTGACGCTGGTATGTACTAGAGTGTAGTGACCGGAATTTCAGCTCACTTGCTGCAGCAGGGTCCGATTCCTCAGATACAGCAAGGGACCCTAAACGGCAGCGGACAAGCTCTCCGAAGCCTGTAGCAGGAGAGAATGACGAAGGAGCACAGAAACAGTGTGTCCATCGATCTGTGCGATCTGTTTTTTCCTAACTTCACCTATAGGGCTCGCGATGCTCTGTGGGCGGACTTCCAGAAATCCCTAGCGTCGACTTCGACAACGACGCAGCAAGAAGTGCCGAAAAAGATGGTCAAAGTGGAGAAAAGATATCTCTTCGCAGGCGAGAATATCGTGTATGCCCAGTGGCTCTACCTCTATGGTGCTTTGCCCTCACTGACTGCAATAGTGAAGTCGTTGAGGTCCCTGAAGATTCTGCGGAGGCGAAGAAGTGGCCATTATTTTCCGGGTCCACAAAAGAAAGCCTGGGCGCTACTACTGAATCACTGCCTGTCGTTTCTGGTACATCTACGCCGGTGCCTCCGAAGAAGAAACCTGGACCAAGGAAGGGAAAGCTCTCCCTGAAAGACCTCCCGGGACCTTCGAAACAAAAGCCTAAAAAGCTCACGACACTCGATAAATCTGCTATGGACTGGCGCAGTCATGTTTCAGCTGAACCTTCTAGTTTGAAGGATGAGTTGGAGGCGAATCGGCGAGGAGGAGGCTATCTCGAAAAGATAGAGTTCATGGAGAGAGTCGGGGAGCGACGAGAAGAAGCTCTAGAAGCTAGCAAGAACAATAAACGTCGAAGAGGGTAATTGAATCCATCATCCTCATTACTTCCGTAATGTAATGTCTTTCAGATAAAAGAGTGTCTTGTACATTCCCTGTACTCTTTCCAGGGTGTACTCATACGAGATGAGATGGTCCCCGCTCCCCTGCCACACTACAGGTTTGATGCTCCTGCCTACTATAGAAGGGGTTGAAGGTAGTAATGGGGGTGACCATGTGTCTATTCTTTGCCATGATAGACGTATATCACTGAGTGCGCAGTACAAGCACTAATGATATCCATCAAGTCTTGTATGACCCGTATCCAAACTCTGTCGATAATTTAAGCCTCTTTTGCCCTAATTTCTGAATTCTGACTAGACGCCCTATCTAGTTTCGGAGGGTCCGGCTTATTCGCGGAACTGGTACATTCTACTGTAACTTAGGTTTCAATCAACCGAGTCAGGTGATTGCCCGCCCCTTTACTTGTCACCTTTGTTCTTCTCTTCTGTCTTTCTCGACCTCCAAAGACTCGAGAACCCGGACGCTAGTCTCCTCCCTAGCCCTACATTTGACACCACAGAAATTTATATGCCCGTACAGTCATGTACCGGTCAATGAGACGCTGAAATTCGTTTGGCCTCGGCAGTATGATAGATGTCCCAAATAAAATGTTTAGAATAAACTAAAATTATATTTTGAGTATAAAGCAGTACATACATCACAAATGCATGCATATTGGACACGGGAAAGGTCATATCGAGCCTTATCAGTGCAAAACCGTAAGATCAGCATAGTACGAGTCAATGAGACGCGTCACATCACGCCAGATATACCAAATACGGAACAAGATCGGACTTACTCATCACCATGAGACCCTATGTCAGGCCTATCGTAATCGCTGTAACTCGTGATGTGACGTGATAAAGATATCACTTTTGCTGCATGGTTTCTTTTGCCGTCTCCTGATAGTTTGACTCTCCATAAAGTACCAGGGAAAGTGAGTATGATATGTTCCTACTTCTGGTATAACTTTTGTGACCTCGGAATAATTTTTCATCAGGAAAATCATGTATTAAGACTTTTTTCCTCTTAAATCAGCAACATATCACCCTCTCTTTATTTTATTGCAGAAGAGGGTGGCTTCGGAGGAGGTATAATAAAGATAAATATACTAATCAAAGATATATGCACCAGCTCCGAGTCAATTAGGTGCGTACCAAGCTATTCCGAGCCACCTGTCTCATTGACTGATCCTGTCTCATTGACCGGTACATGACTGTAAGTATTCTACATCGGTTAGATACAGCCCATTTGATTGTTTCTTTTAGATCTACAATGCACGATTTGGGGGACAACACACTTCCTGCTCTGGCAGACATCGAAGAGCTCAAATTCTTTACCTTGAGTGAGTTACGCGAAGGATCATCTCTATCTCAGACGATCACAGATGTGCTTCCTCTGCTCCTTTCGCAAATTCTGCGCTATGATGCTGAGATTTCTCGAGTTGAACGTGTTTTGAAGAAAATCAAAGCCTCCAAACAGGCAACCAATGACTTGTATGCATCTCCAATAGTCCTCTCTTTCACCCATCCGTATTCTTCCTGTGGAAATCCTCACCGCCAAGTTCGAAGCTGCATGCTGTGCCGGTTCTCTAGGCACGAAGCCATTCATTTCAACAACCGTATTGACCTCTGTGTGCGCGCATTGGCGTAGAGTTTGCCTTTCAACACGTTCTTTGGACGTATATTACAGCCTGCCATAACATTCCACCAGACAACTCCTCTCTTCTTGCCCGTCGCGTAGATCATTTCCAGTCATCGTCTTCCCCGTTGAGTCTCGCCTTCCATCTCAGAGCGTCATACAACCAAACAAATTATGCTCTCACGGATCTCGCGGGTTGGACGCCATTTGCAATGCCATCGCAGGACCGCTCGCTTTAGAACGATGCCATTCCATCTGTCTTGCTATGAACAGTCCAGGAAGGTCGTTATTCAATGCTATGGAAAATCAGTTTCCTTTGTTGAGGTGCCTCGAGATCAGATCCGTGCTGGATACTAGGGCTATCCTTCCTTGGGCGACGTGTGGAAACGCATCAACCCTCGAACATCTTCACATACATGGACCAATCAGTTCCCTCAGAATTCAACTACCGAGTCGAAATCAAATTACCACTGTTTTTCTATCTAATAATGTTGCGTCTATATTAAAGAGATTCCCCAAATTCGCAAGAGCCACTCTCGTCAATTGTTCGCCGGAGTTTAATACCTCTAACTCTGACGAGTCTGTCCCTTTGGCGCTTGAATCTCTGACATTGACCAACACGTTACTCGAACCTATCATCAGTGATCCGGGCGTCTCATTTCCCCACCTCTCCTCCTTGGAACTTGCGCCAAAGCCCTGCTCCGAAGCAGTGGTGTCCGCATTGCGTAATGACCTTAACATTTCCTTATGGCAACTCTGCCAGTGCCCAAATCCTTCTCCTATTACATCTTTCTCCTTTACTAAAGCTCCTTTCGCCAACGCGCAAGTTCGCCGCTTGCCCAAATGCGTACCACATCTCAAAAATCTCTCGATCGTCGAAGCAGATGAAAGAAGAATCAATTGTTTGCCCGTCATATCTGACATATTGGTCACATATCTCTATGAACAAGCGGAGTTGGAGAGTCTGAAGTTGGTATGGGCTCCAGACGTTGAGAACATATTTCCTCCGCTGGATCACTACAAGGGGAATATCGTGATGAATATGATTGAGCGTCATGCTTACTGGGTTCGCTCATGTCAGTCGCTGTCGGACTTCGTAACGGAACAGAGTTGAGTGTAAGGATCGTGGAACGGCTGAGGCTAATGAGAAGGCGAAGAATCAAAGCAACGCAGTGGTAAAAGCCACAATAGTTATGGAGATGATGACGATGATGAATACATCACTATCTACCCGGTGTCCATCGACGCACTCGTATCTCGTATAGTTCACGTAGACGCCTGAACACAATTTTCGAGTTCGATCGCAATGTTGCGTATCATGTTCCAACCAGAAATGGCGGCACCGGGATTTACAAACATACAATAGAGCTACATGAGTAAACCCGGTACGAAACGCTGTCTAATTGACGTCCGAAGCCTGAGTACATTGCCGTTTATGATCTGCCCAGTGGGATTTTTGACACCCAGCATCGCAGTACCTGTATCACCATAAGCTCGATTGTCCAAAATTGCTCTCCAAAATACTCCCACCTCGTTTGTCCACATCTAGAACATTTTCTGAGAACCGCACTTGGAGTACCACACCATGAGCACCGATATAATGCGACATTGTTGGAGGTAATCTTCGGGTGCAAACATGACGGGTTTGCCTTCACTGTGGGGTCATCGAGGTAGAGCTCCTCCAACCACGCCTGCAGATCATCCTCCGCTCTCTTTGGTGTAACGATCTCTTCCCACTCAGTGTCATTATTCGATATGGTGCTCTCCCATTCTTGAGCGGCCTTAGTGTATAATTTTACAACAGTCTCTTGTGCCAGGCGCTCGTTTGTCTTTGGGGGAGGGGTTCCGATGAAAGTGCTGATCTCGTCTGCGAGCTGGAGCTGTTTTCGCGTTTTCTATGCAAGGACAATATGGTCAACGGTATCCAAGGAGTGCTGCGACATATCGTTCACCTCAAGCTCTTTGAGATTGATGCTGATATCAGCTCCTTGGATTGCGAGCGTCAAAAGAATATTCCAGTACAAAGCATGTTTCATGTGACGATTATCAGGAGGCGCTTCCTTTATATACGTCTTGGAGTCCTCGAGCGCGCTTGTTAAGAACGCGACGCCCTCATGCCAAGGCACTGTGTCAACCCTACTCGCCTCTTGGAGTTTCTGCAGCCCCAACTCCACTGCATGTGAGACTCCACGCCGGAGTAATTGAAAGTGAATGAAAGGGCTAGTCTGTTTGCACTTCAGCCCTTTCTTCGCGGCCCGAAGACCTTTGACAGGGTCGGCAAGAAGGGTGATGGCGTAGTGATAGTATGCACAGTGGGGATTGCGCTTGAGAGATTCTTGAGCCAGATGCACGGCCTCCTGAAGACGGGCTTTCATAATGAAATATTTGATATCGAGGATATCTGCAATATCAACTTCAGATGGGTTTCCTTTCGCCCGGATGGCCTTAGCACAATGTGGAAGACTGTCCCCCCACATTGTGAATGGCAATCCTATATCTACAATCTCCCGTTGACGAGTGACGGGATTTTCCATTTCAAACATTCCGTTAGCAACCGAGTATTCGGTGCGAAGGATGATGGGTGCGATGGATAGTCCTAGCCGGTACAGGTCATGGTCCTGAGTACATTTCATCATGGCGTCTTGGAAATCGCGAGTAGCCTTGAGGGTCATGTACGTCTCGCACTTTTCAGGACCATAGGCTAAGAGGACATCGTTGATTTGTGAAGGAAACCTCCTGCTAATAGCTGCCATGAACTTGTTAGGGTCCATATCTCGGGTATCCCCTTCGGCTTCGTGTCGATGAAATCGAATGATGCCGCCCAAGCTAGTACACCGAAATGCCCAATCAGCACTCCTAAGGCCAGCAACCAGGAAGTTCAAGGCAGAAGGAGTATGCTTGAAGGCATCATAGCAATTGAGGGTCGATAGGCTCAAGAGCTCAGAGGCGTGATTGATGAGATATGTTGATGCGCTAGGTCTCTTTGTGCTTTCCGTGACCTCTTTGATGATGACGTTCATATCAAGAGAGCGAAATATGTCGGGTTTGGGTGAAATGGTGTCATACGCGACAACAGCAGGAAGGGAATGAGCGAGTACTGAAACGATAAGCTCTGAGCCCGCAGCGTCATCGGGAAATTTAGAAAGAGTCTTGGCAAGTTCGTTGGAATGCCGAGCAATTTCGAACCTAATATTCTCTCCTCCGTGGTGCGTGATCAGAGAGAGAGCGCGCAGAGCGATATGTCGCGTCTCTTGCGCGTGCAACAAGGGTAGAAGTCGCTTCAAAAATCCTATCAATGGCGATAGTTTTGACATGGTGAAGGAAGAACCATAGGACGTAGATACCTTTTTCAAACAATCTATCCCTTAATATTGCATCGGCGCACATTTTGCCGTAGATCCCGGCAATACCCCCTGTAACCTTATCGTTGCTTTCATGCTTGACGTAGGTTTTGTCGAGACGTCGGTAAATACTGTCAAAATTTGCATGAACTTTCTTCAGACCGCCACGTGTTGTCAAATCTAGGATGGTAGACTGATTGGTGATCCAGAATGGTGCGCAGGCTTATTGCACTCACCAGGCAGCTCAAGGCCTTCAGACAAAATATCAACAATGATATTCCATCGCATAGCATTATCTATGTCACCGATGTAGGCATCGGGAGTTGAGCTGGCCGGCGCGGTCGACGCCTTCGCTTTGCTCTTAGATTTCTTCGACCGTTGACTACTGGGCCCAGGCATGATTCGTCCGCGGGAGGCAGATAGAAAACTGAAATTTTCGTTGACACGGACGAGTAATGATGATTTGTTATAACATACTAGGGAGTGAGAAATTTTTTGCGACAAGGTCGATTATCGAAGAAATAAAATCTGGAGATATAAAGAAAGATATCGAAGTCGTAAGGCGAGGCCCGACTGAATAATTGTTCAAAGTCGAGGTAATTTGCACCAGTTTTCGGGAGCCTTTCGTGCAAGTCCACTGTAGATGTTCGAATATGGCAGAAGCCAAGCCTGCTCGGCTGGGAAACCCATTCTGGGAAAAGTTGTGACCGTGACCGTGACAGCTCAACCTACTGCACGTACGCGTACTACCCCCACCATAGTACATACCACACCACACCACATCGTACTCGGTCTCACCTCGGCCATTCTGCAAAGCATATTCCATATGTTTAAATAATAATTAACTGTATGAACTCTCAGTTCTGTCCTACAAGATCCCTGTCGATCTCCTAGTTGTCTCTGTCACGCGGTTCAACCGAGTTGCTTTGCTTGTTGGCACCCCAGTTCCCCGTAACTGAGTTCCTTGCAACTTCGGTCTCTTCCAATAACTTGTTACCCACGTCCTTGCCACATTACACTAGCCAGATCGTCTCTCATTCTGTTACCGAAACATAAACGAAGACTGGCCTGCAGAAGAAGCAAAAGCCTTCTCTTCGATGTCTACTCATTTCAGTCCGAGGACATTTCGAAGGACCGGTAGCCTTGGATAATTATTTCTCCGGAGTGCATGTTGAAGAATTGGCAAATACATGCATACGAACGAAAGATATAAAAAGGGTACGCTTTGCAACGATCACACCAGGGCCCCGACGATGATAATAATGACAACAACAGATTGAAAGAAGAGGGTTATTAGGCCCTGGAAGATGGTTGGGAGGCAAAGGAGCTTATCCTGACGAAGTCTCTGAATCAGGAGACGAGTCCCTCGATACTTCATGGGAAGACAGCAATGAGTATGACTTTGAATATCTGGAGTATCTCAAGTTATCACCATCATTTGTGAGTAGCCTCTTCTCCTTTCGCAGCCTGATACTAGCGTCGGTCTTCCAGAACGATACGATGACCGACAATGGAGAGGCAAGTGAGGAAGAAGTCATCAAGAGACGTCTTCCTATTCGTATCCGATGTGCAGAAAAGAGCACAGCACCCTCTGCGCGACCCTCTGTGGACTCCACGTGTATGTCATCTGGTGCGTTCGTTCTGTGTTTAAGTATACAGAGGCATGTCCTGTCTGTGACGAAAGAGCGACTGAAGACCAGCTCCGGAAGATATATCTCTCCCAGAAGTGATGAAGCGAAGGGCTTCATGGTGTCGCGCGAGGTCTTGATCTATCAAATTCTCATTTATTATTGTCGTCTTTATACCCCCGTATGGTAGAGCGTCACTCCTCCTCATTTACAGGTCTGTGCCATCCTCTGTCTATGAAAATGCTTAGCATAGCAGGAAAAACTGTCTCCGATTTAACGGGCCCACTAAACCATCTCGACACATTAGCGTCTTGTGTCCATAAGGAGCGAGCTAAAATTGTGAAGAACCTACCAGCTAAACGATGACTCTGTTCTCCCTTTCAAAGCCTCAATGGTGATGTGCTGCTCCTCGTGTCCTCGTACACGTCTGATTGGAAGTTCAATCATGGTACCACAAGTGGCAGTCTCGACGTGAATAATTCGCCGTGATTATTTATTTGCACGTGTCACTGATGAGGGTTTTTACGACACTGAACACAATATCTTACCTATCATACAGATTTCAACGGACACTTCTAAATAGGTTTTATTTCCGAATCTAGATGCCATAATTCATTTCAAGTTATGCACCACCTTTGATCTTCCTTCGTTTTTATGAGTGGGAATGCTGCTTCCATGAACTCCCTCGGGCGACACAGATGCGCATAACCCATAATTGAGCACACATACTCCGTCGAATGGACTCCGTCATCATGCAGTGACTAGACAGTTTGATCAACTGCCACAATCACCACATTCGGAGGAATATCTTGAGTACGAGGCTTGTGAATCAAAGCTAACTTATTGTGTTGCAAAGAGATACGCTTCCGATCATTTATCCCTACCTGACAGACTATGTTGCCTGCTTTTGCGGAGACAATATTGAAAACCGGAGGCAGCATGGAGTCTGGACTGTGCCGCTCTATTTCACTTTCTGCAAGCATAAAGCCCTGAATTCTGACATGCAAACCAGCCGCGTCACAGATACCGTCTTCCCAACCCTGAAAGTTAAAGTCGATTAGTGCCCAGCGGAATGGAATCTTTGTCAGCTTCTCTGATTTAAGCCACAGCATTCCAATTGGAACTTTGCGCATGAGCATGTAGAAGTTCGTCATTCTCTGTTCTGCATCTGAAGTAGACACAATTGTAGTTATGTCTTTTCCCAGCAAAGAAGCAATGCAGATGGGCACATCTTCGAATTTACTGGTCGATCGGTGCTCTGTGGCAGAATGGATGACCTGGAATGGCGACCAGCCTTCGCGCATTTCACACATAGCTCGGACAGATGGAATCTGTTCACCAAGACAGATCATAACCCCGTCCACATAGAGAAATGTTCGCTCCTTAGCCTCAATCTCGGTCATGTCTTCGTCTAGACTGTTTAAGGCTTTTCTATCTCAATCGTACTTTTCATACAGGAATGGACCATCCTGCATCTGGAAGTACAGCTTATCTGTGCCATGGGCCTCACTGGAAAGTGTGGCTTCCTGGAGTGTCCATAAACGTTTCACCCACCCACTGCAGAGTATATGCAAGCCCAACTCTAGAAACAGCACAGTAGCAGATTGCACGATTCTAGTTCCCTGTCAAAACTAGTACTGCAGTTGCCTCATGGAAGATCTCTCTGAGAAGCTGAATGGCTTTTCTTGCAGTAGCTCTTCGCCAACTCGCTCAGATGAACAGGTATACAAAGTGTATCCATCCAGAAGGTGATTGGTAAAGATGAATGAGATGCATTGTCATGTACGTGGCTAAGTTGATTTGCATATCCCCATAAACGTTGAAGTTGGTATCATGGGAGTGTGTTTGTCTTCAGGTTATCAAGCCCATCTGCCCCTGGAAGATTCTCATTTAACACTTGGCAAAGGCATGTAACTGGGACATACAAACATGGGAAAGCGCAATATATGGATGATCTTTTTCCAACACTATTTCCAGCTCCAGCTCATCTGTTATGACCACTTTGGGACCTTATTTTGGGACAGAACCGTAATCAGATTGTTGGTGTCCAAGCCAATGAAGTCACAGCTAAATTCATCATCCACATGTCTCGTATGATAGGTCGACTCATCCATTTGATACACATCACAGATAGTACCACCACAACTGGAATGATCTCTGATCCTTGAACGAGAGAGAAGGGAGGCAAATGTCATTTCGTGATGTCCAAAAAGGTCGAGCTCACTCCAACACCAACCTTGCTCTTCAAGCTTGTGATGTGCTAGAATACCAAGTTGATCGATTCCTTCATTAGGGCGTGCCCTATACAAAAAAGGCCAGATGAGGCTCTGCTTGATTCTTTTTCGACCCCATCCTTCCTCCTCCATTGCGGTAAAGCATGGCATGTAGGTATGTAGGAGGAGGTGAAGACCGACTGTGAGAACAAGAATTTCCAAGGAAAGGAAGACACAACATTCAGCATATGAGTAATCAAACATCAATGATTAATCAAAGTTTTGTTCTTTAGACAACGTTAAATGAAAATGTCGAGCAATAGTCAAAATGTGTTCCATAAGCACTTTGTCTCTTGCATGACCGGATATGACTGCAGCTTCGAACCATCATCCTGGTAGACCATTGAGCCTAGCCCTCGAGACCGATCCATCTTCGAGACAGAATTCAGTTACCATATCAATGTCAAGTCCACACAAACTGGATACTTCCGTGAGGACACCAAAGAAAAGCCACACTTGGAAGAACGCTGCTTTGTCTGAAGCAACGATGAGACTGCCATCTGAACGAGAGAACATTGGGAGCCATATGTCATCCTTTATTGCCTCCTTGTGCCTGCCATAGAGACAGACACCTGGAGGACAGAGGATATGTCACTGTTTGTCTTTCATGTGGACAATCCACCCACAATGCTCTGGCTATAATCAGAAATCTTTGCCATCATATGGTTTCGACGCACAAAGGTATGGGATTATGAATGGAATAAACTCTGGACAAGGAGGTATATTGGGCAATGCTTAAGGTATGGTTAGACTGGTTGAAATAGACGTGTTTGGCAGTTGAGGTTGAGTAGACATGGGTGGGGGGGGGGGTAAAGTTTGCCTTTCGCCTGCCAAAGTACATTTAAGTCTGTAGGCTGCCTATTCCAAGTCATTAGAAGCAGTACTATATATTTTAAGGAAGGCTCACCACCTCTGGACTACTACTTGAAAGTTCATCACCCTTTGTAAGTCTCCCAATACAACCCCTATGGAACCAAAAACTTAAGTAAAGTGAAGGGCCGGAATATAGAGTCTGGACAATGTGGAGCCAGTGGTGGTAAGACTCACGATGAGAATGAGTGTGTTCTACGCGTTGTCTTCAGTACGTTTCGTTAGGTCATAACAGCTACCAGCATGCAATAATATAATGGTGAAAGAATGGTGGAATCGGGATTCAAATATTCAGGATTGGATGTCATTGCTGAATTTGTTGCTTATATCAAAATAAAGAAGTTGTCTGCACAGTAGGTCCATCCCATTGAATGCAACTGCACTGCCCTGGCCCGTGAAACACATCAACTGAGTGAAAGTAGTGAATGTTGTTGCTGTGCTGACCATGGAATGAAGTCAGAGTTTAAAGATCCAGAGGCTGATGAGCTCAGCTAGTTCAGCTGTCTCACGGCTTCTTGGGGAGTTGAATCTAAGTTGGTTTTCCATTTTGACTTTGCTTCAATACCCTGTCCGTAGCTGGAACTGGATCAGAGCAGGCAACAAATTGCTGCACTACTACCACTCTGCCATAGGTGAATGTTGTACATATGTTCCTAACATGGTTTACAGAGCATGCCGCCACCGCTCAAACAGTATTTGCACTGTGGACTTTCGAGAGCGACATTCCCTCTGTGCAGCTTCCACTTCAGCTTGCCATGGTAGAGGATCAAGAGGTCTTCAATCACCTTCGCTCTGGAAATTCTTCCTTCAATATCAACATGAAAGCGCTTGGTGAAGACATTACACACCTGAAAACGTCTCTGATTTGAACCACCGTTCAAAGCATCTTGACACTTTGTCATCTCATATCCATAAGGAGCGAGCTGACATCGTGGGAAACCTAGCAGCCAAGCAATCAGGTTTTCCATTCAATACACTGGGTATTTCACGTCTGAAAATCCACAAAGAAGGAAGCTTTCAGAGAGATTTCGGAGAGACTAAATATAGGTAGTGCATCATTGTTTGTCATTGTTTGAATTAGATGCCAACGCCACTACTCATCTATAATTTGACACATTTTTGTGAACACAAGATGCTCTAAATTTTTCAGGCCCTCCGGGTATAAATTTGAATTTCCATCTTTTTGTGAATTGTAGTGATCCAGTTGCTACTGACTGGAGTATAAATTTCCAGCCCAATGCAGTCCACTGCCATGGTGTTTCATCGGTGCTTGCTGTTGCAGTGAGAGCATTCAACATTGACTGGCTGGCTAACTGCAGTAGAGAGCAGGAAGACAGCCAGCACAACAAATACCAGTTGCAAAATGAATGGCACCACACCTCCAAACAGTAATTTCTGGCCTGATTTGAACTCAGTTAAGACTCCAGTTGCTAGCAGTTGCTATCAGTAGTGACCCCCAAGCATAAGTAGCCAGCTGTGTCAGGTCCCAAGCATGGGTAGCCAGCTGTGTCAGTAGCTTTAGCATGTTTGAGACAAATTTTTGAGGCTAACAAACAAAATGTATCCTATCTGTTAAATGAATCTGCTACTGAACAGCAGTTCTGCTGCTTGATGTGGTTGTGTCTCGGGCATCAGAAAGGTGCAGAGAGCACCATCTCTTGGCACCCTCTTTAATTTGTGTCTCTGTCACTCAAAACTTACCTTAGAATTTGCAGGTAAGTCTTCTGAAACCTCCCTCCTTTCTCTTTTCCTCTTCTCTCCTTTTTCTTTTTCTTTTTAATTTATTTTTATTTTTATTCCAGACTGACCCACAAGCACAAGTAGCAAGCCCTGACACTCACCAATGAAGCTTGGTGCCTTTTACTGTGCACATTGTCCCTCTGTCAACACATCTACACCCTGACAACTGCCCACAATACATGGGACTAAGCACAGCTTAGGACACAACAAAATGTTGTTCATACCTGGACATCCCTCAACTGCACAGCAACAACATGTGCCATGAAGTCTCTGGACATGGTCAGACCTAACCATGATCTGTCTTCTTTTCAGTGCATGGCTTGTACTTGAGAGCCTTCTATGTCCATCCTTGCAGCAATAGCCTGAGAAACCTTGTTGTCAGTGTTCCCTATTGGCACTAGATCCCTATATAATATGGTTAGCTTACATTATTATCAAAGCTGTTTAACAAGAAAGGATAACATATCAGAGTACAATTCCAGCTGTGTGTTGTCATCCACTCTGGGAGGTATGTGATTTGAGTCTATATCCATTGAAGAGCTTGGCACAATATCCAGTCATGATACAGAGGCTGACTTGAATGTGCTTAATGGCTCTGAACTTGTGAATAGTTGAATTTCTGGAACCACCAATGAGACTGAAAGATTTGTCAAGAGGGATGGAGGCACTACAAGCAAGCTTGAATTATCAAGCTCAATAATACCAGCCTGAGGGTAGGTATGCAATTATTTTTGTTAATAGACAGCTAACTCAGTCTCCACTCAATGGGTGAAAAAGACTGAGGTAGGATGGAAATGAAAAATATTGAATATACCATTGTGATCATGCTACTGAATACACCTATGAATAGGTAGTCCAAAAACCCCGATAGAGAGTGTTGACTGATCCTCTTGACAAATTTTCTGACAAAATTCTGGAAATGGAAGGTGCAGGGCTGTAAAGACATTGGCAGTGGCAAAACAATCCTTGAAATAGTCATTAAGACACATTATCCAGGTTTAAAGACCAGTATAAATTTACTTGATCAAAGATTATAGTGATATAAGATAATTACATTAACAGGATGCAAAAAAACGAGCGAGAAAGGTGCTGTAGAAGGACGAGAATGAGAGCGGCAGCTAAGTCATCAAAAATGGCAGATAAGGCTGCTGACTCAGCATACCAACTTACCTGCCGTTTGCTCTAATCCACTTTCCACACAATGAATATATTTTGAATGATGTTCAATATATATATAATACATCTTTGTTGTCTAGCACACAAATTATCCGGAAAACAGGCATGCTTTGAATGAATGGGAAGCCAAAAGCCATCCTGCCAAATGCAGCATGGCAGCTAAGTGACTGTGGGAACCCAGTGTATTGGACGGTAAACCATCAATCACTCCTTTCTCCCATTCGACGTCTCAATCGTGACGTACTGCTCACATTTTCGCACATGTCCAACTTAAAATAGCAGCAGTGTGAAGAATATGCCGTGGATATATGTTCACGCATCACTGGCAGAGGCTCATTGCCTTGCCTTCCATCGTGCCCTGGCCAACGATCAGCTGTATCAATGTCTTTCCTTCAGTTCTGCCACCCCACACACTCAGGTCACGGCTTCAACTGTCTCATGATTCTCCTCTAAAATTGCTGCTTTATTGCGATGGCCCTAACGGTTTCAATGAAGAGCCTCTGATTAAAGGCTCAGTGTCACATTCTAGTCGATGGTTAGTATCTATGCCCATGCCTTCGCATCTGTCTTGCAGCTCACCAAAAGCCTTGTGACTCAGACAGAACCTCTCCGAACTGAAGACACTTACTCTCGTGGGTCTCAGCATGAGAAATCGACTCTGACATGTTTTTCAGTGCCTCAGCCTTACCTCGCTATGCTTAAACAGGGCATATAGAATTCTGTGCTCCATGTTCCTGACATCAAACCTATGCAAATCCAGAGACTGTTTTTATGATGGCGCAGATTTCCACAACTTCATCTCTGCGGCACCCCATCTAGGCACTGTGGATTCAGGCCATTGACAGTTGACTGAGTTCATCTGCCAATGAGCCTGCTCCGACCCCTGTAACCCTACACCATCTTTGACAGCTCAATTACTTCTGTTCCTCAGAAACATGTACAGAATATTTCACAGTACCGGGTCTTCGCATCTTGAGCACCATGCACAGCCTCATCGCTGACAACATAAACATGATAGATGCACTTCACAACAGATCCCGCTTCTCACTAGATCAACTTTATCTTTGTTGACATTTTCTTCTTGCGTATCACTAGATCTATCGGAGTTGACGGACATAGCCCTTACCTTTGAATTCGGATTTAACGCACCCAGACCAACATTTCTTAGACATGGTTCACCCTAGGCTTCCTGACCAGGCTGGATTAAATTCCTCCTTGAAGACTCATTTGAAGAAGATCAAGTTACTTCTCAAGAAGCCCTCTGACCCGCAGGATACTATATACAATGATGGCGTCAAGGTTCTCAGGGAGGGAAGGCTGGATGCAAACCTTTTAGTTTTCAGTAGACGCTCCTGGCACTGGCCCATCAATATTTAGTAGCTGACTTTGGCATATGGGCCCAATGAAATGTACTGGTATAGAACTGTTCTGATAAATTTCTTGTTGATGATATTTACATATATATTGAATAACCCTGGTCTCCATGTTATTTATACCCAATAATCCCTGCGATGCCTCTGTCTATTCGTCAATCCCTCCAGACTTCTCTATTTTGTATATGGCGCTTATTGCTTCTTCACTGAATCAATCATACATCTTTCTCTTCAAATCACTGGCGATTAATAATAATAACAAATACATGATGGAACTCCAAGTTCATTGTGACTGAATTTGTTTTGTATGAACATTATGTTGTCTGCACTATACTGCTTTTCATTGCACAAGAAGATTGGAGCCACTAAAGCTAATGATCTTCCTCACATCATCACAAGAGACAGGCACGAGTGAGAAAATCAGGCACTGTCTTCCAAACTTGTTGACGGTACCACATGCACCACCCTTTCTTCTACCTTCGCCCCGGTCCTTCATATATGCAGTCACACGAGAACGAGCTAGACTAGAATTTGGGCATATAAGCCAATTCGATTCACAATCATGCAGAACCAAAAGTGGGCCACAGACTCTGTAGCACTTCATAGGCCCCGATTCTAAAAAGACAGAGTTCATGAAGCCTGAGCATTTCTGGGTTGTTCTATTCAAGTCGACATCAAATCCTTTGATCCTTACATAGATAATTAATTCATACCATGCATCAGTACATTTCATGAATAGTTTTTCTGGGGGACGGTATTTCCAATTCTGTGGAGTGGTAGTTTTTATGCAGGAAAAGAGAGACTTTGCTCTTACTCTTGGTAGGTGGTTCTCATGGTGGCCAGTCATCTCCAGCTAAGAAGCAGACTTGGATCGATGAACAGTAGAGTGTCGCTCTTGATTCCAAAGGGTCATCAATTCGTGATGTTATGCCTTGCTACATGAGCTAAGTTACGGTCCATTCTATTTATTTTCGCTCTTCGAATATCAAAAACACAGACGCACCTGTTTCAAAGCAAAAGGAAGGTACAGTAGTATGTTACAATTTCCCGCACTTATTCATTTTCTTAATTATCAGAAGACCGAGTCATCCCTGACCCCACGTGATCATATAAACCATAACTGGACAGCTTAGGCCAAGTACTCAGTAACTATGGCCCATGTATACAGAGTGACAACCACATTGTCCTCATACGTCATAACTATTATTAGTACTACAGTTTTCGTATATAAGTAGGTAGCTCTCGCTGTAATACCCCAGCTTCGAGCTAAAGTTTATTAATACTGAACTTCTCTCTTAACTCAAACTCGACTAAGACATTAGTCCGATTCCTTCACTCATATCCGAACTACACAAGACTCTTGGGTGGTTGTCCGAACACGAGGCAGCCCGAGTTTACTCCTGTTTGGATCACATGAGGTTCGGGTCTGACATAGTATTTCAGCATTTCAAAGAGTCGATGTTGATGTACCTTTCTGCATGTGCTGCGGCACCACTCTCAGTCCCCCACCATGTCATCAGACCAAGTGTATTACTACTCATCCATCAATTAGGCATCCAGCCCACTGTCAGGTTGATGTTATCATATCACCTGGAAAACCATAACCCATAGTGGGCTGAGCCCGGAACTCAAATGGGAAATTTACAAAGCATGAGTATTGCTATCAGACAATGTATGGCACGTTTAAAACGTCCTAAACTGCCGACGTCAAATTTCTTCCAACACAATCATTGACTGCTGGATGAGGCCAATTTGCCTCTAATTAGGCAAGTTCGTGGTCACATGTTGCTTTTTTGAAACCCGCTTCCGAGCAACATTTTCTCACGACGCGGGTATTTGATTATTCACGCTTCACATCTTCGTTCCTTCGAAGAGAATAGAAGGAAGGTATGTTCACCCAGAAGAGTTTGGCAGTTGGTCGTCTACCAGACCTGCTTAGCGGCCGGATAATCACTTCGGATCATCTAAGATATCAGGAGTTCAGTTGGCCGCGGTCAACTGAAAAATTGACGGTCCATTGTTTCACCTCAAGCCGTAAATTGATCTTGCCCTTCCATAACCATACATACGTGAACCTTTTCTACTCATTTCCGCCGGACATGTCAATTCAGCGACAGCATAATAACCCCAAGGATGTTGTCACTCTCAGGCTACCGGCAGCTACTGTCCGTGAACCTCAATGTCGTGCTGTAACACATGTGTATGCCATTCATCCTTTCAATTTCCTGAGTGGTTACGGAGCGCTGCTTCTGACCTGCCGTCTAATAATAAGACCTCAGGCCTCTAGACTTCGCGGATAGGTTATGTCGCACGTGTACAGCGATCAGGCATATGGTTCGTCGGTCTATCTACCACAAAAGAGGCTCTGCTATCTATTTGGCGGGACACAAAGCGTCCAAGTAACGTCTGAGCTAAACGGTTGGGGTTTCCAAGGCCCTTGCTAAATACCGGGACCGTTTGAGTTCCGTTCTGCTTCCGCCAATGATGGGTGAACAGATGACGAGCATCGTCTACCCTGGGGGGTTAAGAATGATGCGCGGGGGCCCTTACGACGAGGGTGAAGCTCATCTCCATGCGATCCAGGATAGCAAGCACAGCTCTACCGTAATAAAAGAAGAAACGTAATACTTACAATACCCATTCCCGGTTATTAAAAGCTGCCTTAACTCTTTTCGATTTCGATTTGTCTTCCTAGGCGGTCATGGGTACATTGTGGCGATATTCTCGGTCATCGATGTCGAGCACCTCTGTCACCCCAGGATGTGACCGATTCGACACGTATGCAATCTATGAAGGCATCATAATGTGGACGATATACTTGGATGAAGGCTCCTGCAGCATGCTACAGAACCTTCGCAGGATCCACAGGGTCCTGACGCTCCTTGAACTTTCTCTGTGTGGTTTTTGTCAGTCCCGCAGTGCTGATGGTGCTACTGCTGCTTCTAGTGCTTCCGATTTAAATCAAAATTGCTTTGTGCCCGACACCTTTAAATGTATCGTTCACAGCCCAGCATGCGCGAACTTATTTGTGTGGACTTGCTAGTTGCGCTGTCCACGTCTCTTATGTGTGAGTTGCTCAGTCCACTGCTCCACAGTCGAACGTTTGCTGTCCATTAACAGTCAGACGAGACCTGTTTGGATGAATCTGATAAACGATCGATTGTCACTGATTCCAGGATATGATGGACATGGAGCCTCTTGTATGCCACTTTCATCACTTCAAAGCCTTCCGCCGCTTGTTCCATGCATCTTTCGTCTTCCGCTGGAGCGCCTGGTTCAGGGCCAGCATAGTGAGGGATGCAAGGGAAATAAATTAGAATCCTTATAGCCAATGAGATGGTGTAGATAAGTAGTAAGATTATACATGTGTCGATTACCGTCTAAATGTCTGCGTTGGATGTTACGACCACCCGTCCGACTTTCGCGCTCTAAGAGGAAGAGGTAGCCAAGGTTTCGTTTTGCGCTTGCCGCTGTTGGAAGCAAGACCAATTTTTCGCATTCTGGCCAGTTTTCGGAATCCGGCCAATGCTACGCAGCCGGCGATGATGGAGGAGAAGCCTGTCATGCCGTAGAACGCCCACGGATGACTTTCAAAGTGATTTGTTAACTTAAAGAAGCCAGGACATCAGAGATATATCTATCAGTTCGCGGAAATGCTTACGTTCATGCCCAGGAGACTTGCTAAAAAAGCCCCGGTGCCGACACCAAAGGTAGCGATTGAGACCTGGAAATAAGTATTAACATTATCAAGAATAATTCCTCAAGAAAACTTACTTGTAGGTCAAGGGCGAGGAGAGAATTGCGATTCGAGTCGAGGATTAATTCAACGATTTCTTGGGTGGACTCTACGTTGGTCTGAATGACAGTCAAGAAAAGATGCACCAACAACATGGCGAAAGCTTACGTCAATATTGCCAACCTCGCTCACAATTTCTTCGACCTGCTTGGAAAACGATTCCAAGAGAAACTCGAGCTCCTCGTGATCATCGATTTCGCGAGCGTTGCCATTTTTCTTATCGGTGAGATACATAGCGTTCAGATCCTCATCTAGAAAAAGGTAAGGATTCGTAGCTGTTATGAGAGGGCGTGTAAAACACACCTTGCTCTAGAACTTCCTCTAGGGCTTGCTCAACCTGTTTTCAACGGCCATCAAAGCTGATCCTGGGCAAACAAGAAAAAGTGACGTACAAGCTTTGCCCTACTCTGGAAACTAGCAAGCCGTCTAGAATAGTGCAGAAGACGTTTAAGGCTGTCATGGTCTATGTCGTCTTCCAATTCGGCGAGTAACCCGCCGACAAGGTTCCTGATGAACACCATCTCAGCTTCTAAAGCGCTGAGGACCGAAAGGAGAATGGACTCCAGGGCCCTGTGAAGGGGTTTAATTAACGGAAAGTCACTCAGTGTTGCACGAAGATAGCGAACCGAAATTCGTATGGCAGCCCGGAACCTTTGCTCTTCAGGTTGTGCTACAAACGTCATGTGGCTTTGTACTCTGAGTCATAAGTATACCGGACGTACCTCTAAATGATATAGAAATACCGAATGTAGTCGGGAATCAGCAGACCCGTACGTGTCGAACAAAACTACGGCATCGGCCTTCACGAGTGCTCGGACGTGAAGAATGTTGACCTGGGGACGAGACCGCCCTTAGTGTCACACGACCGCGAACAAGAGTGAAACACGTACAAGGATGGCCTCCTTTCGTACCAGAATAGTAGGAACAAGATTGGGAACTCTCGAGTCAATTTTACGGAGATCACGAGGCTGTCTCTCGCCGTGTCAACGCGAGTAATGTGATCAAGACAGGCAACTCACATTCAGCCGATGTTCTGCGCTCAAATCACTCTTTTTGAATTGGCCAGATATTGTTTTCACGTTTCCTTCCGAGAATAGAATAAGATTGGAAAGAAGACCTGAAGAAGATTAGTGTTACCTTCAGCATCCAGGATAGTGCCTGACGACATTCTCTCAGCACAATGAGCAAGACAGAGACAATCTTGACATACATCTCAGCATAAGATCCGAAGGTTGCCGTCCCTTCATGACTTTTTCCAGGATATCTGCCTTTGCCAGCTCTTCTTGGGGCTCAGTCGGCTCACATCCGTCCAGATGCTCTCGGGTAGGCCAGCGAAGATACCGAGCGCCTAGTGTCCGCGAAGAAAGAAAAAAATCCTTTTTGCGGCCTCGTGCCGAACCGTCTTCAGCGCCCTTCCTGTGACAGTGCGTAAAAATTGAGCGACGAGCGACTGCAGGCGTCTGAATGGTGTTCATCGCCGTACGTCGTGCGACTACATGGCTGTACAATGGCCTGCAGACACTTGTATGCATACGCGAAGGACAAGACCCTCGTCGCGCAGAGCTCGTCGACGACCACAACGCCGGAAATTTCTTCGAAAATTTGAAGTTCTTGGCTAATGCAAAGATGCCGCGTGGCATGTGAGCCTGGCCCTTTCCCAAACCGGGACCCCTGGACGTCACAGCCTGTCACATCTGAATTAATATTTTCCCCACCCCCGCATTCCAATTTGCTCAAGATCACCGCGAGTCGCAAACGGATCTGGGGACGGAATCAGATTCGTCTGCGAGTTCCTTCTGACGGAATCAGAGCTGCTAGGCCTTAGAAGAGAACGTCTATTTTTCAATCTGCTTCCCGCACCCTCCAAACTTCTTCGTGTCGGGGTATCGGAGCTGGCTGCCGAATTTTAGAAAAAAACATACCGGAGCATCATACCCTCGTTACCTGCTCTTTGGCATGTCTCGTCATACGGATCTTGGAGTTTACTCGACGCAAAGCCAACCTTTTCTTATCTCATTCCGGTGCATTTTGAGCTGAGGCCTTCACAGCTGATTGGAAACATTGTGACAACGTGCTGGTCCTGTGCGATCGGCCAATCCCGATTTTAGCAAAGATGGCAGTCAAGATCATATCTGTTGACCATTCTTTTTCCGGGCCTGAGGCTCTTTCACGGCTCCATTACATATAACTAGATACCCTTTTTCTTCCCCGCTCTACCATCCGCCGTAACATGTCCTGTGCTTGACGCCCTCATACTATCATTTCCTATCATAATGTCCGAGACTCGAAGACTTTTGGAGGCTGCTAACGCCCTTTCTACCCTTCTCCGCGCCAGAGGTGTACCCCACGCGTTCCATGGGAGCGTATTGACGGCTTGCCTCGCGAATCAACCTCAAAGCGATGTACGCTTACTCCACAACGTTCTCCTTGGAACAGATACTCACCCAATTCCCCTTTCTCCCCCAGGAGATTTTCTGCATTGTAGAGGGTGGCCAATCACAGGCGCATCCGTTTCGTCGTGTGCGCGACGCGGTCGTCACCAGTGAGCACTTTACCCTTGTTCAGTCCCCATGGACAAACAGGTGAGACATTTCATTTGTCCTGCTATATAATTAACCTACCATTCCGCTTTAGATTGCATGTCACCTATCGTCGGCCAATCCCCGCGATAGAAGTAAGTACAGTTCCCGGTGGGACCTCGTTCACGTTGGTTGACATTGCTATCCCACACAAGATTGAGATTCTCCCAGCAGGAGAAACAGGACCACGTCGTCTGGATGGTAGCACAGTCATGAAGATACACGGTGTGCCCTTCTTGACTATTTCAGAATTTGTGCGAGCAAAGCTGAAGAGCTGGATAATGTACGCCCTCCATGCTCTTGTTTCTCCTTCATCTCTGACCTCTCCTTGCTGCTGTTAATCTTATAGTAGCCGACAGGACCATGACGCTCGTGATATCACGTTTGTGATGCCCCGTTACTGGAATCGCGTGGACGTTAACCGAATACCTGAAACCGACATGGACCAGTTTGTGGAGCGCCATCCAGAGGCCTCGCCCGCTTGGATAGCCATCAAGAAGAAATACAGAATGTAGTTTATTGCCCACTCGCGTCCGCAGTTGAGCGCAGAGTCCTGCCGGTATGGATATTTTTCAAAAAGTTTGATGGGCGACGCGCCCGTATTGTAGCATCATGGAAACCTGCAGGACGAGGGAAACAGTTAACGTTTGTATGATTATCACAGAAATGAATCGAAATACTGTATTGTATCAAGGACCCACAAACATGACATCTTTGGCACAATCGCCCAACAATCGCCACAGAAATATCGTCAGTAAGATCTGGTCCAACTGCCGTACATACGAAGCCTGAGTTTATCATTCTTCTCTATGGTTGCAAGGGAGAGCTCGGAATGTTCCAACTTACAACACGGCAGAATTGATCTCGACGCCACTATCCTTGAACCACTATCCCATTATTATCGCACAGATCATTCCGAAACCGCCGCTATTTGGAGATTCGTACCATTGAGGTCAAGTCCTTATCCTCCACTCGTATATCAGTGTCTGTGAAGATCTCCATCATGTCCAGATATGGAAGAGAAATGGCCTACTATTGAATTACGAGAACTCGCGGGTACTGTGCTATCTCGTACGATCGCAGTCGGAGTGAGTAGTGGGAAAAGGAAGGCATGTATGAAGGTATGCACGGGAATGTCGCTGAGATAGGTGTAGCACGGCGGAGATGAAAATCCAACAACTTGGCCTTTTCAGCGATAGAGTGTGGAAATATTCACCCCCGACCCTTGGAAAAAAAACTCAGCGATTATGCCCATCATTGTCTTAATTGTGGCAGAGCCCACATGTCCTTAGTGTTCCGACGGCAATGAGAGTCGCCCGAGTCCATGGCGAAAAGCGAAGGTCGTCGGGCCCTGAGCGTTTCTTGCATTCGAGAGCAGGAATCATGGAGAAAGAAGGCTAAAGATATTATCCGCCATGTGCGACGGTTCTCGGCGTTGAGAACTCAATGTGAACTTGTATTTTACTTGGTCTCGCGCTCTCGGAAAATTATACGGCGCGGCGATATTCCTTTTGGGGGTCCATACCAAGACAAAGATGGCAAATAATGTGGCTGGTGGCTAAGGGGGAAAGGCTCGTGACCCCCGTGGAACAAGTCATGAGGTCTTCCAGTACCCCGAACCTACAAAGAATTCGACTAATTTTGTTAGTACGGACATCCAAACGAAATTCAAGACTTGCTCAGAAGGCGGCTATTTTGCAGGACTGTACGAATTTTGAGCAGATGTCATGACTTCATCTATGACAGCATCAGTTGGTAGAGGGACCCCAGAGTGGACCCAGACCGAATACTATCGAGAACGTTGCTTTCCGAACTGGGAGGCCAGATGCCAATTATCCGAAAAATACGAGGAACAGGTCAAATCAGGTCGCGTCATATGCAGTCGCAAGTTCATCTTCTTCCTTCTTTCCTTCCTTCACTTACACAGCCATGGGACTTCAAGACCAAGATCCCAAAACGTGTGTCATTTATCACGATCAGAAGCGGCCGCTCTCGATATCCAGGAGGATAGAAGCAACGGAGAGACCCAAAAAAATACATCTATCGATGAGGATAGCAATCGCGTTGTGCAGCAGAGGCCGCTGAGATTTCCCATTCAATGCAATGATGACAGAACTATACATGTTCTGTGATTCCTGTCTTACACGGCTGTCACCGACGTTGTGAACAGCCGAAAGCAGCTCAATAGAGACCGCACCATGCAGTACACAGCGGACTATATACAAAGCCGACGAAACGGGATTAGCAGCTCTGGTGTACCCGAAGTCAATTCATTAAATTTCAGAAGACCAGGATGAACCCGCCTTATCGTGATTGGAAAAGGCACCCCGTTGTCACCTTACATATGGGCGCATTTTGGGCAGATATTTAGGTCTCTGTGGACCGATATGGCCTGTTCTGGTGTTAAAAAATACAGTCAGGGTTGGCGGGTAGAAGGAATGGACAATCTATACACAAGGACGATAAGTATACCCATAGAACCAAGAAGAGCGTGAAACGGTCGTTCGTTAATAGTAGTAGCACCGTAAGTAAGCCCTCCGTTTGGAACTGAGAAGCGCTATACTAGCATAATCGGGCCGGTGGAAGGGCGTGTACCTTGAGGTCAGCTTCGTACGCAGGTCTGCGCGTTGCATCCAGCGGCCCTGTGAAAGAAATCCGGAAACCGGAAATGAAATACCTTGGGTCTATGGATTGCTCCATATTTAATTTTTGTAGAAACTATGGGAGCTTGAGAGTCCGACGCGCCGCTCCCTAGAAGGTTCAGCACCAACGTTCGACATCCAACAGCGATGTTTTCCTTTGATATAACCAAACTGTTTAGTGCGATCAGTTGCATAAAAAATGCACAAAATTTAATACCGATTCGAGTTGACTTTTCGACGATACAGGTCACAGTAGCATCCTTGAAACAAGAACAGGGGGCACAACTGTGGCGGTGTTCCCACAGCTCTTTCAGAGAGACGATCCCCTGAATTATTCATTCGAGCTCAGAGGAACGGAGTCATCCAGACTCTGATATGCAGGTACTAGAAACGACCCTAGTGGCGATGATCAATCAAACTAACCATTTTTTCATGGGGGAGCATATTTACCAGAGCTGATACTCGAACTGCCAGGTCGTCGGTACGGTCCTTCGAGATACATAGCTGTTTTCAATTGAATCAATTTCTCAGAGGCTAACCAAGAATGGAGAGTTTTGCGATAGTTCTGAGTCAACGAAACTCCTGTACCATTCCCATGAGCACCAGTGTGAAGTCGCATTTATCTAGATTGGGCGAGGTTTCGAACGAAGTTTCGTTGTCTGCAACATACGAAGATGGGAGGTAGTAGCCAAAGAAAGTAAATTGAATAAAAATCTTTTCATATCCGGCAATCCAAATGAAGACCGCTTTCTGCTTCCACTGCAACGTCCACCCTTCAAATTTTCGGTATTCCTCGCTGGTCCGTCCGAGTGGCTGGCTTTAGCTCTCTTCATCTTGTATATATCAGGCATCCTATAGGAACCGAGGTCGAAGGGAATAGCATTGGCAGCGTCGCCTGACATGCATTTCACGAAACCAGCATGGGTGATGCACGGGGATTCGTCTGGGAAAACCGATTCCACGAAAAGGCTCTCTATCTTCTCTGTGCATGTCCATCCTGACGGCTCTCGTATCGCGACCGGTGGGCTGGACGCCAAAGTACGAATATGGAGCACGAAACCGATTCTGGTTCCGGCGTCCGAGATTTCGAACAAGCCCCCAAAGTCACTGTGCACGTTGTCGATGCACACTGGTCCGGTCCTGTGTGTGCGGTGGGCTCATTCCGGGAGATGGCTCGCCAGCGGTAGCGACGATGAGATTGTCATGATTTGGGATCTCGACCCGTAAGTAGTGTCCTCTGTTCCGTGGCGGGCCGTTCTGACCTTGGTGCAGAAGCGCCCGGGGAAAGGTCTGGGGCTCTGACGAAATCAATGTTGAAGGTTGGAGACCCATGAAGCGTCTACCGGGGCATGAGAGTGGTGCGCTATCCTTTCTTTTCGTGTTGGGCCGCGTTTTAGATTGTTCTAGATGTCACTGATGTGGCCTGGTCTCCCGGGGATCGCTATCTCGCGTCGGTAGGATTGGACTCGCAGGTTCTCGTCTGGTGTGGGTATACATTAGGTCAGTAGCAGCCTGTGCTACCCGACAAGCCACTAAGCTTTCCCAGAGCGTCTTCGGAAACTCGATCAACACCAGGGCTTCGTCAAGGGTGTGTGCTGGGATCCTGTGGGCGAGTTTCTGGCAACGCAGTCAGATGATCGCTCAGTCAAGATTTGGAGAACGACAGATTGGTCACTTGAAGCAGAGGTCACGAAACCCTTTGAAGATTCTCCGGGGAGCACTTTTTTCAGAAGGCTGAGGTCAATATCCTACCTTCTCTCTCATGACCTCTACTCACACGAGTGTAGTTGGTCGCCGGACGGTGCTCATATTACTGCCTCGAATGCAACAAATAATAAAGGATTTGTATTCATTGCTGCGGTCATAACGCGAAACACATGGACATCCGAGATCAGCCTGGTCGGCCACGAGAATACCGTTGAAGTCGCAGTGAGCTTGTCTCTTACCGAGTCATGTTACCGTTCTTTTTATAATGGTTAACGTAGGCATACAACCCACATATATTCTTGAGGAATCCTAATCAGCCTGTTTCAACCTCAAACATCTGTTCCGTTGTTGCTCTAGGCGCCGATGACCGGTCGGTATCCGTATGGCAGACAAAAACAGCACGGCCGCTCATCGTTGCCAAGGAGGTCTTTGAAAGGCAAATTATGGATCTGAATTGGTGAGTTTCGGCATTGCCTCTAGTTGGCACCTTTGTCTTACTGAAGAACAAGGTCGTGGGATGGCTTAACTCTGTATGCGGCGTCGTCAGATGGAACGATAGCTGTCTTCAACTTCGAACCAGATGAGCTTGAGGGCATCGCTCCGCATTCGGTTCAAGATCAATACTTGTCGAAATTTGGCTTTGTGCCCCCACCTATCCCCAAAGGCTATTCCCATATTCCCACGCAAGGTCCTTCCACGCCATCCCCTTCACACCCTTATGCACAGACCGCCGGGTTTGACAATCACGTTAATGGGAGTGGCGGTGAACGGGTCAACATGCTCGTGGCTAAACGAAACAACAAGAAACGTGTAGGTCTTACGCAAGTCCCTGCTGCCGCTAACGGCGCCACTTCGATGAACGGACCGAAGCGAGCTTCGTTGATACCTATTCAAGAGGTCAAGATGACTGTAGATTCTCCTCCTCACCAGCCACAAACTACGTCCTTTTTCCCTTCTTCGAATAATCAGTCTTTCTTCCCTACTCCGCAAGAGCAACCTTTCGAAGCGCCTACCTTCAGGAGCCGGCATGCAGATCTTGATATGGGCGTGCCGATTGACGCGTTTGACATGTCTCCGAAGGGAAAAAGAAAGGCATCAGATGAAGATGAAGAATCCCAGCCGGTGTTCAGAACTCTGGGAGGGGATCGTCCTCGTCACAACATACCAATCACAGAGATTACGAGTTCGGGAATGACCAGTCACTCAGCGTGGAGCTCAAGTAGTCTCATCTTACCCACTCCTGCTGTCTTGACCAGATCGACGACGGAGGTAGATGGTACTGACTGCCTCTTTGAAAGCACGAATTCGGAAGAGACCGGTGTGTTCTAACCTGTCCGTGTTGGTAGATTGTCTAATCTTTTTTTAGGCTTGTCAGAGGTGTCGTTCTTGAGTGGCAAGCAGACACTCTGGCTAGACTACTTGCCTTCGCAGGCGTTGTCCATCAAAGCGACATCGTCGTATTGTGCTGTTGCCATGCAGGATGGCTCGGTGAACGTGTATTCTCATACAGGAAGAAGGTACTTTCACCTTTCGCCGTTGTGTACCCTTCTTTGACCTGTCCCTAGGATTATGCCGAATCTGAGCCTTGGCTCACCTTGTTCTTTCCTGGATGGTGTAAAGAATTCTCTTTTAGTCATTACCGCGTCTGGTCAGGTTTACTCTTGGTGCGTTATTTTTTCTTATTGAAGTCCTACACCGCCTTACCTTCAAATCTAGGTCCGTGAATAAGCAAGCATCATTCTTCCCTCCAGTCTCCATTGCGCCACTTTTGTCGCCCAATGTTACTATCTCCTCAGCCACTACCCGCGCCAACGGGTGTCCAATATTCAACTTCTCCAATGGCATCGTCTATTCGTACGATCCACAACTCTCTACTTGGGTGAAGATTACGGACCGATGGTGGTCAAACGGTTCTGATTTTTGGCCTGGAAGACAGCGTTCCTCAGCACAGTCTGCTAATCGCGGTGTGCTGAATGCACTGGAGGCGAGTGTAAGTGAGTCGCCTGATGAGAGCGCGGCAGAGAAACCAAGGCCGTCTTGGTGGGGGACAGCGCTGACGTTGGGACATTTGGAGACGCGGCTGCTTTCTGCGAAGTTGTTAGATAGTCCGTCGGAGTACAAGCAGGCATTGCTGTTGTACTCGAAAAAGATTGCAGATGAGGGATTTAGGGCCAAGGCTGAGGAGCTGATTAAAGAGCTCTGTGGGCCCGTCTATTGGTAGGTCTGCTTCCTGAAAGACATGTGTAGCTGCTTATGTATCTCCATGTGCAGGCGGTCGGCAGATGAACAGCGGGAAGTCACCTGGTCGCCTTACGTGGCTGGTTTATCCAAGCGAGATCTGCTAAAGGACGTTGTATTGGCACAGTTTGGTATGTTATGATGGGTTCACTCGAAATCCGTGAGCTGATGATGTTCTTTCGCGTCCATCTAGTGAGGAGTAAGACCCTAACGAAACTGGCTATGGACTATCAAGATCTGTTGAAAAAGATTGCCACTGCCAGCGATGAAATATGATTATATTTGGACCGACGGACTGTATATTGTAAACATTTTTAATCCTATGTAGCTATACCATCTTTTCTTGCGCAGGATATGATCTATGAAGGATTCAAGGGGAGGGGTGTTTATTCGGGTTTTCACGTCCCCGAGAGGGAGACAGTACATACCACACATGCTTGTGCTAATGGGAATTGTTAGTGTCTGGTGGTAAGCGTTGCGTAAAGGATGTTTGGCGTTATTTACCAAAGGAATTGCATGCCTTAGCTTCTTTTGCCATTCACTACGCGCAACGACGCGCTGAACCTGGTCCTTCGATGAATTACGGTACACTAGGATCTCACGTACGTTGTACTAGTCAATTGAATCCTCCCCCTGTAATTGAGTAAACTAAGCCTAGGACCTTGTTGCCGCCACAATCAAGCCGCAATGTTTAGTTCAACAGTACCTATCATCACCATCTCGCCCTGTCTGATTGGATGATCTGTATTTTGTGTTAGAGCCGCTTCTTTCCATCGCCAAGCACTTCCGACTATAACGCCAGTAGTATGCATTGTTTCGTGAGGATTTCCTCCGCCAAGCGTTCGAATTTTAAGTCTTCAATCATAGATATCATCAATCACGGCACATGCAAATCATCTCGTTTCAGAGCTCCAGATGTGCGACAAGCATATCTCGAAAGTGATTTGCCGTATGAAACAAGATTCCATGATTTTTAGCGCAATGGCGTTAATAAAGGGTCTTCAAAAGGTTCGCATGGGCGCATCCACTGCCGCCTGGCTCTCCTGTAGGTATTAGTCGTCACCAGCTCCAACTGCGCTAACGATTCAAATGTAGTGCCTCGGCAAACCAAAAGTCGAGCAATGTTGCGCCATTAAGGTGTCCGACCGCGTGATCGGCATTCTATGGCTCTTGGTAACTTGAAGGTGCAAGTGAGCCAGAATATGAGGTGCTAGTAGGACCGGGTGTTCCTTATCCTGATAGCGAAGTAAGATTTAAATGTAGAGAAAGTCTCTCTTTGTCAGTGTGCTTCCACTATGGCTACTTCGTCCCAGACGACATTCAAGTTGCCTGAGGCGCAACCCCCAACCCCCACCGCATCATTGTATTCCCTCTCTAAAGATGCCGGTACGAAGAAAGATTCCTCTTCAACCGACGAATTGGTCGATGAAGAACCGGAGCCTTTCAAATTCTCGAATGTCTTCCGTCGTCGCAAGAACGAGGAGCTGGACGCAATAGCCACGAAACGATCTGTTTTCGACGACCCGGAGATGGCTCCGCATTATTGGCCCAAGAAAGAATACGAGAACATTCATCGATTTGACCCCAGTGCACGATGGACTGTCCAGGAGGAGAAGGTAAATTCTATTTCGGCGTGTAATTGTAACTGCCATTTATCCCAGCGCTTGTAGGCTTTAGTGCGGAGGATTGATTGGAAGGTCATGCTTTGGGCTGCCATCAGCTTCTCCGCTCTGAATCTGGATCGGAATAATCTCACACAAGCTAATACCGACAACTTTCTGCCCGATCTCGGCTTAACCACTGATGGTGAAGGGAGTTTACATTCCCAGACGCGTGGGATTTGACCTCTTTTATACAGATTATAACTGGGGAAATTCGGTATTCAAGTTGGCGTTTCTCTGCGCGGAACTACCATCCCAACTTGTCTCGAAGCGTGTACGTTGGCGTAGGCCGTTTTCTTTTTCCCGCTGATAGTATATCTAGGTGGGACCCGATCGTTGGATCCCGACACAGATGGTTCTGTGGTCTATCGTTACAATCACGCAATTTTGGCTAAGTGGGAGGACATCATTTCTCATATGCAGAGCATTATTAGGGTGCGTATATCTCTCGCTTCAGGAGACCGCAATGCTCAGTAATCCTCTATAGGTTCATCCAGGGCGGGTACGCTTGTTTGACATACGTTTGAAAAGTTTTCTAAACGTCTGAATGAAGGTTTATTCCCGACCTCATTCTCTACTTGTCATGTGAGTTTATACAATTGTATATCGCTATTCTTTCTCTCGTTTACATAAGTAACTCTTGGCAGACTTCTACACGAAGAATGAACTTCCCTTTCGTCTGGCGCTCTTTTGGATCTCTTCTAATGTGTGCAGTATCCTTGGAAGTTTCATAGCCTTTGGTGTCCTCCACATGAGAGGTGTCCAGGGCAAAGCCGGTTGGAGGTAAGTCGGTATTCCGTAGTATCGAAAACAACTCTGATTGTTTCTCAGATGGCTGTTCCTCGTTGAGTACGTGGGTTACGATGATTGTACAGTCCAGCGTTAATCAATTTGCAGAGGTCTGATCACTCTGGTCATTGGGGTAGCGACGTTCTTTAGAATGCCTCCTTCTCCTACACAGTCGAAGACGTGGTTCCGTCCGAAGGGGTGGTTTACCGAAAGGGAAGAAACGATTGCCGTGACACGCATTCTTCGGGATGATCCTTCAAAGGTTTGCTTTCTCGAGGCTAAGCGGACTCTCCATTTCTCATGCAGTGACCAGGGCGATATGCATAATCGTGAAGGGTTGACACTCAAACGTCTCTGGATTGCAGTTTGTGATTATGATTTATGGCCTGTATATTTCATGTGGGTTCCTACCATCTTACCTGAGTATGTCGGATTGACATTTACCTCCAGAGGCTTAATGTTCGGTATCCCCACTTCTCCGCCGAGCAGCTATCTTACTTTATCTCTCCGTCATATTGGGTTTGTCTATCGAGCTGTCCCTTAGGAATCGTAGCTGACACTGCATAGATTCAATACGTTTCAGTCCAACCTGCTTGCAATTCCATCCACTGTCGCAGGCATGATAACTAACTTCGGTATCACATTAATCTCCGAAACAGTCAATGATCGCTCGTTTGTGGCGATGGCTGAAGATTTCTGGACGCTTCCTTTCCTTGTGGCCATATACTGTCTTCCGGATTCGCCGAACCAATGGCTGTACTTTGTTCGTTCTCCTTTCATACACCTGTGTTCCTTTAACCAAGCGTGACATTATAGGGATTGGCGTCGGGCCTATTATCATACCCGTATGTTAGAACGCTCTATATTACTTGATCGCCATTGACACTAGTATCTGTCGCCAGATATACACATCCAATACAGGTCTTTCCTTTCTCTTTGGCTTCTTCTTTCGTACTGACATTTGACGTACAGGTAGGCTGGTGCTCCAGAAACTCTGGCGCAGTAGCTAGCAGGACTGTCAACGCATCATTGTACAACATGTAAGCGTGGATGTCTTGACTTTGTGTGTACCCGATTAAGCGCCTTCAGGTTTGTTCAAGCATCGGGCATCATATCAGCGCAGATCTACCGCAAATCCGATGCGCCGAACTGTAAGAATTGTCTCCATTCCACAGCTCAGATGTTGACGTTATCCTAGACCGCCGTGGGAACAGAATACTCATTGCCATCTGCTGCTTCAACATGTTCATCATGTATCCGGGGGCGAAAGCTTATTACATCTATCGCAATCGTCAACGCGACAGAATATGGAATGCGATGACACTGGAGGTACATGTGATATAGATTTTTTGGAGTCTTCACTTACTGATCAAGATATCTTAGGAGAGAAAGCATTATCTTGAGACTACCACTGACATAGGGAATAGACGACTCGACTTCAGATTTGCACACTAGAAGTCGACGACGGGGTCTTGCTAGCGCATTTACCACCGGGGGCCACTTTGGGCGGCCATTCTGGGCATACTGAGATAATCTCGGATTCTTTAGTAGATAGTATGGCCACTGTGGAGCTCTCGCAGCACAAATACAAAGGGTTTTCTTTTGGGCTTTGCAATGCGCCACACTGTCCCCGGCCCGGGTGGCATCTTGAACCTATTAAGGAAACCCTAACCCTCGAAGGTGCTGCGAGCCGAAGGTTGCACAATGCCGGATTATCAGCGGCAAAAGTTTGAACAAGGGAAACAATGGGGTGGTAACGTTAACGTCAACGGCCTTGTACTTATTGTTCTCGCTTCGCAGCCTGAGCGTATATAAAGCGTGATACCTGCCACCATGCTCTTCAATTTGCTTGGCTTACGACCACCTCGACTTTCTTTCTTTTTCCTTCTTCCTACGAGCCCGGTGCTCCAGACGACTTACGATCTTTCCATCCGTTAAAACTTTGCTATAATGGCTGCTCGTTCATCTTCTTTCGTCCTTCTTGCTACCCTTGCTTGCCGTCTAGTATCGGTTGCTGCTGCACCCACAGGCTTTGTATTTTTATCAGCCAGAGCAGACACGAACTCGACTTCCAGCTCTTCATCCTCTTCGAGCTTTGCCGGTGCCAACGGTCTCAAAGCACAGCAATTGAATGCCCAGTTCGCGTCTCTTTCTGCCAACGACTCTTGCACAAGTATGTCCTTACTATCCATTCCTTTGGACTTCCTTTAACGGTTTGCTCTTAGCTGGTGATCAGGCTTGCGTTAACAGCGGATTCGCTCAATGCGTAGGAGGAGCATGGGAGGTTACTGAGTGCTCCAGCGGCACGTCGTGCTTCGCTCTCCCCCTTGTCAACTCTGCAGGAACAAGTTTATCTTGCGACAGCGAATCTGACGCGTTGGCACGTATTGAGGCCACTGGGGTTTCAGGCGGCCTCGACGGGTCGAATTCGACCACTTCCTCCGCCTCAGGTTCCAATTCAGCTGTTTCTTCCGCATCTGTTGCATCCTCCACCAAGACGGCAGCAGGCACCTCTGCGGCGGCGTCTGCTTCTGCTACGTCCAGTGCCAGTGATGATGGTGGTGATGATTCAGATGGTGGAGACGAGTGTGATGACGGGGACGACGACGGCACGGATGAGACCACCGCTGACGCGTCGGCTTCCACAGTTGCTGCTTCCCCGACTGCAACAGAAGCAGCTGCTTCCACTTCGGCTGCAGGTGCCTCTGCCTCCGATGATGTATCTCCATTGAACAATAACGTGGCAGCATCCACCACCATTGTCCTTAAGGCAGCTTCCGCCACTCCCAGTCTGTACCGTCGTCAAATTGTGAGCGCAGTCAGCAGCGCCTCGGCATCCGCTACTGCATCCGTCACCTCTGCATCGGCCACCGCCAGTGCTTCGGTCTCCAGTGTCAGTGTTGCTGCGCCCGCAGTCAGCAGTTCTGCAGTCATCACTTCCGCCGCTGTTTCCACGGCTGCTCCCACTGTTATTGCACCCACCACGTCGACCACAACGGGTGTTGACGGTGTTGTGACGGTCAATGTCGTCTCGGTGGTGACAATGCTAGTGATGACCGACTTACCATCGTGCTCTGGCGTCTTTGTCGCACCCGGTTCGGACGTATCCGCGACTGCTTCAGCCACTCTCGCCACCGCTTCCTCAGCTGCGATTGTGGTGGGATCCTCATCCTCTGCCGTTGTTGCGAGTGCTGCTTCCCTTGTAACCGCATCTGCCTCTGCGGCAGTTAGTAGTATCATCTCTGCAACCGCGTCTGCAACCTCAGTTGCCGCTACTGCCTCCGCCACCTCCTCCACAAACGGCGGGTTCGTTTTCAGCTTCCAAAGTGCATCTACAGCTACCACGACTGCTGCTGCCAGTGACAGCACCAATACGGCAGGTATTGCTAGTGCCTTGACGGCTACGATTTGATGAGCATTATATTAGCATCATTGACGGACGGATTAATTGTATTGATTACACTTTTCATACACCTATCATTCCTTGTATTCTTAGCGCACGACATTTATAGAGTTCTGTTTTGTCGGGGTAGCTCCTTGTGCTTTTTAGCGTTAGACAGTCCAGAAGATGCTCAGTCACTGACCTTCTTTTTAACAGAAACGCCTGAAGACGGCAGTTTAGGTTTACGTTATTTCAACGGGTTGGAGGTCGATGGTGTGACCCTCAGATGATACTGTATCCCAACATGTCAGTTACTTTGACCAGCAAGGAAAGCCCATCACCGACACCTTGTATTACTATAATTTTGAGTACGTTTAGAACAGAATCAGTAACAACCCCACGTAGAAATAGATGCTCGGCCAACCCAAAACCCTAGACGAGAGGTAAAACAGATGGTTGATACAATAAATATGAATGCCGGTCCTGATTGCATGTGTGATATGTGAAGAAGATGAGAAAAAAGATGTCTAATATCCCTTCAACGGTGGGCCCCTACTCAGCTCCAGGCCAACTTTGTGTACGATCTGCATCCCCAATGGTTCGAATGCCTCCTTCCACACCTGTCTCCTCCGTCTTCCATCAAAGATACAAGCTGATCGCTCGCCGGATTCACCTTCCGGCCCAAATACGAACACCTTCTCATCGTTCCATGGCGCTTCTCCGTAAGCAAAGGCGATCCACCTCTCCTGCATCGTATCCCTAACATGGGTATATGACCACAGGTCAACACACGGCTGCATCCATGAGCACCCATCCTCATCATTGATTCCTACCGAGTCATCCGAGTCGTCGTCTACATCGTCAAATTCGCAGCAGTCCCCGTAAAAGGACATCATGGAAGACGAGGGTGATCGGACGGATTCAGGAAGTGGGACATTGTCGAACAGGTAGACAAGGTCGACCGCATGGTGCGGAAGATTGACAGTTGGCCCGTCTTGGTCAAAGACATACCGCCAGACCCCATGTCCACCTCGATCGCGTCGAGCAGACTGGGCTACGCAGTCGGTTGGCCAAGCCACGCGGGCGTCGTTGATGAGATCCAGGACACGCTGAACAACTTCGTCGTCGGAGGTATAGGATGAGATGTCGTAGGCGTGCATGAGGTTGGAGCCTTTGGAAAGGGATTGGCAGACGGCCTTGATGCGGCGCACGACCGCAGGAGCAGTCCACTGCGCCGCGTACAGCGACCATACTAACGAGTCAGAGGCACAATCACCTATGATAAGAGGTTGAAGGTTAGCTGGAGGATGGAAAGTGGTTAGACCAGCATTCGGATGAGGCGGCCGTGATGGCCTTTTGGGTATTTTGTGAAGTGAAAGAAGTTCAGAGAACGCATGGTGATCTCGGAGGTGTGCGTCATCTGGTTGAAAGTAAGATCTCCATCCTGAACGGAAGAAGACACCGTCATCGACGTTGCGGAGAGTTAGGCCGTACGCAAACAGCTTATCAGCGTCAATCGCACGAAGCTGATCGACAGTAGTGATGTGTAGTGCTGACATGAGTCTAGATAGATGCCATCCTGCGGCCGAGACGTCGGGAGCGTTGGGCTCCAGGATGGCGCTTTGGACTATTGCTCGGTGGAAAAGTGGTCTTGTTTCATTCGTCGTAGACAGGAGGTGAGATACGATATCAGCCGCTCCAGTCGATTCCCCAAATAAAGAGATATTGCTAGGATCGCCGCCAAAATCTCCAATGAAATGGTGAAGCCATTCAAGTAGTTTACGTTGGTCGCGTAGACCTGTATGAAACGTCAAGAAAAAATGGGGCTCGATTGATAACGTGACGGACCGTAATTGCCGACGCCTTCGTCTCCCACAGCTTTGTTGTCCTCGCGTAACATGGGACCGGCAGCGAAACCAAAAAGGCCAAGACGAAAACTATAATGCAACGTGATCCATCAGACAGAAGTCGACAAGAATATCTTCGGATCTTACTTGAAGGTGACCATAATAATCGGTTTACCAATGAGCGTACTACGATGGACTAATGCGCCCCCGTCGTAGACCCAGCTGGAACCTGTTCCTCTATCAGCTCCTCTGTCAACAGTGGTAAGCATAAGGCCCTGGTTTCAACAGGGCGGATCACGAGACTTACCCGTGAATCCACACCATAACCGGTATGCGCGAGTGCGGGGTGAGACCAGCGGGCGCGGTGATGTTCAAGTTGAGGCACTCGAATTCATTTTGCTTGAAGGACTGTTTCGGTAGATCATCATCGCTGAGACCAAACATGGCCTCTTCGATGCTTTCCCTGCTTTTGTATTGTGGACATATGGGTCTACAGCAGTTCGTGAGCGTCAACAAAATAACAGCATATCGAAAAACCTACCCATATTTTGTCGCATCCGTACTAGACTTGTAAGAAGTGAAAAGTTTTGACTGGCGAAAACGAGCGGGAATGAAGGCATATTTAATGCCACGATATTGATGAACCTGGGCTTCGGGCGTTGAAATTGGATGTACCACCCCATGAAAAGTCGTTTGAAGGGGTATGTGGTGCACTTGGGGTACTGAAACCTTGCAATGCATCTGTGCGATGGGCATGCTGCAGGTAGTAGCTAGAGGTGAAGGGGGAAGCCTCGCGAGGCAGATGTGATTATGGTAGAAGACAAAGAGAGCCAAGATCAGCACAATTTGTATGCGCGGTTGGGAAGCTCGGCGTTAGCCAATGTTGGCGGAACAGATTCATGGATTAAGCAGAACTGTGTCGAAAATCTTGCAGTTTGTCTTAGATAGGCAACCGGATGGAAGATCAGTGATCACACGTGATGACCCGGTTCTACCCTCATTGGTCGTGAGAAACTCGCGGAAGGGACGAGAACAGACGAGATCTGAATCATCTAGAATGACCCGGCCCTGGGCCAACCTTTCGGATGAATGTCGCGGCAGTGGCCCCGCGGTGACGCAGCACTGAATAGAGAAAGCGCTCGGATTCCGTCACGGGTTCCCATGGGGCAAAGACCACTGAATTGAAGCAATGAAAGTGGCTTCATCACAAAAGCTACAGGACGGTAGGACATCAGCATCTGGTACAGGTAATATAACCCCAAAAGCTTACAACAAACGATGACCACGAGTAGAAGTCTGGGAACAGTACATGTGAATCGCTGAAACCCTTCGGAACTCTACTGGAACCCTTGATCCAGGAAAAAGTCAGCAACCATCACACCTTCGTGCTCACGTCGAAAAGATGCGAACTTCCAAGCCCAAGTTGCCTGAAGACATGATCCGAAATGAAAATAGCATTGGTAAACGACAGATCATAGGCGCTTTGGACGCGATACAAAAAAAATCTCTATGACTGTTATACGTAAGTCATGACTGGGGCTTTAGAATGAGGAAAACGGCTTACTAGTAATCCTAGTAAATGCACCGACATGATCATGAGGCGATACTGCACCGCAGGGCCCTTAAAGCGGTTCCCCCGAGACTGGACAGCCCCCTGCTTTCGCGATTTCGCCAGATGATTTCCCAGTGCATGTTCCTCGTGCAGAATCATCAGAAGCAGTCAATATGGGAAGGCAGGAGGCATGGATCTTAAGCGATCCTCTAACTCATTCATTGAGGGACAAAGTTCGTTTCTCTACGCGAAGATTGATCGTGTCAGGCCCACGGAAGCAAGGATCCAGGCTCAACCTAGTAGCCAGTGATATAGGGAAAGAGGTCAATGGCAGAGGCAGCGGACGGAAGCAGCATGAGTGTTGAAAGAAAAAAGCAATCGATATCGGCGTAGACTGATAGGCAATCCCGTTTGTTGTGCGGTGACCTCGGGACAAACATCAATATTACTGGACACAGCCACTGATCCTCATTGATCTCCTTCACGATCTGGAAAAAAATCCTTGTCGATCTTGTACTCGGCCTGATTCTGCCAGATCGTTCGCCTTTCCCGTCCTGACCGTTCCCTTGACCTATCCGAAAATATGAGTTCGTCGCGCTAGCCGCCCATCAATTTGTATGCATTGACTCACGATGACAGATCTCACAGATAGCGTGGATGGTCGCCTGCTATTCGCAATCCCAAAAAAAGGTCATTGTTAAGCTTTGATGGAGTCGTACTGGCTGAATGTCTTTTAAATATCCAGGGAGGCTTCATGATAAATGCGTCTCTATATTGGCCGGTACGTGTTTCATTATGCAACGGGGGTCCAGGCCTGATTCATTTATTGCTTAAACTCTAGGAGCCGATATACAGTTCCGGAGAAACGACCGACTTGATGTCTGTCTGGTGAAGAACCACCCGATTGCACTGTGAAACTTCCCCGCCGACTTTCCATGTACCTAGAAATAATGACCGCCTTGCCCAGCGTATTCCTCCCCGCAGCGGACATCCCGTCATTCGTCGGCCAGGGCAACGTCGATCTCGGGATAACAGGCCACGATGTCATCCTCGAGGGCAAGATGCAAGAACATATAACCGAAGTCCTCCGCCTCGGGTTTGGCAAGTGCAAACTGCAAGTCCAGGTTCCCGAAACGGGGCCTATCAAAAGTGTGCAGCATCTCGCGGGAAAACGCGTAGTAACGAGTTTTGAAGTTCTCGCAGGCGAGTATTTCGGGAAGCTGGATGCAGAGCTTGGGCTCGGCGGAGAGAAGCAGACTCGTATCGAGTATGTGGGTGGGAGTGTGGAGGCGGCGTGTGCTCTGGGTTTGGCAGACGGTATTGGTGGGTCACATCTCTTCATCAACTCACAGATATCTAAATTTTATCTCTCGGACTTATCGATTTTCCTAGTCGATCTCGTGGGTAAGTCGAAGAAACTCCTGTAAACTCCGCTTTCGCTCACATCAGAACACGGGTCCCCCTAGAATCCGGAGATACAATGCGTGCGGCAGGCTTACATGCAATCGCAACTGTTCTGGAAACAGAAGCGGTTCTCATCAAGTCGAGTGTTCCGAAACACACCGCTCTTGAACCTCTCATTGCCCAGATCACGAGCCGGATCGCAGGAGTCGTCGCAGCGAGCAAATACGCGATTTGTCAATATAATATACGCAGGGATAGAGTGCCTGAAGCTGTGGCTATTACCCCGGGGCGGAGAGCCGCAACTATTGCCCCTCTTGAAGAAGATGGTTGGGTGGAAGTGAGTAGCATGGTAGAGAAGAAGAAGATAGCTGATATCATGGACGAGTTAATGAAGATCGGAGCAGAAGACATATTGATTTTTGGCCTGGACAATTGTAGAGTCTGACACCAAACCGATACCATTTCTTAGAATCGGTATTAGATTGTACTTACAACGGGACGTAGAAAAGCCTTCAGTCGCTGTGCCGCTAAACCGCATTCCTATGCCTTCATGCCCAATGGGAACGGGAGCTATGCATCTTTAATGAGCGCACAGAACTTGTCCTGGAGTACTTACACGTCGCTGAACAACTGTATCAAGCTGCATAGGATGTGTACGTATTAACTGCTTTCATTGTGGAAAGCCGGGATGATGTATTGGGACGAATGGGTTCCGGTGTACGGTATAAGTCGTCAAAGAAGTGGCTTCAGTGTCGAGTTTGTCAAAGACGGACTCTCGGGCATCCGCAGCTGTTCTGATGAACTCAGCCTATGTCAAAAATAGAATTTGTAAATAGTTCGCAGGAATATATGGACGGGTACCTTAACGAGTTAGAGTGAGCTAAGACAGGACTCAATTTGAGAAGAAGTCTTGATATGCAAGATATTCTGGCTCTGACATCGTGGTAGCTTCCGCGAGAAATCGGCGAATGGGACAGTGACGATGTACACTGCCTTGAGGCGCAGCACATCCCAAAGCTCCAGTAGATATTGGTCCAACAGCTCCCAATCGCCAGCCGTATTGCTCAAATACCACCGTTGAATATCCAGAGCGAGAATTTTAAGATTGGCGGATTTGGTATTGCGCATCACTCTCCCTAAATTTAGAGTTGGGTTACTGGCTTCACATTCCAGAAGCCGTAAGCAGCGCAGAGACGTGTTCCAGCTCAAGTCGAGTGTCGCGTCTGGCATGATAGTAAGATACTAGTGTTTGAACCGGCAAAGTAACGTACTATATTTGTCCTTCAGGCCGACACAAAACATGTCAAGAGCAGGCCCCAAGAGGCGCAGGTACTGGTTGACAGACGGAACTTCTGGGGTATCGATGTGCCCCACATTGATGCGGGGTAATAGGGGAACAGGGTCCAGACGAGAAAGGCAACGTAACACCTCTCCAGGGCTTCTAACATGCGACAGACTCAGTTGCTTGAGCAAAGGAAAGGTAAGAGCAAGCGAGGAATTCGACAAGGAACAGTGCCGCCAATGGACACGAGAAAATTGTGCTTCTCGCAACCTGGGGAATAGTGACATTAAGGAGATGATATCCTCAGCCGCATGAACCGATGTCCTAACGACTTCCAAATGTGTGATGTTTTGGAGAGTTGGAGATGAGAATACGAGGGGGATAACGTGGTAGGAGAACCGTATGTGCTGAGTTTGGGAATGGAAACGCAAAGAGACGAGTTTGGGAAGGTGAGGTAGCGTTACAGTTACATCCTTCCAATCGAATGTCTGCGAGGCTCCGACAGTAAAATCTGTCCTCAGAGTGAGGCATGCCAAGTGGTCCTTCAAAATTGATTGAGAATGGGAGATGTCAGATAAAAAATCGTGAATGTTGCTGGGCTTCACGGAAACGCCATGTTCGTCGAATAGATGGTATCTGCTGGATATCGACCAACTTTTGCAAACGAGGGCACAGACCTCAAGGGCAGCCTTATCATTGTGCAGATAGTCGATGACCGTATCGACAATTTCGGGGGGAAGTACAGACATGCGAAAACGACGAGGTCCAGGTCGATAACGGAGTTCAGACCAAAAAAACGTGGGGATGTGTGACGTGACAGATCACATGTGATCAGGCGCGTTACGTCACGGTCACGTTACCGCGCTGGTCAACGAATTATTTTCTTCCTTTCCGGTCTTGATTCTTTCACGACATGACACCAAAACATTTCCTAGACGACTCGTCTTCTCCTTCACATCACCCAGCAAAACGACTACGTCTCACAGATGCGCCAGAAACTCCAAGGACACCTCGCACTAGCTACCCCTTTCTTCCTTCAAGTTCTAGGAGCCACCAGTGCTTCCAGTCTCGACCGTTAGATTCTCCGTCGAATCCGTTTGGGAGAAAACGGACGGTTGCTCTTCTTAGTACTCTACCCAGTATTACGTCCTTTGGACAGCACGCTGTCCTGCGTTTCCAGTTTATCAGGCCCGGCACTCGAAGGGAAGCTGAGGGCGTCTACCGCGTCGTCCAGGTGCCACTTAGCTATACCTTCCAGCATCTGAAGTGCCTCATCTCATTTCTGTTCGGAGGGGATCACGAGGATATGCAGAAGATGGTAGACATGGACCGGTACGAAGACGAGGAGAGGGGTCATTTTTTTGAGGTCAGAAAGAAGATTGTGATGTACCAACCAAAGTATAGACAGGCGACTATACGCTCGGGCGAGCCTTGGATTCGCCTGTCTAGTGCCAAGGATCCCTATCGCTATAAGGCGGACTGGGATTTTGATGACGACGAGGATGGCGAATCTGTTTGCGGTTCGGAAAAGCAAGAACTATCAGAGGATGAAGAAGATGCCTGGCGCTGGGAGGCGGAGGATGAGCTTACTCTTGCGAATGTATGGCCCGATTCGAAGCACCCAGATCTCAAACGTGGCATAATATACGTGCGTCTCATCTTTTCCTTCCCTCGTTTGTGACTGATTTGCTGTCCTAGTATCACACCTGTTCAACCCGAGATGAACGACCAACTCAGGTCCACATCACGTACGATCACACCAAAGCCCAACGCCGGAAAGGGCAGGGGAACTCGCCACATGTTTTACGTGCTCGCGGAGATATGTTCATATCTCCCCTTACTGAGCTGGGACCATTTGAGACGCGGGAGAAGTTCGAAGACCCCCTCATGCAGATGACACCGCACCTCTGGAACGACCCAGCAGATGCTTTTGCCCGTTACCTTCGCAAAAAGGCGGTCCTCCCCAGCCCTGACTTCGACGACGATGAAGATGAATTAGAAGTAGAGCCAAGCTCGGTGTGTTTCAAAACTCAAATTTCTGTTGGTCAAATTCACGCTCACACATTTTTTCTAGTACATGTCGACCCCTGGCTTGACCGCATCGTCGTCTTCACCCATGTTCTCTTCTCCGACGCCTCTATCATCTTCCTTGTACACCTTCCCTAAGCACACCCCGGGACCGAGACCCTCACAAAGGAAACGAATACAGTACATGTCTAAGCGACTGGAAAGATCTGGACGGGGTGAGGCCGTGAAAAAACTTAGACACGTCCTTGAGAGAGAGGATAGTCCTGTTGATGATATGGAGAAGAGGCGTATCATTGCATCGGAGCGAGGATATGCATCTGAGGAGGTCTGAGCTGTTAAGGTCGAACATTTTGTACTTTATTGTGTTATTATGGCATCTTGTAAATGAGACTCTTGAAGCATGCAACCGGAAGCCGACAAACGTTGAGTCTATGTATCCGTGAATGCCGATAAGCTAAGTGTCGCTTGAGAGGATTGAAGGGATATTATATTGATAGTATTGTGATTGTATTTGGTGAGTGTGAATATGTTATTGTACACTGGATACGTGGTGGTAAGCCTTTGTATACGGTGGGTTGTCTGAGACTTGGGCTTCGCAGGATGGGGAATCGAACGGCCAAAGGAAAGTGGCGTGAGAACTGGGCCGACTTGTATAGGTCCCAGAGTCGGGATAGCACTGCGAAGCCTCAAGTCTGGAGCGCTCGGTGAACCAGAGAGCGGAAGTTCCGAATCCGGCAACACCAAACACTGAAGGGCGAAGGTGGGTGGGTCAAAACGACAAGACGAATATCGTAGGATTTGAGTGTGACGAGGCGAGGAGAAAAGATAAGTGTTTGGGAACACGTCGAAATGCTGGGACGACGCGCCAATACTTTGGGGAATGAGCGTGATATTTGCATGTGTATGCTAGCAAGGCCTAAAGCGTCTCATATCGCTAGCTTAGCTTATCTCGGATACCGCTATGCTACGACCAATACGTACCGTCCCATGCTTGCGTCACATCTTCGAGGCTTCAGCCTGCTCTAAAACTAATTCTCGTGTCACCCTCGACCTGGGCTGAATCTTACACCTAAATGGCCGTGGATGACTGAGAGAAGACTATTCAGTTCGAACGTATATGAGCAATGACGACCTGATCGCACCTGATGAATCCATCGTACTCGACATCTGGCGTTATCTCCTCTCCGGTGACAGGATCTACGGCCTTGGAGATGTTGAAGACGGTCAACATAGTCGCGACGGCGAGAAAGACGCTGTTCTCAGCAAGATACATTCCTGGACAGATCCTTCCATGAACTCGTCAAAACTGTGATGAGTACAACCGACAAGGTTAGATTCTTACCTCCTGCCAAACCCAAAGGCACTCTCCACGATCTCTGACGTGCTGTTTTCTGGGTCTAGATAACGCTCGGGTTGGAACTCAAAGGGATTTGGGAAGGTGTCTTCATCGTGCATGATCGTCCTATAGAAATACAGCCATTAATAGAGGAACACGCAACAGAGATGGTGTCTTAACCAGATGTTAGCCCATACAATCGAGCCCTTCTCGATATGATAGCCCATGTATTCATCATCCTGATTCACAACATGAGGGAGCCCTACATCCTATGAATGGATGGAACTGGAAAACATTGATCGAGTACGAACCAAGAGGAACGCTGGGATTCCACCGCCACACTTCTTTGACGATGGCGGAGACGTAGGAGAGTCGGTTTCTGTCCTTGATCATTGGCAGGCGGCCTAGAGTGAGGGCGTCAATCTCAGCTTGGGCTTTCTCTTGAACTCTCGGATAGAGAACCATTGCCAGAATGAATGATATTAATGCGGATGGGGTCTGGTGCACGGTTAAGTTGGCGGTGTAGTATAAGTAGGTGTTCTAGTACTTACCGTCTCTGCACCTCCTGGATAAGTGGTGTTTTATGTTATTTTGCGTAGTCACAATGCTTGGAAATGCAGCATACCCGAATATAACGATGCCCCAGCTGCTTTGGCTAATTCTTCAAATTTACCGGGGGGGTTGGTTGTCATCGAATGTTCCTCGAGGTACTTGGACAAGAACGACTGTTCAAAGACGTCTTTTTTCTGAAGTAGTTCCAATACTAAGCGGCGGCCAACATGTAAGTCAGGTAGATACTGACCATCTCTGCTTTGACGAAATTGAATGGAACATCGTATAATTCATCAAGATCAAGTCTCATGGATTTGGCTGTCCGTTGGAATGACGCGCCAGGGAACCAAGACGGCACGTGCTTCACTAAACAAATGTTTTTGTCAAGAGAAACCCAGTAGCCTTATTGCCTAGACTCACGCATAGGAAAGTTGTCTACCCACCATCTCCCAGGTTCCGAAGCGCGTGCAAAACCGAGCATAGCGTCTTCGGCAATTTTGACAAGGCGAAGGGGATCTCCGATATGTGAAGGATATCCGTACATTAAAAGTAGGATTGTCGAGGATGTACATCTAACGAACGACCATTAAATCTTTGGTTTACTACGAGGTTTAGAACGCACTCCCTTGCATGCTTGGAGAAAATTTCGGGATCTGATAGGAGTTTCGACAGTAACCGGAAGTTGCATTATTCGAATAGAACATGCTATAGAGAAACAGGTAACCGACCTCAAATTTTCTCGCTCCTGTACATCTCGGAGTTCTCTAGATTCACACGCCCGGGGGCCCATCCATTGGTGGAAGACTCGGCGAAATTCGCGGAACCGGGGATTTTGCGTTGCTTGTGCGTATCCTAATCCACGGGACCATCCTACTCTATGATATCTGGATCTTCTTCTATTTAAGGAATGGTGCGTCTGACTTACAGCTCGCTGGCCATGACAGCAGAAGGGCGGTCAGAATAAATGTTTCCTGTATGTGTCGTATAAGTCTTTGATGGTGCTGACAGCACCTTGGAGAGCTCACCTCGGCCTTCTAAAAGGTCTTTTGACGCCTTGAGTGATGAGAGAATTACGACAGGTTGTCCAAGGACTGTTATCTTCATGATATCACCTGGCAAGTGTAGGTCTATCTTGTTCCACTCAGACCTAGGTACGTACCGTATCTTTGCTTCCATTCATGCCATCTCAACCATTGACGGTCTGCAGGTATCTGTAAAGCGTTTCCTATGATTGGAAAGCCGGGAGGACCGGGGGGAGAACGTCTTCGAGAGATATAAGCAGATAATTGGTAACTGACGAAGAAGATGATAACGGCAGATAAGAGCATCCCAGACAGGCTTGTAGGTTTAGGCGCTGAGTCTGATAGAAAAGCCATGTCACCAGACACTGAAACGTCAAATTGGCAAGTGATGGTGGCAAGAAGGTTGTAGGACGCAGAGCCAAAGAAGGTTCAACGTTAGTGATAATGATGAACGACGGAATCGTCGGCCCGGGAGAGCGATAATTATTATTGCAGGTCCGGATACTTAAGGTGCGCGGTTAGAAGGATCAAACAGTAGACGCCTCTACTATTGTTGAGCTACAACTCGAAGTTTGACTGGTCCTCCTCTCAAAAGTACTTGTCATATGTCCAGAATATCTTCCTAGGCTTGCCCTCTGACACTTGGCGGAATTTAAACGGGAGAATGGACGCCACTGGCTGCAACAGAATCATGAATTAAAAAATTATGTAAATGAAAGGCGAGATCAGGAAAGAAAACAAGCCAAGGCTGGCGGACGTCACAGGCAGTGTGGAATAGCCTCAAGCTCCTCCCTCTTTTCAAGTTTTTGATGTGGTTTCAACGTTGAATTCTAACTTTTTCGGGTGTTTGAATGGGGCGCTTAGCGGTTGCTCGTAAACATTATGGCAGTTGGATGACGAGAAAGATGAAGGTGACATTAGACCAGTATCATCACTTTCTGCATAGCAAGACCATTGCGCAGTATAGATTCTAGAACTTAGAAGAGCTAAGAGCAGACTCCAGCCAGTCTCAGCAGAAGAAAGAATATTTAGCGTTGTCTATTTCCAAGGACTTCGAGTTCTGTCGGAGCCCAGGGTCTTCGAAGTTCCGATCATGACATCATCATCACCACCAGTCTTAACATCAGGGTCCAAGCTATCAGCTGTGGAGCTATGCAACCGCCAAGCAGAGTTACTTGGACTTATTTACATCCTCACTGGCATTACGATAGCTCCAGCTTGAGGGCAGGACTTCCAAACTGTGAAATTCGCTTCCCGATATCGATGCGCAGTACTCTGCCTGCGCATTTGGTTCCTATATCTCTTCCAATGTGTAATTGGGATTTTCTACGTGGGAAGCCTGCTCTGGGTTTTCAGATGCATGGCTGTGTAACCGACGCTCTTAGGATCTTTAACATTACCTGGTATCCATAGCAGTGCCGACAGATTGATGCACTCCCGTTCAATGTATCGAGTTTAAAACGGTTTACCCCCTCGGGACGCGGTTCGGTAACCGGTCAATCGCACAAGCCCTGGTGAACTTCTTCCGCAGTCGCATATATTTATGTCACCCATAGTTTGACAACTTCAATTTCTTTTCTCCCCATCTCTCAGAGCGCCTACTTCCCACTAACATTCTATGGAGTGGACGGCGTTTCGCAATATCTTCGGAGGGATCGTGTCCATCCACAAACCCTACCACTACGATCTTTTGCCGACTGTCGATGATGCCACGGATGGCAGTGTGTCAATTGCCCAGCGGCGATTTTCTTTGCGCCGGAATCCATGTGCCTTCCTCACACGCATCTTCTTCTCAGCTGCATTTCGGCGAAGCAGCCTTGTGTTTCTTCTTCTTGTGACATGCGTCATAGGCTGGTTAGTCCCACCTTCGTACGACGATGTACGGAGTTTCGAACAACACCTACCGCAACATCAAATTCCGGCCGACTCAATAGGCGACAGAAGATATCTGCGCTTCGAAGGGACCTTGTGGGGTCTTGGCTTGAATAACATCTTGCAAGAGGAGTATGCAATTTCGTGTTCCAACTTACATTCGACTGACTGGTTATAGACTCCTTCTATCTTACATCGCGTACGCAACAAACCGTTCTTTCGTATTCAGTGACTATACATGGTCGCATACTCCCCTCCCTTTCACTATCGACGATTACTCGCTCCGGCCGGCTCGGATGCCTTTGAACGCATTTATTTCTGGTCCTACTGCGGGCGGACCAATGTCAGCATCATATAGCCAGCATACATTGGAACTACCCGTAGACTCTCATGCGCGTACCAACACAGACTTACGCGCTGTACACTTAGCCTATTTCGACGCTGTCTGTCCACAAAATAAACGCGTCCGGCTCACCTCGGCCGACGACCCTCGCCTAAGCGACGACACTTTGGATGGAAACGAACTTTTGGCTACGTGGGTAGATTGGTTATCGAGGGATGAAATGATAAACGAGCCATGTGTGGTCGTTGATTTCAGTGAGAGGGTCGTATTTGATCATCTGTTCGTCTACGATTTTATCATCATCCCATATCTCCACTGACTCTATCCAATTATAATCATAGACTGTTTGGATCAACGAGGGTAATTTCCATGTTCCCCGTACTGGCGTCGAGTCCTATCCTCAAGAAGTTCGCGTGGTCCTATCTCGTCGAAGCGGCTGTCGAACGGAACATGAATGGATTAATTAATCCCGTATCCTCCTCATCTCCGAACCTCATGTCTGGCGTGGTGGCGGTTCATCTAAGACGAGGCGACTACTCTGGGCATTGCTTATACCTATCTAAACACGGGACGGCATATCAAGGCATGAATCAATATCCTGGTATCGTCGACCGTTTTGACCCATCCACCCCTCCCCCCGACAGCGACTCATATCATCACTACCTCCCACACTGCCTCCCCACCATTCCAGAAATAGTCGAGCGCCTATGTATCATTCGTGCAGAGAACCCGCATCTATCATTGACCAAAGTGTATCTACTTTCGAATGGTCGTCGATGGTGGCTTGATGAGCTGTGGGCGGAACTGCGAGCCGACGGGTGGTCGCCTGTAAGGGAAGGTCTGGGGAGCAGTCAGGATTTAAGTTTAACGAGGGAGGAGCAGTATGTTAGTGGGGCGGTGGATATGGCTATCGCGGAAAAGGCGGAGGTTTTTGTAGGGAACGGGTTCTCGAGTCTCACGGGGAATATTGTGATGCTGAGGTTAGCCAAAGGTGTTGATGTGGGATTGAATAGGATGCTATGATTATTTAACTTATAGGATACGTTCACACCTGTGTACAATAATAGAATAAGTTGAGGTATTGTTAGGCTTTTTCCACTCAGATTCACCTTTTCTTAGGAATTAAGTCTATTCTGGTAAGCCATCAATGTTTCATTGTAGATTTATTAAACTATCATCAACATGAGCCAAATACGAGTTCCCAGTACTGCATCCCTTCTTGAGGATAACTTATAGGTAAGCCCCGAACACTTCGTTAATGCATGACGATCGTAGTGAATCGGAGAGTACGAGATGCCGTAGTACACCTGTAGGCCAAGCCAAAAAATGCCAACATTACGCGTGCATACCATTCATCAACTCCGGGGTCTTTCAACGATTTATTTATTTACTAATACTAACAGTGAATTACTCGTGAATGACGTGAGGACCAGCCCAATGCTACTATCGCTACATAAATGATAACAAGGATACAAAAAGAAACTCGGCAACAGCTGTAACTAACATTCATCATCCGCGGTCGTACCGAGGGCTTCGTTGATTGCATCGACCAATATGTCATTCGAATCACCAGCGACGTTCCACATCGCGAAGCCCTTCAGTCCGGTGTCACTGATGTACCGGCCCTTTGCGGCAAAAGACGTAGCATCATCAAAGGAGACCAGCACTGAAGAGGTTGAGTTGTACACATAGGGCTAGATGAAGAGTCAACACTGCACAATACACCATAGAGAAGCAAATGACTTACAGTCTGACTGCATTCATCAAAGACGTAATCTATCCCCGGAGCGGCTGTGCCGTTTTCAGTGAGGAAACCTTCATCAATGAGACCGTAGAAGTTGAAGACACCGCTGTATCCGCCGTCGGGGTTACCACAAATATCGGTGCTCTGGGTGGTGGTGGTGGTGGTAGTGTTGGTATTATCACTATCACCAGCCGGTTGCTGCGAGGCGTCGAACTTCGGATAGAGCTCCAAGGACCCGTTGGAAGTGAGTGCGTTGGACTTGTCGACGTGGAAGCTGTGACCATACGATGCGACGCCCACAGCGATCTTCAAAGTCAAGTAGTCAGCCTCGTGGATAATTGATCCGGCAGGAACAAACATACCTGACTAGCAGGGAACCCAGCAGTTGTCCATGCTTTGACTGCTGAAATGACGGAACCCACGCCGTTCGAAGCACATGTATCGTTGAGAGGAGCATTGGGGCCAGCAGTAGCGGACCATGAGCCCCAAATGTCGTAAGCCATGATGGCTATTGAATCACACAACCACATGAGATCTCACGGTATCCTCGTTACGAGCGCAAACACGTACCAATGTGGTCCAGATATTGCGCAAACTCGGAAACATCAGCCAACGGTGTGCCATCAGAACCAGCGAAAGGAGTGATGCCGACAGCGGCTGAGAGGTACAGCTTGGAACCAGTCTCATCTTGACGAAGTTCTTGAAGGAAAGTGAGGAAGTTGGCGGAGTCGTCGGGGGACACGACGTTGCACCCGATACCGTCCTTGTTGGGATACTCCCAGTCAAAGTCGATACCACCCAGACTGTAGTTGTTGACAGTTTTGACGATGGCCTGGATGAAATTGGTGCGGTTCTCGGCAGTGGCAACTGCGAGGGAATAAGCCCGGGATCCCGTCCAACCACCGATGGATAATAGGGCGGTAACATTCTGTCGCTCAGATCAGAGGACAAAAAAAGTCCGAAGGACGGATCGATACTCACGTTTTCCTGAGCCTTTGCAACAAAGCCGGGGAGCCTTGGTCCACTTACGTCGTCGAAAGCAATCACGGATTCATCGAACGTGGTAGTACTGACCAGAAATGAATGAGATTAACTTTATTAAAAGCAGGCCAAACGTACGCAAAGGCAAATGTCATCTGAGTGTATTTTTCCCATGGAATATCATCCGGTGGGTAATCTGCCTGCCAGGCAGGATACCATGCGGCGGCGAGGAAGTCAGAAGTGTTATTCGTGGTGGCTCTGGTGTTAACGCTAGAGGTGCATTTCGACGTCGTGGCTGGAGTGGAAGCAGATGAAGTAGTAGAAACAGAGCCAGCTGCCCGAGTCAGGGCACAGTACGGGGCGGCCAATGCAAGAGGAAAGAATGGTAGTAAGAGAATGGGAAGCATCGTCATCATCGTGCAAGTGAGCGTGAAGAGAGAGTGAAAAACAGTTAAAGGGAAGTTTTCGATCAACGGGTTTAAAAGGGCAACAGAACGTGTATTTGACAAGGACGCCTGTCCTATTTGTACCATCCGAGGTGCGGTCAGACCACGCGGCCGACCTTACGCCATTGTGCCTGTCGAACAATGGGGAGATGAAATTAGTGATTGCCGTGTATTGTTTTCTCAAGAATCCTTGTAATTTTAACCGAGGACTGGCAATGATTTAACAAAGGCACTATTATTATCGTGATATGAAGGCATTACCTTGCCCGACAGTGGTTTGTATTGCTCTTGACATCGAAAGGACTTTCGATGTGGCTGCATGGGAAGCTTTTGTTCGAGAGGTTCAAGACGGTGAAGACGAATCTGACATATTATTCTATTCTGTCCAACAAAGTAAAGTAATACTGGATTCAATCGTCAATAAATCGGAAACACCGAGAGAAAGGAGGCTTACAATTACAACGCTTGTCAACGCCTGCCTCTACTTAGCCCTATTCTCGCAGCCAGCTGCCGAGCATGAATGAGCTGTAGCCGCCGGGATCTTGCGAATAGGATGAAGAGGGACACGATAGCAAACAACAAATTGCAGGCCACAAATTCATAAAAATCTGCTCGCTCCTTCCCTACTATTCGTCCGCAGGGCTCCCAGACGAGATGCTCTCCCTCTGGTGTTGTTCCTGTATTTGGTGGGGTTCCTTCTGGCGACGTGCTTGTTTCTGTGCAGTGCAATAATCGACGATTCCCGAACGGTTGGCAGAAGGGTTGACTGAGCTATTGCTGCGCTTCAGTATTCGTAGGCGATAACAATGGCGAAGCCTACTCACTGCCGCCGATGGGCAAGGCTCACAGACGCCAAAAGGTTGGCATATCATATGAGACTGCGAGTTGTTTCCTGGCGCGCTGGGGGCAGTTTCTTGTCCAGACACAGCGTGAAAAAGGCATGTCCTGTATCTCAATCATGAGCACTGGCATGTCGTAGTACGAGAGTCGTCCGTACAGAAATAAGGTCATGATGTACGCCAACGACGGCGACGAGAGATGCATCTGAGCAGCATGAACGTGAGGGTCGACGACGAAGAGAGCGACGACCACGTGGGAATTACGGCGTCGCTCGTCGCACTCTACTCTTGATCGCATACCACCATCTAGCGCCCGTCATGTCCCGCAGAACAGCTGTAGTCGAGGAATTCGACGATGACACCGACCTGCCGTTGCCCAGCCAGCCTCTTCTCAACACTGGATACAACGGCCCTCTACTACAGGAAATAAATTCGGATGACGACTTTGACTTTCCTTCCCCGCGTGCAGGTCCTGCGTCGTCGGCGTCGTCACAGTTCATGCCCACGTCGTCTGACAGCGTGAATACAGAAAACGCAGTGACGGACATCACGCCCTACAAGAAGTATGTGTATCTACTTGTACACCCCTTATCCTTCTCATGCATCATTAGGTGGACATGTATATATCCAATATATATCGACGCAAAGCGTCCTTATGGTACTGGCCAGCGTCGGGTAGCGCGCGAAAAGAGCGTGTGGTGGCCTCTTAGCAAAGACATTGCAGAAGCTACGAACCGACTTGGTCTGGGCACTCTCCACGAAGTGAACAAGGCCCACCCTCGAGATTGGGAGAACCCTGGACGGGTCAGAGTGCTGTGGAAGAAAGAAGGTCGGCTGATGAATCCCGCCATCCAAACCAGTGAGTGCTACCCGGCTTCTTCGACGTTGGGCCACTTTCTTAACTCATTTTGCGTAGAGAAGCAGCTTTTGGAGATGGTGTGCATACAGATACAACGTTTAAAGCCAGAGAATATTCCTAAACCTCCCTACAACACTTCTCCAACCAAGGCCGAGGCGGTTGCCACGCCAAAACCGCATACAACGACGTCTGCATCGACAAAGGGCAAGCAACCTGCAACGACGAAATCAAAGTCCCCCTCAGCGCCACAGTTGACTAAGACCAGCGGTAGACGACCTCCCATACCTCCGGAACCCCATCCCCCACTCGCCAGCCGCGTATCGCACTATTCTCCCGCTATATCTACGGGTGTCTTAATAGAGACTGTCAAGGCTGGCATGACTGCACAAGAAGCCAACGTTGCTCCTGGTTCTGCTCCCGGCACCCCTGGATTGCCCGGTGGCGCACAGAAGGGCAAGCGGAAAGTCGTGAGGGTCAGAGGATGAACTGTTCTCACCACGCAGTGTGTATGAAGGGAATTGTAATACATCATTTCGTCAATCTCTCTGCTGACCGCATAGGCGTCCAAACTGAGTCAAGATAACAACCGTTCCATGACAAGTGGGAACTGGGAAGCTGCGATAAGGAGATTTTATCGTCTTGTGATATGGATAATACTGATCTTGTGGTCTCACACGAGGTTAGCAGGTCCGACACATTGACGTTACTCCAGTCTTATTCACAGTAGTTGGTGACCAGGCCAAGGATTCGGTTCAGTACCATCTCCGACGGAGCAGACAACATGATATCGCAATCACCTCGCCTATATGTTCCTCTACTAACTGTAGCGGAGTGCCTGATCTCGGAAATGAAGATGTAGAACTCTGGACCTACAAGGACCCACGTCCTCACGTGGCCTCCAAGATTCAGTGGACTTCTTATTTTCAGCACAATATTCTATTTGGTCTTGTTTCTTCATTTTCCCTTTATTTCTGCTCACCAGATTGCACGCATACCGTCCGAGATGCGGCCTCAGTCTTCACCCATCAGGATGATATCGTCCGAGGGCATGCTCACAGCCGCGAAAACGATTTGATTGATTGGAGTGCCTATGCCTTTTATTATTAGTAGATTTTGGGACCCGAATGGGTTTCCAAGCGTACTGACGATACTGATGACTTAGGAATATGTGATTACTTCCTTACTCGAGGTGCAGGGAATGACAGTACGTGTCTTAATTCGTCCTTCAAGTCTTATCATTGACTCTCAGCAGTATTTCTTGTTCAATAACGTGCCAGCTTAATGTCCATGAGAAGTTACTGTATTACAATGGCGACAAGACTGTGACTTCCGAGCGTCCTCGGTGACCGAGTGTGATCACTATGCATTGATTGGGTCGTGAGGCAAATCTACCTCGTCACCCTAAAGATGGTATGCATCCTAGGCAGTTCATTTTCCTCGCCGTTTGCTGATAATGGAATTTTTTTAGCGTTCCTCTAGGAGCAACCTATTCTCTATTGAAGAAGATGTCAGCTGCGCCGTTCTTACTCTAGAACTTGAAGCTTCACGCGGCCGCCGTCCTGGCCAAGCCATTGCTCACGGGTTCAGAATACATTACTCATGTCGTCCGCTTCTGTGACTATTGACCATGGATGATCCCAGCACTCCAAAGGTATCGTGGCCAGTATCCTATTGCCATTATACATCCCACAACTCCACATCCACATTAACGTCCGCATTCTGAGCTCTCATCCGCATCAGCAGCGAAGATCCCGTCGTACTACCAGGAGAACCGGGGATTCTACGAAGCTGTTTCGCCGGCAGATTGCCCTCTTAGACATCGGTGAGACTCACGTTGCCAAGGGGATGAATGAGCGGAAGCTTTCGAGCACGGCGGAGAGCCTCACATTTACTCTTCGTCTCAGACAGTATCGTGCCGCACTGGTTGCCTACATTAGCCGCCGGTCAAAGGTTCACTGCCATTCAAAACTGTGGCCAGCAGTGGCTCTTTTAAACCGATCGCAGACGATACGTCCGTGGAACCAAAACAGCCTCCTTTCGACAAGAGGGGCCATATTCGACGAACCGGTACTTGTTACTCCGGAATTCGTGTCTAAGACTTGGCAAAACATGCGCATACGAACGAATGGTATAAGATGGATGCGCTCTGCTGCCTGGATTCCCACAATTACAACATTTTGAACAACCAACAACAACCACCATCGAGCCAAACAACAATTATCATCTATCATCATGTCTACCGATATGATACGTATGGACGGAGTGTACTGTGCATTGTGCGACCAGTACTTCTTCGATAAACGGCAACGAGCCGAGCACATAATGAACTCCAACGACCATCCCGAGTGTTGGAGATGTGGCCGTCGATTTTTGAATGGCCGGATTCTCCGTCGTGTAAGTTAGTGACTTTTCACACATATTGAGCGAACTAACGCGGCCCTTGTCGTTCTTAGCACTGCGTCACAACACCTAATCATCACTATTGCGTGCCCTGCGACAAGCACTGCCGTACAGCGGCAGGCTTCCGCGTCCACATGGAGCAAGTCCATGGCTCCGACGACGATGACAGTGACGACGACTCTTCAGACGAAGAGGATTACTATGACCTCGAAGACGGTTGGGAGGATGAAAGGGGCGAAGACGAGTATCCTGACGAAGTTTCTGAATCAGGAGACGAGCCCCTCGATACGTCCTGGGAAGACAGCAATGAGTGCGACTTTGAAGATCCGGAGTACCTCAGGTTACCGCCATCATTTGTGAGTAGTCTCTTCTCTTGTTAGTTGCCTAGCCCTGATGATAGCCTTTTAGAATGATGTGGCAACCGACGAAGCAGAGGAGAGCGATGAAGAAGACGTTGAAGAGACAGTCTTCCTTCTCGTGTCCGATGTGCGAAAAAGAGCACACGGCCCTCTGCGCGACTCCGTGTGGGCATGTGTATTGCGTAAGGTGTATTCGTGCCGCACTGAAATATACAGAGGCATGTCCCATCTGCGACGAAGAAGCCACCGAGGACCAGCTCCGGAAGATATATATCTCTCAGGAGTGATGAAACCGAATGGCTCGGTGGTGTCGTACGAGGTGTTCCAGTCGATCTACCATTTATCCATATATCAATGCTCATGCTGTTATATACCCGGCTATCCCATACCCTCTGCAGAGCGTTCCGTATAGTTGAAGGACTTTTATGTATCCAATGCACCTCACCAATAAAAAAACACATCATACTCATGAAATTGTGGCTACTCGTGCCCTGTCCAATCCCCGTTGGCCTTGCCAGGTTGTGATCTGGTAGGTGACCTACCAAATCAGTTTCCTCTTTTGAGGCTTGACATGTGATCGAGCGTAGTGTGCTTAAGCGACTATATCGCTATCTTTGACAGCGAAATCTCAACTGGCAGCCATGCTCGGAATGCTCAGAAAGTTCAGAAATCCACGTCCCTCGCCTCTACGTCTAGAGCAGTCGCTGCTATCCGCCCAAATTGGCGCTTCTGACTACGGTCCTAGTTTCTTTCGCCGTTGCTGGATTGTACTCAAAGCGGAAGGCGAACCATCGTGGCTAAACTCCTACAAGTCATTCCTACTTAGCAGCTACCTCAATATCCTGCTCTTATTTGTTCCACTTAGCGCTGCGGCGCATTATGAAGACTGGGATGCTGGTTTTCGTTTCTCTTTTAGCACCATTGCTATCGTCCCTTTGTTCAAGGTGTGCCCACATTTGATTTTGGAGGAACTTGCTTTAACTAGATTCTTGACAGTTGTTAGGTCAGTCAACTGAACAGATTTCATTCAGATTGGGACAAATACCGGCCGGGTTATTGAATGTACTTTTCGGTAATCCGGAATTCATTGTTGGCGTCGCAGCATTACTTCGAGGTCGATTTATTTCATCAATGTCTCGGATGTATAGACTCACGGAAAGTTCAGATGAATTAGATCTCGTCCAAAGCGCTGTACGACTTGTTAGATTCTCTTCCCTACAGCTCACTCATTCCTTAGATGCTTGGCTGCATCCTGTACAACATACTTCTTATGCTTGGTTGTTCTTTCTGCGCCAGTCTGTTTGATGTCCGTCTCTACGTGCAGCCGACCCGCTGATATGGTAATCATAGGTGGTCTTCGGTATACTGAAAGTAACTTCCAAGTTACGGCTTCCCAAAAGTAATCATCTGGCCCTGTTATGTCCATACTCTCATCACTGATATGGGCACTGTATACAGCTCTGGCTCGGTGTGTGCACATAATGCCTCCTACACATGTCACTGACTCCCCACAGCTAATAACCCTTGTTTCCATCGGTTCGCCATTTCATACCAATGTCAGGCAAGTTTGTGATGCTCATTAAGATCGAACAGCCTTCGTCATCCCAGCTATTTATCACTATATCAAGCTTGATGGTGGGGGCTTGCATGTTCTAGATTACAACGATCACCAGTCTCCGGTCATTTCGTGTATGAATGACACCGACGTTGCAAATCCGGCGCTTCTGCGTGGCCTTCTAATAATCTCCAGAGGAACCGCAGTAATGTTGCTGTTGGTCTATATTCTTTATTTGTTTTTCGAGGTCCATTGAGGCTGCTTTCCATTTGTACACCATTGCTAATTTTGGTCACAGTTAAAATCACATCATTATCTCTTTACGGCTATCGAGGACGATGATTTGGAGCTCGAACCTGCCGGAATGAGTACTATTTCCGCATGTACAGCGTAAGCTTATGCCGGTTTGCTTAAAAAGTGCTGGATCGACTTGTAATCTATTCTTAGATTTCTAGTTATGACTATCGTGACCTTTTTCTCTGCGGATCACTGTAAGTAATTTTGTTGGGATCCATCTCTGAGTCATCTGAAATATATGCCTATAGTGGTTGCATCAGTCGGGGAATTCACTAAGGAGTACCATGTACCGAGATCGCTTATCGGATTGGTCATCATTCCCATTACTGTGAGTTGAATTGCTGAACATAGCACAATGGAATTTAAGTCCTTAGATGAACATTGTCGATCATATCATCACAGTTTGGATTGCAATGCGGGGTCATATGGAACCTGTAGTTGGTATTTGCATCGGAAACTCAATTGCTAGTCTTCCTTTACAGTTTTACCATCCTGATACTGAAACATTTACAGAATATTGGAACTTTCATCTTGCCGTTCTTAGTGCTTTTAGGGTGGCTGTGAGTAATATAGACGGTAGGACTGCCTGAAGTTTGCTAACGGAAATTTATCAGCTCAAATCATCAGCTGGTACTTTTGTTCGGAAATTTTGAGGTTTGTGTTGTTGTCGTTTAGTCTATTTTCTTGTACTAATTTTCTGCGCAGACAATCTCGTTACACATGTCCGTTCTTCTTGTCAACCAAATTATTCAGTGAGCGTCTTGGAACATGTTTAAAAAGGTTCCGCTCACACGAAAGGTCAATTTCCAGCGACGGCAAGTCCAACTACTTGGAAGGGTTCATGTGAGGATGCCTGGAAAATATCAATCAGTATGCAACTAACTTGTTTTCAGGCTTATTACACTATATAGCTTGATCGTTCTTACACGTATGTGGTTTTCAATTCTTATCAACCATCTATCAAATCGTTTCCTCTCCAGTTTGGGTCTTCTACTATAAATGAGAAGAACATTCCAGACCTGCTTCCGTTTTATCTAAGAGTCATATTTTTTACTACGCAGCGAGAGCATTTAACGTTATATGGCTGTCGGCACCTTCAATTTAGATCCTGCTTGAGAGTAATTTACAGTACATGGACTTCTGCTATCAGAAAAATTTCTCCTCATGGGACTGAAGCCAATTCATTTGACATTTGTATCATTTCATGCACAACTTGAAGATGAGGAGAAACGCCACAGCCTTGAAACAGGCATACCACTACTTAAGTGCTGAGAATACAATTACTTGAAGACAGTTATTCTGGCTACTGGTAGAGTGCAGAGGGCGACCAATGCAATAATTACATAACGCCAACACGCCCCCCCCCCAAGCGGCGGGAACTTCCGGCGTATTTCTGACTCAGTTACAACTCCGGTCGCTTGCAGTTGCTAGTAGCGATAGCGGTAGTCAGCCCGCTGCAGTTCACGGCCGTTTTCTTATTCTTTTGTCCCCGCTTATCAGGCCAATACCAATCACATTCGGAAGAGCTTGAGAAGCGTCGTATCTCCTGGTCGTCTCTTCCGTCAAGCTTCAGACCTCAGGCCAGCGCCTGTTTAAAATTTTGGTCTTATCCTCTCGGATTCTGGAAAGTGTATCAATCGTTTTCCGACGTATGACATAACGGGGATCACCAATGTCCAGAGGGTTATTAAACGGATTCCAGATCCTATACAAGGCGCTCGAAGTTAACGATGAAGCAAGTCCTGAGCATTCACAGGACGTAATAGAACAAGCAGCAGTACGATATGTTCAACGATTAAGGCTCTACGCCTCCCGCGTTTCCGATCCGTCCATACCGAGTACTTTCATGCTGAGCCTGAAGTTATTGAAGGATGTTCGGTATGTGAAATCGTCGATTACGGTTGAACTTATGACGTGACAGGCACATCTACAGATCTCCGAGCTTGCATGAATTAATCAAGCAACTTTCGTTCTTGCTCAAGGGTTCTCCAGAACTCGTGCATGATCTCAACTACTTTCTTCCGCCTGGATTTGATATCCACTGCGATGCTGGTAATGTGAACGTAGAATTTGTGGTGATTCGAGATTCAAAGCACAGCGCTCATATCGAGGAAATCTCAAGTGAACTACCCTCGTTCGCTCCAAGCGATTTGGTCACCCTTCGCACTATATTGAATGACAGCAGAAAAACCAAGCGGCTTGTATCCGAATCGAAAGGTTCGTTGGCGAGTGCAATACTGCAGCTACTTCAAATTGTAAATCTTTTTGGCCCTCTTTTATGCCTCCCAGAATACTGATACTAAAGGTCACACTAACAGGAAGTGGATAACGAAAGTGATCGCACGGTGCCGGCGAATCGAATGTGTTTCAAAACTCTCCAAGATCTTTCATATAATTCTGGCAAGCTACCGCCGTCCCTTTACATAAACGATGTTATCCGGAGGGAAGAGTTTCCCGTAGGTGGTGGCGGATTTTCCGTAAGTCACAGCTTTTGATTCGTATTAGAATGACCTTCCTTTACTTTACGGCACAGGACATCTGGCGAGGACGAAGCGTTTCAGGAGAGGTCGTTTGTCTTAAAATTCTGCGAACGAACATAACACCTGATATTGAGAAACTCCTCAGGGTACTGTCCATAATGTTTCTGGCTCGTATCAGTAGTACTGACAATGCCGTACAGCGATGTTACAAAGAAATTCTCGTATGGCGTACGCTACGACATTCACGAATACTTAAATTCTACGGTGTCTATATCATAAGTTGGGAGAATGGTGTACGATTTGGTCTCGTTTCGCCTTGGCTGGAGAATGGCTGTGTTATGGACTATATCAAGATGCACCCTGATTTCGACAGAATGAAAGCGGTAAGACCTCAGGCTAAGTTTTGCAGCTTGGGTGTGCTAACAACTTAATACGCGTTAAGATAAGGGAGGTAGTCGAGGGCCTACAGTATCTTCATCGTTCCGAGAGATTTGCGCACGGCGATATTAAAGGCGTAAGTCTTCCTATCCTGTGGCCTTGTAGGTTCCGGACTTTAACGCACTTCGGCACAAATGGATTAGGATAATATTTTTGTCAAATCTGACCTGACGTGCTGTCTGGGTGATTTCGGGTTGACAACATCTGCATGGACACCGGCGTGGCCAACGAAATCCTCAAGTACCAATGGATTTGGATCCATGCGGTGGATGGCTCCAGAGCTTCTCAGTCCTAAAATCTTCGAGACACAGGAAGGTACAAGGTTCGATAGCGATATCTATGCTCTGGGATGCACAATGTTAGAGGTCGGTGCCTCAAAAATTTATCTGTATGAAGAGCTAAACTGTTGGCTTTGCCAGATCTTGACAGGACAGGTTCCCTGGTCAGAAATCGAAATTGATACTCAAGTTCTCATTGAAGTCATTCAAGGAAGGACACCTAACGTTCCCGCCGATATCTCTCCTGCTATGTCGTGGATCTTGAAACACACCTGGAAATTTTGGCCCAAGCATCGACCGGACATCGATTGGTTGAAGCCGAAGCTCGAACCATCATTTAGAGTTCCGGCATCAGTACCTGCACAATCAGCTATATCATGGTTCTTTCAATGGATACTCGGCGTAACATCTGTCACTACCAAGAATTCAGTGACACCAGTACCTGCTCCGTCTTCATCTCTGCAATCGAATAGATCATCGCCCTTTCAATGGAACCTCGGTGTAACATCTGCCACTGCCAAGAATTCGGCGAGGACACTGTGGAGAAGTGCATCAAAAAGATAGTTTAATCTGTCTGCAAGTCAAAGCTGGTGCTAGCATGATATTATGTAGATGGTCGGGTGAGATAGCAAGTCATGGCAATGCAATTTTTTCATGGGCCCCTCGATGCATCCTGGGAAGACAGTAATGAGTACAACTTTGAAGACCCAGAGTATGTCAGATTGCCGTCGTCATTCGTGAGTAATCTATTCTCCCGTTCGCCATCTGATTCTACCATTGGTCTTCCAGAACGATGCGGCGACCGACGGCGCAGAAGAAAGTGATAAGGAAGTCGTTGCAGAGACGTCTTCCTTCCCTCAATGTATGAAAAGTACACACGACCCTCTGCGCGACTCCGCATGGAGATGTGTATCGCGTAAGGTACATTCGCTGCGCTGCAATTTACAGAGGCATGTCCGATCTGCGACGAACAAGCCACCTCGGACCAGCTCCGGAAGATATATATCTCCCAGGAGTGATGAAACCGAATGGCTCGGTGGTGTCGCACGAGGTCTTCAAGTCGATCTACCACGTATCATCTATAGACCAGCAGTGCTCATGCTGGCACATACTCCGCTATCCCATACCCTCTTCAGAGCGTTACGTACAGTTGAAGGGCTTTCATGTATCCAATGGACATTTTATCACCAATAAAAACCACACTACATATATTCACGAACTTGCGGCTGCTGCGCGCGCCCCGTCCAATCCCCGTTGGTGGTTCGTTTACTTAGATGATATCGGGCGGCCACGTGAGAGCATCAGCATCCGGTTGCGTCGTATGTCACTCTTTTTTAGTTCACGTTTGGCAATGGTATAGCTTCGGTGCACCCACAGGGCAGGGGCCTTCCTGGTGACTCCTAGCGAATCGGATCGGCAAGTTGTACTTGGCCTGAGTCTGCCCGCCCGCGAATGTGACTGTCACTCTGCAAATAAGTATGCTGGGCATTACTGGACAAAAATGTGAGATCTCGTGAGGGAGCAAGAGATCTCATGAGATTGAGAGAGGGAGACTCCTTCCACACCGGAGTCACCACCAACCAAGGTGCTTTGAATGTGACCGGAGGGGTGACACCTACTTTGGGCCACCACCCCCGCACCCCCCTGTAATAAATAAATTCATTATGTTTATTATGCCAAAAAAAATTGCCTCAGTGCTCCATGAGGTGGCTGGCACTGCCACAGGTCTCAACTTCTCTCCTGGAACATGACCACCATACTAATTGAGTGGTTCAACAACTCATGGGCTGAGCTCTGCCACTCTGTCAACCACATGCTTCAGGCTGGGAATGGTGATCCCCACTGTATTCAGCTCCAGATGAACGATCTTGCCTTGTGGGAACAATATTGGACAGAGGTTCATCTTTATGTAAACCATGATGATCAGCTTTTTCACTCACATGTTACAGAACCAGGTGTATTTCTCTGATGAATACGTCACAATTATCAATACCGGACTGAATGCTATGAGATCCTCCTTGACAGCAGCATTATTCATCTCTAACGATCCACCCACCAATCCACCTCTGCTACAACCCAAGTCCAAGGTAGTATACACTGGGAGGAAAGGCCAACCACATGCTGGTATTGACCCCACCATACTAGGGTTGCTCACTCAAACCCATGGTTCCGCTGCCCGGATTGCTGACCTCTTTGGCACACATCCTCAGATGGTAACCTGCCATCAGCAACGTGCTGGACTCAAGGGTGCTGGATATGCACCTTTTCAAATGGTTGTAGATGCCAATGGGCAAGAACACCAGATACATAGACCAACCAGACTGAAAATGTCAGATATTTCCGATGAGGAGCTTGACCAGCTTATCAATGGAATTGTAGGTCGCTGTCCAGGATATGGACGTGGCCAGATCAAGGATGCGCTTGATCGCCTTGATCATTGTGTTTGTCGCCAATGTATCGATGCATCCAAAAAACGAGTCCACAGCCCAAACCTCACTTTCAGCCAGTGACTGCTTGCCCGAAAGAACTACTCTGTGCCCAGTGCTAACTCCATGTGGCACCATGATGGTAATCATCATGGGTTGCACCTTTCATTTACTGCTAAGACTGTTAACATCCCAGTTAGGGCTCATCCGGTGGAAGATGCTGCTTCATATCTTTGTTGACGGCAAAACTAGGGTTGTCACAAACATCCATGCAAGCAATTCCAACCGACCATACATTGTCTTGATGGTTTTTTTGGATGCGACACTGACCTGGGGTGTTCCGAAACACTTACAGGGTGACCATGGCATCGAGAACCTATACACCACTCAGTGGATGGAGAATTACTGAGGGGTGTTAACGAATCCTTACATCTGGGGCCAGTGAGCTTGTCTTTTTTCCATTGAAGACCATCCATGTCACTGAACCTTCCCCAGGTCTGTTCACAATACCCAGGCAGAACGGATGTGGGTAGAGACATCATGAAGTTGGTGCGACCACTGGTACAACTTTTTCATGGAGCTCGAAGCCAGCTATGGTCTGGATCATGACAAGTCCATGCACATTTGGTTACTGCAACGTCTTTTCCTTGCGACAATTGATGAACAAGCACATCTTTGGGCTGATGATTGGAACAATCACAAAATTCCGTTGGAAGGCAAGTGTCCAGAAAGCCCATACAATATGTGGATTGAAAGTCAAATCATGGATGGTTTCCGAGGCCTCGAACATGTTTCCCCCACTGACCCACGTCGTTTGGATCCATTTGCTGCCGTGCCTAACATGGGGGTTAACCATGACATCCTCACTCTCTTAGAACAACGTCATCGGTCCCTCATGGCTGAGGTCCTTGCTCACCTGGATGATGGCAGGGGAAATGTCCCACTGCCTCAGAACTGTTAGTTTCTCTGTCAACAGCTCTACAGACTTTACTGACCACTTTCGTTGAAGTTCCGGCAGACTCATTGGCATATGTACCCTGTGAACCTCCTAACTGCCCACTGACACCGGAGGAGGTAGATGTGCTTGACCGGACCATTGCAACCAGTCCGGGAATGGGCAATGACACTGATGTGGGCCGGCGCATACTCTGGATCCATGCCTTGCAAACACTCCACGCGATCATGGCTCATCGACTCGCTTGACTCATTGTAGTGGTAATTTTGCCCATTGTTAATAACTTCACATGAAATATGCAATCAATGAGGTGTATTGTGTGATGTGATATGATGTGCATGAACGATCCTTCATGACATGACCAACAAGGTGGTCTGTCATGTCATGCATTCTGAAAATCGACCAGAAGGATCTCCACTTCATCTAAAAGTTCCGCTCGAACGAGGCCATTCATGCCGTCCTTAATTGCATTAAGCAATTCCGCATGAACCCAATTGTGAGTCAAAGTGAATTTGAACTCTTTGTCATCAACATGTCCATACGCCGTAAGGTCATGCAGAATTTCAGTGAGATCAATGCAGGCCATGGCCTCCAGAGCATCTGACAATTCATAATCAATGTTGACAATGCAACCGCCCACATTGTCATGGATTGCAGGCAGAAAAACCATTCTACCAACACCCTCAGGCTACAACGCGCATGTCAGGTCAGAGACATGCACAAGAGGACATCATTCTATGCACCAAGGGACCCCTCCATACTTTGCAAAAGAACTATGGCACACAGTCAGTGAGGGCACATCGAAACGAAAAAAAAACATGGACCTTGATCTTTGCCGGTGCCGCAGGATTCATATGGGGAAGGGCTGCCGCATGTAGCATTTCATAGTGCAAGGATGTCCATTCAAGCGAACGAACACCTGGAGGGTAGGCCACCACCCGGTTCCAGTCGCCATGTGGATGACCAGTAGTATAATGAGGTATGTTGACAACACCTTCTTCAGCCCATCCAGCAGACATTCGTAGTTCTCTGACTCTTGCGCCATATGAATAGGATGCAGAGCAAATGTCAAATTGGGCAGGATGTCATTTTCCACTGAAGGGATTCCCTGAAACCAACTGATTGATCTATGAAGAAACTCATTAGGTCACTGTGAGACTAATTGGCATGTCAACTCATGAAGGAAGTGTATGTGTCTGCTGAATAGCCGCATTTACGATGTCTATCATGGTTAAGGAAGACATGATTCAGTAGGAAAGGGACAAGTACTCCTAAGTTCCTGTGCTTTAAAATGGCCAACAGTTATTTGATTTGCTAGTCAAATTAAATAAGTCTAATCAAATACAAGGATGCTACTGATTTTTCAGATTGCACTTGAGCAACTCCTCGGCTTTCTTTAATGAAATGTTATTGGTAAGATGAAGCAACTCCACTGAAGTGGTCGGCTCAGCATCGGCTTCACCCAACCGTAGAGGCACTATCTGCCATGCAATGAGCATATCTAAAATTTTTGACCGATCCTGGTCATAATCTGAGTCGCCAAATGTGGTTGCACTCAGCTCCTTAGACAGTTGCTGTACACAATTCCAAAAGGTCAGATAGTGCTCAAACGTTTTCGGTGAGCGTTCAAAAATGGTCATTTTGTGGACCCCCACTCAGGCCTTCAACCAAGCGAGCACTCCTGGAAGTCGGCCATCCTTCCCCATACCCAAGTGTTTTTTCCCTGGAGTATTGATCTTGCGGGCGATGCCCATGACAGCGGTTACTGCAGCATAAACCTTGAATGCTTCATTGTAGGACTCATCGAAAAGAGATGCCATAGGTTTGATCGACTCGAGGAACAATCTGTCCTAGGCGACCCATTGCGCCATATCATTGGTTGGCGAGGCAGTCGCAGGAGCCTTGAGGGCAGTGGGAGCGCCGGCTGTGGCGGGCAGACATGGACTGTGAATGGTGCGGGACGTTCTGTGGACGTAAATGACATAGATTTCCTCACTGGGGAGCTGGGTTTCCTCCGCTACCATCACTGTCTCTGGACAAGCCCTACTGTGGCGCAAAGGAGTGTTAAAGTGCGGGCTTTCCTGGCACAGCACATCATCAAGGGTTGAAATTTCCTGGAACAAGAGATCGTCACCCCCCCCCTTACACAGAGGCAATGGGTGCGTGGATGTGGAGACGGTGAAATGGCTGTGGTCTATATCTCTAAGGACTCGCCCCGCCCATCCTCCATGCGCCAAAATATGCATCAGGGCTTCACCTGCATTGTAAATATGAATACAGGATGTGCGTGCACACAAGGCCCAGACTTCACAGCTTACCTATTGATGCTCTCGAGACAGATACATTGTACTCTATATGGGGGCATTCCAGCCCGTCAGCACCCTGCATGGAGATATAAACATTAATTTTGCCACTGGAAATCCAATGAGTAGCCAATCCTTTCCCTGGGAGCCGCATACATACCACATTCCCATAGCTGGACCGTCCACACCACCCTCCACAAATTCCCCCTGCTTTTCCAGTTCATCACCCCCCGACTCTTGCGCGTATCCGGTTGAAAGCCCATGTGGACCACAAGTTAGGAAGAGATTCCCCGGGAGCGCTGAGAGACCAGCTTGATCAGCAGTTGCTTGGGTCAGGTCTTGGCCAGGAGTGCCTGCGCTAGGTTGAAGAGAAGGTACATTTAAAAGTGCCCAGTTACACTGGGCGTTGGCTTGCCTCATGGCTGGTACATCAACATGTCCTGGTTATTGAAAAGTCAGACTTTATAGTGAATTGTATGGTCAGCAGGACAGAATCACCTGGACTTAGGATGTCTTTGTTGTGTGACTCATCTTCATTCATATCAGACAAACTGTCTGAAGAATGTCCTTCAGTTGCGACAGCATACCGAACCCGCTGTTTATAATTACACACCTTCTGTGAACATCAACATGAATGGACGTGCCATGAAAGAATTTGGATAAGCCTACCATAGTTATCAGAACCCCCACTCTTGCTACCATTGCTATCTGGCAGATAGCTTGCAATCGTTGACGATGCATTAGGATCGTCATTGGGGGTGTCTTCCCCAGTAGCTGCCTGTGGATCGCTGGGCCACAGAGCATTGGGCGCTACACTGGTGGCTGTAACTGTCTCTCTGAATGAGTAGGGGTAGGTGGCAAACAGTATGGTGTACCAGATTGGCATTGTCTCTTGAATGCTAAGCCTATGTCAGCCAAGTCTTCTTCTTCCAACCTCGCCTTGCATCTGACTGTCTTTGGGCTAGACAAGATGACCACCAGAGAAGGGGCCCGACACTGCAACGGAGGATCGCCTATGGTAACTGTGCCTCAGTACATTGAAAAAACCCACAAATTGTACTCGAAATACCTTCATGTCTGTGGCTTTGTGGCAATTGTGATAGTCATCCTGTTCTTGTATGCTTGGCCAGCGACATGGTAGCCAAGGGTGCATCAATCTCCTGCTTCAAACTCAAGGTCAAGAAAAGGAGACAGTTGGAATGACAGGGCATCAGAGTGGGTCGTACCCCTGTGTTTAGTCATGGAGTGTCATGGAACCTGGTGGTTGGTCACGTCACACACTTTTTCGGAGAAGATTACATTTAATATCAATCTATGTGATCTATTTACACCTTAGTTTCGAGGTCCTTTGAACACCTATGCATTAGGAAATGTAAAATATCCAAGCGGAAGCGATCTGCAAAATCTGCGCTTGACCAAAACTCATCCTGTGCCGACAGTGGTTTTCCATGCTGCATCAGAAACCAGGCAAAGGCAACGGTATATACACCGCAGTTGATGGAGTCATTCTGCCTAGGCACATTCTATGGAAGAACACAGGTGAGCATCCTTATGCCAGGAAATTTGAGAAAAACCTAACGTCGGATATTCTGAAGTGAAAAGGTGTTACGCTTCCGGATGTGGCACGCTCAAACCATGACCAAAGTACCTAAGCGAGGGATGCAATGTTCAACACCAGTATTCATTTATTTTAAAATGGAACATACATTGTATGTGTGTGTTGCCGAGTGCTCATGTGTCCCCAGACTATCATAGCACACTATTCTTGGGGTCCAGAGATTGAGATGGAACAGGAACCAATGGTTGTCTTCATGTATCGGGAGTATGAAGTCTGACTTGCTCAGTTCGGTGTAGGCCTGCATACATTGATAGGTCAATTCATGCAGCTGTTTTTCAGGTACTTACCTTCATGATGTTCTTGTAGGCCTTACTTGCAGCATTCATGGAGGCGAGTGCCAAGGGTTCTGCAGTGCCCCATGAAGAATACTCTTGACACAACAGCTCGAAGGTGACAGCGACAACACCATCATCGAGCCAGGATTGGTGGAGCTTGATCAACCTGCCCAGAGACTTTTTTTCTAATGGGGTTGAGACTCCTTGGAAACGCCAGCAAGATTCCGGATTGGTATCCAGCAGGGATGTCACACACTTCAGATTGTTAATAAGGTGACCAAGCTGGAATGGTACTTCCAAGCTCACCTGTAACAAATCACATCGTGAGCCTTTGGTATTTTGGATGGCAACTAGAGGTTGCTGTTCCTTGAGGTAGCTCTGCAGTCCTGTCAGGCCCAACCATAAGAATGGGGGGAATTGAGCTGGATATATCCCAGTATACAAATGACAAAATCACTGGATATATCCACAGCCACCAATTCATGGCTTTGGGGAAATTCTGGGAAAATTGGAAAATAGGCTGAAATGCCCTGCAGGGAAAATTTTGCAATTTTACCCTTTAAAACTTCCCAAATAATCGTTTTCAGAGAGCAACCGTTATTGGCTCTACCTAGGTTAGTAATGTTCGGTGACATAATGTTAGCGACACTGCCACAGCCCAAATTGGCCTTCACCTCATTTCAGGTGCGCATGATTTTACAGTCTTCCCACTGGTCAATTGGGCTCAAAAAAAAAATAACATACTTGAAAAAAAAAAAATCATTGCATCTACAGCCCTTCCCCACATGTGTCGTACCTATTTTGGCTGGATGTGTCGGGATGAATCAGGATGTACTTACCATGGGAATATATCATTCCTAATCCAGTAGCTAGAAATTTTTTTGAAAATCTTCCTTTGAAATCAGTGGATTTTCCATGTAATTGGGTCATATAAACATATCAGACAGAAATATACTGATTTTATCCATGATTTTACCAGTCAAATTGTATATACTGTCTGTAATTTCGCAACAGACAGACAATTTCGATGTTTTTCGGACTTTGCCGGACCAAGCAGCTATTCGGGCCGACTGTACTCACTGGAGAAAATCGTTCAGTATAGGTCGAGTTCACTCTTCAAGTACAAAAATAGTATCCAGAAGTGTAAAGATACTATGTAATAACCTACAGTTTAATTTTGTAGCACGTAGCGGCAATATAAAATAAAAGTCTAATAAAAGTCTAGTGAACGTCGTACCAAGATGAGTGATAGCTATACATTAGTTGCCCTCAACAGTACTACATGGTATAAATACATGTAGTGGCATATCGGCATGGATCGGAGGGGTCAGTTCAGTAGTATAATGGATTATATTGATTATCTATTAGCTCTTGAACTGCCTGAGAAAGCATGGCAATGTGTAGAGGTAAACTGTTTGAAAATATAAAAGAGAGAGAGAATTTTCATTAATTTGCCTATACATAGTCCCCATGTAACCAGAACTATATAGCATTTTGTAAATACATTACTAATATCAGTAGTAAAGTATCCCGATACTAAACGGGACGTCGGATAGTCTGCATCGAGCAGCGGATGAATCCTGAGCATGGATTCCGCTGCTCGATCGAGGCGGACCGACCAACTGACCTGCGATCGAGTGGCTGTGCCGCTTCTTTCTTTGCCTTTCACTACCACCTGGCCGACGACGACGACCCTCCGCACCACCGACGTGCTTTTTAGGACACAATTAAAGGTATGTGATGGTATTATTCGTGCTAATTTATATTTTTAGGCTCTTTTTCTGCATGCGAAGCGTACCAGCAAGCGACAGACGACGACGATGACGACGACGACCTAGTGGACGATGACAACGACGACGACGAGCACAAGCTGTGTAGAGGATTAGTGGGACGGAGTACGTGCGCGGTGGTACTCTGGGATGTTTTAGGGAGGAACGAGAGGCCCAGGAGGATGGGAGGAAGGGCGAGAGGGTGTGGACAGGTGGGCCCCCCAAACATCTGGGCACCGACAGCCAATGACAACGACGACGAATGAGCCCTTCTGGGAATCGATGCAGGACCCGTCGACGGAGGGAATGCGCCCAACACCTCCCGTACGCCGTGTATCTCCCACTATTTGAGTGGGGGAACATGACTGTGACGTCCGTTTTCTCTCCCAACCCCACCGTCACCCGCCGCCCGCCCACCATCCCGAATCCCGCCCTATCCGTCGTCCCGCCGGTGCTACTGGCTTCCTCGGTGTCCCGAAACCTCACCACCACCATTTTCGACACCGGGGAATCCAATAGCACCACCATCCCTACACCATTCTCCCCCCTCGCTGTGGAACGGCTGTCGCAGCCCGCCCCCAACGTTTTCGCCGCCCACAAGCAGACTACGGGCCCTATAGCAACGGACGGGTATCGCATTCGACGAGCGACGTGCTCGCCCCCCACCCCCCACCGTGCGCAGGGATCCCCGATACCTGCACGCTGCCCGACGGCCTGCGCAATGATGGGCTTTTTTTTTCTCTTAAAAATTAATGTATTTCGTCTATGTATTTACTTTAATACATATTAATAGTATGGCTGTATGGTCAAGTGGTTACTGCGCCTCGTTGTACCTAACAAGGAGGTCAGGGTTCGATTACGCCTGTGTTCATTTTTTTCGTGAACAATCCTGGGCTCGAAAAAAGGTAATCCATTTTCGTGTCGCCCAATCCAGCTTTTTTGGGCCGCCGTTGGTCGGGGTCGTTATGGGCAGTGGGTCCGAATGCCATATAGGGTATATCCTATTTTTTTCAGGCCAGTACAGTGAGCAGGGCAACGAGAATTCCAGCTAATATCACCTGCACCACCAATGAATCATTTTCTAAAACTGGATGTGGCAGTGCCCATAAACTTTTGGCTAGGGATTGGCTGTATGTAGTAGGTGGTGACTTTGGGGTTTCTGCTGGTTATAACCCATGGGTTATATCCAGTCAATATGGCTTTTCTATACTGGGTTATAACCAGCAGGAACCCGCTATTCAAGTGGTTACAGGTGGTCCTGTCTTCATGTTATCTCGCCATTGGAACAGGTCCTCTATTGACTCCAGCTTGGGCTCTTTGTCCTTGTCACACACTTCAATTACATCGTTGCCGGAAGTGTTGGACACACCCGCGGGCGACTCCAGCTTAGGCTCTTCTTCCTCATCACTAACATCAACTACATCGTTGCTGGCAGTGTTTGGCACAGCCGCGGGGGTTTCAGGCATGGGCTCTTCTTCCTCATCACTAATATCAACTACATCATTGCCAACAGCGTGTGGCACAGCCACGGGCAGTGCTGGCACAGGATGTGTTGCCCCGCCGAGTTGCTGGTGTTCGGGTGGTTGCTCTGTATCATCACGAGCGAGGGCGACGTCCATCTCGTCACCTGTGATGATCCGTAGGAGCAGGGGCGGTGCGGCACTAGTTGCAGTCAGCCCAATGACAATGTCAGCGGTTTCGTTGATAAGTTCCCTGTGATCGGTCATGTCGGACAAGGTCTCAACCCGCGTGCACTTTGATGTGAAAGGCCCATCTCCCACAGACGCATCAGGTGTGCATTTGTGGGTTGGAGGGTGCTCAATACCCCTGGCCAACCCTTCGTCTGTCGGTTCTTGTGAGAAGGCTTCATGATTGATGAAACAATGGAAAGTGTCGTCCAATTCACCTTCAACCAAATCCACCTCCGAGCGGCCCAGCTGGTCCACCAAGTCTGCAGTTCCTGTCGAACTCTTGGACATCAAATTTGGATCGTCTGCGGTTTCCTTCTCGCGATGTAGTCTCTCCTCCAGCAATTCCATTTCGAGATCGAAACGTGCCCCTGGTGAAAGGCATTCAAGTTCTTCTTCCGTCGGCCTGTCCACCTGCGCTCTGATGGCTGATTTGGAGTTTACCAACAATGTAGTCACAGTTGCTGTCAATCCTTCATCCGAGACACTCCGACGGTGGCTCAGTTTGACATTGGGGCTTACTTGCCATGTCACTTGGCTAGCACCTTCTTGGGCCTCTAAGTAGCTGCTATCACTGTTGTTGTCATCATTGTCTGCATCCTCTCCATCGTGTTGGATCTCTGAGTAGCCGCCAACACTGTGGTCTTCATCATCATCTGTGTCCTCTCTGCGAATATGTATCAAGGGAGGAGCCAGGGTAATGTCATCATCCAGTGCGTATGTGCCAGGCGATGGTGTACGGATAGCTGTCCGTCTCTGCTTTTTGGACCTAGGTTGTGCCACACTCCAGGAGCTATCGTCGGATCCTTCATCAGTACTAATCTCTATTGGGCATAAACGCTTCCTGGCGAGCACAGGGCCATCTTCTTCCACTTCCGATCCCGAACTGGTCAGTCTCTCAGATTCAGATACTCCTGAGCCTTGGGCCCAACCTTGTCTTCGAGGACTAGGCATGGGCTTTGGCTGCAGGTCGGCAGCCGGAGATTTCAGGTCCTCAGTCTCCAACAAGCTGGTCAGTGACGAGGAACTCCCAGATGAATCACTTTCCTCTCCTTCTCCAGGAATGTCCGCGTAGGCAAGAATGGGCACCTTGGCTAGCAAATCTGCAAAGGCTGTCAGCTTGGGACACATGAACAAGTCTTCGAAACATGCCTTTGGCTCTCCTGATCCCAAACGGGATATCCCAAAAGAGGCTTTCCTCTGGACAACGGTTTTTGCTTGTGCTGTTCCCATCGTAGCTCATTACCAAACGCTTGATTGAACACCGACATCACATCGCTGCGAAACCAGGTACGATGGAAGTGGTCTTCACTATTGAGAGCCTCATAAAGGGTACAATCTTTGACTGATGTGTGGTAGTCCAGGAGAGCCTGCCCAAACTGCTGTGCCGAGAACTTGGCAACAACATATATCTCATACACGTTTTCACTCCCATTCAGACCGGTCAGCACAAGATGTTTGTTCACCCAGGATACAAGCTCCCAATACTGTGAAAATGCAAATCGTAGGTCGTCCCAATATTGGTCTTGCCGTTGAGAGAGTGCAGGCAGATAGATCAGCAGGTTACCCAATGCACAGACATCTAATAGGCCCTCTCTTGTTTCAATATCTGGCACATGGCCGTCATGCTCTGGGAGATCCAGTCAATCAATCGAATGAAATGTCATACTCAGAATGTACCTTCAAGGTTCTCACCTGCCATTATCACTTTTTTCCAGTAGGCCATCAAACGGAGCAAAAGAACTCTCATGTCCTTGTGCTCGACATTTGTGATAGCCCAAGAGAGAAAGGCTGTATGAACCCAGCCCATCACCACCGAACATATCGCTGAAGCGGGAAAGAAATGCTGTCCCCAGACTAGGGAATTGGACTCCATGGCCACGGCGTGCAGCATGTTCGGACATTGAAACCTGTGCAACCAGTCGGAATGTATCAGTGAGGCTCTCAGGGGGGGAGTGCCTTTCAAGTACATACCACAGTGTGCCCAGCTCGACCAACACAACCTCACATTGATATATGTCAGGGTTGACTTTGCTATCTGCCTGAAAGTCTCGGACAAAGGTATCCCAGGTTTCACCCCTTTCGTATTCCTGGTGCTTGCTGATTACAAACCAGATCTTGCGTCCCGCGAGAGTTTGAATCTTAACCACTGAACCACTGAAGTCGGAGTGAGGTGGGGTGATAGCACTGGCAACCAAAGCCAATCCCCAAGAGAGGGCAGCTGCAGGGAATGGTGCAGTGAGGAGGTCACTGCCAATTGAGCGAGTGACCTTGCATGCCTCCAAATGGGAGGCTGCCTCACTGAAAAAAGTGAGTACACCTTAGGCATGGATAAGGGAGTGCCCTACTGGAACAATGGACTCTGGAGGGTAGTATCGGGCATGGGAAGGGTCAGAGCATTCAAGACCTGGCCTTTCTTGCCTTTCGAGCCCTCATTCAGGACGGTTTGAAGCATGGAGGTTATTATGACAGGGGGCCTGGCCAATCTGGGCGAGGCATCCATGACTCGCCGTACAGGTTCTACCAGTAATCACATCGAAAGTGGGTAATCGTGGGTGAAACAAAGAAAACTCATACCATGCACTTCAATTGGTGTCTCTAAATCACCCAGTTCTCTGGCAGTCCAAGGGTTCCATCCCCATTTTCTTGCCTGCCGTGGAACGTCGGTCACTAAGACACTCCGCTGCCAAAAAAGAGGTAGGATCTTGACTGTCTCTGAATACCGCACATGCGCAATTCGAGACGAGGCGTCAGTGCAATTCAGCCAAGCCAGGTTTTCCCCTGGTGTGTCAGTTCGACATGCAAGGAGCGACTCTAGGAGTTCTCTCTCAAAGGGATCCTTGCTCCAGAGGTCAGTCTCCAGGATATCCTCAGGGAGTCAGGCACTCACGGATGCCTTCAGACAATCAATCTTGTATTTGACCCATCTATTCTCTGAGACACTAAACACATCGATGCAGATGGGAGAATTACATCTGTCAGTGAGGCGTGGATCAGGTGGCGGTGTGGAGGGGCGATCAGAGGAGGTTGGCGCACTCTGAAGACTCAATGACTGCTCAGCTCGTGCCAGGTGACGAACAGCACTCATAACGGGGCCTTTGGTGCAGTTAACCTGGAGGAATCCATGCCACCAGGTGCTATCTTCATCATCGGCACCATTACATGCATACACCAACAGCTCACTCTTGGACAACCTAAGTGGGGGAGGCTTGTGACATGTGACCTGATTCGAACCTGAGGCGCTAACAGAGGCGAGAGGGGTGTCCGACTCATCGTCCTCAATAACACTCTTCTTGCTCTTTTTCTTGGTCTTCTTCTTCTTCCTTGGGGCAGACTTTCCATCGTGTCTTAAACCTTTCCACCTATGACACCTGTATCTCCTTCCGACTATGTCCTGGAAAAGATCCAACACTGTGCACTATGGCTGATATGCGCTGCTTTCAAGATAACAACGATTGCACCTTAAGAGCTTGAAGCATCAATCCCTCCTCCCAGCATGCACCTTGACATGTGCACGAGACAATGTGCCATCCGATTCAACAAGCTATGTACATCCAACCCTATCATCGACTGTCTTGACAACCGGTGGAGAGGTGGAAGAGCTCCTAGCATACCCCTGCCACTCCCGTTTCGTCCTTCCTCTCAATCCCTAAAGACCCTAACTAAAAGGACGTGTCTCCAACAGGCCGCAACATAGACAACCTCTAAGGAGGAACGACTCTTCCCATTCTACCAGCCACCGTGGCATGAGTCAATAGACGATTTTAGTGGTTGCCTCCGATCACAGAATCAGATTCAATGGAAGCAGACCACGAGTAGCGGTATAGAAATATAGAGTCCAAGAAAAGAAACCCCCACATTGATAGGCTCTAAGGGAGAATTGGGCAGGTGCTTGAATGGTATCTACATTGATTTTGGGGTGGTAACAACTCATGGTGATGGTGGCACCGGTATCTCTAGGTTCCAAGGCCGCCTGACTGAGCTTGTTCTTATTTTTCTTGTCGGTGGTGTATGACAATCTTCATTTATCAATGGGGTGAATAGTCTCTTTGGCAGTTCTTCTTCGCGGTTGGAATTCACTTTCAAGCAAACTCTCGCACTTGCACTTTGCCCCGCATGGCTCGTGTTTGGACCGCTAAGGTTATTCCATGCCTTGATTACTCCGTTCCTGCATGGGATTGGGATATATAAGTTCAGGTTGAAGCTGCAAGGACAACATCAGCACCATGGAATCATTCGTATGTCATGAACCATCTCCCAAGCTAGCGATATCTTGCCTGACACTTTTCTCTCCTTCAGAACACCGGTAACATGAACGTTGGAGTCGGGCATTTCTGTTTGTTGGAAAACATGTCGACCATGGAACTTTGTGCCAAGCCCTTCATGCACCTTAGCAAACATGCCAATCGGATAATGCATTTCTACATGATCCTCATCTCCTCTACTGGTCTGGCAGGAGCAAGGTGGAGGAGATTGCAGTTAGACATGACGTCCAATTACCAGCCAGATGGGACGATACCCCAGGTCACGTGAGTATGAGCTTGCATTGCAGGTCAAAGTCTAATCATCCTTAGCATGACTGAGCGTGACCGTATCCCCTCGGGAACACACATGGGGAGGTTACTGTCATTCGCGATCCTTGATGAGGACGTGTCCATCGGGCGTCTGCTGGAAATCTTCACCGAGGCTGGCCTGGACAGCGTCACCGTCAATGCCCATGATGCCACTTGCGGCCGGTTCTGTTTTCGAAGCTTGAAGACCTTTGCAGACGTCGGTCTGATTCGGGGTGATTGAGCCTCAGATGTGTACGAATGGCATGAGGAGATCAGCGTCGCAAGCGCTGAGTTGGGCATGACGATGAAGGAGGAGGATCTTATCAACCTGTAGAGTGATATGGAACAATGTAGCTGCACTGGACATTTCCGTTTACGCTTCTGGGCAATTGATAGTACCTACAGTCGACTCTGCCCTAACCCACACTTGTAATAACCCGTACTTTGCTGTAACTCGAGAACATCTTGTCAATGTCCAAAAATGAGAGGTTGTCGCTGATTATATTACATGACACCCCGAATGGAGTACAAACACTGAATTCTGGCAGTCCCCACGGTGCTGGTAAAAGCCGCTCATTGTACTCAAAGATGGCCTCACAGAATTTGAGGAGCAAGTAAAAACGTGACTCATTGGCTTGTGAACTTGAGACAGTTTTTTGCAAGCCTTTTTGGATGTCAGTCAGGCCTAGAAGAATTTCATTCCATGGAAATGACTATTATTACTGATTATTTCTATTCCCAATCGTTACCACACCTCTACACGATAGCTACATACATAAAATGGATTAATTATCTCATTGAATCACTGAAAATATGTCCTTATACTGGTCCCCCTGTAACCCATACTCTATAATAACCCATAGTTTTGGGGTCCACCGACTGCTATGGGTTAAGGCAGAGGCAACTGTACCTTTGTATACCACTTTGGGATGATGATAGAATTCAGACAAATAATAAAATTGTTTCGACCAAGGCTACAAGCCTGGAGAGCCTGCTATCAGAGGGATATGATGATCAATGTCAGATGATGATCTTCATTACACAGAATAGTAATTGATGAAAAGGTTAGGCCATGCCCAAATATTGCGGCACTACCATGCTGATCCATTTATATGTGTGGAAGTACGGATCGGCGATGAAGGGGATAATCGCCCACCAAATTGAATCATATTCCAGTCCCCCTTCCCACTTCGCATCAATGACCATGTTCACGTATTCAAACCATGTAGGATAAAACCCCGCTGTCATGAAATCAATCAGCCAAAGTTGGCCGTCCTCGCCGAGGATCAAATTTTGCAAGGCCAAGTCGATATGAGAGTATACGAGAGTCCCATCATCTGGCAATGGCGCCCAGTGCGGGTACCCTTCAGCGAGGGTGGCGCGATCCATGGCTTTGTTGAAAAACCTGATGAGGTCAGCCGACGTCGGGAATGGGCCCTTGATGGGTCTCACAGGGCCAAAGATGCGGGATGCGTAACATTTTGCTGGCTGTTCACCATTGAGAACAGGCCCAGGAATTTGGGTCAGGGATGTGTGATGGACCAGAGCTGGCATACGTAGCTTCATAGGATGAAGGCAATACGGAGTTTCTGCCACAACCCCATGGTGGGCCAAGCTGCCGCCAATGTGATACCGGGAATGAAGTCCATGACAATGAAACTCTCATCTATGTCCACATTCAAGACGCATTGGATGGGAGGTACAGGGATGTTAGTGTGGTTTTTAATGAGATCCTGGGCTAACGCCTCCACAGGCCACCCCACCTTGCCGTCCATCTTGGGTACCGGCTTGACCATGACATCCGGTGTGAGCCTGGGTGGGCGGCGCGATTCCCACTCATCCACAGGCACAGTTTGACACAGACCCACTATTTCATCATCTGTTTTATCGTCAACATCAGCACTCTGTTGGCATTGGTCACAATAAGGGCATTGGCAATCAAGCGCAAGGTCACATGCACACTTCGATATGGCAGTTGGCCTATAGGACCAAAGCAGGCAAGCAGGATGTTGGCAATGGCAATGACGGTGGTGTAGAAGACAGTGAGTATGCATTCAGCTATCATTTCCACTGGTGGTTGGGGAAGATGCTAGGGCATAACCCCTCATTCACAGCCTATAAATAGCTGTGGGGTCTTCCAGAAGTATTAGGTAACTGGATTATGTAGGCTGGTTGGTTGTGTTGCTATTGACGACTATTTGCCGCCTCAGTTTGTCTTTGTCCCCACCTCAGTATGGCCTGCATATTCTGCACCTGTGAGTCTGGCACCTGTCAACCCTCCCCCACTGGCTCTGATCGATCGGATCAGCGGATTTTGCGTCCGCGGATGCAAATCTTTGGCGACTGGACCATTAGGTCATCATCCTTTACTGGCCCATCTCGATGTATGTCGATGTGCTGTTTCACCAAGCCTGCAGGACCCAGGGTGCCCATCCTGGCTGTGACTCATCAACCTTAATGTTCCAGGATGCATCACTCTCAGAACCAACTCTCTGCCAAGTCCCTCAGACGAGACCCAAAGTTTTTGATGAAGCTCTCTCGACCGGACGATTGTAAGTGTGCCACAGCCCGTCCAGTTGTGACTATGTCTGACATAGGTTTAGCCATTCATGCTTGGGATGGACTATGCGGTGCCGTGGTAAACGAGCATATGTTCATAATGAGCCCCAACTGCCCGTTGCTTTTCGACCCACCCCTAGGTGTCAACCGCGAGATGTGGATGAGAAACGATTACCGATATGGCGAGGATGACCCTCTCTCTTGGCCCCAGCCTTACTGCACCTCATGTCCGTACCTGTCGTGTTTGCGACTGTGCGAGAGGACGCAGTCAGATCCCGACCTTCCCTTGTTTCAGCTACCTATACGGGCTGACTTTCTCGAGCTAGACATGTCATCCTTGATTCGTGGGCCAGGCTTGTGGGCTGCAGACTGCCGATCAGCTTTTGAACATCGCTGTAGGGTAATCCTGGGAAGATCCATGAATTTCGTGCGTGGCAACAATGCCTCTACAGCAGGAGCCAATCGGCTGGAACAGCTCAAGGTCTATGCAGGCATGTTTTTGGAGCGGTTGAAAGTGCTACCTATGACATTTCCCAGGCTGTGTCTTTGTGTCACCGAGACACAGAGACTGGTCTTAGAGGTGGAGGCTATCTCGACATTCTTCTCAACTATTCGTCCAAGGTTTGCTGCCTGTGTCACCACTCCAACACCCAAGGTGGACATGGACCTCGTTGGATGCTTCACCACCGATATTGGCATGGCGCAGCAGTTACACCGAGCTGGGGTTCCCATCTGGCTCCTGCAGCCTCTTGATGATGTTGCACATACAAGGATTGATAAACTTGTCGAGATGAGCACCGCATCTGGGCATGTTCATTTGGGTACATGCCCTCTCTGTCTTCCTTCTGTCTATGTGGGGTCTGGCAGTGATGAGGCCAAGTATAACGCATTTGACTATTTCACAAGGTCCCACCTTGGTCCGCCAAGAGTATTTGCATGGACATCGGGGCAACTTCACAGTGAACCATCAAGAACACAGGGCAAGCAAAACATCTCTGCACAGGGAGTATTCTCACCATGTAAGCATCATCTATGTCTTCATTCCTCTGCAACAATAACCTGTGGGCAATAGACAACCAAGCTAATCGCTCTCGCAAGGGTCATCTGAAACCTGGGTCTGCGAACCAATTTGAAATGATCACGCATGCCCTGTTGCCTGAGATTCGCCCACCATGGAAAGAAGCGCTTCTCAGTGTCAATGTCGATGAGGCTCGTGTCAATGTCCCTGCTGCACCTTTTGCATTTCCTTGGCCTGATCTCTTTGTGACAATTTCGGACTCTGCCAAATGGATGAGCATGCTGAGTACCTGGCTGCGTCTTCGCCCAGGCCTCTTGGCCATGCAGACATTGTCATACTGCACTGGGAAATTCAGCCACCAAATGTGGCGGGCCATCCTGAGCTATGACTGGGTTGGGAAGTCAGATGTGCACAACCGGGTGAGAGGAAAGGAGACCCACCATCGTGACTTAGTGGCAACCATCTTGGTGGGATGTCTTGATGAAATGTCCATTCAGGAAGGGGTATCGGTGGATGCGACCTGGCGGGGCAAATCTATGCCTCACTTGGATGTACCAGATGTGCATGAAATCCTTTGGGAGCTGTCTGAATTGAGTTTCAGGCTTGAATTCTTATCGGCGGACAGTCATTTGAGGATCATCAAGAACGACTCAGCTCTGAGGAAGCATAAGCGACACTTGGGTCACTGTTTTCCTCGAGGACGTTATGACTGCTGCTGGATTGTTGAGCTTGGAGAAGCCCACCATGGTCTTGCAGAGTCTAGCTGGATGCGTCGGGCTCCATATGTCTGCTCACTACACCGTGTGATGAGTACATGGCGAAACAGTCCACAGAGTGTACGGGATGAAAAGGGCAGATATACAGAGGAGATGCTGACATCTTTGCAATGGGACATGGCCCTATTTTATTCTGAAAGTTTCTACCTAGCCTTCGGTTGGGCACCCACTTTACCATGCGTGTTGTGTCATGTCCTGGATATGGATGCAGAGTACCCTGAACACGCTGTGTCCCTGACCAAATCTGCGGGTTACTACCATGATGTTACAGAGTGGGAGGCATCTTATTGAGAATGTCACATGTATATTTGTCAATTGTCACACAGTGTGACCGACCTACTGGTTTTGTGACTTAGTGACATCATGGACAATGCAAAATAGATTCCAATTTTGATTTGTATACTCTATAAAATGGTAACTGTGTTGGTGGTATCGGATAGCCAGAAATCCAAGCATGTGGTCCAATTAGGGAATACATCTGTCGCACTGCCGGCTAAGAGTCCACACAGCGCGACGTCGAGCTTGATCTTGACCAGTGTGAAGCACGTGCTTGTGCAGAATGTCTGGGAGGGGGGGTCATCATAGTCGGGTGGCTGGAACTGTATCTGTATGTTTCATGTTATCCATTGTGTTGAACTGATGAATGTGGATGATACTATACCTTAATCAATGAACCACCACAGGGCATATAGGGTAGGCTGGTCGCGATTTCCAAGAAGCGCGTCCCACGCCTGTTCAAGTCATGTTCAAAGTAGGTGCGCAAGGCAGCCTCGAATGCTTTCTTTGCGCTGATATACATTGGCAGGTCATGTCCGTTTGGGTCTTTACCAAAGCCCCAGTCACATCTTTTACTACAGAATGTATCTGTGGTGACCAGGCCCGTGTCAATCTGTATGACGTCCATGAGAGCATCAATAGAATGAATCTTCCGATCGTAAATACTTTCAAGGTATTCCAGAAGGGTTTCAGGCTTGTCTTGGATGGAGGGATACCCACTCTGTATGAGCGACAGCTGGCCGATGGATGAGTCATTAACACCTTTCAATCAAGAGAGAAAACCTGCACACGTACTAGTCCACCAGTATACGAAGCGTGTCCAAAATTGAATGCAAAGCCTTGCCATAGGGCATTGAAACTGTCACTCTGCTCGGCAAGTGGATGCGACAATAGGATTAGTCTGAGAACCAACCTATTCTGCAATATGGCCTTTTCGCTGTCTGGGGTCTGAAACCCCACCTCCAATGCCTGCCAATGAAACAGCGGTGAGCAATTGTGAGCCTTTCCACAGGCGCTTATCCTCTTACGGTCAGATGAGGCTTGCAGAAATGAGTGATCCACAGGTATCTTGGATCCCTTCCCCAATTGGAGGGTGGCTCCGATGTTAATGGGTCAGTCAACCTTCGTCTGAGCCAAGGTTGCATGAAGACCTCACATGCGGGATCTAGGGCCTTGACAACAGGACCAGTGAGTGCATCCAACACCCAAGGCAGATGATGTTTCTCGACAATTAGGGCAAGGAATAGGAACAGCAAGATGGGCAACGGCGGCATGCGAAAAGTGACTGTGCACAGGGTGAGGAGAAGACCCTGGGCTCTCCACTGGATGGTTTGTTGGGTCATACAACCAGTCATGGGAAATTTGGCTGTAAAGTAGGCCGAGTTGTTCGGCAAGTTGACGTAAAGGTCAGTATCTCTCAACGCCTTGATCAACGCTTCTCTGAAGACCATTTTATTGATACCTTCCCCATAACTCCGGCAGTGATCAACTACAATCCTCATCTGTCCAAATCTGGCTGGCTCACTCCAATTATCACAAGTGATCTCTGACGACTGAAATTGGGGACCTTGCCAGTCCTCAATGGATTGGTGGAATACCTGCTTCTCATCATCCCACACGGTTTGTGCATAATATATGCACAGGACGATGACTGCATCTGCGAGCGCACCGATGTCGGGGCCCTTAAGAATCATTGTGTTGTCCCCCATTGTGTCCATATGATCGACCATTTGGGCATAGAATGAGGGAAAGTGCTTGCAGCAAGCAAGCTCAGCACGGTCAGGCACTGGCCAGACCAGACCCATGTAGTAGGGGCGAGGAAGAGGGAAGGGCTGCAGTTCCACTGGCATTATAGGCGATAGGCCTTGTACAGGAGAAGCACATGGGGAGGGTGACCTCGACAAAGCCGGACGCTTCTTGGAGCGGTGGTTCAATGTGGTGTTCTACATGATGGTTAGTGCTGTTCAAAGACCAGAAATTTGTGACTGACCTCAACTAGCTCTCCCACTCGATTGGGATTGACAAATACAACTGGACAATGGGGAATGCCTCCCTCAACAGGCATGTCTTCACCAAGAATATCAGGACAAAGACCTCAGCATGCATGTAGGCAAGGCAGACCATTCTCATCACCAGTTCCACCCTGGCACCTCATAACGAAGCTGAGATTATGCATGGCCCGCTCAGCAAAACATGCATGTACTGCATTTTGTGCCGCATCTGGGATTCCATTTGGGCCATAATCAGCAATGTACAAATGCTGATTCAATAGATTGTGACAGATAGGTGTGGTGGTGGGTGCTGGGCGACATATTGTTATTAGTTTGCTCTTTGGGTGCTGAGATGCATCAAAACGTACCAATGACAATGGTGAACTGGCCAGGGGTGGCTAAGTACTTTCTCCTGCAGTGCCCATGAAACTTCGATTCCAGACTAGCATGCTGAATCATGTACAACAGGTTGAATTGCGTCTGCTTGACGTTCTTGTTAAATGTGAGCAAGGCGTTGTCTGGTTTGCAGGTGAGCAGCTGAAGGAAACACCATCCCATGTTGTCAAAGGTGAGATGGTCGAGATTGTCAGTCTTCAGGCCAGGAATCTGGGGATTCATACCGTCCGCATTGTGTGCAAGAAGTTGGGCATGAATATCCTTGTATGTGTCATTGCTGGTAGGGCGATATGTGATACATAAACCAAGTTTTTGCATGTGTGCCCGGAATGGCTCGATATCCATCTGTTCAAGGTTATAGGTGTTGGACTGGGGCAGCGTGTATCCCCTCTGTACGTGGGGGTAATTGTGTTTTTTGGCCTGTACGTAATGGTGTGGACTGACAAAGGGATAGATGAGAATGTGGCATACAGGTGCTTGCCTATCGCCCAATGTCATGCGCAATATTGACGCTTTCTTACACCCAGTAGTGTTGGATCCAATGAAAGCTGTCATGCTGGACTGTGGAAACTCTCCAAGGAACGCGTTGGGATTGAAGCCATGCGATAGCAACCCGGCTACAGCAGGTGCTGGTCGCATATACGACTGAGGGAGTGTGCTCGAGGAGGTGGCGGTCGTGTGGCTGGGTAGTGGGTAGATGCCAGCAGCAGTAAGTCTGTAGAGTGGTGATGTGGTAGGAAGGCTTGGAACTGGATTGATGCTATGAATACGAAGTTCTGTGTTGGTGGTGGGACTGGGATGTTGTTCTGGTGCTGTAGGATGATCTGCGTTCTCAGCCACAGGTGGTGGATGGACTTCTTTCTGACATTGTGCTGTTTGGGAATGGCCCAGAAGTCGCCTCAAAGGGACAGGGCGGGATTCGACATGGTGAGGGAACAGTACCAATTTTCATTATTTGTCTTCTCTCCCTTGTTCAAATGTTTAATTGCGGAATTTATTTACTAATTAGTCAGACATTTAATAAAAGTACATTTTTGGCTACCCAAAAGTGTGTTCCGGGCCCAGGAGCGGTCCATGTGACTGGATGTGACCCAATGTGCCTCAATATGCTCGATTGGGACCACAAGCATCGGAATCACTGTTCCAATGATTGCTGTCCTCACACGATCTCGCGTGCCCTCGTGTGCCCTCGTGTTCCCTCATGAGATCTCGTAGGATCCCGCGAGGCCTTGCCTGCCCTCACGAGATCTCACATTTTTGTCCAGTAATACCAACTATAATAAGCCCCACAAATAAGTATCATGGTCCACCATCACGCCCCTTCACTTTGACCTACCACCACCGCCACCACCATTACTCTACGCCCGACATCCACAATACATTGTCCTGAGTGGAACCTATCCACTTGTTCCTTAGGACACATACACAAATGAATACTTCCATTTGCGAGATGAATTGTTCCGACCTGTTCATACCTCAGCAGTGGATCAACAAGAGCCGGTACTGAATATTTGAATACTGATCCACTCTCAGTGCTTATTTTATGAAATCCTCGACCACTACGGCTCCGAGCACCGAGCATTAATGTATCAATTATGGTACGCAGTAGTTATGGTTGGCATTCAGCCAAGTTACTTCACCATTCAATCTGCCTCTGCTTTTTCTCCTTAGGGCATAACAGAGCCTTTGGTATCTGCGTTACCCGTTATAACCTCAGAAGAAAAAATGTTTATAACGGCTTCGTTCTCAAAGTGTAGCCTCACTTTGGTGACGACGAATCAAGATGTACATCATTCTTTCAGCGGGCATTGCTTTTCTCATTGCTATTCTCCTTCTTCGACGATTTTTTCAAAGGCATTCGGTCATCAGTAGACTTCCCGTCGCCGTGAGTTAATAGTTTCACTGGAAATACGCGCATATAAGCTGATCAATTTTCCCTTTATCTCAGCCCGCTGAAGAGGCAAGTATACTGTGGGGACATGAATACAAAGTAGTCGAGGGTGAGGCCAGCGTAGAGTATACACGGTGGGCAGCTCTTCTGGGACAAGTATTCAGGATCAAAACTGCGCTCTTTCAAGGAGACCGCGTACGTTCACTCCAGTTCATTGCATAGGTCATCCAAGTTTGCTCATTATTAAAACGTGCGTACAATAGGTAATCGTCGGAGACAATCTGGTTGCCCAGCATATTTTCCAGGCATGTACGATACCAATGTTTCTCACCCGAGGTCTCACTAGTCATCATCCAGAACGCACATATCTACCATATGCTGGTATTTTAACTTTCAGTGTCCACGCTATTGAAATCCTTAGTATAGCGGGCACTTGAGCACAAGTATAGTGAATGAAGATGTTATTCTATGTACCAAAATACAGTCCTATTTAAATAAAACTGCATAGTCTAATGCATAGGTAAGTATCATAGGAACATAAGTATCTAAGGAATAATTGCTATGAGTACAAACGAAGCTGTACTCAAGAGTACGAGTGAGTACAACACAGCTTGAACCTAGTTACCATATCGGGACGCCAATCCATCAATCCATCAAGTCAGCTTCGTACTGACTTTCAGCTTGTATTCCAACACTCCCCCTCAAGCTGGAAGAAGTCCAAGGCTAGTAGCAAAGTGCTTTGCCTTTGAGGATGGTAAAGCCTTGGTGAGGATATCTGCAATCATGTCTTCTGTAGGACAATAGATCAATTTAATTTGTCCATCTTGGATCGTGTATCGGATGAAATGGTAACGGATATCAATATGCTTCGTGCGTGCATGGAACTGTCCGAGTTCGGCATGAGCAAGTGCCAGTGCTGATTGATTATCATCGTGCATGGTGATGGGTTCCTTGATAGGTTGAAATAACTCCGAAATGAATTGTCGGAGCCATAGTGCTTCCTTGGCAGCATATGTGAGTGCAATATATTCTGCCTCGGTGGTCGAAAGTGCGACGATTTCTTGCTGCTTTGAGCTCCAAGAAATTGCTCCTCCATCAATGAGAAAGACATAGCCTAAAATGGCTTTTCTGTTCTCCAAAGACATACCATCTGGATCTACAAATCCTTCCAAGCCTCGGTTCCTTCCAGTGGCTCCAAAGGTAAGTCTCCATGATTTTGTAGCCTTGAGATAGCGCAGAACTCGCTTGGTAGCTTCCCAATGCGGTCTTCCAGGATTATCACTGAAACGAGATAGGATTGTTGCAGGGTAGGCTATATCAGGCCGCGTGCCTGTTGCGATCCAGATTGCTGATCCGACAAGTTCCCTGTAAGGTACACGACGCATTTCTGCGATTTCAAATGTATCTGTGGGACATTGGTCTCGAGAGAGCTGAATATTTGGATCCATGGGTGTTGCAGCAGGTTTACAATTTGCCATATTGAATCTCTGCAACACTGAGTCAATATATGATTCTTGACTGAGGGAAATGGTCCTTTCAGCACAGTTTCGAGTTATCTCCATGCCTAGTAACCAATTGATGGGGCCTAGCAAGGTAACCTTGAACAATTCGGAGATGCGAGCCTGAATTTCCTTGATCAATGATGTAGAACTGCCAGTGATGGTGCAGTCATCCACATGTATAGCCAGAATGATTAATTCTTCCTGCATTGCAAGTCGAAATACACCATGGTCCTTTTCCAGTGGTGAAAATCCGAGAGATCCGAGAGCTCCAGTAAGCTTCTCATACCATTTTCGACTGCTTTGCTTGAGGCCATAAATAGTCTTGTGAAGTCGAAGTACAAACTTGTGTCGATCCACAAATTCATGATCCGGAGGCTGTTCCATATATATCTCTTCATCATCGTCGAATTCCCCATTCAGAAATGCTCCATGGAAGTCAAATACTTCGATTTCCCAATCGTTTCGGGCAGCAATAGCAAGGATTGTTCGGAGTGAAGCTAGCTTTGCAACAGGAGCAAAGGTTTCGAAATAATCAACTCCTTCTGCCTGTGTGAATCCCTTGCCAACAAATCGAGCCTTGTACTTGTCAATTACTCCACCAGACTTCTTCTTGATGCGGAGTACCCATTTGCTGCCAATAACATTGCGATTTTCCGGTCTGGGTACAATCTCCTATGTACCTGCTTCGATTAGGGTCTTGAGCTCGAGTTTTATTGCTTCTTCCCACTTGGGCCAGTCTGCACGTCGCTTGGCTTCTTCATATGATGGCTCAATAGCCTCAGACTCTGCCATGGCTGCAAACATCGCAATTTCTGTCCACTGGTTCGGAAAATTGACGTATCCAGCAGTGTCTGCCATTCCTGCTGCCGGTTGCAATCCTCTTGTGAATTTCGGATCTCCTGGCTTTGAGCTTGACATCCCAACACCTGAACGAATGTCTTGTAGCTTCTGAGACTCCTTTCGTGCTCGTTTCCCTTCCACAATACTTGAGGGATCTAGACCTTGATTTTGGCATCGGAATGTGTCCTAACCCAAGCCTCATACTGCTTGTAGGTCTCGAAGGTTTCACTTTTCGCTCTGACAAGGAATATAGTCGAGAAATGGGTGTGGTCATCAGTGTAGGAGATGTAATACTCCTTGTGTTGCTGTGTCTCGACTGGTGAGGGTCCCCAAAGGTCAGAATGGACTTCATCTCCAAAATTCTTCGCCCTCTCTCGCTCTCTAACCTTCTTGATAGGTTTCCGAGTCTTCTTCCCATATTCACATGAATCACAAGACTTCTGTGACTCTGTTTCATCCAGAACGATTCCTTCGACGAGGTTTTCCTTCACCAATCGTTTTGCAGCCTCAGGAGAAATATGGCCCATCAACCGATGTAATTTATCGATTGTTATTGGAGGACCATCTTTTCCATCTACAGCCATTGCCTTTGGTGAGTCATTCTCCACTCGATATAGACCATGCTTGACCGGAATTTCAGCCAGTAACTTGTTCTTGGGGTCGTATATTCGGCATTTGGTCCCTCGGAATAATACAGCATGTCCTGATGCAGCAATTTTGCTCACAGACACGAGGGTAATGCCTAGGCTCGGGGCATACAACACATCTTTCAAAAGAATGGTTGTCTTGTCTTTCCCCTTCCCTGGGATCGTAATTTTCATGTCCCCTCGTCCTAGCGCACTGAATTTTCCGTTATCCGCAGCTGTTATGTCCTTGGGGTTGATGGAGACGAAATTAATGAATCTGTGGCGATATGGGGACATATGACGCGAGGCTCCAGAGTCATAGAGCTCTGTTTCAACCAGTGACGAGTTTCCTGTGCCAGCAAGGAATGCACTATCGAAGGTGTATGTATATGCTTCGTCTCCTTCATCAGATACTGTCTCTTGACCAGCAGGACCACTTGAATCCACTTCTGAGTCGATCCGTACATCTGAGATGACTTCAAACGAATCTTCGATGTCACTGAAGTATCCATCCATTTGGAACGAATCCAGTGAGTCCACATCGTCTTCCAAAGCTTCCGACGAGTCTGCGACACTTTCTAGGTCAGGAATATCTTCTTCATCGACTTCACTGAATATTTCATCGATATCTGATGTCCAGGATGTGTATTCATCGTATTCCAAGTCGCTTTCCGAACTGGATACACTCTCCAAGTCTGGCATCGAATTACAGTCGCTGACATCGAAGTCTTCATTGTCTGAGGAGTCTGTGACATCCTCAAGGTCTGGCATCGATCCATAGTCGCTTTCAGTGTCGATTTCATGGGGGGAATAATTAGGAAGTGAGTCGTCCATTTCTGTGTCGAGTTTGCTGCTTTCCATCTCATCCAGACTGATATTTCCATCGTCTGTTAGCCAGGCAATTTCCTCGTCCACATATTCGACTTCTGGCCTTTCCAAATGACTGTTCTCCTCCCCTCTCAAAGACTCAGCAGCCAAGTACTCAGCCACATTTTGTTCTACCATTTCCAACCATCTGGAATCATCTTCCTCCGATTCAGAGTTGTATGCGGCTGCCCAAACGCCGTCATCGTCGCTATCTGCAGCAGTATTTGCAGAAGCCTTCCCTTTGCCTTTCTGCCTCGGACCCTGCCCTTCCTTTCCTCCTCCTTTCGCCCAGCAATCTGCGCTGATATGTCCCTTCTTGTGGCAGTTATAACACTCCACATTGGACTTCTTTCCCTTTCCTTTCCGGCCACCTTTAGACGAGCTTGCATTCACATTAAATGCGACTTCTTTCGCCTCTTTGGTCCGGGTTTTTAGGGCACGTCGGTCAGCCTCATCGCCAATACCACGAAGGTAAGTGTCTGGGTCGAGAGTTTTATTGAGGAGAGCAGACGTTGCTGTTAACGCTGCTAGATATGGGTCGTACGAGGGTGGCAACGATCCTAGGAGTATTGCAACGAAGTTTTCATCTCCTGGATCTGCTCCCATTGCAATGAGATCCTCGCGCAAGGATTGGAGCGTTGTTAGGTGAGCCTTGACGTCTCCATTCTCTGCGCAACGCTCGTCTTGGAGCTTGCGGCGTAAATCCACCGTCATCATCTTTGATTTCTTCTCGAATTCATCCTTCACCTTCCCCCACATCTTCCCTGCTGTTGCCTCTCCCTTGACCTTCAAGAAAAGGGAATCTGGAATCGTCGATGCGATTCCCTGCTTTACTATTGCTTCTTCCGATTTCCACAGCCTCACCACCCCTGGGTGACGAACTATAGATGCAGTCTCCTCCGTTGTAGGATTCTGTGGATCTGCAGGGACTGGTGGATCCGGTGCCTTGTGATCCTTGTCCAAATGGTCTCCAAGGCCAGCAGCTTCAGCAGCAAATACCAGGCGATCTCGGTAGAAGATCCAGTTCGTTCCATCGGCCTTGCAGTGTGGTAGACGGACGAAATACTCGCCGAGTTTGCTATTAGCAGCAGACATGATTGGGGATGGTAGCTCGAGGTTTTGTGTTTAGATAGGATGTAATAAACGACCAGCGTTTATCAGTGAGACGAGATGATACTAGGTGTGCTTCGATGGATTTTTAGGTACGGTCGGGGCCCATAACCTATTGAAATCCTTAGTATAGCGGGCACTTGAGCACAAGTATAGTGAATGAAGATGTTATTCTATGTACCAAAATACAGTCCTATTTAAATAAAACTGCATAGTCTAATGCATAGGTAAGTATCATAGGAACATAAGTATCTAAGGAATAATTGCTATGAGTACAAACGAAGCTGTACTCAAGAGTACGAGTGAGTACAACACAGCTTGAACCTAGTTACCATATCGGGACGCCAATCCATCAATCCATCAAGTCAGCTTCGTACTGACTTTCAGCTTGTATTCCAACACACGCATCTGCTCATGTCCGATGACAGTGAAGTCTCAAGCTTTCCAGCCAATTGTGGTCAGAATCGCTGGTCGAGGTGTTGCCTGGGCAGAAGGCGAAGAACACAAGTTCCAGCGCAGACTACTAATACCTGCCTTTACGTGTGTTACTCTCTCTCTTCCTTTGTTTATTCATGTTGGCGAATGCACTGGCTTAGACCCTCTGCAGTCCAGAGAATGTTGGACGACGTTATGCTATGCGCTGAAAAAGTACAGATCAGTTTATTTTTCGGGACCAGGACTGTTCTCAGATTCTCTGGAGTGTGCATCTAGATTGGCGAGCGAAGTTGATGCTCAAGGCCACCCAGGAATAGTAAACCTTAGTTTGTACATCCCGCCATGCATGTGCGTCTTGTATATCTTTCTATCTTCCTTGGCTTATTCGAAGTTATTCTTTAGGCTCGAGATGATATGTCGAGTAGGCTTCGGACGTGATTTCGGACATGAATCCCCAGATGCACAGGCTATCCTTGCATCCTGGCGCCAAGATGTGCAGAAAATTTCTACGTTGTCGGTTTTCTTGGCACCGATATTGATTGGGATGTTTCCCTGGATTGTAAAGCTTCCGATAGCTTCTTTACAAGAAGACGGCATCGCGAAGAAGGTAATTGAACGAGTCACTGGAGACCTACTGAAACAGCCTTCGAGTCCTGATGGTAGTGATATTCTCTCTATCCTTTTGAGGGAATCGTGGAACGGAAAGAATGGTTCGAGTGCGAAATTATCCAGTCAGCAGTTGTTGGACAATGTTGGTCAATTACTGATTGCTCCACATCATATTCTAACCCCGTCTCACAGATTACAACTGTTGTGTAAGAATTTATCTTGGTCTGTAATACCCACAAGGCTGACACACTCATTTTTCAGGATGGCCGGTTTCGAAGCCTCGTCGGAAAATGTAATGTTCACGCTGCTGGACCTAGCAAGGAATATAAAGGTCCAGACTAAACTTCGAGAAGAGCTGGCAGGCATCGAACTCAACTCAAAGAGCATCGAAAATCTCCCTTACCTTGATGCTGTTGCACGCGAAAGGTCCGCCCTCCTTTTCCAACCTTTACAGTGACTGACGTGGACATTTGCAGCCTCCGGTTAAATCCTTACGCTGCAGAAACTTTTCGCACAGCGAAGTGCGATGATATTATCCCTTTGCACCGTCCCGTCACACTTCAAAATGGCAAGATCATTACTGTCCTTCCTGTCAAGGCCGGTGACGTACATTTGTAAACTTAGACGATTTCGAGCTCTCAATGAGATTAATTTTTTGCAGCAATTCACGATTCCGTTTACACTCTTGAACACCAATACGGCAATATGGGGTTCTAACGCTCATGAATTTATCCCTGAGCGATGGATGACACCGGATGGGGTACCAAACCCAAAGGATCTTCCGCATGGACCTTGGACTAATGTCTCCAGCTTTGGTGATGGCCCTCACACATGCATCGGATGGCGTTTAGGTGTGCTGGGACTTCTCCCGTCTTGTGAAATCCATCTTACAATTTCGTCAGCTGTGATGCAAATTAAGATCGTTCTCGCTGTTATGATCAGGAGATTCGAGTTCAAAGATTCGGGTGTCAAGATCCATAAGATGTTGTCGCCTTCGCTTCAGCCATTCATCAATGGTGAGGCTGCAACGCTTCCGTTACACATTTCTCTCGTTCATCCACATATGGAGTAAAATTTCTTCATTTTGTATACAAAGCGGTGTTGCCACCGTGTTCGAGCAAGTTCTTCCAGGAATAACGTCAAACAATGAAAGAAAACCTTCAATGGTGTTGACTACTATCCTTTCCATCCTCGTGCTGCTCATAGTGGATTTAGTTAACGTCAAAGCGCAACCCCCGCCAGTTTTGACTGGCACGGCAAATAGCGGAAAACACTGACATTCTACTTCCCCGGTTCTATGCCTGCGGCACATATTGCATCGCAAGAACTGTGTATCTGTTACGTCTCCATTCAACTGATCTGCCTTCTTTAGGGCATAGAAGTACTGTTAGCATCTACGCTAATCCCATTGGTCCTTTCCTTCAGTGACGGCCATGAGTACCATTCTTTCTACGGGCATTGCTCTTCTCGCTGCTACTTTCCTTCTTCGACGAATTTTTCAAAGCCGTTCGGTAGTTTCTAAACGTCCCGTCGCAGTGAGTCAACGGTTTCACTAGAAATATGTGCATACAACCTGATCTAACTCCCTTCTATCTCAGCCCGCTGAGGAGGATGTAGTACTTGAACCAATGGTTCTCACCCAAGATCTCACCAGCCGTCATTTAGAATGCATATGCCTATTGTTTGCGTGTTTTTTAAGCTTTAAGTCTCCGACGTTCACTTGCTTAACGGCAGTAAACTCTCAAGCCCTTGAGCCATTAGTGGTCAAATATGTTGGTCGAGGTGTCGCTTGGGCAGAAGGCGAAGAACATAAGTTCCAGCGCAGGCTCTTAGTACCTGCCTTCACGCAAGTCGTTGTCACTTCTACTACGATTGCTTATGCAATTATATAATGCAGGTTTTCCGCCGTCAAAGGAATGACTGACAATGTTTTACAATGTCCTGAAAGGTTTATCTCGCTCTTTTCGAGGTGGACGACGTATTGAATGTGATTTGAAAAGTGTCTCTAGATTGGCAAGCGAACTTCAAGATCACGAAGGTGTCAATGCAGGGGTGTTCAATCTCAGTTTATACATACCAGCGTGCTCTTACGTCCCCTGATCCAACCCCTAGGCACTTAACTCGTTTTCCCTAGGCTTGAGACCATATACCGAGTTGGTTTTGGACGTGACTTTGGCTTTGAAGATTCAGACGTACAGGCTATCCTTGGATCATGGCGTGAAGATATTCAGAAAGCCACCGCATTCCCTGCCTTCCTGGCGCTTAGATTAATTGGCATGTTTCCCTGGATCTCAAAGCTCCCGATTGCGGTTTTCCAAGAGGATGGACTCGCAAAGAAAGTTCTCCGACGAGTTTCTGCAGACTTATTGAAGCAGCCCTAGAATCCTAATGGACAAGACATCTTCTCCATCCTTGTGAGGGAATCAGTGGGAGGCAGAGCAGATATAGGATTGAAGCTATCTAATCAACAGCTAATTGACAATGTTAGCCAATTTCTACTGCTTGGCTGTGCCTCAGTTGTGCATTCTGCCGGTTCTGATATTTTTGGTCCTGGTTATGGAGACCGGTGGAGGGAATAGAGCAAGGGGCTGTTTATGCACTTGCACTCTTGTCGTCAGCAGGAGTCTCTGATGAGTGTCCCCTGAAGGATGCGGTAACGTGGCCGAGTGGTCTAAGGCGCTGGAATTAGGTAATGTCGTTTGATTCAGTAATACTGATTGCGTAATCCAGTCCTCCGGGGCGTGAGTTCGAACCTCACCGTTATCATTTTCTTTTTCCTCTTCAAAGAAGACTCGAAACTTTGAACTTGACGTTTAAATTTTGCCAGTCTGCGACAACTAGAAATTGGGCGGCGTCTGAACTTTGAAGTTAAAGTCGAAGCATCGTAGTGCACACTTCACAATGAGGCTGTGCATAGGCCGTAATGCACTATCCGTTTATTGCAGAGCCGTCGCCCCGCCTCGAATCTTTAAATTTCGTCATATATACATTCGGATAATTCAGTTGTAAATAGCATTTATATATAGACAACAGTCTAACTTGACATATGCCTATAATAGTATTTGTTCTACCCAAGTATCTGTCACAGGAAATTGACATGAGGTAAATAAATCCCTTCGGCGAAGGCTCTAAGAAGGTAAGTTACCGAGAACCGAAGGATTCGCCCGCAGCCCCAGTTCGCGTTGTAGAGCAAGGTGAGGTTCATATGATATTACTTATTTCTGTTAAATCCGCGGTTGTGTTCCCATAATGAGTATCGTGCCCTTTCTTACCAATAGGTGACGCGTAGTAGCGTTTTCGTGCGTGGTACGTATTCGGCATACCAGATAGGCACAGGTGGTAGTGAGCCAGTCTTCAGTGTACTATTAATCCAAACATAGTGAATGCGACATGCCTATCGGAAATGCTATATACCTGAAATTGTGTCGAAACGACGTAATTGATTAACGAGATGTGTAGATTAATGATTACGCTTATAAGTGAATTAGGTTTTGTATGTCGCTGAGACTACAGATTCATGATCCGTCTCATTGGACGGTTTTGAGTCCGCATGCTGTATTTCGACATCATCGTTGTGCGTGTCGATGACTGTCTCCAGCCTGATCTCCAAATTGGAAGAAACGGCTGCCCCAGGAGGGTTCGTGACATCAGTCGAATCTTGCCATCGTATAGCGCTGCTGATTACTGCTCCCGTACTGGTATCACCGTGAGCTTGACCTTGACTGACGCGAATGATGATCATGGAAAACTAAAGAACTCTATGTTAATTGGGGTTGATGCTAAGCCAAGGACACGTACAACGATGCCGATAACGGCAGATTGTATGTCAAAGAACACATAGTAAACAAAACTCCCTAAACCCAGGGTGATAATAAGGCAAATGAGTAGGACGGTGTACACAGCAGCTAATAGAGCGACTGTTAATACGGCATGGAGACACTATTTTCGACTGACCAGACTCTACAATGAGCGCTATAACACCGGCCAATGGATCTGGGCCTAGTCTTGTCCTAGACACATTGCGACGTACGATCCAAATACGGTACGAAATGAGAGCTGTTCAGCGAGGCGAGCTTCAGAAATGGCACGACGTGTCGACTGAAGATACTTACCGGTGCATACGACGTTGACAGCCAGTGTCATAGTACCGAAGGCACTGTTGGCATTGAGCTGCCGGTGAAGCATTGTTGTGGATCTTGCCAGGATGACTAGCACGTAAATGCCAGTTCCTGCCAATGCCGTTTGAATGGATACATCACGACAAACGGTACTCCTTACTTACCGGCATCTGCAGCGAAGAGCAACAGAGGAACAAGGATTACAGTACACTTGTTCATCCAAACGATGAACGTGCGATAGATCTGTTTCGTGAGTATCAGCCTCCCAAAAAAAAATTTGATCTTACAAGGAAGGCATCAGCTACAAGAATGGTCAGAACCCATGCCGAATTCTCAACAAGGCTCCAGCTCGACCAAAGCGGGTGTAAGTTGATTGTGCCATCCGGTTCTTGATGCGTTATACCATACAGAGTGCGGACAATAGTTGTCATGCAGCGCTGAAACATCTCCATTTAGTCGTTGACAGAAGCCTACTGGACAGGAACAAACCAGATTTATGAGAAGAAACAAGGTGATATGAGTGCCCAAGAGGTACATATGCAGTTGTTTCGTTTTGTGGCGGTGATACATAACAAGGCTGCAATGGTAAGCGATCACTATATACGCTCCTGTAGAAGATGTTCAGTGCAGGACGCCAGGGTAAGGATAAACAAGCATACCATACAGAAACGTCGAAATATAGGCTCCAACAAAGGCCGATTCGGTGGCTTTAGCCATCATTCATCGAACAGCAACATATACCAGAATGAGGGTCCCGCGTGTCTTTGAATGCCCATTACGCCCATGTCTCAGCTCAGAAAAGATTCCGCGGAAGTATAAACACGATATTCGTCAAGGAATTTAACCTTAACCATATGTCCCACACGAGTACAAGCCTGAGGACCGACGATGAAAGACAATGTGAGTGGGAGAAACTATCTGCGAACCTCGAAAGGGTTTGCCACCGCGATATACCACCCCGCCCCATCATGTTTCCTTGAGAAATAGTGCCCAACAAAAGAAGACAGCGTGCGCCCACCGTCATCTTTAGCTACATCATATCCTTCTATTATGTTACAATTGTTATTTACATGAACGGTCCGAAAGATAATAAGTTAGCTACGCAAACAATAGGTTATATCCTCTCGTACATGCATATGTACGCCTTGGCCTTGAGCACTTCTTCCAAGGTCGTCAATCGAACAATTGTATCACTAATATAGGCCCATTGTCTATGCGGTTTTTGAGGATTTGAATGGGCCGAGGTGGGCGTCTTCAGACTATCCTCCCCGGGACTCGAAGTTGGAAGGGCAGTATAAGCGACGTAATGGCCCCCCAACTGTAATCGCCAGTCAGTATTTCGTTTTCCGGCCACAGATATAGCTTACCATGTTACCAATATGCACCACCACCGCATACAGGCGATATAAACATCTCTCTACTTCCTTTGTGTGTGGCTTGCTCCCTCGATCAAAGAAATCCTCCTTCTTGGGCGCAAGAAAAGGAGTCAGATCCAAGATCTCGGGGAACGACACATAATCATCCAATTTCTTAAAGCCGTTTGAAAAGGATATCATCGTCGTCTTAGAGATCTGCTGGAAGCGCTTCAGATGGACAACGAGGACAGGCGGAGGTGTCGCGATGAGGTACCGCTTGTATGCGGGGCGCATGATGACGGGTTTTGGCTTTTTCTTAGTGGCGGCCTTTGGGGCAGACCCTGACTCTCCAGATGTAGCTTCGCTATCGCCGCCATCGGAACTGTCATCGGAAGCATCCAGACTTCGCCGACCATGATATTGACGGTATGTAGGCGCGGGCAGAAGAGAATCGTTTGAGGCGTATACGTCCGCCTGGGGTATATCGTTGGGAAGGGTATTGTCGCTGTCGTTAGGAAAGGATGGATCATTGGAGCTATCGTCCGAGTCTGACGGGACTGAGAGTGTGTCATCAGGTCCCGGTGGCTCCGTCGTCGCTATTGACGGAATTGGCAGTCCACCAGGGGTATGGATCCCGTTGATACTGGCAAGGGTTAGTGGGGACGGAGTATGTTTTAGACCCACGACGGACTCCGATGCAATCGTAGTAGGCAATGATACAATAGACTCTGCAGTATTGCTGAAGTCTGAATGAGAGTATAGCGGGATATTCGGACTTGATAGGGATGTTGGAAGATCGCTGGTAGATGTCTCTGAGGACGGTGTACGTGGTCTGGGCTCTTGTAGCGGCGGCGATTCACGATTGTTAAGGCTGTCGGAGTCGTCATCCCCTTCATCGCGCTTTGAACTAGGGTTGTACAGCCCATTAGCGATCTTCCAACATCGTCTGCAGCCGACCATATTCTCCCCGTCAAGGATTTCTACCGCAGTGAACATTTTTAAACAGTCCTCAATGCCTAGTAGTTGTCCTAATTTCAACCACATATGCTGCGACGTATGACTGGAATGATGATGGGAACTCGAAGATGATCCATTGAGATGATTGAGGAGAGCAAAGGGATTGGGCGGAGATTGGTACGTGACGTCCGCTAGAATCTTTCGCAGATACGCTTGCTCGGCTCGAGATGGCTTGGGAGGCTTGGGAGATTTACTTCGACTGATATCGATAAATCGAGGCATGGACGTCGTACTGGACGTCTTGGAGGATGGTGTTGCGATGACATGGAGGGGAGAGAGCGCACGGATGCGCGGTGTTTCTCGCGCGTCTGGGTTCGTCAGACGAATGGAGGATGCTTCAGAAAGGCTCGGCCTCCCTTCAGAAGACGACACGTCCTCACTGGCCGACGCAGAGGGCGTACCCGGACGTGAAAAGTCGTGACTGGAGCGTCTCTCTCTCGAACGGCTCTTGCGCTCTTTGGCGACCTTGGTTAACCCGACACTGACACTAAATCGGCGGCCCAGCTTGACCCATCCGTCATCTTTGCCTTTATCCTTCCTCTCCGGTTTCGGTAGTTCTGCAAATTCAAGTCGCTTCTCACCCTCGGAAACCGTCGGATCTTTCACTGTTTCATCATCTGCATGTGGCTCCGCAGGTGGTTCCGCTAGGGCATCCATACTTCTACGCCGAGGATCGTCAGGTATGGGAGGCTCGCCATGCTCCGGTTCCCTTGGACTTGGCGGTGCTGACGATGAGCGGTGCCCTGATGGCTTGTCCACACTGAGGTTAGACGCCGCAGGGAATACAGGAGTCAGCCGTTTCGCTAGGTTCCGTAGCCGGTCGCGTTTGCGCTCCTTTGCGTAGTCTTCGGGTTTGATACTGAGGCTGAGATCATTGAAGTCCTCATATGTCTGTGATACGTGCTTGCATTTCTGACAAACCAGAATGCTCGTAAGCTTGCCCCCGAAAATCATGTCAGGAAGAGACAGCAGCTTGTCGTCGTCATCATGCTTATGGTTGGAGGGGGTCAGCGTCCGTCTGCGGCGTCTCTTGGTCCTCTCGGGCGGCGGTGGCGGCTGCCGTTTCTTTATAGCCTGTATTCCATTTAGAAAAGTTAAAATGGAAAGGCGCATACATACATCGAGCTCCTCCATTCGCATAGCATCGAGCAGAATTCGCATAAATTCGTGCGCGTCTTGCTGCGCAAAATCAAGGTATTGGTCGTATTTCCGGCCGAGCACGCTGAGAAGTGCCCTTCGCAATTCACAGGCATCAACTTCCAGTCAGCAACATTACTAAAACGCGACACACCTCGGAGACTGACTCTCCCTCCGTCTGCCCCTCTGCACATCCCAGGCCTTTAGCATGACATTCACAAATACGTCCCCGATAGGCATGGTATCCACCCATTCCTGTCTGTCCGGCCCAGCGGCCTTGACGCCATTGGTGAGTAACGGCGACCTCCGAGATTCAAGACGGGTCTCCGAGTGGAACTGATCAGTGGGAGAGATTGGCCTGAAATATATGAGATCTGAGAGCAGCCTCGTCGCGATCAACTGGCCAGCATATAATCAGTGGTACTCCTGTCTGACAACGGAATAGCATACGCCCTGGAGTACGGAATTCATGAAGCACGTATTTCCGTTGTTGATGAACCCCGGCGGAAGCAAAGCGATCCTCTCCTCTTCCTCCCGCTGTCTCCTCGCATGGTACAATTCTTGTGGCGACGGCGATTTTAGCTTGGCCATTTCCCGTAGATGAAGATGGTAATTCTCCAGCCCGGCGACACAGATTAGTGGCTGTAGAGCGCCAGGATGATAGGGAAATCAAAGAGAGAGGTACTGCGGCAGCCGTCTGCGGTAAGGACTGGTCAAGATTCGGGATGGCATTATTTCAGTATTAATATGCAATTGTACATAAAAATAAGTATTTTCTCACGATGACGAAGCCATTATCCCTTGATACAAACATCGGTTCGGCTCCCGGGTTTCGGCTTGCATCCGAGTCGCCTCCGCACTACTATAGGCAAAGTTTTCTGGTTGGCTGTCATGGACAGCAAAAATTGGCCTATCATTCAAGTTGTTAGCTGGTGACTCCCACCAAATGTAAACGAAATGTACTAGATGCTTCATAGTCTGATTTTTACTCAATGGATCATACCAGCCACTTCATCTGGGTCACACAGAGGAGTCCAGACACTGGACCTCAATGCATCACTTTCTCTGTTTGTAATTACAGTACCCTAATCAAGACACATGTTTATATGATTATGTGGCACTACCATGGCAGCCATATAGGTCAAAGATGATCCTCTGTGCATACTTACATGAAATGGCCTCTGTGTGAACATCTGAGCACACAGAGTATGATACAGATTTCACAAGACCCACCCTCACAAAATAACTGCACTACTGACTCATTATGGAGGACATTCATGCCATTTTCAAATGAGAAATCTTTGGAATGATATGCAAAATTCATATGATGATCTAGCTATTCTGATAATGCCTAGCCAGAGCATCTTCCTCCAAACTGAAGGAGCATGTAAGATCCCAAGCGATCTCTGATGATATAATGACTTCCATTGAGCACAGTCGCTACGCCAAGGAAAGGAATTAGCTTCCAGCCACAAAGTCAACTTTATTACTTACATCCCAGATATCAGCTCCTGTGAACTTCACTATGAGTGGCTTGTTGCAGCGTATTCCTATAGTCAGGATGTCATTGGAAATGAGGGCAGAATACTGTTGGTATGGTGTTGTGACTGCAAACGTACCAGCTGTGTAATTTTGTGATTTATTCTAAATATAACTTGTAATACAGTATAGGAGAGTGAGTGTACTTAAAGAATAAGTGAGCATACATAACCAGTACACAAGGGCATCATAATTGTATGCACCAGTGACACCTGATGCGACAGACATAAACCAGAGCTTAGTTACAGCAGGTACTTGACAGGCATGCTTGGCAGAAAGTTCACAAAGCACTGTTTGGCTGTGGGTAGTCATGCTTACTGAGTGAGCTCACTTCCATAAGCAGAGAATAAAGAAGATTGTAATTGAAAAGATTGGCGTGCTCACTAAATTAAAAGTGATGTACCGTACCTGAGAAGGCCGGACCAAACCTCACACAAGAGATAAGATAAAATGATACAGCTAGCATGTGGTCTGAAAAGGAGCTTCGGCTGAGTGCTGGTAAACCGAGTAATTGGTTGACAAGGATATCCATTGCCATGCAGAATTAGCGAGCTCACTGTGTGCTTGACACTAATCTAGAAGATTATACACGTAGCCCGAAGGGCTAGATGTGGAGTGACATGTGGTCAAAAGGTGATACACCCTTGGACTTATAAATCAGTGTGCACCTATTGGGCCTTAGTGAGCTCACTATGGGAACAATGCTATAGGAGGAAATACCGAGCCGGACACAAAGTAAGGCTGTGGCAGTGGTGGGCTATGTACATAGGCATCTAGTTTACCTGGGTACTGCTGTGGTATTTGTAATTAACAACGGTTGTAGTATAAGTAGTCAGTAGTCTGGGTTAGTATACAAGTTTCGAACCCCTGAGTTACGGTGTGCACATAGAAAGCGGGTGCTGTGATAAAGGATTAGTTTGTAGCTTCGAGCATCATATAGAAATAGTGGGCTCACTCCAAGGAATAGAGATAACTTCAGAATCTGACTTGTGTGCTTAAGTTCCGAGTGAATAAGAATCAGTGTTCCAGTTCTGTTCCATCTGAGTACTGTTTGGAGTCTGTGAGAGTATGAATTGAAGTGAAGTTTCTGAAATCTGTTCTGTCTGTCTGTTCTGTTCTGTCAGTCTGTTTCTGAAATCTGTTTCTGTTCTGTTCTCTGAGTTGTTTCCATTCCAAATCCAAGATCCATAGAAGGATTAGAGGTTGTTCTCATCATTGCAGTCAGTTCTGTTAACCCTACGTGCCTGCGTGTAGTGAGCTCACTAAGTTTGTACTTGGGGAGTGGTTAAAAGAGCAAGCTCAGTGTCGCTGCAACCTGCAGTGTGTCTGATTGTGTTGTAGGACGAGTGTCCTAGTGTAGTTTTGAATATTATACTTCACCTGGAAGGTTGCACCTTGAAGTGTACCTTCTTGTAAAAGTTCCTAGCCTTAGGATCAGTCTGAAATGAGTAAAACACTGCATAGTGTCAAGATAATAAGGTGCTTTACTAGCTCTAAAGTACTAGTAGTCACAAGGTGATATAATCTTGTCCCCCCATGTACTTATGAGGGTGATTGTATAGATTGAGTAGTTGTGTGAGTGTGTGTGAGGTTTAGTGTGTGTAGCACACTGTTCCGAGCGCTATTCCACAGGTGCCCACAGCCAGCCTCTTCAACGGGTCCTCGACATAGCTATAGAATGGGGGTATCCAGCAAAGTCTTTGATCTCATAGTATAGTCTCACTAGTTTCCTTCTCAAATGCAGTCACATTGATGTCATAGTCAACATCATCCTGGGTGACAGAATCCAAGGTAGTAATTATCTTTGTAAGTTTCTGCATAAATGTTATTGGCTTGGCTTGCACCCCTTCCATGCTGGAAGCCTGGATATCATATTCATCAATCGCAACACTGTATAGGAAGAAGTGGATGATTTACATCCAGATCCCGGTCGGAGATGTCACAGTCCATTGCATAGAAAAACAATGTTGCAATGGTAGTATCATACAACATGGACTTTGCACATTCTTGTCTGCTCAGGGGTGTGGGTCCGCATACATGGTTTCCATTCTCTGTATCCCAGACAGATGCCCAAATGTTGCCAAGACTTTCAGGATCCCACAATTCTCTAAGCAAGGTAACATGTCATCTATCCCATGAAAAGGCCAAAAGGTCTGAATTTTGCCTAGACCATGGTGGATTCATTCGATGTGTGCTATGGGTGCGATATTTGGCCAGTCTGAGATCTGACCATTTGTCACAGTGGGTATGGTTCCAGTGGGAAACAGAGCACGATAGTGATTCGCAACAAGGATTTCTTCAGAGCAAATGGCATGACAGGCATGTAGATATGCACTGGGCTGATAGAAATAGTATAGCCAAAAGCTTCCAGAATACCACACTGTCTGTCATGAGTACTTGCAGAGACAAAAAGTCATGTTTCTATAGTCTATGAGCAAACCCTTCTTCAATATAAGTATGTGATAAGTCAAAGACTATATCAGAGCATTCACATCCACTGCATTTGTAATTGTATCAGTTGCACAACCCTGCAGTGGGCATAAGAAAATGTACACGTCAAGGGCCTTGAGGCAGATGATTTCCATTACATTGGCTTGTGCAGAGTGCAGGAAGCCCTGTTTAACTTCATCATTACAATGAGAGTCTGACTTTACATCTGCCTTGGAATAGGAGTCCATTCTGAGTGGTGTGGATACAGACATCTGGATGATGGTGTAATAAGAGACCAGAACACGAGAGTAATTAGAAACCTGGCTCATCAAATAGCTTGGTTTGAGCTGGAATTTCAGAGGGCATGACCATATCATTCTTCCAATCAATGGGTGCCACCCATGAATATGTAAATTTGGGCAGGCAGTAAAAGGTAAGAAACAAATCATGGTGGCTGGATATTTTACTTGCACATGTGGTTGAAGCTCACTGATTACTTACTGATTATCACATCCAGGAACCATCAATGAGAGAGAAAGAGAAGTTTTTATTCTGAGTGACATCTAGGTCAACTCCATACTATAGTGTATATGAGCTAGAACAATGATCAATTAGAGCATACAGAATGTAGTGTTTGTAAGAAAAGCTGCTCTGCAGAGATGAAGTATGTAACAAAAACATCTTACAGCAAGGACTTAAGTACTGTGGAAGAAAAAATCTCAAACCCTGTCCCACCATTGGTAGATATAATGGTTCTGAAAAGTTGTTCTTGAGCACCTAGTTGCTCCATCAGCTTGGGCCACTCAACTTGCAGGTGATCATGGTGCATGAGTGTGACTGTTATACTCTTTGGTACAGTGGTGTAATCAATGATGACAACCTGAAAATAGACATTGCTGATGCTGGAAACACTCTTAGTCACAGCATCCCTGATGTTGTCAGCACTATCATTGATGTCCTGCATGGCCACGAATCTGATAAAATGCAGATCTTGATGAGATATCTGAGGCAAAAATCCCTCTAGTTCCCAATGAGTACTCATGGATCTTAGTACTTGCAACAGGTAGGAACTCACCATGCCGTTGTTGAACCTAGACTTCCGTGGCAATGGCAACACCCAAAACTCCAAGAGAGCTAAGGAAAGATGCTTGCAGTCACAGTAGTCAAGGCTATGTGTTTGTGCAAGTGGTTCGGTGCACCTCCATGCAGTCAATTCCTCTAGACACAGGTATACACTTCAACTATACAGTCTGGAAGTAGTACCCTTCAGCAGTTGAGTACTAAGAGGCTCAGGCTGTAAGCCGAGGGGGATCTCAATAAATGAGATAGAACGGAATCTAGTGTGACGTGGACACCAGGAAACCGTTCAAAAAGACATGAAATACATCTAGCAAATGTGCACTGGCTATAGGCAACTGGCTATGGTCCTAAAACCGGGGCAACGTCCAAGAAAATAATGTAAAATTGATAAAATGTGGTAAATGGTCCTAAAACCGGTCTAAACCAGTGTAGAAAGGCTATAGCGAGTGGTGAAGGTCCTAAAATCGGTCCAGAGAGTGTGGAATGGATATAAATGATGGCAATAGGTCTAAAGCCGGTGCGACATCCAAGAAAAACGGTGCAAAATCCTATAAAATGTGACAAGAGTATAGACAAGATGTCTAGAAGTGTACCTAATAAAGTGAGCAGAAATGGTGGTAATAAACATACAAAAACGAATTAAAACCGGTGTGAATCTCGGGTTCTTGGTCTATAAAACCAGAGCTATGACAACAAGTGTGCAGAGCTTTGGAAAAGCAATAACAGTGATGAGGGTAATCCTATGGAGAGTGGGGTGGAGATGGGCCTTCAAAGAGGCAATACGATCCTAAACCGGACTGGAAGATGACGACATCGGCAATATAAAACCAAAATCAAAACCGAAACCAAAGCAATAAAGCCGGTGATGATGTGGAAGTGATTTAAAGACAAAAGCAAGTAGTTGGAGCAAGAATGCGTCTATTGGGCAGTAATGATGCAATCCAATAACGATTAAGAGTAAAGCAAGCAATAGGGCATAACTGTGGGCGACTGGGATCGACTGGTAGTGTATAAACTCGTCAATAGAGCATATAGCCGGTAATTCGAAGCAATCCTCCTGTAACTAAGTTTCTACAGAGTATATATACTAAAAGTCCGAAATTATAAATAGAAAACATATCTAAGCATTGGTAAGGCTGTAACTCCGTAGCTGAGTAAAAATAATAGCAGGCATGTGGAAACTAGTCATCTGAAGCCACGGCATTGCGTTTAATGCCGGGTTTTTGAGGGGAAACCATATGGGTGCTGTGACTGCTGTGAGGACCATGGGGTGCTGTTTAACTGCGGGTTTTTAATGCGCAGCTCTTCTGCTGAGGTGTGCACAGCTACTATCGATTACTTTGAGGTCTAGGCATGGTAACAGCCTTAGTAAAACCGGTCTGAAGTGCCCATGCACTTTAAATAACTTGGAAGGAGGAGTATCAATCAATCACATCAATTTAATTGAAGGATCAATGAAAGCGCAGCAAATGACGATCCCTGGTGATGTAGGAATGCTATATTTGGTTGATTGTCAATCAGGCATGCCAGGGTGTGATGGGACACGAAGATATTGTGCAAAACCGGTCGAAAAAAGGATATAAAAGAGTAGTGGGAGTCATAACCGGTGCACTTCGGTTTCTGGAAGGATATTTGAGTTGTAGCCTTCAAAAACTGGTCTGAATAGACGAAGAGTAACCTCTGTATAACCGGTGTAGCACGGAGATATTGCTGAATGGGCTAGAGATTAAATTCGGAGTTTTCTTCTGGAGGTGGTAGGAGTATAATGGCATAATCTGCGAATTCTGAGTGTACAGAGCCTGGAGGCTCATCACCATTCTTGTTGAACATTTTGACAGTCTTTCTTGTGAGCATGCCAGACCTTCTTTTGACAGTCTCTGGAGCAATAAAAGGCATTCAAACACCCTCGGCACCAAGAACACCATGAAAAAGTAGAAACACATGTATTGATTTGAAGAGGTCAGAGATGGTTTTGGTAAAACTGTTGCTAGTGACAGGAAGCACCTTTAGAAGCAGCTCAATGAGTTGATATTTCAAGGCTTGAGATGCCCATGTAGGACCCATATCAATGCAAAGTTGAAGGTAAGATGTGCAGGATGATGCCTGTTGATATTGGTGGTGATAGAGATCACCATTAGAGCATTTCAGCATACAAGCGAGTAAGTGACAAATCCATGGAACTGAACCGTGAATAAGGTGATTTGCATGGAATGCAGAGGAACACATGGAACAGCACATGAGAAAATGAATAGTGGTAAAGATATCTGAGCTTAATGTGTCTGGATGCTCCATCAGAAGGATAATTCAAGATAGAACCATCATAATGTGCACAGGAGCCATGTCATCCAAAGCTTTCCTGATAGCGGCTCTCATCCCTTCGCTAGTTTTTTCATCACTGCAGCTTCCCTTCACTAAGATTTGCATTATTAGCAGATATTCAGATGGCAACTGAGTTTCTGAGAGTAAAAGATGTACCAAGACCTCAGTTAAGCATGAGATAAGGTCAAGGGACCACACTATTAGACACAGCAGTCTATCGTTCTTTGACAGCAGGAGGAGTAGATTGAGGGTATCTGATGTAGCAAGGGAGTCCTGGATATTTGATGTCTTGGAAGCCTCAGCGACAAGGAACTGGAGATATTCAATGACCCAGCTGCACAGCTCCAGCCATAGCTCTACCAGAAGGGTGACACTAGATGGATCACCAGGAACCTTTGAGTTCTCAGAGCCTAAAGCAGTCCAGAGAGACTTCAAGCACTTGGCAGCTATGTCAAGCCTGCTTGTAAACATTGATGACATGACACAGATAGGTTGTGGTTGTCCAGCATGGCGCAGTTAGTGTCGAACGGTAGAACAAAGCATCATGGAAAATGGTTGGATCCAATGCTGCCAGGGATGAGAGAGTGAAAAGCTGGGAAGAGAACCAGCATCAGGCTCAGGAATGATAAAATTGAAAGTGAGATTTCCACTTACTTCAAACAAGCTCATTGTATGCAACAACAATGGGATGGGCTGAAATTGTTCTCATCACGGTCACACAACAAGGAACAGGGGCAAACACGGTTGTAGTTGTCACAGTAGAGGCTGTGCAGGGCTGTACTGTGGCAACCTGATCATTCAGCACATCTCGCTCAATGCTTTCCGAAACACACACACACCTAGTTAGATACCTCCTTTGCCTTTGATTAGCTGTATTGTCTATAATGGTAACACCTTTTTTCTGGGTTTATCCCTTTCAGCAGGATGATGCAGTCACCTTTTTGAATCTGCTGGAGAGCTTTGGAGAGGAGAATTCTCTTCATGTATGGGATTTGTGAAACAGCACAACAAAGTGATTGTACACTTGAACCACTGGCAGGGATGCTTTCAGGCTCTTGAATTTGATGTTTCAAGATTGCTGGTGTACCTCACCCACTGCTTTACTCCAGGCCTGAAAGATTGTGGTGCTGTGGTGCTGGAGGATACAAGGATGCAGCTGGAATTGAAATAACTAGATGAAGGACCACCAAACAATGACAACAACAATGATGATACTTCTTTCTCCAATTTTCTGAATACCTGGGGAATCTTCTGGTCTTCTGGCTTTATTCAGGCAGCTCCACAAGCTGAACACAAAATGTCTGTCGAATACAACTGGTCACCAATTATATCCTCTCATTTTGATGATACATCTAGCTCTATGAAAAAACACTCTATGAGTACATTCATCTTTAGGATGTCACACACCAGTATCGACGAATTGCTTTTTGGTGTTTGAGGCATTAAACTGCACTATAATCTAAGCATCAGTGATCAGGGATCATCTGTTTGATGCATGTAGCTGTACAGATAGTGAAAAGGTTATTATGTTTTGTTGGCAACTACAGCCAGCAGATAGATTGACACTCTTCACATGAGTGTGCTTTGAGAGACCTCAGCCTCAGCCGCCAATGAACATACAAGAAGCTTAGGAATGACCAGCATCATAAGCCCAACTATGTGCCAGATGACATCACCTTGTTTGTGCTCTGAGTTTCACCCACAACTTGACTCATGAGTGCAAGCAACGATGGGATACACAAGTGTCTTGCAGACTGAAAATCATCGGACAAAGTTTCGCTATGTGAGTGCAAGCAGTGGACCGAGAGTATTTACTCTAAAAAGTATGCAACCTCAAATGCTTCATAGCGGTCATCCAAATGATGATGCTGGGATGTGAGAAGCATGGTCCCTAATATGATGTCGAGGCCAAGTGTAAACATAGCATGCCCAGAGCCATACATGTAATGTGATATGGAAGCTTAGCACCTGTCAAGACAAGCCTATTCCAAGAAGGCAAGACTTAGAGACACACTAATGCACACATAGGGAATATGGGTACCAAGGGCACACTGATGATGGGAGTACTATAGTGGTAAGCAGGTTAAGCAGCCTGGAGATCACTTTCTGCTGGGGGACTAAATATCAAGGTTTATGCCATTGATGGCATCCCTGATTTTTTTTTTTGGATTCTGCACTTAATTAGCCGCAACAAGTACACATTCTGCTAAGATAAAGTGGAGGCATTGGACCTCAGGCAGCCCCTTCCCTCTTGACCCAATTCCTCCCTTCATCCATCCAGTTTCTGCTGGGGGCTCGTTGTATCTTGTGGAGAGTAGAGTAATGGACATTTATGGTATTTCTATGCCCTGTGATGGGCTGCTCTGGTTCCTTCATCATTTGGCCATGGCCATGGATTTTGGTGTGAGATTTGGTTTGGACCTATATCATTCTGGCTGTGCTCTTGTGCAGTGCAACATGCTGGTTATCTGTGCTCATTGTGAGTGTCATCTTCTTCCTACCATTCTCTTTCTCCTTCATCCTCCTCCAGTTCTAGGGCCTGCCTCTCTCTTTGTTTCTTCCCTGATTGTGTGAATGCCCCAGTGTTTTCTATGAATTCACTAAGTGCTTTGATCCCCTCCTTGGTGCCTAATAGGTCTGGCAGGTACAAGGACCTTGATGCAGCCTGGAGTATTTCCCATTGGTCCTTGTATCAAGGGCACTCACAGATGATGTGCTTCCATGTCTGAAATTGTTCACCACAGAGGCAGTCAATGTTCTTGCCTGGCACAAACTGCACATAGTACTTGCCTATATACCCATGACCAGTTCTGCATTGTAGCAGCCTGCCGAAGACCTCCCTCTTTTCTGCCAATTCCAAGAAGTGCTTCATCAGCTTCAGTGATGGAGGGAGCCTGTTTACTGTCATATAGTGACCGTTTTTTGGGCTGGCCTCCCATCTTTTCTTCCATTCTTCTGCTGTCCTTGCCTTTGCTTCCATCTGTGCATTGGCTCTTGTTCTTCCTGTACCTTCTGCTGACTTTTCTGCCTCCCATTTTGCTAGATAGTCTGCCCTTTCATTCCCTGTGATATCCTTGTGCCCTGGGCTCCAGGAGATTTCAACTGTGTGTGATGGGTCACTGTCCAGGAATTGCTGTATTTGTCTGTGGAAGACTATTGCAAAGGTCTGTTCTGGCTTTGGAAGGGGATCAAATATAGCATCAATTGCTGAGGTGCTGTCTGCAAAGAAGTGTATGTATTTCACTTCTTTGTCTCCTTTGGCATGGTTTGTCACTATTGTTGCTCTCATAGCTAGAGCTGCCATCTCACCATTGTAGACTTCTGCTTTCTCCCCCAGGCCCATGCTTAGCTCAAAGGCTTCAGTTCCATCTCTGAACCCCACTATCCCTGTGCCTACTCACCTCTCTCCTTGGATGTCCCTCTGTGAGCCATTGGTGTACACCAGTAAGTGTTCTTGAGTTTGGAGTTGTCTCAAGTGGCTGATGTGTTGTTGGGCTGCTTCATCTTTTGACCACCCATCCATTCCGCTTATCAATAGGCGTTCCTTGTAGTCCCACTTGGTGCATCTCCATGGCACTGTGAACTCTGAGAATGTGTACAGCCTTTCATCCTTTGAGTCTGTCATTGTTGCAATTTGCTGTAGTTGTGTTGTCTTTTTTAGTTCATTTGCTGCCCTAGATGCTCTGTGTTTTGGAAGTGGAGGGGGGTTGGAGGGGTTTCTGCCTGCCCTCCATCTGTTGTCAAGACGTTGGTATTGATAGAAGAATATGAGTAAGGCTCAGTTGGACACAGCATAGGCAAAATGACTGAGGTATGGAATATCTATGTCTGGGTTTATATAGTAAGATCTGGAGGACAGGAGGTTGTGATATAAAAGGTAAACAGGAACAAGGAATGAATGAAAGTGAAATAAGGTATAATGTATGGATAATCCTTCAACACTCCCCCATATCTGTACTACTCCATTGAAACAATGTTGAGCATCATGAGGCAATGGTTTTGTAAACATGTCAGCAGGATTGGCATTTCCCTAAATAAAGTTGATGTGCAGCTCCCCATCCTTAACTAGTTCACGAATGACATGTTCACATATGTGAATGTGCTTGACTTTTTGGTGAGACCATGTATTTGTCATCAATGTGATGGCACCTTGGTTATCCCCATAGAGGATGCCAGGTCATGGTTGGGGAAGCTGGACCTCATCCATTCATGATAATACCCACATCATTTGCTGAGTGGCACAAGTGAGAGAGATATATTCTGCTTCAACAGTGGAAAGAGCAATGGTAGCCTGGTGCTTGGAGCTCCACAAGACAGGACCTCCTGCCATGGTAAACATGTATCCAGATGTTGAACATGTGGTATCATGGCATCCACCATAGTCAGCATCTATGAATCCAGCAGGGGTCAATGGTTCATCAGGAGAGAAGACAATACCAAGGTCCATCGTGCTCTTCACATACCCAAGGATGTGAAGCAATGCCTTCCAATGTTTCATCCCTGGATTCAACTGGAAACAGGTGAGTAGGCTTACAGGGAAGCACAAATCTGGCTGAGTAGCAAGTTGTCCCCACATGACATGGCCTAGTAGTCATTGGTAGGAGAGCTGTTCCATCTCATCTTTCTCAGCTTGGGTAACAGGTGACTGCAAAACATTGAGTGTGATTCCCACAGGTAAGGGTGTCGATCATGGCCATAAGTATCCCAGATTGAAATCCTGAAAAAGATTCTCCCAATACGGTCACTGTGAGAACATAATGGTCCTAGCCTCGAGGTCTTGGTCAATTTTCATCCCCAAGAAGTATCTGTCCTCCCCCATGTCAGTGAACTCCCACTTCTCCTCAAGCTCCTTCTTTCTAGCCCTTGCTCCTTCTGTGCTTGACAATGCTTCCCAAACATCGTCAGTATATGTGTTGGTGATAGTGTACTCACCACCAGGTTTTCCCATCATTCTGATGCACACATCCACCTTGGACGTTCGGTATCCCAAGCCATTGTAGGTTTTCCCCAAGGTTTTGAACCAATTGTGACCTCTCTGCATGGTTCTGTAAATGGTATGGACCAGCTTGCATACCTTATCCTCCTGTCCTTCAACAATGTACCCTGGTGGTTGCCTCATATAGATATCTTCTTTTGTCTTGCTGTTGAGATATGCAGAGATGAAATCCACCTGCCAAAGAACAAGGTCAAGCTTTGCTGTGATGGCAGCAGACATTCAAATGGACTCAAGATGAGTCACTGCAGCCCAAGTGTCATTGTAATTGAGTCCATATTGCTGGGTGTAGCCCTTCCCAACAAGTCTGGCTTTGTCTCTAAGCCAGTTGCTGTCACCATCCCACTTCATGCCATAAACCCATTTACAGTCCATCACATTCACACTCTCAGGCCTATCAACAAGATCCCATGTGTGTTTCATCAGGTGCATCTGGTATTCAACATCCATTGCTGCCTTCCATTGTTCTTCATCAACATGTATTGCGTCTTGGTAATTCTGTGGGATATATGGATCTGGTGAGTTTCTGGAAGCCATTGACATGTGTGGACATTTACTATTGGTTGCCCAGTCATTCCCACTCACACACACCTCCGATTCCCTTTGTTCTGATAGCAATGATTTGGTGGCCTCAGCACTTGGACAAGCTAATCATGTTGATTGACATGGAGCTGGTTGTTCATCAACAGTGGGCATGGTGATGGGTTCTGGGTCCAGAGCATCAGGTGTCAGAGCATTCAAAGCAGTGAGTGGTTGATCAACCTCAGTCTCCCCCACACTCATGGTTCGATGCACAGAGCCCTCATCAAAAATGACATCATGTGACACAAATATGCATCCAGACTGATCAAGGACCAGTAATTTGATCCAGCATAACCTAAAAATATGCACTTCCTCGATCAATTGTCCAACTTGCTCCCACCATCCACCAAAGCACTGCCTGACATTGGCTTCTTTGCCCAACAGGTCAATCCGAACACACAGAGAGAACCCATGTCCTGGCAACACTTTGAGAACACCTCAGCTGGTACCACTCCAGGGTGATGGCTTGAAGGTGTCAGGTTTCATGTGAATATTGACATAGATGCTGCTTCAGCCCAATATTTGTTGGCCAGGCCAGAGTTGCTTAGTAAGGCACATGTATCTTCCATCATTGTATAGAGAGCTTGCTCAGCCAGACCATTTTGGGCAGAGGAATGAGGTGCAGTCAATTCCAGAAGAATTCCATTCTTGGTACAATATTGGGTCCACTTTGCCCCTGCAAAAGCCTGATCAGCACATACTCACTTGATTTTCTGCCCAGTCTGATTCTCAGCCATGCAGCGATACCAGTGATGTGCTTGGTAATGGGCAGTGCTCAAAGGAAAACTAAACTCTAGATGAGAAATCTAGAGACTGACTCTCACTCTAAACACTCACACTATCACCAATGTTTGTAAGTTTGAGGTTGAGTACAGTAGAAGCACTCATGTATGATCTTAGACTTTGATAATTCAATGTAAGGTGTTTGAAAACTACTTCTGATTCTGATCTAGAAGACATTTACACAAGATACACTAGTCGAGATAACGAGTTATAATGACATGGGGTTTTAATAAGTAGGTAGGAACTGGTCTAGTTCAGAGAACAAACATCATCTAGGTGAGCAATAGCTGATCTAGATTACTTCTTAACTCAAACAATCAAAGAACACACAGGTTCTACAAAGAGCTCACAGGCTCTAGAGTTCACTAACTCTCAACACAAGTTCACAGACTTGAGACAAAGAAGTACACAGACTTCTACAAAGGATACACAGATCCTATGTCAAGTACACAGACTTGCAAAGAGCACACAGACTCTAGAGTATGCTGACTCTTTCAATCATTCAAACTCAAAGTATTCTAGGGCTTATTTCACTTCAACTACTTGTTCTTTCTTATTGGGTGACTTAGCAATGAATTACTCAGTCGAGGACAGGCACTTAAATCCATTATTTGATTAGGTAGCTATAGGCCACTAGCACAAACACAGGGAATGCTTTCCTGCTGTTGTGTGTCTAGATGACAGTATTTTATAGTATTTTATGTCTAGGTATAGGAGTCACTTATCTAGACTACTAGTAGCATGATTATGCATAGTAATACAAACAATGAGTAATTATTCTATAAGAATTGTGTGATTCTGAGATATCCATTCAGTTATATGGAGAGGCAATGGGTTTTTCTATTGCCTAGGAGTGCCATACTGGTCCATAGGCACTCCTGCCTCCATTTTCCTATGGTGCCATGTGGCTATTCATTCAGTACTTGTTTAATTGCCTAGTATCTTTAGTGGATGTAACCACCAATCATTGATTGATCAAGGTACCAAGATTGTATGGTTGCGATCACTTGCATGATCTAGACTGGTACCTTGGATCCTGACTAGGCTATTCTTTCATTCAGGGTTCAGGGTTTCTCATTCATTTCTCTTTTAGACTAAGTCCATGGAGGAATTTGGTTCCATCATGACTTAGTAACTATTCAAAGTGGTTTTTCAGATTCATCGAGTTTGACAAGCTAATCTAGTTCAGGTTTTCTAACTTCTGGGTTTTTGGGTTCATCTAGATACAGTGAGGTCCCATTTGTGTGGTGACTATGTGTAGTCTGTTTTAACAGGGAATAGCAAGTAATCTTGAAAGGCTTGTAGAGTTGACTTGTCTAGATGTCTTCTCTACTTCCTCTTCTGTTACAGTTTTTAGGTGCTTCAATACTGATCTAGATGACTTGACTTAGCAGTGCAAAGTCTCCACTCTAGTCCTTAGTACAGCTAGTAGTTTGCATTAATTTGTATAAAATTTGCAAAATCTATGGGTAGCCTGATACCAAGTGTATCACTGGTCAAAAGCAGCAACTGTTGTGTCATTGGCTTTGTCAGCTAAAAATTCTCCTGCTTTGAAGGAAGTACCACTGTCCACAGAGATCATCATGTAGGTCTTCCTGCTAGGCAGCACTGTACAAGAAGGCCCCTACAAATCAGTTGCTACAAGTTCAAGAGGGTTGACATTGGGATCAGTGGGCTCATTGAATGGGCAGCAAGCATGTCTGGCTAGGATGCAGTCTTCACATTGTCCTTGGAGGGTATCTGAGGTAATGTTCAGTCCATCGACGAGGTTCTTAGATACCATTTCTGTTACGATTTATTCACTTTTTCTGCCTTTCTTCCCACCTTATGCAATCCTGCTTACTTGTTTGCCCTGAATCCTGCTTATTAATGGGCTTCTATTGTTTCAGAACCACCATTTAGTATTATCATTTTTTGTATATAAGTAGTAGCTCTTGCTGTAGTATCCCCAGCTTCGAGCTAAAGTTTATCTATACCAGAAACTATCCTCGTTGACTTGCTTGCCGAGAGCCTAATCACAAGGATCCAGCCCATGTCTAAACCTTGCAGTAACTCCTTGGGTGATTGTCTGAATGTGAGACAGCCCTGAGTTTATACCTGTTTGGGCCCTGTGGCACTCGGGCCTAACAGTTAGCTCGAAGCTTCCTAGTTCTCCTTAAATGCATTGCTGAAAGAGACACTCATGATCATTCCCAAATCCCTAACAGGAGTAGCTGTAGAAACCATTACAGCAGCAGTAGCTGCCTTTATCGTCATAGGCCTCATACTTCTCAGAATAGTTTGCTACTGGCAGCGAGGAAGCATAAGCTAGTGGATAGAAAGCCATGGAGAGACGAGGATGAGGCCAGTGGAAGAGCAACAACCCATTCCAGCGCATTACATCCCAACCAACTACCCCCAACATGTCGGGAGGGATCCCTTCCATATGCCACCAACTAGCCCACCTCAGAGGCAATCGTGCCCTGGGAGTCCCACTCCCAGACGAACCACCTCTGAGGCAGCCAACTCCACCCCTGTTGCTGGACCTTCTGGAACTCAGGACACCTCTTCAAATACTCACTCTAATTCCGATGTTGAGAGCCTTGAGCTCAACATCACAGAATTGGACCACAGACAGATACCCACAGCAGCCAGGGTACATGCCCCACCAATGTGTTGGTTGATGGAGACCAGAAGGAACATACCTAGGGCCGATAGCCCCACCAGCACCAGCACCTGCACCATTACCTCAACCTGCATCACCACAGGGCCCTTATGGGCTGCACACAGCATCGAGGTCCCCGAGACTGAAATTGAGAACTCTGGCCAACCCCCACCTACTCAGAACCCGTCTTACCAAATTCGTGGCCTGGCCACCTCCTCTTATCTGAGGGATTCCCCATTTGACTAGGAGACTCATATACCCCCTCCCCCCAACAATGGCCAACAGTCCAATGAGGACCATGTCAACACCAATTACCTCTGACAGTCTAGACTATGAATCTGCCTGGTCAGACAGAATGTTGTCCAGTTTCAGAGCCCTGTGGAGGGAGAACCTGCAGATCACTACCTTCAGCAACAGGATCGAGAGGATCCCTTTGCCACCCCAGAACTACTTATCCAAGAATGAGGACTACTCACCTGGATGTTTGCCACTGACCCTTTTAATGGAAACAGACCAGACAGAGAGTGGCCAATACTTAGGGAGGAGGACAGAACTGTACTGGGAAGATACTGTGCCAGGGCCTGGGACCAAAGGGCAAGAGACATACAGGAGAGGGGTGGAGATCGGCTCTCCATGGGAGAATATTGGGATCAGGAGAACCTCTGGACCGAGGACCTCAATGCCACCCAGTCATTGGCCAGAAGGATTGAAGGACCTATCCCTGGAAGAAGGATTGCTCATCTACAACCTCGAACTGAGGGAGAACATAGGGCCCTGGAGTGGAACCTACAAAACCTACAATGGGACTGGGAAAACTCTGTGGAATGAATGGAGCCCGGAGAGGAGGAGGAGAACTGAACCCCTACCCAACATGCTGCCCTGGATTAACTATCGACAACCAGGGGCTCAGTGGCAGGGGAACAGTCAACTTCTCGCAGGGAGTAGCAAGGCAGGACCTTCCGAAATGGCTCGAGGAAAGCAACAAGATGATGAAGAAGAAATGGAGCAAGACCTGTCCCCTGATGATGACCCAAATGCTCCCCCAGACCTAGGACCCCCACCGCCAGGAGTCCACAAAGTAAAAACAGATGCAGAAGGAAGGAAGGAGGCTGAGGAAGCGGTAAAAGATATCCACAAAGAAATGGCCCAGGCGAAACAAGTCTTGGAATGGTTGGATAAGCAGTGGGGCTTCAGCCAACCCCCACAGGCAAAGCCCCCCCATCACCAAACCATTGTGGTTCACCAGGAGACCGCATGGACTGGTGGTCCCTCCCATGACCTCCACCAAAAGACCTACCCCCTGACCCTCTCAACTGGCCTACTGGGTCCCTATGGGATGATCACCCATACTACAGTATAAAGCCGACCCTCATCACCCCCACCAAGTACTTTAATGGGAAGCATGACGATGTTGATTGATTCCTCAGAGACTGCCTCCAATATTTTGAAATGTTCTCCTGATTCATAATTAGCAGCCCCGTCATGATCAATTATGCCACTTCACATATGGAAGAAGGCCCCAAGACCTGGTGGGTCTACCACCAGGTAGAGTTCTTCTCAAAAAGCAAGAACTGATACCAGTTCGAACAATGGGGTGACTGGGTTACTTCATTCTGGAAACAATTCTCTGACCCTGCAATACAAGAAAAGCACAAACAAAAGATGATGGAGCTGCAGATGGGCAACAGGATGGCCACATCCTACTTCCAATGTTTGGAACATCTGGCAATGCTTGCCAGACTCTGACATGAAGAAGGCTCCCAATCTGCACTTGTCCGAGCAGTCCAGCAGGGACTCTCTGAGGACTATACCAAGTTCATCTCTGACCTAGGAATGTTCGTCCCTGTCCACTACTGGCAGTGGAAACAGTGCATCTGCACTATGTATGACGAATGGGCTAAGAAGATCACCTTCGACCAAATCCACTATCAAGACTCCCACCCCCAAAAACAGAAAACCCCCACTGGCAGTACTAGTCAGAAAACCACCAGCACAACAAGTTCAACAGGGGAAAAGCCAACTGCCAAGACAGAAGGCAACTGGACTACCTATGGGGGAGCAGGGGAGCTGATGGACATTGACCAGCTCAGATGGGAGAAGAGATGCTATAACTGTGGGAAAAAGGGTCACCTGGCAAAGGATTGCCAACCTCCGAAACGACCACGAGACGTCAAGACAGGGAGGTACATGTACACTTCAGAACAGCTCTGAAGCATGCTCAGCAAGCAAGAAGAGGCAGAAAGAAAGGAACCAGTTGAGGAGAAGATGCCCCCAACTTCAGGTGTCGAGGAGGTAAAAGGCGAGGCTGACAAGTGAGCGATTCCACTTGCTCAGCCAGGACAATCATCCCATCCATCATGTGCTTGGACTCGGCAAGCCAGTCCTTATGTATTAATATCTTACGTATGTCTCATCACATGCATTCAAATATACCTGCTTCTATTTCTCCAAGCACACAAACCCTGAAAGAATCACAAACATCTCCGACAGTGGAGATTAAAAAACCATATAAAAAACCCCCTGCCCCTTTGCCTAAACCTTGGGCCCCATCTACTAGCTATGAAACCGTAAGCCTTGGGGTCACACCTGACTCGACCAGGGGAGATGTGTCCATTGGAGGCATTAGACTGTTCTTATGGCACAAGATGCATGACACCCCCACTGCCACCAAGCAGGCTGTGCCCCATGCAGGAAACCTGATGACAGAGGGAAATGGGACCATCGCTTTGACCAACAAGGTCCATACAAAGGTCGAAGTGACGGGCGGCCTCACCCAAGAGAAACCCAAGGGAGACCCCATGAAGAGCCTGTCGAAGGGTGAAAAGCAGTGAAAACCTCTGACCACCAAACCCTCAATTGCCCATAAGGATCAAGAGGGCCGAACTGGGAGAAAGACATCCCAACAACTGCGAGTCACAGTCGAGAAAGTCCCTGACAATGAGGATGACACCTCATATCACCTATCCCAAACTAAAGACAAGACACAACTGGCCATGCCAGACATCCCCCAGGTATGTGCTCCACCCCTGAAGACCCACTGGCTCAGACCCTTTGGTCCTGACTGGACCCTTTGGGCTATCCAGGAAGCATGTACTGATCAAAGAGATGATATGATGCATACACCTTGGCAAAGAACCGGCAAGGGAACAGCTGTTCAAGTTACGAAAACCAGTGTGTTACCTATGGCAGGTCCAGACAAAGGATGCCAGAGAGCTGCTAGTGGATTCCCAGCTAGAGACCCTAACTAATTGCCAGACTCTGAAAGCCCAGGTCCTCGTCGACAGTGGCTGTACTGGGAGTTCTATCAGCTGGAAGTACATGGAACAGAACAGTCTTCAAACTTACCCCACGCCCAGTCTGATCCCCATATATAATGCAGACGGCACCCAAAATCAAGCAGGTGAGATTACTGAGTTTATGGAGCTGCACCTTGTCCTCAGGGACCATGCAGAACGAATTGACCTAGCGGTGACTGAACTTGGCAAAGGGGACCTATTCCTTGAACACGACTGGCTCAAGCGACACAATCCCATTATCAACTGGGTGACTGGGCAAATACTGTTTGGATGCTGCCAGTGCAAAAAAACCCCTTTCCACTACCCAACACTGATCCTGAGGACTGGTGGGATGAAGAGATGGAAGAAGGAGAAACCATTCTAGCCATTAATGTCCAAGACGTGCTGGAGATCCATGCACTTCACCATGCCAATGACCTGGCAGCCAAAGCCACAGAAGGGAAACCCAAGTGCCCCTTCAAGGAATTGGTTCCTCCATGGTACCATGGGTTCCAAGACTTATTCTCTAAAGAAAACTTTGACAAACTCCCAGAGTGCAAGCCATGGGACCATGCGATTGAACTGACTCCAAATGCCCAAAATACCCTTGACTGCAAGGTCTACCCCCTCAATCAGAACGAACAAGAGGAACTGGACAAGTTCTTGGAAGAAAACCTCACTAGCAGAAGGATCTGACCCTCAAAATCCCCATTCATGTCCCCCTTCTTCTTTGTCAAAAAGAAGGATGGCTCCCTTCGACCTGTCCAGGATTATCGCAAACTTAATGAGATGACCATAAAGAACCGCTACCCGCTCCCCCTCATCTCTAAACTCATGGATAAACTACAGGGAGCCAAATATTTCACCAAGCTTGATGTCTGATGGGGGTATAACAATGTTCACATTAAAGAAGGCGATGAAGCCAAGGTGGCTTTCAGAACTAACCAGGGGGTCTTTGAACCTATGGTCATGTTTTTTGGACTAACCAACTTGCCTGCAACCTTCCAGTGGATGATCAACGATATCTTCCATGACCTCATCAGCAAGGGAAAGGTCACCATTTACCTTGATGATATCCTTATCTTCTCCAAGGACCTCAAAGAACATTGCCACCTTGTTCATCAAGTCTTGCGACACCTGAGGGAGAATAAACTATTCCTCAAAGTGGAAAAATGTGAGTTCAAGGTCCTAGAAATGGAATACCTAGGGGTGATTATCAGTGAAGGGGCAGTACACATGGATCCCATCAAAGTAAAGGGGATTACGGAATGGCCCACTCCAACTAAGAAGAAGGAGCTTCAATCTTTCCTAGGCTTCACCAACTTCTACCAGAAGTTCATCAAAGACTATTCCAAGATCATTCGCCTGCTCACTCAGTTGATGGGTAACGCTCCCTAGACCTGGGGGGCAGCACAAAACCAAGTGTTCCAACATCTCAAGGACCAAATGGTGAAGGATGTTGTCCTCACCTTGCCATGGGAAAAAGGGAGGTTCTGGGTAGAGGCCAACTCAAGTGAAGGAGCCATAGGAGCCATCCTAAGTCAAGAACAGGATGGGAAGTGGAGGCCAGTCGCCTTCCTCTCGAAGTCCCTCACTACCACAGAACGCAACTATGAAATATACAACAAGGAGCTCCTAGCAATCATGCTCATGTTAGCAGAATGGAGACACTACCTCATGGGCACCAGTGAAGACTTTGAGATTTGGACGGACCACCAGAACCTCCAATACTTCCACAAACCTCAAAAACTTAATCGGCAACAAGCCCGATGGGTTACAGAACTAGCAGAATACCATTTCTCCCTTCACCATAAACCCGGGATGGCAAACTGAAAGGCTGATCTGCTAAGCCATCAGGACAATCATGACCAAGGCAAAAAGGATAACAACAATGTAGTCATACTACAACCTGAACATTTACGTGCCATGCTCATGCCAACAATAACAGAAACACATTGGCAAATCAAGGAGGCCACCCACAACAAAGCCAAATGGGATCAAAGGATTGTTGACTCACTAAACCATGAACGAGGTATCACCAAGGAAGGGGGCCTCCTTCATTATGACAAGTGAATCTATGTACCATGGGATGATAGATTACGAGGGGAGATCATCGCTCAATATCATGATCACCTCACTGTGGGACACCCCAGAATTGCAAAGACCTGGGAACTAGTCAAACGAGACTTCTGGTGGCCAAAGGACAAACAAACCATTGACAAATATATAAAGGGATGCGAAGTCTGCCAAAGAGTAAAGAGTAATACTCAACCACAGGCAAACCCCCTCCATCCCAATGAGGTCCCATCATCACCATGGACCCATATTTCAGTGGATATGATGACAGGCTTCAAAGAGTCAAACGGATATGACACTATCCTAGTTGTTGTCAACCAATTCTCCAAAGAAATAATTCCAATAGCCTGCAGCACCACTCTCTCAGCAGAAGGATGGGCCAAAATTCTCCGAGATCAAGTCTATGCATGACATGGAATGCCCCAAGTTGTCATTTCTGATCATGGACCACAATTTGTCTCCAAATTCATGGTGGAATTATACCATCTCCTTTCCATCACCCCAAGCACCTCTACAGCCTACCACCCACAGACAGATGGCCAAACAGAATGCTGATGTGCTCAGTAACGGCGAGTGACAAAAGGACTAGTGAGCTGCAACGAACTACAACCAACACTAAACCTCTCAAAACCCTACACTAAATCACCAATGTATTGAATTCAGGTGTTTCGAGTACGATAGAAGCACTCTGCAAACATTGATAACCTGGTGAGGTTGGGTAAAAGACTGCTATTTGGTACTAGTGAGCTTTACAAATGTAATACTCATACTAGTGGGGGGGGGGTTTATTACACAGGGTGGTAAAGTGATTTGATTTGAGCTGCTATGCTCACTGGGACTATGATTGCTGTGAACTAGTGGCACTCTTGGCCCTGCAACTGCTCCCTACAAGTGATGAACACTTGACTAGTCACACTCTTGGAAAACTAGTGGCACTCTTGGCCTAAGAATAACTACTATGACTTCTGAGAATGCACTTGAACTACTTCAAAACACTCTTGGTCTATGCTTGACACAACAGTAGGCTCAAAAGAACTTCAATTCACTTCAATGCTAGGGTGACTCAACAACTAGTGGTCGCTTTGTCGAGGTTAAAGCACAAAATCCTTTAATTGGGGCACTAGAATACTGACTAGTATGTCACAATTGCAGGGTAGGCTTGCCTGCCATGTGGGTACTTGTCTGTCTACTTATATACTACAACCACCAGGCACAATCTGGAGCTAATTAGACTAGATAGGGAATACTATTGGTAAGGCTTTCTTAGCTAGTCACAAGAAATGGCAAAAAGCACGCAATAGTCAGCCTAGGCGCCATTACCTGCTTACTAGGGGCTCTAGGGACTCCAATGGAAGCCCTATTCCACACCCCAAGGCAGTCATTGCCCTATGGTTGTCAAGGCTGAACTACTAGCCTGACAAACATGCCTGTAACAGTAGTCGATCGTGATCGGAACCACTACCCAGATATACTAGTGCCAATCACATGAGATCTATATCACACTAGTTGAATCTTCAGCTAAGTCGATCTGTTGCTGCTGTATCTTTCTAAGTCCCATCTGAGATCTTCACATGACTAGATCCATCCTGACTTAGGTGTTTATGCCCAGATTGGTCACTAGTTACTCAAATGCTTCGATACATGTACCCTCTGCCTCCTTGTTTGGTGCATTTTCCACTTCCTTGGTTTACTAGTGGCTTTATTTGTTTAGCGCACTTGACCGACAGGATACTAGTGTAGCCGGCTGGTAGAGTTGGCCCTTCAAGGACCTGTCTCTAAGTCCTGGTTTTTACTAGTGGCATACTAGCTGACTATCAGCATGAAGCCTCTGCTATAGTCCTCTGATAGCCCTTACTAGTGGATAGATTTGCAATAGTAATGTTACAAAATCGCAAAATCCAGGTGTGAACGCATAGATCATGTATCAATGCACTAATCAGGAAGTCAAAAAATACCTAAAGATCTTTGTTGACTACCGACAGGAAGACTGGAGTGAATGGCTCGCCCTAGCAGCTTTTGCACATAACAATTGAATTCATTCTGCTACAGGACAAAGCCCATTCTTTACCGACTATGGCTTCCACCCTAGGACTCTTCCCGATTCCATTTGAACCACCGCCTTCAGTAACCCAGCAGCAGCTAACTTCGCAACCACTTTCCACAAAATTCATAAACAAGTAAAAATAGTGCTTGAAGAGGCCGCCAGGAAAATGAAGGCTCAGTATGATAAGAAACAGCAAACAACAAAAAACTATCAAGTAGGGGACAGAGTATGGCTAGACACAACCAACCTGCAACTTCCATGTCCAAAGAAGTCACTGGATGACCATTGCATCGGACCATTCCTCATTCTCAAAAAAGCCAGTGCATCAGCATACAAGCTCAAACTACCACCACACTGGAAGATCCATCCTCACTTCAACAAAAAGCTGCTCACCCCATACATACTGCCAGCATTCCCCAATCAACAACAACCACCTCCACTGCCACCTGACCTCATCGAGGATGAGAAAGAGTATGAAGTAGAGGAAGTACTAGATGCATGAACCTGGTGTGTCCAAGCCAAGAAAGGACAGAGGTCACATCTAACCACCAACTACTTAGTCAAGTGGAAGGGATGGACAAGGGAACATAATTCATGGGTCACAACAGAGGACATGGAGCATGCATAGGATGCGATCAAAGATTTTGAGAAGAAGCTGGAACAGGCCAAGTGCACAATCATCACTAAAGCTGAAAAAGCCATTGTATGCATCCTAGATGAACACTATCAGGACAATGGCACAGTCTTATACCAAGTCCAATGAGCTGATGGAAGGATAAGCTAATTGTCGTTCTAGTTCAGAATGTAATTAGTGTATGACGGATGAATGAATAAACACCAAATACTAGTGTATTTGGGTGGTTTGTCTGAGACTTGACAGCACGAGGGAGAAGGAAGTCGGCTGCAAGGGAAGGTGTGGTACCATGGAGGTACACAGAGAAGCCGAGACCTTTGAGAGCAGTTGGGATCCCGACGTGTCACATGTCAAGTCTGGAGTGCATGGTAGGGCAGAAATGGGACTACCGAATCTGGAAACACCAAGCAGAGCGAAGCTCACCATGAACAGATGCGGGTGAGCCCGAATCTGAACTACCAGCCGAGCGCAGCTCTGCATGAACATTCACTGGTTATTAATAAAGTGCGTAATGGGTAATAAAAGTACTAAAGCTTGCTGATGACTATAAAAGTTCTAGGTCGCTGTCTGGGACTGCAATAAGGCTCTGTGGTATACGGTTATCTAAACGAAACTGTTCAAAGATACATGCTAGGTCATCAAAGTGCGATTTTTTGTATGCCCTAGACGTGCTGAGCAGGAGAATCTCCTCCATATGCTGCCAGTACAATAGGAAAGCAAGCAAAGTCCAACCCCTGGTTGCGGCCATGATTTCGGGGGGAACACCTGCAAGTAGCAGCTCCACTCCACCTCTGATGCGAAAACTGTGTCCATGTATATGTGCTAGGGAGTGTCTGTCCCATATGGTGGTACAGATCTCTAAGAAATCATGTCTGGACAAGTACTTCCAGTTGGAATCGTCCCGATATGTGAATAAAGCCACATCTGCAGGGGCATCTTTGTTGACATGAAGGTGATTCCGCAAAGCTTCATGTGGGCAAAGGATATCTGGTCATGCTGTGAGGATGATGGCAGCTCTGTCTTCTTTCGTCGTCTTCATCCAAGGTATTCTGAAATGAACAGACTTCATCTTGCCACGTAACTCTTGGAATTTGATGTCTACAAGAAGGATAGATGAGTAGGTGTCCTGAAGAAAGCCAATATCCATACTGGTGCCTCAGTGAACATTGCATTTCGCGTCAAATGCTGACGGCTTGGCCACTATAATCTCTCCCAGACAACGACAGCCAAAGAAAGCAGTTGTTGCTGCTGCCCATACCGCAGCATGTAAAGGCTTGGTGATATCAAGTGTGGCTTGCAGTGTGGTGAGATGCTCAATGGAGACTGGGGAACAGAGTGGGTGCTTGAACGCTGTACCTTCTTTATTCACAGATACGCGTGCCATCTGGACCCATCTGTGGTCTCCACACCATGGGGCATCAGATATGTCATGCCAGGCCTTCAAGCCACTCATCCAGTTCTTGATGGCTTTACCGCTGATGGTGCCCTTGTGCTTGCCGATGAAGGCACATAGCAAGGGATAGGATGCAGGCATGCACTGAGATTCGGGAATGTCCCATTTGTCGCAGAACTGGGTGAAATGTAGTAGGCCAGCTGCATATGAGGCTTTGGTGTTGGGGGCAAGGGCACCCCATATCGAGGAATGGGCGCTGTGCACCAGTTGTTCAGGGAGTTCAGAAAATAAGTCTTGATGTCATTTGATGGCATAAGGAGCTGTCCAGCAAAATAGGTGATCCATGGCAGCCATGGCTGGTCTATATTTGTTATGCTGTATTCTGTCTGTGGCTCATGGATTGTGAGGTCATTTGTCTCTCTGGTAGTCGGCTAAGGGTGCACAAATGGGTTGGGAGTCTTTCTGAGGTGTAGCATCGTTGAGTGAGAAGGAACGTTGGAAAGGATTGGCAGGTCAGGAAGGGTTTTTTGAGGTGGAAAGGGATCGTGGGAGAGTCATTCCTGTTATAATGTCTCTCTCCCTTTGCCTCTCAGAAGCTGTAGCTACCGAGTATGCTTTCTGGAATGGGCTAGGCATAGGCTATGGCCTATCGGAGCTCTTCCAGTAGAGCTATTTCATAAGGTAAACGATCCTCTGGGTGACCCAAAATCCCATGTGAGATTGGGTCAGCTGGGTTCTTAGCCGATTCAACATAGACATATGAAGGAGAGATGGATTGTTGCACTAGTGTTGCATAGGTGTGGCATACAGAGAGATTGATGTGCCAATTCGGGCATCTACCATTTTCGTTGGCACCCATAGCACCTGGAATCGTTCATGTTAGCAATCTTGCTTAGGTAGGGTAATATGTATATAGATCAGACCTTTATTGTCTGAATGAATAATGAGGTTCACATCAGAGATACCCATTTCTTTAAGGTAATATATCAGGATCTCAATAGCCAATGTCTCAAGCCAGCAGATATCTCTGCCAGGCTGCTTCCAGTTCTGTCAGAGTCGGAAGGCAGCCCATTGGGAACTGATAAGGATACCAATTCCCCATGACATCGAGGCATCAACAAAAATGCGGAGGTCCTTTGATGGTCCCCTGGGATGTAATGATCTCGCCAGGTGAGATGTTGCGAGGTGATCTGACCACCATCTCAGGTCCGTCATCATTGACCTAGGTGGGTATCGTGTGATATGTTTGTTCCCTTTGAAGGATGCTGCGAAATTCAATAGGGAAGGGAGATGGGAGTTGCCCTCCTGGTGCACAAAGGCAACGTGACAGAGAGATCTGTGGATCTTATCAACATCTAATAGAAGACATGGTCGACCATTGAAAGCATCTAGAAAGTGTCATACTCGCTCATGGAACTTTTCACACTTCTCCTCAGGTAGACTGACCATCTTCTTGGGAATATCCCACAAGAAGCCGATGAAGGTGGTGACATAGACAAAGGACTTATCTCCCTTTTCTGTATGCCATGGGACTGCAAGTGATGCTACTTTGCTCATCATGGTGTCCCGGTCATATGTGTAGGTATAATCTCTGCCCCTGAAGGGACCATCTACAACAGGAAAGCGGAAATTCTTTAAGTCGTCCTTGTATTTCAGGACTGGTTTGACGTCTTTGGCATGCCAAATGTCTACGATGGCATTAGCAATCATGCCAGAATTACTGCTGGCAGACACCGCACCAAAAGGATGGTCATGGTCAATATAGAATTCTCCATCTTCACCCTGGATGATGTGGAAGGGTTTGTGGTTGGGGTTTACCAGGCAGGTCCAGTGAAATTTTGCTATATTGAGGGTACATGCCTGTGTCCCGGGTGGTGCCAGAGATATCTAGATTTCATTGTGTCAATAGATGTTCATCTCAAAGTTTAGAGGTAATGAAAAAGATTTTATATCATTGTAATTTCAGATCCGATATATATCAGGCATATCCGAGATATCCCCATGAATATCATGTGGAGATAGGGATGAATATCAACAATATCAAGTATGGAATATATCTGCCAGTATGGCAAGGAGAATGAGCTCAATGTCAAGATAACTCACCATCTCAGCGACCTTCATAGCGGTGTCAAAACGTGTGGGAAAATCAGTCTTTTCCATGAAGGAATTGACTGAAGGGTGCAATTTTGAGCCCTTAGATAGATGGCGGCATACCCTGAGTTTATCAGGTGTCCCTGGTTGCTGTGATTGTATGGCCATGATGAGGGGTGAAGATTGGAACAGGCCCCTCAGAATGTGTTCCGTTTCAGATCTCGAAAAAGGTCCTGACATGTGACCCGCAGCAACCTCAGTCACTAGATATTCTTTGATGGCTTCGGGATAGACATGACATGAAGGGTGGTTGGGGAAAATAATGGTCTCCATGAGAACAGGCATGTTGCCCAGCAGGAAACCATGATGAAGATTGTTGACTAGACGAGGGTAGATTGAATTAAGGTCATGCTGAGCAAGTAATCGTTCGAAGGCGTCTGCATTGTAAGGATGAATTATGCATGAAAATATGTCTGAGCAAGATAGTAAGTCGCAATGCACTAACGGCCATGAGATAATAAAGGCTGCAAGGTTCAGATAGGCTAGTTTGTGAGGAATGGCTGACATGAGGAAGTTCTCAAGCACCACCTGGCAGGGATGCCCTGCAGGTCCAGGAGAACGCCGAGTGGTCTTTACCACAGAAAGAGCAGATGTGGAGTATGTCGGTGTCGTGAGTGCATCTGGCAGTGGCCCCAAAGATGTTGTGCTTGATGCAGACACGTTTGGCAAGAGTTGGGTGGTAGATATTGCTGTCTCGAACCTCAGCCCAGATGGGCTTGGGTTTGGTGTTGCCCGGGGAGTAGTGATCACGGAGGTTGTGGCCACACTCCATGCAAGCGATGCAGCAAGACTGGGAGGTGGAGTCTTTCTTGCTGCTCGACAGAAAGGGCAACTGTGAACGGTGTCTGCCAGAGCTATTGTTTGTTCGGTATGATGGAACAGACTTAGCTTTGCAAGCGTCAGTGGCCTCGATAGCTGCTCACTGAGCCCTCTCATGCTCCAATTGCTTCTGGAACCTATATTCCACCTTGGCAATACGAAGGTCCTCTGCGTAGTGCTCTCAATTGAAAATCATAGGTCGACTGCAGTATTTTCTGTGATGTTTCTCCTCTAGCAGGCGCCAAGCAGGGAAGTCCTCGATCTTGTCCTGCAGGCCATTGAAAAATCCAAAGTGGAGACCCCAGAAGGTAGCATATGGGCCCTCGTCCCCTTCTTTGTCGCAGCTGGCATCAAAATGATAGTGATTGTCAGCTGCTTCATCCCATTGCCCATAGGACAAGTCCTTCTCTTCGATAGAGATGGGGAGATCAGGTAAACATTTCTGAATGTTGATAACGTTGACACCCTTGGTCTGTCCCAGGAGAGGGTTGGTCTTGGTGACCGAAAGAGAGGAGACCTCGTCAATGAGGTATTGGAGGTTCCTGTTCAGGAAGAAAGTGAGGGGAATGAAGTATGCATTGTCTGTATTGTAGAGTATGTCAGCAAATTCAACATTATGTTTCTCACCAGGCATGTATGGGCGTGCTGTGGAGATGTCCCTGCAGCGGCATTTAGCCTCTCGCACTGCATCAGAAGGTAGCTTCACGTCGCTGGCATCCCTCTTCTTTGCGTCGCTGTCCTTGGCCTCAAAGGTGGCAAGGATCCTCTGGATAAACATTGGGATCTCCACGAATTTCTCCATGAAGGAAGGCGTGTGGAGGGCCTGGATATCTTCGTCCTTGATCATGATGAAGGACACTGCGTCTGACCCTGGATCAGGGTACACCACAGGGTTGGACATGTGCTTCATCATTGTGGCTTCCCTAGTCATGTTCTTGTCCTTGATCTGACAATTCTTCTCCAGTTTGGCCACGAGGGACCAAACCTTCAGGGCTCTCGTGATGGCACTCGATATATGTGTGCAATGTTGACAAGGTGGGGTCGCAGGAGTTTCCATTGTGTTAATATTCGAGAGGAGAAGGAGAATTGAAAAAGAATGGTGGACCGAGCTTGAATTTCAAGGGAGGGAGATGAGAGAGAAGATGAGGAGCCAAAGAGCACATCAATGGGGACGTGCAATCCTTTGGGGAGTCTGTGACATTACACATGTAATCTATGTGATGAGTCTCTTCACCTGCACTATCTTATCTTATCTCGGAAAATTCTGGGTCGAAAACCCAGACAAGGAGAAGTGGAAATACCTTCTTGAACCATACTGGGAGAAAACTTGCCTCACCCTCCTAGAAGAACCACCTGATCCTGACTTAACATAATGGCAGTCGGGACAACTGCCTTAACAAGAGGGTAATGTTATGATTTATTCACTTTTTCTGCCTTTCTTCCCACCTTATGCAATCCTGCTTACTTGTTTGCCCTGAATCCTGCTTATTAATGGGCTTCTATTGTTTCAGAACCACCATTTAGTATTATTGTTTTTTGTATATAAGTAGTAGCTCTTGCTGTAGTATCCCCAGCTTCGAGCTAAAGTTTATCTATACCAGAAACTATCCTCGTTGACTTGCTTGCCGAGAGCCTAATCACAAGGATCCAGCCCATGTCTAAACCTTGCAGTAACTCCTTGGGTGATTGTCTGAATGTGAGACAGCCCTGAGTTTATACCTGTTTAGACCCTGTGGCACTCAGGCCTAACAATTTCCTCAATCTTTTTAGGGCTCATGTGAACAAAATGATGGTGCCAGGTGCACAGTGACATTGGGGAGGACCAGGATGACATTGCTTGGGGCACAGGCACAGCATCAAGGATGTATATCCCTTCAGAACCTCATCCTGCAAAAATCTCCTTGCCCCTGGGGTCCCTGATGGTGATTCATCCTTTGGAGAAGATGGTGGATAGCCCAGCTTTGTCAAGGGCACTAACTGAGATGAGATTCAGAGCCAGGGATGGTGAGTGTAGCACATTCTTGAAGGTGAGTTTAATGTCCTTCCCATCCAACCTAAAGGTCTTCATAACTGTCCCTTACCCTAGGATCTCAAATGTTCCCTTCCCTTTGACTGCTGATGACCCAGTGCAAAAAGCCACAGAGGTATACTCATTAAAATCTTCATGATTCCAGAAGAAATAATCACTCACGCCAGAGTCAATGAATGTCAAGGTGACAGTCAGCATGCACCCCTCAAAAGTTGTGGTGACAAATGCATTTGTAGCAGGATCTGCATTACACATATACCCACTGATCTTGTCTCCATCATCATGTTTGAGCTCCTCATCATCATCATCATCTATGCTCATGAGTGGCAGCATTGCAAGGTCTGTATCCTCCTCAATCTCAGAGATATCAGTGAACAACTCAGTGTCACTTCCAAAAGTCAAACTCCAGTCAGAAAATTCAGTGTTCAATTCTGCTGGGGAGTCATTGACAGGTTCATCCCATCCCCAAAATGACCGAGTACCATTCCACTCAAAGATTCTCTCCCCAGTGCTTCCATCCTCTATTACCAAGCCTTCATCATCACAATCAACATTGACAGTGGTAGTATGCACTGCAAGGACAAAGTGCCTTGTCATATCAGCCATGGAGTTCAAATTAGCTTGATTCGCACAACGAGGATGGCTGAAATTAGGGGGGAATTGGCCCTCCTTTCTGCCACCAGGCCAATAACAATGCTCTGTTGTATGATGGGTCTTGCTGTGGGCCTTGCAATTGGGGTTGTGACACCCATGCATAGCCATAGGGGTTCCAGCTGCAAGTGCCTAGGATTGAGAGGGGCCTTTGCCCACAGCATGGAGTGTCACAGCATGAGTTTGAAGGTGGGAAATGATATCACTTGAGGTGGGCATCTAATAGAGACTCAGGAGTATAGGCATCCAATGATCTGTAGGAATTATTGAACAAATAATAATTCCTTTGAACTCCTGATCAGTTAAGGGTGTCCTACAAAGATTGTTCACAGCATGTTACTTTGTGCATAAGTCTGCAATGTGAGCAGAAATATTGCTGTTTCCATCAAATTTGACTGCATTCAACAAGGCTTCAGCTTCCGAGAGGGTCATATCTGTTTTCTTTGCATGTTCCACAATGATGGAGTCCCAGCATTCCTTCACCATCCTGTTGGTCCTGACCCCTAGACCAATTGGGTCAAGTATGTTGAGTACGATGTGCGAATGGGCAAGTTGGTCTCGGAAAATCCACTCATTGCTCAAAGGAGAGGAAGAATAGATGGAGGGTAGGATCTGGTGGTAAAGGAACAGTTGTAGGTGTGGTTGTGGTATTCCCTGGGACAGTAGGGCAAACTGTAGTTCCCTCAATGTATCTGCAGAGGCCTTTGCCCTTCAGCAACTCAGTGACTTGAAGCTTCCAGGAGGTGTAATTCTTCCCATTGAAGTGGCTGCTCATGTCAGGGAGGATAGTAACTCCCGACATTGACAACATCATTTAGGGGTGTGAGTGTAGTGGTAAGATTGTGGTGTAGTTTGGTAGAGTGGTATGTGTTGAGTCAAAAATCCACTGCATATTCTTCTTAACTGAGAGTTATAGGCAACGGGGCCACATAACCTATTGATAGAAGAATATGAGTAAGGCTACAAAGAATGTAAGTAAGATAGTGGTAAGTGCAATGTAAGTATACATACCTCAGTCAGGCACAGCATAGGCAAAATGACTGAGGTATGGAATATCTATGTCTGGGTTTATATAGTAAGATCTGGAGGACAGGAGGTCATGATATAAAAGGTAAACAGGAATGAGGAACAAACAGATGTGAAATAAGGTATAACATATGGATAATCCTCCAACAGTTGGATCACAGGGTTGTGGGTACTCAGCTTGTTCAATCTCACTGCTGCCCACCTTGCACATTGGTCAAGGTGCAGCCAAATTGGGGGTACTGAGGCTTTGATTGGTGTCATGCAGAATGCCACTACTACTTTTCATAGGGCTTGTCTTTGTACTCACTCCAGTTCTTTCTCATGGGTCTTCTTCCCAGTCCACCATGCCATCAAAGCATATGTCAGTATTGGATGGACACACACAATGTATAGCTGACAGTAGTGTTTCTGTGACAGACCATGGACAATATTTGCTAGCATGGACATTCCACTCACCACTTTATCTGCTTTTGCTGCCATGTTCTTTATGTGTTCGTTGAATAGCAGTTTCCTGTCAAAGTAGACTCCTAGCCATTTGACTGTAGATTCAGCAAGGACCTTCCTTGTGACTCCATCATTGTCCATGAATTTGATGTGAGGTGATGTCTTGTCCTTCTTCCTCCTTGTATAGTGCATCAGCTCCCTCTTGTTCACATCAGGGGCAAGGCTTACTCTCTTCATCCACAGGTTTGCTTCCTTGTATGCTACCTTCAGGATTTTGATGTTCTTCTCTAGGCTCTCGGATGATACATATAGCTTCCCATCATCAATATACATGAATAGGCCCATTGGTGTTGCTTCAGGGTCAACATGGTTTTCTTGCCTTCATTGTACCTGTTCAATGAGTTCAGCCAAGTAGAATGCTGCTAGTATGGGTGATACCAGTGATCCCTGTGGGATCCCATTCTCCACTGGAGCCATCTCTCCTCATTCTCCATCTAGGCATACTGTGACTTCTCTGTCTGATAGGAAGTTTGCCATCCATTTGACATACTGCAGTGGGACTTGTTTATGTCACATTTCTGATAACAGCCAGTTGTGGTTTACAAAGTCGAAGTACCCTTTTATATCAAAGGTTAGTGCTGACATTGCCATCCCATGGTTCCACACCACCTGGACATCATTGATGAAGATAGTATTGCATCATCTATAGAGTAGTTTGAGTGCCCTCAGAATTGGTGGCCGGGTATCAATCCTTCTTTTCCTGCAATAAATGTAAGTCTCCTTGCTACCACTTTCTCTAGCACTTTTCCCAGGCATTCTAGCAGTGCTATCAGTTGGTATGCCCTCAGGTTTGAGTAGTCTGGCTTGTTTGGTTTTCACAGCGCAACTGCAACAGCATGCCTCCACCTTTTTGGGTGGTATCCTGCAACAAGATGCTGTTGTATTAGCAGGTATATGTCCTCATTACCTACATCTCATGCCCACTTTACAACCTGATAGCTCATTTGGCTGAATCCTGGTGCTGATGAGGGGCTGGCTCCTCTGATGGCCTTATCTATCTCTGTCCATGTAACCTGTTCAAACAGGACATCTTGCAGTGCTGTGTTTGTCAAGTTGGGTCTTGCATTGTCCAGAATCACTGGCAGTGGCTGGAAGAGTTCTTCTCTGAGTGCCCAAGCCTTGTCCTCTGTCATCACTGCAGGAGTATTGCCAGGACCTCATGATATTGGAGGACTTGGATAGTTATGCTGATGAGCCTCTAGGCTCTGTCCACTCACAATTTCGTGATTTTGGCTATAATAACCAAAGGCTTCACATAAACAGCCTATCAAGACAAGTTTATTATACTACCCAAGAGCATATACTATTATGCAACAGCAATGGCACTTAAAGACTCTCAATAACCTTCCCATCTTGCGATGCACTTTAATTCATGCATACCATCACTTCAAGGCATGATAATTGATCGTACAACTCCATTCAGCAGTAGGCACTGATAGACCAAAGAATTGCCGCATCATTATCACATCAGTTACACATCATGGCTTGACCTGCTGGATTGATCATTTAATTATGTGATGTCATATGCATCAACATATACATCCCTTCAACAATTGTGGATTACGTCCGATAATTCCTTTGTTTTTGAATACAATAACTGAATGCCAAAGATTATAAACCTTGACCCATTGGTATACCTCAGCTTGTCCACCCTATCCTCTCAGTCCACAGTCAAAACAGCACCTTATAACATTCACAGTACTAACCAGTGACCCTCAAATACTATCTTGTTTTGGCAACGCAGGAGACTAGCTGTTATCAAAAGCCTCATTATTACTCATAAACTGTTGGCTAGTTACCAAGCTGCAGTCTTACAGCCTTAATAAGTAGAGCTAATAATATCCAGGCCTTGTAGTATAAAAACACAATAGAATACTGTAGAAACAGGGAGAACAAGTACCCTAGAGACACCACACATTCTAGAGACTAATAGCCAGTACACCAACAGTTACAACTTGTATTATCTTGCTTCACAACCATATACACACTACTATAAGCCTAGGACTGGTTTACACCATCCAACAGCTTTGTTCACCTCTCTATCATTCACCCCTTGACCACATACCACCACCAGCTTTGAATACTCAACTGCCGGTCAGTTTTATACCGGTTACTCACTATTAGCTCGCCATAGCTTTGGTACCAGCCCTTTTGAGCTTTCTTATGCCTCTAGCATACCCCATTGTGTCTTGTTTTCTTTTATAGGCCACATTGTCTTCACTTTCACCACATAGGAGTTTAATTCAGTTTTGTTTTCAACAATTACATTGCCACCCATTTGGGAAGTCTCTGAGTAGACTTGTAGGATCAGAATCATCAGCATAGGATCATTTTGACCAGTTCTCATTTAGTTTTGCCACAGGATAGGATAGGATAGTCCCCATGTGGACTTATAGGTTTGACATTGACATAGGATAGGATAGTCTCTGTGTAGACTCAGTTTTCGACTTCGACTTTCAGTAACAGTGTTTTGTATAGGATCAGTAACCCACCCTCAACATAGGACCTCATTTTCTCTCTCGTATTCTTGACCACAAAAACCACTGAAGAGCTGCCTGCATGCACAAGCTAGAAATGCAACAGAGTTGAAGACACTGATCACACCCACACCTAACACTACACACACAAACACACTCAAGTTTGTTGGGGGATTCTGATGCGATAGAAGTAGCAACACAAAGAACTGTATTCTCAATATCTCTAAGATACACATATAGTGATAGTGCTCGTATCGTATCTAGACTTCTCTAAGTCTAAAAGCTTTTCTCAAACAAGAGGAGCAATGTTCGTCACTTGGCCTCAAGGCAAAGGGGTTTAACAACAACTCTATACATCAATAGACATAACCACAACTCTTCTAAAGTTGCATGCTATTCCAAACAGTCACAACAAACAACATAACTAACCACTAGACACGACTCAAAGCACAGCGCTCCAAGCAGAAACCAATACACTAACACAATCCACACAAGCCACAGGGTCTACACCTATGCGCTCGAGCTTCCTAGCTGATCATAGATCCACAAGGTTCCAACCTATGCAATCCAGAGAACACAAACAATCACAGAAAACCCTGTCTGACAAGCCAAAGGGTTTGAACCTTTGCCAACCTGTGGAAATACAAAAAGCAAGCACTAATCAGACCAAAGGGTTTGAACCTCTGCCGCCTGTAGTGCCTTGCATCACACAAGAACCTCAAAGAAGTGAGAAAGTGCCCACACTGACACTAAACTTGAATTCTCTATAGGAGCACAAGTCAAACAATGACCAAAACCAATGCACAAAGTGCCACATTAACTTTCTTTGTCTAGCACACTACTCAATATCACACAATATGTCTCAGCTAAAGTCTATATTCTCTTGCTCAAAGCTACAAACAACTCCAAGTGCTAGAGCACATGGCAGAAAAGCTTTGCACTGTTACACTGGGGGTCCAAAACTTGTACACTACTTCTATACTACTGTATTTATACTTTCTATGATCTACAAATTAATACAACTGGTTATAGTATTATTTCTTCTGCAGCCTTCCATCCCTTGCATCCCATGCATGCTGCATGAGCACACCATCACTTGGCACTTAGTCAAGTGTCTGACTTGGACCCAGACCTTGTAGTGCACATGGTTGTGACATTAGTTAACACTGCACACAGTGATATGTCACATCTCCAGTTATGTCCTCAGAGATATCTTCTATCAAACAAGTCCCAATTTGACTTATTCATATTTCTCTAAGTGTCTCTGTCATTTGTGATTACTTAGTATTTGCCTAGGCCTTGCACTCTTTGGCCAAAGTGAGCATTCTCAGTTTTATTCATATGTAGCCATTATATCACTATGCGTGCAAGTTGCCAGTCAATCTGTGCCTTGTGCATCATAGATCAATGTCTCTTGTAGTTCATCTAGTATCACATGTGTCTTTAATTATTGTATTCTGATACCTGCACAATGTTATCTTGGTGCAGTTAGTATCAAGCACTGAGCTCTCATACTTAGATTGACCTTATCTAGTATCGCTCCAAGCTAGAGCATGCACTCTACCAATAGTCACTTCCAATATTCATTGTACTTGCTTAATATCATTGCGCTCTTTGTATAATCTCTCTTATTGTATTCGCAGACTTCTAGTTTAGGTATGCAATGCCTAATAACATGAAATTACATGCATAAACACCCTGGGGGCATGTCACTGCCTTTGGTTTTTACTCTCAAATATTTGACACCTTTTGTTTATACATTTCTCCCAGAGGAGCATCACCTAGAGACTTTGTCTAGCATTATTCTCTTCATCTCCACAGATACTTGGTATTCACATCATACTGGTCCCCGCCGTCTCTCATTTATTTGAGAAAATACTGGCATATAGCCTACATCACAGTACTCAACTGCTAAAGGGTACTACTTGCTAGACTTTCACATCACAGTGTACACCTGCATCTAGAGGAATTGATTGGAGTGCACAGAGGTGCCCCAAACATACTCTCACACACACCACCTTAATTACCAAAGGCTTCATTTATTACCAATACTTGTTGAGTTTGGTGTTGCCGTTGCCATGGAAGTCTAGGCTTATCAATGCACCCCTTTGGACCAATTTCTGAGGCCCCACATGTTCTTGGAGTTCATCTCTTCCATGGTTTTGTTTACCCACTTTCCTTTAAAGAATTTGACAAATCTCTTGAAGAAGTTGCATGCCTTGGATATTTTTGACTTGAGCCATCGGTCCTGAGTCCTGAACATTAGCTCAAATTCCACCTGTTCCTGGCATAGTTTGGATATCCTGTCTGCTGCTTCATCTAGCTGTGGGTTCCACCATGGCCATGCCTTGGAGCTTGCTTTCTTGTGGGGTATGGCCTCTTCTGCAGCTGCTTCCAATGCCTCCATGATTGTGTTTGCTGCATTCTCTAGGTCACCTGTGGAGGGTATTTTTGAGATATTAGTGATATGATCAATGATGGCCTGGTGCTTAGCTATTTGGGCTATATATTCTTCCTTGAACTCTTCTGGTTTTGCGGCTTTGAAGTTGAACCATGCTCCTGTGATATTATCAATTTCTGTCAGTGGGCATCCCTGATTGTCACACTGCCTATTCCAGTCCTTGGGCTTCACTTAACTTTGTGAGATGTCAATGAGAGCAAAAAGCTGTAAAAAGGGGGGACCAGGTGGTGGAGTAGTCTGGTCTCTGGATTTGGGTTAACCCATATCCCTGGGTCTGTGAAAGCAGGGTTTGAACCCCAGTAGCTCCAGAGGAAGTTTAGTGGGTATTGCATAAGCTGAGTCCCACACTGTTCGGCCTTCAGGCTGTTCATGCGTAAATTGCATTCCTGCCTTGGTACCTGAATCTGTGTCGCTGGACCGCCTCTGCAATAGCCCCCACCCCCCCCCCAAAAAAAAGGCTGTAAAAACTCACAAGGTAAATCGCGACACGTGGCCCTCTTCCTAATTGGTCATATGAATTATGATGATGCGTAGTGACTGTAGTTGTTGAAGTTTGGTTTCGATCATGGATCGCCATTCTCTTCTTCTTCAAGTTACCACCACCCAACATCGGATTACAGCAGTATAAATGACAGAGTTAGTAATCCGAGAGGTACGTCTCGATTTCTTCCACGTCTAGGCAACTTCAATATCTCTCGCAGGTTGCGAAAGATGTCTGGACATTTAGCAAGTACCTGTCTCCGTTTTTATCCAGTGTTACACGCTGTTTAGTCGTCCTCAAGGCCATTTTCTCGCATGGGAATGCCGTTTGGTGGACGTTCGACTGCTATCAAATTGCAGAACGGCGGTGTTTGGGTCCTAGCTTCTACGCCATTGGACGATAAGACCAAGACAAAGCTGAACGAATTAGGTCCAGTTCAGTGAGTTTCCATGTCATGCCGTAAATTACCTTCATACCAACAGCTGCTTGCTCTAGGTACATCATCGGCGCAGATGCCGTTCACCATCTATTTTTGAGTCAGTCCAATAGATGTCGGCAACATCATGCTAATTTGGTTTAGCTGAATTCCAAACCGCCTATCCGCGTGCTAAATTAATCGCGCCTGAAGACGCTATCAAGAGGCACGATAACAAGGACCTCAAATTCGATGGCGGTAAGTCCTTGTATGTAGTGTAGTTATGGACGCTGAGTCTCACAACTAGCGTGGGGACTGGATGCTCCGGATACGAAATACGGTTTCGAGGATGAGGTTCGTCTACTTTGTTCGGTATCGCTTTCAATGCTTATCGGATTACAGATTAAACATTGGTCTGCAAACATTATGGCATTCAATAATTGTCTGATATATTCCCAGCTATTTCTCCGGATTTATCAATAAAGATGTCGCATTTCTTCATGAGCCCTCAAAAAGTATGATTCAAGCGGACTTGCTTCTCAACCTTCCTGGGACTGAACAGGTCTGTCATATATGATTGCTAGGCGCCGAGTCTTGCTAATCTCCACTCGCAGTACTCCAAAAGCGAAACTTCTGGGAAAGTCCCAATCATCGGATCGTTGGGACCCAAGTCCTGGTTACATCCGAGATTTACTTGGACTATGGGTATGGATAAAGAGTAAGCGACCTTGATCATCTAAAAGACGTCGCTAAACCAGCTTCAAGGGCCATGAAAAGGGCTGCAAACACTGTCGATGGATGGGATTTTGAGAGGATCATCCCTTGTCATGGAGTACGTATTTTTTGTGGGTACACGGCGTTTCTCATTCTTCTTAGGATGTCATCGAAAAGGACGCTAAGCAGGCATGGAAGGACGCGTATAAATACTTTTTGAATTAGCGGGGCTCATATGACTCTCATCAAATCGCGTATGTTGTATAGTATAAATCCAATTCAATACTTTCAGGTTCTCCTGCGGGCCCGGACACAGATATGCCGACTGGAGTCCCGATTCTGGAAGGGGAAGTACCAAGGTAAGGTTTTTAAAGCTTTTTCCATGCTTCTAAATTGCTTCATCATGTTTCAGGTTTCGAATTCCGTGCCTTGAAATCCTACGGAGACATGTATTAGTATGTTTCATGTGGCTTCATTGAAGGAAGCCCTTGCAACGGTCTACTTGCAACGATTTCATGTCGGCATTACCGGATGTGTGTTCCATGGTCATCCACGCGGCGACCACGTTCTTCTATCACAGCGATCTCGTCATTATTATTAAGCTCTACTCGGTATTGTTCGTGCAATATCCCTCGGGAACGCGTTCTTCGCGAGAGCAGAACCCCTCGATCTTCGACTAGAGATGTTTTGCTCCGATCACTTTCCAGATTTTTAGGTACAACTTCATCAAACACGAGTTTTTGCGATGGCCATGAGATTGGCGCAAGGCGCCTGGTGGGAATCATACAGCCTTTACGTTGAGTCACTCTTACTTGTCCTTTGACTCAATGCCCACTTGCTCCTACTGTGACCATCGTCCTTTTATAACAGCTGCAGCTCTGATGGATCATATGCGATCCTCATCCTTGCCTCATCCATACTGTAAACCGTGTGACAGACGATTTATAGACCAACTATCTCTGAAATCTGTACGTGCTCTTGCTTTCCACGACACTGTGTCTGATTTCCATCTATCCATAGCACAAAGCTGCGAAGCACCCGCCCATGTTCGACTGTGTAGACTGTGGCCGACCGTTCAAATCGCAAGTCTCACTCGACGAACATTTCCGTGGCTCTCCCAATCACCCTAACTGTTCCGTTTGCGGACGAGGGTTCCGAACCCAAACTTTGGCCGACTTTGTAAGTGTTTCGGCCTTCCAAGTGCTATCGTGACCTCAGTCTACATATAAGCACCACACCGAAAGCCATCCGCGGTCGACTTGCGATACCTGCCGGAGGACACTCTATATTCATGAGATGCCGAAGCACTACAAAGAATCTCCACGGCACCCAAAATGCCACTCGTGCGACGAGGGTTTCGCAAATGATGCCGATTACACTTCGGTATGGTGTTGTTCCTGATTGATGAATCCAAGCTTATACACTCCCAAACGACATAGCATTGCGCCATAGTCCATTCAGACGGGCACTGTGTCGAATGTGACCGGCAGTTTTTCGATGTTGAAGCGCTCCAGAACCATTACGCCAATTCTCTTCAGCATCCAAAATGTCTGCGATGTAAGACGGGTTTTTCTAATGAAGATGCATATACAACTGTGAGACTTGTTATTTTATCAAAGTTCTAGCAGGTCAATTCATCTGAACTAGCACGTCGCTACACACACCCCTGTGTCTCCGGCACAGACCTTGCCCATGCCGCCTCCTCATGGCATATTCTCACCAGCGCTAATGGGAGCAGTGGTGCCGAGAATGGTTGGCGTGCGTCCCTGATGACAGCCTCACTTATGATCGACTCAATATATATTTCTATCATTTAGACTTTTTCTGCGTCGAATTCTCCGGGACCTTCTCGTTCCGACCAAGCTCTCACAGTGCCATATCGTTCGGCACTCATGTCCGTAAAATCACCTTTAAGTCCTGTCTTCAATGTAAGTTCGCATTACTAGCGATTCTTTTCTGAAAATTAAGCATTCTAGATCAACAACAACAGCGATCTCCTCAAGCACACCTTACCTTTGTGGAGTCCTGTTCAAGGGACGGTTTCGGTATGGATAGTACTGTTGAATGAGAGTATCATTACTGATCCCTGGATCAGCCACTCTGTGAAGCAGAAGACGAGGACGACGTCCTCGCGTCGTCTTCGGCGGCTCTAATGGTCCAAAAACTTGTTGACGACGTACCCGAACCCCCGGTGCCGCATATCCGCGTCGACCGCGCGCCTGATCTCCCCCGCCTTCAAATATCTGGTCTGTCCTGTTCGATCTCTGTACGTGAATGTATCCTCGCCCGTATCACTGTTTGATTTATGATACATTATGAAGCGATCACATACTCCAAAATATGATCCCTTCGGAGACATTCCGGCATCTGAAGAGTGGCTCACTCCATTTGTTGACAACGGCTCCAGGTACTAATATTACGCGTTGGGGTCATCAGATGCTAACAATACCACCCAGTTCTCCAGATGTCACCAGTCCAGTTGGCCTTGCGCAAGTTCCCACGATGTCTCCGGTGGCTTCAACGCCTTCGACAGTTTCTGGCAAGAATGAACCATCTCCCTCGGCGTTAATCTTTTCGCCCTTCAAAATGGTATCTGACCACAAGAGCTTGGGCTCAAAGTCACCTTCGTCTGGTGGTCGTACACCAGTGTCGCCCTCTTCGAACGCTCTTGGGTCAAGCTCGAACTACAGTGGTGGTGCAAGCAGATCGTTTTCCCTTCCAGACAGTTCGGCCTCATCTATCAGTGGGGAAAGGGAGAGCTCGTCTTCGTGTGCGCGCCTGCATTGCCGTCTGTGCGGTATAAATCCATGCCGAGATGTCACCGCGACGATGTGTGGCCACATTTTTTGCAATAGGTAAGCATTATATCTTGTCTGCTGGGTGTCTACTGACGGTTCGTTGTCAGTTGTATCGTGCATGCGGTTATTTCGACGTCCAGCTGCCCTGTTTGTAACAACCCGACTCTGTTATACTGTTTATTCAAACTTGACTTGAGCAGCGCGTAGATTTCAGTTGCAGGGTCGAAATCCTCTTGCGCACGTAGTGTCATGTACATAGTCGTCCGGACATCTTTTGCGAACATTTTCTTGAAAATAGCGATGTAAATCTAGCATATAGCCGATGAAAGTGGTGACTATCTCTCTCTCAAAATTCTCCATCCAATCTACGGTTTACAGAAGTACGATGAAGGGACACCGAGTCCAGAGTTGAGAAAATGACCAGACTCCAATATCAATGATACAGTCAGGGTTAAAATTCAAGGGTATCACACACAAAGCCCCTCATAAAATAGTTATAGTAGTCATGTGCACACGAGGAAACAAGAAAACTTCGGGGACACGGACCCACAGTGATCTACAACTCCACGTGTGGCTGTGCACCTCTTCCTTCCCACTACCATTTCCATTTTATTCTGTCGACGTCTCGCCCAATAAATACCGACGACGACTACGACGAAATAAGATACGATCTCAAGCCAGCACCCAATGGAACCGAATGTTCCGATTTATGGGAACTATCATGGGTCCGTCCATTTTCGTCGTCTTTAGTTTTCTCGCTCGCTAAAAATGTTCAGCTACTACTCTAAACGGCCCTTCGTGAACGATCCTCGATTGGCCCTCCTACCTGCGGATATCTTCGTTGGAAAGCGAGTGTTGGATGTCGGATGCAATGAGGGTTATGTGACTTGCGAAATCGGTGAGTTGCGTTAGACCGAAGGCGTAGCTTACGGCTGAACTGACGAAGATAGCTCAGTCATGGGGAGCTCACAAGGTCGTCGGCGTTGACATAGATGAGTCTTTAGTCCGGGCGGCGTGGAGGAGACGGACCGTGCTCTGGTCTACCCAATCCCCTTCGGCGCCCGAACCACCCGAACCACCCAGACCGGACGGCCCAGCACAGGAAGTGCTACCGGATTACTTTCCTTTATCGTTTGAACATATGTTTGGAGCATTACCAATACCGCCCAACCGCAATCGTGGCAAGCATGTCTTTCCACACAATGTTTCGTTCCGTGCCTCGGATTGGGTCAACAATCAGATTCCTGAGGATTCTGAGCCATACGATATCATATTAGCGTGTGAAACGTTCAGCGCCCCCTGTCTGCCCGTCTTATTGTTCTCCTAGGTTCTCAATATCGAAATGGATCCATCTAAATCAAGGCGATGAAGGACTGGAGCGCTTTTTCTATCGAGCACACACCTTTCTTCGACAGGGAGGGTACCTTGATCCTCGAACCCCAATCGTGGGACTCATACAAGAAGGCGAAAAGGTTGGACAAGAGTTTGAAGGACCGAGCGGCTACACTGAAAATACGACCCGAGGATTTTGAGCAGCTCTTGTCTTGCATAGGCTTCGGTCCTGCTCGGCACTTTGGCTTGACCGGCGAAGGAGGTGCGTTCCGTAGTTGCACAGTTCTGCTTTCGGTGTCTAACGAGCCATGCATAGGTTTTCGTCGCCCAGTAGACTTATACGTGAAACTGTGATAATAATATGTCTGCTCTATCACATTTGGAATCCTTGACAGCCAGCGCGAGAATTCTGCAAGGCGGCCTCGGCAATATGAAACATATACAAGCGCCCATACATCATAGATTGATTCTTTCGCGACCTGATTGGTCCCGGCATTTGCCTGTAGGTCTCGGCACTAGCATGGCATTTAAACACGTTGAACGCAATAAAAAGCTGATTCTCGATTAGCCCCCTCTCTATGGCGCTCACAGTGGCTTTACTCTATGGCTGCGCATTCTTTCTGGCAGTGCTGGCATTTTTTCGCGGTCGCAAATCCAGCATTTTGCCGCCTGGCCCCAAGGGCTGGCCTGTGATTGGGGTAAGGAGTTGTCTGAGGAAGCTGCCGCGAAGATTCATGCTCTACAGAATATCTTTGACATGCCAAAGCATAGCGACTGGATAACGTACGCTGAATGGGGAAGGAAGTACGGTTCGTCCACTTGACCGTTCTGTTCTTCCTTTTCTAACTTCCTCTTATCTCCTCATCAGGCCCCATATGTTCTGTTAATCTCATGGGGAAGCGTATGATGATTGTCAACGACGCCAAAACCCTTGCCGAACTTGACAGAAAAGGTGCCATCTATTCTGACAGACCAAGACTAGAGATGGTTGGTGAACTCGTTGGATACGCAAACACAATTGTTCTTATTCGGTACAATTCGCGTTTTCGCAATTGCCGGAAGCACATCTCGAAGATGATGGGCACGATCAGTTCAATTCAAAAGTATCTTCCTGTGCAAGAGCACGAGACACGGCGACATTTGAAACGCATTCTGGCCGATCCTGAGAAGCTGGACGAGAGTCTGCGCAAGTAAGTTATCCTTGGAGCCTTCTTCATACAGTTGTGATCATGAAGGTCGCAGAACTTCCGGATCTATTATATTGAAGGTCACATACGGAATCGATGTACAAGAGGAGAACGACCCCTTCGTGGAGCTTATCGAATCCTCAAACACAAACTTTGGTATCGCTACTGTACCAGGCGAGTCGCTGATGTGATGGGTCAAATTTCCCGCGCTTACTAAATCTAACTCAGGTGCCTTCTTGGTTGACAGCTTCCCTGCTCTCCGCCATCTCCCGGAGAACTGGCCAGGAGCCGGATTCAAACGTCTAGCAAAGAAATGGGCCAAAGTATTTGACAATGTTGTTGAGGTCCCCTTTGCTTTTACGAAGGAGCAAATGGTATGATCGTTCTTACTGGTTGTTAGTCAGGCCTGAAGCAGGTAATGACAGGAAGCAGGCGTCGCCCCTCCCTCATTCTTATCCTCGGCTCTCACGGATGAAGATTTATCACCTAGCGAACTTCTTGATATTAAGCACACAGCTGCTTCGCTGTACGGAGGTATGCTTTCAACCCTTCATTAGAGCAGTTTCTCCCACAGATATAACTCATGAATGATGCATTTAGCCGGAGCAGGTACCACAGTATCAGCTCAATATGCCTTCTATTTGGCCATGCTTCTCTACCCTGGTACGTGTGGTCATCCTACCCAAACTTGGCTTATCATTGAAGTCTTGATAAGATGTACAGAAAAAGGCGCAGGCAGAAATTGACGACGTTGTTGGCAGTGATAGGCTCCCAGGCTTCGCGGACCGCGAAAATTTACCGTATGTCAATGCTATCGTCTCGGAGGTTTTGAGGTGGAACAACGTCGCGCCTATTGGTACAACATCCCGTCGTATTCTCCATCCAGGCATTTACTAACACGGGGATAAAAGGTTTTCCGCATACAGCCACAGAAGATGGCGTTGTAGGTGGGTACTTTGTTCCCAAAGGCTCGATTATCATTACGAACATTTGGTAAGTCTTCCCTGTTGTCCGTACGAACGGCCCTCCTCTGACCCTGATTCTTGTTTTGCAGGCAAATATTGCATGACCCCGAAGTTTACCCCGACCCATTCGCTTTTGATCCCTCCCGATTTATAGCCTCACCTGGAAAAGAGGTGCAGCGCGACCCCCGGCATGCGTGCTTTGGTTACGGACGGCGATACTGTGCAGGGTCTCATCTGGCTGAGGCTTCTCTGTTCATATGTTTCGCAATGTCTCTCGCAGTTTTTGATATCACAAACGCCGTGGAAAATGGCATGCCTATTGTGCCCGTATATGAGAGCACGTCAGGTATCGTCAGGTGTGTCATCTGTTCCTATACATGCGGACGACGTATTTATGCCTGGTTTTTAAGCCATCCAAAACCGTTCAAGTATTGCATCAAACCTCGATCTGAAAGGGCCTCAGCTCTTGTGCTTGCTGATAATTCCTAGGACATCAAATTTCTTCTCTTTGTTGTATGACTATTTGTAAATGACACGACTTTAGATACCCCTATCTTGTTGGGTTTGAATATGTCTTGACCTTGGGTAATTCGATCTCCTATTTTCTGAGTGTTCTAATCTTATAGGGTAACATTGACGCGACGCGCGTTATCAGCGTGTGTGGCGTGTATCACGTGCTATATCGAAGTTAGCTTCCTTAAGTCTTCTCAGACTCCCCCATATCGCTTAGGTTGTTGCCCACCGTGCTCTCGACAATTCTCGTAATACTGATCCGGTAACAATATTATTGCTGGACTTGTCGTACTGAATCTTCCAATTTCTTCAGACTTGCGTTGTCGAGGCTTCGAACCAGTCCTTCATCCTTCACGACTATGGGCTACTCTAAAAATCTCGGCTCCTGTTTGATGAGGATTTGAGAGTCTTATGACATCCATCCAGTACAGAGTCCCCCCTGGCAGGAGACTAATGCTTATCTTGATGGGTCTGTTGTGAAGAGCGGACGAAATGCACTGTCAGCATCATGCATTTCGTCAGCTCTTCACAGCAGACCCATCAAGATAAGCAGCATGTACTGTCTCCTGACAAAGTGACTGCTTCTTGATTACACCTCATACAATAGTCTGTGGCACTTGCTATGATCTCGCTCGCATATCTTGATACAAGCAACTCTATGTCGAAACCTGGGTACTAAATGGGGCTCCCGAACTGGAGGATATGCAGAGGTGAATGTACAAGTCCGTAATAACAAGCAAGACACAGCTATTCATCACTTCTGGACATCTTGGATATCTTCGGCCGTCTCTTCGACTGGTAATGAGTTGCAACTCGACATAGCAAAGCATTTCCAATCAACTGTTATTAGCGCGTTCTTTCTATCAAAGACTCGTGCTGACCAAAGACGTCCAGACCTGGTATACTTAGATGAACAATAAAATGTCGAGGACCAGCTTACAATCTTGCGTCGAGAGTTTCTGTCGGGAGGTCATGGCCGGCCTAGCAAAAAGAGCCTGAAAACATCTGTCACTGTCTTCTAAGGTTTACTAGGTTGAGCCAGAGTGATCAATTGATCGACGGGAGGTTCGCAAGAGCTAGCGGATAGACCGCTCGGGCCTGGAAGGATCGGCTCCGAGGCATGGTTTGTGCTGAAGGAGACGGTGAACGGTCTATGGGCCACCAGAAGTGTGATGGTCGATGAGAGACTCGACAAGTTCGAAAATCTGGACGTACGTCTCGAGGTCCTCGGCCGTCCTAATGAAGTAACTAACTTACTCCCTTGCAATGTCCACCCGATGGAATCAATCTTTCAAAAACAATTCAAAGAGGGCAGTAAAGCGTTGCCAAGGGTGCCAGGCCTTTTCTATTGTTCTAGAGAATACCAGAAGCAAGCCTGGGTTTCTCATCGATCCCGCTGCCAGAAACTCAAGTGTATACAGCATGATCAGTATTCCATTGTAAACATCGCGTGGTGTCGTCCGACGTTCATTCTCATTCATTTGTTTTAGGTGATGGCCCCACAATGATTTCCGCTAGGCACACTCATTTCCTGATCGCGGTGGCAAATAATGACATATACGAACATCTGGGAGCAGTCAAGGATCTGCGGGAAAACCGTGCGCATGACCTGAAACACCCCTTGGTCGTTTCCCTCGACTACGTCTCGATTCCCATGGCCATTACAATGAGGTCCGTGACGGAGCATAGAGAACACGAAAGCAGATGGGACGGAACGATTCAGAAGGTGAAAGCGCAAGGTGGACCACTAGTTTTTCCAAGGCACCCTCACGCTGTCGATCCTCGCGAGAGTCTGCTTCCAAAATCGACATTTGAGTTGTTCCAGGTTTGTTCCGACCGTGTGCTTGGCTTAGGTTTTCTCATCCTATCGGCTCTTTTGCCATCAGAGCAACCACTTATGTTTCTGCATTAGTTTCTTGCGGCGATAGATGAATGGACGAAGTTCTCCTTGACGCTCCACCTTGACATGCTCTAAAATACTGACAATGCTATATGTGGAATGGTGTCGCTCGCTTACGGTAGCTTCTCATTGGAGGTACCCAGGTACCTGTGGCTAATCTTTACCGTATTTTTGGTCTTGATACTATTCTAAATGCGCTTATTTTCAGATACCATTCCAATCTCATCTGATAAGCCGAAACAGAGGCAGCGGTGCCTGCCTCGGTGGTGCCTAAGGGCAACTAAGGGCACCCCTTGGCTTCTTGGCAGAAGCTAAAAATAGAATTCGGATTAGTCGAGGCAAAAGTTGGGCAAAAGTTGTGAAGTCCACGTTGGAAATACCCAGGCGTTCGGGAAGTCGTGACCTTGGTCCATTGGTGGATCCTCTTTTGTTGCCATATGTCAGGCCGGTCCTGGCTCGGAGTTGTAGCTAGACATACCTCGCCACGTGGTCGCGTTTATCATTCGGGCGAAGCGCCGATTGGTTCCCCGAATGTTTCCGAAGAACGAGGATGTAGTACTTAGGATGTGAATATTTGAGTCGTACTTAGAATTTTCTCATGGTACTGTCTTGGAAAAAATATGTTGCTTTCAAGGGTTTCAAAAATGCAAGTCCCAAAATTGATATGAGAAAAAGTATGCGTTTTCGGTCTTAGAAATTCTCTTAAAGGCATGCTTTTTTCTGGTGCCATGAGAAATTTCCAACCCAGTATCCAGTCTCGAGGTACCTTGTGCTCTCCTGGCTCCACATCATTTACTTTGTCTTTTCCACCCTCAGAACAAACACGTTATCTCCAAGATCTATCTTACGGACTTAGATGAAGCAGCGACAGCATTGTGACTGAGAGAACACATTGTTGTCTACTGGCTCCGAGGGCCATAGATTTCGCTCATGCTATCGAGAAGAATCGCTTTTGATTATTCAATTTGGGTACCTTTATTCGACGTTGAGGATGAGGGTAACGCAAGGTGCGGATTCACCTTTGGAGGGTCCTTGCGAAATTCATAGCCAAGACCAGTCCTTAGCCGAAAGTGACAGAAGTCTAGCCATACACGCATAAAGAATTCGCGGTGTCTTTAAGAAACTCGGGTCATCACATTTTCATTACTTCAATAAAAAAACCGTTAACTAAAAATGTACATTGCATGGACTACTTCGTATAGAAGAACTGATTTATTTGGGAAGGACTTGACCGCTCTTCTCAGGGCTGACTTCTTCCTTGCTGTCAGACGTTTCACTTGCGTGTGCTCCTGAGGCCAATTTCTCTTCTCGCCTGATTCGGCGACGAGCACCTGTAGCCGATTCGTATCCGAGGAATTTGGTGCGACCCTATGGAGGATCGTCAGTTTGTGGTCGGTAGAATAACAGTACACATGTAACATACCTCTTTGACTTTAAGGAACACGAGTGTGATGATAACGGCCAACCAATAGAATACATAGGACAGCACGGTACCGACTGAAATGATTAAGCCAAATCAGAGGACGGCGAGATACTAGAAACCCGGAAAACATACGAGTCGCGTTATTGGTCCAACCAAACAGAGCATTAAACACCGACCAGCCGTTATTGGCCAAGTTGTCTTCGGGATTGCAACAATCCAAGTGCCATACATTTCCTTGTACTCGATAAGATCCTGGGCCGGTTCCACCTGCATCGTCAATATCCGCCCCGAGAAGGTGGTTGAAAGCATTTGTCTCGAAGGCGCCAACTGCGCGAGAGAAAAGACCGGCCCCAATCAGGAGTAAAAGGTTGGTCATGGCGATAAGGAAAACCGTAAGGGCTATTTGAAGATATAGTGAGTCTCCGTACCACAATGAATCTTTAAAAGTACACTTACTGGTGCGACTGGCGAAGAAATAGATCAAGAAACCGCAGACCAGGCCACATATTAAACCCACAATTGCAGCGAGCGGGATGGCTGTGGCAGGCTGTCCAAGGGAAACACCACCGACGAATACCACTGCCTCCATACCTGCATACTTCTAGTCAGAGAGCTGGAGGGGTAAAATGTAAAGTAAAATTACCTTCACGGAGGACAGTGATGAGGGGAAGGATGAAGAGAGCCCATTTTCCTGTCGCAGTTTTTCCATCGGCTCCTGAATAAGTTTTGAGTATGCAAGCCCAGTAAGAGGAAAGAACAACATACGCTTTCCTTCAAAAGCGCGCTCAAGCTTGATGCGCCATTTTGCTTTAGCTAGTAAAATCCGCCATTCAGTACGAGTAGTAAAGAAAAAAGGAGGACTCCTACCCCGATCCATCTTGAGCATGGTAACTCCCATGACGAATATCATGATGCAGGCAATGAGTTCGAATATACCTTCCCATAATTCTTCAGACTTGGACCATAAATCGGACGCTTGAGTGAACCAGACAGCGATAAACCTATCGATATTTAAGTCCAAATCATGATTAGCCGGGGTTAAAGGCAGACATACGCAGCGCCGATAGCGAGGGCGAGGAATAAACCGAGTCCTGCGCCAAGGAAAATCTTTACGGCATCAGATATAAAATGACTCTGAAGGACTACGAAGATAAGTTACCTGAATTCTCAGCCTGCGGATGAGGCGACGACGGTGAATTTCGTCATCCTCGTCCGACAGCTCAGGCAAAGCGTCTGCGCCCTCGATGCGAGGGCTACCATTGGAGCCACGTGAATCCTTCGTCGTCGCTCCGCCAATTCGGTCTGGATCATCCTGAACGATCTGCTCAGCGAGACCTAGGAGAACGGAAACGATGATCGCCGCCTCCAACGTTTCACGGAAAACAATGAAGAAAATCGGGACGGAGAATACGCTTTTCGCCATTGCCACGAATACCTGGAAGCAGGAAAGGGTGGGGGAAGGCACGTAGCATCAGTACATTTAAATTAACTCTTTCGGACTCGAGCCTTTTCGGCGCGAGGTTGAGGCATATGTGTCACATGGAACCCCAAATGCCTCATCATATCAAATCTGATAAGATGTGAAAATCGGTTCTATGATTAGATGTTGACTTCCGCACAATAGTGCCCTGAAATTTCCGGCTGTTTTGAAGGTTGGAAGGGTCCTGCGTGGTGCAGAATTCGGATCCCAATAGAATATCTCTGATGCATGCTGTCCAGTCACTTTCTAACTTTACTTGTCCCTCTTGTCCCATCGTTATTTTGCGAGATACGTCCGCGATCACAAATTTTCTCCTATCTTCCCACTTCTCCTGCTGGCCAGCAAGCTTGGGGTATGGTGGTTCAATAACCAGATATCTCAGAGGGGCCTCGAGACCTGTCGAGGCCCGAAAGGCCCGGCTGCACCAATAGGTGGCGTTATCCTTATCTGATATGCATCGTGGGCCTATCAGATTAAATTTTCACCTTCTAAGAATAGAACATCTGTCAATGTCCGCCTTACAACGAACAGACCCGTGCTCCATTCTGTTTGCCTCCTTTAAATAATACCGGATTTAAATGGTACCTCGGACCTGCCTTGCATCCGCTCATCCTTCTACTCCCAGGTGGTAGTGTCACTCAAGATGTGGTCGTCTTTTTCATTGGCCTCATTATTATTTGCTTCTCCCGTTCTCGCTGGTGTCCAAGAGATCTGGTGGAACATAACGTATGTCGAGGATGCCAATCCAGATGGCCTGTTCAACCGGCGCGTTGTAGGTATCAACAATACTTGGCCGTGAGTAGTGCTTCTCGGGCCTGGATCTTTGTTTAACTCCACTCTAGCATACCATTGATTGACATTTCCGCCAACGATTCGCTTGTCGTCCATGCCACAAATTCGCTGGACGAAGTGTCTACTCTTCACCACCATGGCATGTTCTTCAATTCTACCTCTTGGATGGACGGTGCTTTACAAGTCAGCGAATGGTAAGCCTACATCCTTGCTATTGTTGTTGATATTTACCTGTCCTCAGCGGCATTCCGCCCGGCGGAAAATTTGACTACGTCGTGCCCATCAACTCTTCTGGTCAATGGGGAACGTATTGGGTGCACGGACACGCAAAGGCAAGTCCGAAGATATGCCTCAATTGTATCCAGACGTAATTTCTTATTCTTCAGGGTCATTATGTTGATGGCTTGCGTGGCCCCGTTGTTATTCATCCTTCGAAAGAAGTTCACTCGTACGACGAGGAATTCACCATCGTTCTCGCCGATTGGTATCACGAACAACACGCGGAGCTCTTGGACCAGTTCATCAATATTGCCAACCCTGGTGGTGCCGAACCTGTACCCCGTAAGCACGACCATATGCCTTCTGTAACGTTATTCGAGTAACAATGTGGTAGAATCTGGTTTGATCTACTTTGGTCAAAACGGGTCTTATCTTGGACCCATTTCGGGAACTTCTCCATCTCCAGTAACCTCCGCTGTCGGGTTCAATGAGAATGCTACTCTTCCTTTCGAAGCAGGAAAGACCTACCGCCTTAGGATCTTGAACACAGGTGCCTTCTCGATGTTCTACTTTTGGATTGATGGTCATGAAATGCGCATTGTGAGTGCTTCTCTTCGTTGTCGATGTTCGCGGTTAATAAATCTTACTCCGTTTAGATCGAGGTCGATGGGGTAAGATGCTTGACTTGCCACTAAAAGGCTAGTACCTAAACCTATGTTTTTAGACTGACATCGAAGAGTCACCCGCTGATTTGCTCAGCATTACTGTCGCCCAACGGTACTCTGTTCTTGTCACGGCTCGTAATGATACCAATGTCAGCAACTGGGCTATCCATGCGAATATGGACACTACGATGTTCGATACCGTTCCAGACTCATTGAATCCCAGTAAGCTCCCTTCTCATGACTGATGCAGAGTTCTTGATCTCATGTGTACCTCCAGATGTCACTTCCTCCATCACATATTCCTCGTCCGCGTCCATTACCGATCTCGGATTTATTGATGAATACGCCGACCTCAATGATACGGCACTAGTCCCGGTCGACGCCATCGCAGCTCCCACGGCTAACAAAACGATCGATCTAGAAGTTCTCTTCGACACCATGGACGATGGAACGAATCACGCCATGTTTAACCAGATCACGTACAACTCTCCATTGGTACCTGCAATGTTCAGTGCACTCAGTTTAGGAGCTAACGCTACCGATGTGGATGCGTATACACCTCTCAGTTATGTCATCGAGTACGGGGACATTGTGGACATTACTATCAAGAATGGAGATGCAGGGAAGCATCCCTTGTAAGTCCGGCTTCGTTACGTTTGCGCAATTTACATACCTTCCTCCTCCTAGCCATTTGCACGGACACAAGCCCATGATCATTGGACGCTCTTCAGACTACACGTCCGATGACCCCCTTCTGAACCCGCCTATTGTTGAAGGCCAGCTGAACCCTATGCGTCGAGATACGATCCACATCCCCTCGATGGCTTCCGCGACTCTTCGTGTTGTCGCTGATAATCCTGGAACATGGTTCCTTCATTGTAAGCTTCACCGTTACCTCTTAATTTCCTTTTTTTTTAACCAACATAACTAGGTCATATCGAATGGCATCTTCAAGTCGGTCTTGCCATCGTACTAATCGAAGCCCCTCTCGAGGCTCAACAGCGTAACCATGTCCCGCAAGCAATGTACGACAATTGCCAGGCCTTAGGCACGCCATTCTCTGGCAATGCTGCAGGACATGCTACCGTGACTGACCTGAATGGTTTGCCCTTGGGACCGTATCCGCAGAAGCTTGGCTGGCATTCAAAGGGTATCGGCGCTATGGCTGGGTGAGTGATACTTTGCTCTCCTTCCGAGGATCTGTTTATGCTGACACCTTGTACAGTTGTGTGCTCACTGCTCTTATTGGCATGCTAACTGTTGTGTGGTATTCTACGGGTGGGTATATCTCAGAAGAGGAGATCGAGCATGAGGTAAGGGAAAGCATCGAGGCGAAAGCGAAACGAGGAAAGTTCTTTGGCCTGCTGCGACCAAAGCAGGTTGGTAATTGATTTATTTAATGACTTTATGTGTACCTTCATGTATGAATGAAAATGAACTTAAAGGGCCCTTAATGTTCCTCTTATTTTTTTCAACGTTGCCCTGCATGTTGACTCGCGTTTCATGTAGCTGTGTCAATTTCGCTCCTCTTCGTGCGTTCTGTCGGACATCCCGCGGTAGCTAATTATGATGTACAACCGGTGGACTAGTACGGACGCCGGCGCGCTTCTGTTGAGGAGCATCGTCGGGTAATAAAAGTTTTTCCTTCCTGAAGATATGTTGGGAAAATACTTCCGTCATTTTAGCTCGGAATTTCCCTCACTTAAGGGCATGCTTGCTCTCCCATTCCTCATTTCTTGCTCCAACCTGTCGATTCCCCCTTTCCAATGTGAAACTTCGCCATCGTGGGCAAAAAAGTCATATAGACGTTTGTTTCAAATTCCAAGAAGCTCTGCTGGCTTCGACGTACATGCAATCATCGATTCGTGCCCTCACATTAAATCATTGGTATGCAATAACTCGGAAGGATATGGACTACCTGGAGTGCATATTTCCCTCCCTATTAGAGCTCATTCACGACCTGTAACGGGTTTAAACACCTCTAAGGACAACTTCAAATTGACTGTATCCGGAATCAACTTCTTCCCTCCACCCCATTTAATATTAGATGATATTATCTTTGAGGCGTTTGCTCAGATGCTTTCCTTATTCGCCAATTTCAGCGACCTCGAGGTCGTCCCCGTGTCCAAAATTGGCATTGATGGTTGGCCTCATGGACCATATTACTGTCCCATCCCCCCACCGTGTTCCTTCTACTCCCAGACTGAGTATGAGTGGTGCTGCTCTAGAATGTGTGCTCTCGCTTCTTGAATCCGCAATATCCATAGCTAACCTACATGTCCTTAGCGTCGTGGCATTCGAGCACAATATCCTCGACATAGCCGCGTCCCTTCTCTCCCTTAGCAATTCGTCTTTGGAAGATTTAACGTTCATACCTGCATGGACCGGTGCGTATTGTACGTCGTGGCTCTGAATAACTTGTATATTCCAGTTATGTGTACTCAGCTCTCATCGTAGCAAGGCGAACTCACGTAGACCAAATGCAGAAAGGTCACCTTCGCAGGATATCCACTTGCCTTGAATTTGATAGTCACTCATGGACTCCAAAGGATGTGGCCGAACCTTTCATATGGGCGCACCGACTGTTTTGGCAAGATACTTCCGGCATCAGTAGAAGATATTTTTATCGAAGTCGATTCTAGCCCATATAATGCATTAATTATGTTACCTCAAAGACGGAGGTAATGGCTGGATAATATAAAATCCACAGTACGACTGGGGATATGCATTGTTTACCACTTTAGTGATCTGGAATACGATGTGGCCAGCCTGCGGTAATATGGAAGAGTATTTTCGTAACTTTTTTGTTGGTGTATTTATGGTACACCTGAAATGGCCAAATTAGAGCGCTTGGATTGTGAGAGTTCCATTTCGTCATTGGCAGTTGCTATCTTAAGGCAAGATGCTTGTTCAGCGTGTCCATATATACATAAGAGTTTATTACCTCCAACATCGGCAATGGCATCCAGAGGGTTGGGGAAAAAAGCAGTAAATGCTTCATACATATAACCCCCATATATAAAGCAATCGACGTTTACTACGCGCCTACCAATACGAACCACACAATAGTGCACCCCGAAGCTAGAATCGTTCATACACTTTCTAGTTACCGATTTAAATGTCACACTAAAATCATGAACACATGTCCTCCTCCCACCACCAATTTATGAACATACGAAGTCTGAAAAATAAACAGGCTCAAACCAATCATCAAATAGCGATTGTAAAGACCTGATAAGCAAAGCAGATAGAATATTCTTCACCGCCGTTTCGAACTGCAAAAATCCACTTGTTTGCTGCTCCTCGAAAACCACCAAATGGGAGTCTCCGCAAGACCACAGCAAAGAAAAAAGGGATCCCCCGACGACACAAGCCAATACTGCAGTAGCAAGGTCATCGCGCCTCCATGTTGCAAGCAGAGCACAAAGGACAAGGGCGGCAAAAATTAGATAACCAATACGGGAGGCGGTGCCTCCGTAATAGTGGTTAAACTATTAAGAACAGATACTACACTTGATCTAAGCCAAAAGGCCAGAGTGGTAAGGAATCACAATGTCGAAACCCGCCTTATATAGGTCTGAGGAGCGCGCACGGACCATGTGATTGCGTGTCATGTTTGCATCAGAAGCTGCCGGCCTACCATAAAATTTTCATCGCCGATTCAATTCTTCTTTCAAATCTCTTCGACGACTTATCACTTCCATACAGGCTCTTTTGGAGCAGAAGATTGTACGGGAGATATTGTTCCGTCGTAGATCTACTCACTTCGCTTTCGCTAGCAACACTACGCTTACGGGCTATGATGGATTTCTAGATAGTGGTGAAAGTTACATTCTTTATGCATGTACTCGATTATCTGATCTGCAACGAAGAACTTGAAATATTGTTACCATGACTGAAATTCCCGCTGAGCTTGTGGATGTGATCTTGGAGTATCTGCGCGATGATACTGAAACAATGAGAACATGCAATCTTGTTTCCAAGTACTGGCTCCAGTCGAGTCGCCGCCATTCTTTCCGGGTGATCGTAACAGCGGCAAACCAACGTCAATTCATCCAACTTTGTGCCAACACCAATACCTTCATTCCACATACTTTGCGCAACATCGACTTTGTACTGGAATCCCAGCCAGAGGCATTCTCTCCGAGGCCTCGAATCCTTTCCGGTCCTGCGGGATACAACCTCTGTACGCATAAAGTTCGCAAAGTGGGAACCAAATCTATCCACGTTGTCGAACAAATTTCCTGGTATCACGCATCTTGGCCTAAACAAAACTATCTTCGACTCCCTCTCCCAGGTGCTCGATTTTATCACGTCTTTTCCTCATCTCCAGTCGCTTTCGATTTGTGATACGTCTTGGACGGATCCTCATGAAGATATATGCGTGTCACCTATCAACCTAGACCATTTGATCCTGTGTGACTGCTGTCAGCGGGACATCTTCGACTGGCTGTATTCCCTCGAATCCATCCCGCTAGTACCGCATATCAACCTTGGCTATTCTGTGCGACCCGCAGACACCCAGTCCATCGGCAGGTACCTATCCCACCTTGAGGAGACATTACAGGCGCTCTCCTTTGGGTTCAGTTCATTTGACGCTGGAGGTGACGCAGGTACGGTCCGTATACACATATATATTGAGCTCTTCCTCTGACTCCTGGCCACCAGAGGACTTTTACCTCTCAGTAGACTTGGGTTTGAATACCGCCTTGCGCCATCTAAGGATCGATTACTTCATCAGTAACACAGAGGTATCGCAGGTGACGAGTGCTGGGCCATGGATCGTAAAGATCCTGCACCAACTCAATTCTGCGGCACTGGGAATGGTCGATTTGGGTATAGCCCCTTGGTTGGCAGACGGGTTGGATGTGCAGGATGAACCTATCGACTGGGTGGACTTGGACCGGCTCTTCTCAGGGCGATTGGCAGGTGTACGACTCAGGTTTCTGGTATACGGCCACGCTCGTTTTGAGCAAGTTTGTACAGGGTTGAAAGCGAGGCTAGCGTCGTGTTGTCAGCGAGGTAACCTGTTGATCGAGAGATCCACACCTCCGTTTCCACCACGATAGACCTGCATGTCCGATGAATACCGCTATGTCTTCACCAAACAGACGGATTTAATTGGTGTGTCTCAAAGGACGCGCGAGACTTTCGAAACCTGGCCTGCCGTTCGCTAGTAGAGATATGCAAACTCGTCCAAGGTTGGGAACGAGCTCTAATACTGAGGAACATTCACCGGTGGTTGATATCTTCAATCAAATACCAGGTACTTTAAAGCCGGCAAAGTTTCTCAGAAATCGAGACAAAAGTCTACATGGATGATTTGCCTACAACGATCTGGACGATGTTGAATGTCCGCAGTACGTACCATGGCTACAAATACAATGATCGTTGAATCTTCTATCTATGTCGTAACATCATCAAAAAAGCAAGCATCATTCTCAATCATCATGGATACCCTTAGGTTTCTTGAACGTCGCTACATCCACACCCGGGAGAGGCCACTGCTTCGCGAAAGTCTGCACCTCATCCCTTAACTGCTTCACCTTGGCGTAGCCCTCCTTACCCTCCTCCTGCGTCGTCGCAACGCGTACAAAATCCTTCAGCATCTTTGTTCCGGCCTCCTTCTGCAAGACTAGAGATAGCTGGACGGCGCGGTGCAGAAAGTCTGCGACGACTTTGATATCCGACTCGACCATGTTGCGTGAAGTCAGAGCGGAGGTACCTAGACGGATACCACCGGGGACCTGGGCAGAAGCGTCACCAGAGACAGCGTTTTCTGTGTTGAAAGAATGATGAACATCAAAATTATTAGGAAGAGGAATGAACGTACTGTTAATGGTGATGCCCATGAGATCGCAAACTTTTTCGATCTTGCTACCAGTCAAACCGAGGGGACGAAGGTCCCAGAGAACGAGGTGATTGTCAGTGCCACCGGTCTGAAGTTTGTAGCCATGCTCGGAGAGGGAGGCAGCGAGAGTGCGAGCATTCAGGATAACCTGTTTCGCATAATCCTTGAATGCAGGCTGGGCAACTTGAAGGAGGGCAGTGGCGACAGCAGCGATAGTCTGTAAACAATGAACACAAGCGAAACGTGATAAAAGTGATATGAATTACATTATTGTGGGGACCACCCTGACACGCGGGGAAAACAGCCTCGTTGACGCGTTTCTCGAGGTCGTTGACGTTCTCAAGGTCTTTCCGGAAGAAGATGAGTCCAGCGCGGGGTCCACGGAGCGTCTTGTGACTAAATATACGCGTCAATGTGTGAAGTAAGTCAAGGCGGAGCTGCTCACGTTGTGGTCGTGACTACATCGCAGTAGTCAAATGGGCTGTTAAGTTCTTGTGCAGCCACAAGACCACTCGTGTGGGCCATATCACACAGGAGCCATGCGCCTTCTTTCTCAGCGGTCTTTTTAAGTTCGGCGTAGTCCCAGTCACGAGGGTACGCAGAGGCACCACAGACGATCATTCTTGGTTTGAAAACCTTGGCTTGGGCAGCAAGAGCGGGGTAATCAATGAGGTTCGTGTCGGGGGTGATGGCATATGGTAATGACTGGAAGTAGATGGAGGAGGCGGTCATTTTCTTCTTCGCAGTCTAGTGATATCGTCAAATAGTAGTCGATTTGGTTATGGAGCCATACGCACGTAGTAACCGTGAGTTAGATGACCACCATCAGGAAGGCCAAGACCCATGAGACGATCATTCGGTTGGATAAGAGCAGTGAAGGCAGCGAAACTAAATGAGACGTAAGAAGAAGATATCGGGAGTCCAAAGCCAACCTACTTGGCGGTCTAGACGTAAAAGAAATTTTAGATACGATCTAGAGAAGGTAAAAAACAGACGCACGCTTCCAGAGTAAGGCTGCACGTTAACACCCCATTTTGCAGAATCAAGGTTGAAAGCTTTGAGCGCACGTTTGCGACAAAGGTTCTCTAGTTCATCGATGTATTCGTTACCACCGTAGTAACGGGCGCCCGGAAGACCCTCTGAGTACTTGTTCGTCAGGATGGAGCCATTGGCTTCCATTACAGACTGGCTGGTAAGGTTCTACATATCTTTTCAGCTTATATGCGCATTTCAAACTATGGGTATAATGTACCTCAGAAGCAATCAGTTCAAGACCAGAGAGCTGTCTCCATGACTCCTTGTCAATGATGTTTTGAACCTCTGGGTCGATTTCCGCCAAAGGGGCATAGAGCACTTTATTCTGCCAAGACTGAATCATGAACTGTTTCATTGACGGACAGATAAAGCGCGTACGAATTCAGGAGTCGATGCTGTCGCCATTTTCCTGGCGCTGAGACAGGTTAAGCGTGAAGAAGGGAGGGGGAAAGGTATCCGGGCTGGTCGTGGTCGAGAAAAGAGTAGGCGAATCATGGCAAAACTATTGCGAGCACGAAAATTGTAGGAAAGCCGGAAATTGCCGATCCGCCGCGGCTGTCTCAATTCGAGGAGCAAAACGAAGTACTGGTCGTACTGAGGTCGGTCGGTCTAGCTTTTGAGAAGACGGGCAACGCTCAAGGTGGAAAGGACGCGATAAGCGGTGGTGAACATTTCTCCGGGCGGAGCTCCGCCGTTCCATGACTTTTCCGGCGAATGTTACCATATACTGCGTTGAAGAACTTCGAGCTCTCAGGCAACGACGCATTCAGGAAGAGAGGAGGTGAGCCCGGGAGGTACACTAGCAAAGTTTTTTTGAGTTTGTGGCTTTGTTTTGACAAATTTACCGGCCACTTGAATGCGAATTTTACACAGTTTCTTTTTCCGTGACTGTCATGTCCATTCAGTTGCTACCACAAGAACTCATCGACGAAATCATCAATTATCTCGAAGACGAATGGAATCTATCTCTACTGATCAGTTGCAGTTCCTTTTGCCGATCCTTTAGGGCGCGTAGCCGACCTCTTGTTCAAGACGATCTTTCTGTATAGCACAGAATCGTATAACGAGTCGACGTTCGAGACCTCTTTGCTTACATTTGTCTTAACCCTAGTTTGTTATTTGGTTAGTTATTTGATTTACGAGCCCATATATATAGTAGTTTACTTTTATTTATGGGCTCAGGCTTTCGCAATATACAGCCACTACAACTGTCTTCGTTGCGCGAGTTTCTCGTGTGAGCAGTGACTCTTCGCCACCCTCACATATTTTTGACAGCCCCATTGGCTGAAAGCTTGCTTTACTTTTAAACACTCTCATCTGCGCTTTTTCTATAAACTCTAAACAACTTTCGTCGACTTCTGGAACCCCACGGTCTGATCAACCTAGGACAATCCGACCTCGACGAACTTCAAAACCAACAAAATACCTTTGCTATCTACTCCAGGATGTCTCGTTATCCTTTGCGTAGTCGGCAAACCACCTCTGTCGCCCCAGCGACTCCTGGGATGGACAGTTCCCTCTCGGAAATGTCTGGTGAGTCCCTCTCCTTGGACTCAAAAGCTAATTCCTCTGTAGATAATGGTGCTGTGAGCGCCTTGGGAAGTAGAACCCCACCGGCTGCGAGCCGTGAACCAGCTGCTGAATCGTCAGAGCTGCGAGAATCCAATTCCTCCTGTGCGACGGCTGAGGCTGGAAATTTTTCACTCCCTTCGGAAGAACCGGAGGGTGTAGGAACCCAAGGAACTCCGGAAAGGGAAACCTCGGAGGATAAACTATCTTACGAGAATGTACTAGATAGTCAAATTGAAGATGATTCTGATACATCTGATACCAGTAGTACATCTAGAACTTCCACGAGCCTGTCAGATAGTCCCAAAACTAGGACAGCTGTGCGACCCTCAATGCTGCATCGTACTAAAAGTTTGGATGACCTGGAAATACATACTGTTCACTTTGCAAATAAGGAGGACAAGAGGGAAAAGCTCACCAAGGAGCAAGTCAGAACTGTCCAAGCTGCGGAACAGAGTCTGACCATGGAACAATGGAAAATCCTGCTGAAACGCTGTAACAGTTTGACAAAAGAGAAGGGGTGAGAGCGCCCACATTCCCCTAGCCCGACCCCCAGACCAAGCTCTGCAATTTCAAAAGGAAAATTTGTTGACTGTAACCTGGAAATAGATGACAGAGAACTGGACCCTGAAGCCCAGAGGGAAGCCCTGGAAATGTGGAATCAAGTTCGTGATATCAATGAGGAAGCAGAAGCTTACCCATCTGATTCTGAGCATGAATTCCAGGCTGTGAAGAAGAAACACCAAAAATCCAAAGGAAAGGAGGATGCAGATGTGGAATCTAAGTCTAAACAGCAGAAATGCAATAGGTTTGAAGTACTAGAAGTGGAAGAAACCTCAGATGATGATAACTCTGATGAGGCAGAATCTACTGTCAAACCTTGTTCTCACCACAAGAGTAAGAAGCCATCCTCCCAGAAGGAAAAGAAAATCCAGCATGTTGCTGAGGAGTCAGACTGACGAATAAAGAGCATCGTCAGGGCACACTCCCAAGGAGCCTCATCTAGCCATCATGGTAGCAGACAGGGATCCATTAGACCAGTGGATTAGCTCCCCCATGACAGCTTCCTTGCTGATATCCTGGAGCCACAAAGGAAGAAGAAGTTGAGCCAGAAACTTTCCCCAGAACAGAAAAAGAAGGAAAACCAGAAGAAGGTAGAGCAAGTCGCCATGAAAAGCATTGAGCTAGTAAAGACTCTTCAAATTCTGATGGAGGATCTGAGATGTCAGGTAGTGATTCTGATTCAGATTACTCACCCTCATCTCCCTCCAGCAGCGATTCTTCAAACTCAGATTCTGGCCCATCCTCAGATGAGTCTTCAATGGCATCAGATACTGAGTCTGAGAGATCGGCTTCAAGCTCTAGTACAGAATCCTCCAGTTCAAATGGTAGTCGAGGTCATTGACATCACCATGGGCATCAATCATGATGCCGATGAGGGCATCGACACTGTCAAAAGACCCCCAAGCATCTGATCTGACTGATCCCTCCCACTCCATATGATGGGACAGCAGATGGCAAGAAGTTCCATTGCTTTACCATGGAGTTAATGCAGTTCTGTAAAGAAGGACATGTACCCAAGAAAGAGCAGGTGTTCTTGGCTTCCCATTACTTGAAAGGGAAAGCCTTGTCTTTCTTCATCCAGAAGGTATCCAAGGACCATGCAAAATGGAAGTTGGTTGAATTCCTCAGAGGCATTTTCAACTTCTGTTTTCCTATGAATTACTGTAGTCAGCAGCGAGACAAAATAAAGAAGTGCTATCAGAATGACCACACTGTTTCTGACTATGTGTACAAGCTGGAAACCTTGTTCAACCTAGTAGGAGTCACGAGCAAACGAGAATGGGTTATCAAGCTCTGAGATGGTTTCTGAAAGGAAATGCAACATGAATTGCACCATGCTAAACTGAACAAAGAAGTAAATAGCTGGTGCCATATTGTGGAAGAGGCTGAGTACATTGAAATAGCAGACTTGGAACCTACAACACAGCAGCCCAAGGATAAGAGGACTTCAGGGAATGGAGGGAATGGGAATCCTCACAGCAATAATGGCCATGGAAATCCGAGCAAAAAGGCAAAGTCTGGGAACAGGGGACACAAACCCTATGCCCATGAGAAGAATGGACCCTGAAAGGGAGATTATTCTGCTCAAGGATTCACGCCTGGACCATCACAGTCATCATCATCTCATCTCATTCCAAGGGAAATCAACCTTTGAATGGAGGGTGATTTGGACCTGGTAAATCATCAGGACATTCATCAATGGGAAATCCTTTATCCAAGTCCAAGAAAGCTGAATTGGTGGCATCAAATAAATGTTTCAACTGTGAGGAAGAAGGACACATAGCCCAAAACTGCCCTCATAACAATACTGTAAAATCTCAAGGGAAATCTGGTCCACCTGGATTCTCTTCCCATGGAATGCAATATGATCTAAGGGAGGATGATCAGCTGTGAGATCTGGCAGAGACAATGGAAATGGCAGACCATCTATCTTTTGGAATGATGTTCTGGGCTGGTGATGAGGATGAGCCTACCAACTTGGACTGCCCTGACCTTGAAGTGGTATCAGAATCAGAGGAATCCACTCAAGGAAACACCAATGATGAGAGCAACTGGGAAATCCAAGCAGTCGCTGAACTCTGCCAAACAATTCAAGAGGAATCGGAGCTGAACTACTCAGGGGATGGCACCCTAGAGGAGGAACTTCATACACTTGGGCAGATTGAGATTCCTTTCAATGATATTGACCTCATAAAACAGGATGTAGGACATGATTAGAATGAGGAGGATGCATGCACAGTCGATCACAATGGTGATCCGAAGTACTGTTGGATGGATGATGTGACTGAGGTCTTTGGTTACCCCAGCACTGAGTACTCTGACTTCGTACTGTGCCATCAGGTCAAGGATGGTTGGACTCCTTTGAGTATTGGAGACCTGTATCAATACTCAGCAGTTATGTGTCTTAATCAGGATGCACCTTATCCAGGGGATGAACTTAGATGGGGAGTGATGAGCTCCCATCATTTTGCAGTGTTCAGATTGGATGAGGATACCTTCACAATAATTGATTCAGACTCTGACCAGGAGGAGCTGACAATTCCTGTGTCACTATTGAAGAACCCAAGGTTCTGGATCAGCTCATGGTATGCCAAACAATGAGCAACTGCCCTGGCATTGCCCCATAACTCAGCCAAAAGGCATAGGGCTTCACATGAAATGGGAGACACTGTGTGTACTGGATTACACTTCATTATTAGCCATGGAACATCCCTGTACCCAGACTTGAGTGAATTGGGATTCCAAGAGAAGCTACATCCTTACAATCATTTCAAAGTCTTCAGGAATGTATGTCTTGGGGAAGAAATGCCAATGATCATGGTAGTAGACCATGCTAGCCTCATGATGCTTAAGGTTGATGCAAAACAGCTAGAGAATCCATACTTTAATGCTATTGGATGGCTAGCCAAACAGCTGAAGACTTACACCACACTGTTGTATGCAAAGACACTTCAGCAAAAGCTCAAACTCAACAAAATGAGGAGATGTGAGCTGTGGGAATCAAGGTCAAAACAATGGAGGCAGCATCACATGGGTAACATACTTGTGGCAGCCCTCAAGAACCAACTTGATGGAAACCAACCTTACCCTGGTGACTCCATGGACCCTGAAATGGGCATGAGATTCACTGTATGGGAAGATAAGTTGAAGAATCAATTCAGTTGGATTGATCATGAGTGGGGGTTGGGTGGGGAGGTTCTGATGGACTGGGTCATAGACCCTCAGTTCAGTGTCGCCGAATTCTGGTCACATCAGCTGGCAGCCTTCAGTAACATGGCAGCATTCCGAGACATGGACTACCCAGTTATGGGACACCCTTCAGCTATGGCAGCAAGGAAGATACTAACAAAACATGCACCGTTTATTACTGGTAACAAGGAACTGGATGAGGATATACAATATATAGTATATCCCAGCTCTGATGGCCAGGAAAAGGAGTATATCATTGAAGATGTGCAGCATGAGTTCAAAACAGCTGTCGCAGTTAGAAGCTTGATGAACCCAAACTTCGACTTACCATGTTGGTACCAGACAAGATTAATGCAAGCACATGATGCATTACTTTGATGGCTGCAAGGACCTGTTGAGTATGAGTTCCTACCAAGATTTATGAATGGGTTTTCACCAGCATCAGGATTTGAACAGGTACTAGATTCCTCAGCAGTGGACAGCTATCTCCACCTAATGGATGGTAACCTCCATTGGGAAGAAAGAGATGGCCATGCACATATCATTAGCATAGCTGGAATACAGATTGAACCAAAAACTTACCCAGCAATTCAGCGAAATGCTGCAGTGGTCAAGGATGTTGGTCGAGTCGTACCTTGGCCCCTGGTAATTGTCATTAACATCAATGGGAGACCTTGCAGAGCCTTGGTTGACATGGGATCACTAGGTGATTTCATGTCAACACAACTTGTGGATCAATTGAAGGTATTCAAAACTTACCTCCCATCCCCAATTCCACTACATCTAGCAGTGCAAGGCTCCAGATCAAAAATCCTATGTGGAACAAAGGTTCAGTTCAAATACCAAGAAATTAGAACTGAACATTACTTCAACATCGCTAACCTATCTGGATACAACATTGTCCTCAGTACTCCATGGCTGTACCAGCACAATGTTCGAGTTGGCTTCAATCCATCCTCTATCGAAATTGGAAGCAGATCAGCACTACCACTGGAAGGTGATAATATTAGTCAGCTCTGGTCACAGGCAATGATGGTGAGTGATAATGCACTGGAAGAACTCCACACAGAGCTTCTTGAGTATGCTACCCCCATTTGTAAGACTGCATCAGAGATGCCCTTGCCACCCCTTTGAGCCATAAATCATTTGATACCATTGATTGATGAGAACAAGATATATCCATGGAGGCTGTCAAGATGTCTGGAGGCCTTCCATGCACAATGGGATCAAAAGAGGCGGGATTACTTGGAATCTGGTAGGTGGAAATTAACCACTGCAGGAAACACAGTTCCAATGTTGCTGATTCCTAAAGTAGGGAAGCAGAAACATCTACTTTGGACCATCATAGACCTTTGGGCTCACAATGCCAACACTTGGAAGGTATCCGCTCCTCTCCCCAGCATCAATGGTATCTTGTGTCAAGTAGCGAAGGCAAAATTCCAAAGCATCATTGATGGTAAGGATGCCTATGAACAGATTTGAATTATTCCTGAACATGTTAATAGGACAACTGTGACTACACCGGATGGGAATATGGTTAGCTTCATATTACAACAAGGAGATTGTAATGCACCAGCCACATATCAGGCATTAATGAACCATATATTCTCCCCCTACATTGGCATGTTCATGGAAGTTTACCTGGATGATATAATCATTTACTCTGAGTCCCTCAAAGATCATATACAACATGTGAAGTGTATTATTGATGTGCTTAAATGAGAACAATTGTACTTGGGTCAGTTGAAGCTGAACTTCCTGCCTAAAATAATGAAGGTCCTGGGCTGAATAATAGATGATGCTAGTATTCGCATGGATCCAGACAAGGTTGATTCCGTCACTAGCTGGAAAACACCGACTTCAAAAGGTCTATTGTCAGGATTTTTAGGGAGTGTGGGCTATTTGGCAGACGACTTACCCCAAATTCGAGGCCCTATGGGCATTCTGCACACACTGACGGGTGCTACAGTTCCCTTCTACTGGTCATACACTGAACAGAGGGTGTTTGATGAGATTAAGATTATAGTGGAAGACCATAGGAATAAGAGTCGAGTCCCAATTAACTATAGTGTTGGCCACAAACCAGTTTGGATGGTGATGGATGCATGTTCTGCTAGTGTAGCGGGTTATGTGGGACAAGGTGACAAATGGGCTACAGCAAAGCCAGCGGTGTTCTATTCAGCAAAGCTCAGTTCAGCGCAACAAAATTATGCAGTACATGAACTGGAAATGCTTGCTGGACTGGAGATGATGCTCAGACACCAGGGTATACTGCAGGGCATTGAGTTCACATGGGTTACAGATCATAAAGGTCTCATTCACCTCATGAAGCAAAAGGACCTAACTGGCAGACAAGCAAGGTGGTTAGAAAAGATAAGCGCCTTCAACTTTGATATAGTATACATACCTAGTGAGACTAATGTCCTCTCAGATGCACTCTCTTGTTTATACTCAAACAATGCCCCTGGTACTGTTCGCTTGCAATCAGAGTATATAGCTCATGATGACAACATTGAGCATGAATACTTGGGCTCCCACAATATCACTATGCCGCTCCTGACAGGTTTGGAGGCTGCAGCCAAGTCCACTAGAAGCAGATGGCTGCCAGCTCACTCCAATGCAGACACGGGTTGCCCAGAAACATCATCAGAATTTGCCAAGCAAATGAAAGATTGTGTACATGTCCTGGGACCAAGATGTGCACAGGAGGGTGGGAAAGTGGAGGCAAATTCTGACTACAGCAGTCAAGATGCAATGAATTTGGGTCACAGCACAGTGTGATCCAATAATCCAAGCACTGGAAAGTTGAATCCAAGGAAGCATGGTGAACCAGGAAAAGAAAAGCTCACCATACAAATTCCAGCCAAGAAGGGAATCCCAGCAGACAACCAAGCTCAAGAACAGCAGAGTGAGAGCAGTCAATGTGGCAATCATGAAGCAAGTGATACCAACAGCATCACTGATTTCCCAGGCGGATTAGGCACTGGAACCACTGAGTCAGCAGAAAGTGGACTTGAGCAAGCAACACTACTTAATGTGATACCTTCACAAGGTGGCATTCACTTCGAACAAGCAATACAAAATCGATATGAGCATGATACATTGTTCAGAAAAGTGGTGCAGAACCCGCAACACTTCAAGAACTTTGAATGGGATGCAGACAAAGGGCTGCTTTACCTCAAGAAGGATACTACTAAGCTGCTATGTATTCCTTGAGTACTTGTTAATGGTAGAACGGCACAGGAAATTGTTGTTTCTGAAGCTCACTCTATTCTGGCACACCTAGGAGCATCCAAAACACTGGAATATCTCTGCCAAAACGTATGGTGGAAGGACATGGTAGCTGACATCAAATCCTTCTGTGAATCATGCAACACCTGCAAGACCAGCAAACCCAACAACCAAAGGCCATATGGCTTGCTGCACCCCCTAAGGGAACCATTGTACCCTTGGGAAACAATAGGTATTGATTTCATAGGACCTCTCCTGGAATCCAAGAATCAGGACAGGACATTTGATTCAATCACTGTAGTAATCGACCTGTTCACATCAATGGTACATCTGATACCATGCAGAACAACATATTCAGCCCAGCAAGTGGCCGAACTCATGTTCGAACATGTATACGAACTCCATGGTATGCTGAGGTGCATTATTAGTGACTGAGACTCACTATTTACCAGCATATTCTGGAAACAGTTGCATGAACTTACAGGGACCCAACTCAATATGTCAAGCACATATCACCCACAAAGTGACAGAGCAACTGAATGAGCCAACCAAACAATGACCCAGATGCTATGGCAGTGTATCAACCCTATGCAAAAGGATTGGGTGATGAAACTTCCAGCTGTTGAATTTGCTATGAACTGCACAAGGTCGGAAACCACTGGTTATGCACCGTTTATGTTACATACAGGATGGATGCCCTGCTCTATGATTTGGAATTCAAACATGCACAATGGATACCCATCCGTGCAAGTCTTTGCCTGACTGAGACAACTGGCCATTATGGCTGCACACAATGCAATCCTGGAAGCAAGGGTGAAACAAACTCGTCTTGCCAATCACAAATGATGAGCTGAGCCCTCCAAGGAAGGAGACTTGGTTTATGTATTGATGCAGAACTTGAAATTTGAAAAGGGAATAGCTCAGAAATTGATACCCAAATTTATCGGTCCTTACAAAGTCTTAAGGGACTTTGGAAATCACTCCTTCCACATCAAATTGCCATCAAGCTTCATCCAAAGGGGTGTGCACCCTGTTTTCCACTCCTCCTTGCTTCAAGTACACATCACTAGTGATGACCATCATTTTCCTGGCTGACTTGAGACACAATTGCAAGAGACTCCAGAAGCAGAGGCCCAGTGGAAGATTGAACATATCTTGTCTCATCATGGTGCCAAAGAACAGGCCATCTTCAAGGTGAAATGGATGATGGGCAATGTGACATGGTTACTGTATGACCAGATAATTAGCCTCGGGTGCCTGAAGGAATACCTTGAGCTGCTGGGGGTGGAAACTATCACACAGCTGCCAAGCGGCTCAGCAGTTGTTCCACTTGGCATCAAGCATGAGGGTGTGTCTATAAGTCTCATTTCATTTGAATTTGAGCAGGACACTGAGCTGGTATATAATCTGGAGCTCACCCCACCTTTCCCTATCACCCAGAGCTCAACATCACCCAGCTCACCCTTTCCCAACCATCCTCCATCCCCTCGCCACACCAGCATCATGCCTCCCCAGCATAATGGCAAAACTTCACAATGTCTTCACACTCCCACACACAGTTGCCCCCTTCTCCAGTTGCAGCCTCCTCCTGTCAAGATCTCTAACCAATATGTCTTGCAGAAAGGAATTGGAGAGTTCCATGTACATGAGGTACCTGGGTCAAACTCCCTGGGAGGCCTAATCAGCCATCTCCCTTCTATCCTCATGCTCCAGTATGTCAAACATAACGACTACCTCTGTAGCTTGCACAAGAAAAAGGGCATCACTGCCTGTCATGATTATTGTCATGAACCCATCAGTTATTCCACCGTCATGGCATTGTACAATCTTGGATCTATGAAAACCAAGTTTGTCAAGTGGGTTAACACCAACAGACAGTACAAACTCACCCATCTCGACTCCTCCTCCCCTTCAGCCAAGGAGCTAAGGGGTGATTTTCCCATTCTCTTTGATCCCTCCACTCTCAAAATCCTGGGATATGTCTTGGTCCCCAAACAAGAGTACAACAAGAACCATTTCCTGGGTCATACCATGTTCCTTCGTCAGGAATGTGCCAAAAGCCATGCCATCCAGCACCAATAGGACAAGCAAGCCAAGCTTTTCTTTGAAGATGATGACCTACAGGACTTCCTTGATTCTAGCGGGGATGAGAGATCCTTGCAGTTCATCGGAGGGTCACCCCAGGGCAACAACAAAGTGGACACCAAGGGAGATCCTGACAACAGAGAGGAAGAGGATGGAAATGGTGATGTGGCCATGGGCACCACCTGAGAAAGAAAGATTGGGTCACAGTGACATAATGTGCTATTTCCCGTTTGCTTTATTTCTCATTCTTACCTTTGCTATCACAAAAGAGACAACACTTCTACATATGGCCAATCTTATTGACCAGGAGGGCATATATAATGAGTCGACGTTCAAGACCTCTTTGCTTAAATTTGTCTTAACCCTAGTTTGTTATTTGGTTAGTTATTTGATTTATGAGCCCATATATATAGTAGTTTACTTTTATTTATAGGCTCAGGCTTTCACAATATACAGCCACTACAACTGTCTTCATTGCATGAGTTTCTCATGTGAGCAGTGACTCTTCGCCACCCTCACAAATCGTCTCAGCATTTCCAGGACATCTTAGTTACCTATCCTGACATTGCCTCCTTCACACAGTGCCTAGATATTCTTGATCCCTGTTCTTTGGAAGATGAATATATACCAATGCCCTGGATAGCCCAGGACTCGATTTGCCACTAATACTATCCTCACTCAGCCGCCTTCAAATCATCTTCCTCATCAGTGAACCTGGATATGATGAAGAGAGAAGACAGATCCATTCCTTTGCATTCCATTGTGCCTCTGATGCTTTGTGCAATTTGCTTATCAGTGCCATAGGGTCTCCACATCTGGAGTGTATACAATTGGACGGGATCCTTATCAAATTGTGCCCTATCCTCTTCACTTTCCTTGCTCATTGCAGTCCCTCTGTAAAATCCTGAATCACAAGCTCAAGCTGCTCATACCTTGCGTCGAGCTTGTGCTAGGCCAAGGTATAAGCAGAGGAAAAGTGGTGCGCTTTGTTTTGCACTAGTTGTACATTGTTGCTCGCTGTGCTTCGTGGCACCAATAGAATTGCTCCAATACCTTGTCTTCTCATCCACCTTTGCAGGCCTTGTATTTTCACAACCCTCCCACCTGCACCCCTGATATTAGATAGTTGTTTGGGTTCATTTGTCTGTTCCTTCATGCATCTTGCTGTTGGCCAGTTGGAAACTTCCTGAACACCTGGGTCTCCCGCTTCCTCAGTTGCAGTGACATTTGGTCACCCTTCCCGACTTTCCCAACTTTTGGAAGTCGTCTCCTTCACAAGTGGAATACTCACCCCCAAACCACCAAGATACCTTGTACCTTGATTCTCTCTTTCTCAGTTTATCCTCAGCTCACTCAGATCTTCCAGCCACATCTTCATGTGGTCTTAGCTTGGCTCGAAATTCTCTCCCTCTGGCATGATGGTCAGACAAAGTCAGTGATGGTGCCTGTTGCCCATGTGACTATGGTCTGCCTGTTTTGACAGCCCCTCATCTCCATTGGCCCCAATTGCTATTTCACTTCTACCTGGGTTTAACACCAATGTTGTCCAGCCATACAGGCTTGCTGGGGGTGAAAGTGAATCAGTTGTTGGCATGCATAGTGCACATCTGGCACACGTGCATTCATCTTGCAAGCAGAATTTGGGCAGAATACAAATGAAGGGTATGTCCAGTGCTGCTAAAAAAGACCAAAAACCCTATAGCCATCAACTTACCTTCCTTTCTGTCACCTATGTTATCATCTTGAGCATTATTGCACTTGATATATGTATATTATTTACAAAGAGCTACCAAGGTAGATTAGTTTGTGCTTATTTACCTGAGCTGTTCCAAGTCCTATGTATATAGGTAATCGGTCTTTATGCAACTTGAGGGGACCATGGGAATGATGCTATCCAGGAGTTGCCAAACACTTGCATGAGAGCAACTGTGGGAAGAAAATTCATTGTTCATCATTATCCTGGGAAAGTCCTGCCATTTTAGCCAGATATTTGGTTTTCATGCTCCTTGGTATCAACTGGTATTTTGGAAAGTATTGTGTGCCCTCCCGCTCACTGCACATTGGAAACAATATTGTACAGTCATTAAAAAATATTTTCATTGGATGTCATTTTTTTCTCTTTACTGATTCAGAATTTTACCATTAAATATGAAAATATGTGTAAAATAACATTAACCTTTCCAATTATGTACACATTTAGGACTTGCCAAAAAAACCCTTGTCCACCAAAGTCCTGCCTTTCAGAGTCCAACCTCTCAAAGTATAGCAAGATGGTGGAACAAACACTCAACTTAGATCAGCTCGACCATCATAGCTGTGTCATCAAACCAGACTTCAATCCCTGGTTGAAAGAGTTTACCAAGGAGCTGGGCAAGGTCTGTGGTTTTTGATGGTGTGGATGTGCCCTAAATGACTTTTGTTTAGATTCATGACGGCTTAGACAAAGAACACCAATCTGTCCTGGATGACCTCAACATGGAACTAGACAAGAAACTCCACCTAGAGAACAGTCAAGTGTATGGATACTGTTTCCATCTAATGAAAAATGTTTGTGGTCACTGTTTCATTGTTTTGCTTCAGCTAATGTGGGACAATAGGATGCTAAGGGCCTCTCAACAAAGAAGTATACCAAACTAGGAACTAACACAATGGCATCTACTTTACTATAAAGACTTTGGAGAGTCTTGCCGAAGATTTCAAGGACATTTCAGACAAGTACACCCAGACTCAGAGTGGTTTGGTCAAAGAAGTTGTTAACATAGCATGTGAGTTCATGTATTTTGCTTCTCCCCTCAACCTCTTATACTCTTGGATGTAGCCATGTCCACCCCAGTTCTGGAGTCATTGGACAATATCATTGTGCATCTTGATGTAATTCTCAGGTGGGTCCATTGATATGATAGTTGGACACAGACAGCTCATTCATCTCAAAGCTTTGCCCATGTGTCTGTTAATGTTCCTGAACCCTATGTCAAGCTGACGGTCTTTGAAATGGGCATGTCAAACCTTTCCTTCTCTTGCCACCCAGAGCTTATTGGATACCCCATAGGTGATGAAAGTCTGGTCCTCAAGGATGCTTGGCATCCCTGTCTTGAAGTTCAAGATGGCATTCATTTTATTGCCACAGCCTATGTTACAGTTTGTGAGTAGCCTTCCATCTTCATTTGCATGTGGATAACAAGTGTTCCTAGTGATGTTTCTCATTGCTCTGATATCAATTCCCAGCCCTGGAGATGGGATGTTTGCGATCTTGATCCCCATGTCCTTGGCTCCACTTGTCACTACCGTTGTTTGGGTGGAGAAGAAGGCAAAGAGACTTGGTTTAGTGCTGGAGGTAAGTCAATGTATGTATGCTTAACAAGGTCTGACATGAGAAGGCAGAACCTGGCCATTGGCAGTGGTATTACAGAAGCCAATGTTGCTCTTGTCTCATCTTGCCCCTCCTCATTGCCGCCTTTGTGGCATATTTTCATGTTATCAGGCCATGGAACATCACATTGAAGATATCTCACTCTTTCATTATTGTCAGGGTTTCCATTTTCTGACAACAAGGTCTCCCTTTTTTATTGCCTGCAGCAGCCATTGATGCGACTGTGAACACATACTGCTCTCCACCCAGCATACCCATACTTATTCCACATACCCCATGACCATGTCCTGCCCATGATCCTCGACCGTCTCCTTGTTCATCACCAGCATCACCACCTGGGCATCCACAGTCTACCCCAGGTCACCTGCTGAAGAGGCTGGCTGTGGGCACTTGTGGAATAGTGCTTGGAACAGTGTGCTACACACACTAAACCTCACACACACTTACACAACTACTCAATCTATACAATCACCCTTGTAAGTATGTGGGGGGATGAGATTATATCACCTTGTGACTACTAGTACTTTAGAACTAGTAGAGCACCTTATTATCTCAACACTATGCAGCATTTACTTGTTTCAGACTGATCCTAAGGCTAGGGACTTTTTACAAGAAGGTACACTTCAAGGCACAACCTTCCAGGCTAAGTATAATATTCAACTACACTAGGACACTTGTCCTACAACACAATCGGACACACTGCAGGTTGCAACAACACTGAGCTCGCTCTTTTAACCACTCTCCAAGTACTAACTTAGTGTTAGGCCTGAGCGCCATGAGGTCCAAACAGGTATAAACTCAGGGCTGTCTCATGTTTGGATAATCACCCAGGGAGTTACCACAGTGTTTAGATGTGGGCTGGATCCTTGTAATTAGGCTCTCAGCAAGCGAGTCAATGAGGATAGTTTTGGTATGAATAAACTTTAGCTCAAAGCTGGGGAATACTACAGTGAGAGCTACTACTTATATACAAAAATAATAGAACCAAATGGTGATTCTGAATGACAATAGAAGTCCATTAGTAAGTGGAGTCCAGGACAAATGAGTAAGCAGGATTGCATAATATGGGAAGAAAAGGGAAAAAGTGAATAAATCATAACATTACCCTCTCATTAAGGCAGTCATCCCAACTGCCATTATGCCAAGTCGGGATTGGGTGGTTCCTCCAATAGTGGTAGGTGATATTTTTCCCAGTATGGTTCTAGAAGGTAACTCCATTTCTTTTCATCCGGGTTTTTGATCCAAAATTTCTTCCCATGGGTGCACTGAACTTGGTATAATACGGTTCCGTCCTTCTGGTAATGGTCATCTAGAATTGATATGATGGCCTTTTGTTTCTTGGTGATGACAGTGCATACTACCATTGTGCACTTTGTTCTCTCAATCTCCTTTTCATAGTCCTTGATTGCATCTTGGGCATGCTCCATATCTTCAGTTGTCACCTATGAGTTGTGTTCCCTCATCTATCCTTTCCATTTGACAAAGTAGTCGGTGGTTAGGCATGATCTTTGTCCCTTTTTGGCACATACATGTTGTGTTTGTGCATCCAATACCTCTTTGACTTTGTATTCCTCCTCATCTTCAATGAGATCAGGTAGTGGTGGAGGCAGTTGTTCTTGGTTGGGAAAGGCTGGTGGCATATAGGGTGTCAGGAGTTTTTCATTGAACCGAGGGTGAATCTTCCAATGGGCTGGTAGCTTGAGTTTGTAGGTGGACGTGCCAGTCTTTTTGAGGATCAGGAATGGTCTGACTCTCTTGTCGTCTAATGACTTCCAAGGATGAGGGAGTCAGAGGTTGGTTGTATCTAGCCAAACTCGGTCTCCTACTTTGTAGTCCCTCACTGCTTGCCTGCATCTGTCATATTGTGCCTTCATTTTTCCTGCTGTGTCATTGAGTGCTGGCTTTGCCTTTTTATGTATTTCAAGAAGGGTGGTGGCGAAGTCTTTAGCAGCAGGGTTAGAGAATGCGGTCATTTATACTGAGTCGGGAAGTGTTCGGGGGTGTAGTCTGTAATTAGTGAAGAATGGACTTTGACCTGTGGTGGAATGGATTCAGTTATTATGGGTGAATGCTGCCAGTGCTAGCCACTTGCTCCAGTCCTTTTGATGGTAGTCAATGAAAATCCTTAGGTACTTTTTTATCTCCTGGTTTTCTTGTTCAGTTTGTCTGTCAGTTTGAGGATGGTATGTGGTCAAGGCATTAGGAGTGATTGAGAGGAGATGGTATAGCTCTGCCATGAATTTGGAGATGAATTGTGGGCTGCGGTCGGAGATCATGACCTGAGGCATTCCATGTTTGGCATAGACCTGATCGCAGAGAATCTTGGCCCATCATTCAGATGACAGGGTAATGTCACATGTGATGGGGATGATTTCCTTTGAGAATCGGTCTACAATTATGAGTATTGCATCATAGCCATTCGACTCTTTGAGACCAGTGATCGTATCTACTGAGATATGGGTCCACAGTGTTGAGGGAACCTTATTGGGATGTAGAGGGTTTGCCTTTGCTTGTGTGTTACTCTTCACCCTTTGGCAGACCTCGCAGCCCTTCATATATTTCTCAATGGTTTGTCAGTCTTTGGGCCACCAAAAGTCTCACTTGACCAGTTCCCATGTTTTGGTGATGCCTGGGTGACCTGCTGTCAGGTGATCATGATATTGGGCAATGATCTCCCCTTGCAGGTTATTATCTTGTGGCACATAGACTTGCCCATCATAATAGAGGAGCCCTCCTTTCTCAGTGATGCCTCATTCATGGTTGAGGGAGTCAGCAATTCCCTGATCCCACTTTGCTTTGTTACAGGTGCTTTCCTTGATCCATTGGTGGGTCTCTGTCATTGTCAGCATTATCATGGCTTGGAAATGTTCAGGCTACAGTACAACTATGTTGTTGTTATCCTTTTTGCCTTGGTCATGATCATCCTGATGACTGAGCAGGTCAGCCTTCTGGTTTGCCATACCAGATTTATGATGAAGAGTGAAATGGTATTCTGCCAACTCTGTTACCCATTGAGCTTGTCATCAATTGAGTTTTTGTGGCTTGCAGAAATATTGGAGGTTCTGATGATCAGTCCAGATCTCGAAATCTTTACTGGTGCCCATGAGGTAGTGTCTCCATTCCACCAATGTGAGCATGATCGCTAGGAGCTCCTTATTGTAAATTTCATAGTTGCATTCTGTGGTGGTGAGGGATTTTGAGAGGAAGGCTACCGGTCTCCACTTCCCATCCTGTTCCTGACTCAGGATGGCCCTGATTGCTCCTTCACTAGAATCAGCTTCTATGCAGAATTTTCCCTTCTCTTGTGGTAGCATGAGCATGATGTCCTTTGCCATTTGATCCTTGAGGCGTTGGAACACTTGGTTCTGGGCAGCTTCCCAGATCCAGGGGGCATTACCTGTCAGTTGAGTGAAGGTGCAGACAATTTTTGAGTAATCTTTGATGAACTTCTGGTAGAAGTTGGTGAAGCCGAGGAAGGATTGGAGTTCCTTCTTCTTTGTTGGAGTGGGCCATTCTGTAATCCCCTTTACCTTGACTGGGTCCATGCATACTGCCCCTTCACTGATAATCACCCCTAGATATTCTGTTTCTAGGACTTCAAACTTGCACTTCTCTGCCTTGAGGAATAATTTATTCTCCCTCAGGCATCGCAGTACTCAGCAGACGAGGCAATGATGTTCTCCCAGGTCCTTGGAGAAAATGAGGATGTTGTCAAAGTAAATTGTGACCTTGCCTTCACTGATGAGGTCAGGGAAGATATTGTTCATCATCCATTGGAAGATGGCAGGGGAGTTGGTTAGTCCAAAGAACATGATGGTGGGTTCAAAGAGTCTTCAGTTAGTTCTGAAGGCAGCCTTAGCTTCATCCCCTTCCTTGATCCAGATGTTATTATACCCCCATCAGACATTGAGTTTGGTGAAGTACCTAGCTTCATGTAGTTTGTCCATGAGCTCAGAAATGAGGGAGAGCGGATACTGATTTTTTATGGTCATTTTGTTAAGTTTGCGATAATCCTGGATGGGGCGAAGAGAGCCATCCTTCTTCTTGACAAAGAAAAAAAGGGGATGCAAAAGGGGATTTGGATGGGTGGATCCTTCCACTAGTGAGGTTCTCCTCCAGAAACTTGTCCAGTTCCTCTTGTTCATTTCAGTTGAGGGGGTATACCTTACAGTCAAGGGTGCTTTGGGCATTGGGGATTAACTTGATCACATGGTCCCAGGGTTTGCGCTCTGGTAGTTCATCAAAATTTTCTTTTGAGAACAGGTCATGGAACTCATGGTACCATGAGGGAACCAGTTCTTTGAAGGGTCATTTGGGTTTTCCTTCGGCAGCCTTTGTGGCTAAGTCATTAGCATGATGAAGTGTATGGATTTCCAAGGCTTCCTGGATATTAACAGCTAGGATGGTTTCTCCCTCCTCCAATTCTTTGTCCCAGTGGTCCTCTGGGTTGGCATTGGGTAAGGGGAAGGGATTTTTCTTGCACTGGCAGCATCCAAACAATATACATCCGGTTACCCAGTTAATGATGGGGTTGTGTCATTTGAGCCAATTGTGTCCTAGAAATAGGTCCCCTTTACCGAGTTCTGTCACTGCTAGGTCAATTCATTCTGCATGATCCCGAAGGGTCAAGCGTATCTCCACAAACTCTGTGATCTCTCCCACCTGATTTTGGGTGCCATCCATGTTGTACACAGGGATTGGAGAGGGGGCTGGGTAGGTCTGGAGACCATTTTGTTCTACATACTTCCAGCTAATGGAGCTCCTGGTACAGCCACTATCAACAAGGGCATGGGCTTTTAGGGTTTTCCAATCTGCTAGGGTTTCTAGTTGGGCATCCACTAGTAGTTCCCTGGCACCTTCTGTCTGAATATGTTGGAGGTAGCATATTGGTTCTTGTAGCTCATATAGCTGTTCCCTGGCCGACTCCCTGCCAAGGCATAGGCATTGCACCATTTCTTGGTCTACCTCCCCAACTTGTTCCTTGTGTATCCAGAGATAGAGGGCTGCCAATGCTTCAGAATCAGTGCACACTTCCTGAATAGCCCAAAGGGTCCAGTTGGGACCAAAGGGCTTAAACCAGTGAGCCTTTGGGGGTGGAGCATGTACCAAAGAACTTCCTGGCATGGGCAGTCATGTCTCTTTCTCTATGCGAGAGAGATGGTAGGAGGTGTCTTTGTCTTTGTCAGGGACTTCTTCTAGGGTGACTCATGGCAATCAGGGCATCTCTTGCCCTGTTCAGCCCTCTTGATCCTTGTGGGCGGTTGAGAGCTTGGTAGATAGGGGTCTTTGCCACTCTTCACCCTTTCACAGGCCCTTCATGGGGTCTCCCTTGGGTTTCTCTTGGGTGAGGCTGCCCTCAACTTTGACCTTTGCTAGGGCCTTGTCGGTAGGAATGGCAGCTCTGGTGTCCTCTGTTGTCAGGGTTCCTGCCTGGGGCACAGCCTGCTTGGTGGCAACAGAGGTGTTGTGTGCCTTGTGCCATAAGGACAGTCTAACACCTCTGGAGGACACCTTCTCCATGGTCAAGTTAGGTGTATCTCCAGGTCTTATGGTTTCATAGCTGGAAAGTGGGGCCTGAGGTTTTGATGGGGGGCAAATGAGGTTTTTATATGGAGGTTCAGACTTCGATGTCAGAGTTTGCTGCAGTTCTTTCAGGGGTTGTGTGCTCGGAGAAGTAGAAGTGGGTATATTCGGATGCTTGTGACATGATGTACATAAAATGTTTTTACAAAAGGACTGGCTAGCCGAGTCCAAGCATGCAATGGATAGATTGATTGTTCTGGCTGAACAAGTGGAATCACTCACTTGTCGGCCTCCCCTTTTACCTCTTCAATCCCTGACATTGAGGGTGTCTTCTCCTCAACCAAATCCTTCTTCTCCGCCTCTGCCTTGACTTGTTTGTTGAGCATAGCTCGCAGCTGGTGTCTTGCCAGAACAGCTGGGGGTCCAGCTCATTGATGAACCTAGAGACTCCTGCAGGCAGAAAACACAACTAAACTGTTGAATAGTTTGTGAAATCTGTTTACAGAATCTGAAGGCAGGTTCTAGCGAGTCTAGTTGGGCACCTCCATGCAATGACTATCCTTCCTAAGGGTATAACAAGAAGTCATTACAGTAAAGGCTAGGGTTTTGACTTGGCAACTTCTATAGTAAAAGAAGTTTGCTAGCTTGTTTCATTATTAGGAAAGTGTAGGTGATGGCTCCAATAAGTAACAAGATGATTAGAACAAGGTTGCAAACTTGTTTGTGTTGTGTTACACTTGTAACAACAGTATTCTATAAGGCAAAGTGCTTAGTGGTGTTGTTCCTTTTACTAGGAATGGTATCTGTAAGTGTTAGTAACTAAAGTGCAATAATCCTACTATGGATTACCCTTTGAAGTGTACTGGTAGTGTATAGAGGTCTGAGAATGCCAACTAAGGGGAACATCTCCCTTATTGGTTTATAGAATGAAGCTAGTAGGTAACAAGTATGACTCAATACTATGCACAAATGTAATCAAGTTTGTTATAAACTTGTTTGTTACACTAGTGTATCTTCTTTAGCAAAGATATGTAGGATTTTGTGGGTTAATGGTGTGGGGGAGCAGTATTCCCAAGCATATTCTATTGTTCTAGTTCACATACATGGTGTTTTTATACTAATTTTCTATTCTAGTATGTAATCTACTATAGTCAGCTGCAGTACTTCGCTTACAGATCCTTGTGAACTTGTTTGTAACACAAGTACTATGCTGTGTACTTGTATTACTGTTTCCCTTCATATTACACTGGTTCCTGGTTAATGAGTCCTAGTGGCAACTGTGCCTTGCTAAACATTATTAGAGTCACAGTCCTATTGCCACAAGGTCATGAACTTGTTTGCTATATGTGGTATTTGTGCATGCATTCTTGTAGTGCCTTGTGTTACAAGTACCTTAGCCATATACTGCATATGCACCAATATGCCATCTGACCATATGAGCATGGTCATGTGCTGGGATGGAACGCTTGCCACATCATATGCATATATCATTGGTATCTAATCTGCTTGGCCAATGCTGATTGCTCACATGTGAACAGAGTTATGTGTCATAGATCGCTAACTTTGCATGTATTGCATGGATTTGGACATTTGGACCAGTGTTGAATGTGCAATCATCAATTCCCTATGATTCCATTCTAGGGAGAAGATTGATAAATTGTTGTATGCTCCCACAAATTCTGAGTGCACAGAGCCACAAGGCTCATCATTTTCTCCACCAACTTTCTCATGGCTCTCGCTAGGCTCTAGCATCAGTTCCAGCTGGAATGAAGAAATGGGGGGGAAAACGATGCTGGGATTGGGAGGAGACTGTGCAGATGTTGATGTCAGGAAAGAATGTGCCAATATTGATGCTGGCATTGTTGATGGTGGCTCCAACGAAGGAATGGAAGAGGAGGTGAGCCCAAGGTTTGATGATGGTGGGAATGATGGAATGGGAGGGGAGCCCATGAGCCTGAGATTGGGAGGAGAGTGTGTCAGTGTTGATGGTGGCTGGAGCAAAGGATCAGGAGGGGGTACAGGGGAATGAGGCATTGAGAGAAGACTGTCCAATTCAGGCATTGCTTCACATTCATTGTTGTTGATAGTGTCTGCCAATGCATTGATATCCACCTGGTTACATGCTCACTGGGCTCGGTGATGAACCTAGAGACTCCTGTGGGCAGAAAACACTACACCTGAATGGCAAGTATAATCCTTCACAGAATCTGAAGGCAGGTTCTTAGCGAGTCTAGTTGGGCACCTCCATGCAGTGACTGTAGGTCCTAAGATCATAGCTTATTCAAGGCTACTGGGTGTTATGCTGCAAATTATAGCTTTGTGAAGCAAGGTCTATGCGCGAAGTACTTCAAGAAGAGAAGTGAATCACAAGCTTGGGTGCTCACTGAGTGGGTATGAGGTATCGGAATCCTGGTCATGGTTCCAGTTGCTAGTTCCTACACAAGAACTATGAGTTATTATATAATTTTGCTTCGCAAAAGTATATTCTGTTGGTGTTAGAAACTAAAGTGCAATAATCCTATCTATGGATTACCCTTTGAAGTCTTCTGGTGAATGGAAAAGAGGTGTGAGAATGCCAATGAAGGTGAACTATTGCCTTCTTGGTTTAAGGACAAAAGCTGAGTGTTAATGAAGCAACAATTCAATATGGCGCACAAGTGTTTTATGGTCCGTGAAGACCGTTTTAAAACACTAGTGTATTGATGTGGATGTTGTAAGGGGTTCTTCTAAGCTTGTTAGCTTTGAAGGTTTAAGGACTATTGTGTGGGGGAGTAATTCCTGAGTGTATTCTGTTGTTCTAGCTAATACACTCTGGTTTTTATACTAATTTTCTTGTCCCAGTTCATAAGCTACTACTGTCAGCCTTGGTAACCACAGTAATTTATTAGTGAGCTTTGCAAATGCTTTGTAACAATATTATCCTGCTATCTACAATCTTACTGAGTGGTGTGGTGTATTAACCGTTCCTTCATTAACAAGTTGTAGCAGCAAGTGGCTCTTTACTCAGCATTATTGGTTGTGCAGTCATTGGGAATGTGACTTCACAAAGCCAAAATGTTTATTGGAATGTGCCCATATGCTTTCAACCATTAGCCATTACGAGTCCCTCACTGCGCACCACCTTCGTGCAGGCATACCATATGATTGTATGGCTGGTAGAATGAATGCCATGGCCAATGATGCAGTAGAGATCATACTTACTGATAGTGACGATGATGCTTAGGGTATTCTGGTAACTTTTGCCTTCATTTTAGATAGGTTAGCTTGCTGTTACATACCATCTAGCCATTGTATATTATTATGCATTAATGACAGCACGTATGTGATCCAATCTATTTCAGCACCTGTTGATACAACAACATCTGATCCTTGTATGCCTGCTTCAAAATATCTATCCCCTCAATTGTACCATAGAGGATGTCCTCCAACCACTGCTCAACTTCCTGCATTCCTTCCCAAATCTGCTGGACCTCTGCAAGATCGTCTCTTACACCAGCAGCATTCAGAATCCTGTCCTCAAGCTTTGTGACATCCTGAATGACTTCCCTGAGCTTCATCAATTCTTGACAAATCTTGTCATCATCTCCTTTAGGCATCACCCAAGTTACAGTTTCCATAAAACTTTGATACAATCTCTCAGCATATGTATGTGGAGAACGATCAACCAGAGCAAGAAACTCATTATTCTTCACTAGAGCTCGATTGATTAGACATTTAGTCAAAGATTTAATACTATTGAGTTGAAGATATGTAAATCAGTTCGGCCCCCAAAGAATGAACATGCATACTTTTGATTTGACTGCAAAATATTTTGATTTGTCAGAGCGGCAGATACCTGGGATGGTTTAGATAGTCTGTTAATAAACCAAGTATGGGTATATGATATGTCATTGATAGGTACATACAGATGCACTACCTGATAATTCCGTTGGTGGCATTTATTGATTTTCTTTTTATGTCTTTAAAAACATTCAGCCAATGTAAAGTATGCTACAGGCACAGCATACCTAGCATAGGATCGAGCACTGCTTTCAGCATGAGCTTGACACTTCTCATCTTGAGAATGATATTTGTGGGGATGGCCCACAGATGCAGGCATTGAGGTTACAGATCAACCCATACATACTGTATTTGAATCAACATTGGGTCAAAATTATGGTTTGTCTGATGAAAATTCTAGGGCACCATATCAGTGAGGGATTCATGTAAATATAAAACATACTAGGGTCTTGAGTCTTTCTGAAAGGTTTTGGAGATGGATACCTGTGAATTGGTGTCAAATAAGCTGTCAACTTTTGGTCAAGCCCTAATGATAATGATGATGACATCATTGACTGACTGGACCATTTGGGCCAGATTGTGTGAGTTGCACTGGTCAGCCTGTACAGTTGCCAGCTTCAGCAGATGGGATCAATTTGTTATTTTTGTTGTCACAGAGCAGATGATGGAACCAACCCAAAACATTGGGTTTATGGCCACAGTAAGCCTAATCTGTCTTCTGTCCAACCAACACTTTGCTGAGCTTTCTTCCTTCCCCTTATCAGACTGGCTTCAGATATGACAAGGAAAAATATCTTGCCCAAAATGCCATTCACTACTATATCCTTGAAAGTGGCAAATTCACAGCATTGAGTGATGTGTGGCCAGAGATGATCTGGCAACAGCACATTCTCTATTGGCCGCCCAATGATCACAGCAACGACAGGTTAATAGCACATCACAAGGTGCATAACAAAGTTTTCATTCATCAAGCTTGTTCTAACTTTCTCTATTCTATAGCATGTACAACATACTCTTCAATGGTTATATGACACCCTGGACCCAGATGCTCATGAAAAACAATTAACTTATGCTTTGGCCCATGAACTGAAGGTTTACCCCTCTGGTCCACTGGAATCTCAACACACAACCTTCCAAGTGCCTGTTACCCATGTATGATGGATCAACATCATCAAACCGCCCACACCCAAAGAGATCACAAAGTCCTTGGCCATCAAGCACCTGTTACCACTTGAATACCGGGTTGCTGCTGGTTATAACCCACTATAGAAATGTCACCTTGACTGGATATAACCCATAGGCAATAACCAGCTGCAATCCCCAAAGTCACCACCTACTATATACAGCCAATCCCTAGCTAAAAGTTTACTAGCACTGCCACATCCAAATTTAAAAAATGATCTATTGGTAATGTAGCTGGTATTAGCTCAGATTCCCGCTGCCCTGCTCATGGTACTGGCCTAAAAAAAATAAGGCATGCGCTATACAGCATCCCGACCCAATTCCCACAATGACCCTGACCTGCAGCGACCCAAAAAAGCTGGATCGACCATGGTCGGTCTGGATTACCTTGTTTTGGGCATGGTAGTAGCCACAAAAATATTGTTCACCAACAGAATTGAACCCTTACCCTAGTAGTCTTAGAATTGGGACACGTTGATGAGCCTTGAGGCTCTGTGTGCTCTGAAATCATGGACACACATAATAATTTATTGATGTTCTCCCATGCACAGCCTTTCAGTAAACCAATCGTTGCAAGGCCAGTGCAGGTCAGATCATAGCAAACCACTCAATGCACATGGCTACGTGAACTGATAATTAAATAAACATATCCAGTTCAAATGGATATCAGCCCAATCCTCCCAGGTGGCTGAGCTATAGGTCTATGACAGTATTACAAGTCTAGACCAATCATGTGATACCAGCCATACAATCATATGGTATGCCTGCACGAAGGTGGTGCGCAGTGAGGGACTCGTAATGGCTAATGGTTGAAAGCATATGGGCACATTCCAATAAACATTTTGGCTTTGTGAAGTCACATTCCCAATGACTGCACAACCAATAATGCTGAGTAAAGAGCCACTTGCTGCTACAACTTGTTAATGAAGGAACGGTTAATACACCACACCACTCAGTAAGATTGTAGATAGCAGGATAATATTGTTACAAAGCATTTGCAAAGCTCACTAATAAATTACTGTGGTTACCAAGGCTGACAGTAGTAGCTTATGAACTGGGACAAGAAAATTAGTATAAAAACCAGAGTGTATTAGCTAGAACAACAGAATACACTCAGGAATTACTCCCCCACACAATAGTCCTTAAACCTTCAAAGCTAACAAGCTTAGAAGAACCCCTTACAACATCCACATCAATACACTAGTGTTTTAAAACGGTCTTCACGGACCATAAAACACTTGTGCGCCATATTGAATTGTTGCTTCATTAACACTCAGCTTTTGTCCTTAAACCAAGAAGGCAATAGTTCACCTTCATTGGCATTCTCACACCTCTTTTCCATTCACCAGAAGACTTCAAAGGGTAATCCATAGATAGGATTATTGCACTTTAGTTTCTAACACCAACAGAATATACTTTTGCGAAGCAAAATTATATAATAACTCATAGTTCTTGTGTAGGAACTAGCAACTGGAACCATGACCAGGATTCCGATACCTCATACCCACTCAGTGAGCACCCAAGCTTGTGATTCACTTCTCTTCTTGAAGTACTTCGCGCATAGACCTTGCTTCACAAAGCTATAATTTGCAGCATAACACCCAGTAGCCTTGAATAAGCTATGATCTTAGGACCTACAGTCACTGCATGGAGGTGCCCAACTAGACTCGCTAAGAACCTGCCTTCAGATTCTGTGAAGGATTATACTTGCCATTCAGGTGTAGTGTTTTCTGCCCACAGGAGTCTCTAGGTTCATCAATGTTACAGACTGAGCCAACAGGCCATAGTAAGATATGATATTAAAGTAGATATATACAATAAACACAATAAATTTGAGAGAAAAAAAAAAGCTCACCATTGGGTGGGGCATCGGGCAGCACACAGGCATCGAGCACCCTTGTGCATGGTGGGGTTCTGGGGCCGAGTACTTTGGTCATTGAATGAGATAGTTGTCCAGCGTTGTGGGGACTGTGGCCTGCGTGTGGGCAGCGAAAATGGATGGGGTGGGCTACAACAGCTGTTGCACAGCGAGGGGGATGATTGGAGGCCAGCGGAGGGTATCATTGGATTCCCCACTATCGAAAACAGGGTGGTGAGATTTGGGGGCAATGGGGAGGCCTATACCACTGGTGGGACGTCAGACAGGGTGGGAATCGGGATGGTGGGCAGGCGGCAGGTGACAGCAGGGTCAGTAGGGAGAACAGAATGCATGGCTGTGTTCCCCCACTCAAAGAGTGGGAGATGCATGGCCGTGGGGTCCGTAGGTGTCTTGGGTGGGGTGGAGGACCTCGATGTTGGGCGGGGAGGGGGGTGTCAGCAGTGGGCACTGTAGTAGGGGTATATGGGTGCTGTTGGGCACATTGTGTCCATTGGTACGTCGTCCATTGATTCTGTAATCATTGTGTTGTCTGTGGTGCTGTAGGAGGCACTACACATCGTATAGGGTAGGCGTCGGGGTGGTGAGTGGGTGTCGGGCCATGGTGGGGTCAGTACGCGAAACAGAAACCATAGCCATGTTCCCCCACTCAAAGAGTGGGAGATGCATGGTCATGGGGTTGTTGGTTGTCCTGGGGAGGGCGGAAAACATCATTGTTGGGTGGGGAGGGGATTGCCAGTGGTGGGTGCAGTATTGGGGACCTATGGGGTTTTTAGGGCATGTTCGGTCCATCGTTGCATTGCCAATCAATGTCCCAAAGGGCTCATCTGTCGGGTTGATTGTTGGACATCGGTGGAGGATGTTGGTGCCGCCCTGATGCACGCACCATCCCCCCTCCTGCCACACCCCTCATTCCTGCCCTTCCCTCAAATTCTATCCTGTTACCTCCCCATACACATCCTCGAGTCCTCTGGTCCCACATCCATCTCTGTGATTGTTGTCGTCGTCTGATATGTCCTTGTCATCCTCGATGGGGACTTGTGCTGACCTTTCCTGTGCAGAAAAATAGGCTAAAAACAATAGTAAGTTAATTTAATGGGATGACATACCTTTATATATCATTTTGATGACTATTCCATGGCATGGAGAGGGTTAGTGGGTGACGAGATGGTGGCTAAAGGCAAGAAAAGAAGTGGCACAGCCACCCAATCACTGATTGGTTGGTCGGTCCACTTCGATTGAGCAACAGAATTCATGCTTGGAATTCATCCACTGCTTGATGCAGGCTATCCAATGTCTTATTGAGTATCGGAATACTTTATTACTTGTATTGATAATGTATTTACACAATTATATATTGTTCCAGGTACATAGGGACCATGTATGAGCAATTTAATGAAACTTTCTCTCTCTTTTGTGTATTTTCATCTATGCTTTACCTCTACACACCGCCATGCTTTCTCAGACAGTTCGAGAGATAACAAATATTCAATATAATACATTATACTACCAAAATGGCCCCTCTGATCCATGCCAATATGCAACTGCATGCATATATGCCATGTACTACTGTTGAGGGCAATTGATGTATGCTACCACTCATTCTTAGTATGACTTTCACTAGACTTTTATCAGACTTTTATTCTATATTGGAATCATCTGCACTGTGTGCTACAAAAATTGAATTGTAAGTTGTTCTATAGTATCTTTACACTTCTGAATATTTTTCTGTACTTAAACCTGTGAAGTTATTCTATACTGAACAATTTTTTCATTGAGACGGATTTGGCCTGAATATCTGTTTGGTCCAGCAAAGTCTGAAAAACATCGAAATTGTCTGTCTCTTGCTAAATCACAGACATTATATACTATTTGACTTGTATATTATGGATACAATCAATATATGTTTATATGACCTAATGGCATACAAAATTCGCTACTTTCAAAGGAAGATTTTCAAAAAATTTCTGGCTACTGGATTGGGAATGATATATTCCCATGATAATTACATCCTGATTCATCTCAATGCATCCAGCTAAAATAGGTATGGTACATGTGGGGAAGGGCTGTAGAAGCAATGATATATTTATTCTGAGTATGTTAATTTTTTTTTTAGCCTAATTGACCAGTGGGAAGACTGTAAATTGTAGGCATTGAAATGAGGTGAAGGCCAATTTGGGCAGTGGCAGTGTTGCTGACATTATGTCACTGAACATTTCTAACCTAGGTAGGACCAATAATGGTGGCTGTCTGAAAACGATGATTTTAGACATTTTTAAGGGTAAAATTGCAAAAATTTCCCCTGCAGGGCATTTCAGCCTATTTTCCAATTTCCCCAAGAAATTTCCCACAGGCATGAATCAGTGGCTGTGCATAGAACCACAAATTTTGCGTTCGAATGCTGGGTTATAACCAGTTCAATACCCCCCCCCATTCTTATGGTTGGGCCTGCATCAAGGCAGCCAAATTTGCAGTCATAGTACTTCTGCACCAGTGGAAGGAACTTGAAGAATGCTGTACAAGATGTCTGGCTTGTGGGCAGTACATTCAGAGGCTCTGCAAGCTTCACTAGAACTCCTAGACCATGTTGCATAGACACGAATCTGATTTACTTTCATTCCAGACAACCCAAGACTGTTTTCATCTGAGTTAGGTAAGGACTTACTGTGACAGGCCATGCCTAATGACTAGCTCATGGTATTTTGCATTTGAATATCCTTGCTAACAGCAGATTACTATATTAGTGCTGCCCATCCACTTGCCCCTGCAGCTCATTACTGTTTGTTTCAGGCCCACAATGGCCATGCTTCACAATCCCAAGCCCAAGGTCAAATTCCATCATGTTGGATGGAACAGCCATTCTATTGAGCTGTATGCCAATACAACTGATATCCCCCCAGCTCACCAGTGCCATCATCACCACTCATGGATGTTTGCAAATGCCTCTACAGCAGGTTTGTCAGTCAAGCATGGCTTTGTGCAGCTTCCGATATCTCCCAAGAAATGAAAAACAACAGTTACTAGTGCTTTTGATGATGTTCCCAAACTCTTACCAGGATCCAATGACATTGAGGATGACATTGGCCTTGCTAGCCATGATATATATCATCTCAATCCCAAAGTGTATGCATTAGCAATAGCTGGTGATGTCAAGGACATAGCAACAGCTCCTCGATGGCATATCTATATGGTGAGATTCACTGCAATATTATGTGCTGAAACATAATATCTCATTGGTCACTAGTATAACCCCCTCACAACATTCAGTTCATGTGTAGATGAATATGTAGTGGAAATCCTGAGGAGGGAAGGCTGTGGGGATGCCATCTCGCAGACTTGCTGCTCTGCACTTGGCTGTGAGGATACCGACTTTCATTTCTGCTGTGTCACCTGCTGAGATGGAAGGCTTTTTTGCCAGATCTGTATTATCTCATTACATGAAGCATGTCTGACACATGTCATTCAGGTAAGCACACCATTATTCCTGGATAGAACTTGGTTCCTAATCTATTTTGCAGTGTTGGAACGGCAAATACTTTGATAAGGTACCCCTTCATGAACTTGGAATGTGGTACCAAGTGGGACATTTGGCTGGAGAAGTATGCCTGCACCCATGGCCAGCATTTGGTAATCATTTTACCATCATTGACACAAATGGAGTCCATGACATTGCTCTGGACTTCTGTAGCTGCATGTGGAAATGACCATTTGCCATGCAACTTCAAGCCTCATGGCTTTTTCCCACTACAGATTCTGAACCATGCACTGCTGTTGTTAGGATTGTGCCAATAGGAGGAAGTGAAGCAAAATGCATGCTGTGGAGTCTGTGGAATGCATGTGGGCTTGGTGAAGCTATTAGCAACATCACCCCTGGGTCAAAGCCCTAAGATGATTATGGACAGAGTCCATGGAGTAAGGCAAGTAGAAAGATTAAGATGAAGTCACACAGAGTCAGAATCTGTGGACTTGTAGAAGAGATTGAGATTAGGCTTGAAGGCCAAGTAGGAGTGAGTGTGAGAGTTATTGGGCTAAACCAAGTTGATATTCAAACTGAGGTATGTACTACTAGTTGTACAGTTTATATACTAGAGCAGAGTCCGAGGGACAGAGGCTAGAATAAGTATGGACATGGCTGGAATAATATAAGTCTGGAATATTCTGTATCCAGAGGAGTCGAGTATTCCATGGACTCCAATATAACACCTACTTGGTACCATTGATGGGTTCTGGTTGTGATAAATGAATATGTGAAATTAGTATGTGAAATAGAGATATGAAATATGGGATAGAAACCAGGAAACAGAATCTGACAGAATCCATTAATGAGTTGGGGTCAGTTGGATGGGTTGAAGGTTAAGTCCATGGAGTCTGCGGCATGCTTGTTACAGCTGTCACCACTGCTGCTTTGGAGCAGTTTCAAATGCTGACTTTTATGGGGAAGATTTTGGCATACGAGTACTATCATTCTCTGGTTTGCTTAATTGACAATACAGGTATCAAAGCTCCCTCTGGAAGATTGGAATCCCCTCTATACATGGATCTAACTAATTGAGTCTTCAGGATAATTTCGACACTTTTATTTGTGTAGTACAGGAGTGGTCCTTTATCTGTCTACTAAAAAGGGCAGGGGTTGGTAATGACTGTGGTGGATGGAAGGTGGCCAAGCCAGGATCTTGTGCCATGGAGTGCCTGGAGTGTCCCTGTCCTAGTATCAATATACCAGAATGTGTTGATCCTGATGGGTATGTCTCTTCACTTGCCCTGGAAACAATGATGAACCTAGACTTCTGTGGCAATGGCACACCAAAAACTCGAAGAGTAATGGTTAATGATGGTGCAGACTGGTTATAAAGGTGCTGTGTTGTGCGAGTTGTTTGGGGCACCTCTGTGCGACCTAATCACTTCCTCTAGACATGAGTTTATACTGCAACTTTTCATTCAAGTGAGTAGCACTCAAGCGATTGAGTACTAAAAGGTTTTGGCTGTAGGCTGGTGATAATCTTGATAACGAGATAGAACAGAAGAGGGTATGACGTGAATACCACAGGTCCAGTGTAAAAGAAGGAGAAACAGCTAGACGAGGTCTCTAGACGAAGGTCCTTTGAAAATAATGGTGATAATGAAGCTATGTGTGCGGTAGATGGTTTATAACTGGTGTAGTGTCAAAATACTGAAGGGGGTGGGGCAATCCTAATAATGCCAGTTAATGATGGCAAGAGTGTGAAAATGAGTTTATGTCCGGTGGGGTGTGGCAATGACGAGTGCTGGTCCTATATGAGACGAAGTATACTGAAGTCGATGTTGAAAGCTGAGTCTACTTGGAGACGATCCTATCCTATGTCAATGTCAATCCTATGCATGCAAACCTATCCTATCCAATCCTATCCAATCCTATGATGGTGTAAACCAGTGTTGAGTCCAATACGATCCTATGTGATGATGTTGATTCCTATAAGTCTACCAGAGACTACCCAAGTGGGCTGTGATGAACGATGTTGAAAGTAAAGCTGAATAAAATTCCTATGGTACAAAGATGAAGACAGTCCAATCCTATAAAACAAAAGAGGCACTGTACAATGTGAGTGTATGGTGTTACATGCTAGATGCGTGTATTTAAACCAATAATGACAGGGTGCAATCAAAGGTGCAACGAGTGACCGAAGATAATGCTAACACTGGTTGATCATGGTGTAGAGCGTGTCTCTCAAAGAGAACAAAGGGGATGCAAAGCTAAAGATGGTGTAAAACCAGTCCATTGCTTATAGCGAGCATATGGGATGCAAACAAATGTTATTGTTCATGTACTGCACTATGCGAGAAATATGGTCATTAGACCGGTGCTAATGAGTGTAGCAAGAGTGTAGCAATGAGAATATAGCCGGTCATGAATGGTATAGCAAGTGCTAGTAGCAAAGTAGTGGATAGATAGGTCTCCTCCTACTTCTATGATTTTCTATGGTTTTTATACTACCAAAGATATTTATTAATAGAGAGACTTAGTAAAGCTGTAAGGCTGCAGCTTGGTAATGATTCAAGTGTCCATATGCATCTCCATAGTCTCTTGTAACAGCTAATCCTTAGCATTACTGAAGACAGATAAATTCATTATATCATGAGTTGTCACAGTGGGGTCATTGGGGTGCTGTTTGAACTGTGGACTGTGAGGGTATGGTGGAATTACTGAGGTGAACAAAAGGAATAACATCTTCTAGTGAGCTGGGCATGGCGATATTATCAATGCCAGTTGTTTGGATGACAAGAACTCAATGATTATTGTAGTAGGACAATTGTCAGTGGGTATGACCTCATATAATGAAAGGATCAACACTGGTCCGTTTCGCCATGATGCGCTGGTGATGCAGTCCTGATGTGTCAGTGATGTGTAGTTCACTTATCACCGGTGGTTGCCTGATCGATCAATATTGTGCCTATTCATGATGGCATATGAGTTAGGTCGCGAAACAAGTTGGGATGGGTATTCTTCATTATAGCCAGCCATTGAAGTGTCAAAGAGGTCCTATAATAGTGCATGCACACTGGTGTTATCATTATAACCAGTGCTAAGTCATTGTCACTTAGAAATGACAAAAATTGCGAATTCTGAGCATACAGAGCCTAGAGGCTCATCAATGATGAACTGAACATCGATTCAGTCCTAATGCATGGCTAGATACCTTGTATGTTGGCATGGATGCCAATTTCCAGCTGGAAAGGTTCAATGTTTCGAGTGAAGACAAGGATCCTGGTTTAAGCAAGGGACTCACCTATTTTGTAGACACCAAGACTTTTTGCAAGCATTTAAAAGACTTTGATAAATGAATAATCCAACCTCTGAGCTCGTGCAGCAACCATGAAGCCACAAAGGGTGACAAAAGAAGCAGCATCCAAACTCGAGATCTGGCAGCCAGCAGAGTAGGCAGTGTCATGTGTACATGTCATGAGTTGAAGCTCCCCCTATGTACAGTTGATCTATGAGTTGGTGAGATGTGAGCTCCTTCTTATACCATGTTATACTATAATCTCAAATGCAATGTAGTCAAGTCGAAATGGATTTTGGCTACCTGACCACAGTCAGATGTTTTGCTGGTATACCCTGGATAGTAATGTCCTACAATATCGCTTGTCAGTGGTCCATCAACCTTGAGGAATGGATCAACATCTACAGTGACTTTATGTGGCCAAAGATACTGAAGAAGGTTTATCTCGTTCTGAAGTTTCATCTCCCTGGCCACATCAAGGATTGTCAGGAGAAATATTGTATGAGTTTTCATATAGATGTAGGTGAAAATGACAGGGAAGCACCAGAACATAGCTGGGCTATATCTAATGGTGTTGCTGCATTGACCAGAGAGATGTAATAACAGAAGAATATAAGTAAGAACTCAGTTGGGCACAGCATAGGCAAAACGACTGTATATTCAGTGTACCATACCTAATAACAGAAGAATACTCGTGATCAGCAAAAGTGATGGCCAATGCCTTATTTGGCACAGCATGGTCTCAGGTCTGTGATCACGAAAAATTCTAATTGTGTCATCTACCATCACCATCGTTCCAAATATACCAACTATCCATCCTCTAAAACCATGTGTGACCTCCCTTTGCCTTGAGAACAGCCTTGATCCGATCCAACATGGACACAATATGCTTATCAATGTCCATCAAGGGCATTGAGGCCCACTCCTGCAAAACCGCCTCTTGCAGTGCCTTGATACTTGTTGGATGCCTTGGGAGTGCACAGAGATGCTTCTTGAGCTCATGCCAGACTGGTTCAATGGGGTTAAGATCAGGAGAATTTGGTGGATGGGGGAGGAGAGGGATGTTATTTCGTGCAAGCCAGTGTTTGGTGGTCTTGGCTGTATGACTTGGTGCGCCATCTTGCTGAAAGGCAAGTCCTGGCCGGGCTTCCTCCAAATCCTTCCAAAACACTTTCAACTGACCCTCTAGCACTTGCTCCTGATAGCGAGCTGCTGTCATTCCTCTGCCTTTTCCACCAGGATACTCAAGAACAACTAATGGCCCCTTCCACCCCAATGTGACACATCCCCACACCATTACGTGCACAGAAGACTGCTTAAATGTTGGCACCACACAGGTCTCATCCAACTCTTCATCAACATGCTGCATCACAAAAATCCGACCTGTCTTATCATCAAGATGGATGTAACATTCATCTGACCAAACCACCTTCTGCCAATCCTGCTCCTTGTGATCCTTTGCCCATCCTTTTTGCACCTTCTTTTGTCCTGCAGAGAGAAAGGGATGTTTCCATGCAACACGTTGATGCAGTCCATGGTCCTCCAAGGCCTTGGCAATAACCTTCTCACTTGCATCAATGCTGACTTCATTACTGAGGTCCCTGAGTGGCATTCAGCAGTTTTTTTACAGCTGCACAGGCAAGACGACGAGATGTATGTTCATCAATCTTCTTCAGCCATCCACTATAGGGTAGGTTTTCAATGGAACCATGCTCCCTGTACTTCCGCCAGATTTTTCGTGCTGTCTCATATGGAATGCCAATGAAGAGGGCACTTTCATTTAATTTGTGTGTAGTGAGTGAGCATAGCACCAATGAACTGGTTTTTTGCTGCCTCATCATGTTCATGTCGCATTGTGTCTTTGGGCATCAGAAAAAGAAGTAGAATGACATTAGTGCAGTAGCTACACAAACAAAAAAATAATGATTGGACATGTCCATGTTTGGTAGCGGCCATCACTTTTGCCAATCATGAGTATAAGTAAGAACTACAAATGAGTGTGAGTAAGTCAATAGTAAAAGCAGTATAGGTATACATACCTCAGTCGGGCACAGCGTAGGCAAAACGACTGAGGTATAGGGTATCTATGGTGAGGTTTTATAGTATGATCGAGTAAGGACAGGAGTTATAATATAAAAGGTAAGAAGTAGGAACAAAAGATGATCAAGGAAATAAGTATAGGTGTATGGATATCCTCCAACACTCCTCCATATCCATACTATTCCACCAGGATGATGCTCAGCATAGTGAGGTAGCCATTGTGGGTATTGCAAGGCAAGGGTTTGGTGAACATGTCAGCAGGATTGACATTTCCTCAAATAAATTCAACTTGTAACTCTCCATCCTTGACCAATTCGTGAATGAAGTGCTCACATATGTGAATATGTTTGACTTTCTGATGGGATCACATGTTTATTGTCAGTGCAATGGCTCCTTGGTTATCACCATAGAGGACACCTGGCCATGGTTGAGGTAGCTGGACTTCATCCATCCATGACAGTATCCACATCATTTGTTGCACTGCTTGAGTGAGGGAGATATACTCAGCTTTGATGGTGGAGAGGGCAACAGTGGCCTGGCGCTTAGAGCTCCAGCAAACTGGGCCACCCACCATAGTGAAGACATATCCCGATGTCAAGCAAGTGGTGTCACAACATCCACCATAGTCTGCATCAATGAATCCAATCAGGGTCAAGGGCTCATCTTGAGAGAAAACGATACCAAAGTCCATGGTACTCTTGATGTACCCAAGGACATGGAGTAGCACCTTCCAGTGCTCCATTCTGGGGTTGGATTGGAAATGAGCTAGTAGACTGACAGTGAAGCATAGATCTGGGTGGGTAGCAAGTTGTCCCCACATAACACTGCCTAGTAATTGTCGGTAAGGAAGATGTTCCATCTCATCCTTCTCTGCTTGTGTGACTGGTGACTGCAAAGCATTGAGCATGATACCCACTGGTAAGGGTGTGGACCGTGGTCATAGATATCCTAGGTTGAAATCTTGGAGGATGTTCTCCAAGTACAGGTGTTGCAAGAATGTAATGGTCCCTGCCTCAAGATCTTGGTCAATCTTCATACCAAGGAAGTACCAGTTCTCCCCCACATCAGTGAGCTCCCATTTCTCCTTGAGCTCCTTCTTCCACAAACTAGCCTCTTTAGCACTCGATGATGCTCCCCAGACATCGTCAGTGTAAGTATCCATGATCATGTACTCACTGCCAGGTTTACCAACTGTCCTAACACATGGGTCAGCCTTGGACACACAATATCCAAGCTCCTTGTAGGTCTTCCCTAACATCTTGAACCAATCATGACCCCCTGCATGGTCTCATAGATTGTGTGAACAAGCTTGCATACCTTGTCCTCCTGACCTTCAATGACATAGCCTGGTGGCAGTCTCATATATATGTCCTCCTTCATCTCACTGTTGAGATACACTGAGACAAAATCCACTTGCCATAGGACCAGATCAAGCTTTGCTGCGACAGTGGCAGACATTCGAACAGACTCAAGGTGAGTCACCACAGCCCATGTGTCATTGTAGTCAAGTCCATATTGTTGGGTGTAGCCCTTCCCTATGAGTCTGGCTTTGTCCCTAAGCCAATTTCCATCGCCATCCCACTTCATGCCATAGACCCACTTACAATCCATCACATTAACACCCTCAGGTCTATCCATGAGATCCCACATGTGCTTCATCATATGCATCTTGTATTTGACATCCATAGCTGCTTTCCAGCATTCTTCATTGGTACGTAGCGCATCTTGGTAGTTTCATGGAATATATGGGTCAGGTGAATTTCCAGATGCCATTGATGTGCATGGGTGTTTATTATTGGTCACCCAGTCATCTCCACTTGCACAGGCTTCTGATTCCCTTTGTTCAGATAGCAACAACTAGGTGGCCTTGGTGCTAGGACAAGCTAAACATGTAGATCAACATGGGATTGGCTGTTCAGTGACAGTGATATGCCATCTATGCATTCACACCTAGATTTTGTGATTTTGTAACATTACTATTGTGAATCTATCCACTAGTAAGGGCTATCTGAGGACTATAGCAGAGGCTTTGTGCTGATAGTCAGCTAGTATGCCACTAGTAAAAACCAGGACTTAGAGATGGGACCTTGAAGGGCCAACTCTACCAGCTGGCTACAACTAGTATCCTGTCAGTCAAATGTGCTAAACAAATAAAGCTACTAGTAAACCAAGGAAGCAGAAAGCACACCAAACAAAGAGGCAGAGGGTACACATACCGAAGCATTTGAGCAACTAGTGACTGATCTGGGCATAAACACCTAAGTCAGGATAGACCTAGTCATGCAAAGATCTCAAAAGGACTTAGAAAGATACAGCAGTAACAAATCAGCTTAGCCAGGAATTCAACTAGTGTGATATAGATCTCATGTGATCAGCACTAGTATATCCAGGTAGTGGTTCCAATCACAATCAACTACTGTTGCAGGCATGTTTGTCAGGCTAGTAGTTCAGCCTTGACAACCATAAGGCAATGACCGCCTTGGGGTGCAGAATAGGGCTTCCATCAGAGTCCCTAGAGCCCCTAGTAAGCGGGTAATGGCACCTAGGCTGACTATTGCATGCTTTTTGCCATTTCTCGTGACTAGCCAAGAAAGCCTTACCAATAGTATTCCCTATCTAGTCTAATTAGCTCCAGATTGTGCCTGGTGGTTGTAGTATATAAGTAAACAGACAAGTACCTGTGCAGAAGGCAAGCCTACCCCACGATTGTGACATACTAGTCAGTATTCTAGTGCCCCAATTAAAGGATTTTGTGCTTTAACCTCGACAAGGCGACCACTAGTCATTGAGTCACTCTAGCATTGAAGTGAATTGAAGTTCCTTTGAGCCTACTGTTGTGTCAAGCATAGACCAAGAGTGTTTTGAAGTAGTTCAAGTGTGTTCTCAGAAGTCATAGTAGTTATTCTTAGGCCAAGAGTGTGACTAGTCAAGTGTTCATCACTTGTAGGGAGCAGTTACAGGGCCAAGAGTGCCACTAGTTCAAAGCAGTCATAGTCCCAGCGAGCATAGCAGCTCAAATCAAATCACTTTACCACCTCATGTAATAAACCTCCCCCTGCTAGTACAAGTATTATGTTTGTAAAGCTCACTAGTACCAAATAGAAGTCTTTTTACCCAACCTTACCAGGTTATCAATGTTTGCAGAGTGCTTCTATTGTACTCAAAATACCTGAATTCAATACATTGGTGATTTAGTGTAGAGTTTTGAGAGGTTTAGTATTGGTTGTAGTTCGTTGCAGCTCACTAGTCCTTTTGTCACTTGCCGTTACCGAGCACATCAATGGTGGGCATAGTGATGGGTTCTGGGACAGGGATAGATGGAGCAGCAGGGGCAATTGAAGCAGTGAGTGGCTGATCAACCTCTGTCTCCCCCATCTCCCCCATGCTCATGGTTTGATGTGCAGGGCCCTCATTAAAAATGACATCATGTGACACAAAGACACACCCAGATTGATTGAGGACCCAGTAATTCGATCCAGCATAGCCCAAGAATACACACTTCTTTGATCAGTCATCCAATTTTCTCCCACCATCCACCAGAACACCACCAGATGTAGGCTTCTTTGCCCAACACATTGACCCAAATACATGAAGGTAACCCATGTCCTGGTGACACTTCGAGAATGCCTCAGCTAGTACCACACCAGGGTGATGGCTTGAAGGTGCCAGGTTTCATGTGAATATTGACATGGATGCAGCTTCAGCCCAGTATTGATCAGCCAGGCCCGAGTCACTAAGTAAGGCCCATGTATCCTTCATCGTTGTGCAGAGAGCTCGCTCAGCCAATCCATTCTGAGCTGAGGAATGAGGCACAGTCAATTCCAGAAGGATTCCATTCTTGGCACAGTATTGGGTCCACTTTACCCCTGCAAACACCCTATCAGTGTGAACTTGCTTCACTTTCCACCTGGTCTGGGTCTCTGCCATGCAGCGAAACCAGTCAAATGCAGCCACTGTTGTGTCATCAGCTTTATCAGCCAAGAATTCCCCTGCTTTGAAGGAGGTACCACTGTCCACAAAGATCATCATATAGGTCTTCCCACTAGGCAATGCAGTTTGCAAGGGTCCCCACAAGTCAGTTGCCACAAGCTCAAGAGGGTTGACATTGGGATCAGTAGGCTCATCAAATGGGCGACGAGCATGTCATGCCAAGATGCAGTCTTCACAATGGCCTTGGAGGGGGTCTGAGGTGATGTCCAATCCATCTACTAGGTTTTTCAATGCCATCTCCTTAATCTTTTTAGGGCTCATATGAACGAAACGCCGGTGCCAGGTGCACAGTGAAGTCAGGGATGACCAAGACAACATCACTTGGGGCATGGGTGCAGCATCAAGGACATACATTCTGTTTGAACCTCATCCTGCAAAAATCTCCTTGCCCTTGGGATCCTTGACAGCAGCTCAACCCTTAGAGAAGACAGTGGACAACCCAGCTTTATCTAGGGCACTAACTGAGATGAGATTTGCAGCCAGTGATGGTGAATGGAGTGCATTCTTGAAGGTGAGCTTGACATCCTTCCTATCCAATCTGAATGTCTTTGTAACCATCCCTTGGCCCAGGATATCAAATGTTCCCTTCCCCTCAATCACTGATGAGCCCATGCAGAATGCCACAGGTTTGTATTCAGTGAACTCCTCATGATTTCAGAAGAAATAGTCACTAGCACCAGAGTTGATGAATGTCAGGGTGACCATTGGGGTGCATCCCTCAAAAGTGGTGGTGACGAACGCATTTCTTGCAGGCTCTGCTTCACATATGTACTGCCTGCTGACCTTGTCATCATTGGTGATCAATGATGGCATCTCATTGTCATCATCCTCAAGCCCCTCTTCCTCCTCCTCATTGTCATCTACACTCGTGAGTGGCAGCATTTCCAGATCACTGTCATCCCCAAACTCAGAGATATTAGTGAACAATTCAGTATCACTTCCAAAATTGGAACTCCAGTCAGAGAATTCAGTGCTTGATTCCAATACAGAGTCGCTAATAGGTTTGTCCCATTCCCAGAACAAACAGGTACTGTTCCACTCAAAGATTCTCTCCCCAGTACTTCCATCCTCTATTACCAGGCCATCATCATCACAGTCAACCTCAACAGTGGTAGCATGTGCCGCAAGAACAAAATGCCTGGTTGTATCGGCCATACTGTTTGAGGTGGCCTGATTGGCATGACGAGGACAGCCAAAATTAGGGGGAAATTGGCCCTCCTTTCTGCCCCCAGGCCAATAACAATTCTCCATCATATAATGGGACTTGTCATGGGCCTTACAATCAGGGTTGCAACACCTGTGCATGGCTGTAGGGGTTGTGGCTGCAAGTGCCTGGGATTGGGAAGGACCTTTACCAGTGGCACAAAGTGTTGCTGCATGGGTCTGGAGGTGGGAGATAATGTCACTTGAGGTAGGCATCTGGTAGAGACTCAGAAGGATAGGCATCCAGTGATCTGTAGGCATTATCGAACGAATAATGATTCCCTTGAATTCCTGGTCACTCAAGGCTGCCATTCGGAGATCATTTACAGCCCATTGCTTTGTGCGCAAGTCAGCAATGTGAGCATCAATGTCACTATTTCTGTCGAACTTGACTGTGTTCAATGCTGCCTTGGCTTCTGAGAGGGCCATATCAGTTTTCTTTGCATGTTCCACAATGATAGAGTCCCAGCACTCCTTCGTCGTCCCATTGGTCCTGACTCCTAATCCAATAGGGTCAAGCACATTGAGTATGATATGCAAGTGGGCGAGCTGGTCATGAAAAATCCACTTGTCACTCAAAGGAGAGAAAGAATAAATGGAGGTAGGGTCTGGTGGTAAGGGTACAGCTGTAGGTGTGATTGTGGTATTCCCTGGGGCAGTAGGACAAGCTGTAGATCTGTCAATGTATCCCCAGAGGCCTTTACCCTTCAGCAATTCAGTGATTTGAAGCTTCCAGGAGGCATAGTTCTTCCCGTTAAAGTGGCTACTCATGTCTGGGAGAATAGTGACTCCTAGCATTGACAACATCATTCAGGGATGTGGGTGTGGTAGTGGTACTATGGTGTGGTATGGGTAAAGTGGTATAAGTTGAGTCAAGATCCACTGTGTATTCTTCTTGACTGATGAGTTATAGGCAATGGGGCCACATAACCTAATAACAGAAGAATATAAGTAAGAACTACAAATGAGTGTGAGTAAGTCAATAGTAAGAGCAGTATAGGTATACATACCTCAGTCAGGCACAGTGTAGGTGAAACGACTGAGGTATAGGGTATCTATGGCGAGGTTTTATAGTATGATCAAGTAAGGACAGGAGTTATAATATAAAAGGTAAAAAGTAGGAACAAAAGATGATCAAGGAAATAAGTATAGGCATATAGATATCCTCCAACAAGATGGGTCCTGGCCACCAACACAAGAAATTAGATCAGCATTTCAGGGATTTCAACTGGCAAAAAAACATGTCACAAGGTATGTACATGGTGTCGCTGATATATATTTGGCAATGACTAATAGTGCTACAGGTGACACTCTACTTCATAAGATTAAGGACACCATGCCCAAGGCTTTGGACCATGAAGATCAGTTTGAATGCTTCACAGTGTCACTTCCTCAAAACAATGTTGAAAAGTGGACCAAAATGGTGGAGGATTGGGAGGTGGATAGGACAAAGCCCAACCCTTTTGCACAGACAGTCGCCAGTAAGTGTTCATGGATTCTCGGGTTAATTCAGGAACCTGACAGCCTTCAGGCAAGACAGAAGCTGCAATGTGTCTTCAATTAGCCCGAGAAGATGCCCAGGTTGAATTGGTGGGTCTAGACAGAGATTCATTACATACAACATTGCTGAAAGCTATGATTTCTCAAGGTATTCAGCTTGAAGCCTCTCAGTATGTGTACAAAATATGTTACATTTGCAAATCCTCAATAATGATTTCCATAGGTGCAGAATATCTTGCCTGAACAGGAAGCTTGGAGCTCATTCTACCAATCTCCAGAGGGCACAGGTCCTTGAAAAGTCTAATAGACTTCATCACAGCATAGAATCATAGTTTGTTGTACAAGAAGTACACATGCCAACAGTTCGAACACTCCATATCTGAGATAACCAGGGCAACAGCCCATCTTTTCCTGCATATTCCCTTCCTCTTTACCTGCCATCTTCGATATTGCTGGCTCATCCCTGCAATAAGACAATTGTACATGCTGAATCAAGATTGCACATTGCCCAGGGGTACGATCTTCTTCACACACTCCATAGCCAACTGCTGTCTTTGTCCAAAGCCTACAAGGATGGTGATACAAATGTTTTAACCCAAAAAGAAAGGCTCAAATGTCACAAGACAACAAGAGACCTCAATGCATGAATCACTCAGGCCAAACAATATTATCATGACATCAGAAAATGGTTAACCGTGCTGTCAACAGAGCTGGGGGAGTGGAGCTGGCAAGCACAATTATGTGTTTTGGAGGATTCAGATGTCCACAGAATAGCCGATGATGAAGTAGGTGTTTCCAAAGGTAATTGAAGCATGTCCTGGATCTGGTGTTCCTTGCATTTGGGAAATGTGCCTAGAGGTGTCGAAGAATGTACATTAAGCTTGTTGATTCCATATATTGTTGTTGCTGATTCATGTTGATAAGCTTGCGAATTGAATGGTGCAAGACTCATGCCTGAGCACATTGATGGCATGAGGAATGCAAACTACTGGAGGTTGAAATGGATCGTGTCAAACATATGCTCAAGCATGAGGCTAATCTATGGTTGTTGCATGCTAAGAGCACCGTGGAAGGGGCTGCTCTCATCAATGCTGGTGAGGGGCTGGTGCATATGCAAAATGCCAGGCAGCAATAAGAACATCAATGCAGCTTTCTTTCGAGGAAAAATGGTGGTATGTAGGCCAATGGTTGGAGCTTGGTGAAATGGGCAATGCTTTGGCAAGGGATGAAGATATTTATGCAACTGATTAATTTTTGTATGTTTTAGTAAAATGTTATTTTCATTGTCATACCATGAATATCTATACACCAAAAATACTAGGAGACAGCTGTAACCGATTCAGACAATTAGGCATCACTGTAAGGATCAGCAATCCTTAACGGTCCCTGGCATGATCCAATACTCACTTTTGGACTGCATTGGCAATGGTCCATCCTGCTGAGGTGTGGAAGAGGGGAGCATGTTGTCACCAACAGCAAGCAATGGCAAATTGGTCACCTGATAGACCCGCATGTCCCCTGATATAATAGGTGATACCATGGTCAGGGCCCAGCTATAATTATAGTGATTTTGTATTAGTACCCTACATCTGAATAGCATCTGAATAGCAGCCCATCTTTGAGGCAATGGACTACCCAAATAAAGTAGGCCTACCAGCAGGACATTGTCACACCCTTCCCTTTAATGGCTGTTGCACTGCCACCCCTCTCCTCTGCTCACTGTCAGGGTCCCCCACCCTCCCTCCCATTGTTGTGCACTTTTTTCCTCTTTAGGAAATTTGCTTCCTATGCCTCCAGAATACTTGTGGGCCTTATTCCCACCCTCCCACTCACTGTTTAAGTCCGAAATTAGAGATATAAGGTCTTCTAAAAATATAGAATGGGTTAGTAAGCTGGCCCTGCCCCTCCCATGCCCCTGGATGCTGGATTCAGAATGGGGAGACTGGATGTAGTGTGGCAGTGCAGCCAATTGATGAGATCACCCATCAATCTCAGTCCATTTCTGGAAATATTTTAGATTGCAATGGTTTCTGGGTACTGGATGGGCCACAGGATGGCACTAGAATACACATAAATATAACTAACATTGAATTGAGTCCTCAGGTGATGTATGGGAGCCCAAGAGAAGGGGTAAAACAGGTAAAATAATGAAAAATAGCGAAAAATAGTGGAAAGTTTGCATTTGGGGGGTGCTGCATGCATTTGATTGCTCTGAAACCTTCACCAATGTGTTCTGCAGCCTGAAAAACCTCTAAATAAAGCACGGGTTTTTTCTGTGGGGCTCTAGGATTGATATAAAATTGTGAAAAATTGTGAAAATTGGGGGAAAATTGTGTTTGGGGGGTGCTGCATGGATCTGAGCACTTTGAAACATGTACCAATGGATTCTGCGACCTTGAAAACTCATAACCAGCTTCTTTTTACATTCTAGGGCACTCAGTATCAACCATCAAATTGATATTACAGTTTATAGGGAGCACATATCAAAACTCGCATTTCCATGCATCGGAAAACTTCGGAGTCAATTCCATTAGATTTGTAGACATTTAAAACCCCCATAACAGCCCAGGATTTCAATTCAGAGCTTCAAATTTCATGGTAAAAAGAGTGAAACTGAAATTTTGCAAAATTTCATATAGCTCACTTTTATGAGTATTGGGGGAGATAATACTAGTACTATAAATACTACATATACTGTATAATACCGTGTACAGAAGATCAGGATGATACAAAATGTATTGAGATATATATAAGCAGATCATTCTAAAAATAAGGAGAAGCACATTCCAAATCTCGATGTTCCGGTCATCCTAAGGGCTGGGGATTATCAGATTTGGATTCCCTGACCCAAAAAACATAAGAGGGACCTATCATCCTTAGAGCTATTTTTACTGGTGGGCAATCCACATACACCAGTATATCTTGATACATAAGTAAAGCACACTCTTTACCTCAGAGTTTAGACACATGAACTACATGGATGATGGGTGGCCCTGCTGTTTTTTGGATCAGGAAATCCAAATCTGATAATCCCCAGCCCTTAGGATGACCGGAACATCGAGATTTGGAATGTGCTTCTCCTTATTTTTAGAATGATCTGCTTATATATATCTCAATACATTTTGTATCATCCTGATCTTCTGTACACGGTATTATACAGTATATGTAGTATTTATAGTACTAGTATTATCTCCCCCAATACTCATAAAAGTGAGCTATATGAAATTTTGCAAAATTTCAGTTTCACTCTTTTTACCATGAAATTTGAAGCTCTGAATTGAAATCCTGGGCTGTTATGGGGGTTTTAAATGTCTACAAATCTAATGGAATTGACTCCGAAGTTTTCCGATGCATGGAAATGCGAGTTTTGATATGTGCTCCCTATAAACTGTAATATCAATTTGATGGTTGATACTGAGTGCCCTAGAATGTAAAAAGAAGCTGGTTATGAGTTTTCAAGGTCGCAGAATCCATTGGTACATGTTTCAAAGTGCTCAGATCCATGCAGCACCCCCCAAACACAATTTTCCCCCAATTTTCACAATTTTTCACAATTTTATATCAATCCTAGAGCCCCACAGAAAAAACCCGTGCTTTATTTAGAGGTTTTTCAGGCTGCAGAACACATTGGTGAAGGTTTCAGAGCAATCAAATGCATGCAGCACCCCCCAAATGCAAACTTTCCACTATTTTTCGCTATTTTTCATTATTTTACCTGTTTTACCCCTTCTCTTGGGCTCCCATACATCACCTGAGGACTCAATTCAATGTTAGTTATATTTATGTGTATTCTAGTGCCATCCTGTGGCCCATCCAGTACCCAGAAACCATTGCAATCTAAAATATTTCCAGAAATGGACTGAGATTGATGGGTGATTGAAAGGCTGCTCCATATGGAGACAGCCTCACTGGTATAGTGACTCACAAGGGACAACTGAGAACAGGAACGGGGGATGTATTAGAGAGCAAACGATGCATATATGAGTGGGTGAGTGTATGTGTGTAAAAGAGGGGGGAAAAGGAAGGAAGGAAGCATACTACCTACATACCACTACATATATATATAACCTATATATAGATGTAAGTCCAAATCTGGAGTCAGTTGTAAGATCTATGCCCACAGGGCTATCTTGCTGTAAGCCATGCTTACACTCTCCCTTACCCTGAGAAGAGCAATGCTTCCTGCATTATCCTCAAGAGCCTTGGCCACCAAAGCCTTCTTTTCTAGCCAAATATCAAGTGCTTCACAATCTTTGATCTTCTTCCTGGATAGCCACTCATCATGGGACTCAGGGATGCCTAGCCAATGAATCAGGTATTGGAATCTGTTACTGCATCATCGCTCTTCAATGATACATTCAATAACATGTTCTTCCAGACTGTCTTCTGTTACAATAGGGCCAGGATGAGGGCAGTCACATGTGGGGAACAGAGCATTGTCATTAGGCACAAACTTGCACAGTTTTGAGATGTGGAAGGTATTGAAATGTGTGGGAGAATTAGGCATCTCAAGTGTATATGAAGAAAGATCAGGATTGGCATGTGTAACCAGGTAAGGGCCATCGAACTGAGGCATGAACTTTGCCACACGATCATCTCCACTCTTCACATAGTCACGACATCTATGGAAAGTGTTCAAGAGGACATGGTCACCTACCACAGGTAAGAAGTCAGGTGCATGGTGACAGTTGGCAAAGTGAGCCATTTCTACTTTTGAGGCCAGAAGATTGTCCATTGCTGACTGTGTCTCTAAGATCAAGCACTCGACAATCTGAGCAGCATGAACATCCTTGGGGGGAATGTCAGTAGGGAACAAGGTCAGTACCAAAGGGGGAATCAACCTAGGGGAATGACCAATGTGTAAGTGAAAACCAGAGACTCCGGTAGATGCATTTATTGTGTTCATCATGTTGAATCGAATCTGAGGCAGGGAGGTGACCCAACCTTTTTGGGCACAGTCAACATGGTAACAAATAGATTGAACAATAGTCTTGTTCAATCACTCCAATGCGCCATCTGTCTCTGGGTGGAATGACAAGGACAGGGCCAGTCTGACACCCATTAATTTGTGCAATGCCCTCCAGAAGTTAGAAATAAAAAGTTTGTCTCAATCAGAAATGATCTTGAGTGGGAGGCCATTTTCACAATACCAGTGGTCAAAGAACAGTTGCACCATTCCTTCAGCGGAGAGATTCATGCGACAGGGTACAATTCTAACGTCTGAGCCCAGGCGATCAGTGAAAGTTGCAATGCAATTGAACCCATTGTCTTCTGGCAAGGGTCCTATGAAATTGATTGCAATGCTGTCACCTCATTTATCTGGTACAGGGAGTGGATGCAAAGGTCCAGGAATTTTAGAAGTCCTGGATTTATTTCATTTGCAAGGCTCACAGGACGGGATGTATGACAATTTGAGGTCCTTGCACATATTTGGCCAATAGTAGCTGTCACACAGGGCACCATATGCTTTGTCCGCACCAAAGTGTCCAAGTGAGTCATGCACAAGTCAGAACAATTGTTCACATATAGAGCCTGTATGGGGGACCAAGAGGCAGTCACCAATATACCACAATCCATTAACCTCATGAATGTTAGGCATAATACATTCACCAGTAACAGATTTTTTGCAAAATTCATTGGTACAGTAACCAGCAATAATGTCCTTCAAGATGCACAAATCTGCTGCAATCAGGAGCAAGGAATGTGAGATGGCTGCAACAGGTGATGGAAACTGTTTGCCTGCTTCAAGCCACAACTTCCAACAGTCGACCTTGCCAGGGTCTACATCTGGAACTACTTCAGCAGGGTTGTCAGGCAGTCTAGATAGTGCATCGGTGACAGTGTTATCCTCACCCCATATGTAGTTGATAGTCATATTGAATTGAGCCATTTCTTCCATCCAACAAGCCTGTCAGCAAGATAGAGCCTTTTGAGTCTGGAAGTTTTCGAGTGCCCGATGATCAGTAAAAACTATGAACTCATTCCCAAGCAAGTCAGCCCACCATTTCTTCAAGGCATGTACAATTCCCAATAGCTCTTTTTCATGCACAGGGTAATGTAACTGGGCACCCTTCAATTGCATCAAATCATAAGCGACAGGGCAAGCAGTTTCCCAAGTAGGGCCCCAGTACAGGACAGCACCTATACAACAGTCACTCACATCCATAGTGACAAAAATCTTATTGTCACCAGGGTTCAAGTGATCAATGACAGTGAAGCAGTCTGTGGAGATGACCAACTTTTTAATGGAGTCAAAAGCAACCTGGTGTTCATCCATCCAATTAATCAGAACAGTATTCTTTACACCAGTCAGAGGAGTCAGTATGGCCGAATATTCAGCTAAATTTTGCAAGAAGGATGCAAGGTATCTGACCAGGCCAAGGAAGGCCCAAATGTCACCAGCAGTACAAGGGGTAGCCCAATTCAAAATCCGAGCATCTTTGGAGTTATCAGGTTCAATGCCCTTCACAGAAATCTTGTGGCCCAAAAACTTAAGTTCATAACGAAAAAATTCAGATTTTTTTGCATTGCAATAAAGGTGCTCCTTGCATAAACAATCCAGAATGATATGGACATGTTCCTGGTGCTCTTCAAGTGACTGAGACCAAATGATGATATCGTCCAAGTAAATGTGACATATCTTTCCAATGTGGTCTCACAAGGCATCATTAACATGATGTTGGTGAACAGAAGGAGAATTTTTCATTCCCTGAGGCATGACCATCCACTCGTATAACCCAAAGGGTGTTGATACAGCTGTAAGAGGAATACTATCTGGATGCATGTGGGTGTGAAAGAAACTGTCGGTCATGTCCAGTTTACTCCAAATTTTACCGTTACCCGCATCAGCTAAGATGTCATCAATCCAGTGCAGTGGGTACTTATCCATCACAATATTAGCATTGAGTTCATGGAAGTCATTAACCCAATGGGGCAGAACTGTTGAATCTAGTTTAGGGATCAAGAAGGCTGGGGATGCATGTGGAGAAGACGATTCTCTGATTCTCCCTGCATCAAGATGTCGCTTAATCAGAGTCTGCCAAGCTGCACAGAACTTTCTAGGACAGGCATAGGAACGAGAAGTAATGGTCTTCTCAGCATTTTTGAGTTCAATCTTACATGTAACCTTGTCAGGCATTTCATCGATGTGAGGCAATGGTTGAAAGATGTCTGCATATGCCTTCTTAGCATTGATCTCGAGCTTGCTGCAGTGATCTACCAAGGCAAGACACTGTATCCTCTCACAGATGGCAGCAATAACATCTAGGGGTTTAACAGGCTCACAACAAGCATCAATTGAATCATGTATAGAATTACAATGGGACTTAAGTTCAGTATGAAGGTCATTAATATTCCTGCAGGTAGCGAGCAAGGATTCTTTCAAGGTAGGACAGGGAGGAGGAGGAGAGCTAGGCAATACCAGGTGCAACAAATCAAATTCTGAAGGTTCATGTACTGCAGAACATCGAGCAGAGCTGACCATGATGTTATTATGTGATAAAAAAGGTAGACCAAGGATGATATCTGTACAGAGGCCGGGACAAATTATAGCATGAGTTGAGTGTGCAGAAAAAAGGTTCGAGCAATCATGGAGCTGTATTAAGACGAACTCAGTCAATGCAGATTTGGACAAGTCTGAAGGTAATGTGGTATTGATAGTAATTGTGTTTAACAGTTTGCATTTGCGAAGATTCGATTTAAGCACAGTCTCTGGTCTAATCAGAACAAATGGTGAGCCAATGTCCAGCATTGCAGACACAGGAACATGGGGCAGTTCACAATTGGGATTATTATCTGACAATGCACACTGCCAGATCAAATGAGGTTCAGCCAGCAGGGAACAATTGTCCTCACAGGCAGCAACCATGGCAATACAAGGGCTCAGTGTACTCACTGGAGATTTATCATGAGATCCATTTGGTACAATGTCCTCCTCACCACTGCCAGAGTCCTCTTCAGGAACAATGGCATCACTAACCAGTTCAAAATTGAAGTGGTCTTCTACCTCAACAGAATGGGAGCAATGGCAAGACTGAGCTCATACCAATACGGAGGAGGAGTGTGATGTATGGAGGAGGCATGCTGGTAAAGGTTCTGTTTCAGCCCTATGACCATGATCCTTGTCTGCAGGTGCAATCAGGACTGCAGATATGGAAGGACGTGAGTGATGAGGACAGACATTCTGAGCAGGTGGAGATAACAGTTCATCGTAATCACCAGAATCGATGTCAAGGTAGTCATCATCGTCTTCTTCATAACCCACCACAGCACAGTTCGAAAATGGGGGCATCAGGGCAGCCCAGGAAGTGGGACGAGAAGTGTTTTGAGACAGGGGATGATCATTTGCAGAATCATGAAGGGGTCACAAACGTTCCTGGGAGGGAATGCATGGGAGTGCATGATCAGAGCAACATAGTTATGTAGGACCAATTGTAGTGGAGCAACATGGTGTGACGGTCCAAGTGGTATACTGTTAGACGAGGAGGTAGGATTTCCGGAGTTATTCTGGGTGAAGTTCAAAAAGAAGGGGGGAATGTTTCCTCCTGTATGTTGTACTCTTTCGACAGCATGAGCAACATCTTCGCTGGTGATCATGTGAGGTGTGCGAGCAGGGACACCATGATTGGGTATACGATGGTTCTTGAAACCAGCTGGGCTAGCTTGTACCCATCTGTTAACAAAGTTGATGTCTTGGATCTCATAGTTCGAGGCAGGACACGGATCACAAATGTTATCCTTCCTGATGTGGTTCTGGAAGGGGAGATGGCAATTGATGCAAAAAAAGGCTAGGAAGAACATGAGCCAGCACTCGTTCTCATTGTAATGAGGTGCCTGGTTGTTGTTCTGGACATACGAACAGGATCCGAACTGATTGGAAGGTCCCAATGCTGCATACTGATTCACCTGTCCAAAGGCGTCCACATTGACTGGAGGATTCAGATATGCATTGGGTCTGAGGTAGGAAGGAACAGATGCAGGCAGATGTGTGCTGGAATGAATGGCAGCCGAGTTTGATGTGTTAGACTGGAAAGCATTCGTGTGCATACACTTCAGTCCTAAGTCATTCATGGTGTTGCAAGCATCGCACTGGTTGTGTACACATTCCCTGCAGAGCTTCTCATCCTCAAATTCGACGAGCTTAGCCCAGTCGGCAACAGTTTCATCTTTGGATGCATCAGCTGTCCCATCTACCAGAGAGTTAAACAGCTTCGAAATCTCTGTATCCGGCTCTGAGCAACATTCTGATAGGTCTACATGCATCCCTTTCTTTAGGGTCGACACCAGGAGGGCGTCCTTGACATGTTCTGCATTCCCCTCCAGGTAATGGTTCTGGGCTAAAACAGCATCATAGAAGTCCATGAATGGACCATCACCTTGAAGAAAGCCATCAAGTTTCCAATGGACATGAAGGTACCATGTCATAGTGAAGAAATGTTTGCGTGCCTCATTATGGAACTCAGTAGCTATGCATTTGTTGTAGCGATCCAAATTCTGATAGTAAAAATCACCCAGGTGAGTGTTATCGCAGAAGCCTGGTGCAAGGTATGGCATGATAGCATTGTCTTTAACAGTGGGGTGGTACGTGGTGCGCCAGTTGTTGGCTGCAGTCAGGAAATGGTGGAGCATTCTATGGGTGATAGTGCCTGATGATATCTTAGGGCAGTTCTTTGAGGACATTCCTGCAGTAACCTGAGCCTCGCCATTGTGTGAACCCAGCGACATGGAGTTCATGATATCCTCTTCCGAGTCTGAGTCAGAAGGTGGCGATTTAGGGGGAAGGGAGGGTTGCAAGGGTTGCAAGGGAGGACTTCGTGCAGTAGGAGTCACAGGGATCAGTTTGAGAGTGGGCATCATAGGCGCTCAATTGCCTCTATTGGATGGCAGAAGTGCTCATCCCAGGAGACATGTCGCTTTGGGTGAGGACTCCATGTTGTCACATTCTAAGCGTTCAAATTGTTCTCTGTCTGAAGCTCCACTCGTTCAAGAGTGCCAATTCAATGTTCTGTTCTATCACAGAAAGGCGAGTTCGAGTATGAGTCCGAATACGAGTCCAAGTCCAAGTACGAGTCCGAATATGAGTCCTAGCTTCAATTAACACCCCGTTCAATGTTCAAAAAAAAAGTGAAAGGCTGCTCCATATGGAGACAGCCTCACTGGTATAGTGACTCACAAGGGACAACCAAGAACAGGAATGGGGGATGTATCAGAGAGCAAACAATGTGTATATGAGTGGGTGAGTGTATGTGTGTAAAAGAGGGGGGAAAAGGAAGGAAGGAATCATACTACCTACATACCACTACATATATATATAACCTATATATAGATGTAAGTCTGAATCCGGAGTCAGTTGTAAGATCTATGCCCACAGGGCTATCTCACTGTAAGCCATGCTTACAGTGATCTCATCAATTGGCTGCACTGCCACACTACATCCAGTCTCCCCATTCTGAATCCAGCATCCAGGGGCATGGGAGGGGCAGGGCCAGCTTACTAACCCATTCTATATTTTTAGAAGACCTTATATCTCTAATTTCGGACTTAAACAGTGAGTGGGAGGGTGGGAATAAGGCCCACAAGTATTCTGGAGGCATAGGAAGCAAATTTCCTAAAGAGGAAAAAAGTGCACAACAATGGGAGGGAGGGTGGGGGACCCTGACAGTGAGCAGAGGAGAGGGGTGGCAGTGCAACAGCCATTAAAGGGAAGGGTGTGACAATGTCCTGCTGGTAGGCCTACTTTATTTGGGTAGTCCATTGCCTCAAAGATGGGCTGCTATTCAGATGCTATTCAGATGTAGGGTACTAATACAAAATCACTATAATTATAGCTGGGCCCTGACCATGGTATCACCTATTATATCAGGGGACATGCGGGTCTATCAGGTGAAGTTGGTTTGGGACCCCCATTTTCATCCTTTTTTGGCTGTGACGGCAGATGATATATCAGCCACGGCAGCTGATATATCAATCAGTCAGTGCAGGAACAGGTGTTTATTATATCATGCTTAACGGTATGCTGTCGACATTGATATATCACTCTGCGGGGTACTGGTGCTCAGGGTGAATATCAGGGATGGCAACTGCTGGTTGTATCTTGCACGAACCTTGGCCACGATCACCATGAGCCTCCTCAAGACAGTCTCGATTGATGCAAACGTAGACTGGCATAACAATTACATTCTTTCTAGATCGATCATTGACAAGTTTAACTGGACTGCCCTCGATTCCGTGCTTGCAAAACCATCAATGCACAATCTCAAAAAAGTCCGTTTGACATTGATGACGTTCAGTTTATCTCAGAACAAACAAGTGGATGCAGTTGTGAAAGCAGGGTTTCCTCTACTTCTGGAGAAGGGGAACAAGGTCCAGGTGTCGCATATGTACTTAGATGCATAGGTATTTCGAGACGAAGCGTGAAACACCGTGTGTAGATTCCAAACTTCTTTGCTTAATATTCTCACTACGACAACAGTAAAAATGCAAATTGACTTCTCATAAACCTGCCGCAGCCAACAATGCAGCAAAGTTGGGTGTACCGAGGCCGGTAACCTAGAGTAAAAGAGAATTAATGAATAGAGAATATATGTCTGGTAGTGGGCGCAACGTACAGGATCCCCTTGAAAAGGTTGAAATTTCGGGTTAGCTTGTTTCGCACAACAGATGTCAGCTACTTACAGCCAGCTCGTGCAGGGAACCCATTAGTGCCACCTGATTTATGATTATCAGCATCTTATATCGAATAGGGAAAATAAACCCACATCCTGGGTTGCTACCGGTAGTAATATCAAAGAACGCACTCGGGTTTGCGTACAAGCTAATCGATATTAGTTCCTGCTCTCACGACTTCGACTTCCACTCACAAGGGGTTCAAAAAGCCGAGCACCGGTCGCCCCGCTGCGACCAGGCGGTCGTTGATAAGGGAAATGACACTCGCAAATATAGGGCTAGAGCATGAGGTTCCACCAACTAGGCCTGCTCGTCCGCCAACCACGATCTCAACATCATTGCCTTGCGCAGCGATGTCGGGGAATGCTCGGCCAGCGGTGTTGAACCTTCCGGCATTGGTGTTACCCAGTGCCGTGAGGTAGGTGCTGACAGCTGTGGCTTGATAGGACGGGCGAGTGAACACATTGGAGAAGCCTCCACTGCTGAAGCTTGCGGAAGTCTCGGTTACGCCTTGTGTCGCGCCTACAGACGTGTGGACTATATGAAAGCGTTAGTCTCAAAAGTGGTTCGTCGTGAACAATTTAATACGCACACGGACAACCTCCAGGGAATGCGGGAATGAAGGTCGTGCAAGTTTCGCCTGCGAATGATCAGACCTTCATGGGAATAAAAAGCGCCAAAACAAACCTTGCTGACCGCCCCCTACTCCACCGTCGCCTAGATTGATGTTCACCGATTCAGAGGCTAAATCAGGCGATATAATGCAAACATTACCTGACGCAAAGAGAATTGATACGCCTCGAGCACCGAGGGCCATGTAAGCATTGCACAAGCGTCTACGCACGATGAATATTTTCCCGTGAGAACAATCCTGAGAACAGCTCACGTTGCAGCACTAGCCGGGAGATCCGTCTCGTCGAAGCCGTAGCTGGTTGTCAAGACCTGTATGCGTACTATTGAGCTGAGTGACTGGTAACAAATAATCAACATACTTGAGGTGGGTTAGCTTCGGCATTCAGGAAATTGATGATATCAAGGAAACCATCAAGACCATCAGTTGTGGAGTCGCCAACAGAGATGAAGAATGTGGGTACGCCGGTGGCAACGCCAATAGTGTATTGAATATCGAGATTCTGAGCCGGTGTCAGCATGGTCATCAAGAAACATCAGAAGTCAGTTCCTACAGCCTCAATTCCGGCTTGACTTGCGCTCTGAACATTCCGACCGCCATCGAGAGTCTGCAAAGTAAAAGTCGTTGTCGATGCGATATCAGGCCGTAATGCAGTCAGGAATGTTCGAAGGTCGGCCGTCTGTAAGACTTATTAACTTGGTATGGGCGAAAGATACAGAAATTTTACCTGAGCAAACTGATCTATGAAACCAGAAACTCCCAATGTGTTACTCGATTGAGTAGCACGAGTCGCGGGAATACCATAGAGAGCTTGCAAACACGCGGGTGTGACGATACTGTTGCACGAGGAAGGTGCCGGATTCGCTCGCTCGGTCAAGTTAGTAGACGTCAGAGGAATAGACACCATGGGTTTCGGGCCAAACGTGAGTCTCCCGAAAGATGTCGTAGGGTGCACAACCTCGATAAAATCGGTCAGGTCTGACGGTATCGAAGCAGTCAAAGTACGGATGAGACGATCCCCCGATTCAATATGTACGAAATTTTCGAACTGGGCGTTGAGGAGCGTGTTGGCCTTTTCCACAGATGCCGTGAAAGTCAGCCAGTCATTGAAGGCACCGCTGGTTTTGACATCAGTGATCCCGTTATCCGCAAGCCAGGTAGTGACGGCGGTCACTGCCTCTGAAGTTGGTGCACTAAATGCTTTGACCTAGGCAACTGTGAACAAACAGGTATATAATCACGGAGAAACAGACTGACCTCCTCGAAGCTAAGATGCTGCCCGTATAGATCGCTATCTGGTTCGCTGACAGCGAACAGGGCTTTCTCGAGGCCAGCAATATCAGTTGGCGTGAGACCAATACGGAAATTCATATTAGTCTGGGGATCTGCCGCGTCCGCTTTGACGAAGCGGCTGGGGGCAGTATCACGCTGATCATGAACGGTCATGGCACGGGGAGCAGGGCTCCCAGTCACCACGGAAGAGACTGCGAACAGAGCAACGCTCAGAGGGATGGCTCCGAACATGATTCAGGACAGCACCGAGAGATGGGCACAGATAACACTGGAAGCCGATCCATAATCTTTATATACCTGGGAAGACGGAACGTGGTCCAAAGATTTGTAACAGGGTGTGCTGCCTTGATACATGGGCACAAGGACGACCAGAGATAGCCAGGAATAATTTCGATCCTTCGATCAAAATTCTGAACCAGTTGTTTGACGAGGGAAAAGCGGTCTTAATGAAGACATTAGTACCTGGTGTTACTCTAGACTGACGGGTAACATGGAGATAAGCGTGGGGACGTCATACGGATATGAGAAATAGATTCCCGCGGTATTGAAACTGGCATGCTGAACAGCCATGATAGATCATGGAAGCACTAGGAATAGAGATCCTCAATTAGAAATAAAGTCGAATCGTATGCCTCGTCATAATGGGATCCGCGTTTCAACAGTCCTAGAATCAAGAAGCGTGACTGCAACCCATATGAATGCATGTACAATCTACGAACTGAGTGAACGCAGACCATATGGTACTGTAAGAAAGCACGATACAAGCTTCAGTTTTGTCACAATGTAGGCGACCAATGGCCGTGGTCGTGGTTCAGAGTAAGTCGTCAATCGCGTGCTCGTCATATTGTGGCTGTGTAATCAGATCAATCTCGAGACGCAACTACCATCTTGGTTCTTCCCCGACTTTTCTCCAGTTCCAAATTTTAGGATCGCGAGACTCGGTGGTGCCGGTTAGGCAACGAAATGTGCGGTAAATTTCAGACCCATTCAACAGGAACTAACGATGAGATACATTGGCAGGCTTATAGTATACGACGGCAAGTCGTCGGAGATGAAGCAAAAGATAACCTCGTACGAGAATCTCCTAATGACCCAGTGACCGTCGGGTGCTGGGGTAAATCGGCCATGTGAAGCTCACAATTCAGCATCAGAATTCCGATGCTTTGTGCATATCAACCGGTTACGGTTGACCCCCATCCGTCAATAGGCTGATATCGTCGTCTCCTGAGGAGAGGCTAGTGGTTTCGGACACAAAGAAGAAACATGGCATTGTTCAAGCTCTCATGCAGGACTTCCTAGCCGCGATTGATTTTCGTTCATACTCAACGGCCTATAAGCCTATAAATGTTGGTCTCTACCAGGATATTGACTACCTAAGGGGGAACAGTCTGGATCTATAATCACCTTCAGGAAGTTTGTCGCGCTTGAATGCCACTTCATTCTCCTAGTGCGCCTAAGAACACCTACCGATTAGACAAGCGTGAGCCTAGCTAAAGGATGCTACAGACCTTCTCTAAGGAGACCGAAAAATGCCATTAATACCAACATTTCGTCTTTGCAATTTCTGGCTTATTTGCAAACTCGTACCAGATCGATTTCAGGTCCTCAAACCGTCCGAATCCAACCGCGAGATCAGCCACGAAAGCGAATTCTGAATTCCTCTATTGTCCAGTCAGAGAGAAATTTGACTTCATTGAGTCTCGTGCTCTATTTCGTTACAAACTTTGAATCGTGGCTTGCTGAGATACAAGACGCTTACACCGCCTCAACGGTATAAAGCTCAGGCGACTGACCGTATCGATCGTTGTTCGAGTACGATTTTATTTCTCGTACGATGTTGTGTTTATGAGTTAAATAGGACGGTTTTTCACTCGCTTCGGAACTTGTCACACTTGTCCGAAAGAAGTTTAGCCTCAGGCTTGGGACGAGCACGCGTCTCATGGAGGTAAATTTTCAGCACCTCGCATTGGTTTCCAGCAGACAGATCTCATTTCGCTTGCGACCGCGCAACTACGAAGGGATACCTCTCGTCAGGGGCAAAACAATGTCCCTGTTCTCATCGCACAGTTACATGGTGATCACAAAAGGTATTATGAAGTTGCAACTATATTCGGGGTCACATAGGTTATAAAAAGCGCATTTCTCATCCGTGTATGTACATATCATGTTGTCTCTTTCATTAATCGCTAACGTTTGTTCAAGTAACTCCTCTAGTCATGATTGGCATCAGCACGAAACACGGACCGCAGAGGAAGATATACGAACAAGGTGGCATGACAGCGAGCGCATTCCTTTGATTTGAGCTCAAGAAACGTTTACTCCCTGAAAATCATTTCAGATAATGAAAACGTGGAATTGAAAAGAGTACTTACAGTAGCGAAAGAGTGATGTTGCTGTTGGCCTTGGCCTGAATGGCGATCTCAACCTCGAGGTTAAAGTCCAAACGAAGCTTCAGATCCTCCTTTTACTTGTCAGCACCACAGCCCAATCCTCTATTGGAGGCGGGTGCGACCTGGTTGTTACCAGTGGTAGTAAATTCTTCAGCAGCGGCGAATTTGGTAGCGGTTTCTTGAGAAGACATGATGTAGCTATGGATGCTCAGGAGTGAGTGTTGAAATCCTCACCTTTATATGACCGTCGAGCTCTACTTACAGGTTAGAAACAACATTAGCATATTCATTTGCACTCAAAATCACTGTTCAGGTAACCAGCTCTTCCGTTCCTTGCAACGCGATCGTTCTAGAGGCGAAAAATTTCAAGTGCAGCTCGACTGTCGTTGCATCGGGCACAATTCCATTTCATAAACGCAGAATGATTTAGTTTGCTACGAACACGAGTTACAGATCAAATACAGTAACCCGAATGTCACCTGTCTAGTGGAGTTGGGTGATTATCATGGCTACGGAAGGTGGTATTTTCCTCACAACATACATACGATCCCGAAGATTTTAATGATTCAGACTCGTATTATCTAGTACCTACTCCTCCGCATCACATCATTTACTTTGCATTGACTACAGCAAGATCCAGAAACCAAAAAACCAACTTACGATGGTCGTTAGAAGATGGACCTAATCAACGTTCACTATATAAGATATGAACTGCTAAAATGCCTTTCCACGTCGCTCATGGGATGGAGAAGATCGTCAGAGAGAACTGAGGCGATCTCAACAGACCGACACCCGTGAGAATAATCTTCTGTAGATAGATGTATCATGTGATATTTATGACAACATCGTAATTGTCCTTCTATTCTCACCCCTGAATTGAGCTTGCAAGAAATGGCGAATTTCGGACCGAACTTTCGTCGCTCCTTCGTTTCTCACCGCCATCATTACAGGACCCAACTCAAGGAGCTCTGAGCGCTGAGCATTGAAATTTGCAATTCTCTCGTTCACTTCCATCTACCATCTTGAACCAATACATTTCTTATCTCCATTGTCTTTATGAGGACGATCCTTCCGAGGCCCCGTTATCTTTCAACCCAGCTTGTGCAAACAGACTTGCTAGACAGATACAAAGCCCTGGTCGACTCTGGCAGCATAGGATGGGACGAAGGTCAGGTCAGAACTGTCATGAAGGTGCGCGACACTCTGATAGTTGCTTGTAATGTTCTCATTTTTCTACTAGTAGCTGAGAAGGCTCAGCAAAGACCTCCGCAATTATACTCCAGTGCAAAGCTCTTCCCTTCCCTTGGCTGATGTCCCATTTCATTACTCAACGGTACATATGAAAGCCCTCGTCAAGTCCAAGGACCTTACCCTTGAGATGGAACAGCTGACATCTCCCAAAGGCTTACTTCTCACCGGTCCACCTGGCTCAGGAAAGACGTTCCTCGCCGATACCTGGTTCATATCGCTTTCCACACCTTACAAATCTCGCAAGCACTACAACGAGTTTGTCCTTGATCTCTACCACGGCGTATGGGAGGAAACAGCCAAGCGAATGCGCGATTTTGAGCCCTATGATAGTGACGTCGACACGACAACGTGGACTAAATCCATCCACGATCAATTGCGTCAGATGCTCAAAGTCGACGCTGAGAAAGTTGATTCGTTCTGGTATCGCCTACGACAGCCTACCTCTTCACCCCAGTACTTAGCTCCTATCCCATACGTTGTCGCTTCGAAGATGTTATGCGCATCATATGTTCTCCTTATCAATGAAGTTCAGCTCCAAGACGTTCTCCAGCGCCCTTCTTCTATCGGAAGTCCTGGTATGGTATTGGCGTATGGGTGGCGTCGTTGTCGGGACATCAAACCGAGTTCCAGAGGATTTATACGTCAATGGAGTTCAACGAGAGAGGCTTGGTGCGTTTGGGGGTGTGTTGAGGGCCCGGTGCGAAGTCATCAGTGTCGGGGACGATGAGAGTAAAGATTGGAGAATTATGAAAGCTGGAGCGGGGCGGAAGATGTGGTTTGCAAATGCAGAAAAGCGCGAGTTCGAGAGTTTGGTGGATGTCCAGGTTGAATATTCGTCATCTCGCAGCCTTACAGTGCTTGGGCGCCAGCTTTATGTCCCGCGCATATCATCCCAAGGAGACACATGCGTGTTCTCGTTTCAGGCAACTTTGCGAAGAGGTATAGTCATCCAACCTTATACGACAGACGAGAACTCAAATATCTATGTCCCTTGGCCCAGCAGACTACCTCACTCTTTCTTCCACGTTTCGCACCATCATCATCACTGACATACCAATCATCCGTCTTCCTTCCAGAAAGAACTAGGCTAGGAGGTTTATCAGCCTTGTCGACGCTCTGTATGAATCCCGCTGCAGAATAGTGTGCATGTCAGACAGTACAGCTGGATGATCTCTTCCAAATAGACATGGATCGTGGGACGGACAATACAGATGTGATGCTGGTGGAGATCTGTCAGTCTGGAGAAATACCGCCGAATGGTCATACCGCCACTCTGATGCCACTGAGCGAGAGGAACCTGCGAGTACCACTAGAAACTCTATCAGTTTTCTCCGGTATGTTGGCCCTCCTTTCCGATTACCTAGAGATTTGACGGATTTTTACAGGAAAGGACGAGCAGTTTGCGTTCAAGCGTGCATTCTCGAGGTTGGTAGAGATGACGAGTCCCGTATATCATATACGCTGTCAGTGGGAGCCGAAGGTCCAGAAGTGGGAAGGGAGCAGCGTGATAGCTGACTACGGAAAATTGTCCGGTGCCAGCAAGTCCCACAGTGGATTTCCCCCAAATTGAGCGAAAACCACGTGTGGGGTGTTCGTGAGGATTGGGGGTGGGAGTGGAAGGTGGGGCAAAGGTGCCAGCGCTTATAATGAGAAGAAATGAACTTGTTCATTTGACAAGAATGCACATTCGTTCGCGATCCTCGATATCCAACTCAAGACTCTTTTCCTTCCAAGCACGTTGAGATTCGCTCTATGGAGTTCTGCGATCTGCCCTTTCGAATCAAGTCAAGTTTGACTAATTGGTTTGGCACGAATCATTATTCTTTTTTCATCAGTCACACGATTATACACGATACACTTACTCTACCGCTCTGTGGATCGCCTGGGTGGAGCGCCACTCCATTGGGGACAAGTCTTCTCGAGATTTGATTCTCTATCTACATCTCTTTACCGAACCAACAGCTTATGTGGGTTCTGACCTAGTCTCATGCTCAATGGCACTTATCGACTGTCAAGTCTGCTTTGGTGGTATGTAATGGGGCTCAATTTGGACGTGACAGAATACTGATTATTGGTGAGTAATTACGTGAAAGCTGGTACCAGATAAATGGAAAGGAGAGTACTAATGAACGAAGGAGAGGTCCTTATTGTGAAAGAGTGGATGGAAGGGAAACAACAAAAGGTATGTATTTAGACTGGTCTTTCATCGATGAGCATAGCTAAGATTTTTGATTTGATTAGTCCTATAAGAGACAGAACCTGAGCACCAAAAAGACTCTAAAGCAAATGACTAACCCAACAACACTACACCCGGGCCAAGTTCTGCTCCCAGACTCTACGTTTACTCGCTGAAATTCCAATCAGACGAAGAACGCCGGTATATCCAAGTTCACTCACAGAAGAGAGAGCGTGATGTCTCCATTAACCTTTGCCTGGATATGGATTTCGACCTCGAGGTTGAGGTCCAATCTGAGCTTGAGCGCCTCCCTCTGTTTTCTATGGGGCACTCTTGCCGCGGGGACGTGGGTATGGGTGTGTGCGACGTGTTTCTCACCACCAATAATGGAGGGATGCTCGGCGGTAGCGACTTTGTGGGCGGCTTGAGGAGAAGACATGATACTGCTGTAGTTGCGGTGTTTGGAGTAATAGCCTGGCAAAAGGGTCTTTTATACGAGCAGAGTGGAGTGTGGGAAATATGAACGGACGACGTGGGCACGTAGTCTTGTCAGTGAACTGGAATTTCAAGGAAGATCATCGAATGAGGCTACGTAATGACCGGTCTCCGTCATGATGTCTGTCAACCAGAGTGCTTCTGCGGTGTACACCATTACGCAGTATGCCCACCCAACTGTTCCATGAAAGTTCGCGATGGAGAACACTAGGCGCGTCGACTTCTTGGGGAAGCGAAGTCTAGAACAGGCCGACCTTATTCATTTACCAATGGCCGTTGTGCAGGTTGCAGGGCTTCCTAGTCTCATGCACCCAGTAAATGCGACATCCGTACTTCTCTTTCCCTGCTAATCTTACTTGCAGATTTATTCACAACTCAAGGACAAGGACAACTGTTGGCCATCTTCGTGTCACTTACCGTCAGGTCCCCGCACTCGAGGTACGGCAGCGGGGAAATGTGTCCCGTCTTCCGTACCTTAACTAGAATCCACTTCATCGGCGCTAAAACTCAGCCTACGTTTTATCCACTGGTACTGGTACAGTCACCACCGCTGGCTGTTGTCTTTCTTGCCTTCGCGCACAGGGGTGAAAAGCTGGCGTAGCGGTAATGAAGTTCTATCTTGTTCGAACGTAAGCTCATACAGCGCTCGAGTGGTGCGCGAATTTCTCGGGTACTCAACGGCTTTAATGATCCCACCCCCCGGTACAATGGTGTACAGACTGCTTCGGCATTTTCATAGTACGCAGTCAGTGCTCATCGGACATCTAGACTCGAAATAATGCAAATTTCTTGAGGATTCAAGTCGTATGTGATAGCAGGGCTTGTGTGGAAGTTACATCCGGATCAAACTTCATCTAATTATGTGTTCAAGCGACGTTCAAGCACACTGGTAATTGAATGATGGTGATGGTGTTAGGTCTCCAATACATCAATTTATAGGTGCAGCATCTTGAATCATAGGATCGGATATATAATACGAAGAAGTTGATACTTTCGTTGCCTGACTTCCGAAGTTCCGCGATCGCGTTCCCAGTTCAATGCTGATACGTACCCCGTGACCGTGATAGTTTCCCTTCTAGGGTCATTTTCCTGATCTTCGGCGCGCTATGGCTGATGCCTCAGAATCAACCCATCTCGGTAACGATACTGTTTTCTTGCCACTGGAATCACGCCTTATATGCAACTCGAAGGCACTTCAAAAGTTTGTCAATGTCGAAGGAATGGATTGGTAGGAAGGCGAGCATGTCTAACAGCAGTACAAGTAGATCATTTCACTTTCTTTGGTTCCATTATCCTCCGTTAAACGAATAACATACCACCAGAACAAAAGTCGCAGCTAGTAGCACGAATTTAGTCATCATAAAGGCATGTGACAGGAAAATACTAACCTGCCAAGGAGCAACAGCCGCTACATTCATGATCAAGTATTACCGGGGCAATTTTACTCACTGCAGAGCAAGTAAGTCGGAACCCGTCGAGTATACGAGAACTCGTACACTTACAGGAGAGAGAGGGTGATGTCACCATTGACCTTGGCCTTGATGCTGATCTCAACCTCGAGGTTGAGGTCCAACCTGAGCTTCAGCGCTTCCCTGTACGGCTTAGCGACAACAGCATGAGCATAGGTCGTGGGTTTGTGAATGGCGGCAGCGTGGCCGGGAGCAGGAGTGCCAGGAGAGGAAGCACGAGAAGAAGTAGATTCTGGCATGATGATACTGGTTTATGTTGATACTGAAAGTTCAGCACATACCCCTCCTTTTATACTAGGACATGAGTGAAAAGGTCTTGCTGCAAGGGACCTAGAAAATGAATATTGTTCGGCACATAAATTCGAGCGTTGTTCACGTCGTTTCGTAAGGTGTGCGTTGGAGTATAATCAACTCTGTGCCTAAGGTGTCATCTGCCATCCGATGGACATAGTCGAGTCTTCTTTGAAGGCAACACCAACAACTGAACAGCATCGCCTTCGCGTCCTCAGAGATTTAGATCTGGGGGCAATTTTATGTGTCGACTCCGTTATGTTCGCGGCTGATTTATCGGCGTGCCTAATTAGCAACACGGAATGATGAAGAACGAATTTAAACACCCTACTGCGGATGTGAGCGAGCGCTGTATACGTAGTTCTGTTGACTAACTGGGAAAGTACCTACGTAGAAGACGCGCCAGCAGCTAGGGTTGATGGCAATAGTCTGAGGACATCAGTATCCAACTCCCCCCACCCCCGGCGATAGCCCCCCGGATTAACAGGAGAAAAAAACAATCGCGTGGTGGTTCGCATCTCTCATCTCTCATATCTGACGGACAGCATGGGCGTGTGCAGAATGAGATAGGAGACTGATGCTCCAAAAAACTCAAAGGTAAAGAGGTGCCACGTCGCGCCGGCGGAATTTGGGCAGAATACAAGCCAAGGGTGCGGCCAACTTCCGTAGAAAAGAAAAATCAACACCGTCACAGTACAGTCACCACCCTTTCGATCTCGTATGTCGTAGTTTGATTGATTTTCTCTTCGTCCAAAGAGCTACGCCCGTGTACCTTAACACTATCAGCGGAGACAGCTAATCAATCCAGTCTTACTTTCCTACCACCACTGATACTTGCTCGTTTCTACTGCCCCAAATACCATTTTACCTCCACGATATGCATAATAATCCCCGTCTCGAGAATACGCATGCTGACGTGGTGTATCGCCCGTCCTCACAATAACCAACCGGCGCGCCTTCTGCAGCTTCTTGATACCCTTCTCATACACACTCTGGTCGTGGAGCGTCAAATCTCGCAGCTTGACCCCTAAGGACGGATTCGCGTCACATGCTGCAGCGACGGCTGTGAGCGTCTTGTCGTCTATCCTTCCATGACTTGTCATATCTATTAGTTTGACGTATGATAAAACTTAAGTGAGCACCAGACGCACCTTCGATCGTGTCCACTGATATGCAGAGCTTCTATCTTAGGACACGACTCGAGAATGGCCAACAACGCGTCCTGGCCCAAGGACGTATGTGACTCTAGCTTCATTAACCTCATTTCTGGGCACATTTTGATGAACCGCACAAACGCTTCCTCGGAGACGTGCACTCCACACCCAGTTTCGTTATCTCCCTGCTAGGAACGTCATCAGCCTCGCACAAAGCGCTGGCCGGGCGATCAGGGATTCCAAGACCGCGCTAGTAGTGGACTCGTAAGAAAGTTCTCCCAGGCCAAAGAGAGGATACGCACTCATTTATGCTAAAATCTCGTCCAAACTTGAGCGTGTCTACTTTGGGCGCATCGAGCTGGGTTTGGTCCCATCCTTCAGGTGGGTTTTTGATATCGCCATTGAACTCGGCCGTGACTTTTTTGAATGTCTTGGGGGCCGGAGCCGGCTTGCTGGAACGCCCGCCCACACTCATCATTGCATACGGGCTGAATCCTCCAGAGCGTCCTTTTCGTGATGGCGGCATCGTTGTGTGTCGGTGATAGAAAGAGAAAATGTCTCAGGCGGCAAGTTCTGTCGCGTTATTTGTAACCGTCACGTGTTATCATTTGCGGCGGGTACTACGCAGAAAGAAAATTATAGAAAAAATGCGTAAACCACTACTCTTAGGCCGTTTTCACGGTGAGTTGGCTTGAGGGTTCACTATATCGTGTGCTGGGTAGTCAAGAACACCAATTTGAGGTGACAGTAAGGGACCTTGAAGATCGATGGCATGATGCCTGGAGCAAAAGCTCGCTGACGATAGTATTCTGAAGACCATGTTGCATTGCTGCACGCGCGACAAGTCATCGAGTACCGATGACACCACGCAGGGCAATCACTGCTGGACATTGGGTGCAAAGGCATCGTTGAAAATATTGGGTTAAAGTGACAGCCTATGGACTGGGGTGTCGTTCAGTGATAGTATGCAGTAGTAATGCACTAAAGTGGCAGACCTGAAAAGACGGTGCTAGTCCATCGTGATAGGAAATCATGAAAACACCGTCACTATAATCGAAGTAACAATACTGACAATGAATTCACGGCCTGCATCGCGTTGTATAGCCACTCGGACCATCAATCTCGTATCTGTAGACGGAATAGCGTAGGTTGAGTGAAGTGGTAACGAGATATGGTCATGCATCACCAGAAGAGATAGTTTCAAACTCCGATGCACCTTTTGCTCTTGTACTGCAACACTTTCGTCCACTCTTCAAAAAATTCCTTAACCCTATAAACACTCACATCTAGTATTTCGAAAAATATTAGATGGACCCGCCTAGTGAAGTTGCAAATTCAGTTCGAGACTTGGTGGTCTATCTTCCATCTGATGCCAGCACACGAAACTCTGCCGCTGCCACGCACTTTCCAAAGATCTCTCAGTCTGCTGGCTGAGAACTCTTCTTCTGAAGCTCGTCCTAAAGATGGTAAGGCTCCAAACGCACACTTCGAATTCCAGAGTAACATTGATATTGACGTTTTATAGGTGCCTAATAGCGTTAAATTTTACCGATAACACCATGAATCAGGAAAAAGCCGGAAATAAGGTGATACGAGATGATTCTTGACGAGCATCCCAAGAATTATGAATAATTTCCTTTGTGGACAAATCTACGGTGTCTCAGCGTTGAACTGACTGAAGGATACGAATTCAAGACCAACCTGATATCCTAGCAATTGACCTTTCGATATATATATAGAGAGAGCAGCAGAACATTTACTCCCTGGAAGTGAAGCTAAGAACGCGGCAGTGCACTACGAGCTCATATCCACTTACAACAAGGAGAGGGTGATATCACCGTTGACTTTAGCCTTGATGCTGATCTCGACTTCGAGGTTAAGATCCAAGCGAAGCTTCAAAGCCTCCTTTTGCTTTCCAACACCACCTGGTCCAAGGGAGATGCGCCGGTGGGAGAAGAGTCGAAGCTATCGCTACCACGACGAGGAGCGGGGGCGGAGCCGAAGATAGAAGGGGCAGCAATGGAAGACATGATGTAGAAACGGGGGGCTCGATGAAATGTCTCTTGGAAGTAAGTACCTTTTAAACGAGCATCGAATAATACGGGATACTTGTTTGAACAGGTACTATGAGACGATATTCACGCAACAATTGAGTCGGACGGATGTCCTGGTGAAGTTGAAACTGGCTGCCTCCCTCACGCTTCCTCTGTGGTACCTTAACCAATTACGAAGGGGCGAGATACTTACTCCTAGGATCAACTTAGGATAGATGTGTCTCACCTCGAGAACCAGAGCGAGTCGCGTACTTGTTCCGCACAGGCGGCTATGCATTAAATTCAAATGTCAGACTGAATGGCATCTGTCGCTTTGGGTAGGATCAGACGTTCGAGATTTACAGAAACCTACAACGGCTTTCAGTAAAGCCAGGAAACTGGCGGGCCAAGGGTGTCTTCTACGGACACGAGAGTGGGATGTCCGAGCAAATTGGTGGTTCCGAGGAGGAGTCAAAGTCACACATTGAAGACTGTGCTTTGGCATCTGAATCACCCCTGCATGAAACCAGCGTTCGTCGCATCGCAGTGATCTCAGCACCTATTGAATACGAGCCATCATGGCTGGCGCCAACAACGTGCGATGTGCGTGATTCTCCACAGTCGACCCTTCTCGATTCGGCGGTATATTCAGTCATATTTTAGAATCTGTGACTCGAGCCTCGGCGATGATCGTCATCGCATGCAAGGCGTCTGCTTTCGGATTGAAATACCGGAGGTCCCTTCTTCAAAGCTGTCCCGCAGTGCGACATGAAGCGCCGGCATGAATTGCACATTTTTCTTGTTTTTAAAATTGGGAGATTCTCGTCGCAGGGCAAGCAACAATGATGTGGATATCATTAACGGCCCGGCCTTTTTTCGAAATTGTCAGAAAGGCACACGCTCACGCAGCTACCAGCTGCGAGGCCTCGGTTTCTTGTCTTATTGGCAGATAATTGTTTGAAATTATTGGAAGTGCTTGACATATTCAAGATTTTAGATACACTCAAATTTATCATGATCATCATGGATGATGGCTTGACAGCTGCACCGATTTCGAGTCTTGTTGCACTTACCTTCTTCGCACTCAAGAGTATCTAGCCGCCAATGAAGTTGCATGGACAGAGCTCAGGCTAAAAATATTGACATGATGAAAAACAAATAGAATTGTCTGTGAAATTACGATCGTCGATCAAAGCGTTCACTCCCATTTTGGGCTTATCTGATTACCGGCGCCTGATTATCACAACCATTCCACACGATATATTTGTTCGACATTTGAATATTCACTTTGAAACGATAGGCTACTAGACAAGCTCTGCATTCTGTAAGTTTAGACTATTCGCTGCATCTGTTTCTCATCTGTCCTGCGTTTAGGTGCGGTGGCTTTGAAACGGGGTGAGCCGATCACGGCGTTTTTGGCCGCTGTTCTCGCCTCATGGTCGTCAACTTAGTCTTTAACTCTTCGTTCATTACCGCGATACACGAGACTATCCTTATCAAGTGACCGGAGTGAAAATGTGTTATCGTCCCAAGTAACAGGCCTCATCGTTTAATCAAAGGACAGGAAGACATGTTTGTTAGACGGATGGATCATGGAATTCAAATCTCTAGGAAAAAGAAGGCAGCCAGGACGGTCGCAGTGGCTTGTGCGAGATGATTTGGACCAAGGAGTGCACATCGGAGGCTGCCTGGTCACTACTGCAAGCGTAACTGATTCCGGTACCTAACGGATCTAATACTGTCAAATTACGGCGACCTGCGGATTACTTACCTCCAACACACACTTCATGAACGTTGAAGTGTTTCTGATCTTGTGCGGTTTCAATTAACGAAGCTTGCGCTTGCAATGCGCCGGACTTTGTGCGTGAGCAGCATCTTCTTCATTTCTCCCAACTTGCTGTACGCCGAGCTCTTGGATAACTTGGTGTGTAAAGCATCCGTGTCTCCCAGGGGCTCGAAATCTTCTTTTGAGTGGTCCATAACACGATGTTTTTAACACTTCGCGTTTTAGATCCCCTTAATGAATTCAATAACTTTATGCTGACAGGATTCATTCGGTACCGTACGGGCAAAAGACATATATTAGCATTAGCAAAATGAAGATGATATTGAATAAATGTTCGAGACCTTAATACTTAGTGGCGAATGACTTACAGGAACCAAACCGGCCTCGCCTTGCTGTTGCCAGGGAAACTTCATCGTCTAATGATCAAGCTTCTTTCCTTCCTTCAAATTTCGGGTTAGGTTTTGGGTATTCCTTGACACTCGCGAGTTCCCGGATGTGTACCATTCAGTGGCCCTATGTCGTGCTCTTTAAACTGTTTTGCGCATCCACTACGCTTGGACGGATGAAGGAACTTCTTGTACCGCTCTCCGAGCTTTTCCGGCATATTAATGACCACTGGTAGATGCCTAATCGAAATTTGAAAGCGCGCGTGCTGTGGCGCCCATGTTTATTACATCCCACTGCATCGTTCCCGACCTTCGCCGGGCGTCCGAAACACTATCAGACGAATGCCTGTCAGGTTCTAATGTCATCAATCAACATACGGGTTAGCGAAAAGACCAAACAGTGCAGAAAGGCTTCAATGGACATCGTAAATTATTTGGAATTGCTCTTTCCATTTCGATACTGTACAGCCTAAAATATATAGACATCTGATTAGTTTGAAGGACGTGTATTCGAATCACCTCTGAGATCCGAATATAGCCCCAAAACTAAGATCCCTTGCTACCTAAGCCAAGAATAACCTACTCAGTTATCCTCTAGTTTGAATTGACACAGATACAGTCGGATTTGAACTCATCCGCTGGATGATATACGGGCTTGTTGATACACGGCTTACTGCAGTTACGAGCATCTGGAAAAGGGTTAGTCAACATCAGTGTAGAGAAAGAATAGGCGTTTCACACCATAAACCACTACGCCGAGGCTATATTTATTAGCACTATATCAACTAGAGCGCTTCTAAGTCTTCTTCATACACGGCACTGTCTAGAGCAATTCGTGGTCACTCTTCTCACTCGTGATATGAGGCATCAATAGAGCAGAACCGCACATCGTAGCAACAAACAGCATCCGCGTGAAGAGTGGCACACTGATCCTCAACAAGCCACACGTCGGGATCCCGTGAGCCGAAATTTCTTTCGGATGTTACTGATCATTTCATTTCGTTGACCAGTCACTAGCTTGGAGGATGATGATGATGGAGAACCAAGTCCTTCTAGCCGTGGCAATGGTAACGAAGCTGTGCCACTCATTCGGTAGGTATGTAAAAAATCGATCCGGGAACGGGGTGAAGGCCTGGTTAAAATAAGATCGACGAAGGAGAAGGATATTTTATAATGTATTCATTGGAACATCTGCACAGCTTTGTGGGAAAGAAGAACGCCCCAGACTGCATGCTTTCCAAGTTTAATCTAGTCCAGCAGAAGCGAGCAACTGAGGACGATCGTCTAGCAGAAGGAAGCCGAATGAACCAGGACGTTTTCTAGACATTTCTGGTCTCCCGAAAGGAGGACGACTTGTGAGGTTTTGGTTGGAACAAGTTCAAGAACGATTCCGCCATCCTGACCTATGTCCGAACTAATCCAGTGGCTGGTCGTCCATCACATGCATCTCGAACGCGTCACGACATTTCACGCGGAGTGTCGTAAAAGTAATGATGCTTCCCAAGAACGCCAGAATGATGTAAGTGAGGACAATCGTTGTTACTGATGTCTGAAGCGGTCAGTGAACGAATCAATGTAGTTAGTGAAAGAATACTCACACATTTGTCATTGCTAGCTCTTTGATAACTTGGACAGCGAAAGTGAATCAGCGAGATCCTTCCGAAAGTTGCTGGACAATAGTGAGTTCCTCCGTGATTGCAGCAAATTTACGAATTCTGAAAGGCCATCTACTGAAGGCGCGTCAGCTTCAACCTGATGCCCACATAAGAAGGAACTCACGACTGAGGTACCGCACAAAGCAGAAGTGATGAATTTGTTGACGATCAAATCCTACGCATTATGATCGTAGTGAAGATGCTTATGTCGATGATAACAATAATCGAGAACAGGTGCCGGTAGAACCTGCGAGATCCGGCACATCTTTGTCCTTATTCTCTAAGCCGTTTCACGGATTTATCTGTTCTCAGCGATTCAACTCCTGATAGCCTACACGCCGCGCACGAATTCAAGCACGATGTCTCGCCGTAAGCATGTGCGTGGGGCTTCAGTGGGTCGACAAAGTGATTATTAAATCCCTGCCAGCGGATACGTATGATTGAGTCCAACTGGCCCGCTTTGGGTGCAAAGGGTGGAAGAATCAATGTGAGACAAGACATTGAACTAGCGTATCGAGCTGGCTTGGTAATGGTGTGATCCGACAAAAATCCTCCTGTTGCCACGTAACATTCGATCTGCTGTACGAGTCGACGTTTCGCGCTCCTTTGGCGATTCCATATACGCTCTCGCCTTTGAACTTTGATCAAAAGGTTCTTATGGCACTTGAACTAACATTACTATGATCCAACGCGGTACATAGAAATGGCCAGAGCTGCCTCAATCCACGAAGATAGAGCACAACTTTGGTCGCTTTATGAGAATACGGCCAATACAAGGCGAGACAACTACGTACTTCTCAAAATGCAGTCAAAGTGACCTACTAAATGTAAGAGCGGGATTCGGCAAGTCGTTTGCTCATCGCAGTAATCTTGCCGTTAGTTTGGTGAACAGACTTTTTTGCCTGCCACGGCGAGACGCGAGATATGTCATCACATAACCATTGACTCAAAAAACAGCAGGGAAGATTGATGCCCGCGTTTACATGGAGATGGTCATTTGGTGCAGAAATTAACGGAAACGGTGGGTATATCCTAAATGTAATTCAGTCATCGTTGCACGGAGATCAATGAGGAAGTTACTCTTTCAAGAATATGGCACTTCAGATACGTATGGTATTTCAGATACGTGAAGGACCCAAATACACCGTTGTGATGAACTGCGGGTGCCTTGAGTATGAACGCTGAGTTCTGATGTAAACTGATGTCTTTTTGTCTTTTAAAAGCGCGCAGCATGGGTCTGGGTACGGTGAATAGTGGGGCTGGTGAGAGTGACGAACTGAGTATCATGTAAAGACATCAACACATACCGTTACCGTCCAGCCTCACCTGAGCATATTTTTGGCTTCTCCTTACGACTTTGATGAGCTCATTCTATACGTTCGTTAATAACTGAGGTACGAGGCACCCAAGATAGAAGCAACGCGGCAGTGTCGTCATTCGAACAACGCGCTTATGTCCTCTCCACTCGGTCGCCGTCAACTGCATAGTTGTTAGTGATGCACGTTACCGAGACAAGTACGTGACTTACATCTCATCCCACTGGTAATCCCGTTCATAAGGAGCATTTGTACACCGATGGCGGTACCGAGGTTGTGGCCTGTCCACATGTCACCAGAACGAAATGACAGTTGTAAGGTAAGGTCGTGCTACAATATATCTTAGAGACTGCAGTGACGAGAAGGACGGATCACACACACGGAGCACTACTTGATGCTGTTCTTCAAATTTGAACCCAGAAATTGTCTGCCTGCATAAGTCCCTGCGACCTGAGGTCGGCTCCTTGGCAAATGCTCCCCGTGCAACAGACCCTGGCCTCTCCAGACGACTCACTACACTACGACGGCAGACAAATCTCCGTATACGGTGCGGATATCCTTCTTCCCTCCTTGCTCGTCATGGTGGGCTCCGAGACCAATATCAACGACGCGGTCTCATCGTATCCTTCGTAGGCTTTTTCTCATCCTCACTTGCACAATGCCATCCTCATGCGTTCGTAGTTGAAGCTCGAATTTGGTATCAGGTCCGACGTTCAACGATGATCGTAGCTGTTGACATTGCATCGTTATGAAAAGGATCTGGAAGACGGTCCCGCTCGCACAGAAAGAGCATGTACCCGGTAACAGAACCTGGACCAGACATGCTTTGAAGTCATTGGATTTTACGGAAGCGACGGCGCCGCCTGAAAGGAAAGCAAGACAACTTTGAGTAGCACGGCGACGCGCAAGTGCGGGTCTTATTTGGCAGAGATGCTTTTGCCAAGCTCTGCCGTAATCATGGTTTTCAATCAATTTTCAATATCTGTGGACCCAACGTCATCGAACCTGCCGAGGACCTTTATAAGCCCTGAGCCATGTTAGACATCCTTTATCTTTCACCACAACCATGTCCGACTCGAGTTCTCTTCCAATGATTCGAGGGAGCTACCAGCGCTCCTTCGCAGGTACCCTTTCCTTGATTGCGCTACGTGCCGCCGAGTGAGTCCTAGTAGCCTAAGGAAACGCGTTGGTAATTATACAGAACCACAGCCCCGTACTCCAGTACACGCTCTTAGAGAAAGGATACGCCGCCAATGCGCTTGTACGCGTCGGGCTGCTTCACCCAGCTAGGACATTAGCGTTTGGGAACGGTATTGGCCCAGTACCGACTTTGCTCATGGGGATGTATTCCGTTGCTGCCCTTCGTCATGTACGTTTACATCTTCAACATCTTTCCCAATTATAACTGGTATTTCAGTGCTATTGGGTGACGTGCACCAATGACTCGACGTATTTCCCGCCATCTGCAAGTCTGTTCGTCGGGCTTTTCAACGCCGCGGCGTCGACTTTCAACACGTTTGTCGCCGCATATACGCTGTCTAAAGCACCCCTTCTCCTTAGCACTCCCGTTGATAGTATCGAAGGCTGGGTATCCGCATTGGGATGGCATCAGTACACCTTTTGATTTTCTCGTCCTGGCCTTTGGCTCATACACTAATATAGATGGGTCGGACTCGGGATGTTTGCTGCAGGAATCGCAATGGAAATCGCTTCTGAGAATCCCGGAAGGCGTTCAAGGCAAAACCAGAGAATAAAGGCAAAGTTGATGATACAGGTCTCTTTGGCTTCGTGTATGCGTCCTGTTCTGGTCTTTCACACGTTCGTTGTCTGACACCTCCAACAGGAGACATCCCAACTACCTGGGGTACCTTTTATGGCGTTGCGGAATGACCCTTGCTACCGGCTCTATCCCTGCCACTATCACCTATGGGATTTTCCAGTTTACCCAGTTCGCGTTCTCCATCCCGGACCTGGCCGCATACATGGACAAGAAGTATGGGGTTCAATGGCTGGATTACCAACGTCGCGTCACGTCTCGCCTGATTCCTGGTATTTACTGAAGTGGACTTTCGTGTAAGTCTCAAGGTAGTCGAATTGTATCCCAAACGCCTGTTGTAACATATCGAAAACGCGATTATCTTCGTTGGGCCAGCTATCGCTCAGATTCACTTGGTATATGCACTCTTGACCATTCAATTTCCCCCCTCTATACCGCTGCTACCTTCTCATTATGGATGTCGAACAAGTCTGCTCATCGTCTCCCAACAACGACGTTGAAGGCGTAGTTAAGGGTACCATGTTTCGCCTTTTCCATGAAGTACTCATCAGCTTGCACCCTCGCAAGAAGACTTTGTATCGCTCTCAGTGCACCGTTGACAGGCACTGACCTTTCACGTGTCCTCCTATGTGCTTTGTAGAAGTCTTAGTGCGGTCAGAGCGACAAAGTGCGGGGATTACCTACACTCAATGTTCGTGCTGCTTCTATTAAGCATCCGAGGGGAGGATAAACTTCATGTACTATTCGTCTGTGCTGCCGCTCCGGCTATGCATACGACGGCGATTTCTGGCAGATGTCTTTCAATCCCCAATCAAACCTACATGGCACGGGGTTGAATTGACAACTGGTTGGCTTGCTTACTGCCATTGATTCGGCGGCGGAATCCGGATGGCCCCCCTAAGCGTTGTAGCCCTGACATGGCGAACCATGTGCTGCGGCCACAAAGGCTCACGCCGTTGTAATCACACTATTGAGTGTGTCTCGCGGGTTAGAGCAACTCTGTGTGGTTCGTAGAGAAGGATAGAAAGTAGGGGATATGGGGCACACATAACGAGGATACGAAGGCAGCAAGGATTCAATTGTCAGGAACGGAAAACAGGGACCTCCTTATACACGATATATATGAAAAACAAACTTAGGTCGCCCCCTGCGGAGAGAAAGGAAGCCTCTGTCTGACCGACCATTGAGCGTGTATTACTGGCAGGACCGAATTGCGCAGGTGGCAGGTCAGAAGAGATAGCGGATGACTTGCGTTTCAGTTTTTGCTTGGGTGGGGCGCTGGACTGGGAACCAAGATCAATCGTCACATCATCATCATCCTCTACGTTGTCCGGCTGACTCTCAGGACCACACCAGCCCTCTGCAACTTGCTCATCAGGGGCACCCTGAGTGTCGGGAAGCTTTGGGAGGTTTTTCAGGGCATCCAAGTAGTTATCCGCATGGTCCACGTTGGCAGCGTTCTCGTGTTCCATGCGGGGAATCAGGCAAGACAGAGGAAGCCAGAGCGGAACAGATCCACATGTCGCAATTTTCTGATAAAGAGGGAGCTTACTTGGTGCGACAAGGGTGTCAGCGGTGATAGGATTGATATTGGTGACGATAAAAAGAGAGATCAATGACGAGAGCGACGAACATGCGCCAAAAATGATATTGGTGACGGTGTATGACGAAACTGAGATACAATAAACAGTGACACACAAACTGACTAAGGACTGCACGGACCAGGGGACCCGATAATGAACAATGAGACCAAGCGACGATATGAAGGGCTCAGGAGCGGAGGCACATACCGTGAAATGGAAAGAAACAGTGGAAAGGAACCACCTAACACCAGCGACTCAAAACAACGACGTCACAACTTGAACGAGTGAACACGGTCGCGACAGGCAAGAACAGCCACTCCGTCGCAACGCAAAAGCGGCGGCAGGAGCGCACGTAGTCACCCAAGCGAGGAAGTGCCATCACACGAAACCACCCTGTCGCAACCCAGGAGCGGCGGCAGGGGTGGGGGTTGTCCATTATCCCGGAGATGCAAGCAACATAGTCAGAATCCGTCGCAACGCCGAGGCGGCGGCAGGACGCTATGTATATGTTACCCACAATCATTCCCGAACGACACGCCACAACAGGAAACCAATAGCAGGGAAACCACGAGACGCAAGGCAGCGAGGACGGACGGCTCCGTCGCAACACCGAAGCGGCGGCAGGAGTCGTGGACGACGTCACTATCGAAGCCTAACCGACGAGCCAGGACTCCGTCGCAACACAGAAGCGGCGGCAAGAATCCGACATCGTCTCACTATCATTCCCGGGGGGGGGAGTAACCAGACAGCACTCCGTCGCAACGCCAAAGCGGCGGCAGGAGTCGTCGTTGGCACCCTCTCCAACCAGGATCTGCAAGCTACAGAGGGAAAATATCGTCAGTAGCAATGGTAGTTGGTCATGGTGCGCAGTGGTAGCGTGAAGTGGTGGTTAGAAGTCAAGAGACCATGGTGGATGGTGGTCATCCATCCTTAGTATACAACCACCACGGCCCGACGCAAATATGAATTTGAATTCACCTATTTTACATCTCGCTTTGAAAAAAGTTGCGGCTTGTAGCCGACAAACGCTACTGAAAATGTTCAACGATGGGCACTCTGAAGGGAATAGGAAATGAGGTGCGTAAGCATTGACACAATTTTATACAATGTAGCTTCAATGGCGTATGCTAGATAAACTTTCAGTGAGTCCTAGACTAATCATCTACGTAGATGTCTTTGGCGGGTCCAAAACCTTTCTCGTCAAGGTACACTCTTGGACGCGCTTGTCGCCTTTGACACCAACCAGCAAATCTTCATCCTGGTCATAACACAACACCCATATCCCCTCACTCTCCTCCATCGCGACAAACCCCTCCCAGCTTTCGAACGTCATCCTCTCCTGGTTCTCTGTCCAATCCCATGGCCCGACGATGTGCGGCAGACTCTGTGTCTTGCCGCCATACGTGATGACAAGGGTGTCTTTATCCACGTATATCCAGTTGAGCTCAGGCGGGTCAGGCTGGATCGTGCTCACGAGTCCCATCGGTTTATTGTTCCACGGGTACTGGATAAAGAACCCGGCGAACCCGTGTCCCCCTTCCTTGCGTTTTTCCATATCGGGGTCGGCGAGGTACAGCTGCAATCATCGAGGATCAGTAAACCCCCAGAGCGCAGCGAACGATCGATTTGCTCACCTTGTGATCCCTCAAGACCACCTGCTTGCCCTCCACGAACTCCTTCAAAGGCGCATCCTCGCTGCAGTGCGCATACAGTGTAAATTTCGCTAGGCGTGGATCATTCTTATCCGCCTCCTTGGGTGCACTGTTATTGTTGTTGTTGGCCTCAGCGGCTCGTTGTTGATTTCCCGCCCCCTGGGCTATACTCGCTACGGACGTCGCCGCTCCTACCGCAGCGAGCGGAATGGCCACGGCGCCTGCTGCAACACCGATGACGCCAACAACCATGACTGTTTTGATTCGGTTTGCAGTAGTGGACGACTTTTTGGCGCGGATGCCGGAATTGAAGCAGTTTCCATTTCGAGGGAGAATGAAGAAACGCGTTGGCCCCCCGTTGTCAAGCCGTGGTAATTGGTTCCGCTTTCGTCATCCGAGGGCCAGACCCTAATTTCGTAAAACATGCATCTTCGCTTCAGTGACATTGTCCCATTTGGAATATCATCGAGTATTCTTTCTTACCAAGGTCCAAAGCTATACGATGGCCTAGGCTGCGGCGCCAGTAGAATCGGAGTTCTGTATCCAGCGAAAAGGAGATGCCCACTGCGCATACACGTCAATCTACCTCTATCATTGTGGATGTCGAGCTTAGGTGCGTAGTTCCTGGGGCACCGCAAACAACTTGCTTACTTGCTTCAGCTCTCTTAAATTTAATTAAGTGTCACAGGATTTGGCAGCTAAGAGATTGATGGACTTTGCTTACGACCTCTACATTTCCAAGAACACGATTTCGAAAACGAGTGCGCGTGAGTCCGGATCAAACTTCACGAAAAACGCTTGGGCGCAGGAACAGGTAGGTAATAATTGTCTATCCCGACCGTTCCCTACGGTCGAAATTTGGCCCCGTCCTGCTGGCGTCAGCACGGTTACTCCAGCGTTACTCCACCGCCTGTTTAAAAGAATGTCATTTTTTCAACGTTGTACCCAAGAAACATGTCCGCTCCCGTTCCCTCCTTCAAAAATAAGACGCGTTCGCGCTCTTCGTCCTCGTCATCTTCGTCGTCATCCTCCTCGGATGAGGATGTTCCCATTCCCATCAAGGAACAAAAGCACCAATTCACGCGACCGCCTGTCCCTACAGTGGGAAAGCGTGTAGTGGGCAAGCCAAAAGAGGCTCTGAAGCTCAGGTTGGACCTTAACCTTGAGGTGGAGATCGCTATCCAGGCCAAGGTCAATGGTGATATCACGCTGTCACTTTTGTGAGTATATTCGAGTTTGATGGTTGGATAGTCGGCTGACAGATCTTATAGACAGTAATAACGTTTAGTTGTAGTCACTCAGGTTTTAAATAATGCGTTTACACCTGGACATTGTTGGATTCATACTTTCGTTAATCGTACTTATCCAATAAATTCGTGGTCTTAATTATACGAATGACGATTTAAGTTCAGAAAATATTGAAAGCTCCCGAAGAATGACAACAACGTTCCGGAAATTATGAATCAATATTTAAGTTGATTTTCAGGCTCGAGAGTACCGGTATCTTCGTAACGGCGACACTTTCAGGCAGGGACGTCACTTTTACTCGTTCATTTAATTTGCTGCGTCTGGAGACCCGGGGCCGTGCACGTTGCATCTCCAGGTGCCACACCCCATGAATCATGAGGGAAGATCAGGGTTCTCCCTGTGATAATTCACGCTGCATCGAACATATGTCTGATGAGATCTCAGCAGTATTGAAATTTTGACAGTTTGAGAACAAACCCTACCTGAGGAGGTCAGCATCCATCTTTACCCCGTTTTTACTCAAGGTCTTGAGTGCGGACATATTCAAATTCTATATCTAGCCGGACGCCTTGTAGGTGTGAACTCGAATACTCTGTGGGGGGTACTCAGGCACATTCAGTCTGCCAGGGAGCAAGAGATGTAGGAAGTCAAAAGACACCATCGAGCCAAGTACGGGGATGCCGGGCCAAATTCCAAGCAACTCACCTCTCATTTGCATCCATACATCGACCGTGCTTAAGGGTCACTAATGCTGGGAAGTTCCAGTTATACCCGTGGATCCTTCTGTGGCGACCCGGTATCTATCGGCTTGAAGAGCGGAATAGATCTCAACGCAGACAACTCAGTTTGATACTTGGATCCCATCAACATTTATTGGCTCAAGAACATGTAGTACTATTGTAGTAGAAACACGACCAGCGCTTCCACGGTTTCGGTAACAGTGTATATATACTTGCAGCGATTTCTTGGTTCCGGGACACTTTAGTGATTGAATGGAGGTCTGAGAAACGTCCTCCAAAATTCATGCTGCACGGTGCTAATTCGACAAGCTAGAGATTGCCGGACCGTGGACCGGTCCGTTCCGACCATCCGAAAATGGCTCAATATTTTTGATTGTGGCAGCCACTAAACCATTTCAAGACTTTGACGGTAATACTACTAAGTACTAAAGCGCAGAGTACTTCCATAAAAGTGCTAAAGCCTGAGGTTCGAAATTATCTAGTATTCTTTTCTCCGAAGTCCGAATGTACTATCATTTCTTGGCAAGCTCTCATAACTTGTTTGAGCTCTTCGAAGTATAATGTATTAAATGATAGATATATTTATCGAATATAACTTTGCTATCTAAGTCCCCTACAGCCAGAAGGAGATCTTACAGCACGGAAGCAAAGAAACAAATATTTAACGGGTTCAGGTAAAATTTAGCTTATCTTCAGCATGCGAAGTTTAGGGTGACAGAATGAATTCTAACCATACTGGAGTCTCTAAGCCCTTCAATCCTCCGAGATAAACCGCAGTAATGTACATGCTCCAACCAATCAAAATTCGCAAGAAGTCCAAGATGCGTGTGGTGCTTATAGCGAATGTATTTGATAAACTCCCTTTTAGGAAAACGAGTTCGGCTTGTATGCGACCGCACGAGCTGACAGCCGTGAGCACCTTGTAGTCAAATGGTATGTTCCCCTTGAAAACCAATACCCTTTCAAAAACGTCACCATTTCAATGGAGTAAGTTAAGTTTGCACCTGGGCCATATTTCACACCAATAGGTCAATTGACGCAGCATTCAACAACACGCATCAAAACGCGTCGCCAGGTACTTGCTTTGAACTTCTACCGGGAAAGATGGCGAAGAATCGAACATCACAATGCGCCGCTCGCCGATTATCAGCTCTTCGTCTTGATTTTGATACTCTTGTCACGTATGAAATTAGAAGGACTTCTGCTGCTCTCCTTCTCCACATTTACAGATACCCCACACCATTTGATTTTCCGGTTTTCTTGCTGTTCCGCGGCTTTGTCGAAGCATGCCATATATCAATTGATGGTCATTGACGTGCTTAGCATCATACGTGTACAATAAGTTCTGATTTTGTAGTTATGAAATCCGTTCGACGATGGTCGTGGAAACCTAGGAATCGCTCGGAGCCGTTAACGTAACGTAAGTATTTCAGTAGTACCTCTGGAACGGGTTATGTTACCGCGAAAAAGCAAACGAATCGCTGACAGCCGTTCTGCGGTGCAAGTGGCATCTAGACCTTTCTGTGTCCCTCTCGATTCGGAAGCAGCGCTAGAAAGTCATATAAAAGGGCAAGATATCTAACAATATCACCAGCCACTCACAGCCACAACATCATGTCTGCCCCACAAACCGCTACCCAGTACGCTCCCGCCGGTGTCGTCGGTGACAACCAGGTTGCCCCAGTCACCAACAAAGGATTGGGCCCCGGCGGTGCTGGAAAGCAAAAGGAAGCTCTGAAGCTTCGCTTGGACCTTAACCTCGAGGTCGAAATCGCCATCCAGGCCAAGGTCAACGGTGACATCACTCTTTCTCTCCTGTGAGTGATTTTTACTCGTTCATTTCTGTCGTATTCTGATTTGGACTCACAGCGAGTAAATATGACGCGAATCCTGAACGATCGAAGGGGCTGGTTGCTGGGTCATTAGGTTAGTCGGCCCTTTCCGTTTGTCTTCTAGTACTTAAGATTTCGTTGCGCAGGAACCACTGGGACCTTTGATCGTGATGATTTGGCTGAAAGGAAATTTCTTAGCATACTTTGGCGTTCGATGAAAACTATGACGATACTTATGATTTCCCAATTCTCACTTGTTTACATTCCAAAAGTGGTCCTGCCGGCGTGATTGAGCTTCTGAGATTCAACACTAAGCAGAATGCTATCTTGTTCCACCGCAAAACACAATCCAACGGCATCCGGATTCCGAACTGAGCATAACGTTACTTGTTATTTTGTCCGACTTTCCCGGTCAGCACTTCCCAAGGGCGTGAGCAAGTCTACAACAGCCGGCTCCTATGACTGACGACGCTCTCACAAGATCTTTCTATCGTAGTCTCCTGAGAATTGATAAGTATTTGAGGTAAGGCCAAAAGTCTTGGAGAACTGCTAAGGTACCGGTACATCTGGTTAGTTTGCTCATCAAACCACATAAGTCCAAGGTAGACTGTAATGGATGCGAAGAAGCGTCCTTTTATGATTGTACGGCCCGTGAGGAGATACAACTTTAAGCATAGGAGGAGGAGGGTGATGCTTGATGGTGTCCGCGGTTCATAGCTCTGAGCGTCCCGGAGCAAAGCGTGCATTGTACGTCACACTTGAATGAGGCGCGTGGATACTTGTGACAGTCTTAATTAACGCATCCCAAGTCGGCATATCGACGATTGAAACGCGCTGAAGATATATTAAATTAGTATTATAGTTCAGACAGGGGAAATTAGGGAAAGGAACTGAGATGGACTGCAGACCGCGAGTTGAACGGAAATGCGGTCAGGACCTGCATCACTCACTATAATGGTACTTGTGCCCAGCTGACTGACATACGGACGGATGCGTCCACCACGACATAGCCGACCAAGGTAAAACACGGAGCAGCTGTGCTTAGTGTGCACCCCAAAAGCAAAGCCTGCAACGGTTATGGTCGATTTGAAGTCTCGTTTGAGTTGGCCGTGGGATGCTATCTCCCCTGTAAGCACATCCTGCAACTAACCTTTGGTCTATCGAGTCTGGCCTCGCAAAAAGCGAAGCACAGCATGCATCATGTCTCAAGCGATTTGATTGGTTGGTTTAACTCAGAATTTCTACGGGTGCTCTTCGCCTCAAAATAAGTTGCAAGAATGCGAACGCCTGAGAAAGTACCTGAAGGCTACGCAGTTCCACACGTCAAATCAACGGCCTGCCGTGCTGCGTTTCTACAAGGTTACCCCTCACTGTAACCCGGGTCTCAGCATGAACTGCAGGAGAAGAGAATAGCACGCGTTTTTTGCAGTACCTTCAACGGTTCCATCCGACGCTAAAAAGGCACGATACGGGCTTCGCAAGCCTCGAGGCACGGTGTCGTTACCGGCAGCCATGAATCCACTTTCTAAGTCGAGAACCTGCTGATGGATTCATGTTGAAAGATTCGGGAACCACGTGGAAGGAACAGCCACCTGGCGACTGATCGAAGCACACGTGATGGTGGCCAAGCGGTTTGAACTTCTGCCGCGATATTACTAAGGAATGATGGATCCATTCATGGGGAAGCAACCAGTGCTCTTGGGTGGAAGTATCAATGAATGATTGAGTGCTATGTATGGAGTCTAATGAATAACAGGACACCTGATCGGAAGCGACCCATATATCGCGGCGAGGTTCCGCGCCCACTAGCATTCTCTGTGGATTGTTATGCTTAATAGTAGCTCAAACCACCAGGTGAGCACCCTAATCTTAGGTCATATTTTTGTCCTCCAATCGGAATCCCTGAGAGGTCTTTCCAGAGGTTCAGCGTTTTGATTGGTACGTTTGACAGAGTACAGAGTCCGGACCTGTGAAGGGATCCACTAAGTCGTTGTTAATTGGCCATTGGAAAAAAAACAAGTGAATTTCATCGAGTCTCAGACGCCCACGATCTTTGTTACCGTGTAACACGGATTTCCGCCCGCCTAACAAGCTTCAACTTGACGCTTAGCCTAGAGCGCGTCTAGTGTGAGAAGACCGTCTCGTAATAACTATCGCCAGCTCACGCTCTTCACGACATCCCGGTCTTCCGTTGCGAATGAATGCACGATTGCGTCTTTCCCAAGACAATTACAGCCTCGTAAGCTTTTCTCTGTTGGGAAGGGATGCTTCGTCTGCGATCCCCGTCGTCTTTTTGGAAGCTAGCCAAATAGGACGTTCCAACATATGTGTGTCAAGCCTAGAACTGAGCTGAACGATTCACGGTGGTTCATGTTCGTTACGTCCCCGGCCTACGCTGAGTACAAATAAATTTCAAAAATAGTTTCTATACCCGAGCCTTCTTGAAGGGGCAAAATCTATAGTGACATCGAATTTCTGCTGCTTCGCTCCAGTAGACTTCGCGTTAGCTGCAGAGCCGGTACGTCGGGATCCCCGAATCTCCCAGAATGGCGTTTCTTACCATCAGCATCAGCAAGAAACGCAACCGAATAACGAAATTACAAGGCTGTTGAAGAAACACCTAGCAAAAGAAGAACGGAATAAAAAATCCAGGACCTCGGCGAAGGCACGAAACACTTATGAGTCAGACATCTGGAAACAATACATTTATAAGTGACAAGTACAAAATAATAACTTGCTTTCGACACGGGTTGTCGTATCTGTCTATAGGCATCGCCTTGTATAGCTCGGGTAAACCCGTATCAACTGAGGCCAAGAGGAACTGCCCAAGAAGTCATGATTGAATTCGGACTTTTGGAGGAGCCGTAGGGAATCCATGAACTGCGCCTGTACCAATCACGGCCATTCGAGCTCCATTTACATTTTCTCCACCTAAGTGCCCACACAAATAGCCCATCACGAAGTCAACAAAAGAGTCCATTTAGCGCTGCATACGACTGCCGGCAGTGCGGGGATCTCTTATGACATAACTGCTCGCGCTTCATCCTGAAGGACGTGAAAGACCCCTTCCAAGACTAGTCAAGTTGCTACAATGAGAACATTGGTTCACTCACCTTTGCAACGCTAGCGGTGACTCGGCACGCGCTTATAAAAGCCTTTGAATTTGACTAGTGGTTCCATCAAACCCCCAGTTCAAATATTACGATGTCTTCTGTCGGCGCTGCTCCTTCCGTCTTCGGCTCTGCCCCTGCCCCTCGTCGCGGGAGCGACAGCTCCGATGCCGCCCCCGTTGGCGCTGTCGGCCGCACCTCCCTCGGACCGGGTGGTGTTGGAAAGCAAAAGGAGGCTTTAAAGCTTCGCTTGGACCTCAACCTCGAGGTTGAGATCGCCATCAAGGCGAAAGTCAACGGTGATATCACCCTCTCCTTGCTGTAAGCGGATCCGAGCTCGTCTGGCAATACCGTACGCTGAACGTCAGTTCCAGGTCGTAAATGTGCTGCCGTAACTGTCGGGATATGAGGTAGTCTTGGCTTGCGCCTAGACTCAGTCTCAATGCTGAAATGCTACAGAAATGTCGTCCAGGAATCCTTTCCAAATACCGTTTGATACCGGTTTCATCTTCTCCATTCATTTATTTTGTTGCATTGCTGGAAATTGCCAGTGTAGTTGGTTGTACTCGCAGTTAAGAACGTATCAAATGTAAATGTCACCTGGCAACATGAGATCGTTACTATCGCGAAAGAATGTTTGAAGTAGGAAAGTAACTGCATGATGTCTGTGACTGGTCACTCAGACCCAGCTCTGAGAATGATTCGGCTATGGCCAAGGGGTCGATCATCAAGCAATATGCCACGCAGGGCAAGGAAACAAGTCACTTGAACCGCCGAGTCCTCTGTGATTCGGAAGAATGCGGCTGCTGTCGGGGTTTGAAAGTAGATTCTCTCGGCAACCGTGACGCCGGATGCCGGCTGCACTTGGTTGCTCTTTAACCAGGATATAGAATCTTGACCAAGGTCATGGCCAGAAATGCCAGACACGATGGAGCATATGTCTTTCTTGCCGCGTATCAAATGCTGGTAAGTTTATTATCTCCGCTAGTGATGTGTGTATCCAGAGTGATCCAGTGACTGACTCTGAAAGTTTGCTTGGGCAAAGAAACTATCGAGCTTAAGTGGCCACCAGTATGCGTCCGATCGTTTTGACTTGCATGGTTTTATAATGCGAGCGCCACCATTTTCCAGGCAACGGCTATCCAGACCGATGGTGACGTTCACTTCTACACTCGCACTATCTGGACACTTGTGATGCTTAGTCGAAATTAACCCTTCGCACTAGTATGTCAGGTCTACAAGCAAGTTTACCAGTAAATCTGGGGAATATGTACAGTTACGTATCACGAAATCTCACTCTCCTGGGCTATCGCTGCGGTGTCGTTGATTAGTCAGTGGGCGCACCCTCGGGCGTCCGACCCTAGGATCTCGGGTTATCAATCCTCGAAAGTACGAAGGCGGTGTTCCTGGCTCTCCCTGATATTTGTAAAGAAGGTTTAAGACACCGACTAAGGCGCACCCAAATCGTGGCTGAAACATGCCATGACCTTGAAAGAAATTTACGTCTTAGCCCATTCACAGTTGGGACAGATAGCCAGAATAGATGGAAGTTTATGCGACTGTCAGGATCGTTATGCATCTTGACGCCGTACCTTCTCAGACCTCGGCTGTTCGACTATGTCCAGCGGAGAGATGTTATCCGACTGAGGCACCGTACACAATATTGATCATGCTTGCCCCTGACTTTACGAAACGACAAGAACATCGCCCAAATTTATGCCCCGAGCGATATTCATTCTCTAGGTCCCATGCAGCAAGACCTTGCTCTTATCCTGGTATAAAAGGAGGGGTGCGTACTGGGCTTTCAGTATCAACACAACCCAGTATCATCGTGCCAGAGTCTGCCTCTCCTCGCGCTTCCTCTCCCGGCACTCCTGCTCACAGCCATGCTGCTACCGTTCACAAGCCTACTACCTATGCTCACGCTGTCGTCGCTAAGCCGTACAGGGAAGCGCTGAAGCTCAGGCTAGACCTTAACCTCGAGGTTGAGATCAGCATCAAGGCCAAGGTCAATGGCGACATCACCCTCTCTCTCCTGTAAGTATATGAGTTTCCGTATTCTCCAAGAGTTCTAACTTGCTTGCTTTACAGCGAGTAAAATCGTCTCAGTATTAGTTTACCATTAATCTGGCAGTTGTTTCGCCTTCGCAGGTTGGTTGTTTCCGGTTACAGGTTTCTATGATAACTGAACTTCGTGCTACTAGCTGCGTCTTTTGTTTTGGCGGGATGTTATTTGTTAAACGAAGGATAATGGAACCGAAAAAATTGAAATGATCTACCTGTACTGTTGTTAGACATATTCGCCTTCCTACCAATCTATTATGTCTCCATGCAAGAATTTCGAATCGTTTCAGTTGTAGTCGCCACTTCGTTCAAAGACAGTCTTGTATGCCGTTACTATACTGAGTAAAGTCAAAGTCAAAGTTGTCACGCGGTTAGGCGAAGGCAGTGACCACATTTAAACCTGTTCGAGAATTGGGCCAAGTTACCCTGCTCAACCGACGACCGGTACTTGAACCGATCCTAGAAAGGGAACTATCACGGTCACGAGATATGTGTCTCAACGGTTGGGACGCGATCGTGCAGCTTCGGAAGTCAGTTAGTGAAAATATCAACTCCTTCATATCGTTTTGCTCTTATTATGCAAGGCTCTGCCCCAATATATTGATGCGTTGGAGAACTACTACCACCAGTCAATACGTAAGCTTGAACGAGGCTAGAACACATAATTAAACGAAGTATGACTCGGAGGCAAGTTTCACGCATGCATAAGATACAACATCAAAGAACTTCGAGTGCGGGGACCTGACGGTAAGTAACACAAAGATGGTTGACGATTGTCCTTGTCCTTGAGCTATGAATAAAGGTGCAGTGGTTTCACCAGGGAAAAAGAAGTATCGATGTCGCATTTACTGAGTGTAATAGACAGAAAGCCCTGCAACCTACAAGACGGCCGATGATTGGTAAAGAACAAGGTCGGCGGAGGAATTATTCTAGATTTTGTTTCCCCAAGAAGTTTCCGCGCCCGGTGTTCTCCATCGCCAACTTTCACACAACAGTCAGGTGGGAATACCGCGCAATGGTGTACACCGCATAGCACTTTGGTTGACAGAGATCATGACGGAGACCGGCCGTTACGTAGCCTCAGTCGATCCTCCTCCTCGAAATTCCAGTTCACTGACAAGACGACGCGCCCAGGTCGTTGTCTATATTTCCCACACTCCACTCTGCTCGTATAAAAGACACCTTCGTCAGAAAATTACTCCAGACACCGCAACTACAGCAATATCATGTCTTCTCCCCAAGTCGCCCACAAAGCCGCTACCGCCGAGCATCCATCCATTATTGGCGGTGATAACCACGTTGCACACACTCACGCCCACGTCCCCGCGGCAAGGGTACCCCACGGAAAACAGAGGGAGGCGCTCAAGCTCAGGTTGGACCTCAACCTCGAGGTAGAAATCCACATCCAGGCAAAGGTCAACGGCGACATCACGCTCTCTCTCCTGTGAGTGGACTTGGCTACCCTGACTTCCTAAGCTGACTAGGATTTGCAGCGAGTAAATGTATAGTTCGGGGATAGAAGCAAAACTTGGACCGGTTGTTGGGTTCGTCATTTGCTTGATCCGCGAAGGCTCTTCCGTGCTAAGGTTGTGCCTCTCATAGAACTGATCAAAAGATTTCATTAGCCATAGTAATCGATGAAATACCAGTCTTGGTACCTTGTGCCATTTCCCTTCTATTCTCTTAACAAGGACCTCTGCATCGTTCACTAGTACTGTCCTCTCCGTTTATCTAGTACGAGCCGTCAAGTAATTACCTACGGAAAATCAGTATTGTGTTAAGTCCTAACTGAAGTATCGTCACATACCACCAAGCCAAACTTGACACCGATAATTCTTGTCGTGGTGAATACAAGGCTTAATTGAAATCCATGCATGTGACAATATGGGCGGGACATGAAGCTGACGGCCAAAAAAACCCCGTCCTCTTTTGCATTGACAGCCCTCAATATTTGCTCTCATTTCCCCCAACGTCGTCAACTGAACACCATTGACGCATAAATCCCCTGTTCGACATCCTCCACCCATGCGCTCAGGATATCTGAGAGAAGCAACGCGTTGGAGTTGTGCAAAGAGAAGATACGAGGCGACAATGTAATGGATAGATGGTATAGCGATACCAGAAAAAATCGTTCTTCTCTCGACGCACTTGAGTCAAGTCGTTGGCTCGCCGTAAATCGCTATGATGTCCCATTGCCAAGGTAGGGAAGTGCGAGCTCGTTGTCGTGGTCGCGGGACTTGTCAGTAAGGATGCGGTGAGGAACGTGGGTGGGCCGGTGGGAGAGTGTCTTGAGGGAAGGACTAAGGACTGGTGTAGAATCGCCTAGGTCCCTGTTGAGTCTTCAGAGGATATCGCAAAAAGATTGGAAAAGCCGCGTACTTTGACGATCATGGCTCTGACCGGCCCTTCATCCCATTCTATATTGTTAGAGTCAACCGCAGCAGGACGTTGTATCTGTGCAACAAGTTTGTTTGCACAAATGGCACCCAGAACAGGAAAATCGTCCTCAGCATGCCAAGGGAATAATATTGGGTTGCAAGTAGCTCATTACGCGTCAACGATGGTGCTTCAAACCCCTTGAAGCAAGCGTGATGGTGGCAGGAAGAAGAGCTGGCCGCTTGCCCGAAAAGGGAAACTTAGACTCGGACTTGAAAAGACCCCAAAGAAGACTCGAATCGTATTTACATGCAACAGGGACTATGAACAGTGCTAAATACGCCTAAGAGATGACAGCTTGGGTAGGGTAAGAGAAAGAAAAAGGGAAGATATTCAAAGGTCTCTATGTATAACAATCTCAGTACTTCGACGAAACTGCGATGGGGAAATCTTACCGAGAAAACCAACACTGAACATCGACTCTCTTCTTCATTGCTCCAGCACGTTTAGTCACTTAAAATCCAACCGTCAGCTCAAGGACGTCCCAGACGACGCCAAGTCCACTTACAGGAGCGACAAGGTGATATCACCGTTGACTTTGGCCTGGATGGCGATCTCGACCTCAAGGTTGAGGTCAAGGCGCAACTTCAAAGCCGCGGGGGGTGCGGCGGCGCGCTCAGTTCGACCGACGATTTGTCCACCGAGGACGGAGGGTTGGGTGGGTGCGAATTTAGTAGCGGTTTCTGGGGCAGACATTGTGATGCTGAAGCAAGAAAGTCGACTTGCTCGTTCTTTTATACACGCTCTCCGAGATAGGACTGGGGTCACAACATCGTTACTATTGCGCCATCGTCAAATTTCTCTCCATAGCAATTTAGCTTTTTCAGGTTTCGTAGAAGAAGCACGTAAAGCTCCATATTTCGTATCGAACACGCTGCAGATACGGGTGATATTTGTCGTTTAAACGCAATTCGAGACCTGAGGAGTAACTATGTGAGATCGTATTAACGGATGCAGTTTTACTAACCTTCTCGCTGAAGGAAGTGCGCCCGAACGAAAAATAGGCTATGGGTGTTTGTAGGTCCGAAAATATGGCGACCGTGGGAACAACTCCGGCTTCCTTCCATTCGGACAATGCCGACCTACCAACCTACCATCATGGATACCATGCAATTCTTGTGTGCCACGACGCTATCTTTATCAAACATCCCTACTACTTGAAAATTTTCGCATCTCGTCACACAGAATGGACTAGCCCAACACGCGGTTCCAACTTTGTGGGGGAGGAAGCCGTTTGCGCGTCGAAGCTCATCGCCCCTAGTTACTTACCACATACATAGTACTCCGAGTCTTAGCCAGAAACGCCACCACGTTTGACTTCGGTGCTTGCCCTCTGAATCTCAGTGATGAGGAACCGCATTGAATATTAAAGGATGAATTTCATCGCGACCCTAGTGATGATATTATCCCAGAAGAAGATATGCATCAGCCGGTCTATTGATCAGCTAAGTGGCTCGTCAACTCGTCGTACCCGAAACTAGTGACGCCACAACGAAGCTTCTTCTTTCCAATTGAATACGTTTATCGAAAACGGACATCATTCGCTGGCATCCGTCTCTTGAAGCAGCCAAGAAATGGACTGTTCATCTACCCGAAAAGAAGCGCAGCAATGGTTCGAGTCGAGCAATGGTAAAAAATACTCGTTTCGTAGATTTGTTCCTATTTCGTAAGCAACATAATGCTTCATTTGCGTACTACAGTTGTGGACAAACAAAACCCACCAATTTGATCGGGTGTGATGTAGCTAGATTCCGAATTATTTTTGAAAATCTGACCTCAGAATCTGAACCGCAATGGCAAAATACGTCTAAAAAACAGTCTCCGAAGTTTTTCCCACGACATTTTGGGATGGCCAAATTTTTGGGGCAAATTTTCGAATTCATACTACCCCTTTTGGACCCCAGAACTTGACTATCAACCATCATCAGTTCAACATATAGACCTGTATACCTATAGTACGTGGACAAAGTCAGAACTATTGATGACTGTTAGTATGATGTACTGTGGGGTAATAGGTAGCGAGATACTGACCAGAGAGCAACTGGGGAGGGTGACGTGACCGGAGTGGTGGTCGGTCACGTAACACGTGACATAACATAACTAGTAAGAGGAAAGAGTCACTGTCATTCTGAGGCTCTTCAATGGGGGGAGAGGGAAGGATCTTGGGTGCAGTGGGTGCTTGATTATGGAGGCCAGAAATGTTTTGTTGTGCCTTAGAGGATTGACCTTGTCCGGGGGCACTCATGATGGTGAATGTGGCAGTGCTGATTGTGAGATAACAGCTTGATAGAATATTTTTATTTTGTTTCCATGAGATACAGAATGGCAAGGGCACTCATTTCCACCATCTCCGAAGTTTTTCCCACGACTTTTCGAGTTGGCCAAATTTTTTCGGGTCAATTTCTAAATGTGGCTCTAGAACAAAATTGGCTCGTGCCAAAATGTTCATTTTGGTCCCAGCTACCTATCTAACAAGTAAAAAACCCACCCCAAAACTCTGGCATGCTGACATAAATGGTTGATCAAATTGGTGGGTTTTGTTTGTCCACAACTGTATGCTGAATTGAACGACAGACTTGGCATTATACGACGTTCGCGGTCTGATGCAGATTGAATTGGAGGTCCAGTGCTTGCCACTGCGTCCCTATGTCGTTACCGGAGATGCTAACGTAGCTTCGGTCTAGAGGTCTCCTCATTGGAACGAGGAAAGCTTACTCTCGCCTAGCCTCTCTGCGAGCAATCTTCTTCGAGGCACGTTTGCGGTTTACGACAATCCTCTACTGACGTGCCAGAGTTCGACTCTCCCGAAACTTTACTATTGTCTTTGAATACTTGGCGAGCGTTGTACTTCGATGGCGTTACACGGTGTCTATATAGTGCTATTCAACAAAGAGAGATAATGCGAGGACAAGAGGCCGAACCGAAATTGTAGAGTAAAGAATAAAGAGAAGGGACAATTACTGGATCAACACACTCACCTGAATCTAAACAGCCGTAGCGGGGGCGCTATAGCACGGTGCCGGAACTAGTAACAACGAAATATCTCTCCGTCCCAAAATAACGACTGGACAGCCTTATCCACCAGGTCGCACTTCTCGACTTGCACCTCAAACTTTTCCCCTGCGAGGGCTCGAATACCCACTTCCATGTCTGTCTCGGTCCTGTCCATATCTTCGCCCTCATCTTCATCCTCGTCCGAACCGCGATGATGATGATAGCTATGACCCAGCTGCACTTTGATCGATTTTAGCAGTGTTGTGTCACGGCGGGAGCGGACCATGTCCACAAGCCGCTTCGTCTTCCCCGTACCGAAATAGTGATGCTCCATACTGATAACGAGATGGCGCAGATTTGGGAGAACCCAGGAAGAGTCGAGGGTGTTGGAAACCTTTTTTAATTGCGAGCCGAGTTTAAATGTGAGGTGGGATATAGTGGAACAGGCGTCAGAAGATAACACTCCGCTGATCAAGGCCGAGGACTCCGATTGGAATATTTTCATGTGCATATTCAAGCTCTGGAGCTGACACCTAGATCGACGAAGGAAACGGGCGATCCTGGGCACTGATCTTCGACTCATAGTAGGGGAATATTTCACGGCAAGATAATTGTCAGCAATAGCTAGACTCTGGAGCTTCGATGCTGTGAAGAAGTCGAGGACGTTCAATTCTCCTACGTACAGCTCACGGAGCTCTGTCATAGCCACCTGTATGTCAACCGATTCAAGTTCGATTACAACGCCACGGATATGACACATTTTGAGCATAGGTAGCTGGGAGAGAATATGCAAATCTTCTACACAAACGATGTAGCCGGAATAATGAGTTATACCGGAGGGAGGTAACTTCATCTGATGCAGACCATGGTTTATATATGTTGCTTGCCGTAGTTGCGGGCAATTCAGGCACATATCCGAGTGATAGGTATCGTATTCGTCGTCAACGATGTACAATTTGATTGTCTGCAGGAGGGGGAGGTGCGATATAGATTCCAGGTGATGCATGGCAACATGAAGGCACGCATGCTTCCACCGATAGCAGGATTAAAGGAGCAAGGACATGATTTCTCCGTCGTTCGATGGCTTCCTGGTGTTATGGACAATTTTTATGTTGAGGGGATGTTCGCTGGTACGACTGAGATAGAACCGCAATATCTGAAGAGCGTGCTCAGAGAAAGGAGCATTCGCCACGACATTCCGAGCCCAGGATACTGGGGAAGTATGCAATGTATCCCTCCAAAGCCCGCACGCGCGACCTAAAACCCAAAGAGGCCCGTTCATGTTTAGACTATGCTGTTTTCGCTTGCGGCTATAGTCGTTTGTTGACTGCCACGAGGAGTCGCAAACGGAATGGAAGATTTCGAGGAGAACGTCTCTGGGTACGCAACGGATAGGCGTATAGATCGACTTGCGATTTTCCATGGACTTCAAGATGGGACGCCGGCGCGACTCGATCTCTTGAAGCTGGGCATCATACAAGGATTGCAACCGCTCCAGCTTGACAATCTCGGTGCTGATCAAGTCATAGTCATCGTTAAGGAATGGCCGTGACCCACGCAGAAGTTGCGGGACGAGACCGCTGTCGGAGCTCTGAATGGTTTTGAGAATTTGTGGCTGCGGCTCGGGAGGAAGGAAATTGACGAATCCACAGTTGCTGCAGGTGAGGCACGACATCGAGTTGATAGTTCCAGACTATATGGCTCGGGAGATCGTTGGAAGAGGAGGCACTGGAATGCCTTCAGGTGCTACGTTCGAAGGAAGTTAGCAGTGGCAAGCCTACACTTTTAGTAGATACTGGTGGAACTCCTACCTGTAAGGTCTTGGCAGTGATGTGGATATTGTTACCACAAAAAACGAAGTGGGCCAACCAAGTACTTGAGTACTTAAAGCCATTTGAAGTAGTTGGATGCAAGAAAATGCAAAAGTATTTTGAAATCTACCACGTGCCAGTGGCAAGCTGTCCGAGTCGCCACGCAGCGGTTCGACCCTCCCGAAACGTCTCTGGACGCCTTGCGGGCTTAATTGACTGATATCGTTGCACCTTATCTATAATATGACATTCTACGTCGGCTTGGGCACTCGCGGACAAAAGGTCCGATGCTCATCATGACGAGCATTCAACTCTTCCGAAGTGCAATTCTTGCTCTGCTGCCCTGGAGTATCATCCTTTCATCTCACAAATATTTTTGATGATTTAGACTCCTACAAGACGTCATGCAGGGCTTCCCGGTATCATTTCCCCCATTTTTTCGCCAATCATTAATTTTACCAGTCGTGCTGCTTTGACTGACCCTTTGGCATTCACGGATAACAAGATCCGACACCTGATATGGCGTGGAGTTCGACTCTCCCGAAATTCAATGCGTTGTATCATTCTTAGGATAGCGATAGTGTTGTTGCACGGTGCGATATCCAACGCGGGAGAGACAGTTCGAGGACAAGAGGCAGTGTCAAATCAACAGAGTTCCCTGAATAAAAGGAGCGAGGGTGCCAAAGCCCACAAAAGGTTATTTCCCTTGGAGTGAGCAAGGGAAGGAACTCTCGCCGTTGAAGCTGAAGCACCGCATATCAAGAATGAACATCTATGAATGCCTATCATCATTATTTATTCACTTACACGACTTCTCCGTCCCAAAACAACAACCGGAGGTCCAAATCCACCGGGTTCCACGTCTCGACCCGCATATCCAAATTTTCATTTATGAGAGCTCGGACACTCGTTTCCACATCATGAAATGTGGTCAACGTCCGGTCACCATCTTCACTGACATCTTCATTATCATCGTTATGATAATAATATCGATCACCAAACTGTACTTCGATCATTTTCAGCAGTCCCGCATCGCGGCGGGAGCGGATCATGTCCACAAGCCGCTTCGTCTGCTCGCGTTGGAAATTGACCGCCTCCATACAGAGGACGAGATGGTGCAGATTGGGAAGGACCGAGGAAGGAGTAAGGGTATTGGCAACCTTCACTAATTGCGCACCGAGTACAAGTTTGAGGTGAGAGATAGCAGAACATGCTTCAGAAGATAACATTTCGCTGATCAAGGCCGAAAGCTCTGATTGGAATATTTTCATGCGCATGCTCAAGCTCTCGAGTTGACATCCAGATCGATGGAGGAAATGGGTGATAGTGGACACCGATCCAGGATATTCTCCAGTGATATCCAAGCTCTGGAGTGTCGGAGCTGTTAGGAAATTGAGAACATCCAACTCTCCTACGTAGAGCTGGCGGAGTTCTGTCATAACCACCGGTATGGCAATGGAGTCAATCATGACGTCAGGGATATGACACATTTTGAGCATGGGTAGCTGGGAAAGGAGCAGCAAATCTTCTTCACAAATAATCTGCCCAGAATAATGAGTTATACCGGAAGGAGATAACCTCATCTGATGGATACCGTGGCATATAAAGGTTGCTTGTCGTAGCTGCGGGGCATTCAGGCACATGTCCGAAGGATATTCAGAGCAGTCGTCAGGGATATATACTTCAATTGTCTGCAGGAGGGGAAGGGGAGATATAGATTTCAAGTAGTGCGCATGACGTGTGTCGACATAAATGCACAGGTTTTTCCACCGACAGCAGGATTGAAGGAGTAGGAACATAATTTCGTCTTCTTCTGCCGGGTGGCTGCTGAAATGTCGGATCTGTATGCTGAGGGGATGATTGCCTGTGCGCTCGAGATAGGCCCGCAATATCTGGGGAGCATGCTTGGAGAATGGGGACTTTATCGAGACATTCCGAGACCAGGACACTGGAGAAGTGTGCAACGTGTCTCTCCAAACGCGACAAACGCGTGCTAGAACCCAAAGAGGGTTGGATAATTTTAATGAGTCCTGCCGCCTTGAAAGGTCGCAAACAGAATGAAAAATTTCGAGGAGAATATCTCGAGGCATGCGACGTATAGGCGCATAGATCGACTTGCGATTTTCCAGGAACTTCAAGGTGGGAAGCCGGTGGTACTCGATCTCTCGAAGCTGGGCATCATAGACGGATCGCAACCGTTCTAGCTCGACAATTTCAGCGCTGATCAAGGCACAGTCATCGTCGAGCAATGGCCGTGACTTGCGCAGAAACTGTAGAACGAGGCTGTCGGAGCTCTTAATGTCTGCGAGAGTGTGCAATTGTGATTCGGGAGGAAGAAAATTGACGAATCCACAGTTGCTGCAGGTGATGCACGACATCGGGTTGAGAAGCCTGGAGTATGGGTGAGGATATCGTAGGAAGAAGAGGCGCTGGAGTATCTGCTCGAAGGAAGTCAGCATTGTAAACTCCTCCTTTATAGATTCATACCTGTTCGAAAGAACGAAGCGAACGACCTCCAAGTTCGAGAGCGACTTCAAAGCTGCAAATTAATTATTGTGCCGAGACCAGCACGTGTCAACCCGGTCCGGTTTCGCCGTTCCTCTGTCCGAGCAGCTGAGGACCTATATGCCACGCGCAAATTCGTGCAACTCTCTGGGTCGACTGTTGTGCACTGAATGTCCCTGAATGGTGTTGCTCTCATATCTGGGGTCTTCTACCATTGGAACCAGAGCCTAAGGATCCTTTATCATAGTAAACATACAGACCTGCAACATCGACATATGACACTCAATATTTTACGCCGAGCTCGTACATCATCCATAAGTTTATCTATCGATGCAGCCTTGCTGAATCTCAGTCTGCGGGTACAAAACACTCATTGGCACGAGAATATGATGTATATCTGCTTGCATGTACATGAAGTTCTTGGTACACTTAGAATGAATGCGTGAATTCCCAAAACAACACTGATATTGGTATCTACGTAGGTGTACGCCCGTAAAAACTAGTACGCAATGCTGGTAAAGGAAGGCAGAGAATGGAATCGAGACGATTTTGCTGGTGTCATAATGTGGACAGCCTGGCAGGAAAACAAGCTTAGCAAAAACTAGTCATACGCGACAAAAGATTCCATACCTAAAACCAATAACAGTACTCTGACTCTATCTCTATGTCGACTGAAGACATTTACTCGCTGTAGAAAGTGGACCGTCGGTCCCTGAACAACAGAACCAAAGGAAAGTGACTTACAGCAGGGAGAGTGTGATGTCGCCGTTGACCTTAGCCTGAATGGCGATCTCAACCTCAAGGTTGAGATCCAAGCGAAGCTTCAAGGCCTCCTTGGGAGCGACGGTGCCCTGGTTAGAGCGGGTGGCAACGGAGGTAGAGATTTCTGGGGCAGACATGTTGAAGCTGTAGATGCTGAAGAAGAAACTTGACAACTTGGTCCTTTTATACGAAAACAGAAGGTCAAAAAGAGTTAAATTACTTACAACTCAGCGGTCAGTAATCCGGGTGCCTCGTCGCTGCAACTCTATTCATTCCAGAGGTGTAGAAAACCGAGAAGGTTGAAGCTGAAGCGCGGTACGTAAACGGCGGTCCCGGGCTATTCCTATATTTCAAACAAACAGCACGCGCTGCGCACATGAGCATTATTAAAGCAAATGAATACCGCGGCGTCTGGAGGCAATTCGGGTTGAGGTCTAGCCTGCGGGGGAGAGAATCGGAACACGGATCGAAATATCTGTTGACGTGACTGCTTGAGGGTGCGAAGTCGTCGAGTTGACCGAGGCTCGCGCAATATACATTTTCATTGTTCTTTTCTCCTGGTACCCCTGGTATCAAATCGAAGTCCTATGCGGCACATGATACACATGTTTCGACTTTCATATATTCTTGCCTTAACCCATTGCTGGAAAATGCAGGTACAATAACGAGTATCCGAGGGCCAAGCTGAGGAGACGGGTGTTATTGGAAGATGTAGAAACTGAAACAATTCGTCGCTGCTGAATTCTACGCTTTGTTTGGGGTTGCGGTCTAGTATGTTCAGTTGAACTCATACTTGAGGTAGGACTCTTCGTCAACGGTCAGCTGCGAAGGATGGGTATTCGCCGGGCGCACAATCGGTCCGATCTGCCTACACGGAAATCGGACGTCGTAATAGTTGAGCGATCCACTGTCGACATGAAACAAGACATGCAAGTGTCAATATGCACGGGAACGTATAGGCGTAGTATATTCTTCCACTAGGCAACGGTGTCTTCGACAGACAACACCGTTTTCGGCTTCTCTACTGTGTGGAATGCATATTTTTGCTACAAAATTTCTGCAGAACTTCTCATAAATCAGAATGTTAGCGAAAGGAAAACATAAAAAGAAACGTGCAAGGACATGTGGCTAGGTTCCCCGTCAGGGCGACAGAGTGCTAAACCCCATTTTTTTCTCTAGTGAAGCCGTACGGTCCTGCAGCTAGCCAATCGCTGAAGGGTCGGGAACCAGGACTTTGGCATGACCGGGACAAGTACTATCTAAAGAAAGAACAAGGGAAATTCCAGGAAAGTAGTTCTGGGCCAAGCGTCGAGCTTGTCAATTTTGATCCTTAATCGATGTACTGGAAATGGGGAAGTACAATGGAGGACTACAGTAGAAAAACTGACAGCATCAAAAATTCTTGAATGTGGCGCCCGTCGCCTCTTACGGTCCGGAAGACGGGATACAAGGAGTGTTCCCCGCTACGACGGGAGCTAAGATAAAAGACTAGGCTGAACGAGACGGTCATCAGTTCGATGGAGATGTAAGACTAAGAAAAAATAGAACGGAGCATCGAGTTGCCATATGGACGGCAATACGACATCGCTCGCCGCCCATTAGAGAAGGACCCGAATAGATGATGTTTCCAATGAAAACCAACGGTCCGAAGTACGGTTTCGAGATGAATTGTGGTCGAGATAATTCCGAGTTTAGGTCACTGTGCAACTTGGGGAAAGAAGCGCGGTACACCGAGCAAAACATCGAAAAGAGTGTTCGAATGACTGAAGTTTAGGCTGACTGGGACCGTAAATTTCAGGTGAATTCAAGGTAAACAGGATACAGCAGGAAGAAATACAAAAAGTTATCCTGAGGTTGCGAGAGTGATGGTTGTGTTGGATCAGAAATCTTGAGCCTCTTTTGGAAGCATCAGGCCAGAACGGATATCGGACCGTACTTCCTTTCACAGTACACTCACGAGAGCTGATGTGTAACTTTCGCCCCTAGTACCTGGAGTCTGCGTCACTACAATAGCTGGGAACCATATCTTCCTGAGAATGATACTATGCCCAACAAGCCACCTAGTTCTGTCTCGTTCTCGTAGCATATTGCAACTTGATATCGAGTGTTTTTGCGATATTTACTATTCACTTTGGTGCTTGGTAATCGGATTCTCAACGTCGAAAGCTCCACAACAAAAGAAGGATGCTAAGCAACCCAATATCTCAACTCTATTGGATCACTTGGTCAAGAGCTTTCCACAACTTCACTACCTTAGGCGTCATTCAAATTCTTCGTATCCTGTGGCTTTCAAATTGTTTGGATATACTATCTGTGGTTTGGTGGATGTTTAAACTGTCATGTGGATTGGCGACGGGCGCCACGACGATTTTAACAGAAACTGTCAAGCTGTCCGTAATATGGTGCTACGAATCTCTTCTTACTCGATAGCTGCTGTATGATACATCCTCGGACATTGAGAATTACTATTCCTTCTCCTACATACTGTTCAAATTTGTCGCTACATCTCTCGCACGTACAGGAGCAGCGTGTAGAACGCAACAGAAGCTCTCCAGATAGGTCTTAGGCTTCCCCGCGGCGTGGCCCCACGCTTTCCCCACTTCCCTTAGTGGAGAAAGGTAGGAGATCTGCACGATGAAGATTCAGGCATCATCTTGTGATACTGTTCTAGATCTCGCAGACATCGAAGACTTCTGACCAAGGTCCATCAGTGCGATTTGTCGAGAGGAAGACGTCTAACACTGCCAGAAGAAGGACAGAAGCATGCCAAGTGCTTATGGAACTAGCTATACATCATGATCTTGAGAATCGTCAAGTACAAAGTCAGTCTACCGCCACAGAAATATTAATGAAGATTTGATGTTGATAGAACCGACATTTCGGTAGATGTTCACTGGTGAGTGATTGATAAACAGTTGAACATACGTCTGAACGGAACTCATGCGTCACGATGTCAATTTTCAAGGTCTCTTCTACACATAGCCACATTAGAAGATGGGGATGGGATGGGATGAACTATTTCCACCGATGGATACCTGAAGACTTCGATTCATGAACAATGTCCTTGACATTCTGCTCTCAATCGCTACGACATGAAGTCCCGGTCGAGATTCTGACCTTCGTTAAGAAGCAGGGTTCGCTGGGGGCTGCTTCCAATTCGACGCTAAGTAAAAAAAACTATCGTCGTTCACCATACCCGATTGATCATAAAACATTTCTAAAACGACAGGTCATAGGGAAGAAACAGCAGGTGTACCAGTTCTCCTCGCCTGAACCTGGACCTACATACACCCACAACATCAGATGAATGACAGAATCGCAGTGCAAAAACCAGGACCAGAGATATTCGGGACAGCCTTTATTATTAGAGATCTGTGGTCTCATCCCCTCGATCGACACGGTGTTGGAAGGTTCGCTGTCCCCAGGAAGAGGACAGACAGATGTCACTCAATATTTGATTTTTTTAACCTGTTGCAGAAGAACGTAAACTCGATATTCTCGCAGTTTATGACGGAATCACAGGCTACTCGACGGAACTGGCACTCGTGGCCACAAGCAAACTTGGCCAAAGGCACTGAGGCGAGGCACCCGGTTTACTATCATACCATGGCGCAATACCGATATTAATGGCATTCCATACCCCGGTTCCATCTCATAGGGGAGTCGATTCTCGTATCAACATGTCTGGCCCCGAAACCACAACTCAATACTCCACTGCCGAGACCTCTTCCGTCGCTGGCGGCCAGCTCGTTGGCCGCTCCAACAAGGGAGCTGTTGCTTCCAAGGAGCCGTTTAAGCTTCGCTTGGACCTCAATCTCGAGGTCGAGAACGCCATTCAAGCCAAGGCAAATGGCCACATTACACTCTGCCTCCTGTAAGATATTTTCCTCCTAAAATAACCTTCAATTTTAGTGAGTAAATGTGCTTTCTGTCTCAGGGACACAAGTCGGATGCAGGGGATCGACGTCTTGGGTAAGACCTTCGCCGAGTTTCAAGCTGTAGTTCGCGCTAAGACTGGATCCGGTCAGGACTTTCTTGGATAAATACCTTGCTCGTTTGGAAAATATACCCAGTGCACCGTCGACTCGTTGCTACCGACATTGTACATACAGCATTGAGGGTGATTTCTACATATAAAAAACAATGTCTTTTTCAGTCAATGCATCGGGTTTTGAGTATCATAAAGAAGGTTTTCAATCAGGCGGTATGGAAATTGTTATATGGGCTTCAGCGTGGATACTCACTGTCGGTACCCCAGAACCAGCCGCGCCCAGGTCGCTCGTTTCAATAGGTTTGGAGAGAGTATAACATCAGGATGGTTAGGCACCCTTGTTCCGGCACGATGTGAGGTCAGACACGCGACAAATTCTGTAAATTAGTAAATGCATCGAAGAAATCTCCATAAGCATGGTGTATGACCGAAGACTATGGCCAAGGAACGCAAATAGAAGCGCGCATAGATGTAGACTTAACTCGGTAAACTCCCATGGCGAGACAAATTCCTAGTATCTGAAAGCAGTTAAATACGGCGAGCAGCGGTAAATAATTAGACGACTTACGAATTCTCTTCAACTTCCATGGAGCATGAGTCTACCAACGTCTTGCCATCCATCAAAACACAAGCAATCACTCAATTGAGATCTGTCTGCACAAGAGTTTTAATCAACTCACGAATTCACTTCGGTGTATGTGGATCACAAATTTCATTTATCATGGCATCTTGCTCGTGGTCATCTACTCTTGCTTCTCATCATTGAAATTCGTTAGGAAGAGAAAGAAGGAAAGAGAAGGGCAAAAGAAAGCCTAACGGCGGCGGCGTACCACTCTGCATAGTTACAGAAAGAGGACCTTGATAATCGAGTTCGTGCCTCGAGTGCCATTCACGCAAATATTAAGCCATCCTCAGGCAAGACGTCGCAAATTCAAGCCTTTGTTCATCGTCATTTCCCGGTTCCGCGACAAAGGGTTGCATTGATTGTTAATAAAGGAAAGTACCAAATGACGAGATACGCATACACGACTCCAGACAGGGCTAACATCACTAGCATCTCCCGCGGTTTTTTGATTTGTTGATAGAAATTGCGACGGACTGGCGAAATATGAGTTGGGCGATAAAAAGGTCACCGGTAGCCTTCTCACGATTTAAATTTCATGGACGCAACCTCACAGTTTTGGAACAAGGCGAGGTTCCAAAGAATCTTGAGCATGGGTAAATGGATACGAAGCACGTGCTATAGCAGGCCGTCAAATTGCTTGCCCCTTAGAAGGACCCAAATCCGCTTCAACGGAAGAATGCTGTCATATGTATCAGAATGGGGGTGCTGACAATATGAAATAGAAGAAAGCGTTACGTACCTGTATTTCAGTCCCATCCCTCCTCTTCTACGAGACTATTCATAGTAATTACCCGGTTACGACGAGGCACCCGATTTGCTGAATGCATCGTGGTACAATTATAACGTCGCTCTAGTCTAGGCCTCAATCCGGCGAGCATGTATAAAAGGGAGAGCCTGGACGACTTTCTTTCTTCAGCATCACAATGTCTGCCCCCGAAACCAAATTCGCACCTACTCAATCCTCTTCCGTCCTCGGTGGACAGATCGTTGGCCGCTCTGAGCGCCAGGCTGTTGCCCCTCCCGCAGCTTTGAAGTTGCGCCTTGACCTTAACCTCGAGGTCGAGATCGCCATTCAAGCCAAGGTCAACGGTGACATCACCCTGTCGCTCCTGTAAGTCCAATATCTTCGTTGGACATACTGCCGCTGATTGCCCGACATTTAGTCAGTAATTGTGTGATAGACGTGGAGAGTCGGGGTTGCATTGCATCAGTTGGATCGAGGTAAGGACCTGTTCCGTGACTTTGTGGTAGTTTTCATGCTAAAACTTGTGATACTAGAAATTGTCCATATCTTTGTCGACAGCGACTCGGTCCTTGTCTGTTCCCTTACATACACCGTATTAGTATCTATTGAGTGCTTATACCTATGGGATAGCAATACCAGTGTTTTTCGGGATCATAGTTGCCGGTTTGAGTGGACTTGAGATACGTTGTACATGAGTGGTCGCCGTCAGTGGTCCGTGGTGAAGTCAGTATTTGAAGGCAGTAGCGACGAATCACTCCTCTGGTCAAGCATGCGTGTCCTTGCCAACACGAAGGATGTATGGATAACAGGCGGGAGACATTTCTTGCGTCGTTTGCTATCTCGGCATAGAGCATCCTATGCGTCCTATATAACAGCAACTTTTCGCCACGGTTCCAAAAGGCGCCATGGGAAAGAGTGGTGTTTTTGTTCAAGGGACCGAGTGAAACCGCTGCAAGAACGATAAGAGACTCGAGAATTGTATCAGGTATGATTAATTCAGTTTGGGCAGGAAGGCACACCCGTAAATGATTTTTAATCCTCCATTTGTAACAGGAAGATACATGCAACACGCCAATAGGGGAAAAGAACGCGATGGTATTGATGTCGACGACCCAGAGAAAGGCACATAGCCATAACATGTAGGGTAGTAGAAAAAAGACAAGAAATCCGCAGGTAGAGTAAGAGACGACACATCGGGTACAAAATCAACGGACACGTCAAAATTGTATCTGCCGGGTCCACACCAATAAAAAGATGTCGATTTTAAGGACGGGAGTCGGAGAAGAACAGCCGTTAACGCTCGGAGTGAGATGAGGGCGATAGATGCCCCCTTGCTGCTGCTGTTTTGTGGTACAGGAACAAGCGAAGTCGACGGCACGCACACTTTCGAGACTAGAGCGCTTTACAGGCATTGAAGAACTAGTTAGCCTTGATGTCGTGCTAATCTAAACATTAAGTATTCGTAGCTGAAGTAGACAGCTGACCGTAAGACTGGCGCGCTTGCATAACGAAGGTGCATAAACAGAAAACTTTGACAAGAACGAGTCCTTGATCGCCGTTCGTCATGGCATCGGTGCAAGCTCTTCTCCGTTAACGTTTGAGCCACAGCGACCTGCTACGTCCCGTCGCTTTCTTCCCAATGGAATCGAGAGAGTCAGAAAGCTCTGATGATCTGTCACGTCGTCGAGTAACGGATGTAAGAAGGCAACCAACAAGGTCTAGTCCTTTCCTCGGAGGGACCTACAATCGCCCATACATACGTGGTTGCCGAACAGGTCCTTGTATCCTCGGGCCGACCATCACCCAAATAACAACTGTTTACGTATCCCCAACTTTGACTCGGGGTCTTCTCTTCTCGCCGTTGAGGCTCAATCAATTGCTACGACGAGGCACCCGATTTCGCTCACACGAATTAATTAGTACAGCGTTGCTCTAGCCCTCATCCTAATCCGGGGAGGATGTCGCGATTCGTATAAAAGGACCAGTAAGTCGACTCTCTTTCTTCAGCATCACAATGTCTACCCCACAAACCAAATTCGCACCTACTCAATCGTCTTCCGCCCTCGGTGGACAGATCGTTGGCCGCTCTGAGCGCCAGGCTGTTGCCCCTCCCGCAGCTTTGAAGCTCCGTCTTGACCTTAACCTCGAGGTCGAGATCGCCATTCAGGCCAAGGTCAACGGCGACATCACCTTGTCGCTCCTGTGAGTAGATTGGCCATATTGGTATATCATTGGGCTAAATATTTCGATGACAGGCAATAGATACGTCGTGGGCGCGGAGAGTTGGAGGCAGAGTCTATTCGGTGACTTGAGGTGAGAGATGTTGTTTCGTGTGTTCTTCGTTGTTATGCTGAGGACCATCGTACCAGTCCCCACTCATGTCGACAACGTTCTCTCCAAAATTCCCTTTACCCGTACCTCCACCGTATTAGCCTTTATGAGCGTTTTTGTACCTGTGGGATGTTAATATCAGTGTTGTTTTCGGGATTATGCGTTCATTTTAGGCAACTTAACTGTCTATGATTGGCTTCGTACTGTAATCGTGTTCTTTATGGCCTAAGGGTATGACCCAATCTTGCAGAACGCCACGAGTGGAAAATGTCTACTGCGGCAGACTACCAAACAAAGATGTGGGGATGTTGATAATTTGTTCCGGAAGGTATTACTTGGGGCGGTGCCTCGAGATGATCTTCTGGATGGTCAAAGAAGGGTCGACTCCTTCCGTGTTGTTTAAATGAGAGAAAAAAGAAGTCCACAATTATTGAGGAGGGATATCTGATTGGGTGTCTAGAAGTGCATGTAGTACTTTGCATATCCAACGTGACAGCGACATAGGCTGCCATCGATGTATATCCCTCCGGGTTCGAGCACGTCAAGGCGACACATCACCGTTCCCACTTCTATATCTCAGAGTATGTAAGCCCTTTGTCTTCTCCAGACGACGCCGATCATAACCTGCTGTAGCCGTAGATCAAAGAATCGAAAACAAGGTCGCGCGTGGGTATCAACGTTGATGGGTAGCCGAGGCAATGGCGGCTGTGGTTGAGGAGGTGCCTGTCGGTGTACTCGAGATAGGTCTACAATATCTCCAGAGCGTCGGAGAATGGAATCTACACGAAAAGCTTCCGAATTCAGGAAGTTGGTGAGCTGTACAACAACGTATCCCTCCAAAGCCCGCAGACGCGACCCAAAACACAAAGAGGCCGAACACGTCTAGATTATTGCGCGATTTTGAGAAGCTCCGCTTCCTATACTGCTACCCAGAATCGCCAACAGAATGGAAGATTTCGAGGAGATTATTTCAGATGGGACGACGAATGACAGCACAGATTGGTTTGCGACTGCCATGGGCTTTCGGGACTGCACGTCGATGCAAATGATCTCTTGAAGCCGAGGTAGCATACAAGTTTAGCTGCTTCCACGTCAACGATTTCGGCGTTGGGCAAGGCATGATCAGAATCGAACAATGGTCATGACCTGCGTAGAATTTGCGTAACGAGATTGTTTGAACGGTTGCTATTTTGTGGTCGTGGTTCGAGGACAAATCCACAATTGCCGTACGGCACATGAAGCGGAAACGAAAAGGCAAGGATTCGCACGTGGCCTGTCTCTATCTTCACCCTCAGAGTCATCAGCGCCAACTCTCATCTGAGTTGCTTTTCTGCATTATTCTGCCATATTGCCTTTGAAAATTTCCCTTCATGAAACCAAAGCTGGAGAGTATCTGAACAGGAAGCCGCGAGGAATACGATTGAAGCATGGCGACTCAATAGGTAGTGGGTCGCGACACGGTACTGGTCAGCAACGAAGCATTGGTGTGTAACTCCTTGTATCTTGGATACTGTATCTAACATTTATCTAGATATTGCTGCTGTCTTCCTGTTGCTATCAGATCATTCGATATAACAGCCCGTCATCAATCTCATCCCGGACCCCCAAAATACTGATCTCGCAAGCAACCATCATCTAGAAGGTTCTCCTTGATCGTTTGCAAGCAGGATCTTGTACCTGTATATGAGGCGCTTGGGCGGTCTGGTTCTTCACGTATGTGGTAGAACCGAGGCAAAGCGATGATTTTCGACTTGGTCGCGTGCATGGGCACATGGGTCCGGTGCTAGTAACCAGGAGTTCCCCTCTCCGAAGGCGACTTCTGTGTGCTCTCAAAGATACCCGGATGTCTTCTCAGCACCTCAAATTCGGTGCATCGGCGGATCCTTTCAACACGTTCTTCGCCGGAGTTTGCTCACATAGGGGATTCACCAATACCATGCGTTTCTGTCTTTGCGTCAACATCCTCGACGACGAGCTTCTCTTCGCAACGAAATTTGGAGCACCGCAAGAGGTTTTTGATGTGAAAATCAGGCGTGTCGCAGAACTATCGTTGCGGGATCCCAGAATAACGCTGATATTCGCATCTAATAGGTATAGAGACACTACTACATTGCTAAACAAGGACGAGAGGAAGAATGTGACCCATACACAACCGTGCCCTAACAAGTCTCAGCATGAAATCGATGAACGTACCGAAAGACAAAACACACCTCGAACAGACGACTGATACACACTCCATCTTCCTATGCAAGCGGCACGCTTACTCACTGTAAACCCGCATCAGGCCTCCGGCGTGTCGAAACGATCAATACACTTACAGGAGCGACAAGGTAATGTCACCGTTGACCTTGGCCTGGATGGCAATCTCGACTTCAAGGTTAAGGTCGAGGCGCAACTTCAAAGCTGCAGGAGGGGCAACAGCCTGGCGCTCAGAGCGACCAACGACTTGTCCACCGAGGACGGAAGATTTGGCAGGTGCGTATTGGGTTTGTGGGGTAGACATGATGATACTGAAGAAAGAAATTCATCTAGGCTGTCCTCTTATATGCAGACAAGCTGAACCGGGGCGAGAGCAACGTTATGATTGCACCATGGTGTATTGTAGCAGCTCGGGTGCCTTGTCGTAAATAGATGTTAAATTAGAGGAAGAAAAATCTACGAACGTAAACGTTAACTTGTTTCTGCGAAACGTGCTGCGGGCAAATTTCGAGGGGATCAAAGGCTTCTGATGACGAACGTGGACCTTCTAACCGTCATGGTTGTCCTCAGTGAGCTTCTATTCCTGAGGTATTGCATTTCGGATTTAGAAAGCAAAGAAGCACGTAGTCTCACTATTGAGTATAGTGATACGTAATTCGAAGATACGATGAGGGACTGTTGCCTTCCCAGAGGACATAGGCAAAGAAGGATGGAAAGGCTCAACACGACACGAGGAAAGTTACCATGTGCAGAACGTGAGAGCGTAAACGAGGTACGAAAATTATACAAAAATCGCCGTGGATCCCTCCAGACCCGCCAAGAGCGTCAATTTAGAAAAATGAACGCACCTTCCTAGCTCCCATCACATAAATAGTTTGTCTTTATTAGAGGATCCTAATCACTCCCTAAAGGCGTAGGTCACAGAATCGAGACAGTGACTTCCCTGATGCAAGGCAGAGATGACCTTTGCTGAGACGAAACATGCTACTGTCGAAGGAACGGCGACTTGCCTAGTCAATATACTGTATTTCAATTTCATCACGGGAGAGTCCATGCCAATCAACATCGGGCCCCTTGAACGAAGTCCCCATTGTGACCTCGTTCCTCTTGGCAGATAAGGAGAATATCCTTTTCGTTCTACAACGCCGGCTCTTGGATGGCGGTACATCACCTTTGTGCAACGTTACGACCCTACTCTGCTAAACAGCGCGAGAAGCTTGCACATGAATATTGACGTAGCTGAAAAACTGAGGTGTGGCGAATACGCCGCTGTGGTGTATGCTCAAGAAAGTTGCCATTTCAATTGGAGAAGTATCTGTTGTACTTAGGACTAGAAGAACGAACCGATACAGTTCGGAAAACACCGTCGAATGATGTATCAATTCTTGTGCCCTTCAAGGTTTCTTTATATTACGGCTCGTGAGACCTCGTGCGCAGGTGACCGTCTGTAGGGTCGGTGGCGTAGCTGGTTATCGCATCTGTCTAACATTTAGCTCACAGAAGGTCCTCAGTTCGAACCTGGGCCGACTCATAGCCTTTTTCTTATCTTCCTGTCATGGTCAGCCACTAAGGTATTCATTCCCTTTTTTTCCAAGTAACGCATCGTCTCTTAGTAAACGGAAGAAAGAAGTTTCAAGTACTTAGTATACTCACAGTTTGCACTAAGGTCAATCTGTCTCCCGAGGGGCCCAAAACTCTGACCCTTATCTTCAAATTTTGGGTATGTAGTCACAAAATGCTATTGCTTACAAATCTCAGCGCGCGCGATAGTCAGTAAATACGAGGAAAGTGAGCAATTAAACATCTTTCTTTGATCCGGGCATCTACTACTCGACGACTGCCGGCCTGCATCCAATGTGTTTGCATAGACCTTTAAGCTTTGCCGTACGCGAAGCGCGGCACAAGCGTTCCAGTCTGTATCCAGTGAGATAGCTGTTCAACTGATCATCACTGAGGTTTCGTATATCTTTTCTTGTACGCAGCTTCGGTAGTAGAGTGATCTGTATTTCCACGTTTAATATGTCTCGATGAAAGCGGTGACCTGCTTACCCTCTGGCTGTGTGGGTCCGAAGCTAAATAATAGAAAGGTACGACTTCGAAATTCCGGGAGTGCCTGAGACCAGGAAGAAGATTCAACGTCTGCACGAAAAGTTAGGAAGTCACTCGATTGATAGAGCGCCCAGTGACGAACCCTAGCATTGGTTATTTCCATGACGCAGCGGAGGATTGGAATCGTTCCCAAAAGTTCTTCGGGCTCTACATCATTCAGTGACCTCCTTGAGCCCCGGGGATCTGTTCGACGTCTCAGAAGTCAGAACACCAATGCATTATCTAGCCTCAAAAGAAAACGCACGGGCAGGACGTCTAGTACCTCCTACCCGACTTCGATCGTTGTTGTTGTTGGACATTGCTTCCAGGGTAAATCTGGCGATGGGGAGGATGGTGGCTGGAATCGATAACCCAGTGAACGTAAGTCTGATTTCGCCGAGATGGGAACACCGCACCTTCGTTGCTTTATTCCCACCGATGGATAATAATTGATAACTCGGTTCTCCGTGGGCGTTCAGAACTGATTTTTTCTCTTGTTGTTCTCATCGTTCAAGACCACACAAGCACTAGTGTTCGCCTAGAGGAGTCCTGCGGCTTATGCACTCATTCAAAATTAGCTGCATAGACATGCTACTTGATTCAGCATTTTAGAGATTGAAGCGTCCCAGTATGGCCCTCTCTGTACATCCCGTACTAGGTATAATAGATTCCGCTCAATGTCTCCTCATAGTAGATCTTGAGATGCTTAGGTTTGGTAGTGTCTATAAAGTAAATATACCTATTGCATTTTTCATTGACCTCTTAGACGGTGATGGTCCAACGATGATGTGCGTTCTTCACGCCGAATTTAGGACACTTAGAAAATTTCCAATTGAAAAGTTAGGTGCGTGTCGTAGAAACTTCATTGCATGATCTCAGAATAACAATGACATTGGCATCCAATAAGCGTAGAAACACCGTTAAACACTAACTACATCGTAAACCAAGGTCGCTGGGGAGAACAATACAACTGCGTCTGAAAAGTATCAGCAGGAATCACACAACACGCTAGAAGACAAAGCACACCTCGAATTGATGACTACACGCTGCCTCATCTCCCCGCGCAAAGCGCATTTACTCACTGTGAACCAAACAATCAGTCCGAGACGACGCGTCGAGATAAGCGATACACTTACAGGAGCGACAAGGTGATGTCACCATTGACCTTGGCCTGGATGGCGATCTCGACTTCGAGGTTGAGGTCAAGGCGCAGCTTCACAGCAGCGGGGGGTGCGGGGGCACGCTCGGAGCGGCCAACGATTTGTCCACCGAGGACGGAGGAAGATTGCGTGGGTGCGTATTGGGTTTGTGGGGCAGACATGGTAATGCTGAGGAAAGAGTGGTCAGCTTGGTGGTCCTTTTATACGAATACGAGCAGGACCGGGGCGAGGGCAACGTTATGATTGCGCCATGGTGTCTTTAGCAACTCGGGTGCCTCGTCGCAACCTAGGTGTTAAATTAGAGGAAGAAAAATATACGAACGTAAAGGTATATTTGTTTCATAGAAACACGCTGCGCGCAAATTTCAAGGGGATTTGCTTTCTTCTGATGAGTGAACTGGACTTCTTACCATGGAAGTCCTCAGCGGCGAACTTCTGTATTCCTGAGTTCCGTGGGAAAGCACGTGATGGTATTCGGGCACATAGCGACGAACGGTTGTGGCGGTCAACCCGACTCTTCTGGAGCGTGTTTAGTATATTTGAGGGGGGAAAAGTCTGATGGAGGTGGTAAGAGAAAGCACGTTGGGTCCTCACAATCAGAAACTTGCTATGGGAATCTGGATCCAGCCCCCAGTTTGCGCATCGAATCAGCTAGGTTCAAGAGCATGTTTATTATTGAATAGCGACGATATTGCCACCGGTGACACGAGTCGAGGAAGAATCCGTACTTTTCCACGTGTACATCCCCGAAGGTAAAGTGCAACGATACAAGACAACGTGACTCGCGCCGCGATATTCGTATAAAAGGAGCATCTGGATGGATTTCTTTCTTCAACACAATGTCTAACCCACAAACCCAATTCGCACCTACCCAGTCTTCCTCCGTCCTCGGTGGCCAAGCCGTCGGCCGCTCCGAGCGCCAGGCTGTTGCCCCTCCCGCAGCTTTGAAGTTGCGCCTTGACCTTAACCTCGAGGTCGAGATCGCCATCCAGGCCAAGGTCAACGGTGACATCACCTTGTCCCTCCTGTAAGCCCATTACCTGGCTGTCACTGCTGAGGCTGATTGTTGATTTGTAGCGAGTAAATGTGTGAAGGACGCGGAGAGTCGGAGGGACATTGCTTTAGTTGGATCGAGGTAAAACTGACTGTCCGATCGTTTCGTCGTCTTCATGCTGAAAATTGTGATACTAGAAACCATCCACGTCTTTGTCGACTGCAACCTTTCCGTTCCCTTACCTACACAGTATTAGCATTTGCGAGCGTTTTATACCTGTAGAATACCAATACCAGTGTTTTTCAGGGTCGTGTTGTCCAATTTGGTACGAGTAAGAGTGTATTCTCCTCTGTAACAAGTATCGCAGTTTGGCATTCATTTGACGTGAATGGTCGTTGGTGCGGTTTTTCTGAAATGATACGAGACGAAGGCAGATCAGAGCGCGCGTCCTCATCCTTTGCGGCATCATGTGACAGGGAGTCATTGAACTAGAAGGTGCGAAAAGTTTGAAGCGTTCGTCAAATCTCTGACGTCGTGTACTGTATCACATTGAGTGTAACATATTTATTTGCTAAATAGGCTGCTCTTGTTCCAGTTTATCCTCTGACTTGCGACAAAGACGCCGTCCTAAAAAGCGGTCTAAACGGCCAGACTGACTGTCAGTGAAAGGTCAAATATCATATCCGATGTTGCCTTTTGCAGCTTGGCTCGGTGTGGAGTGGACGAAAGTCAGTGCCAGAGTCTAACCATACGCATTGTTCAGAAGGCCTCGCCATCGCCTTGTACCAGATCACGACGTTTCTCGCGATACTCGCCCCAGGCAGCATCTCGTGGACACACCAGCAGCAGCGTCATGATATCCCTACGGATGGCGATCCGGTCCATATTCTTAAAGCCTTCCTGAGTAGCCAATATGGAACACACAGTAAAAAGATTGTATAGGTTAAGTATGGAGATAGTCGATGTGAAGCTGAGGCGTTGACGGTTACATCATCCACAGCTCTATCCAATCGACATTGCCCGGCGAAAATACGTAGTAGCAGCCATGAAGAACGGACAATGTCCATGAGAGGTGGGGTAGAACGAACAGATTCGAGCGTTCCTCTGTGACGCCAGGAATAACCACCAATTAAGATTGCGATCATGAGATCAGAGAAATCCACGTCAGGGGTAACATAGAAGGAATACAAGGGGTAAAGGCTCGGAGGACCAAAGCGAAGTAAACGTCCGACTTTGAGTTCCATGCCCAACACTGGCTCCACGAACTCCTAGCCATTATGCGCGTGGACCAGGTTTTCAGCCGCCAAGTTTGTTGTTGACGTCTGTCTAACAGACTTGGACTCTATCGTCGCCAGTGATTGTCGGTTGCTAGCTTGTATGTGGGGAAGATAGTAGAAGATGTTGCCCAATTCTCCCTGTCTCCACGTAAGAAGGAAATTCTCTTTCTTGCCCCAAGACACTAGCAGGATTATGCAACGCATAAGATCGCATAGAGATGTACGGTAGGGGCATTGAGGGAAAAGCATGGGAAGGACAGTCGCCACCGCATACGCTGTGTAGACAAGGACGGTCCCTGCACAAATGACCCACGACAACGCTTGCCGAAGCGGTTGTAAGAAAGGCGCGTAAGGATATGGAGCAATCCTATGATGACCTGCACATGCCACTGTTGAAATCCGGCGAAGTGAAATTGACGAATAAAACTCCGGTCGCGGAGGGTTCCAGAAGGGAGGGCAACATAGTGGTGAAGCCATTGTTTCACGAGAGTGGCGACAAGCGCAGTCGTCAGACTGAGGAACAGGCTCGTGAACTAGAGGCCATTCACCCAGACGTCCGTAGTGGCAGGGACAGCTGTAATGGTGGGATTGAGTGGCGAGGGGGTGATGGAGTTGACCGGGGAACCGTTGGCGATGGCACGTTGAACGAGGACCGATTATGGCAGCATAGTCCGCCTGTGAAGTTCGGTAGGTCTGAGCGACAAAAGTTGTCACCACTGCGGAGGAAAGACCCACCTTGACCATATCCGTGATAACGAGTGCTGTCGCTTATCTAAGGATAAGACAAGTACGCGCAGGAAGAGACACGTGGTCTCGTGCCGTCCTGTTTCTTGTGACCACGTCGTTTCTCGCATCCTCCTGCTCTGCCATCTTTCTTGTCCCACCCACCTACCCAGCGTTGGTGTCCGGATTCGGTTACGATCGCCTTCCCGATCCCCTAACGCTCAAGGCGGGGTCCTGGCCGCATTGTGTTCAACCTCTCATTCCCAGCTTCATACCAGCCCTCGTGCTGCCGCGACGAAATTTCTGGTGGATTGACGAAGTCGCATCCGCGTTTCTAATTCGGTGTCTAGAAATAGAAGCTAGGGTGTACCCGAGCGAACGTCTGTCGGTTATGGCGCTCTATGTCAGCGAAATCAGTGCTGGTTTTTCGCGATATAGAGCTTGAAGGTGAGTGTGAGCTGTTGATGATGAAATGTAGAAGAAATTGCGCACATGACGTACATTTTCGCGTTCAAGGTCAGCTTGCCGAGTTGTTGCCGAGAAGCGAAATAATCAGTATTTTTTTGAGCTCTATTAATTGGCACCAACAGGAAGTACTGGCCCAATTTATTTATTCCGTTCGCACCATCGTCTTCTCAACATGGGCTCGCACCCCACCTTCCCAATCATCCCAACAAATACTCAAGACTACCGTATCCCGTCCCAACGCATCTTCCCTCGGATCACCCTTTCTCACAGGAGTCCCATTCGCACCACGGGACTTGGATTCAGGCCACACTTTACGCCACCTCAGAACCCCCTCCTTCCGGAACCCCATTCTCTCCGCCGCCTTGATACTAGCAGCGTTGGCGGTACTGGCCTGCCAGGTCACTCTCCGCAAGCCAAGGCTATCAAGATCCAGCGCGTATTTCAAGAGGATCCCAATCGCGTTAGACGTTACATGCGTCCTCTGGAATGCGGGAGCGATGAGCACGAAGATTTCCGTGACTAGATCTTGGGCTGACGTTTCCTACATAGCCGGTGAGTCCTGCAAATGCCCCTTCCTCCTTGGTTTTGTCGTACACCGCGAACATAGTTATTCCATTGGTATCCTGCAGGAGTTTCTGGAGAGATGCGATACACTCCTCGTCATCCTTGAACGGACCAATGGGGAAGAAATCGTAGTCCCTGGCATCAGAGGAGGCTGCGGCCAGTAGTTTCGCGTGAACAGCGAGCTTGACATGGTGTGAGCGCTATCGATGATATTTCAAGGCCTCCACTGGCTTACATCGAAAGTAACCAACTTGACGCGCTCACTCTCCAATACCGCCGGGATGGGAAAGCAGAACTCGACTGTAGCCATCTCTTGAATGCAATGGGGAAGTGGATAGTCTATGCCTTGTTAGTTGTGGCGGTTATTTTGCCACAACCCACGGGGGGGTTGCATAGCCACACTTTGCTCCATATCTGAAATCGATGGACGAGATCACCAGGTGTCGAGCTCCCTATGGTCCGGGTCTGAGGATGTCAGGCTGGAGAATACATCATTGGTCGCACTGGTTCACAAATAACCGCTAGTTTCTTCGTTGCGTGATATGCCTTGCGGACTTGATGAAAGCGTACGCCGTACGGGGTAGTGAACGCGCCGAAGATGACTGGTCTAGGTCGGTCCTCACGGTGCCATCAGCGAAACGAAATTAAAGCACGTGAGATTCCGACTTTAAGGTCTCGAGCCACGACAACGCGTGTGGGAATGGGAATAGAGGATGTCTGTAACAGCCATTGAGTGAATCGGAACGTCGGTGCCGGAGAGAAACCCGCTTCGGGAGATACCGTGTTGCCTTGTCATTCTACTGACAATAGCTACCGAAATCCTTGACACGGTAACTTCAGATTCCAGACACTGACATACCTGCAAGGAGTTTTCGACAAACAACTACACGCGTTGGTGACAATCTCAATCGGACGATGCATGACCCCAAAAGAAAATGATATTGGTATGTGATCGCCATAGAAACGTTAAACACTAATACACTATCAACTGAGGCTGAAGGGAATAATACAACGGGATGGCTACCCTGAAAAGCATCAGCACGAACCCAACGAAATGGCAAAGACAACGCTCACCTTGAATGGACGACTTCAACCGGCTGAATCATCCCTTACAAGTAGCTCATTTACTCGCTGTAAAACCAATGGTTAGCCCAACGACGCGTCAAAATGAACGATGCACTTACAGGAGGGACAAGGTGATGTCACCGTTGACCTTGGCTTGAATGGCAATCTCAACCTCGAGGTTGAGGTCAAGGCGCAGCTTCACAGCAGCGGGAGGTGCGGGGGCACGCTCAGAGCGGCCGACGATTTGTCCACCGAGGACGGAAGAGGATTGGGTAGGTGCGAATTTGGTTTCTGGGGCAGACATTTTGAAGCTGAAGAACGGTACTCAGCTAGGTGGTCCTTTTATACGAGTATAGGCTCCCCGGGCCCAGATTAGGAATGATTGAATTTGTGGTGCATTGCAGCAACTCGGGTGCCTCGTCGTCGCAGCTTGATTGAGTCCAGGCGTAAAATTAGAAGAAGAGAAGCCTATGTGTTACGAACGTAAAATAAAGGTTTATTATTTCATAAAATCATAAAACGTGCTGTCGACAAATTTTGAGGGGATTTGCGTTCTTCTGATTAGCAATTGCAACAGCGGGGACGTGTCGTTGTCAAAAGTTCCCATCCCCAGTAAGCTATAGTAAGAGCACGAGGAGCCGGAGGGGAACGCGACGAACGGTCTTCCCTGCCAACGCTCACGAAACTGCCGCCCTGTCATCGTCTGGACCGTGCTTACTGCCCTTGGGGAATACAAAGCTGAATAGAACTCTGATGTGGGTGGGAGGAGAAAGGCGCGTAGGGTCGTTACAATCAGATCGAACTTGCTATGGGAATCTGGATCCTTACGCGTCTAGCTGATGATGGTAATAGGTATTGATATGGATAATGGTACCCGCACAACGCTCATTGAGGAACACACCCTCGTAGTCTTCTAAGTCCCAAAAAGCCCAAGTTGCCAACATGACTCATGAGGTACTTCGCAACGATGCAAGGGCTATATTGCTCTAGCCCCCCTCCTGATCTGGGGAGTGCCGCGCTGGAGTCAATAGGTGTATAAAAGGAGACTCCAAGTCGACTTTCTTTCTTCATCATCACCATGTCTGCCCCACAAACCCAATTCGCACCTACCCAATCTTCCTCCGTCCTCGGTGGACAAATTGTCGGCCGCTCTGAGCGCCAGGCTGTTGCTCCCCCCGCTGCTTTGAAGCTGCGCCTTGACCTCAACCTCGAGGTTGAGATCGCCATCCAGGCGAAGGTCAACGGTGACATCACCTTGTCCCTCCTGTAAGTGGATTCTCGTTTATTGGCGCGTTATGGGAACTGAGTATGTCATTTTTACAGGCAGTAAATGTTGCATGGAGTTGGGAAAATGGAGTAGCTGCGCATTAACTAAATCGAGGTAAGGAATCGCGTCGTATTTCCTTGTCAGTCTCGTGCTGAGACTTGGAAGATTAGAAATCGTTTTTTATTCTTGTCGGCCACGAGTTTCCCGTCTTCTCCCGTTCCCTTACCTACATCGTATTAGTATTTACCGGGTTTTCATACACGTGGAATATCAAAATCAGTGTTGTTTTGGGATCAAAGCGGCCAGTGTTGAATAAGTTGGACAAACACTTCAATGAATGAATTCGCCTTCGGATTCGTTCTACATGAATGGTCGTCAGTGATCCACAACGATCTCTATTCGTGCTTGAATGTAGTTCATGGGTGGTGAACGGCTATTTTGCGCTAGTTCGAGATGAAGGCTTTGATATCAGCGTACGTCCTCGTAGATGCACGGGACGTATGAACGCCAAGATGTTGGGAGACGAATCCCAGACTGTTTTCTATCGGTGTCGGCTTAGAGAGCCCGTTCTTTCATGTGAAATGGCAACCCTTAGCGGCCGTCGTGAATGGGTGGGACCATTGATGCCTAGACATTCTTGTTCAAGAACGGAACTGAGCATAAGGATACACGCTGAATCGTGTATGAGCAACCGGGGAGATGCAGCACCATGAGAAAATACTGTCTCATGGCGCTAAGTTTGTTTAGGTAGTCATCTCTTGATCTGTTGCCTTGTCACTCAATGTAACTCGGGAGCGGGTCAGAATATAAGCACTAAAGAATCCGAGTCAGGACTGTCAATGGGCACTGGTAGTAATCAATCGCGAGTCATACTGTTTCCGCGAGTCGAGAACAGACGGAATTGAGTAGATATCACTATCAATAATCCTTCTCAAGAAGGTACCCAATAATATCCCCGACCGACAGTTAGGAGAAAAGTCCCGGTAAAAAATTGGTTGAGGAGGGTGGCGGTTCACGCATGTCAAACTCTTAAGTTGGCTTGATAAATGCAGAAGAAACTTTAATAAAAGTTAAGCGCCGCCAAGATGGGATCAAGCCACAAGAATTAGGTTGAACTCCGTCGTGCAGGTGGAAGCGTTAGTCCTCCCAAGATTTCTCAATGTGGAACATTAAATGCGCCTGGTGTTGATTGATATCAGATGGGTGTGTTGGCGATAGAAACGCAGTCATGAATCCGACATACTGCTGTATTGAAGAACATAAGAACCCGAGTCGGACTGGATAGTGATCAATTGCGAGAGGTGCTGTTTCCGAGAGTCGAGAACAGAAGGAAATTGAGTAGATCACAGATAGATGATGAAGGTACCCAAAGTACAATCATATCGCCAACAGCCAGGAGACAAAGTGCAAGCGACGGATTAATCAAGGTGGTAAGCAGCGCGATTCACGCATGGCGAACCTGTCAGCGACTAACTCAGCTTATCTTATCCTGAGCATGTACCGGTTATACAACCGATGCTCGTGTGAATAAGAGTCGGCGTTGCCAGACGGTTGAACGGATTAGCCTTAGCGTGGGGCTCGAGTAGAGTTAGGAGAATAGAGATTAGTCCGAAGCTAAGGCTTAAGGCCGTATAATACATGGTTTATATACTGTTTAGGCTCCGGTCTAAGAATAGATAGTTCGTGTGTTAGTAGAGAGCTAACGCGTCATATGCATAAGTAAAGTCGTTCTGTATACTACGTGGAGGTCCATCTGTGGGTCCTGGTGGTTAACGAGCGGGTACCGCGAGTTCAACGCGTGATAGATGATCAAGCAGATTAGATATTACGGAAAAATCATGACATTACCCCCTTCTTTAAGGTTGTCGTCCCGACAACATCGCAATACTGTCTTCTTGGTGATTTTCCCAGTATTCTTCGATGAGTTCTTGACAATTCGGGAGTTCTGACTCCTTTTTCCACTGGTTTTCCTCGTAGGGTTGGTTTTTCCATTTGACTAGATACTTCCAGTGCCCTCGTTCGCGTCTTGCCCCTAGGAGTTCTTCGACTTCTAGTTCTTCGAACCCGTCGATAATGTCGGGGGGCGGAGGTAGTGGCATTTCTTGGTTGGGGAATGCCGGTGGAATGTAGGGGGTTAATAATACTTCGTTGAAGACGTTATGAATCTTCCAGACCACGGGGAGCTTTAGGCGATATGCCGAGGCTCCGACTTTTGCTTCGACCTCGAAGGGTCCGTAGCGCTTGTCGTCTAGCTTCTTGGTTGGTCGATTCGTCGTAATGTGCGTTGATTCCACCCAGACTTTGTCTCCGGGTTGGAATTCCGTCTTTTCCTCGTTCTTCCGGTCGTACTGCTTCTTCATCTGCTGGTTGGTCTTTTCCAACGATTCGGTGGCTAACTTGCGGGCTTTCTCTAGTTCGGCTATGAACATGTGGGTTGCTGGTCGAGCTTCTTTTGAAGCATGAGCGGGCCTTACGGCTACGTCCTTCCCATAGTTGAGGTAGAAAGGGGAGTATCCCGTCGCAGTATGCACTCGGTTGTTGTGCTGGAATGCTGCGATTGGGAGCCACTCGCTCCAGTCGTTCTGTCGGTACTTGACGAACATTCGGAGATACTTTTCGAGCTCTTGATTGACCCGTTCGGTCTGTCCATCGGTTTGCGGATGGAACGCGGTCGACATGTTGGGCGTGATGTTCAAGCCCTTGTAGAGTTCCTTGATGAATCCGGAGGCGAATTGCGCTCCTCTGTCCGAGATGATCTTTGATGGCATGCCGTATCGGCAGAAGACTTCGTCTCGGAGGATTCGTGCCCAGCCTTCGGCTGTCAGTGTCCCGTGGCAGGGTACAAAGATGGCCGCTTTGCTGAATCGGTCTACTATGACGCAGATGGCGTCGTATCCTTGCGAAAGGGGTAGTCCGACGATTAGGTCGGTGCTAATGATCTCCCACGGACAAGTGGGGACTTCGTTCGGGTTTAAGGGCGCTTTTCTTTTAGCGGTCCTTGGTTTGGTGCGTTGGCACACTTCGCATCCTGCGACGTATGCCTTTACGTCCCTTGTGAGGCTTGGCCACCACCAGTCCCGAAGGACTAGGGTTTCTGTCTTGCTTATGCCGGGATGTCCGGCGGTGATGTGGTCGTGACATTGGGCTATGACCTGCCCTCGGAGTTCCTGGTCCTTCGGTACGTAGACCCTGTTTTTGAAGTATAGGAGCCCACCCTCTTGGGTGACTCCTCGTTCGTGGGTTAGGGACGAGGCGATATGAGCGTCCCAGGTTTTTCGGTCCCTGAGTACGCGTCTGATCTTGTCATGGACTTCTCCGAGCGTAGGCATGATGAGGGTGCGGAAATGTTCCGGTTTAAGAACCGTTACATCTTGGTTGTCATCCGCGCCTTGATTGTGGTCTGCTCGTCGACTCAACAAGTCGGCCTTTTTGTTTGCCGTCCCGGGTTTGTGGTGCAACGTGAAGTGGTACTCCGCTAGCTCCGTTACCCACCGCGCTTGTCTGCGGTTGAGTTTTTGGGGCTTGCGGAAGTACTGGAGGTTCTGGTGATCCGTCCACACTTCAAATACTTCTTCGGCGCCCATGAGGTAGTGGCGCCACTCGTCTAAGGCTAGCATAATTGCCAGCAACTCTTTGTCGTATATTTCGTAATTCCGCTCGGTGGCGGAAAGGGCTTTGGACATGAAGGCCACGGGCCTCCACTGTCCGTCGTTACACTGGCTGAGGACTGCGCCGATTGCTCCCTCACTGGCGTCTGCCTCGATCCTGAACTTCCCGCTAGGGGATGGCATGGATAGGACTACGTCCTCCTTCATTGCGTTCTTGATGGCCATGATGGCATCGTCCTGTTCTTTGGTCCACTTCCACGGTACCTTACCAGTGAGCTTGGTGAGGGCTTTCACCTTCTTGGAATAGTTCTTGATGAACCGTCGGTAAAAGTTGGTGAACCCTAGGAAGCTCTGTAGTTCCTGCTTCTTGGTGGGTGTCGGCCATTCGAGAATGCCGGCGACTTTTACTGGGTCCATTCGGATTTTTCCTTCACTGATAATGACGCCCAAGTACTCCGTTTCTAGAGTCTCGAACTCGCACTTTTCTGGTTTCAGGAACAACCTGTTTTCTCGCAATATCTGAAGGACCCGGCGCGTTAGCGCTCGGTGTTCCTGCTTGGTCTTGCTGAAGATCAGTATGTCGTCCAAATAAACCGTGACCTTTCCTTCTGCGATGAGATCTTTAAAGAGATCGTTCATCATGGTCTGGAACGTGGCGGGTGAGTTTGTCAGCCCGAAGAACATTACTAGCGGTTCGTACAGGCCGCGGTTTGTGCGGAACGCCGCTTTGAACTCGTCTCCTTCTTTGATACGCACGTTGTTGTATCCCCATCGAACGTCGAGCTTTGAGAAGTATTTGGCGCCTTGGAGCTTGTCCATAAGGTCGCTGATCAAGGGTAATGGGTATCTGTTCTTGATCGTCATCTCGTTTAGCTTTCGGTAGTCCTGTACGGGTCGCAACTTGCCATCCTTCTTTTTGACGAAGAAGAAGGGTGAGGCCATTGGCGACTTGGACGGTCGAATTCTGCCGGTCGAGAGGTTCTCTTCTAAGAACTTGTCTAGCTCCTCCTGTTCTTTGGGATTCAACGGGTATGTTTTGCAGTCGAGACTGGCTTTGGCGTTCGGGATCAGCTCTATGGCGTGATCCCAGGGTTTTCGTGGGGGTAGCTCGTCGAAGTTCTCTTTCGAGAATACATCTTCGAAGTCTCGGGCCCACTCTGGTACTATTTCTTCAAACGTCTTCGCGGTTTTGCCGGCATTGGCTTTGGCCGCTAAGTCGTTTGCCTTTGATCCCATTGCGCGGATCTTTACTTCTATTTCTTCGCTGAGATCCACCATTAGGATGCGGTCTCCAGCTTCTACTTCGTCTCCCCATCGGGCTTCCGGATCTTCGTCGGGTAAATGGAACGGAACATTCCTGCAATGACACCGGACTAAGGATACTTCGCCGGTTTCCCAGTTGACTAAGGGGTTGTGGCGTTGCAACCAATCATGTCCTAAAAACATGTCGGCGGTTCCTAAGTCCGTTACAGCTAGGTCGATTCGCTCGGTGTGGTCGCCGATGATGATTCGCGCGTCCACGTGTTCCCTGATGTCGCCCCCGACGTTTCGGGTTCCGTCCGCATTGTAGACGGGGGTGGCGAACGCGTTTTTGACCGTGTTGAGTTCATTGGCAATGACGAATTTGCTGTTTATGACGCTGTGCGTGCAGCCGCTGTCGAGCAAAGCCTTGATGTCGAACCCCTTGCGGGTGTCGGTCGTTTCGAGTCTGAGTTTGATCATTACTGATCGTCCCGGTCGGCCTCGGATATATTTCGGGGCCTGATGCAGATCGTGGAGCCAGCTAACGATGTTCTCGTAGCGTTCTGACACAAAGACGTCTGGGCCGACTATGTCGGCGACCATGGCGTCGTCCACTTCGTTCCTTCGTTTAGGGTGTACCCAGTCCTTCAGGATAGCTACTCGCTCTTCATGCGACTTAGCGTCCCGAACCCGCTGTTGCGTCCAGTCGGCCGTGAAGGGCTTCGACCAGACGTGGACCAGCGGTCTCGTCGGTACCTTTCTAGGTCCCATAGGGACCACGGGTGTTTCCACCAAGGTGTTGCCGCCTTGGGTAGCCGTGCTATCGGCTCCCTTGGTTGGGCGTCTCGCCTCCGGTAAGGGAGGACTTTTTCGCTTCGGGGATGACCCGCATGCGGCTGTCTTCGCAGTTTCCTGCCTGGCGCCAGCAGCCATCCATCGTCGGTACGAGGTGTCGTCTTCCTCGTCCGGAATTTCTATCATAACAACCGGTCGTGAGCTAGAGGCGGTAGTGGCCGAACTTACCGAACTGCGGCGCGAGCCGTATCTTGAAGGGGCCTCACTTCTCGTGCCCGACGATTGGCTGTCGCTAGAAGCCGCGCTTGAACCGTCGATTGAGAACTCTTGCGTTTCTGATTCGGAGGGTTCGGGTTGCTCGCCGTCCCATCCGCCCTGAGTCGCGTTGTCTGCGGCGTTCGGGTGCGTATCTATGGGAGTTGAGTGCCGAGTACCACTAGGAATCGCACCTTTAGTCTTTTCTTCGTTCGGCGGGGGCCCGCGTGGCCTCCGGGCTCTTGAGGAGTCTTGATCCGAGGAGCCACTTTGCCTCCGGCTGTGGGTGTCCTCCGGGGTACTCGGGGTGCCTTTCATGTCCCTTCCCCTGACCGCATCTAAGGTCTCTTCGAGGTGATTCCGCGTTAGCTTTTCGCACACTCGATTAGCCAGTCCCGGGAGGACCCCCTCAGATGCGCTAGGCGACTGACACTGTGAGATCCCGGGCAATGTGCTTGCGCACTCTGGCGGGGTGAGAGGAATAGTCCCGCCTCTCGTCGGGTTGTTGTCCTGTTCGTCGGACTCGTCGGATTCGGTTTCGCTGCACTCTTGCACTTGGAGGATAGAATATTTATTCGGGCTATCTACAGACATTGTATCAGTATTTAAGGATCCTGCCTTGTGCGAGTGTGAAATGTGAAGAGGGGCCGGTGCAGACGAATCTACTGCCCGGCCTCGTCTTTTACCTCTTCGATCTTCGTCGTGGTCGCCGTGTCTTCTGTGGTCGGACCTTCGAGAAGCTTCGTTTGGCCTTCCCAGTAATCTCGGATGGCCCGTACTTCTGCCGCGGGCTTCTTGCGTCGCGGCTTCTTGCAGTCTTTGCTCAGGTGCCCCTTTTCGCCGCAATTGTAGCAGCGACCCTCGGATCGGAGCTTGCCGATATCCATGGGTTGGCCCTGGCCGCCGTACGTCGTTCCGGTGGCTGTCTTCTTGTCACTGGTCGACGGTCCACTCTGTTTAGAGCTGGAGGCGTTCTTGTTGTTCTGCTGGTTGCCGGACACTCCGGCGGCCTTGCTAAGACGGTAGCCGAGGTCCATGTTGAGGAGCCGGCCCTTCCAGTCTTCGTACGTCTGTGGTCGACGAGCATCATTCTTGTAGATGATCTCCTTCGACGTCTGCCTGGCTGCTTTTCGGATCTGGGAGAGCATCATGAGGGGGTGATGCAGCACGCCTGCCTCGTATGCGAGTTCTTCGAATCTTTGGAAGAACTTCTCGCCGTCGGGGAAGTCCTTCTGGCGGAGTTTCTCCCACTGGTTCTGCTTCAACTCCGTGTCGGAGTCCTTGTGGAAGCGGTTCGTTAGCTGCGCTTTGAAGGCTTCGTACTTGGGGTAGTTGACCATCTGATTGTTCGGATCAGTAAGGTCGGGGATTTGGAGGTTCCACCAGTTCATGGCGTCGCCGTCCAGTCGGTTCACGCAGAACACTACCTTGAAGGAGTGCTGCTGGAAGTAGGCCTGATGGGCCTGGAAGGTCATTTCGCACTGGGCGAAGAATCGCTTCAAGTCATCGGACTTGCCTTCGAATGGGGCTACGTCCCTGAGCAACTTCGGCTTTAGGGTTCCGTAGGGGTCTGTCTGTCCCTGGGCCAAGACCCAGGGTGGGGGTGCGTCTGGTGCGGGTGCTTGCGGGTACGTGGGCAACTGGAAGAACTGCGGGGAAGGTACCGGCGGAGCTACTGGGGGGTTTGCCGGTGGGGTTCCTGCGCCTGCCATTAGCCAGCTTCCTGCCTTCTGTGAAGGGATGGGCTTGGCGCCCAGCATTCCGAAGGCGACTGGGGCGGTCCAGGGCTTTGGTGGGCTCCAGACCGGCTTCGTCTTAGCGTTGATTGGTGGCGGTCCTTGCGCGGCGCGGGGAGGTAGGGGTTGGAACGCCCTTGGAAGTGGTGGCTTCGGGGCTAGTTCCGGCGGTGATAAGGTGGGTCTCGTGGGGCTGGGGATGTAGCCTATCGGGACCTGTATTGGTTCTTCCCAGTGATACCGGTTCCATAGGATGGCGGCATCGTGTGTTGCTTCTTGCTGGATCACCTGGGCCGCCAAGGCTGGGTATCCGTCTGCTTCGAATCTCACGTACTGGGCTCCCACGTCAGAAGTCAAGAACGAAATTTCATTCGGCTTCTGTTCTGCTACCCAGAGGTAGAGTTCTCCCCAATTCATCTCACTTGGCAACTTGGCGCGCCCCTTGCCTTTACTCGAAGGTGCTGCCGTGCCACTCCCTCCAGGCTTCTCCGCTAAATACTCCGCCCAGAGTACTTCGTGAGTCGCGGGTGTGGGCGCTCGGAGGATAGCGAGGTCCCCCAAGCTCGAGACCGAGGGTTGGTGACTCGGCGCGGGACTGTGGCTCTGTTCCGGGGGCGTATGGAAGTGAGAGGTTGCTGTGGGCGGCATAGTAGGCGCCTCGGACGTGCTGTCGGACGGCGGAGTACCACTCTTGGTCTTGCCAGTCGGCGGTGGACTCGGTGACCGAGATCCTGCTTGCCGCCGGCTCGGGGGTCCGTGGTGCGTGTGCCGCGGCGAAGGCGTTCGGCGGGGAGGGGAGGGGGATGCGCTCCTGGGAGGGGGCGCGACTTCTGTCCATTGGGAACTCTTCCGAGCTCTCCGTTCCGTCGGAGACGGTTTCCTGTAGGGAGCGGACCCCTGTACTCGCGTTCCACTCTCTGTCCGTGCGACGCCTGGTGCCGTGGCGGATAAAGCGCCAGAGGGCAATGCCGACTGCGAGACAGAGGGCGGCTGCGATGGTCCTACTAATGAACTTGATGGTGCTGGGGGACATGGTGGTTGCTGTGAGGGTCCTGGGCTCGGGCCTGCTCCAGCGAATGGTTTCGGAAAACCCCGAGCGGGGTTCCGGGGTGGCACTTGTGGTGCCGTCTGTCTGGGTTGTGCCGGTAGGGGCCGGCTGTAGTTTACCGGCAAGGGCCGGTGCATCTTTGGAAAAACAATCTCTTCGGATCGTTTCTTGAGGAGGGACTGCGGATGTTCCGCGGGTCTCGAGGGTTGTGGCTGAGCCACGGGGATTGGTTTCGGCTTCGGGGTGAAGACGAAGGGCGTGGGGTGCTCTGAGCGCACCACTCTTGGCTCGTATAGGGTGAGGAAGGTTTTGTATCCTTCCTCGGTGGGGTCGTTCGCCGAAGGGCGAGTGGGTCTGGCGGGGGGGGTTTGCGTCGGGGTTGGGGTTGCCGGGATTCGAACAACCGGTCTCTTTTCGGCCTCGTATCGGGCCGACCCTACTACTGGGGGACGGAAGACCGTCCCGGGTTCGTAGAAGTCGTCCTCCACTTCGGCTTCATTGAGCACCTGCTGCTCGTAGTCTTTGCGCCTCTGAGTGGCGCGGTCTCGGTCAGGTCGGGCCTGACGGGTGGCGGACATGTAGTCCGGGCGTTTGTGCTGGATACCAGCGGGAATGGTTTGCTTGGGACGGGGGCTGCGGGGCGGCATTTCGTGTCAAACGATAAGGTAAGCTTTAAGCTTCGGACTAAATGTCAGCGACTAACTCAGCTTATCTTATCCTGAGCATGTACCGGTTATACAACCGATGCTCGTGTGAATAAGAGTCGGCGTTGCCAGACGGTTGAACGGATTAGCCTTAGCGTGGGGCTCGAGTAGAGTTAGGAGAATAGAGATTAGTCCGAAGCTAAGGCTTAAGGCCGTATAATACATGGTTTATATACTGTTTAGGCTCCGGTCTAAGAATAGATAGTTCGTGTGTTAGTAGAGAGCTAACGCGTCATATGCATAAGTAAAGTCGTTCTGTATACTACGTGGAGGTCCATCTGTGGGTCCTGGTGGTTAACGAGCGGGTACCGCGAGTTCAACGCGTGATAGATGATCAAGCAGATTAGATATTACGGAAAAATCATGACAGAACCCGTCCAGTCTAATTGATATCAAAGAAACAAAGTGCCACCGAGATGAGATCAAGCCACACAAATCAGATTGAACTCCGTGTTGTTGATAGAGCTACACATCCCCAGAATTCCAAACATAGAGCATAGAACGCGCCTGGAGTTGGTTGATATCAGATGTGCGTGGAGTGGCAAGTGGATACACAGTCGTCAATCGGCATACTGCTGTATTGAAGGACATGTGGTAGTTGTCATGGTTGGCAGTGACATATCAACTATACAATCGTGGTTGTATGTTTCCGGTAGAGTCCAGACTAGCTACAGCAGCCGCTGAGGGTATGCAGAGCCATTCGACAGTATGGCGGTTGGTTTGAACTAGCAGTGATCGCGGATCAGAGTCGCCGCGGCGACCAGTCACACCACGTGATTACCACGCTCTTCCTTCCTCTCTCTATAAGTACTTGTAACAGCCTGATCTTGCTGTCTTTCTTCTATCTGAAGCGCTGTCAGCCACAACGTTTTCAATGGCCTGAAGGACTCCTCAGTTTCTCTTCTACGCTGCCTTGACTTATCATGCTCCCTACGCCTTCCGCACGATCTCTTCCGAAAATACCGTTATCTTCAGACCCGACGTCATCTGTCGCAGAGATAGAACAACTCATACTGCTCATTCTTATCTTAGCGATGTAGCTCAGCACTTTCCCCACGGGTTCGGAGAGGATACGGAACTACTAGTTTCTCCTCTTCTATGTCAAGGATCGCCGCGATATCTATGGTAGGGAGGCCGTTACTCGGATAGAGCGTCCATATTCTTCACTTAAATCAGTCTGAACGTGATGCCTCCACACCTTCTCAGGGAGATCTTCTCGTACAGGTAAACGCTCTATTCCTCAGACTCCGAGTCCATCTCGCGCACGGAAACTCATGACCCCTCCCTCGAGTCTCCCCAAGTTCCGGTGAATGACCTCTTTTCCATCGTCTGCATACCCGTCATCCTCATTGAGGACCACGATGACATCTCCAGTTTGTGTCTCGAACATAAGTCAAGGGTCGCGATAAGAGGAAGCTGCTGTGATCGCCATGGTAGCCAGTGCTACCGCCGAGGAATACAACAACCAAGTCTTATCCGTATGCTCGAGTGATTTATAACATCATCCAAGAGTCACAGTCGGGGAACTTGAAATACACCAAAGAGCGCCACTTGAGGATATAGCCACCTCGAAGCAGTCGGCCCAAATCTGCGTTGAGAAATGGCGTGAATTCCAGGTAAATGTCGAGGAGAGGATAAAAGTGCCTTCTTTTAACGTGTTTCTCAGGATTAGGTACTGATTTTGGATTGTAGGTGAGGACGGATCCGGTGCGAATGATGAAAGAAGCCAAACGACAGACGGAGGATATGTATATCAGCGAGAGGTTGAAAGGATGGAACAGGAGTTGGAAGTGCTGCGAAAATATTCGGCAGAACTCAGGAGAAACTTGGCGACTACAGACGAGAACTAGTGGATCAGGTTTCCCCTTCACCTCCAAACGCATCTTGATATCATGTTCGGCGCCATATGTCTGCATCTACCTGCTGCTGTTCTAATATCCCTTGTGTATGTTTTTTGGTACGATGATAGCACTTCTTGACTGTGTCTTACCTCGAAAGTCTGCCGGATCTATCGAGTCCTCCTTCATTGGGCATCCTGCACGTCTCGCGCAGCCACTCGCTTGCAGGAGACGCATGGTCTTTGATCGATGGAGACCAATGGATCATATCGCATCCTTTACTCGAAAGGAGAAACGAGCAGGAAAAAAGAACCGATATCGACATTGGTATCTAAACTCTATGGAGATGCAAAACACTATCCATCAAGGATTGGGAGAAGAATATTACCGATGCCCTAGATAATATCAAAAGAAACCGACCAGCGTGCCTAAAACAAATCTCAATGTGAATGGACGCCTTCATCTTCCTATGGGCCGTGCGCATTTATTCACGGTAGACAAAGAATCAAACCGACGAAGCATCCAGCGAGCAATACGATAGAGCATAGAGGTGCGATTTCAAGGGGACGTCTCAAATTCCGAGGAGCTTTGCGTTCTTCTGATGAGCAACAAGGACTTTTCACTGTCAGAAGTCCGGCGCATGGAGCCAGAGGGTAGAGTGACGAACGGTCTTCGCTGCCTACGCTCACGAAACCGCCTCCCTGTAATCTTCTGGGCCATCTTCGTGTGCTTAGTGAATACAAATCTATCTAATGCTCTGATGCGGGAGGTAAGGGAAGGCGCTTTGGGTTATTTCATCAGAAATTTGCTATGGGAATCTAGATCTATCTACCAGCTTACGGGTCTAATTAGTAATGACATTGATATGGTAGTCGCGACACGAGTCACGGAACCCCCTGCGGTACTCTTCCACATCCTCGAAAGTCCAAGTTATTAATACGAGGTGCCCCGCAACGATGCAACGGCTATATTGCTCTAGCCCCAACCTAATCCGAAGTGGAAGTTGTCGATATCTACATAAAAGGCCCAATGATTGGACCTCCCTTTCTTCTGTATCACCATGTCTAACCCACAGACTCAATTCGCACCTACCCATACCCAATCTTCCTCCGTCCTCGGAGAGCAAATCGTCGGCCGCTCTCAGCGCCAGGCTGCCGCACCTCCCGCTGCATTGAAGCTCCGTCTTGACCTTAATCTCGAAGTAGAGATCGCCATTCAGGCCAAAGTCAACGGTGACATTACTTTGTCGCTCCTGTAAGTGAACTCCTCGTCTTGATGCATCGTTGTGCTAAGCGTTTGGTGTTTTATAGTCAGTAGATGCTCCGCGGGTATGGAGAGTTGGAGTACCATTGCATTAGTTGGATCGCGGTATTGAGGAGCTGATTCGTGTGACCGTGGCTTATCGTCATGTTCATTTTGAAACTTGTGACATGAGAAATCCTTTCTATTCTTGTCGTCTGCGACTTTTTCATCCTCTCTTGTTTCCCCAACTACGCCGTATTAGTATTCACGAGTGCTTCGCTTCACTCATCGGTATCAATGTTTTCGGGATCACGAGATCCAGTTTGAAATAAGCTCACAGGTTTGAGGTACATAACAGGTATTTTAGTGTCTGTACTTGCCTTGAAATTCGTCCCACCTAAATGGTTGTTGTTAATCTCATCATGTCCTGTTTGTTGGGCGGGGTGCTAATGACGGCAAGCGACCATTCTGAGCTACTACAGAAGAAAGTTATTAGCGTTGTCCGAGCCTTTGCAACATGGAAATTCAGCGGACATGTCGATTGCAAGGCGTTAAGAGACGAATCCTAGACCCTTTCTATTAATATCGATTCAGAGTGCCCACCTGCATAGTGAGAAAGAGTGATGCTACTTCGACATGCTTGTTCCAAACGCGAGCCTAAATCAAGGGGAAAAACCAAAGATGATACGAATAAAACGAGTCGAATAGGAGGCCACAGTGTGTCGTGAATAGCTTCCACCTGCACGAGGAAACGCTGATTCATGGTGTCAAGTATGCTTGGATAGGTATCTCCCGGTCCGTTGCTTTATCACTCGCTGGACTTCGGGTGTGTGTGATTCGGGAGCGGAGTCCCTGTTATCAGGAAATAAGGGCCAAAGAATCGGACTGCGTGGTGATCGATCGCGAGGCGTACTGTTACCGTGTATCGAACAGATGGAATTGAGCATATGTCGTTGGCATACACTATCAAACTAATAGAGGTCCGCAATATCATTGACCTAGTCTAGGAGAGAAACTGCCTGTAACAGATGGATCAAGGTAGCAGTGCGTTTTACGCATGGTAAACTCGTTCAGCTCAATGAATTTAGAAATTTCAATAAAAGGTAAGCGCCGCCAAATCGGACCAAACCACAGCAGTTAAGAGCTTAAAGCGCACCCGAGGGAAGGCCTCGCTCGAGGATATAGCCATCTTGAATCAGTTGACCTAAATCTACATTGAGAAATGGCGCGAGTTCCAGGTGGATATCGAGGAGAGGATAAAGGTACTTATTTCTTTGTTACCTGTTTTCCAAAGACGGGTACTGACTTCGAATCACAGGAAGAGAAGTCCTTTTTTCTTTCTTTCCCGTTCTCCACCATTGGGCACTGACTTCGAATCACAGGCGAGGGTTTCAAGAAGGGTGCTTCTCTCTTTGTTACCTGTTTTCCAAGGTTGGGTACTTACTTTGAATCACAGATGAGGGAGGAGATGATGGAGGAGATGCGAGTGCTTCTTTCTATGTTCCCTGTTCTCCAGGGTTGGGTACTGACTTCGAATCATAGGCGAGGGAAGATCCGACTCGAAGAATGGCACTTGAAGCCAAACAACGAACAGAAACTTACCTTCAAGAGGCAGAGGCATATCAGCGAGAGATTGAAAAGATGAAATAGGAATTGAAGGTGCTCCGGGAAGAATCGATGGAACTTACGAGAAAGCAGAAGGAAATCGACGACCACGAAAGAGACGCAAGGGATCGGGTTTCCTCTTCGCTTTCAAACTAATTCTCCACTTGCCTTTGCAGCGCCCTACGTGTTCACTTACCTGCTGCTGCTATTCTACTCTTCCTCGTGTATGGTTTTATCCCGTCCGATTTATGCGCGGTCCAACGGCCAACGCTCTGCATGAGGTACATGATCTTTGGCACTTTGCTAGATCCAGATAGAGAGCAATAGATAATTTGGCATTCTTTATTCAATAGAAAGATACATAAGCAAGGTTTTAAAACTGGCGTTTATTATTCGCAATTTGCATCTAGCTGGGTCGCCGACTGTTCCTGTAGTGAGCCGTTTCAGACACAAGAACATATCATCCTCGACTGTCCTCGATATGAGGACCAACATCGTACCTGCCGGGTATTCTTGCCGCTCAGGAACCGGTTACAGCACTGAGCAACCCGACTGAAAGTTTAAACTCAGCGTCGTTCACTTCTTCAGGGGAACCGCAAACTTTGAAGTACCTCCCAGAACCCGGTAGACAACAAAGAAGATGAGCACGGATAGTTGTCATATACCCGCAATATCACGAGAGTACAGACAGCATGACACAGAAGCACGACATGCTCACGACACACTCCACGGCCTTGGCTGACCGCAACACAGAGTGAAAGTTCACCGTAAATGTCCGCTACACAACACGTCGAAACACGAGATTAATGAGTAAAGGGACCGACGCAGGGTCAGCTGAGCCTGTACGCATTGTGTGGTCAGCGTTAATGAAATGATGAATCCGAAAGAGAACAAGATAGTCCATCGGTTTCAGATAGATGTCACAAAGGATGTTCAAGCGCAGGCGTGATAAGATAGATGGGGCACCAAGGCGAAGACACCAGCAAATTCGATGAGAATGGGACCAAAGAACCATCTGGTATCAGCGTAGACTCCTGCCAGAGGGCGGTAGACGTGGTATTTCCCCGTTTTGAACTAGCACTGAGGCTAACGTTGAGGGAACTTCCAATCTAAAGCCTGGAAAACCCTGGTCATTACGGTCGACAGTTGACCATAGTAACGTTTGCACAAAAAATGTGGCGGAGAATAGACGCACGTCAACTACGGAAGGACGGAAACTCACAGCAACTCACAAAAGCGACGAGTCTCGTTGCTACCTTTTTTTTCTTGGTGGAAGTCGCTGCTAAAGTCATCTAGTAACTAGGGCTCTAAAAGTCGAGGTAGGCCTAATCCCCAAAATGGACGCATATCGAATCATATCCTGATTTTTTTTTTCTGTTGGTGGTTAAGGAGACTCGGCTATTATGAGAAGGAAAAATCGCTCGGAATCCGTGATGGCGAGAAGGCAACCAACAAGGTCCAGACCTGGACCTACAGTCGCCCACACCTCTACGGTTACCGAACAAACGCTTGTTATCCCCGGACCGAAGTTGAAACTATTTACGTACCCCCGAAATTTGACGACTCGGAGCCTTCCCTTCTCGCCGTCGAGGCCCAATCAAGTTCTTACGACGAGGCACCCGAATTCGGTCGCACAAATTACAAGCGCTTCCGGAAATGTAATTAGCATAACGTTGCTTTGGCCCCATCCTAATCCGGGAAGCAGGCGGAAATCCGTATAAAAGAACCACCTAGACGACTGTTTTCTTCAGCATCACCATGTCTGCCCCAGAAACCAAATTCGCACCTACTCAATCCTCTTCAGTCCTCGGTGGACAGGTCGTCGGCCGCTCTGAGCGCCAGGCTGTTGCCCCTCCCGCAGCCTTGAAGCTCCGTCTTGACCTTAACCTCGAGGTCGAGATCGCTATCCAGGCCAAGGTCAACGGCGACATTACCTTGTCGCTCCTGTAAGTGAACTGCATCGCACTTAGTAGTGCGTCGTTGGGCTGAATATAGGTCTACAGGCAATAGACACGTCATGGGTGCGGAGAGTTGAAGGCATAATCCGTTCCGCGGCTTGAGGTGAGATATCTTGTTTCAGATATCCTTTGTTTTCATGCTGAGAGCTGCTGCACCAGGGCCCATTCGTGTCAACAACGTTTACTCCACTCTCCCCTTTACCCTTACTTCAGTTGTATTAGTCTTTACGAGCGTTTTGATACCTGTGGGATTTAATAACAGTGTTGTTTCTGGGATCATGCATTCAGTTTTAAGTTTGATCACCGGTCTCTGATTAGCACTTGGTATCGGTGCGGTCGATTCTTGCAGCCCGATGGTCCAAGCATATCGCCCAGCCGCTTTACGATAAAACGTATACGCAGCAATTTTTTGTAATGACTGTGTAGCGGCGTTCTGGAATGTTCCGGGATACTTTCGCTGGGAACAGTCACGAGAAAAAGTATTACCAGATAGTATCCACAGATGTTTCCCCCCATTTTATATATGAGAGAGAGAGCTCATATTCAATTGGGATCTAGATGTAGGGGAATGCACCGGGACGGAATGTTGTGTGAATTGATCTGCCTTGGATGTGGAAGACCGGAAGAGAAAGGGCCAAACTTTAGAGCATCATAGATCCTTGGTGAAGCTCGAATGTTCACAAACAAGTAGTACACGAGTGTATCATTGTAAAGCGGCTCCACATAGCAGTCGTGCTAGAGCTCCAGAAGTTAGCGGTGTAAAGCTCCGAGTAATGATCAAGCTATAGATATCTGCAGGGTGGAAACTATGGGATGTTGCATGACGCACAGGTTCTTCCACCGTTGGCAGGATCAAACAAGAAACAAGATTTCATCGTCTTTTTCTGACTCGCTACCAGATTGAGAGTATGTGTCTGCAATATCTCCCGAAAGGTGCCTGCGAGGTTTTGTTCCAAAGCACGACCCAAAACTAGGGAGGCCTTGCTCCCTACCACAATTAACATAGGAAAATATCGTGCGATGCGGGGCATACAACGAATGGGATCTGCGACTTTCGAAGGCCGCACTTGCACTATTCGCAGGATGTTTTCGAGGCAGAGAAAACAAATGTGATCGCATGGTCAACACAAGCCGACCCAGATTCAAACTGAGGAAAGATAAGGACAATTAAGTTGGCCACCATCACGGTTATGAGGGAGCACCGGTCAATTCTCTCTCATACAACGGATGTCTGGATCCAGGAATGAATCGCGCAGGATTCTGCATGGTGCGACCTGCAGACTCACGGATGGAGGAGGGATTGCAGAATAGGTAAGGTAGGCAGGTACGTACGAAGTGCATCCAAAGACGTTAAGTTCAACACGACGCGAGGGGTTGAGGGAGAGAGGTACCCAGTCAACACGAGGGCCGACAACAGAAATTATCCCGATTTCCAACTTGCTCCCTTCATCAAACCCAATCCCTTATACGAAAGAACCGTTGCCGTCAATGAGACGCGACACCCTTTCTCAAGTGAGGCGACAAGGGAAGAGACCACGATTCCCAACATACGCATTCCATAATATCCAACCCTTTCGCAGAATCATGACTGTACTTGGTAGAATCTCTCGCCGAGAAATACGCCTCGGGAGAATCGAACTTGAGGCCAAAAGCATCGGGCCCATTTAAAATGATACTGATGTTGTTATTTCTCCAATGACATAGTACGTTTACATCCTGTGAAAGCAAACGGTCAGCTAGAAGGACGCACAATGATAAAAGCCACTAACTTGCAGAAAGAAAAAGATATCGCCCTGACCTCAAATCAGGTGCCACGGGGCCAAAGGGTCCTCATCGAATGGATGCCGCTTTATGAACCGCATCTCGAAGTCGTCCTGAATGAGAGCTCGCATGCCCTCGGCTAGGTAAGGATCATGCTCGTCTTCTAGCGTAAAGTGTATCTCAACTAATTTCAGCATTCCTGCGTCGCGGCGGGAGCGCACCATGCAGAGTACGGTAGTCCACTGGTCCCCTGACAGCCGCGACATATACAGAATGAGATGGTGTAGGTTCGGTAAAACAGATGGGGAGGTCAGAACCTCGACAATGTCAAAGTTGCCCATTTGCGGATGAATTTCGAATTTGAGTCGAGAGATGGTAGAACACGCTTCCAATGCGAACACTCTAGTAGCCGGGTCTAATGTGAACAGATCGCCACTGACGCTCAAACTCTCGAGATGACATTTCGATCGGTGAAGAAATCGGGGGAGAGATTCTTGTGGGGAGGATAATGGAGGGCCTTGCAGCTTGCTCTCGGACCAAAGGTGAAGCTACCAAACTGCCAAGGAGAGGAGCAGATAAGACATCGAGAGCATTCATATCTGCATAGAGGTGTGTGAGGTGTGCCATTGTAACCACTGGCGCCCCCTTTGCGGCCTGGTTCATCACAGGGCGACACCTTCTGAGATTCGGTAGTTGGGAAAGAAAGTGTAAATCTTCTGGACAAGTGATACAACCAAAAAAATGAGTTATCCCCGGCAGTAACCTTATCTGATGGTTCCTATCGGCAAGACATGCTTTCCACAGCCGTGGGGCACGTAAGCACACGCGAAAGTAATCGTAGTCATCACGAATATTCATACGAATCGTCTGCAGGGCAGAAAAGTGGGAGATTGATTCCAAATGGCGCATATGATGCTTCCTAGCGACGATTGTGAGATTTTTCCACCGGTGGCTAGATTGAACTAGCAGAGGCAGGATGCCCTCGTCTTCTTCCCTGCCGCCAAAGATGATCTTCAGATCGAGGAGGTGCTCGCCGGTACGCTCGAGATAGGTCCGCAGTATCTCCAGAGCGTGTTTTGGGACACGACCCCGCACAATAAGCTTCTGGGCCCAAGCTGGCGAGCTGTGCAATGTGTCCCTCCAAAGCCCACAGACACGACCCAAAACCCAAAGAGGCCCGGATACGTCTAGACTATCGCGCCGTTGTCGGAGTCCCCAATTGTCATCTGCTTCCTGCCACCAAAAATCGCAAACAGAATCGAAGATTTCGATGAGAATATCGCGGGGGAGACTACGAATGGGAGCATAAATTGATTTGCGATTTGCGAGGGCTTTTAGGACTGCATGTTTACGTGACTGGATCTCCTCAAGCTGGGCAGCATACAAGGATTGCAGCCGCTCCAACTCGACAATTTCGGCGTTGAGCAGTGCATCGTCAGAGTCGAACAATGGTCGCTGCCCGCGTAAAATTTGTGAAACTAGGTTGTCGGAACTGTTGATATTTTGTGGTTGTGGCTCGAGAACGAATCCACAGTTGCGGCACGACATGATGGAGAAAGGCAAGAATATACTCGCACGTGGTCTGCCTCTCCCTCTCTCTATGCTCTTATCTGACTTGTCGCTACTGTCCGTCCCTTTGCTTTTTTACATCATCCTTTTGTAATGGCATTGCACTTCTCCTCTCGTGAAATTGCTGTCTGCTGAAACTGGAGAGAAACCGAACGGGAAGTCATGAGGAAGCACCGCCAAATCACGCCTACTCATCGGAGCGTGGGTCGCGACAAGGTCCTAGTCTGGCAGCAACGAAGTATCGGTGAGCGACTCCTTGTATATCGACTACTTTATCTAAAATTCATCTCTAGATGCCGCCACTATCTTCCTGTTTCTATCGGCACAGCGTTCGATCCAGCAACCCTTCATCCGTCACGTTCGCTCCCATAGTCTCTCTTCTGCAACACATCTTGTGTCGGACCACCAAATAAATATTCTTGTGGGGTAGAAGCGAAGCCAAATGATGAATTTAGACTTCGTCGTGTGAATGGGATATGCGTTCTCGCTGGTGAGCAACTTTTTTGACATTTTCTGCTCGTCATACTCAAATTCCGTCTAGATTGACACGAGCCCGAACTTGATACTCACATCGACCTCGGCCTTTCGTAACATATCTCATGAGGCGAATTCCGCTCAGAGTATTCCCAAGACTCCTGCTCTTGCCAGAATTCGACGATCTTTACTTCTTTGACACGGAGGACACACGGCGACTTGCACGCGCACGCGTCTGATGCTAGTAATCAACGCAGAGCCCAATCATCCTGAGGTGCCTTATTTTCTCGGCGCCTTGTCTCAGTATATCGGCGGATCCTTCCAGCACGTTCTCCTGGGATTATTTTGGACAGAGTATTCACCGATATTATACGCTGCCACAGTAATAAAACAGGCCAGTCCAAGCTATGTGGAGATCCTTGTCCGCGTATGCTGCCAGCAAGTCATTTTTCATCTTCATCGATGTAATGACTTGCTTCAAACTCCCTCTACAGCCCAGATTCTTTGAACGCAAACCCGAGGCCTGAGTACGATAAAAATTATTGGCAGCTTTAATGAGACCTCGAGGAGCATCTCCCAGGCCTCTTTAAGAAGCACACGGCGTTCCCTAGTCCATTATTGAAGGTCATCCTGCTATCGCCTCCGTCTCTCGCCTTGCAACACCTCTCATCACGGAGAAGGAAAGAAATCTCAAGCGACGCGCCAGTACACATCTTCCCCATTCGCGTGGTTGTGGAAATAGGGCAGGCTGGTCTCTTATTTTGCACGGATGGGACACGAAGCTCATCGTCAGTAAGTAATCTGTTATAATTTTCTCCTTGTTATGCTCAAAAGCCATCCAGATCCGCGCTACCACTGCAGCGCAATGAATACTCGTATCGGCATCATGGAGGGCAATTATCCCGATACGCCTTGTTACACTCGGTGGTCTCCCGACCTCTAGCTTCTCTCCGCGACGATACCTCAGCTCTGCATGAAGCCTATTCTGCTTCGTCTGCACTTGTTTCCGTCACCCGTAGCGATGGGAGAGCGGACAGAGGTCCTTCAACCTACGCATACGCACTCGCACCGACGAAAATCGACCCCGATGGCACATTCTGAGTCATCCCTGGCTTTCATGATTCGTTCTCAATGTAGAGCACTGGCGAAACATCCTTACGCGGAGCTCTATCCATCTACATGAACCGTCGCTCCCCCACACCGACGTGTATGGACATCAGCGTGGTCGCTGATCGCAGTCTATGATGTACAGACCGGCTTCCTCATCTATAAGTTATTCCGTGTTTGATAGTTCAACGTATACAGAGGTGCACACGTAGCAAACCCGAGTACGTAGCTACATTTCATGGGGGAGGTGGAAATACGCTCGATTGGCGATCCGATTACAGTCAACCTCCTCCCGTATGCAACACCAACATATTGAGCGCTACATTCGGACCTGCCTTAGTACCCCATATGTACTTGAATTTGACCGTAGAGAGGGAGTAACAATTATATGATGGGTAGTTCGCATCAGCCTCGTTAGTCCCCCGGGCTTGTCTGGAGACGACGGACGTTGAAGCAGCGAATAAACGACACGGTGCCGAAGCGACAACCACCAAATCTCCCGATTCTCGCGAACGATTCACACCTGCCACCGAGGTCCGTCAAGATCAACGGCGACATCACTTTGTCGCTCCTGTAAGTAGATTGTCCATTCTGATGCGTCGTTGGGCTGAATATTTGGTTTATTATAGGCAGTAAATGCCTCGTGGTTCCGGAGAATTGGAGGCAGAGTCTATTCCCTGATTTGACAGGTGAGACATTTTGTTTTATGTGCTCTTCGTTGTTATGCTGAGAGCCGTCGGGTCAGACTCCCGTGTCGACAACGTTGTCTCCATTTTTCCCTCTAAGCGTACATCCAGTGTATTAGCCTTTACGAGCGTTTTCGTACCTGTGGGATGTTAGTTTCCGGGGAGCATACGTTCAGTTTCAAGTTAGCTTACCGGTCTATGATTCGCTTCGATGCGCATGCGCGACTTCGGACCGGGCTAAGGTCACCAGCATCTCCCGCGAGGCATGATTTGTTGATAGAAATTGTAATTTGTGACGGACCGACGGGATACGAGCTGGGCGATAAGAAGGTCACCGGTAGCGGTTGCCTCTTTCACGGTCTAGATTTCATAGACGTAACCCCACAGTTTCGCGATCGGAACAAGGCGCGGGTTCCAGGAAGGAAGAAAGGAAGGAAGGAGTTCAGAGAATTTTGACTCCGAGTCGAACGGGAAAATGGATGCAAAGCAAAAGTCCGTTATTGCTATGGCGGGCCGTCAAATTTCTTGTCTGTCAAAAGGACGGACCCGAATCTGCCTCGTCGGAGGAATACTGTTCAGTGTCATATGTATATGTAATAGAATGGAGGTACTCTCCGAGTCAATATGAAACAGCAGAAAGCATTACATGTACGTACCTGAAGTTTCTTAGTCGCATCCGAATTCATCCTCTTCTATGAGACTATTCATGAGTGACTATCTGGTTACGACGAGGTACCCGATTTGCTGAATACGTCGGGGTACAATTGTAATGTCGTTCTAGCGAAGGCCTTAATCCGGGGAGCGTGTGTCAAAGGAGAGCCTGAACGACTTTCTTTCTTCGGTATCATAATGTCTGCCCCAGAAATTAGATTCGCACCTACCCAGTCCTCTTGCGTCCTCGGCAGATAAATCCAGGATGTATCCCGGAACATACACAGCCCGAAAACGAAACCAAACATCCGGGAGCGGGTGGTAGCTTGAGGATCGTTCCCTCTCGTCGACTGCCCACTCCCCGTCCTCTCCTACATGATACCGACAGCTTCAAGTCGTACCTTGCGAGATACAACTATCAGTGTTGTTTCGGGAATCGAAATCGTCTCGATTGAGCCTATCATTAGATTATTGAGACTTGGGAGCATCAGCATGCAAGCACAGTTCAGTTCCATTTACGCAAATACGAAGCTCCCTAACGCGGTGCAGCCGCTGGCGAAGTACTTTCCCTTATAATCACTTCGTTTGTGACCCTCAGTGGGGTAGGGACAGCGGATTTGAGAAGTTACGTGGGGTGTCTACTACCACTAGGATTGTCGAAAGGGCGGGCACGAGCCTTGTATTAGATTGACGAAAAAGAAAACAAGAAACAAAAAGAACATTGGAGGAAACAGACCACCCTGAAGCCATTGCGGGCAGCGGCATAGGCTGGGGAAAGGAAAATCTCTCTCGGATATAAGACATAAAAAACTCGGGGGGTAGGTGTGTACACGGGGCAGAAAAAAAATCATTTAAACAGCACAAGAGTCGACCCAGGATCGAACTGAGGACAGAAGCGATGTGTGTGGCAGACGTGACGATAGCGAGGAAGCAAACCTGGCTGGAATCATGGTAACACTGAACTTGCTCACCGACAACAACACCCTCGAGTCTCCAAAGATTGAGTCCTTCTCACGACGACGTAGAGTAGTATCAAAGGGAGAAGCGACCGGAGTACGAGTTGTAGTGTGATGTGGAGAGATTCAGAAACGCGTCGGGAAATGCCGCCCACAGTTACTCTTGCACTACCATGGTCTCAATCCTTGACAACTCTACTCGACGAATGTAGGGGATAGACGACAGTAAGAGGGTGGTAAGGAAGTTGGGGCCTGAAGTCCTATACCTCCACCGCATTTTTGTAGATACTTTACTTGGGGTTAACGAAACGCTGAATCAAAAAAGGAATATGTGTATCATGGTTGTGCTGTTCTTGAGTATTATGTGTAGTGTAAAGACACGAAGGAAGGGGGAATCACAAGGGTGTAGATACTATTTAAACAACTGGTCGAAAACGTAAGGTAGCCATGATCTAAAAGACACCAGACAAAAATTACGGTCCAAGTTTATTCCAAGACGACAACCTTGCCCATCGTGGAAACCACTGCATCTTGTTCAACAACTTGCAACTCTGGTTGAGCCTCAATGTCCATTGCGATCACTGAGCTCTGAATGGCGGATTCTTCATATTGAGAACCCGTTGTACTGGCAGGTTCTGGACGCATCTGGAAATGAAGCGACGAAACTGTACATCCATCGGTGTCTTCTCTTGGGCGTGTATGTCCTGCTGCTGCCCGACCAACGATGAGTGTGGGTGCAACTCCCTACATAAGGGGTTTGTTCAATGACAATGGAGTTAGTAGTACAGTCATGGACACACCTTCACAATAGAACCTATTGTATCAACGTAAATCATTTTTGGATCATTGCGAATAGTGAAAACCAGATCTAGGATCAGAAAAATTGAATAGAGGGCTGAGGACTCGACCAGTACTGCAATGAAACGGTGGAAAACCCCCAGCCGGCCCACTGCTCCATTCCTAGTACCGGCAGCAGCCACAATGCGGTATATTATGAACAAGGTGCAGGATAATGTTGTTGCCAGGACAACGGACAGATAGAGCATGAACAACATGTTTGGGACTTGAGGGTGCGTACCAACGAAGTCGTAATATTCTCCAGTGGTTCTTGATACTATATAAGTTAAATGTTGGATATGACTATGAGCATGAAAAGCGCAGATGGAATCAAACACCATACCAATGGCAATGACTAGGAAAAAAATCGGAAGCAGAACAACAAGCCAGCGCCGCCCCCAAACCATCCAACAACACCATATCTAAATTTGAAACAACGGTGAGCTTCCAGTGATGTGGATAATATCCAGTGGAATCACACACCATATACGATTCAGCGAGAATGGTACTGATGGACGCTGTGATATCTATCACCCAAGTGGCGGTGTTGCCGTTAACTTTACCGACCAAGTTTATGGTCCAGAAATTTTGCCCATTCGTGATGAAAGCAAGGTATGTATACGACCAGTATGCAGCAATACTGATGGTGGTCAGAGCATGGAGAAGAAGGACAACTATGACTGTGGCTCGTCGGATTGTCCAACATTTATTGATGACTGTGTCATTTAGTATTTCAGCTTGAGCATCGTAGTGGAGGGCCCCTGGCTCACATATATTCCACAATGTAACAGCAAGAATGCCGGTGTATATGCCTGATATCGGTCAACATATGTGTGTCAAGATACCATTAACGAAACGTAATTTCCCACCATGCAATAGTACAAGGAGAATTATATCATTCAGCCAAATATCAAGAAATTGAAATATGGCTGCTTTCTCGTCATTGGTAAGATCTGAGGGAATGTCTGTTTGAGTTGCCATGGGGAAGCAAGGACAAGAAGGTAGTAGGTTACGAGGATACATATGCTACCAGCTCTCTTGTTATATACAGCCTTACACAGTATGGGACATGTAGGAACATGCTCACTTGAGTTGGCTGCGGCAAAGATCATCACCGATATCAATCAAATCAGTACGGGATCCTCACGTACCTCCCATGCTCGACAGGTCAATGAGCCATTGACAGTTCCAATACAAGTTGCAACAGAAGCGCGGCTGGAGTTCAATATTTCCAGGAGAAAGGACCTATCTTGCATAAGGTCACTATGTGAACTGTGAGGTTCTCAGAGATGTCCCTGCTGAATTAGAGAAACAGAGACAAGGAAGACAATCAAGGCGAGATCTCGGTCAACTTGGACTCGTTCTATCATGATTCACGGCGTCAATCTCGATATACTTCCTGATTGTCAGATTTTGGTGTAGATTTGACTTACCGGTGCCAGCCACAATCATTATACTGACAGATTCTGGATATGCCAGTCCAGGATAGCAATTGTAAAAGAATGAAACGTTGCAAGTTATACACAGATGACTCGGATGTCCCACAATAAAGCCGCATATGATGGGAAAGCACCCGATAATTAGCTTCATCAGACGGCCTGAGGTAGGGATGGTAATACATTGCGTACCCCATGATGAGTTTCAGGCCAATCTCTTCCAGATGCTGTTAGCAGTAGTCGGCCAATAGCACCTGGTGACTCTATCAAGACAAGGATTGCGCCAAATCTCAATCTTTGTTCACGTCAATAGGTCTTCTCTAATCGTTGCTTGCAGACTAGAAACGCTGTGAGAACAGGGAAGACACCAATATTGATTCCGAGTCCAACTTTACCGGCATGGCAGTGCTACTGCTAAGAAGCATCTTAATCAAATTACGCGGAAGCATGATCGGGCACCTGGCACCACCACCACCACTACCTGGAGAAGACTGGTTCATGATCACAATCACGGTGAGATACGCCACACCTTGTATTCTGCGACTTCTCTGATCGTGGCGACTCGAGTTTCAGCGGGGCATTACGATAACCTGGTCGATCAATTCCGCTGGCCACGAGGCAGAAGGCAAGTGTGAATCACAACTGGAAACCGGATGAGTCGACACAGATTCGAACTGGGGACGGATACGACGACGACGAACTTTGGGATCAACGTGTACGGTAGAGCAGCGAGCATCGCTAGGGTTATGGGCGTCCGGACCCACGGATAAAGAAACTGGACTGGACGCTCGGGATCCCACTAGAAGGAGAAAAGTACACAATCAACACGAGAACTGAGTAAGAGATCCATATTCCCAACTCGCTCGTCAAGTAATCATAACTACGATCTTGTTAGAATGAGCCGAAAAAATCCAAAATCTTCAAGAAATACATACGCCCCCGAGAAAATTGAAATCCGCTTATCCGCGAGTGTGGAAGCATCGTTGGCAAAAACGTCGTGTAAAAAAAACGGGTGTCTCGAAAGAGATACGCTTGAGATGACGACGCAATGAGTAGAAAATGAGGTGGGATTAAGTATGAGATTTATAACAAAGGAACCACTGTATGGTGCTAAGAAATTAGAGCATACCTCTCGATGCTAAAGAATTCCCTCTCTGCATACATCCTCTCTGCAGCGAGCCAATCAATCTACCTTATCCGACGATCGCACCCCGGGAGACGCCCGATAAGCAAGAAAGGATTGGTTTCTTTTATCCACAAGCGCGGAAGTATAAGGATGTACCAGCCCGAGAACAGACTAGATGGAAAAATACTTGCCATCTTTCAAACAGTGAGGAATACCAGGTGGGCGATAGATGCGAGAGGGATTTGCGCATTACGAAGTACTGATACTGGGGGTATGTTGCTAGAGGTGCGTCGAGTGCAAGTCGAGTCATTCGTAAACAGCTTGCAAGTTACTTCCCGTTGGCGTCTAATCTGTAAGTAAGTGGAGCGGGCATATTGCGGCACGGCGTGCAGGGTGAGCAGCAGTGCGATAAAGAACGGCCTAGAGTCGCGTTACGCTGCAAGGCCCTCATTTTGCCGATCTTAACATAAGTAGCGAGTAGGCTTTGGCTAGCAATCCTTGTCGAATCGAGGTCCATCAAGGAATAGAATCCGCCGTGATTGTTTCGTACCATCTACGTATCGTGGGCAATCCACGATGAACACACTGCGGGTATGCAAACGAGGAAGTGGATGCCTATCAAAGGAAGATCACGGTAATCCATCGAATTCACTCACTCCATAACACCAACAACTCCCTCGCTCTAAGCATTTGGACATTCTCACGACGATGAAGGGAGAAGTGGTAGCAATCCTGTAGTCAGAGTTGGAACACTGCGAGAGAAACGTTTCTGGAGATGCCGCCCAGAGTTACGCGTACACTACCGTGCTCTCATAGAGCGTTGTGCAGTCGACACGAGGGACTGAGTAGGCGACAAGGGAGTTAATTCCCGGCCTGCTCATCTGAACCCATTATCGGACATGGGTCGAAGAATCGCTTCAACGGGCTTGTCAAAACGAGACGCGCCGCCCTCGCCGAAAAAAGCTCAACATCCCAAGAACCAGGCCTCGGGAGAATCAAACTCTATGGCAAAGCGTCCTGGGTGAAGAATGACGGTGTGGAGGTGGATATGGCGTCGAGAGAGAGGGCGCAGAGTACGGGAAATGGTGCGGAGACTAGTGGGTTATGTATCAGATTGGACAACTGTACCAGAAAATGGAGGAGACGACTTTAAGTTATGCATGGAAACTCTCCTAGCACACCAAAGGGTCCCCGCCGTATACATCCTCTCTGCAGTAGGCGGATCGATCTACCCTGCACCTTCCATCTGAAGGCGGCAACGCAAGAGAGGTCCAATAAGCAAGCAAGCATCATATCCTTTTATGCAAGAGTATCGGATGTCAACTGTAGGAGCGCGTCATATTTCGAACAGCGATTATGACGTGGGGATGGAGAGGGTTGGGGATAGGGAGAGAGGGCTTTGTGCAGTGTCACCGAACGGAACTCGGAAGCCTGCTGTGGAGGAGCGCCGGAGCGAGTGGTGGTTGTCAGGTCGAGGCTCTCGTGAACTGCTCTGAAGCTAACTGTCGTCGAGGTCTGGTTTGCGTGGTCGAACTAAGGAAGGAGGGACGGGCGTGTTGCGAGTATCCCGACAGTCTGTCGTCGATCAAATGCAAGCTAACACGAACGCGCAGACATTGAAGGCCAAAAGAAAGGAGAGCGCGTATAACGACTTGGCGACCTGAGGCGCGTGTTGGTTCGTGGCGACGACTAGTGAACAACTCAAGCCCATGATTGCCAGGTCGAGGTGTGATGACGGCTGGAAGACACGAGTCGAGCTTGGATCGGATTAAGGACGTATGGACGGGGTCGTGTAACAGTTTTGACGCATCGGAACGAACCGTCCCCGGGCTTGCATGGAGGCGTCGGAGCAGCGAAGAAACGACGCGGTGCAGAGGCGACGAGTAGCGAATCCCGTGATGGTCGTGAACGGTTCCCACTTGTCATCGAGGTCCGTCAAGGAATGTAGTCAGTAAAGGCACATCGCGTACGTGATAATAGCGAGGAAGCAAACCTAGCTGGAATCATGGTAACACCAAACTTGCTCGCAGACAACAACACCCTCTCAGCTCCAGAGATCGAAGCAAAGGGAGAAGCGACAGGAGTACGAGTTGCAAGTGTGATGTGAGAGGAGAAATACAGGTCGGCAAATGCCGATCCAAAGTTACTCTTGCACTACTATGCTCTTAATCCTTAACAACCTCTAGTCAGACGACTTTACCGCCTCAAACTTGGAATTCGCGCGTTATTGTCGATAAAATCTCAATTGCATAATCCCAAAACAACAGTGAAATTCGTATCAAATAGGTGTACAGACACTAACGCACTACCAACCAGAAGAATGTAACCGATACGGAGCCCTATCAAGCGTCAGCACAAACCCACTTACACGCCAATAGAAAAAGCCCACCCCGAACAGGCGACAACGCGCCGACTCCATCTCCCAATGCGAGTAGCACATTTACTCACTGTAAAATCAATGATCAGCTCGATGACGCGTCAAGATGAACAATGCACTTACAGGAGCGACAAGGTGATGTCACCGTTGACCTTTGCCTGGATAGCAATCTCGACCTCGAGGTTAAGGTCAAGGCGCAACTTCAAAGCTGCAGGGGGAGCAACAGCCTGGCGCTCAGAGCGGCCGACGATCTGTCCACCGAGGACGGAGGAGTTCTGGGTAGGTGCGAATTGGGTTTGTTGGGAAGACATTGTAGATGCTGGATAGGATAGTGGGGTGGGGTGTCTTATATATTAGCCCATGGTGGGATCTTAGCTATAGGTGTGTCTTGTTGCGGGGTCCTCGGCGAGCTGGATTGAACATCCGGGAAAGCGCGCGTAACCATTGGCTGTAGTATTTCATATGAATATACAAGGAAGGTTGTAACTTTTTGCCTCGTTTTTTGATCTCGCAGGCCTCAATGTATACATTCCTGGGAACCGGGAACCCAAGAGTCGAGCCCTCTCTCCTCCTTCCTCCCATGACCACCGGTACCTCAAGTTTTTTTTTCTTTCTCTCTCGAAGGGTCCCCACTTCTAGGCTGTTTACGACAAGGCCCGCATTCCGTTCCTGCCAGCCAGGCAGCTCCCGTGCGTCGCCCCACGCCCAAATGGAGCACAAGAACACGTCCCCCGTCCGAGAGGCACCCCGGGTGCTCGCACCGCACACCGCACCTCGAACGTGTTTTGCAATGACAACCCATTACCACCGCCAATTAAACCCGGACCTCTCTACGCAGTCTTCTCTTCTCAGACGACGACGAGGCACCCGAGTTGTCGTTAAATGCACCGCGCAGCATCGCCCAATCATAACGTTGCTCGAACCCCGGGCCCGTGGTCGTTCTAAGCCAATGATCGCGCAATCCACAGAATACCGCTCCCCGTATGCTGGATGCACCACATTCCTAATATGGCGTGCACATACTCGTATAAAAGGATCGCCTGGCTGAGTGGTGGTCTTTAGCTTCAAAATGTCTGCCCCACAAACCCAATTCGCACCTACCCAATCCTCTTCCGTCCTCGGTGGACAGATCGTCGGCCGCTCCGAGCGTGCCCCCGCACCACCAGCATCCGTCAAGCTGCGCCTTGACCTTAACCTCGAAGTTGAGATCGCCATCCAGGCAAAAGTCAACGGTGACATCACCTTGTCACTCCTGTAAGTCGAATCCTCTCGCCTGGTGCGTACCTTCAGCTGATCATTTGGTTTATAGCGAGTAAATGTGCTACGCGCACATGGGAGGGTTGAGGAATCGCCCTTGACGCGTTCTGGTAGGTTTGGTCTGCTGAGCGTGATTCTTGGTGATGGCTAATGCGTATCTGCTTAGCGTCGTTTACCTTTCCTATGCCTCTTGTCGATGTTGTATTAGTGTAGTGCATACCAATGTCAATGTCGAATTTTATGGATTTCACTCTTGCCATGCCTTAATTTCTGCCCGATGGAAGTTATTCGCAAAGTAGCACTGGAAAAAATCCCTCCGTTTAGACACAGCTGGATCCTACCCGCCAGAATGTGATTTTCAACAGACAAAAATGCGTCCAAGGAAATACATTGCCGTCAAATTTCCTCTGTTACGAGATGATACACACAGACCACCCAATAATGGGTCGATGGCGTAGCTGGTTATCGCATCTGTCTAACATAGGATATTCCCACATTCGTGTCTTCACAGAAGGTCCTCAGTTTGAATCTGGGTCGACTCATGACTGAAGTGTATGGAGGATTTTTTATGGTGCTTTTTAAATTTTGGCTCAAGAGTGAACCCTGGTGGTCCGACACTCGACAGTGGAGCTTGGGGTACGGACAAGAGTTGCATATATGCATATGCGACCTAAAGTGCATATACCTTTTTTCGCTCTTCCCTATTTTGGGCTCTTGTGTTTCCTTTTTTGGACTCGAGCTCCTTAAGGTCCTGCTGCCATCACACGGGCTTGGGTTGAGACTTGATCATCTCGTGGCGCGTCATGAGGCCTTGCGCTGTTGGGGCCTCGAGTTTGAGCCTTGTGTGCAGTGAGCTCTCCGTCGCGTCGCCTATGCACGACTCTCGGTTCAAGAACTTGATCGCCTTTTCACAACATTCGGATTCCGATGGCATCCTGTCCCGGAACCGTGCACACGTACATTTCCTCACAAATCACAATACAGACTTGGCTTGTACCACCCCTTGCCTCGGCCTCGTTCCTCACAAAGATCGGACGCATCTAGCGCTTTTGATTGGATTTAAGGCACCGAGTGGAGAAGGCTTGCCGCTTTAGAGTGGAGGATGTTGAGCTGGTCGACGCTGGATCGTGCATGGAGGACTTTGGAGGACAATTTGGCGCTTCATCCGCACCCTTCTTCCGAGTCCAAGGTCGAGGAGTGTCGCGATCATCCCACTCCCAAAACAAACGGGAACATATACCAATGCGGCCATCGAGTCACGCGACTTGCTGGTGCGGAGTGGAATGTGCCTACGAGCAGGGACAGATTCGTTGTGCCTCTTTTCCACCATAGCTGATGTCCTCTGAGTCTCCCAGCGCCGAACGGCATCGCGGTGCCGAGTTTGAGCCTAGTGTGCAGGTGGACTTTTCGTCGCGTCGTCTATGCACGTCACTCGTTTCTGAGACCAACTGGGTCGCCTTTTGGCAACATCCAGATCCCGACATCATCCTCTCCCAAGAATCCGTGCACATGCACATGTACATTTCCTCTCGCCACGATACAAACTTGACTCGTAGCACTCCCTGCCTCGGCCTATGGCATCCCTCAACATGATCGGACGCGTCTAGTGCTTTGGGTTGACGCTGGATGCCGGACTTTGGAGGATGAGGTACTTACTCTTGGGTCAAGGATCTCACGTTCACATCCACACACTTCCTCCGAGTCCAAAGTCGACCAGCATCGTGATCATCTCACTCCTAAAACAACGGGAACATATACCAATGCAGCTATCAAATTGCGCAACTTGCTGGTCCAGAGTGGAGGAATACGATGAGCAGGTGTACGCAACCTCAGCGTTGTCTCGAATTTATGATCCCGCTCTCGGACTTCCTCTGCCTCTTCTTCACCACAACTGACTCTGTCCTCCGAGTCTCCCAGCGCCGAGCGGTGGATTCACGCGCATCGTCATCCCTCCCAATACAAAAATCGGCTGTCTCTCGCCAAGAACCTAAGTCTGCATTCCCTGATGTAGTAAGGAAATAGACATACCCCACGACTGCCGCTCCAAATAGCGGGTAGACGGTGCGCGTCAGGCTACAAACACTAGTCCTTTTCGCAATCCCGTCTCCGAGTCACTGGAGGGATGGAAATATATGACGCACTTGCCGAAGAGCGCAGATCCCTCTGAATTGCGCGTGGCCCTACCCCGCGGCTTTGAAATTGTTCTGTAGTGAAGGGGGTACTTCGCTGATGCCTATCATATCCCCTTCTTCACCCTTTTATTGGGGCTGAGCGTACGAATATTTAGGATTCCAGTACTTAGGCGACCAGGTCACAACCTTGTAAAGGGTCGATGGCGTAGCTGGTTATCGCATCTGTCTAACATATGATATTCCTATATTCATGTGTTCACAGAAGGTCCTCAGTTCGAACCTGGGTCGACTCATGGGTGAATTATATGGAGAGTTTTTCATGGTGCTTTTTAAATTTTGGCTCAAGAGTCACTAGTCAAGAGTCAAGAGTCAATACTGGTGGTCCAACAGTAAACTTTGAGGTACGGACAAGAGTTGTATATATGCATGCATGCGACCTAAAGTGCCTATACCTTTTTTCGCCCTTCCCTATTTCGTGTTCATGTATTTCCTTTTTGGGACTCGGACTCCTTCAGGTCCTACTGCCATCACCCGGGCTCGGGTTGAGGTTTGATCATCTCGCGGCGCGTCATGAGGGGTATGAAGGTACGCGACCTTTGGGGCTTCGAGTTTGAGCCTAGTGCGCGGTGGGCTCTTCGTCGCGTCATCTAGCTTCGAGTCATATCCCCGCGCATCCACGGCTCTCGTTTCAACGCCTTTTCAAAACATCCGGATTCCGATGCCTTCCTCTCCCAAAACCGTACACATGTACTTTTCCTCCCGATACAAACTTGACTTGTACCACTCTCTGCAAGCTGCGTTCCTCAAAAAGATCGGACGCGTCTGGTGCTTTGGATTGAAGGCGTCGAGTCGCGAGCGGAGGGGGCTTTAGAGTGAGAGATATTGAGCTAGTTGACGCTGGATCGTGCATGGATGGAGGACTCTGGAGGACAAGGCGCACCGCATCCGCACCCTTCCTCCGAGTCCAAAGTCGAGGAGCGTCGCGATCATATCACTCCCAAAGCAACGGGAACATGTACAAATGCAGCCATCGAGTTACGCGACTTGCTGGTGCGGAGCGGAATACGATGAGCAGGTGTACGCAACCTCAGCGTCGTCCCGAATTTATGACCCCGCTCTCGGATTCCCTCTGCCTCTTTTTCACCGCATCTGGTGTCCTCCGAGTCTCCCAGCACCGAGCTGTGTCTTCTCACGCATCCTCATTCCTCCCGACTCGGATACAAAACACATGCCTCCGAGTCTCTGGTAAGCATCTCGTTTTCAAGACATTCTCCGGTAAGCCCCATCCATCGGTGAACTCGCTCAAGTGTACATCTACATTCCCTGACGCGACGAAATAGACATACTTGGTGAGTACGCGCTCCAAATAGTGGGCAGATGATCTGCATCGGGCTGCAAATGCTAAGTTTTTTTTTGCAGCCCCGTCCCGGAGTCTCTGGAGGAAGGGAAATATGTGACGTACTGGCAGGAGAACGCAGATCCTATTATGTGCGGTCCTACCCCGCGGTGTAGCAACACTGTCTTGCATTCACATGAGGGGTGCGCTGCTGATACCCCTCATATAGCCTTCTACACTCTTTCAATGGCGCTGAGCGTACGAATATTTGGGATTCCAGTACTCGGGAGACCAAGTCATGCGATGATAGCATCATATCGGGTCGATGGTGTAGCTGGTTATCGCATCTGTACACCGAAAGTCCTCAGTTCGAACCTGAGGCGACTCATCACCCAATCAAATAATTTTTTTCGAACTAGATATCAAAGCTTGAATCTTACTTGAGTTTCCAAGCTCGCGCGTTTTTGATTTCTGGACGGTCGGCCTTTTTGACTTTTGGGACTATTTGAATGATTTTGGAGACTATCAGTAGTTTGTGAAGATATCTTAGTCGTAGTACTGGAACCTTGTGCAGTTACCCACAGCGCCTTGCTCTTCCTGTAGACGGGAACTTAGCAAGTCCTTGAGTCGCTGCCTTTAATCGGCTTTTGCCGAACAGTACGTCACCCTGCCAAGGGAACAAAGAGGTCCTTGTACTCTTTTGTTTATTGTTCTCGTATGGCACGTATAAAACCCTCGCCGCGCACAATGCTCCCCACCCCTTCTTCTTCTTCTTCCATCCAGCCTGGCGCTCCTTGTCCGTGTCCATGATGCTCTCCTCCATTCTCTTCATCTCCGCTCTCTTCTTCTCCTCAGCGCGCGGTGCGCCGACAGCCTCCCTCGACGCCTCCGCCCTCCTAGCGAACGGCCAGGCTGCCCAGTCCCAGAACGTCGCCTTCCAGAGCCTCTCTGTCAATGATACGTGCTCTAGTGTGTCTCTTCTGTCCTCTGGCTGTTCTTTCATTCTGATGTGCTTGTTCTTCTAGCGGGCGAAGTAGCGTGTATATCCAATGAAGTGGCACAGTGTGCGGATAACCAGTGGGCAACGTCGCCCTGCTCGGGCTCGGCGCAGTGTTTTGCCCTCCCGTCTGTGAGAGGCAACGGGACTGTGCGTGGCTTGTCTTTTTCGTTCGTTGAATGCCTCGGGCTGACGTTTGAGTGTGTAGTTCTTGCAGTGCACGAGCGAGAAGGACGCGGTTTCCGTGATTGACGCTTCGGGCGCGACTGGCGGCATCTTTGGCAATGGCACCGACACGTCCGCGTCCGCGTCCACCTCCACTTCCAATTCCACCTCCGCGTCTAATTCCACTGCGACGAGTGCTGCCAACTCCACGGACACCGCGTCCGGCACGTCCGCCGTCGACGACAGCGGGGTCGTCACAGTGACTGTGACCCTCACTCCTACTGCGACGGTGTTCGTGAGCACCGAGGTGCCCGTCATGACGACGCTCTCCCCCGATGAGGCCTCGAGTCTCCTCGCGAGCTTGACGGGCGTGGCTGGGGGTTCGGTTGTCACTGCTTCCCCGGCTGTGGCTGCGAGTGCCACTGCCACTGATGCGGATGTGGCTGCTTCGGCGTCTGCGTCTACGATAATGACTCTCGTCCCTGCTGCTGCTGCCACTTCAGCTTCATGATGCCCCTTATTTTTTTTATGAACGTCACGGATAGATAGTAACTGGTTTACTACGAGGATTTGTATTGTACTGTATCATAGGTCTAATAGAGGACAAGCATCAGACTGGATGACACCCGTACCACGGACGAGTCGACGATTAATGCCGCATACATCGGCAACGGGAAAGCACAGTGCACTGGATATCTTCTGCATTACGTGCCTACATCAGAACACTCTCACCTCTGAGGGTTTTGACTCTTGATTTCGGCAAAGGGTGTTGCTCCAGATTAACGTAAAAATGATGGACGCAACCAACGATTGAGTCGAACCAGGCTCGAACTGGTAAGTGCGCGCGGGCAAGCATCTGTACCATCGACTCGTAGTCGAATAAGGGACCCGGGGTCAGATGAGAAGCACCGTCGATCCAAGGTCCAGAGAAGTGCGTAAGTAAGTGAAGAGGGCGGTCTTTCCCTCGGAGCCCGCATGGAAATGAGATATGGCTACAACGTCACGGTGGAGCTCTGGGTGAGTGATTGGGAGCGCACAGGGCCAAAAATCACGAATATGGTATCAAGACTATTGAGCCAACCCAGGTTCGAACTGGGAATCAGCGACCTTGAAGCAGCTGTACCATCAGCCCACAGAAGTGCGAGAGGTTCAGGCGTTTAGAGAGATCCCAACTAGGGATTGATGCGACGGGGAGCTCGCGGATTTGATTCTGCAGGTGCGAGTGGCAGGCATTGTGCGGATTGTGGGCGTCTGGCAGCTATTAACTCTCTGGTCCCGGACCTAAATCCAACAAGTCAAAAGTCGAAATTTGAGTCTTCGTTGTGATTGCGTGCTCGAGCCTCGAAGAACCGAACCACTCAGCGCTGGGCAAAACGATCAACAGCCGAGACGTTAGAACTTGATGATTGCAATGCGTCCCGGTCCGACTTCGACCTTGACAAGTCACTCGCCTACTGAGCAAAATGGATTCAAGTACTTCGAATGAGTCGACCCAGATTCGAACTGAAGATGTATGCGATAACCAACTATACCATCGACTCGACAAGCAATTATTGAGCTGGATCATGATTATACTCATCTGCAGTTGTGTTCGCGTTACCCGAAATTTGCCCATCATACGAACAGAAACTCACTAAAAATTCACGGTTGGCACTCGAAAAGACAGCGATACGACGTACTGAAATTTCAAGCAAACTGAAGGACCACGACATGAATTGTTCCTAGCTACGAAGAGTAAAGTTCAGGACCTCATTGTACGTAGTAAGTGAATATAAGAATCGGGATATTGCGGTTGAGCGCAAACGAGACACGGAACTGAGTAGAGACCTGAAGTTGAATTCAGGAAGAAAGATACGGACGAGAAGTGAACGTGGTAGGTAGAAACATGTAATCAAGAACAAAGAATCAATATTTTTTTTGGACTCTTGAATAAGGATGCTGCCGGTAGATAACGATGAATGTGTTAAAAGGGTGCTAGCTGAGCGCGCTGACAAATGCAGATGGTCAGTGAGGGAAAGCTTTTGGAGTGCTACAACCAGACATACAGTCGTGGGATGCCATCAAGAGATTTGAACGGCAACAATGATCTCAGTACGGATACGATTTGCGTTCGCACTATTAATCGAGATATTTCCATCTTCGAATATTACGGTGAACACGATTGAGTCAATGACCCTGAGCTCGTAATTTCCTTCAGTGACGAAAGTTGTCTTTTCACCACTGGGGATGACCGCGGAGAAGCCGGAGGGGGTGGCGACTTCTGCGGACAAGCCCCCATTGTTGGTGATAGTAAAATTCGTGACCTTTGGAGCCAAAGTTTCAGCAGCTTTCAAGGACATTCTGGCGAGAAGTCTTTGTCAACCTCGTAGGCGGGGTTTGCAATGCTGCCTACGTACCTTAAAAGTGGAGTAGGGCGTTGGACACTGTTAGCGAAACGAAGGGTTATGAGCAAGACCGAATGAGAGAGGAAGGTGACATACAAGTTGACCGAGGATGTAGGAGAGGGTTGTTGAAAGGAGTGATGTGGGGGAGAGCTTATATATCTTAGCAAACGGAAATTTACTCAAAATCCTAGCAGCATTTGGTAATCGAGGAAATGCACATCGGAGATGCTTCTTTGTAGACCTGAGTTCAACAGAAATAGTGAATGTCTGAGAATTAACTATGCTCGCAACCTTTCAAGGCCGTATTCTACCCCGGTGAATGTGTAGCATGACCCTATCAGTAAAAAATCAATCCCCGTTTTTTCGGTGCGAGAAACCGTGAATGCAGGAGAAGATCAATTGGACGCGCCGTATTCAAAGCACCGGATGCTTAGACTGGTGTGACTAGTAGTAACTGGAATCCCACTGGAAGAGTCGTCCATGCTTGAGGCTCCAGTGAGACTGCCATGGCCTCAGGTGACCACCTGATAAGTATGCGAAAGCATCTCACTTGAAGAGTCGAACTCTACGATGAATGCAATTAGCGACTTGCCACGGATAATCATTAACCAGAGACGCCAGAGACGAAGAATGTACCTGATGTCGCCAGAATGACGCAGAAAACATAAAGGACTTGAAAGAATGTGCATCATAAGTACAACTGGGGTGACGAGGCGGCTCGGACAATGTAGACTCCGTGAACAAACATACCGCATGCCAATCACCGGTGGCAGAGTTCAAATACATCAGAGTGTATTTCCAGAACCTCGCTTCTTTTTGGGTGCTACTCCACTGCATTCGGGAGGTTGGAGAGATGACCGATAATACTCATTGAATATGCACTGTAATGGCCCCACCAATGTCATATCATCGTTAGGATTGGACTCGGATAATGATCGGGAGAATATACAGATGATATCGAGTTACCAGCCTGAGCGTTGAACGTCGCAATGCTACCGTCCTTGACCGTTTTTATTTGTTCGTGCTTTTACATCAGCACATTATCATGCTGAAATAATACCGTGACCTGGGTTCATTTGGCAAGATCAAGCTGTTTGGACGTCTTTTCTAAGATGTCATCAACATAAGTGTTAAAGTAACCAGCCTGTAACTGACCTGCGAGTTGAGCTTGAAGTGGAATAGAAATTGTCAGCTCATCACCTCACTGGTAGTGAGCGAGGCAGGTTTAGATAATTACATTGAATTTCATTCCCATACACTTATACATTGGTCAAGGACCCATTTAACAACATGATGCGCACTAAATGGAATCCTTCGTGACTTGCAGAGCTTCGATTTGTGAGAGAAACCCATCGGCAAGGTCTAACCGTAAACCGTAGGCTGCACGATAGCCATTCCGGAATTTCTCATATACCGGATCACCTCGGCGGGCGAGAGGGAAATAGGGATCATTCGTACGGCATGCATCGACGAGCTCACCAACGGTCTCGATAGTGCCATTCCATCTACGCATCTTGCGGCTAGATGTTAAATACGAAGAGGAAGGCATGAGCTACTGACCTGATTAAAATCGATGACATAGAACTCGAATCCAGAATACCCATTTCCGCCAAGTACAAACTCAATATCACGGCCGTCATATCCACCGTGAAAGTGGATGCGCCCAAGCATATTGCCCATGGCCTCAGCGACGACTTGTGCGTTTGGAAGCCAATCAGCAATGCCTTCTGGGTAATTGGCGACCTGGTTGTAGCGTGCAACATCGAGGAAGAAAACGGACGTATTGATGAACCGCGACTGCCTAGCGTTGGTGTAATCCTTCCCAAAGTAGAGTCGAAACAACGACGGACCCCTGTCGGGAGCACTGGCAGGGTAGAACTGCTCACGGATGCTCTTAGCAACTTGTGTGGGCAATGCCTGGACACGGTCCATCGCGTACGCAGGTCGCTGGAACGCAGCGAACTCGCCGGGTGCTACGAGAGGGCGAGCAAGACGGATACGGGCGATGAGGCCAGTTTGGGTAGGGCGAGACTCAGAGGATGGTGCCGTGCCACGAAATGCTCCTGCATCGTGTGGATCAGAGTAGGCAAGTGGGCGGGGCAGACGGAAGAACGAGTCGGAAGTGCAGGTTGCATAGACGTGCTTCAGAGCTTCGAACTCAGCTGACAGTTGTGGCACGTTTGATTCGAACTGGACCTGTTTGAAAGCGACACGGGAAGCTACTAGAACGTACACATCTGCGAAGCTGCCTCTTCCAATTGGCTGAGGCTTTGGGTCGAAGGCGGTATCAATTTCCTCGCTGGCTTGCATGATGAGATCCAGCGTGTTTGGTTGTATTATGCTTCCGGCAAGCTCAGGCAGACGCCCGGGTCGGCTCCGACTTTTCGACTTGATGTCGCTTTTCAAGTGCTGTCATAGGTGTTGGATCTTCAGGTCTCCAGATATCAGCACTATCGTACCATACTACAAGAGCCTCGATATTATGCTAGGAGTAAATTCTGGGTTCGACTTTCCGCCTGTTACCTTCCAGCATTGTTGCTAACTTTAATAGTAGATCGTGCAAAAAAAATGTTATATCAAGCTGAAGAAACTTGATTCCGAGAGAATACCAGTATTCCGTTCCCACTTTAACTCTTCGCGATGAGAAATGCATAGAGGAAGACTAGGCGCTATAAAGAAAAGCCAAAACAGGATTCAGAAGCGTATCTGCGAGAACCATCCTTGCGGTGGGACTTTCAATAGGCCTGAATCTCTCACACGAGTCCGTGGATAGATGGTACATCTGCACTGATTTCCAGTTCGAACCTGGGCTAGCTCAATAATTTGGTGCGACACTGGCGATTTTTGGCCCTGTGTGTTCCCAATCACTCGCTCGGAGCTCTACCATGACGCTGTCGCCAAAACTTATTTCCATGCGGGCTCCGGGGGAAAATCCACCCTCTTCATTTACTTACACACTTCTTTGGACCTTAGATCATTGGTGTTTCTTATCTGGCCCCAGGTCCCCCCTTCAAATATGAGTCGACGGTGCAGCTGCTTGTCGCGCACACTTATCATCAGTTCGAACCTGGTTCGACTCAAAATGTAATCTGCACATTCTTTTTTTACGATCATTTGGAGCAATACCCTTTACCACAGTGAAAACCCTCAAAGCCTAGAGGTGCTATTGCCTCAAAACTCACCACAAGTCGCCTACGATTTCGAATTCTTTCATTGGGCGCTGTGTGTTACCTCATGTCCTCGTGTCTATTAGAGCTCACCTCATTGAGCGCATTTTCCATGGTAAACCATGAACAGCCTTGATACTATAATCACGTTTGCGCTAACGGGGATCAGACTACCCCACAACAAGAATCAAGTTAGAAGGCCACACCAGTTTCCCACTGATATAAAAACACGCGGAAGCACAAATATCGATTTTCTACTTATACGGACATGCTACTACTGGAATCATGAGTACACTTGATGCAAATGGTCTCGCCGACTATTGAAGATTATGCGCTGGTCCGCTTATCTTACTTAGTCGTGTTGATGAGCCACTGGTTCTCCGTCCCTTGGATCTGCGCTCCGCTCTTGACTTGGACCTGCAAACGATTAATCCTCAAACCGGCTTTCTCAGCAAGGACACCAGACTTACGATCGGGCCAATGCTGTTGTCCGTAAACCAATACAAGTCCAGGCCTTTGGGAACGATCCTGACAGTTCGTTTAACTTGAAGGGAAAACCTGACACAACTATCAACCACCGACTTACACGTAGGGCCCAGTCTTGGTGACATCAACCTGCCAGGTTGCAGGGCGTGCTAGACCAAACGAGCTTGCTACCGATACAGGGTTCTGTCGTATTCGAGATCGGAGAGAGTCGACGATCGAAGGGTTGGAGGGACATACTGGAGGCAACGCGACATACAATCCATTGATACCCTTGATGGTGACATCGGTAATGGCATGGTTGAAGAGCATCGCTGAAGGTCAGGGTCTACGACGAGGTCGGTTAGTATCAGAATGCTACTCTGACTACTAACGACGACTCACAGCGCCTGCAGGGATGCCGCTCTTACCGTCGGCTGTAGCGACGATCTGGCCGGGTACGTCACACATGGTGCTGGTGATATAGTAACCAGTGGCTGGGCTTTGAGCGGTATAGTTCTGAATCATGTTGTGAACCTTGTCGAAGCAAGAAGGGAAGTGAGGATATCAAGGGGCGAAGGACTTCGATTTTATACCTGTTGTAGATGAGTGACCAAGACTCGGAACAAGTGAATGTGACCATACTTTGTGTTGACACATTACTTGAAGAGCTACCCAAGGCTCCATCGATCCGCAACGTATGGGACTTACTGCGTTCTATAGAAAAAAGTAGGCTAGAGTGAAAGTGACACAAATTTCGAGAAGCGCTAGGAACACCTGGAACTCGGTGCTCACAATAGCCTACGCTAAAGATCGACCCCTTCCAATCTTTTCCTAGAGGTTTAATTCAAGAGTACCTCGACCTGCAATGTGAATGTGAATCGATATAGACACAAGCGAGTGATGGACACGTATGCCTACGATGAAGCATACACCTAATGTTGCAAGACCCGTGCCGACGATGGAGGGTGATGCCTTCGAACGTGCGAGAGCTTGGACTTAGCATAAAACAATCCAGAAGCTCGATAAACGAAAATAAAGCGGTGACTCACTTTAGTTGTGTCTGTTAAACTCTTCGCTCAACTCAGCGGCAGTGACATAGCACATGCGAAGCACATCCCAGTAGGTGTAGAGGGGGAGGGGATCTAGGGATCGGCGCAGTTAGCTTTACTGGACGTAAATCACAAAGCAACATTCAAAGACCGCTGTTTCCAACATGGCGGGCCTTTCTGACGAAAGTATAGCAGTCACGGGTACGCATCTGTCGTCAAATCACGATAAATCGATAGACATAGGTCAGTAGTATTGATTGAGCCAGTTACGCCGGCATCGTGAGTAGTCGAAGAAACTATCGTCGATGGTGATTATGGCAGTAGAAGGAAAGCTGGAAGAGATCCAAAACATTCAAGGTGTCAATTTCTTGATTGGGACGAGAACTACCTTCTCCACCTATAATTAGGACGAACGCAGCTCCCAATGAGATCCTTGCTTGAATGGAGCATTTGTATGTTCGTTAAACTTGCGATGTTTTATCCCAGATACCAATTCAGTAGGACTTCTGTTTATGTCATGGTGCGCGACCGACTCATCATTGGGTACGAAAATGGTGCTTGACAGTCTGCGCACATGTGAACAGACACCAATGACTCTTCTTGAACAAATCCACGATTCGTCGCCCCAGAATATAGCCAGTCGATGATGGTCATGTCTTGTATCAGCTGCTCATTTCCCTCTGCCATTAGGAGAACGAGAAGTTGGGACTGTTTGTTGTCAATCTCCGCTCTCCTGTCGCTAGGACAATTGAAATCAGGTGCCATTAACAAGGAATGTGCCATGTCTGTACACGCAGGGAGGCGATCATCGTCGCGAAGACAAGATATAGCGGGGTCGCGAGGCTGTGAGTTGAACGTTGAATGACAGTATTCGCCATCTTACAATAAAACACAGTTATCCACAGGGGCGTTATAGGCATCAATCATCATTCTATTGTGTGTGATCTGCGTGCCCTTTGAGTACATCAAACAGAAATTGTCGAAAAGATCGCCTACCGGCTGGCACAACTGTACACTACGCATCATATCCACGCGATCGCTGACTCCTGCCGCTTCGCCTCCGCCACTAAGCAGGTAAACCGGTCCGCCCGCACGCATGTGGGAAGAGTGGAACTCTGCACAATTAAAAAAAGTAGTGTCACAACCGGCTGTCGACGGGAGATGGTGTGCCAGGGTAGCTAGACTGTGCAGATCTACCGCATAATCCCCGCTTGCGTGCAAACGATCGCTGATAACTCTGTGCTAGGTGCCGTTGCTGGGGATCGCAGTGGGTTGGGAATTCAGCGAAAAGGTAGGATCCAGACGTATTGTTCTTGTCTGGCGCCAATGTCCCACTGAGGGACTTTCCTTCGTCACTGAGCTGCATGTTGGTTGCAGGGAGATGGTGGCAAGTACTGGAAGGCAGATTTTCCCACGGTATAAGATCGCGGATCGCACGCTTTGTCCAAACCTTATCAGTGAAACTAAGGGACTACGACATGAACCGTTTCTAGCAACAGGTAGCAAAGATCATAACCCATGATACGTAGTAAGTCGATGGATACAAAAATCAGGATATTGCACATGAACACGAACGGGCACGGAATCAAGCAGCAGCTCTGAAGTTGAATTCAGAAAAAGAGCACGAGTGAGCAGTGGACGTGGGAGGTAGAAACAAGCAATCAAAACAGGAGGGCTAATTTTTTGGGTTATGAAGGCAACTCCTTAGGCGACCCTCACCAAAATCCACCTCTGCTGGACATCGCCGGTACCAGCCCCAATAGTGACCTACAGACTCGATTACTAACTCGAAACGGGGGCAGATTATTCCACAGAACTCACTTGGGAGTCCTCGCTTGCACTGGCTACTCCCCAGAAAGCGGTTCGGTCGCCATCCTGAATACTAAATACGAGACAAGGATGATCAGATCTTGAAAACTTTTTTATAACTCAGAGCAACCCATACGTGATTCCGGTATCAGTTTGCCTGATCGTCCAGACATAACCTCCAGCTGGAAGCACGGTCATGACTCCGGAGCCCCAGGCGGCTTGAAGGTTAGGTCTCGCAACAGGGCGCCATGCTCTGGGTGTTGTTGTCGAAGTCGGCAATGATCCACTGCAAATTGTCATTCAGAAAGGTGCGGTTATGAAGGAAGACATACAAACCTGTTGCGCCGTGTTTGAAGAGGAATCCTCGGTAACGTTCGCAGGTTTGCCTTCAGCGTTGGCAGTGATGGCAAGCCGTTTATTCTCGACAGAGAGAACCCTGTTAATAATCTTGTACGTGCCAGAAGCAGGTTTAGACATTTTTTAGTGTATGGATGAGGATTGAATGTGGTATTGAGTGGGGTTGGTTCGACAATGGCATGACAAGGCCCTTTTATACAGAGACTCAATAAGAAGGGTACATACTTTTTGTGTATGAATCCATCTTTTCCACCAGGACACACACGCACGACATTGATAGGCAATCGATAACAAAAATCCCCTCCTAAAAACCTCACCTTTGTCCGTGAACTGTGACTGACTGTAAAAAATCCAGCTTCCTGGTACAACAGAGCGCGAAAGGGAATCTCCAATACTGCCGAAAGTTCCAGAAGTATTCGCAGTAGATGCACTGCTGCGCAAAGCTACCATCAATAGGACTCTCATTTAATTCGCCCCTTGTTGGGCCCGTATCTTAGGCAAGCCATATGCCAACTTGCTCAAGGACGGCTCGTAGAAGCGCCTGTAGGCATGGAGGACCTATATCTGAGCTCACAGCCGTGACGTTCTCTGATGTCGGTAACATTCCTGATAATATATCTGTTGAACGACTGATTATACAGAAGTAGTATCCTTTCACCGCCACTCCCCGGGCTAGAAGGAAAATAAGCACAGGACCCGATAAGCGCGGAAAGGACATACCCTGAACTCGTACCCTTGCGTGCGTGTCCCACCAGTAACTATCAGTGCCTCCCTGACGCTCTAATCTAAGAGCATCTTGCACCGCATGATGAGTTGGAGCGCGTATCGATAAAATCACAATCACGGAGATGAAGCAGGCGCCTGATGCTGCCAAGACCCCTACGGACGGTGAAATGCAGTCCCTTTGAATGTGTGAGAGTTTGGACTCGAGCATAAAGCAGTCAGGAGGCTCGATAAAACAAAAATATTGCAGTGACTTACCTCCTTGTACCCGCTAAGCTCTCCACTCAACTCAGCGGCGGCGACTTAGTTCGAGCGAAGCACATCCGAGTATGTGTAAATGCGGGAGGGGTAGCGAAGTGCGAAATTAGCTTTACTAGACGTAACCGAAGGTTGAGAAAGACCGTTGTTGGAACAAGAACGGTGTGCCCTTATGACGGGAATATAGCAGTCATGAGTACGCATCCGTCGTCAAACCAGACAGACCCCGATCAGTAGTATCGCTTGAGCCAAGTACGCTAGCGTCATGAGTGGTTCGAAAGAAGCTCATTGTTAATGGTGGTCACGGCAGTAGAAGAGAGACTAGAAAAGATCCAAGACAGTTAAGCCAGTTTCTTCATGGACATTGACGGACGAGAACATCACCTTCTCAGCCTATCATTAGGACAAGCGCGGGCCTCTAACGGGACCCTTGATTGAGTGAAGCTTTGATATGTTCGTTAAGCGTAGGCCTTTCCTTCCAGCAACCTTCCATTAATTAAGTACCAGGACTTCTGTTCGTATGATGATGCGCGGTCGGCGACTCATCATTGGGAACATCTTTGGCATATGAACAGACGCCAATGACTCTTCTTGAACAGGTCACCCCAGAATACAGCCAATCAACGACGATCATGCCCTGGATCAGCCGCTCATTTCCCTCTGCCAATGGGAGAACGAGCAGTCGGGATCGTGTTCAGACATCAAAGTATCCGGTTACGAAGTCCCAGCACTCGTGTCGGGCGAGCGGGCCAGCAACGTCTTCTTCCACGATGAAGGAGCAGTCCTCTTAATCTAGCCATGACGCTTTTGAGTACAACAAGCAGAACCATCAGATGGATCACTCACAAACAGACATGCCGCCCTCGCTTCAAGACATGGGACATCGTCTGAAATCGTGATTCCTCTTCATATTCCGAGGGCAAAAGAATCATCAACTTGCTCCAAATGCTTGATGATAGTCTCTCGACAAAGTGGGAAAAAAAAACTCAAGGTCACTCGAAACAAGAGTCGCAAGGAGTTTCATTTCAGACAAACTAAGGACTGCGACATGAACATCAGCAAGAATGAGTCGACCAAGGGCCTATCGAATACACCAAGGCTGAAAGGTTGATACCTAAAGCAGAAGCACGTTGGTGAAAGCGAACGATTAATATCAGATCTCACGTACCATAGTCAGATGAAAAGACCGTGACCCTTGAAGTCCTTAGACACGTAGACCTTCATAGAGTCGACGCCGGCAGAGAAATTCCTCGTAGTACTGCTTTGAAGAACCCAAGACTCTTCGTCCTCGATATCCGCCTCCAGCCTGATAGTAGTCACCATGCAGCAAAAGTAATTGCGAAGGTACTCATTGGGAAGCGCAAACCAGAGTCTGCACTCCCATGAGCTCCTCCCCTCGGTCGACGGGCAGAAATCCGCTACTCCTTTCCTCTTCTTCTCCTTCAAGTGCGTAAACGTCGCCTCGATGGTCGTTTCCAACTCGTGTAGACCCACACCTGCTTGGAGGGCATCGTCGAGGAAGGTGGCGATCTTCTTCGCCATCGCGGATACCGTGACATTGGCCTGAGGTATGACGGTACTCCTGAACAGAGAGCTGGCGAGGTCGACGGCCTGGTAGCGGTCGATAGCGGCTCTGAAATCCTTCCAGTCGAAATTTTTCTTGCCGGTCGTGTCGTCGAATTTCACGTAACGGCCAGGGAATTTCTTGAATTTTACGCTGGCGGGCACGAAGCTTTTGGGTAGGTTGGAAAATGGGTCAAAGGCGAGCTCGGCTGTGTAGAAATGCCGATGAGTACGAATTCAAAGAGAGGAAAAAGAGGCTGACGGACGATTAGCATTGAACTTGTCCCTATCGGTAAGGTCAGTTTCATGCGGTGAAGATGAAAAGGTTACATGCTTGAAAGACATTATGAGAGATATGTTTGTTGATGCGAAGGCAAGCCCGAAAGAAAATTTGAGGTCTAGCGTACGAGTGTTATTATATAGGTCTATGAGACGCGCTGAAAGGAGGCGAGGCGAGACCAGGAGAGTCTTAGTTTGAGACCGTCGACTAACGACCTTCGAATCGTGGGGCCTGATCAACTTCTTAGAGCGCAAGGCAATGCAGGTGAGATTTGGAGCAGGCAGGTTGGCGCCTGTTATCGTATTCATACCGAGCGCAGGCACGAGGGCCAAGAAGACACACCTGTTATTCATCGGACGTCGTCGCGCCTCGAGACTAGCCTCGAGACCGTCTTGAACCTCGTTGTAGGTAGGCACTACATGGCACAATCCATCGTGGGCGTCATTCGGAGGTGGATCGATAGCCGTCGAATAGGTAGACTCTTCAAGGCGTGATGAGCATTGACTCGGAATATCGAGGACCGACTAGGATGCTTCAAATTTAAGAGCGAAGAAGTTGAGTGAAAAGCAAAGAAAAGAAGACTCGAACCCGTCTAAAACCACGTGCGAATCGCTCTAAGCCGAGATGTATAATTGACCGCAATATCATCTCAGTTTATGTATCAAACGACAGCTGGCTTTGGAGAAGAGCATTTTGGTCCTAGTCCCTTCAACTTTCTGGTGCAAAACGCCCCAGTCGAAAGAAAACTTAGGATTTACACCCAGGGGATGAGGCTGACTGCAAGGACCTCCGATCCGAGAAAGCTGAATTGTGAATAAGTATTCAAAAAGCAAATGCGAAGGGCCCGCCGCGGTACCGGATGCCGTGTAGTTACCAGTACTGAGTAGTACAGTAGTAAGTACACCCTACTACTGCCGTAGCAAAATTGTGAGTAGTAGACACTACATCACTATGAGTCGACCCAGGTTCGAACTGAGGACCTTCTGTGAACATTGATACCTGAGGATACTTAAATGTTAGACAGATGCGATAACCATCTACGCCATCGACCCATAATGGCCGGGGCTAGGGCACTCTAAGTGCATCACGGAAAACTCGACATTGATATTAGTATGCACTACACTAATACAACATCGACAAAAGGTAAAGGAAGAATAATCGACGCTAAGCAGATACACGTTAGCATCTGCCAACATGTGACACAGAGCAGAGTAAATCTCACCAGGACGCATCAAACACAATCCCCAAACCGTCTCCCATGCGCGTTTAGCACATTTACTCGCTGTAAATCATAAAGTCAGCCGGGGGCACCCACCAGACGATGAGAACCAACTTACAGGAGAGACAAGGTGATGTCACCGTTGACCTTGGCCTGAATGGCGATCTCGACCTCGAGGTTAAGGTCAAGGCGCAGCTTCACTGATGCTGGGGGTGCGGGGGCACGCTCGGAGCGGCCGACGATTTGTCCACCGAGGACAGAGGAAGATTGGGTAGGTGCGAATTGGGTTTGTGGGGCAGACATTTTGAAGCTGAAGAACGGTACTCAGCTAGGCGATCCTTTTATACGAGTATGCCCCCCCAGATTAGGACAAGGGGAGGAGAGGAGCCGGGACGAGAGCAACGTTATGGATTGCGCGATGCATTTAGCAACTCGGGTGCCTCGTTGTCGCATATGATTGGATGAGAAGAGAAGTCCTGCGTAGAGAGGTCCGGGTTAAATTTCGTGGGTTGTCATTGCAAAACACGTTCGAGGTTCGAACACCCGGGTACCTCTTGGGTCGCCAAGTTCTGCGGGAACGATCCGCACGGGCAAGGCAATGATTCCTTGCTTGTTCTTCTCCATTTGGATCCGGAGTGGAGCGATGAGCGGGAACTGGCCTTCTCGTAACAGTCTAGAAATGGGGCGCCTTCCAGGAATAAAAAAAACTTGGAAGTGTTCACGTTCATGCATCATGGGAGGAAGAGGGAGAGGCTCGACTCTTGGATCCCACGAATGTATTCATTAGTCCTATCGCATCAGAAAAATTCCCGTCAACGAGGCAAAGTTACAACTTCCTTGTATATTCAAATGAAAAATCAATAGGTTACACGAGCATTTCCGGGCCGAATACCCCGCAACGCTTGCGCAGTTAATTATAAAAGGACTCAGCTCATCGAGTAGTTTTCTTCATCACAATGTCTGCCCCACAAACTCAATACGCACCTACCCAGAACTCCTCCGCCCTCGGTGGACAGATCGTCGGCCGCTCTGAGCGCCAGGCTGTCGCACCCCCCGCAGCTTTGAAGTTGCGCCTTGACCTTAACCTCGAGGTCGAGATTGCCATCCAGGCCAAGGTCAACGGTGACATCACCTTGTCTCTCCTGTAAGTGTGTTGCCTCGTATGGTCGCATCGGAGGACTGACTGGGTTTTGCAGCGAGTAAATGCGCTACGCGCATTGGGAGATGGAGTCGGTTTGCAGTTGTCCGTTCGGGGTGAGCTTTGTCTATTGGCGTGTTCATGCCTTTGTGCTGACGCTTGTTAGGGCCTCGTACCGGTTACGTCTTCTGGTTGGCAGTGTATTAGTGTCTGTACACCTATTTGATACGAATGTCACTGTTATTCTGGGATCATACATTTGAGATTTTACCAACAACAATGCGTCCAAGTTTTGAGGTGGTAAATTCGTCGACTGGAACTGTCAGGGATGTTTACCGTGGTTGATAGCACAACAATACAAGAGTGACCTCGTGCGGTTTATCCCGGCGCATTGATCCCTCCCACACCACGTTCTAATCCGGTCTATTATGCGAGGACTGCTGTATTACTCTCGCTGCTACCCAAAATTGTCGTGAGAAGGACCAAATCTGTAGATTGAGTGTGTTGTCGGCGCTGTGGTGTATTGCAGAAGAGAGATAATATGGGAGATAGAAAATGAGCGATTGCTGGATTGAACACTGCGACAGCAACAGCAAGATAGTAGGAGAATCTGGATGGATGTTGAATATTAGTGCATTCAGGATACAAGGAATCGCCCACCATACACAGAGTAACCCACCGCCCAATGCATAGACATGGTCGAGTTCCCGTTCGATTTCTCTCTAGCCTTGGGCAATGGGCTCAGACAAGGATGTCACGAAGGAAGAAATGCAATGCAACGGATGACGCAAAAAAAGCCAAGGAAACGGAACAAGTCAGACGAGAGCTGATGAGAGCAAAGAGAGGGAGCTGCAAACCACGTGCGAGTACATTTTTGCCTTTTCCCGTCATGTCGTGCCGCAACTGTGGATTCCTGCCGGAGGCACAGCTACAAAATACCAACACTCCGACGGCCTCGTTTCACAAATTCTACGCGGGCAACGGCCATTGCTCGACTCTGACCATGCACTGCTCAACGCCGAAATAGCCGAGCTGGAACAGCTGCAATCCTTGTATGCTGCCCAGCTTGAAGAGATCCGGTTGCGTCGATGTGCTGTCCTGAAAGCTCTCGAAAATCGCAAATCAATTTATGCCCCCATTCGTCGTCTCCCCCGCGAAATTCTTATCGAAATCTTCCACTGTGTTTGTGACTCGTGGTGGACACTGTACCTACCTCGTGATAGTTTAGATGTTGCTGGGCCTCTTTGGCTTTTTGGTCGTGTCTGTGGGCTTTGGAGGGATACGTTGCACAGCTCGCCAGCATCTTGGGCCCAGAAGCTTGTCCTCCGGGCCCCTTTCTCCAAATACACTCCCGAGATATCGCAGACCTATCTCGAGCACACGGGCGAGCATCTCCTCCGTCTGGATGTCAATTGCACCGAAGAGATAGAGGACGACACAATCATGTCTCTGCTTGTTCGTTCTTGCCACCGGTGGAAGGACCTGCGTGTCACCGCCAAGTATCATATAAGCCACTTGGAATCTATCTCACACTTTCCGGCCTTACAGAGGATTGACCTTCATGTTTTTATCGAGCACTTTGACTCTGATTATCGCTCCGACGCGTTATTGGGTGCTCCGCAGCTATGGCATGCATGTCTTCACGGATTCGGGATCAGTCAGATAAGGTTACCGTCCGGGATAACCCATTTCTCTGGTTCTATCAATTGTCCAGAAGATTTATACCTTCTTTCCCACCTGCCGAACCTCAAAAGGTGCCACCTTGGGATGACAGAGGCCATGGTCACAACGGATGCGCCGGTAGTTACAATGGCACAGCTTAGTCATCTTTATACGAACACGGACGTTCTCAACGTCTTATCCGCACCTCTCCTCGGCAGTTTGACCGTTTATCATGCCCAAGAACGATTTTAGTCACCCTCTTCTGGGTCCCAACAAGACTCCATCACCCATTTCCTCCATCGGTCGAAATGCCATCTCGAGAGTTTGAGCCTCAGCAGGACAGTATTCGCATCCGGCACGCCTAGTAAAATGTTCACATCGGAAGCCTGTTCTACCATCTCTTGCCTCAAACTTGAGATTCCTTTACGAATGATCAATGGCATCGTCGAGGCTTTCACCTCTTCCTCGGTCTTACCTAATCTACACCAACTCATTCTGTGTATTTCACTGCCTTCAGAGGACGAGTGCGCTACGATAGTCGGCATGACGCGCTCCCGTCGTGATGCAGGATCGCTGAAATTGATCAGGATACAGTTTTGGCAGGAATGGGATAGGGATAGGCAATACCTGGAAGAGAATATGCGACCTCTCAGTGGGAGTGACTTCGAGGTGCGGTTCGAGGTGTGGGATCTACCATCTGTGGACCATTTTTATCTGTGGACCCTATTTTGAAGTCAGGGCAATGGCGTCTCCTTTCTGTGAGTCATTAGTCTGTGTTGCTGAGTGCCCTTCTGCTAACCTGTTTTGATTTCCCAGTGTGTATACGTTCCATAACATCGGAGAGACCATTATATTAGTATCATTTTTGGCTCCGTGCTTCGAGGGCAATTCGTTTCCATTCTAAACCGCAATAATTTAGGATCCCAGCGCGGAACGCATGGACGCGGCGATGCTGGAGTGTGGACCACAACAGCGTATTCGCCACTCCCTTAATTCTTCAGACCCGCAGGCGACCTCTTTTGCAACGTCAGGGTCCGATATATTGACATCTGACGAGCAGATGCCGTGCAATGGAACGGTGAAATGGGTACACGTTATCTTGATCTGCCGGGGGGAAGAACGATCACAGTACGGCATCGATGGAGTCACAGTGGCCTACGCCCAAAACAGATTGTGGCCGGCATCGTCAGGTCAAGACACTGCTCATGCGATAGTGCTGGGAATGACGGGCGCATCCATTTTTTCCATTGACGTCCTCGAGCCTGTCCAGTGACTAGGCGTGATTCGACGGTGGTCCCCCGTTCAGGTCCTTTCCGCTTCGGGCTTGGACAAGGAGTTCATGGAGGGAGAAAGACAATAGAAGACAATCGAAATCTGTCGCAATAATTCAATAAAAGCGTGGGAATCAACAAGCAGCAACAATTATTTAAATGCAGACAGTCTATAAGACCATCTGCAACTCTTGCCTTTACCCCTTCATCGCCTCACCTGCCACAACTGTGGATCCGTCAACATCTCCCCCCTCGAATCGCACATCGAAAATATGCAGAGGTCCTCCGATAGCCTCGTTTCCAACATTCTACGCGGACAACGGCCATTGTTCGACTCTGACCATACCTTGCTCACTGCTGAAATCGTCGATTTGGAACAGCAGCTTCAAGAAATCCGGTCACGCCAACGTGCAGTCCTGACAGCCCTCGAAAGTCGCAAAGCGATCTACGCTCCCATTCGTCGTCTCCCCGCGATATTCTCATCGAAATCTTCGATTCTGTTTCCGATGCCTGGTGGCAGGAAGCAAATGAGCATTGGGGACTCCGACAACGGCGCAATAGTCTAGACGTATCCGGGCCTCTTTGGCTCTTGGGCCATGTCTGCGTGCTTTGGAGGGATACATTGCACAGCTCGCCAGCGTCCTGGGCTCGGAAGCTTGTCGTGCGAGGGTCTTTCTCCACCTACGCTCCGGACATATTGCAGACCTATCTAGAGCACACCGGTATGCACCCCCTCGATGTCAAGATCGTCTTGGCTTCCAGGACTCGAAAGAAGACGATGCCATCCTGTCTCTGCTAGTCCCAACTTGCCAACGGTGGAAAAAGCTAGACATCACCGCTGGGAAGCATCACATGCGCTATCTGGAATCGATCTCCCAATTTTCTGCCCTGCAGATGATTCGCATGAATATTCGTAATGACTACGATTGCTTTCGCGTGTGCTTGCGCGCCCCACGGCTGTGGAACGCAAGTCTTCATGCCCTTGGGAAACATCAGATAAACTTACGGCCGGGGATAACCCATTTTTCTGGTTCTATCACTTGCCTGGAAGATTTGCACTTTCTTTCCAAACTACCGAACCTCAGAAGGTGTCAGCTTGAGGCGAACCTGGCCGAAAAGGAGGCGCCAGTGGTTACAGTGGCACACCTCACCCACCTCTATGCAGATATACATGCTCTCGAAGTTTTATCCGCTCCTCTCCTTGGCAGTCTAGTAGTTCACCTTAGGACCCGGAGAATGCGGATAGGACCTCGATTAAACTTCCCACAAGAAACCCTCATCCGATTCCTTCACCGATCGAAATGTCATCTCGAGAGTTTGAGCGTCAGTGAAGATCTGTTCACATCAGACCCGGCTACTGGAATATCAATATTGGAAGCGTGTTCTACCATCTCTCGACTCAAACTCGAACTTACTATGAGGAGGGGCAACTTTGGTATTGTCGAGGCTCTGACTTCTCCATCTGTTTTACCGAACCTACAACACCTTATTCTGTTAATGCCGCCATCTGCAGGGGACCAATGGAATGCCATACTCCGCATGGCGCGCTCTCGCCGTGATGCAGGAATGCTAAATTTAGTTGAGATACAATTTAGCTGCCTTAGCACAGTGGGCGAGCAACGTTATGGTGCTCGCCTAGTCGGAGGCATGCGACTCCAAATTGGAGCTCTCACTCAGGACGACTTCGAGATGCGGATCGTAAAGTGGCTTCCATCATTTGAGGATCCTGTGTCCCTGGAGCACCTATTTGGAGGTCCGGGTGATATCTTTACCCTTCTGTGAGTTGGTAGCTTTTATCATTGTGTGTCCTTCTAGCTGACCATTTGGTTTCGCAGTATGTAAATGTATGATGTCATGGGAGATATAACAATATTAGTATTATTTTACCGTTCACACATCGCGGTCGGATTTTATCAATCCTAACGTAGTATGAAGGAGCTCCCGTGGTTAGGAACTCGTTCTGAAGCGGCACGATTACCAGGCTCATAATTAGCACACAATTCGACGGTGTTTTACGAAATGTATCGGTTCGTTTTTCTAGTTCCACATATAACGGATGCTCCTCCGATTGACATGGCCACTTCCTCGAGCGTACACCATACCGACGTATTCGCCACGCCTTGGTTTTCCCCGCCACGTCGATATTTATCTGCAAGCTTTTTCTGCTTTTTCGCAGAGTACGATCCTAATGTTGCCCCAAGGTGATGTACCGTCGTCCAACGAGCCGGTGCTGTGGCACGAGAAGGCTCGGTGCTCTTTATCTGCCGAGAAGAATTACGGGGTCACAACGAGGGCTTCATACAAGTGGTCCGATGTGTATTGGCTGGACTCGCATGGTGAAATCAAAATACAGTATAATGACTGGGCGAGTCGTCGGCAGTAGCATGTTTCGTCTCAGCAACGGCATATCTGAATCGGCCTTGCTTCGGCGAAGCCACTGTCTCGATTCTTTGACTTACGCCTAAAGCATGTTGTATTTAGCGTCGTCTGATAAAGACAAACTACTTATTCGAAGGGAGCTGGGAAGGCGCCCAATTTTTTAATTCAATTGACGCACTCGGCAGGTCTGGAGGGATCCACGGCGATTTTTGTATAATCTGCGTTCCTCGTTTACGCTCTCACGTTCTACGCATGGTAACTTTTAAGTCCTCATGTTGTGTTGGGCTTTTCCATCAATCCTGACCTATGTTCTCTAGGAAGCCAGTGGTTTCTCATCGTATCTTCGAATTACGTATCACTATATTCGATAGTGAGACTGCGCGCTTCTGTGACACGATACTCAGGAATACAGAAGCTCGCTGAGGACTGTGATGGCGAGAAGTCCGTGCTCCTCATCAGAAGCCTTTGAGTCCCCTCAAAATTTGCACACAGCGTGTTTCGTAGAAACAAGTCGACCTTACGTTCAGAGATTATTCTTCCTCTAATTTGATCCCTAGTTGCGACGAGGCACCCGAATTACTAAAGACATTATGGCGCAATCATAACGTTGCGGCCCTACTCGTATTCATATATAAGGAGAACTTGGATGGATTTCTGTCTTCAGCATCATCATGTCTGCCCCACAAATCCAATACGCACCTACCCAATCTTCTTCTGTCCTCGGTGGACAAATCGTCGGCCGCTCTGAGCGCCAGGCTGTTGCCCCTCCCGCAGCTTTGAAGTTGCGCCTCGACCTTAACCTCGAAGTCGAGATTGCCATCCAGGCCAAAGTCAACGGTGACATTACCTTGTCCCTCCTGTAAGTAGATTGCTCGTGTTAGCGTGTCGGAAGGCTGACTGGGATTTGCAGTGAGTAAATATGCCATCCGCATGGGAGATGGAGTCGGCGCGTAGTCGCCCGTTCGAGGTGAGCTTTGTCTGTTGGCGTGCGGTCGTTTCGTGCTAACACTTGTTAGAGCACCGCTATGTACTGGTTACATTCTTCTCGTCGTTCCTGTTGGCATTGTATTAGTGTCTGTACAGATTAGATACGAATGTCATTGTTGTTCTGGGAACACGCAATGTTTGAAGGTTTCATAACGCACGCACCTCATTTTCACACCGAAACCCTTACAAAGGGGCTTGAAATCTCGCTGCGAAGTAGAGAAGCTCGTCGAAGGTGTCGATGCAAATACAATGGGTAATTTTGCCTTTTTGTAGTGAACTACCGACTATTATCACCGGGCCCAGAGTTTCTCCTGTTCTATGCCAAGTCTGAGTGGGAATCTGGACGGAACAGACATCTATATGTTATCACACGGGAAGTACTGCCGTGCTAAATTAGAGTAGATAGAACGAAAGAAAAAGTTCTTTATCCTGCTCCCACAACACGCGGGGTCGCCACACCCGTGCGTCCACATGCGTGTCCTCGAGGTGAAAAGGGCACAGACAATATACGTTCGGGAAAGAGCGAGAAGAATCTGTGGAAAAACCTGCCGCAGGAAATTTAACACAGGTAAGAGAAATGACGACAGCTGTTGTATAGCGGTAGTATTTCTTCACCCAGGATATGATACGATGGTACGAGGTCGTCGTAATAGTGTTGAGGTCGGTACCTATTCTATTGAACTTTGAGTCCACGAGCAGAAAATGTCGAGAGGATTACTCGCCGGCGAGAACGAACAGTCCATGCACGCGAGAAAGTGGCGGAAACGAAGCGGCGAGGCAACGACCTTCGACAACAGTGTGGAACCAGACCACCCAAGTGCCTCACATACAGGTATGAGCTCGTACAGATGACCTAGGAGACAGTTCTAATTGAGTCTGCGAGAACATTCTTTCGGTGGTTCGGGAGGAGATGGTACCGGAGACTGTCGGAGGAGAATAAGACAGAAAACTGGGATTGCCAAACGCCGTGCCGATAGAAATAGGTAGATCTGGATGAATGATAGATACAGTAGTCAAGATACAAGGAGTCAGTCGCCGGTGCCTACCTAATAAGTAGCCGGTATTCGATAGTATTGTATAGGTCTCGATCGTATCCCTCACGAAATCCCACCTTTCCAGCTTTGGCGTCAGACAGTAATTTCATGAAAGGAGAAATTCAAGGCCAATATAAAAGGATAATGCAGATTAGCAACGAACAGCTCAGATGAGAGTCGGCGCTGATGGGGGTAAACAGATAAACAGACCACGTGCGAATTTTCGCCTTCCCCACCATCATCATGTTGTGCCGCAACTGTGGATTCGTTCTCGAGCCACAGAATACCAAGGGCTCCGACAGTCTCGTTTCTCAAATTCTACGCGGGCGACGTCCATTGCTCGACTCTGATCATGCCTTGCTCAACGCCGAAACTGTTGACATGGAACAGCCAAACTTGTATGCTACCCAGCCTCAAGAAATCCGGTTGTGTCAATGTGCAGTCCTGAAAGGCCTAGAGCATCGCAAATCAATATATGCCCCCATCCGTCGTCTCCCTCGCGATATTCTCATCGAAATCTTCGATTCTGTTTGTGATTCTTGGTGGCAGGAAGCAGATGACAATTGGAGACTCCGACAACGGCGCGATAGTCTAGACGTATCCGGGCCTCTTTGGCTCTTGGGTCGTGTATGTGGGCTTTGGAGGGATACATTGCATAGCTCGCCAGCATCCTGAGCTCGGAAGCTTGTAGTATGGGCGCCTTTCTCCACCTGCGCTCTGGACGTATCGCAGACCTATCTAGAGCACACAGGCGAGCATCTTCTCAATCTGCATGTCGACTGTACCGTACCGACGCAGGACAAACAAATCATGTCTCTGCTCGTTCGATCCTGCCATCGGTGGAAGAGCCTGCGTATCAACGCCAAACATCATATGAGTCACCTGGAATCTGTTGCGCACTTTCCAGCCCTGCAGAAGATTGACGTTCATATTCTTGAGCGGTTTGACTCTGATTATCGCTCGGATGCGTTATTGGGTGCTCCGCGGCTACGGCATGCATGTCTTCACGGCCTTGGGATCAGTCGAATAAGGTTACCGCCCGGGGTAACCCATCTTTCTGGTTCTATCACTTGTCCAGAAGATCTACACCTCTTTTTCCAACTGCCGAACCTCAAAAGGTGCCACCTTGGGATTACAGCGGCCATGATCGCAACGGATGCGCCAGTGGTTACAGTAGCACAGCTTAGTCACCTTTATGTTGTGGACGCGGGCGTTCTCAAATTCTTATCCGCACCTCTCCTCAGCAGTTTGGCCATTGGCCGTTTCCCAGTAGAACACTGGCCACCCTCCACACAGGAATCTATCACCCTTTTCCTCCATCGATCGAGATGCCGTCTCGAGAGTTTGAGCGTCAGCAAGGCAATATTCACATTCGAAGCCACACCTAATAGGATGTTCGTATCGGAAGCGCGTTCTACTATTTCTTGCCTCAAGCTCGAGCTTCCTCCACAAATGATCAAAGGCATTGTCGAGGCTCTTGCCTCCCCACCTGTCCTCCCGAACCTTCATCATCTCATTCTTTGTATATCAGTATCTCGCGGACGACTGGGCTGCCATAATCGACATGGTACGCTCCTGCCGTAATACAGGATCACTGAAATTGGTTGAGGTCCAGTTTAGGCTGGACGAGCAAGATTGTTACCCGGCAGAGGACATCCGAGCTCTCAGTGGGGGCGACTTTGAGATGCGGGTCGAGGAGTGGGATCCACCAAGTCAGGACCATTTGTACCTGTGGCAGCTGTCTTGAGGTTATAGGGATATACGTGAGTTATGGGTTTTTATCGTCGGCGCGCGCCCTTCGAGCTGACTGTTTGGTTTCACAGTGTGCACACGTAGCATGACATCGGGGACCACAATATCAGTATTGTTTTGGGCATTCGTGCGTCGCGGCCAGCCTGTATCTGTCTTACATCGCAATAACCAAGATCCCAGCGTAGAATGCAGTCTAGGAACTTGCTCAGAAAAGGCACGGTCACCAGTCTCAGCCTTGTCGCATCGTTCAGTAAGACTCGGGATACAATCGAAATAGCTGGGCAGCCTTCCGTGCGCCTCCCGAAGGATCCTTCTCAAGCACATGCATTGGTAGCTCGATTTTTACGTCGGGCTGCGACGTTCGGGTGTATTGGCTTGCAATACTTAAATCTCAAGCTTGTCCTCCCAGGTGACTACTCGGTGGCGCTCGCGAATCAATATCAGAGTACTTTCCTCTGCGAATCTCACCTCGAAAGACGGACACGAGCCCAGGAAAATGAAGGGAACACAAATGTCCAGGTGATCTAATCTATATGCTACCGTTTATTTTTTTAAATGGCTTGCCTTCTGCTGCGGCCTAATTATTAGACAGACGGTTTTCTCTTTTTGTATGTCTCTTCTCCCTGACAATGCAGGATTTAACTTGTCAGCTACTTACAAATCGAGTCCAGCTAGAACTCCACACTAGGATTCGACTGATATAAAAACACGCGGAAGCACAAATTTCGATTTTCTGCTTGTACGGATATGTCACTGCAAGAATCTTGGAAACACCCAGCGTAAACGGAAACAACAACTATTGAATATCATGCGCTAATTAGCTCTTCTTAGTCAACCTTGGTGAGGGTCCAGTGATTTTCCTGCCCTCGGATCTCCACTCCTTTCTTGACTTGGACCTGTATACGATTAATCCCTATATTCGCATTCTCACCAAGGACAATAGACTTACGATTGGGCCAATGTCATTCCCCGTATACAAATACAAGTCCTGACCTTTGGGAACGATCCTGACAGACAAGATGGTGCGTTCAACGGAAGACCCGATACAGTTGGTAACCAACTTACACATAGAGTCCAGTCTGGGTAGTGTTGACCTGCCAGGTCGCAGGCGTGCTCGACCACACAAGCTTACTACCAGATACAGCGCCCTGTTATATTTGGGATCAGACAGAATCGATGATCAAAGGGTCGGAGAGAAATACCTCAGGTAAAGTGATATACAATCCGCTGAGGCCCTGGATGCTGACATCGGTGATAGCGGGTTGAAGAGCCTGGCTGAAGGTCAAGGTCTGCGACGAGGTCGGTGAGTATTAGATGGTACTCTTGAACATCAACGACAACTTACGGCGCCCTCAGGGGTGCTGCCCTTACCGTCGGCTGTAGCGACGATTTGGCCGGGTACATCACATTTGGTGCTGGTGATATAGAAACCAGTAGCATAGCTTCGAGCGGTATAGTTCTGAGGCATGTCTCTTTGTTGGTGAATTCAGGAGTGGAAGTGAGGATGTCGAGAGGTGAAATATCGTGGCTTTATACTGATGTTGGTGAGTGAGCCAAGTCTTGGGGTACATGAACATGATCATTCTCTGTGTTGACATATTTTTCAAGGACTACTCAAGACTCCGTCAACCCACAATGTTTGTATAGCTTACAGCATTCTATGAAGAAATATCATGTTCGTATGGTGATATTCCGGCCTGGTCGCTATTGGTGGCTTACTGAATGTTGCGACAGAACCCTAGCATTCAAGCCCAGAGTCATACGCCAATGTAAAGACTCTAATAATTCTCACTTCGCCGTCTTTTCTCGCGGTCGTTAATACAATTGCAGTGCGTTCATGTGATACCCCCTTCGTACAATGACACACGTTTGTTAACTTCGTACACTAATTTTCCAGTCCGATGGCTGTCATTCTGTGCCACCGAGGACTGTAAGCAGACGTTTCCATGTCAATGCGTCGTCAGTTCACGGCGCATGTGCGTCTTTCTACATTCTATAGACCACGGCGATAAACTTCGTGAGTGCTACTCCGTCCTTCGCCTTGACCGCTAGTACCTGAAAGGTATTGAGATATTTCATTCGCACCAGTCGTATTGCTAGCAATCTTATACTCACAGCAATCTGTCTCCACCCGAAGATTATTTCATGGTCGTAGGATCTCTATTGGATAGTCCTTATAGCTGCCTGAGCACGGTTCATTTTCGGAACAGACTGAGTTACTTTGGAAATTGTTACTTCTCGTTCCCTTTATACGTAGCACAGGTGGGATACGAGACACGCAATGAAATATCTGTCCCTTTTATTTGGCGTACAGAAGCAGGTTTTTTTTTCTTCGAATGAAAAGTGGTTTCCTTCATTCTGACCATGGAGGCTTGTTTCTTCACCATAAAGTCTAAGGAGATCATTACACTTTTCAAAGCATTTGTCTTTACGATTAGAAATGTAATATATAAAGTGACACCATCTTGAGGTCTCAAAGAAAAATCGTACACGTTACAGCAGTGCTTCTTGGTACCAAGCTCCGCTGTATGGTATCACCACTACGTGATTTCTTGGCTCGCTCCACTCCTTGTAACACTTTACGCCTTTTGTTAAGAAAACTTCAACAGTGGACCTGACTGGCAACTTTTCTTTCCCTCAACAAGGCATAGATACAACAACTCTAAGGTCGCGTGACCGCCCTTGTAGGTGCAGTCTCCAAGGATCCTGTCAAAATTTGTCATCCAGCTGCAATCTATCAAAAGCCTTGGCAAATGGAGTTATTGGGGCGCACTTACCACGGCGGGACCCATTTTGCGTGAAAGGATGAATGTTCACCTTCTTTTGATAAATATTACCGTGCTCAAGGCAGCTATAAGGACTATCCAATAGAGATCCTACGACCATGAAATAATCTTCGGGTGGAGACAGATTGCTGTGAGTATAAGATTGCTAGCAATACGACTGGCGCGAATGAAATATCTCAATACCTTTCAGGTACTAGCGGTCAAGGCGAAGGACGGAGTAGCACTCACGAAGTTTATCGCCGTGGTCTATAGAATGTAGAAAGACGCACATGCGCCGTGAACTGACGACGCATTGACATCGAAACGTCTGCTTACAGTCCTCGGTGGCACAGAATGACAGCCATCGGACTGGAAAATTAGTGTACGAAGTTAACAAACGTGTGTCATTGTACGAAGGGGGTATCACATGAACGCACTGCAATTGTATTAACGACCGCGAGAAAAGACGGCGAAGTGAGAATTATTAGAGTCTTTACATTGGCGTATGACTCTGGGCTTGAATGCTAGGGTTCTGTCGCAACATTCAGTAAGCCACCAATAGCGACCAGGCCGGAATATCACCATACGAACATGATATTTCTTCATAGAATGCTGTAAGCTATACAAACATTGTGGGTTGACGGAGTCTTGAGTAGTCCTTGAAAAATATGTCAACACAGAGAATGATCATGTTCATGTACCCCAAGACTTGGCTCACTCACCAACATCAGTATAAAGCCACGATATTTCACCTCTCGACATCCTCACTTCCACTCCTGAATTCACCAACAAAGAGACATGCCTCAGAACTATACCGCTCGAAGCTATGCTACTGGTTTCTATATCACCAGCACCAAATGTGATGTACCCGGCCAAATCGTCGCTACAGCCGACGGTAAGGGCAGCACCCCTGAGGGCGCCGTAAGTTGTCGTTGATGTTCAAGAGTACCATCTAATACTCACCGACCTCGTCGCAGACCTTGACCTTCAGCCAGGCTCTTCAACCCGCTATCACCGATGTCAGCATCCAGGGCCTCAGCGGATTGTATATCACTTTACCTGAGGTATTTCTCTCCGACCCTTTGATCATCGATTCTGTCTGATCCCAAATATAACAGGGCGCTGTATCTGGTAGTAAGCTTGTGTGGTCGAGCACGCCTGCGACCTGGCAGGTCAACACTACCCAGACTGGACTCTATGTGTAAGTTGGTTACCAACTGTATCGGGTCTTCCGTTGAACGCACCATCTTGTCTGTCAGGATCGTTCCCAAAGGTCAGGACTTGTATTTGTATACGGGGAATGACATTGGCCCAATCGTAAGTCTATTGTCCTTGGTGAGAATGCGAATATAGGGATTAATCGTATACAGGTCCAAGTCAAGAAAGGAGTGGAGATCCGAGGGCAGGAAAATCACTGGACCCTCACCAAGGTTGACTAAGAAGAGCTAATTAGCGCATGATATTCAATAGTTGTTGTTTCCGTTTACGCTGGGTGTTTCCAAGATTCTTGCAGTGACATATTCGTATCAAGCAGAAAATCGAAATTTGTGCTTCCGCGTGTTTTTATATCAGTCGTATCCTAGTGTGACCTTCAAGTTCCAGCTTGATTATCTGGGTTGATTCGATCCCTTTAAGGGCAAACGAGACTGTAGTGCCAAGACGATTCGTAGCCTGGTTGATACATAGAGAATCACGTAAGCAAATGCTCGTCTGCTGCGAAGGGGTGTGTGATGGAAAGTGCGCTCGGCGAGTTGAGCTTAAATAGACACGGCGAGAGCGGAGCCAGTAACAAACAGAAGGATGAACTATTTCTAATTACAGTAAGCAGCAAATGAATATTAAATGAGAATTTCACGCACGCTTCGGACTAATGCAGAACTACCCGCGAACCATACACACAACCAATCCATGCTGTACTTCCTTTTGCAGTGCTACTTCTTCTCTTGACCCTGCCTACAGCATTTCTCGTTTCTCCCTCTTCCCTTCGCTGCACCTCTAGCTTCCTCATCTTTCCCTTGCGACGACGGCTTCCGCGACGCTCGAGGCTTTTTTCCCTTGCACGTCGGCTCTCTTACAATTTACGATTAGTAAAAGTACGACATTGAGATACATGAGAATGAGCACCTGTCTCCTCTCCTTCCTATGTCTGTTCCTCGTGGTAGATAAGTTTGAGGCGACTGTTTCGAGGTATCCGATGAGGGTACGAGGATACTTGACGCCGACAAAAATCGTTGACCGCGCCCGTTGTCTCGAGTCATTTAATATGTTAATTTTCCTCAAGCAGCGTAATTCATAGCAGAGTAAGACAGAAATTGAAGAACTTTTCGAGCCGTTGAGAACATGGCAGCAGACTGAGCAGACTGCATTTAGATAAGGCGGGAGTACAGACGCGGGAATGACTCTTTCCCAGAAGAGCGTATTAAACACGTGGTTTATCGGGCCGTGCGGCCGCTGATGTTCCGATCGAGTTGCCAAGTGGTCCGAGCAAATACACGAACCATCACCTCGACGGTGAATTGACTGGCAGGTCTACTGCATGGGCACTTCCATCCTCTTCGCTTAGCTCACGTCCATCAACTGTCTATCTTCCACCGGTGTGTTCCAACTTGGTTCCATGTCTCATGTTCGGAAACGTTTGCAGGGCTAACATTTCTTCTAGTGAATAATCGAATTCAATCACAGCGGCTTGATCTAATCTGGACAACATTCGACGGCGTTTGAAAAGTTCTTTGAACGCTGAATCAATTGACCTGAGCAAGATTACCATGTAAAACACATGACGACCTGTCAAGGCTCGAGAATGAGGTTGATAAAATACATCAATTCGTTACATAAAGGTACATTTTTCCCTAGCTATCAGTCAATGTTGCTGAACTCACCAGATTTGCCTACTCGATTCTATGCGGTCGCCTCGCGGCAACGGTACGTCTTGTAATTGAACACCACACAGGTCCCATTCCCTGGCCCTTATTTTCTGAGAACAAGAACAAGCAAAGCGCTCTTGAATCGCACACATGATGCCTCACAAGCTGCAGGACGACAAACCAAAAGATGCTTACAGTACTTGCCTAGAGTAAGGCTTAGCGCCATGATACGGGGTTTCCTGGTGTAGGTGTGTTACTCCCGACACACTGTGCTTTCTTGTCCTACCCGAGACAATCTTCTGCTCGAGTCCCGGAACAAGGACGTCGGTCTGTCCCCGGGCACCTTCAAAACAGCGGCTGCCAAAAGTGGCCATTTTAGTAGAGGACAAAAGGGCGTCCCCAGACGATAGAGGAAGCGATCTAACAAATTCGTTTCTCACTACCATTTATGCGTCATTCACGTCCTGGTGATCTAAAAACAGGGACACGCGTACTTGATCAGAAGGAACATTTACATATTACCATCACCTTCAAGTAATCCGAAGATATCGCTGCTGGATCGCCGACGACAATTCACGTACAACGAATGTTAGGTTCGCTCAAAACTATAATCCCGAACAAACGCTGATATTGATATCCCCCGCCAGTAAAAATGCTCGTAAATACCAATACGGTGTAGGTAAGGGAACAAAAGAAGACGAGAAAGCCGACAAAGATATGGACAAATTCTAGTATAACAAGTCTTAGCACGAAAACGACAAAGTCACAGAACAGCTCCTTACCTCGATACAGCTAATACAACCCAACTCCAGCTCTCTGGAAAGTCTGTCTCATATCTACTGGCTAAAAATCAAACAATCAGCTTCCGCACGCCCAACAACACCAGGGAATTCAATTTACAGGAGCGACAAGGTGATGTCACCGTTAACTTTGGCCTGAATGGCGATCTCCACCTCGAGGTTAAGGTCAAGACGGAGCTTCAAAGCTGCGGGGGGAGCAACAGCCTGGCGCTCAGAGCGGCCAACGATCTGTCCACCGAGGACGGAAGAGGATTGAGTAGGTGCGAATTTGGTTTGTGGGGAAGACATTGTGATGCTGAAAAAAGAGTCGACTTGCTGGTCCTTTTATACGAATCTCGACATCCTCCCCGGATTAGGATAGGGGCCAGAGCAACGTTATACTAATTAATTCGTGTGAGCGAAATCGGGTGCCTCGTTGGAGCAACTTGATTGAGCCTCAACGGCGAGAAGAGAAGACCTGAAGTCAAATTTGGGCGTACGTAAACAGTTGTTATTTGGGTGATGGTTGGCCCGAGGATCCAACCCCGTGTTCAGTAACCACACATGTATGGGCGATTGTAGGTCCCTCCGAGGAAAGGATCAGACTTTGTTGGTTGCCTTCTTACATCCGTTATTTGACGACGTGACAGATCATCAGAGCTTTCTGACTCTCAATTCCATTGGGAAGAATGCGACTGGACGCGCCTGCTGTGGCCTAAATGTTACCGGAGAAGTGCTTGCACCGATGCCATGACGAACGGCGATCAAGGACTCGTTCTTGTGAGAGTTTTCTTGTATTTGCACCTTCGCTTCTTATGCAAACGCGCCAGTCCTACGGTCAACCGTCCACTTCAGCCTACGAATGCTTCATGCTTAGATTAGTACGAGCGACCTGGCACGACGTATAGACCAACTCATCCTTCAGCATCTGTAAAGCCCTCTGGTCTCGAAGAGTGTGTGTCGTTGACTCCGCTTGTTTCTGTACCACAAAACAGCAGCAGCAATGATGCATCTATCGCACTCATCTCACTCTGAGCGTTGACGGCTGTTCTTCTTCGACTCCCGTCCTTAAAATCGTCATCTTTTTGTTGGTGTGGGCACGGCAGATACAGTTTTGACGTGTCCGTTGAGTTCTATACCCGACGTGCTGTCTATGTTACTCCGCCTGCGGATTTCTTGTCTTTTTTCTACTACCCTACATGTTATGGCCTATGTACCTTGCTCTGGATCATCGACATCAGTGCCATTTCGTTCTTTTCCCATATCGGCGTGTTGTATATATCTTCCTGTTACAAATGAAGGATTCAAACACATTTACGGGTCTCTATTAGGGTCGAGCAAAGAATAATACACGTCTCAAGTTTGATTGGCCTTTAGCAACTCAGGATCAGTACACACCGAGTATAATTTCATGGTCTTCTTCTCAAGCCTGCTAGAATAGCCAGTGGAGGATTGGATAAACTCGGCCTCGATAAATCGGATTCGGTTTTCAGACCCCACAGCAGATGATATCACAGTCAGGAAGCACCCATACATATATCATTATAACCAAAGAACGTAGACATGACATGAAAGAAATCGTAGGAACCAGAGCAGCGACATAAATAGCAGAACGATAGCAGGGCAATAGATGCAAAGGACACGAGGTGAAAAATCAGTGATGCCAGATTGCGTTGGAACGTGAAGAGGAAACCCGATCCAAACGCAACGCCTGGTCCCTTTCGTAGTCATCGTTTTCCTTCTGTATCCTCGCAAGTTCTTCATCCTTCCTTTGAAGCTTTAGCAGGAGACTCTCTTCCCTTAACTGCGCCTCCAGCTTATCCTCTCTCTCCCTTTGCGCCTCCAGGTTCGAGTGACAACGCTATGAATTAATAGCGCCTCCTTCGGGTCCGGTGTTTCAAGAAAGGGTCGAGTCTACTTAACCAGAGTAACTGTTCGTCATCACCATCTCCAAGTGCTACAAAGACTTCATCGCTAGTCCATCGAATATGCACGTACAGCGAATGTTAGATTCACACAAATATCTCGATCCCGAAAAAACACTGGTATTGATATCCCACACGTACAAAACGCTTGTAAATACTAATACAGTGTAGGCAACAGAACAGGAGAGGATGGGAAACTCGCAGCCGACAAATATATTGACAATTTCTATCACAACTCTCAGCACGAAAACGGCAAAAGTCATGGAACAAACTTCTTACCCCGATCTAGCCAATACAAGACAACTCCGATCCTCCAAGTCTATCGCACATTTACTGGCTAAAAATCGAGTAATCAGCTTCAGCACGCCCTGTAATGCCAAATTCGACTTACAGGAGCGACAAGGTGATGTCACCGTTGACTTTCGCCTGGATGGCAATCTCGACCTCGAGGTTAAGGTCAAGACGGAGCTTCAAAGCTGCGGGAGGAGCAACAGCCTGGCGCTCAGAGCGGCCAACGACTTGTCCACCGAGGACGGAAGAGGATTGAGTAGGTGCGAATTTGGTTTGTGGGGTAGACATTGTAATGCTGAAGAAAGTAAGGCATCTAAGCCGTCCTTTTATACTCGTATCGACACGCTTTCCGGAACAGCCTAGGCTAGAGCAACGTTATAATTGTACCACGATGCATCCAGCAAATCGGGTGCCTCGTCGTAACCAGCTACGCCTAATTACTCACGAATACTTCCCGCAGAAGAGAAGGATGCAGCTGAAACTCCAGGAACATAAACGTTTTTGTTGCGCATTTCACGTTGAGAGTGTACCCCATTCTGATACATACGACAGTCGTTCTTCCGTTGAAGCGCATTCGGGTTATGACGGACGTACAATTTGTTGGCCTGTTATGCCACGGGTTTCGAATCCGTTTTCCGAATACTTTGGGACGCTCGCCGAAACCGTTGTGTCGGTTTCGGTGACTTTTGATCGCCCAACTCAGATCTCGAACTTGTCCGTCGTAAATTGCATCGACAAATAAAAAATCGCGGGAGATGCCAGTGATTCTGTAGTCCGGTCCGAGTTATGCATCTCGTCATTGGAGACTGACGGTCCTTATTAGCGATCAGCGCAACCCTTTGTCGGAGCCGGGAAACGACGATGAACAAAGGCAAGTTTGTTTTGGAACGTCTCGACTTAGGGAGGCTTAATGCATGAGTAGCATGCATTGTGCGAACTTGAAAAGCCTCAGGCTCGTTGGGTAAACCATAGGTACAGAACGCCGCAAAAGTTTGAATCTTGATTTTCTCTTGCTCTTCTGTGCTTCTCTTCCCAACGAATTACATCTGAAAAGCAAGTAGACAACCGCCAGCAGGATGCCGTATTCATTCAAATGCGATCTACGTAGATGAAGGTGAATCTTTATGAGCAACTGTTGTGCACGCAGAAGACCTCTATTAAATAGTTGTGTTTCGGCCGTTACCATTGGTGACACATGGGAGATGACGAGATGTTAAAGAGCATAGACGTTGCATGGAAGGGATGATGTGAATCAGCCAGAAACCAGATGGACAAGATAATATTCAGTGATATTACAGAGCGATAGGTAGAAAGGGCACAGCAAACCGCGCGCTATGGCCACGAAGGATCGCACCATTGTGATCACACTATTGTGAGTGTGTCGCGCAGAGTAGAGACTCCGCAGGATATATTGAAGACAACGGATGCTTGAACGAGCTTGAGCCTGTAAGCGGGAAGGCCATGCACATTGTGTATGAACCTCGGATTGTAGCTGCATTGTCCGGCACTAGTCGCGCTTCATACCAAGAGTGGAGCATATCAATGGTTCACTGGTCGCTAGATGACCAAGATGCCTTCAGTACGTCGTACAAAGATGCTGACCAAGGAAACCTTTCTGCGTGGTGGCGGACTGCAGGCTTGGCAAGACAAGGATGTCACAGGTATGAAGGAGAAGGCCGCACAGGTGTGAGACTTGACACACGGACGGCTGGCGTAGCGTTCGGATCGATAAAAACAAATGAGATGAGATGAAGCGCAAACGGGGTTGAAACGGGAATGCAGACACAGGAGCTGAGAGTACAATAGGCACACAAAAACGGGACCGGGAACAGGAACGGACACAAAACCGTGACTGAAAAGACAAGGCTTAGTGAAGCAGAGGAGAGAAAGAGAGGAGGCGCACGATAAGATAGCTTGTGCTCCCTGCACAGATACTGGTAGTCAAAGTCTTCATCCCGGTAGAAAGACGGTCAAAACGCTGGGCGCTTTGTAGCACTACCCATCAACGAAGGCTCGGATGGTTACGATCCCCTCCCACTTGAACAATAGTCGACCGCAATGGTAAAAAGCCAAGAGACGGGAGTGACAGGCATCTTTACAGCCAGCAGCCGCAATCACACTGGGCGATGTCAGAACAAAATTGGGCGACAATGAGCAGGCCAGCGACCGTTTCCGTCGATGGCATGAAAACGTTGTACTGTCGATATCCTGGGACACTGTCCAATGCGAGTCGCGACTTCATAAATCGGTCCTGCTCCAGTTGACACCTTGAAAAATGAATGGCTTCGATTGCTATAGCAGCAGCGAGAGGACGAATAAGAATTAATGGAAAAGCGTCAATGTTTGAATTCAAGCACCTGAGCCTGAGAAAGCCGCCGGACTAAAAAAGTTGCCTAACTGATGTAATCAATCAGCTGAGCTCCACAATGATGCCGTCACTGTGTTGCCGAATGAACGAAGCCAACTTCCAAGTCACTTGAGAGCTAACACTGGTGCTTGTCCGACTATTTTATCTATCAGGGATAAACTTGCTGTACCAAGGAGCCTGCTTTACTTCATCTTACCAATCAGGAGCTTCTCCGTTTGCCTCCCGAGAATCTTTCTCAAGCTCGTGCACTGGAAGCTGAGAAGCCAATTCCATACTGAACTGCGGCGTCCAAGTGTATCAACTTGTAGTGCTTAAATCTCGAGTTCATTTTCCGAGAAGGCTACTCGATGGTACCCATTGGCCCCGTGCGAATCTACACTAGAGCGTTCGAGGTCCTTCTACGGATGTCATATCTGAACACAAGCACAAGCCAAGGAAGACAAAGGAAACACGTAGGGCGGGGTCTGGAAAACCACCCAAATGGAACCACTGATTTTTACTCCAACTGATATGAAGCATAGATGGGTTTTGTGGACTGCTCCTGGTTAGTTCTTTGTTTTGAAGCTTGCGTAACGTTTTCACTCAATGTTGCTTGACTGCTTACTGCAATTGGAGATGATAGCTCATATTTTGTTCATTGCTTGCTCAGCTCATGGCTATTGAAACTCAACTCGCAAAGCACACCTTTTTCATCACACAACTCCTCCCGAAAGACGAGCATTATCATACAGTACCAGCGTCAACACTCTTCATACGAACATGCCACTACTGTAATCCTGGAAACACTTGGTACACACGGAAACAACAACCGTTGAAGTTATACATTGGTCCGCTCTTCTTACCCTTCTTGAGGGTCCACTTGTTCTCGTTGTCCATGATATCCTTTCCATCCTTGACTTCGACCTGTATACAATCAACAGTCAAATGCGCATTCTCGGCAGGAATCTGGCAGACTGCAGACTTACATTTGGGTCGATGGTTTGGTTCGTAACCCAATACAAGTCCTGACCTTTGGGAACGATCCTGGCAGACCAGACAGTAAGTTTAATGGAAAATCTGATGCAGCTAGTCATCGACTTACTCATAGACATCGGGGGAGGTCATATCGACCTGCCAGCTCGCAGCGTCCTTGGACCAGATGAGGTTACTACCGGATGTAGCGTTCTGTTCATATCCAAGATTGGAAATACTTGACGATTGAAGGATTGAAGGAAAATACCTTAGGCAATTGCGACATACATTCCATTGATTCCCTTGATGGTGACCTCGGTAATAGAACCAAGGGCCTTATCGAAGGTCAAAGTCTACGACGAGGTTGGTGAGTATCAGATGTTACTGCTGGACATCAACAAGAACTCACAGCGCCATCAGGGATGCCGCCGTTACCATCGGCTGTCACGACATCCTGGTCGGGTTTATCATCCTTGGTGCTGATGATATAGTAACCAGTTTCGACACTTTGAGCGGTATAGGTATAGTTCTGTGACATGATTGTTAGTTGTCGATATTGTTGGTGAATTGAGGAAGGGGAAGATGGGGATGCCAAGAGGCCAAGGATTGCTCTTTTATACTGCTCCAGGTGAGTGACCAATACTCAGAGTAGATGAACACGACAATTAATTACTTGTGTTGACATATTTTCTAAGGACTACTCAAGGCTCCGTCGACCCACAACGCATGTATAGCTCACTGCTTCCTATTAGATAAATCTCATGATCGTACGGCGATATTTCAGTCCGACGGGTGTCATTTATGTTACTGTGGATGAGTGAAGACGGGTAAGCCATGATTTCTAGGAATTTGTGTGTGGATTATACAATGCCTCATCAGTTGACTATGCGTGTATGTCTTCCTGCATTCTATAATAGAGCATTCTTATAAATCTAGACGGTGTTACTCCGTCAAAAGCGGCTTAGTCCAATTGCAGAGAACGCTAGAATTAATGGTAGAAATTAAATGGTATTCCTACCGTCACCAATTCCCACGTAGTAGCTCTTCTCTTCAACCACTACCTCAAAGACAATGCGGCATCTCACACATGCATCTTTAGTTTTATTGCTACCAATTTCATACTTGTCACAATCTATTTCAACCTGAAAATTATTGGCGACGATGTGACATTGCTATAACATCTTACTCCCAATATTACCTAGGGATAACATCCATCCCTTCATGCAAAGTCGGTGCCGCCAAGGTGACTGAGTCTGCACCCGCAAATTACAATAAGTACATTTGTTGAAACTTGTGATAGGATCATAGATGGACGACGCTTTGACTGGATCCTTGCAGGCATTGCACCTATAAGGGGTTTACGTGCACAGAACCTGTCATACCTATACTCCTGGCCTCGGAGTACATGTGGGGTACAAGAAGAGTTGGTCATGCTGACCATTGATTCTATTTTTACAAAATGTTTGGGGTGTCAGAAGGGGTAGAGCGTGCCAGGAGGTACAAGAGGTAATATAGTGGTGGTGCACAAAGGCTGAAGGCAACAAGAAGCACTGCTAGAGTCGGTACTTTTTTGCCGCGACCTCAAGATGTTGTGACCGTTTATATTTCGGAACTTCTAATCGCAAGGATTTCGCACAAATGAGTATGAAATGAAAGTAATTATATTCGTTCAGAGAAAGAAAAGAACAGGGAAAAAGGTCGTCCCTGTGTTCAGTACAATGAAAACTACTTCTCATTTAGAGAAAACAAGCTGTTTTCGGTACACGACTAGAGAGGATATGGTTTTCATTGTATTTCCCTTCTTTTAGAATACTTTCTCCGTTTGGAAATGAATTGATCTCAGTAATGAAGGCCCATACATATAAATTCTAGTCTTGCATAATCAGACCGAGGTTTTCGCACTGCAGTACTCGGAATTCCAATGGAGGGTGGGCTGAGATTGACCAGGGAAATCTATTTGTCATGAAGGGATCATCAATTGATGAGAGGTTGCTCGATGTTCAGATTTTGAATATACTTTGACGGTGCCACGGTACCACAGCGGAGTAGCATCGACAGGTGACCTCTGCTATTTGCTCAAGGAGAAAGAATCACTGTGTCGTGAGAACAGAGTTCCGAATTTATGTAACTTTAAAATCAGATCGACATTGGATGTTGTAGCTGCCTCTGTACGGAAGGAATGCCATGTGAACGCACTGCAATTTAATTAACTGGCACAAGCAAATACCGCGAGGTGAGAACCATTGAAAAAATGGCATTGGTGTATGGCTCTGAGCTTGAAATCGAGGGTTCTGTTGCGATGTACAATGCCATAAGTCACCGATGACACCCGTCGGGCAGGAATATCGCCGTACGATCATGAGATTAATCTAATAGAAGGCAGTGAGCTATACATGCGTTGTGGGTCGACGGAGCCTTGAGTAGTCCTTAGAAAAATATGTCAACACAAATAATTAATTGTCGTGTTCATCTACTCTGAGTGCTGGTCACTCACTAGAACAGTATAAAACAGCGATCCTTGGCCTCTTGACATCCTCATACTTCCCTTCCTCAATTTACCAACAATATCGACAAACAATCATGTCACAGAACTATATCTATACCGCTCAAAGCTTCGAAATTGGTTACTATATCATCAGCACCAAGGATGATAAACCCGACCAGGATGTCGTGACAGCCGATGGTAACGGCGGCATCCCTGATGGCGCTGTGAGTTCTTGTTGATGTCCAGCAGTAACATCTGATACTCACCAGTCCTCCTCGTAGACTTTGACCTTCGATAAGTCCCTTGGTTCTATTACCGAGGTCACCATCAAGGGAATCAATGGAATGTATGTCGCAATGCCTAAGGTATTTTCCTTCAATCCTTCAATCGTCGAGTATTTCCAATCTTGGATATGAACAGATCGCTACATCCGGTAGTAACCTCATCTGGTCCAAGGACGCTGCGAGCTGGCAGGTCGATATGACCTCCCCCGATGTCTATGAGTAAGTCGATGACTAGCTGCATCGGATTTTCCATTAAACTTACTGTCTGGTCTGCCAGGATCGTTTCCAAAGGTCAGGACTTGTATTGGGTTACGAACCAAACCATCGACCCGAACGTAAGTCTGCAATATACCATATTCTTGCTGAGAATGTGCATTTGATTGTTGATCATATGCAGGTCGAAGTCAAAGACGGAAAGGATATCATGGGTGACGAGAACAAGTGGACCCTCAAGTAGGTCGACTGAGGAGCAGACCTATGTGTAACTTTAACAATCGTTATTTCCGTGTGTACCGAGTGTTTCCAGTATTGAGTAGCGACATGTTCGTACGAAGAGAATTGACTGCTGATACTGTATGTACAATGCTCGTCTTTCGGGAGGGGTTGTGTGATGAAAGGTGTGCTCTGCGAGTTGGGTTTCGATGGCCATGAGACGAGCAAGCAACGAAAAAATATGAGCCATCATCTCTATTTGCTTTAAGCGGTCAAAGCAACATTGAGCGAAAACGTTACGCAAGCTTCACAATGAAGGACACTGGGAATAGTACGCGGTGTACTTGCCCTTACAGTGCAACTTCTTCTCTTGGCATTGCCTCCAGGCATTTCCGTTTTCTTTCCTCCCTTCATTGCATCTCCAGCTTCCCCGTCTATCCCTTGCGAGGGTGACTTTCGGGACGCGTAGAGCCATTCATTCGGTATCAAAGGATGGTATCTTCACCATCTAGGGTCTTCCAATGCGTTTATCATCCTCACCCGGCGCGTCAGTGTACTTGCCTGCGTCTCTAGAAGATGACATTATCATTTACCCGAGCATACCAGTAATACTGGGGGCTGAGGATGCTGCATTCAAGTTCATCGGAAACATAACTGGCAACCATGGCGATTATCACAGCCTCTTCTTCTGAGAACATCGAATCATCCTTGAACGTTAAAGCAGAGCACAGCGTAGTCCTCGATAGCGATGACCGGCATGCAGGTGATAGTAGCATACTGTCGTTCGCATTAAGGCAGAAGGGAGTCCTGTCATCAAGGCGTTCCGCCTAGTAGTAGGCTCCTTGTCATAGATATCGCAATGCTTCTTAACGTAGCCGAAGGCTCGCGGTTCAAACCCGTGGAGACTTCATGAACTCAATCTTGATGATCGCCTCTCCAGGCCTCGTGGGACAGCGCAGAGCTACGGAGCTGAGAAACGTGAGAGAAGCACGAAATTTCCTATCCTTGCTGGCATTGATATTGGTCTTTAAGATGATAGTGTCACCGATCGTTGGGATAGTATATAGAAGTCGTACGGGGCGACGTAATTCATGACAGAGCAAAAGAGGTATTGAAGGACTTTCGAGCCCGTGAGAACATGGTAACCGACTGCACTTCAGATAAAGCGAGGTTAAGCGCCCTCAATACGCTGTCATGGACGCCTCTTCGAAGTACGGATGAGGGAATATGCGTGTCAACTTACACGTGGCCGCTGGCACTGTCTGAGGTTCCGATCGAGTTGGCGATCCCGGCAATCACATGAACCATCACCTCGACATCTAATTGACTCCGCCAGGTCTACTTGACGGCATATATATCCTTTCACATCCATCGATCATTTAACGTCTCGGAATGTGTTCCATGTCTTTCGTTTGGAAGTGATCAAAGTACTGACGTTTCCTCAGGCGGCCGCGGTGTGCAGTCTTCAACCATTGTAGCTTGGCCCAATACTAACGTTTTCGGTGGCTTTTAGCTTTTAAAGTGTCTCGAATGCTGAATCCATTGAATTAAACATGTTTACCATGCGTAAAACGCATCATGACATGTAACGTTCGAGGATGAGTTTAAGACATACCAGTTCGTCACTGGTATTTTTTCTTCTTGCCATCGGTCAACGATATTCGCAGACCTTCACGAGGTCAGAATTAACTTAGAGCGGTGTATACCCCAATTCGTTTGCCTCACATATGATGATGTCAAAAAAATTTTGAATAACTAAATGGGATAAAGCAAAATACATCACAAATCAATGATTTGACTGGATCATGCCTATCAGTGCAAAAATGCAAGATCCACATACGAGTCAATGATACTCGTTCCGCCGCACAAATACGACAAGATCGGACTTTCATCACCATGAGACCTATACAGCTATCGGAACGCTGTAATTGTGACGGACGTGATCAAGATCTCACTTTTGCCATGGTTTCTTTGCCGTTTCTGAAGTTTGCTCTCCATAAAGACCAGGGAAGTGGGATATGCCCTAGTATCGTTTTGACCTCCAATAAGTTCCCATGAAAATCATGTATAAGCTTTTTTCTCAAATCACAACATATCCCTCTCGTATTCCATCGAGAAGAGGTGCTTAGGGGTTAAAAAGATAATGATGATCACCAGCTCCGGTCATTAGTCTCAATCAAGCATCCAGCACTTAACTTTCCTGTCATCCGGTACTACTGATATCCATCATACGATCAACTGGGGCAAGGTACGTCTTGCGATGATCATACCAGATTCTTGGCACTTATCTGAGACTAGTATAATCGCACCCGTCCCGAAGGCTCGCAGTGGCGAGGCTATAAGTCATAGTGCCTCCTCGGGTCCGGTATTCAGAATGGTCGGTCTACTTAACAGAGTATTCATCCTCCAGTACTACAAAGCTTTCCACTAGTCAAAATGCACAACACGAATATTAGAACAGATACTCGATCCCGAAAAACACTGGATATCCCACACGTATAAAACGCTTGTAAATACTAATACAGTGTAGGCAACAGAACAGGAGAGGATGGGAAACTCGCAGCCGACAAATATATTGACAATTTCTATCACAACTCTCAGCAAGAAAACGACAAAAGTCATGAAACAAACTTCTTACCCCGATCTAGCCGACACAAGACAACCCCGATTCTCCAAGTCTATCGCACATTTACTGGCTAAAAATCGAGTAATCAGCTTCAGTACGCCCTACAATGCCAAATTCGACTTACAGGAGCGACAAGGTGATGTCACCGTTGACCTTTGCCTGGATGGCAATCTCGACCTCGAGGTTAAGGTCAAGACGGAGTTTCAACGCTGCTGGAGGGGCAACAGCCTGGCGCTCAGAGCGGCCGACGATCTGTCCACCGAGGACGGAAGAGGATTGAGTAGGTGCGAATTTGGTTTCTGGGGCAGACATTGTGATGCTGAAGAAAGAAAATCGTCGATGTCGTCCTTTTATACGGTATCGACACGCTTTCTGCCGGATCAGCCTAGGCTAGAGCAACGTTATAATTGTACCACGATGCATCCAGCAAATCGGGTGCCTCGTCGTAACCAGCTACGCTTAATTACTCACGAATCCTTCTCGCAGAAGAGTAGACTGCGACTGAAACTACAGGTACGTAAACGATTTTGTTGTGCATTTCATATCGAGAGCGTACCCCCATTCCGCTATATACGACAGTCATCTTTCCGTTGAAGCGGGTTCGGGTCCTTATGACGGACGCGCGATTTGACGGCCTGCTATACCGCGGGTTTCGCATCCATTTACCCGTTTTCGAGAACCTGTGGGGTGTCGGTTTCGGCGACTTTCCTCGCCCAACTCATATTTCGTCAGTCCGTCGCAATTTGCATTGACAAATCGAACATCGCGGGAGATGCCAGTGATTTTAGCCCAGTCCGAGTGGCGCATCTCGTCATTAATGCAAGGGGCCTGGCCTAATGTAAGCACCCTATGTAATGGTCCATATAACGATCAACGCAGCCCTTTGTCGCGGAGCCGGGAGATGTCGATGCCACTGGCAAATATAGGCTTTAATTTGGGACGTCTCGCCTGAGGGAGGCCCAATGCATTAGTGCGATACACTGCGCTAACTTCATTATCGAGGTCCTCCGTGGGTAGTGGGGTTGGATAAATCTTGGTACAGAACGCCGCCGCCGTTTGGTTTCCTCTTGTTCTTCTGCCTTCTCTTCCTATTCGTAAGGAATTTCATTGATGAAGGCAGAAGTACACAACCCCGAGCAAGATGCCATGATCATTCAAATTTGCGATCCACGTTGTCGAAGGTGAATTCTTGAGTAGGATGAAACTGCTGTGCACGCAGTAGACTTCTATTAAATAAATGTATGTGCTTTGATAATTATCATGCACACGCCAGGGGATGCCAAGATGCGATTGGACTCGTGCTCCATGGAAGCCAAGTAGAATTGTCCCATTACCTCCCGGTGCTCGCCGCATTCAGGTATCAGGGTCAAAAAAGCAAGAGAACGGATATTATGATAACCAGTGTATAGACATTGCATGAAGGAAATAGTAAGAACCAGCAGGATATTCAATACACAAGGGTATTAACGAAGTCACAGCGATAGAAAAGACACAAGGCGAAGAATCCGTGATCTCAAATTGCGTTGAGGTATTGAAGAGGGAAACCGATCAATACACAGAGCCTGGTCCCTTTTTTGTGGTCGTCGAGTTCCTACTGCCTCCTCGTAGCTTCCTCTTCCTACCTTTGGAGGTGTTGCAGTTGTTGCAGAAGGCTCCTTTGAGCTTGTCCCGTCTCTCCCTTTTTTGCCAAGGCTCTCGCGACAAAAGCAGTTTCTTCTTGTTACATCTAGACCCTGGTGTTCTCGAGAAAGATCGTTCAGCAGTCCGAGACGATACTGTGGCAAGACAAAGAGGCGATAAGAGCTTGGAGGCAGTATGCGATGACTGTCGGAGCCTAACAGGAAGAATAATCAAATAATGTTGGGCTAAATGTCCGGATGGCAATAAGATAGTAAGTGGACTGGCTACAGATATCTGGATGATTGGTAACGTTAAATATCAGTATTTAAGAGATAGGGAGTCACCTCGGACCAATACAACACTGCTGGCCAGTCTGTCGCTACCGGAGGTTTGATTCGACGGAGTTCCTCATTCACTTACTTTCGGCTTTGAGTGCAGAACACGATTTCATGAAGAAATAAAGATGAGAGGCAGGAATGATACACTGTACAGCAGCGAGTGTGGGAGAAGGAAAAAGAGACCACGTGCGACCCTTCTTGCCTTTTCCCGTCATGTCATGTCGCAACTGTGGATTCCCCGATGTCCTCCCCCCCGAGCCACAGTTACAGCATACCAGGAGCTCCGACAGCCTCGTTTCACAAATTATACGCGGGTCACGACCATTGCTCGACTCTGACCATGCCTTGCTCAACGCGGACATCGTCGAGTTGGACCAGCTGCAATCCTTGTATGCTGCTCAGATCGAAGAAATCCAGTTGCGTCGACGCGCAATCCTGAAGGCACTGGAAAATCGTAAATCAATCTACGCACCCATTCGTCGTCTTCCTCGTGATTCTCTCATCGAAATTTTTCACTCTGTTTGTGATTATTGGTGGGAGGAAGCAGATGACGATTGGTATCTGATAGACGGGAACCGGCACCATAGTCTAGACGTATCCGGGCCTCTTTGGGTTTTGGCTCGTGTGTGTGGGCTTTGGAGGGATACGTTGCATAGCTCGCCAGCATCTTGGGCTCGGAAGCTTGTTATGCAAGCTCCTTTCTCGAAATACGCCATAGAGATCTTACAGGCTTACATCGAACACACGGGCAACCACCTTCTCAATTTGGAGGTCTCCTGCTGCAAGCCGGAGGACGATGATGAAATCGTATCTCTGCTTATTCAATCCTCGCGACGGTGGGAGAGCCTGCGCATCAACGCTGCCAAGCATCATGCACCAGTTTGAAGCCATACGGGACTTTCCAGCGCTGCAGACGGTTGACATAGAAATCTATGATGGCTATGGCTCTGATTATTACTCGACCATGTGTTTTAGGGCCTTGCGGCTTTGGAAAGCGAGTCTTCATGGGCATGGAATCCACCGTATAAAGTTACCGTCCGGGATAACCCATTTGTCTGGATCTATCACATGTCTAGAGGATTTACGCATTCTTTCCCAACTACCGAACCTCAGAAGATGTCATCTTTGGAGGAGGATGACCACAAAGGAGGTGTCGGTGGTGGTGACATTGGCACAGCTTACTCACCTCTATGTCATGGATATGAACATTCTCGATGTCCTATCTACACCTCTTCTCAGAAGTCTGATCCTTGACCCTACTCGACATGCCTTCTATTCATCGACCGATCACGAATCTCTCCCTCGTTTCCTCCATCGGTCGAAATGTCGTCTCGAGAGTTTGAGCATGGGCAAGGGGATATTCCTGAGGACCATGCCTAGTAGCGTGTTCGCACTGGAAGCGTGTTCTGCCGTTTCACGCCTCAAATTCGAGCTTCTTATGCAGAGGATTGATGCCATTGCAGGGCTCAACTCTCCCTCTGTCTTGCCGAACCTATACCATCTCATCCTATGTATATCACAACATACGGACGACGAGTGGGCTACCGTACTCGCCGTGGTACGCTCCCGCCGTGATGCAGGAACTCTAAAGTTGGTTGAAATACAGTTTAAGGAGAAAGTATTTGAGTATTTCTACGAGGTGGATGTCCAAGGGCTTACCAGGGACGGCTTTGAGGCCCGGTTCACCAAGTGGGATCCACCACGTAGGGATCATCGGTACCTATCAAACATGTTTTGAGGTCTAGGCAGCGACTTTGCGCACCTGCGAATTCTTGGCTTTTGTTGTCGTTTGCCTTTCCGGTTGACGGTTCGCTTTCACAGCGACCGTGCTATGGGAGATACGATACTGGAACGACTAAGTCGTAGACTTCCGGTAACATTCACCTTCGTCGGGTCCGTTACTTTGTACAATAACTTTCGAGGACTTGTCCTTCTTCGTTCCTACAATTGTATGCTTACAAGTATTGGCTAATACATAACCAATCCCATGTCGCTTTGGGCCTACCCGCGAAGCAAGGTTTCGTTTACACCTTTAACCAAGAGATCATCAACTTGGTGCAGCTTGTCATTACCGTGGGCTTTACGGACCCTAGTGTTACGGTAGGTCCAACATCCCAATTTTTGTTTCTATTGATCTCATTCGTCTTCAGGTATCTCACATCATGCCAACTTCCAAGAGAGGCGAAAATGATTGATATATGGGATGTGTGTCTTGCTTTTCATTGCGAAATTTTGGTTGCATTGACTTGCCGTTAGTTGATTTTGGTTCGTCAAAGCGGACTAACACAACACAGCTGATTCCCGCTACTGCTACACACCAAATTGCCTGCACCTCCGGGAACCTCGCATATTTTTGACCAGAAGAAATACACATCTACGATGACCATGACTTTCATTTAGTATTATCGCTCGGACGTGTACTCGAACGCTTCGTAAGCTACGCTTCCTCCCATAGGAGTTGATCTATCACGCAGGTGGACCCACGCATTTTTTCGGATGTATTGAATTAAATCCACAATTTAGTCGTTTCAAACAGCAAACATTCATCTCTAGCTTGGCTCGCCACTGTCAAATTCTACCTAATCTGCACTGTCTTATTCTCTGATTCTCGGTCCCGCGAAGAAATAGAGTGGCAAGTTCTCATCATTATGATAATCTCTATGGAATCATCGTAGTACAGTTTCAGGCTAGGTATCAAACGGACACGATATGGAAGCAGCTTTTCGGGCCTTCACTGTGAATAGTTCTTTGAACGAGACCTGCTAAATCAGGGTCGTTAGTCGTAATTAGGGCTCATAACTACTTGCACGACATTGTTCACTCCAGTAGAAACGTGAGACTGGACGCCGAAATAGAAACAAAAGTCCCGATGAGCCATGAAAACGGATCGATCTTACCTTGATGTTTCCAGTGCGGTATGATGGCGGGCGCCACTGCATACGGTTGTTGCATCTGTCGAATTTTGAGCACACTGTCTTCGGCTGGGAGTTATATGAGTGGGAACGATACGGGTTCACCGATACCGGTGTTGGTATTGACCAGCTGATGGATGACAAAGACGCATCTGTACTATAGCAGTCTCGAAACTCGCGCGAAGTTGCGGCCGCGGTGGTTGTGAACGTCATACCACGCCCTTGCTTGGCTCATATTCAACGCGCTCTGCCCTCCAGCAAATGGGAGCTCATTCCCTGATATGCGTCCGAATGCAGCCGATCAAATCCTTTGGACCTCTCCAGGATCCAGACTCGGAGGTCCGTTCATAGATGACAAGGACAAGTTTAAAAAAAGAACCACATGCAGCGATGCGACTGTATTGAACAGGGCCAGTATTCGTCTTACCAAGATAATCCCAGACGCATGCTGAACGCCGCGTCCCATGCTCATCCGAGTCGAACCGACTGCCCCTTTCGCCTCATCCTTGAAACTCAAAAAGCCAAAGTCGTACACGGTGCTAAGTGGGGCAGAGAAGACTGAATTTCCGCGGCAGTTGGAGATCACGTTACCAATCCTACAAGCGGCGAATGGAAACCAGACCCTTATTCTTACCCCAGTGGGCGAACTTGAACTTTGTCGACAGTGCATTCCCGAGTGTGGATATATTCACGGACTTGTAATCCGCGTTTGAGGTAACTGATCTAGAAGCAAGGAGGGAAAAGAAGAGCAGCGGGGCGAACGCCGGACTGCTATAATTTTGTCGCAGCAGGGCTGCGAAAAGATTATGGTCTTCGGGCATGGGCCAAAACATCGCTCAAAAGGACTTGTTTTCCATGACTTCTGATCTTGGGAGCCTAGCCTGTCAAATTTTTCTGGTGTTCAAAACAACGGGACGGAATGCATAGAATCCAAGATCACAGTCATCTTCGAAAGTTCTTTCCGAAGGCGCCCAGAGAAGTGCATCGAGACTTGATACAGAACTGATGATGGAAACTCAGTAAAATTGCGGAAGATGGTGACTGGGCGATGATGGTCGCAAACGTGATAGGCGTTCCTAGCACGATGCAGGACCTTCGTTTGATATTCTGGGCATAGAAGAACCAGTACGATTCTTACCAGTAACGGCATAGTGTACCGTATCTCCACGGATTGCATTCTACTTCATTGGTCTATGAGAAGAACCCGAGTCTCAGACGCATGTCAATGAAGCGTTCGAATATGCAGCGTGTTCTTTACGAAATAAGACCCTTTACGTTGGGTTTACAACTTCGAGACGAAAAAAGTCAAGTTGCTGAACAAGCAATGTTGGACGGGCAGGGGCCGAATGTGGCAAGTCACCCTAACGCCTTCGTGACTAAGTCACGACTAGTCGCAAAGTCATCTTACGCCCCGACTTTCAGGGCGGATGACTAAGCAAAAGATGTCCCTCGCGTCCCTCATCATCAAGGCGTACTACAAACAGCTACAAACCAAGTCAAATGGGAGGCCAACACACATGATGCTTAAGTGGCTCAGGCCTAGCTCGGACCGATTACCGGGGCCGTGGGAAAGAGTCGAGGCAAAAAATGCCCTGCCTTTCGGTCACTAACGACTTTGCCCCGACTTTGCGACTAGTCGCCGACCGGCACAACACTGTGAACAAGGCACCCGACATACGGGACTGAGGATATCCTCATTCGCATCTTACAATACCCTGAGCCAGACCGTCCACATATAAAAGCATAACCAAAACGACCTGTTCAGTATCAGTAAAACATGTCTGCACCACAAACCTCCGTTGCTACCCGCTCCACCGAAGGCACCGTCGCTCCCAAGGAAGCTTTGAAGCTCCGTCTTGACCTCAACCTTGAGGTGGAGATCGCCATTCAGGCCAAGGTCAACGGCGACATCACCCTCTCCCTCCTGTGAGTTGACGATCTTCATCGTCTGGCGCGCCGAGCTGAATATTCTTTTCGACAGTGAGTAAACGTTCCGTAGGACTTGCGAAGAGGGTATTTGAACTGTAGTTGTCGGCTCCAAGTGGTTGGTTTCTTCGCCGAGTAGTCGTTGTCGATGCTGATACTTTTTTATTCAGCCCAGAATTATTTTGATTACCTTCTTCCTACCTTTCTGGTTGATTCACCTTCGATGGCATTATATTAGCATTTTACGGGGCGTTCATTTACCTAGTAGATACCAATATCAGTGTCGTTTTGGGATTTTTGCATGTCCGGATCGAAGATAATCTTTTGAGTGTAGCCGAAAATTGTACCATCTCTCTACGACCGGAGTACTGGACTTAATATGGCCCAGTGGCTAGGTGAAATTACTGTAAGTTGGTCTCTAAGCTCGGGAAAGACGCACCAGCACGTATTGGAGGAAATCGAGGTTGCAGTTTCTTTAGGAGTTGAACAACCGTCTGCAGACACGCCACGAGCCAGTGAAGAACGTCCTGTCACTCACAGTATAGTGATAAGTGCGTAGAAAGACATATTGTTGCTCTGGAGAATCGAACTAAGGCCGTCTGAGTACCGCTGCGGATGATTATACAGAAAGGAAATGGAAAGGAAATCAATACAATTAGATTGACATGACTGGGTAGTGACTGCCATGGTGAATCATTCCAAGGTATCTGGGTGCATCTCGAGTACCGCAGGCAGCGACTTTGCAGCGACTCGATCGGAGAAAAAGGATGGGAAACCGGACCGGTGTAGCAGCCGTCGCCACGTGAGTCTCTTACCTTACTGCAACAACGTGCGGCGGGAGGTACAAACGTTCATTTTCTTCCTATGAAACTGATAAACCAACCTATATTCTAGGGTTCTCGACTCGATGTCCTGCCTCGCCTACAGCAATTGCGGATTCGCCAATGATCTTCCCGAGCCACAGCTACATACTCTCAAAATCATCCAGAGCTCCGACGAACTCGTTTCACATCTTCTACGTGGGACACGACCACTGCTCGACGATGACATTGCATTATTCGATGTTGAAATCGTCGAGCTTAATAAGCTGTGGTCTTTCTATGATGCCCAACTTGAAGAGATTCAGTCGCGCCTCCGTTCAGTCTCGAAAGGCCTGGAAAAGCGCCGGTCTATCTATGCCCCCATCCGTCGTCTCCCCCGGGAGATTCTCACCAATATCTTCCATCTCGTTTGCGACTCTTGGTGGCAAGATCCTAAAGAGACCCGCTCCGCAAGAACATATAATAACAGCCTGGATCTATCCGGGCCCCTTTGGGTTTTAGGGCGCGTTTGTGGGCTTTGGAGGGATGCGTTGCACACTTCGCCAGTATCCTGGGCTCGGAATGTCGAGGTGTCACCCCCGTTCTCCAGGCACGCTAGCGAGGTATTGCAAACTTATCTTGAGCGCACAGGCGAACATCCTCTCAATCTTCGGGCCGTCTGCTATGACGGCAATGGAATGGCACACAACAGGGAAATCATCTATCTCATCATTCAATCCTGCTATCTCTGGAAGAATGTTTGCTTGTACACCCATCCGCACTACTTGCGATCTATATCGCATCTTCCCTTCCTACAGACAGTTGAATTATACGTCCTCGATGGCAACTCTGATAATCGTTTGGATATGTGCTTGAATGCCCCACAGCTATGGCGAGCAACCATTCCAAACCGAGGGATTCATCTGGTAAGGTTACCGCCCACGATAACTCATTATTCGGGGTGCATCGACTGCGAGGAAGATTTGCGTATTCTCTCCCATTTACCCAGACTCGGAACGTGTTACCTTCTGTTGGAGAGGCCGTCGGCCGAATTCCGACTTCAGATGCCCGTAGTTATGACGAAGCTTCGTCATCTCTATGTGGATAATACAGACACACTCAACGCCCTAACTGCACCTCTCCTCGAAAGTTTGACCATTTCTGAATCCCCGCCACAAGGATCACCATGCATCAATTCTTTCCTCCGTCGATCGGGATGCCACCTCGAGAGTCTGAGTTATAGTATGCGGATGCCAGTTTTCTGTTCCGTGCTGCCAGCCTCGATCGGCAATGTGCTCTCCTTGGAGGCATGTTCTACCATCTCTCGTCTTAAACTTGAACTTGGCGAAGAATTAGATGAAGTCGCCGAGGTCCTCACTCTTTCCTCCGTCTTGCCTAATCTACACCATCTTATTCTTTGCCTAAAGACACCTCCACGAGGGTGGTATCTCATACGCGATATGTTGCGCTCCTGTCGTGATGTTGGGCTGATAAAATCTATTGAGCTACAGTTTAAGGGTGATGGGCCTGAACGTCGGGACAAGTATGACAGGGCCGTTGCGGAAATCAGAGGACTAACTGGGGATAATTTGGAGATGCAGATCAAGGAGTGGAACCCGCCAAGTCGAGAATACTCGTTTGTATTTTCCTACACCGCCTTCGATTGAGACAGATTTTATGTATGTTCTAGGATGCTAGGCAGTCAGTCCACATGCGGTGCGGACATCTGTCATGCGACCCAAGTATATATCCACGCTTCGTTCCATTGAGTGAAACTGGGGAATCTTATCCACAATCTAAACTTCAAACCTAGTTTAAGTATACTATGTAGTGACATTCGTCCTGACGAAATCCATTATATCGAGTGTTTATGAAAGAAATCCGATAACTGGATATCAGGCACTTAAAGGAGAGTAAACTTCTCCTGCCGATCTTCGTGGCTTACTGTGAGAACACTGAGAAGTAATGCCAATCATTGCACCATCTATTAGCGCATGGGTTTAAAGTAGGCTTTAAGTAGCAGCTACATCCACTCATCTAAATCCTTTCGAACTACCGCAATCACTGCATACCAGCTGTGGAGGCAACGGGTCAAGATAATGGGGACGTTGCAGTGTCATTACAGAACGATAAATGCTGATGTAAGGATGTATAGATGGCCCGGGAAAATATTATTCAGCAAAATCCCTACGGAATACGAAAGCCGCAATTACTGCAGGAGGCACGACCTTGAGTTGGGGATCCTGGAATATGACTTGGAGGATCACTGGAAGACGCACCGGCAATGGCAGTGATGTCTGAGACGGTGAACGGTGAACGTGCGTGTGACCATCACCATTCTCTCTTGTCCGCACACACACAATGGCTGCTTCTTTCCATCGTTGCGTTACAGAAGAAAGGAAAGGAGCGATAGACAGACAGTTGTTCGCAATCCTAAATCAGGTTATGGTGTAACTTTATAGCAGTCTTCTCGCAGACTATACATCACTATCTGCACTTAAATTTATCAGATACGCGTTGGTCCGTCCTATTTTGAAGTTCGAGCACGCTTACCCGTAACACAGGCATGCATTCGAAACACTTGCCCAACTAGACCTGACGTGGAAGCGCTGACTTTCTTGGGAACAACAAGTCTGCTAGACGTTACCAATTGAAAAGACACGCCAGACAAACGCGTTGAAAGACATACCATTTCGGGAGAATCAAAATGCGCGCCATGGGTGTCGGATCCTGTCTATCCGCGAATTGTTGAGGTGAAATCTTCGTTCTCGGGGAGCACGTTTGGCTTCGTCAAGGAAACCGTAAAATGAGACTGGAAACGCGGTCATGGCTGGAAGAAGGCACGTGCCATGGGAAGTGCAAATGGCCAGGGATCCTGAGGAAAGAAAGGCCTACGCGTCAAGCAGACACTATGGCTATACGAAAAGGCGGCGCCACTACGACAGAGGTGAAGGATGAGATGTTGGGACCGTCTTTCGCAGGGACGCTCATCCTGGCCCAATAAGACCGGCAGGATCCTGTTCCTCGCATTTCGGTACGATGTCTTGAAGTAGCTGTCCGTGCTGAAAACAGGGCTCTCAGTCAGCGATCTCTCCAGATACCTTCGCCAAACGTATTGGTAGTAAAAAAAGGGGCTTGAGCACAGCTTGGCTTGATATCGCTTAGTAGCGAGCACTCTCCAGAGTCTCCGGTACAGCGGTTCTATCGCACAGAATGACAGACAGCTCGACTCAGTGTGATTTGTAGTAAGCCTAGAAAAGAATCGGAAGAGTTCAACGAAAACGAAGGAAAGCAGCAATTACCATTATTCCTGTAAATCCTCTTTCCTGTTGAGTAAGTCACCTTTGACGTCGTATGGGAGGGGAGGCCTTGGTCGGTGTCCGGCCGTACCCAGCAAAGAGTAAAGGGTGAGGCAAAGTGTACCAAACAGATACACACTCATGAAACCGCGGTTCTCCCAAGTTCGGTTCACTCTTACGTACCTCAATGTGGCGTGTGTGTAACGTTACCGGCACCCTTTCCCGGTATAAAAGGGTTCGACCAACTTCCAACTCCAACGCCCATCATGTCCCACAATTCTAACACACTCAGCGGGCTCCCTTTCTACAGCGATTCTCCTACCAGTACGCGCAGTCATATCGACGGTTTACCCAACAGCATCAGCACCGCGTCCGCCTGGGATTCCGTAAGCGGCACTGGTTACGTCGGTCGTCGAAAGGAATGGGAGCATGTCCCCAACAGTAGCCTCAATGGAATGCAGGAATGGGATTCTATCAGCGGAACTGGTGCCGTTGACGACACTCCTGCTCCAGTCGCAAGGAGGAGGAGCAATGAAGAAAGCCACGGGCTTAGGTTGGATCTGAATTTGGAGGTTGACATCTCTATTCAGGCCAAGGTTCACGGAGATATCACCCTCTCGCTCTTGTAAGTCGTTATATCCCTGACAGTTACTTTCATGCTGATCTCACTTTCCTAGGGAGTGATTCTCCGATGCACCGAGAGGCGTATATAGTCGTCCAGGTATTACTCCAAAGTGGGTCTTGTATCTCCTCTTTAATTCGCGCTAAGACTCTTGCTTCAGGTCAAAATCCCGTTCTCAGAAACCGTCGTTCCTTTGGTTCCGTCCTCGTACAGGCTGCGGCCTTTGTATACACCATCTCTCGAATAACAGTGTCACTGGGTTTGTGCCCACCAACGACTTGTGCATGAGATTTATGTCAAGCGTGACATCGTACAGAAGCGCTGTCGTCGGGTCATCACCAAGTGGGTGCAAATGAGGGAAGATACGCCACCTGGACCGCGTGAAGATGAACACTCGTGGTCTAGGTCGTCAAAGCTGCCGTCGGTACCGACCCTTCTTCTCTTACATCGTGACGCTGGGATTGTCATGAGAACAGATCCAGAGAGATTATCCTTAACGAAATGAACGGCATAGACGAGATTCGTTAATCATCAAATGCTCAACTGGTTTCTTTCTCGAAAGAGAAGACGCAATACCGCTCCGTGCCACCATCGGTTTCATCATTCAACCTTTTTTTTCAACATTTATTTCATGAGCGAACAGGCCATCTCTCGTGGCCAGCACTTTTTGATGCAGCGCCCGCTTTCGAATTTTTGGACAGGCAACAAATATCCTGCCTTCGTGGATATATTGCTCCGAAAGACATATATCGGATTACTTATCAAGGGCGCAGCTGGCCGGACTTCGAAGCGGGAAGGTTTTACCACCCTATACTATCATCAAACCCATCCATTCAATGACACCTGGATTTGGAAACGCGTCATCAATTCCAACTAGTTCCACGGATCGTTGAGTCACTCAATGAAATAATCCGAAAGCAACACTGATATTAGTATCTGCTAGGTACGAATGCGCTACCAAACACGCCTACAAAGTTGCACAGGCAAATAGAGCTCAAAGTATGACATTTAATGCAAGACGTAGGTAAGAGACATCTGTTTCTGCCTAAGTATCTAAATGAGCATCGGCAGCAACATACCAAGGAGATCCTTACCCGAAATCTGATAATCGAATGCCACCTCCAACTCAGAGGCAGGGAGACATTTACTCGCTGCCAAACAGTCAGGTCCAGGACGCGCGAAGCTGGCCAATACACTCACAGAAGAGAGAGGGTGATGTCACCGTTGACCTTAGCCTGGATGGCGATTTCAACCTCAAGGTTGAGGTCGAGACGGAGCTTCAAAGCTGCGGGAGGCGCAACAGCCTGGCGCTCAGAGCGGCCGACGATCTGTCCACCGAGGACGGAGGAAGACTGGGTGGGTGCAAATTTGGTTTCTGGGGCAGACATTGTTGGATGAGAAATTCTGGTGAAATGGGCAAAGCTTTTATACCCAGCGGGCCGTACAAAGATGGGTTATATTGCTGTCAAGAGGTTTCGCTACCATGCGGCATGGCGACCTTCGCTTTTCCAAATCAAATTAACATCAGAGAAGCCTGCGGTACAGGGGGGACTGGGTGAGAGTTGCGACGGCGCGGAGGAATGTACTTGGCGGAACCTTTGCGTCGCGGTCCGAAAGCCGTTACCAATATCACGGTGATGTGATCGCACGCAGGCAACGTTTCCTTCGATTCGAGGTACCACCAAAAAACGAGGGTAAATCAGAGTTCGACAACGAAACTTGGAAGATTGCACAGTCATCATGTGTCGATTTTCCCCCCTCCTAGAGCGACCTCGACTCGCATGTCTCTAGGGAGATAGTTGCTTATTGGATGCCGGAGGAAAGGAAGCTGTCCAATGACTGAGCTACTATGCATCAGAATAGAAAGAGTAAGTGGCGCGGGGGTAACAACGCAGCGCCTAGACCAAGCGTGGCGTAAGTTGTGGCGTCAATTAAGGAGGCGGATTGGCGGTGAAAAGAGTGACGGAATCATTCAAACAGCGTGGCGTCTAACGTGTGTCGGCAGAATTGACTGGGGTTGTATTGGCCTCGAGTCTCGAAGCTCTGATGGAGAAAAGCAACCAAAACGCGTCTCAGAAGAATTGTGTACGATAAACTCGGTGGTGTTTCGTATTTGGGAAGTGTGGATGAGAACGGAGGATTCGGGAGAACGGCGTTTTCGACTCAGCGGAGCAGGGAAACGTAGGTAAGGGTTGTATTGCCCACGGGCCTGGATATTGAGTATTGAAATATATTGACGCTTGAATAGGACGCGTCACAACAATATATAACACGTCAACACCTTATTTCTAATCCAAAAGGTCTATGGAAGATGAGCTGTGACCTCACCCGCGAAACCCGCCGTAGGTAGGTGCACTGCGCGATCAAAAATCTTGAGCTGTTTATGGAAGATCGAATCGAATCGGCAAGAAATGATACTCGGGCCGGTTCTCTTAACTTTGCTCTTGCCATTATGGCCTTCAGCTACGACGGACTCGATCGCCTGTGTTTCTCAAGACTTGGTGCTTCATCTCCATTATCCTCAGTTTCACTCCTCAAATGGACAGAGCGAAAGGAAGATAATTGACCAAGTTTGATCAGGGCGTCTGTCGCCTCATTTCACTCGCTTCTTGAACTTGCTTGTGACATCCTTATGCGGACTTGCGTATCGGTCACTCATTCTTTTAAGTCGAACTTCAGCTTGCCTTCCATTCTTATAACTACTGCTCTTTACTAGCGCCTTCGGGAGGATTTACTGTAGTTCTGGTCGACTAGAGGAGCTTTCCATGCGCCGCCTTCAAATCAAGACACACATCTTCAGATATCAAGGTGAATGTAATTGAATGTTTGAACAGGGAGCAACACTGATATTCAGCATAATTGCCGTATAACTCGATAATTGGTATGAATCGACGAAGAAAATTACAAAGAGAAGCTGAGAAGAGAATGGAATCATAGGAAGCAAAATCTGGCGAAGCAGAAAAGTAAAGATTTGAATGGACGGTAAAATTGTATCGAGATAACGACGTGAACATGTCCGACTAACAGAGATTTTTGACAACAGTTCTACAACATGTATAAGATTTCAACGCCAACTGCCAAACAACGTAAAACCTCACCTGTAGCCCGACGAGTGTGCTCAATTCAAGCAATTGGACCTTGGAAGATTTACTCCCTGAACGGGAAGTCAAAACAGAATCCAAACGCAAAATGGACGAAGGAAAACTTTGGACTTACAAGAGGGAGAGGGTGATGTCGCCGTTGACCTTGGCCTGAATGGCGATCTCGACTTCGAGGTTTAGGTCCAACCTGAGCTTGAGAGCCTCCTTTTGCTTGCCAACACCACCGCGCCCGAGGCTTCGGTTGGTGGCTTGACCGACCTGGTTTTCACCAGCGAAGGCGGTGTTCTCGGCAGTAGCGTATTGGGTAGCGGGAGAAGACATGATACTTGTACAGCTGGTATCTAAGTCAAAAGCTGAGAAAAACTGACTCTTTTATACGCGGGGATAGACCCACCTCAGTTGAAAACGAGGGGGTTGGAGCAGCGTTACTGAAGCGACATCTGGAAACCGGGTGCCTCGTCATTCTTAGGAGTTAGATCAATGCTGCAGGAGCAGGCGTACCAAGCTCGCGGTACGTAAAACTCAGTTTGAAATGGTAGAAACCCCCAAGCAATAATTCAAGTTACCCCATGCGTCACATTCCATTCCGCGATTGAAGACCAAGTAGTAAATATAGAGATTTCGGCTCAACGCAATGTATAGGATGTTTCTGAAGTGGGACTTTGGGCGCGCATTCAAACCGCCCGGCAAAGTCCTTCGAAAAACTACCAAGTTCCCGAGAAAACGGGTTATTTACCTGGGTATCGAAGAAACACTAAGAGAACACGAGGAGTCAGGCTTTCGTCTTTCTCAATAGGCAGGCCGCATCGCCGGGTTGCCATAATCTAATCTAAACACGCGGATAATCGCACGCACATCATAACCCTCATAATTTTGTCTGATCCAGCTATTATTGTGCCATAGTGACCACCTTGCATCAACTTCCGAGGCCTATTTTTTGTCGAGGTACATTAGTATTACACGTGCCATCTCCCTTCTTGGCTTCTTTCCGAATAATATCACATCGTTCATGTGCCTTTATCGCGTTCCTTTAGTCTCTCCTTAGTGTGCCATTGGGGCATCAACTTCAAGTACCCCTTGTCAGATTGACATGCTCATCTGCGTCTCCGCTTGCGGTTTCAAAGGAGCCCACGCCGTTTTCGGCACCGTGACAGAAATACGGGAATAGTATGTGGAATATTTATCCAGATGGAGATGTAACGGGGACAGACTTCTTGGAGCGCAAATCGAATCGAGATTACCGTGAGAGATAGTAGAGGTACAAGAAATGATAGGTCGTTAGTGCGTAGATGCAGTCTATAGTGGGGAACAAGGCCAGACACTGATTCCGCGGTTCCTTTCGTCTTCGGCCCGATCCGCATCGACGATCAGTCGATCGGAGTTGCCGATGGTGCGCTGCCACGGCACAATTTGAATCATTCCTTCTCACCATCATCGCTTTCTCCAAAGCTCCTGCCAGTCTCTCACCGGGGAGTATCGGTAGCTGCGTAAGCGACTCTATGCAGCACCGCCGCTCTCGCGGCCAAGATTTTCTGGTTGACAGGGCAGCAACTCGTGACAATACTCCGGGCTACCGCTTTGACACGATTGGCTCCAAACCCTCTCTGACGGCTCATTTCTCGAGGTGACAGCTCTGTCTAGACCTGCTTTACTTCACTTTCTCCTGGGTCCCACATTCCTGTTCTTTCATCGGTGGCATCGTATCAAGTGTATTCCTTGCGTAAGGCAGTACTGCACGATGTTGAACCAAATGCCAAGTAGACTCCATCTATCTACGGAGAGCTCTAGCCCTCAAAACATCTCACAGATGACGCTTTTCGACTATCTTAGATCCCCGTCGTCTTTGCTACCTTTCGGAGAGCATGTCAAGTCTTTCCCCGTTCCCTTTGACAACGATGACATGTCGCAACCGGTCTTCGCGAAGTACCACAACTTGTTCCAGACCAGACTTCAACGCCGTATGTAAATATGTTATGTATATTGCGAAGCCGTCCTAGCTTTTCTATGGAGAATAATGATGCTATTCACAGCTGGATCGACTCTTCGCGGCTATCTTCGAGTTACAAAACCGTAATTATCTATCCAAACTGCGGCTTAGATACCAATATCAGCTCCCGCTTATTTTAGGATTCTAACGAACGAGAGCGGCTATCGAAAAACCGAATGAAGGTACCTTGAACTTTGAATACGACCATGCCACCAGCGGTGCGTATAACAGATGAATATCAGACATTCTCCCGCAAGCGTATCTTTAGAATGAAACAGCGTGACTTCAGGAGGACTGTCCCAGTGGGGTGGTAACGATACTGGTATCAGAATGCGTCGACGAATCTGCTTCTGACCGGAACCAGGTCAATGAATAATCGTCATGTTTAATATTTGGTGCGCAGAATGGTCGTGAGCTAAAAGCATGTCAAAGAATTTTAGATTGTAACACTCTGAGAAACGTACAGGCGTGTTCGCCGTAATATTGGATCGTAAAGATATGCTTGAATACGTACTCTCCGATTTTACTTATCCACGCACCGATGAGGTCGGTGAAATAGAAACGTCAATGAGCTAAGGAGCTTATGGGACGTGAAGAAGTGGATCTAAGAAGCTATTATGGGCCCGCAGCAACGTTAGTAAGTGATATCGGCCATCCTAGACCACAATTATTTCCAGCGGTAAAGTTGAGGGACATGAGGTGATGCCGCTTTATAAGCACCTATAACACATCTAAACATGCATATCATGATCATTGCAATATCTAGGGGACATAGCCGGATGACCGTATCGTAATGGAGGCAGATATCGTTATTCTGAGTCAACAAACAACGCTGGTAGAAGAGGAACAGAGACCGCAGACCGGCGAATGTGCCGTTAACACGGAAGGATGGCCCTACAAGGACCCATATAGGAAACTGCGATCCTGCTGATCGACATCGATTGCCCTTAGACAGTGAGTCACGACGATCCGCGCGCCTGCAGGGCCTCCACCGCCACTCATCTTCTCCATCCCGTTGCATGAAACAATCACGCCCCGTCTGTCGCGAAATTTACATCTCCGGAGGACTTGAAATGATACAAACAGAATTAATCTAAGTGAACACGACAAGCAGTCCGTTTACCCACCGATGATTTAGTCGCTATACAAAAAGGGAGCTATCTTCGATAACATTAACTTGTCTGAACCTGATCTTTACGCCACTATCCTTGGTGCGCTGAATTTCCCCTCTCAAGACAGATATGATCAGGGAAGGGAGTAGAGAAGAGGCGCTAACTTGGCTTAGTAAAGATGTTAACCTCGAAGTTCAGTAGTTCATCAGTGAGTGTATTTTGTGAGTGCTGTCACAATCAAGGGTTTTATGCTTCGTATGAGGCTTTGTTTTTGTTTGTGTGCTGGAACCAAAAGGGAGAGGAGTTTGACCGTCAACCTTAATTATAGAAGTAAGAACGGATGATGTACAGGAAACCTGTAGATGGCAAATGCCACTAAGATTGCACGATTGCTTTGTATATTGGAAGTAGCACGGTTCCGGCCTACGAAGCCAAGCACTTAGTAGAAACTGTAGTGAAGAAAGAAATTGGCTCAGTGTAACAGATAACAAAATCTCTGCGTTGAATCAGCAGTAAACCCTGCTCGCCCTCCCGCACTGCCCCGAAGCCTGGCCTTCTATTCTACGAAAGTTAGTTTTGCTTTGCCTCTTGAACGACGAGCGGACGTTGTACAGTTGTTAACCGTGATTCGTGACTGCTTGCCTTGCGAAGACAACAAAAAATAATAACTAGCCCACCGCGAGGGTCGAACTCGCAGCCTTCAGATCAGCTAACCGCCTAGTGATTAAGAGTCTGACGCTCTATCCGATTGAGCTAGGCGGGCTATACGTGGACTCTTTCAACAGAGCATCAGATAAGAAGGGCAATCATAGAATAACCGGTCCAGGTCGAATGTACATCAGTCAACAATGGATGCCGATGAGTAGCCCTGTTAGGTAGGAAGACAGTATTGAAGCACAGGAAAAGACGGGAATAGAGGAAGAAGTCTACGCTGGAGTCATTGAACGATGCAGGACGATGGGCGACATAGGGTCAAATATTGACGGGCAACGTCGGGCCTACATCTCTTGAAAGAATCAAGTCATCTACCGCGGGTGAGAATGATAGGTATCAGATACTCGCAATGGCAATGAGGAGAAGCGAGGGATTATCAACGCGTCGCTCCCTCGACATCCGACCGTTTGGAGTATTCGTCCCAATACCTTGGTGGTAGGACACAAGCAGAGAGACGAAGCTAACCCCAGGTGCTAGGTAATGTTCGCATTTCGTTCTTTACCAGAGGTCAGATACCCCATCTGTACGATCATGTTAGAACACATAGGTAGTACAAGTCGAAGAAGACGTACAAGATTACGATGTGTATCACCATGAAAGCCTGGCGGAAGAAACCTGATATGCCTTCACTATGCCAGTACGCGTCGTTCATCGTGGTCGTGGTCCAAGGAAGAGAGCCTTCGGAGATTTCCGAAAAGTTAAAACGTAGGTTTCCGGTGCTCCACCACCATCTGCGCGTGCGTCTTGACATGCGGGCACTCTAATTTTCGATAAGTCTCATGCACCATAATACTGCGGCTTCATTGGAGAAAAAATGACTAGACCTCATTCAATCTCATCTCGCGTTCTTTTCTCGCCAGCGTATCGCCAACAATAGCAAGGTCATAATCCGGTACTACCTGGACTTAGAGACCCGCCTTCCGGAATCTTGATCTTAGCTGGGGGTCATCGCTTCTTCGGGTTGAATGTCTGACATGACGATTCTTTGACTGCATGTGGCATTGCAGTAGCGAAACATTGGTCGGAAACACAAAGTGGGCTGGTTGGCCACGCCTTACAGGGAGATTCTTGTAACGCAATACCACCTCTGCAGTAAAAAGTAAGTCTTTGCAACTCATTCCTCTCTAATGAGAATAAAGAAAAGGCAGCGTCGGCGCAGTGCAAGCGTTACTACTACCTGTCATCTCTCTCCACGACTTTGAACATCACGAGAGGACTAGGAGCTCCATACCAAACATTGTTGTTATTGCCCTCATCGATTTCTACGGCTACTCTCTTACTTATGAATGTTCTCGTCTTAGAAACAACCGAAAACGTTCGATGTCTTGTGGGCGCTTATAGGTCCATAGGTTCCGGTCCGCGGAACCAGTTGCCATCGACTGAATCACGCGAAAACCTAGACTCGGTTTCATGTTCTCGTTATATTACGCTCGCGTTCTAGTCCATACCCATGGGAACGTCGAATGGGCGTGTTCGATACCACCCATAATCAGACCTCCCATGACCTGCGTGTAACTGAAGCAATACAAAAGAGCACAATGTGTCGATCGCGTCATTTAGTTCTCCCGGGACCTCGCTGTAAACCTAGATGGAAGGTCCCCAGGGTGATATTAGCACGTTGGCTTATTCGCTTGATCTCAAACTGGCTTGGGAGGGGCTTGTCTATACATGTTCATATTCATTCGGTGTACCTTCGTGTAAACCTGAGCTTGCGACCCATCGGCTAGACTCACGCTCTGTCAAATGTTCCATGCAAGTACCCCACCGGTCTCAAAGCCCCAGCAGACCTTACGTCCCGGGTACAGACACGTTCATTCGTTGCATTTCCGAAATGCCCATGAAATCCCGCAACTGCATCCCTCCATACTGTGGCATGACGTTGCTCCTACCCTCAATCCTCGTATAAAAGGACTGTCGCACCTTTCTCAGCTCCCATTCACGATTGTAATGTCTGCCGCTCAAACTCGTATGTCTGTTCTCGGTGCCTCTGCTGAGGCCGAAGCTAGGGATGGTCAGTTGACCGCCCGTGTCGGCGCTGGAGCTGTTGCGCCCAAGGCGGCGTTGAAGCTTAGGTTGGACCTTAACTTGGAGGTCGAGATCGCCATCCAGGCTAAGGTCAATGGTGACATCACCCTCTCGCTCCTGTAAGTGGACTATTCATGTTTGTACTGAGCTTCGCCGCTAAATTATGATTATAGTGAGTAAATGCATTCGGTACGAGCAAAAGCAGAACAGGTTCCTTGGATTATCAGGTTTGGAGGTCTTCGATTGATGCAAGTTTCTTGGGTTGATGTGTTTTCATTGCTAGTGCTTTGATTTTGGATTTTGGATGGATTTCAGTTGATTGATGAAGGGTGGATCGCACGCATGTCTGGGAGAATGCTTCATGTGTACCGTTGTAACTTGTATATTAGCAGCATTTTCCCAATGCCCTTTTTGATCGACTATTATTGTGTGGATGATACTGTAAGAGTATAGCTTAGGTCTGATTGCAGATCGTCGGGCTAATGAATGAAAGGGAAGGCCTCTGCTCAGAATCATAGTGTTAGAAGTTCATGAAAGGGAAGGACACGTCGATGGAGAGATGCGAACGAATGATACTATTCATACACCCTATTGAAGATATCTCTCTCGTCAATCTGAGACGTAGGAACTGCAAAGAAGGCCACCGACCTTAAAAGAACGGAAAGACCAACACTAAGTTCAGTTCGTCGATAGCCTAAAAGAAGGATGAGTGTAATGTTTCCTTAAGCTTTTGTGAAAATGAGGTAAAATCTGAGCGTCAGCGCCTCCTTCGGGAACACTCGTGTGCTGATTGATACGTTACGTTGCGGGGAAGATTTGAAGCCTGAGGGAACGACCGGGGCACGGGCTGGAGACACGACTCCCGTGCGTCATCGATACCTTTCCATCCAATGAAGTCGTGATGGCCGGATATTCGGATGCGCCTAGGCCACAACGTCCCGTAAGTCGTCAGAGAACTGGTTCCAGCAATAATGCTGAAGTTCGAGAGAAAGAGTCTTTTCTTGGCTTTGTACACATTCAGTATTCTCGCGTCCCGCGTGCCTTAACGATGATATTTGATTTAAAGGTTCCTGTGCAGCTGTTCGTGTTTCAATTAGCAGTGTCAATGATGGAAGAATCATAGGAGAGACAGAAACGAGCTGTTCAATTATTCCCGGGGCCGGCGTCTAGTTTCAATGAAGGTCATTAGACCATCTTCCAAGTTGAGAAACTGTCAAGCTCTACTCCGAGGTACCGATACAGGTATCAAAGCCGCTTGACATCGCACGGCGTTCGGAAAACTCGGTATTGGTTTCTTCCGTTGTCATCGTCGTCCAATATTTCCGCGGGAGCCGAGTTCTGCGACGAACGTTCGGTAGGACGTTCAAGTTCCCGTTTCGCGATAATAGATATGTACGCAGCAACGCAGAAGTGGAAGACAAGCGAGCGTCGGGTCTCCAGCCACGCCCGTCGCCCGCGTTTACGGCAGTTATAATTGGTTCTCCGTAGAGCGCTTCTGGTCTCGATTTTGTTCAATTTGATTTGGAGGCGCGTCCACATCTACTACGTTTACGAAATTAGACCGAGATGAAGTATCACAGGATCGCGCAAGATTTACGTACTGCTGACATGTCGCGACTGGAATCCAGAACGGGTAAAGTTGCGACGGGGATGCGGGCGAACACCGTTCCGGAGGTACCGTATAAAAGCTGAACTCGTTGATAGAGAATCTTCAGTTCAACGACAATGTCTGCTCCAGAAACCGCTACCAAGTTCTCTTCTCCTTCTTTCGCTGCCGGTGGACAGCAGGTTGCTCCCCGCTCTAACAGGCAGACCGTTGCACCTCCCGCATCTGTGAAGCTGCGCCTTGACCTAAACCTCGAGGTCGAGATCGCCATCCAGGCCAAGGTCAATGGTGATATCACCCTGTCTCTCCTGTAAGTATTTCTTGATTGGCTGTTCATGAACAGAACTAACTGTTGGTGCGCGTGTATAGCGAGTAGACATGTCGTTGCCATCGGGCGCAATTGGCGTGAACGATCCGAATTCAGGTTAGTCGCTGTTGCCTTGGCGGGTTGGGGATGAGCTGAACGTTTGCTGTATCTAGGATTTGCTTGACGTGAAAATGGGCGTGATAGTGGGATAGGAGATGAATTGAATGTACCGTTGTGACGCCTTCGGCTGCTTTTCTATAATTCATTTCGTGGTTAGCTGTATTTGCTTGAGTGATTTAAGTGATTATGCATCCCAGAGGATGGATGAAAGGTCGGCTGTCGTTTTTGCATCATAACCGTAACGAAATGGCCTCTGGATGTTTCATTGCGACAGGTCTAACTTCAGATTGGGGTGTGGTTGAACTTTACAATCGGCAGAGGGCGGCAGAGTGGTGTCGGAGTTTCAATATGACTGCTTTGGTTTCAGGCTACCCTAGTTGGGCCTTGTGCCTGACGTCCTCAATTGCCAACTTTTCTAAGCATTGTAGCTAGGCTTTCTACCATGGCCTGCGGATCCTACCTGCAACTGTCGCTGACGGTGACGAGAAGATGGCGCTATACTAATCTACCATCTTAAGGACAGGATGGTGTGGCTATACGGACACCACTTTATGTCTGATTTTTATCGGTATTCGAACACCCATCTTCGAGCTCATATGCGAGTCTCTGTTCCGCTGGTTGCCGAGTAGAGGTTTACGAGGAGATGGGAGACAATGGACAATGCCTTCGTTGAACGTGCCTGACCTACCAGGTCTCTTGTCGACTGTCAACGATTCTCTCATCCTGCGCGACGAATCTGCTACGATGGGAACACTGGCAGCCAATGCGGGCTTCTTAAAATTCGTCAAAGCTGCGCACGCTCGACTCTACATTTTGCCACCACGCCCGATTCAAGCATGAAGGTGCTTGGAGAAAGATTGTCTGCGAGCCCGGTTTTTAGCACAAATACGTCCCTCTTCGAGTCATATCACCGGAACCTGTTTCAATTGCAACTCTTTGCTTTTCCTTTGCCCCGCGTGTCGTGGCTCTGAGCTATGACCGCCTTCTGGGTCTCATCTCTGCGATTTCCTTATCAATACACACCTTGTTAAAGCGAACGAATGCCGTTACTTCAGCATCCTCGGATAACAGGATACAACGCTTATGGCGTGGATCTCTGGTGTTTAGTATGTAGCATATCTCCTATATAGCCGCCTCTGATTGACCCAGCGATCTTCAGATACCCGTACTAGCAATTCGAAACACGATCAATACTATACATCTGTGCCAACAAAGATTTGTATGTGACCAATAGAGATCGAAAAGTACTAATACAAGGCGATTTCGTCTCTCCTTGCGAATATTCTATTGCGAACGACTGGCATGGACTGAATATTCTACTGGCTCCTAAACCGGTAGCAGAAGAGCGATCTTACGAACATCCAATTATTAAGCCACATCACGAGGAGGTGAACATTATACCGTTTATCTCGAAGGTGGAGATCGCTTCCTTCACTCATGTTGGGCACTTCCGCATGGCCCTCAAGGATGACAGCAGTCGGTATACCCTGCCTCCGAAGCTTATCGTATTCTATTGAAGTCACATCCGCGGCCCACGAGACATCGACATTCCAGGAGGTGTTTATCCTTGGTCATCTCATCATAACGGACTCGGGAAAGAGGCGGCAATTCAAGTGTTATCCATTTTGCTCTATGATGTGCTGAAAATAGTCCGTTGTACTTGGCCAACCATCTTTCAGAACGATGTCACCATCTACGCTACGGCTAACCCTCAAAGACTTCAGAAACGTATCGGCCCTAGAGACTCTGCGTCACAGTCAGTTGATTTTGTTCGGACAAATCGTGGCGTAGCTATATTTCGACCGGATGGCGACACGGCTCTCAATATGGCATCGTCACCTTTGGCAGATGTTCGCATTTTACTATAAGAAACCGCCTAGGGAAGAGTAATATTTCACAGAGCAGAATGCTGAAATGAAGTGAACATTCATCCCTTCCCGCAAGGTGGGTGTCGCTGTGGTAACTTCACCCACAAGAACTCCATTTTGAAGCTTGTGATGGGACCGCAGCTGGATGACGCATTTTGACAGGAATTCTCGCGGTAAGAACAAAAGTCACCTGTCATTTGGATCTAATGGTGCGCGCGCTGAGATCTGTCAAAAGAAGTCTAATTGTCATGAAGTCATCATCAATTAACAGTTGATGAAAGGGTGTTGAACACACTTGAACGGGACCGCGGTGGAGCAACATCTACAGGTGACTTCTACTATTCGTTCAAAAGGGAAGAATCGCGGTGCCGTATGAACAGACTTCCGAGTTAGGTAAGGTCCAAAGTCGCATCGAGGTTGGGGGAATAGCCGTCTCTAGAGTCTGTACAAAGGGAACGTCATATGAAAGCGCTGCAGCCAAACAAGCTACCACGAAAAAAGACTGCGAGGTGAGAACCACTATAATTATGATATTGGTGTATGAATAATGACTCTGCGTTTGAGTCCTAGCCTCTGGGTGTCTCTTCTAGCAGTCCATCTTTCTAATCAAAACGAAACAGCTGGACAGAAACGTTGCTCGTGTGGCATACTGAACCTGCGGTCTTGGTTTCCAATGAAACATGACCTGACAGTCGTAAATACCATAAGCCTCCCAGACCATCATAGAGTAGAATACTGGGCTTCTACAGATATTTGACCAGAGGCTGGACTGTGACTTAGAAAGAATAGGACTCGAAAAGCAACACATGATATTGGTAGGTACTACGCGCATGAAACCCAAATAGCTAACAACATCCGTGAAAGGGAGAAGTGAGGTAGGAAAAAAGGTAATCGACCGGTGATGTGCTAGACAGTCTTCAGGATCGACAATGGCGAGTCCAAGTAAGAATCTCACCTGGAGTCAGCAATCGAAATCTAGTACGCTCTCTCCATTCCTACGGCCCATTTACTCGCTATGAAAAGATCCGTCAGCGTGGAGCACCCAAGACTGGTGATCATCCACTCACAGGAGAGAGAGGGTGATGTCGCCGTTGACCTTGGCCTGGATGGCGATCTCGACCTCGAGGTTAAGGTCAAGGCGGAGCTTCAAAGCTTCCTTGGGAGCGACGGTTCCGGTGGGGCGGGTAGCAATAGAGGTTTCTTGGGCAGACATTGTTTGATACTGAGTAGGACGCTCTGGTTAGGCCTTTATACAAAAACCGACAGACCCGAGGTATGAATGAGGATATTTTCGCGCCATAATGCAACTCAGTAGGTCGGGTGCCTCGCTCAAGCAACTTAACTTTTTTCGTCACGAAGCTGCAGAGAAGGCACTCACTACGTAACGGTTCTTATTTCATATGGAACACGCTGCAGAATATACCCTTGCCTGCGACTCGGGGCCTTTTAAACATAGACATGTGGAAGTAGAGCACGCGAGGTGTAGGTATAATCTGGTATAATACAGTATTTTTGTTGATGACATGGCCTGCCATATATGGGTGCCTGTGGGTCCAAAATTCCTACGAGTTATCCTGGGAAAGTCCGGCTTTATTTGCAACCATCTATCATCTCTGCGACTCTTACGCCATCAATTCCCCGCGACCGTCCTCGAGGCGCATCTTCATTCCCCCGAGTAGATTTCCAGAAAATTTCATCATAACCTTGTGTCTCGACGCACCCCATTTCGTTATCTTTTTCATCAAACGTGCAGCATTTCCTGCTCTTAAAATCAACTATCACGGGAAAAGAACCTTTGACGGGATGACAGTTTCGTGAGTCAGGCTTGCCTGGGTATTGTTCGAAGCTCACCTCTTGTCGCAACAAATTAGACCGAGTTTCGCTGGCCGCCACAACCACCATTTCTCGCCTTAATGTTCTTCTTTTACCTTTCTGCGACCGACCACGACCCAGGTAGCTCTATGGTGCTGAAGAATACCACGGCGTGCATGATTATTATCATTCCATTGCTACAGGTTACGACAACTCGAATGTAGCTTCCAGTTTGACAATTGGAACATGCCCTACATTACACGAGGTCTCCGACCTTTCAAAATCTCTCCCCCAGAAAATCCCTAGGTTGCATATAAAAGAGCGTTGACTGACCAGCAATCCTCCCAACAATGTCTGCCCCCCAAACCCAGTACGCACCTACCCAATCTTCCTCCGTTCTCGGTGGACAAATCGTCGGCCGCTCTGAGCGTCAGGCTGCACCCCCCGCAGCTCTGAAGCTCCGCCTTGACCTCAACCTCGAGGTCGAAATCGCCATCCAGGCTAAGGTCAACGGCGACATCACCCTCTCTCTCCTGTGAGTAGATCCTGCTTTCGCTCCAGTAAATTTAGCTAATGTTCAACGCAGTGCAGTGAGTGAACTGATCGTCGTACTTAATCGTACTGGGAGGTTGGCCAGTTGTGAATCGTCGGGTTAGTAGTCTTGGTTTAGTCACCGGGCGTCCCTTTGCTGAATGCTTTTAACACAGTTCTCTTCAATGTTTTGCTGGTGGATGGAGATGTACCGGATGTGCTATTCTTACGTGTAGCACTGCTTTCCAATCCATTTTTGACCAATCATCTATTCGTGTGACCCCAAACCTCGCATCTTAACCATCAAAAGTCAGGCACTCCACTTGTCAAGCAATGACTCGGAAGGTCATGCTCAGATTGCCCCAGGTCCACAGCAGAACTTCGCGACGAAACCTGGGTGAACCCCTTTCACTGTCGCTGTTCAGGCCTTACAGTGACGGTTTGATGTTACCAAATACTTCGCTATTCATCGACACCGGGAGCGAGACCGAGAGTCATTCTGTAAGCCGTTTCTATTCGTTATTGGCTTGGGTCCGACAGCGGGAACATGTGTACACTTGGCGTACTCTGAGTATATGGCGAGGGATTGCTTTCTTTTTTCTCCTAGATTTACTTACCTACGAATCTTAGGCCATCGAAATGAGGGCAACTGCCGGTGAATTTCTTTCTAGACCCTGGTAGAATTCGTATCGCTCTAAGACGAATTATGCCACCAGAAAATGCGTTCGCCATGGTATGCAAGCAATGTTTTCCCAGCTGGCTCTGGATTTATCATATGCGCAACGTCTCTTACCTGAGGACCCACTCTACGAGCAACGAACATAGATTACAGCAACATGTTAAGAATCCGCATCTCCATCCCTTCACCTTTCCGCCTTTTCACTAGCCCTGTCGATCAGCACAAGGTCTGAATGGCGGCATCGAACCGGTATACATGCCGTTGCATGCCGACGCAGGTCCAGACGGTAAGTTAGAGCACACCAGAACGCGCCTGGCCACCATCATCAACGCAACTTTTCAACCGTTGTCATGCAAAATGTCGGTTGGTACCGATGGGCCGGATGATTACCCATTACTTTTCTCGATCTCCATCATCTGCCACTCGCTCCTTCCAAGGCGCAGAGGAGGGGTTTCGGGGGCGCCTTTTGCCCGTTTCGGTCCTTTCTTTTATTGCGAGAGATCGTAGCTGCTGGTGGTTGTCATTCAGGCTCTCGCCTTCGCCATTTCTGAGGCCTCGGGTTAGGCCTCCCTTCGTGCAAGCTGGAATTCATAAACTTATTCGACTTCATTTTGACGAGGCGACCACTTGATTGTGGTTGATCATTCTTTCATTACATTCTCAAACCTCCGGCGGATCCTTACAGCTTCTAGACACGCTGCACGGCTCAGGATGCCAGCAGCTACTGTCGCATCTCTTTCTGTTAATGATGGCACTGCTGTAGGTCGTACTTTCCTAAGTCAAGGCTAGACTCAGCTGATTCGTACTTTTCATGTATGGAGTCAGTTTTCGTGGACATCTCACTCATCTGCGCAGGATTCACGGCGTTCGGTATTTCGACATTTTTGCTTGCAATGATACAAGTGGATTTGTAAGTCCCCAAGATATCGTATGCATCACTGACTCATGATCAATTATGTCTAGACCTTCATTGTACCTTCATATATCAACTCTGTTGGCCTTTGCTGTGTCTGTACTCGATTTGAACCAACTTTCCGCGAGGAGCAGCCATAGCATCTTCCTAGACTTCGATGCATACTCGGGCAGAGGTCTCTTCTATACCAGAGAACTCAGTCTCGCCCTGTCCAATGGCTTTCGGTTCATGTACTTTTGGATGCTTGTCGTTGAGCGTCGTCGCGATGAGCCGCCCCTCACTCTTCAAGATCGCAGCGCCGAGTCAGAACCTCGATATCGCGCCCACAGCACCAGCTGGCAGCGTTGGGGTTATCTTGGTTTCATTCTCAAGTGGGGCCTTTTGGCACTCACGGTGGTTATCCCTATCATGCAAATCGTCTGGAGAATATTTCAACGTCGCTATGGGGTGGCATACACGGTTGAATCCAGCGTCGAGATCGTGGCCTCATCGTTATTCATTCTCAAACTTTTCTTCAACGTCATTCTTTCCCCCCTCAGTCATTCCCTCGGCAGTCCATGGTGGCTACGCTTTCTTTCTTATCTGGGTCCCATTAGTCGCTTTATTGATAGGCCTTGGGGTAGGTATCGGACAGTTCGTAATCTGTGCGTTCTTCGATTAGTATCGTTCATGTTACCGTTACTTATCGCATTTTTAGTCCCTTTCTCGGAAACCGCTCTTGGTCGATTTCTTCAAGCCCTCGAGTTATACATCTTGATCGCCTTCCTCCTGATGGATATTTTGTACCTTACCCCTGCGATGCGCCGACTTCAGGTCCGGAAATTACAAACCTCTTCATTCAATGGCCGGGGTGAATTCAGGAGCTCCAAGAACCTTCCCAGACACATTCGCACTGGGTCCATTTACCAGGACACTCTTGATTCTGCATGGAACACTCGTAGAAAGTCGTCGGGGCCTTATTCCAGCGGACACGCCACCTTGTTGTGGGATAGGAACGACCCGGAACTAGGAGGTTCTCCTGGTCTGCCCCATCATACTCCAGAAATCGTCTACGCTGCTTTTGATGTGCGGGTTCATCCGCGTTTGCAGTCGTTGAAAGACACGCTACTTCACCTGCCCTTACCATATTCAAAGTGCACTCCGACAAATAAGGGTGTGCCTCCTCTGGCTAAGACGGATATCTCTTTCTCTTCATATTATCTAGAAGTTCACAGTTCATCTTTACCCACCCCCAAACCCATTTTTGTTTCGGAAGCCTCTTCGCCATACTCTTATTCCCGGATACATGGTCTGAACGGTATCATCAAGGCTATAGGAGACAGGTCACCGACCAGAACAAACCGCAAATCGTTGAAATCTCGCAGCACAGCATCATTTGATGAACTACTATGCCAGCTAGTGAAGCTAGATCAAAGCGTCGCGATGCTACGTCTGTTCTCTCCATCAACTCCAGCGTTTCCAGATGTAGAGGATGCGACTACTCCATATGTGCGGGGAAATTTGTCACTAATGGTTCCTACCGCGGGCACAAACACCGCTTCCTATACCGATGCTGAAGTGGATTCTTCTCCGCTTCCGAGTGCGTTTTCCTTGAGCTTCTTTCCTGAACCTCCCACATATGGCTTTGCTCTTCCCGATACTCCTGTTGATTCGCTCGCGGGACGACATATGGTACCGTCTAAACCAGGGACTGTCTCTGACATTTTGAAAACGTCGTCTCCGGTCGATGAAGCCAGCAATGTTGAAACAATAGACGAGAGTCCCACCCTAGTCACTGGGTCGAACAACTTTGCGCGGCCGGTCCTGCTGAATCCAGCAATACAACCATCAGATTCTCTACCTTCAAGGGAGAATTGTTCCTTGGTTGACCCAGTCTCTGCGCGACAAATGGCGGAACCGCAACCGTTTCTACTGGGAAATGGCGCCTCGGCGCCGGCGGTATCGTCATCATACGCAGCGACAGCCGTCCATTGATTCGCGAAAGCCGACTATCAGGAGACGTAGACCAATACCTACACTGGGCGCAGGAAAGCAGAACAAGGAGCTCAAACTCAGACTATGCCTTAACCTCGAGGTTGATATTGCCATTCATGCGAAAGTCGGTGGCGATATCACACTTTCCTTATTGTATGTCTTTTTTCTTCCTTTCGGGTTTTAGGAGTTCCTAATTTCGGGTTCACATTATCAGTACATGAACCGCCCGCAGTGACTGAACGTGTTTGTGCCGTCGGGAATCTTCTGCACAAGTTAAAGTTGCAGAGTCCAACATTATGTTCTCTTTGAATGCATGGGGATGAGATACGTTCTTATCGTAGGTCTCCTTGTCCCCCAGGCTCTCGCTTGATTTTGGTTACCATATGAGAGAGTCCAGGTCGTAAATGATGTCCCGGTTTTGAGGATAGTAGTACGTTGTACTGGCCATGTCGCTACTTTCCCTTTCTTATACGGTCTCGTTGGTAAAGCTGTGTGGCCGAAATATGCATGATTCACTCTTTTGGCGTGATTCCGTCTATGGAGTTGCATGGTTTATCCGTTTACAAAATAGACTATTTCCAGAGCCTAAAAAGCTGAACAGGTCCATTCTCGAGTCCTAGACTCATGTGTGCCACTCCGCAAAGCTACAGGTTAACACATTAGTCAAACTTTGTCCGAGACACTGCGCACCACCTAAATCCCAGAGTTGTGAGGAAGGAAGGCCCTTTTGTTAGGTGCTTCTGGACAGAAACGTCACGACGGTGTCCGTACTACAGTCAGAAATAACCAGCAAAAATTCACGCATCCAGTGTATCAGACAACTCCAATTCAGATACGTTCAAGAATGACGATCGGAAGAGATTTGAGAGGTGAGTCACTGACAATCGTACAAATACACTTGACCTGTAGAATCCGACTCTCGCCAACAATAATATCAACAAGAATCTACGCATCGAAGGATAACAGTACCAAAATCGCTCCGTACCTACGTCTTGTATAACGCAGAATGAGCTCCAGATGGTAGGATGAAAATGTTACCCAAAACCTCAGGTAACCTGAAGCGCACACCCCTCAGGGCTTAAGGATATTTTTGAGGGGCCCTGCAATATTCTAGTTCCGATTTTGGCTTCCGCTCCCTGTTATATGGTTCACAACTGCTGCTAGACGTAGAGTTCAGTCGGGATGCATCCTCTGCAAGCCATGCATTGCGATCTTGAAGCGCATTCGTGATCGTGGTCAGCATCCATGTGTGATCCTGCAAACGATCCAGCATCTTTTGAACAGCAGGGGGGTCCTATTTCCAACATCAGGGCATATAACTCAGAGCTATACAGTGCACCGAAGGCCGGATAAAAAGTTGACAACAGGTGGTTTAGTATGGGAGTTTCGAGACAGAACAGCCTAACGGTCCTACTTCCCGTCGCAAGTGCTAATTGCTTGGCTCTGCCTCCTAATGGGGTATCGGGTGCACCCCACATATCTTCGTAATGTAGCTGAATAATTGCGGTCAGGTCTTCAGGCGACATGCTGTTTGGCGTGAACAGGATAGCGACCCATGTAAAGACATGCAGAAATGATTCCAAGTCATCAGCGACAGTATGCGGAGCTGTCGAGTCCAGCAGCAATTTTGCAGAGATGAATTGCCACGTCCCCTGAAGGTCGAAGGTGAGGACTCATACATATTTCGAAAGGGAATTTTTACGAACGATTCGGTCTTTAGGCCTAGCATCATTGCTGCACGTGTCTAACATTTGACAAAGATCCCAATCTATGAGGATTCCACTGGTTGTTCCGTTTGAATCCTCCGTGATCAGTATGTTGCCAACACTGATGTCTTGGTGGAGAATCAGCAGCTTCTGGAACGCTTGTTGATGCGCTAAGTGATCCTAATCAGCATCGCCAAACTTCTCGGCGCCAGCTGAAGGTGCATACCTATCATCCCGTCTTTGATTGCATTTAGCATCTCCCACGAAGAACGGAAGGACGTCAGAGGGCGCCCAATAGTACCTAAAACTAGCCTGTAGTGTTAGTGAAGTTTTCGGTGAGGCCGGGAAAACGTCCTATGAGTTTGGCCAGGAATGTCGCCGGCAACAATAAATTCCGCGACGTGAGGTATCTCCGAATCCCGCAATCGCTCATATACCTTCCCTTCAGCTACCAGACCTGGAGTGACAATCCGCCAAGTGTCCTTCATAAAGACATTCTGTCCTTGGGTGAGATGATATGCAACGTAACAGCGCGTGGCGCGTCCGGTAGGAAACGCATGGGTTTCAAACGGTGGTCCAGTGATAAGATATGTTGGATCCGCATTTGGACCACAGTCATCATACACGATGAACTTGAACAATATTTCTGAGTCATCCACTTTCAGGCTCTGGCGAGCCTTGGTCTCTTCGTCTGGACTCGGATCCATGATAGACGTATCCCAACCACGAGTTGCGTTATCGGCGTGGCTAAATCTCCAGAAAAATTCCTGCAGATACGGCGTGTCACTGGAGGAGTATTGGAACAAGGGCGTGACTGTGACACCAGCGCGGTCCCAGCGGAGCAGCCTCGCCCTGTCTGCACAGATGAAGACAGTGAACAGATGAGTTCGATATTGAGAGGCCATCTGTGCATTGGCATATGAGACGAGCTGGCCGCGTGTGTCGTGACTCAATGACAGAATCATCCTCGAACTCTCCCTCGTCGCTGAATGCGTCGTCCGTGGCGCAGAGCTTGAGTTCGATATGAGTCTCCATGAGAGAGAATTGGGTTACGGGGTTGATAGTGTTTTCCACATTGTATACTGAGATGTCTGATGTCAACAAGTCTGGATTGAAGACGCTCGACTGAGGGTCAGGAGTGGCATGCGTATCCAGAAGCTGCAGACTGGCACAGAAAGGCGTAAGTGCATCAATCCAATGCCACATCCACAGTAAGTGTACGAGAGTAACGCGAAAATTAGCAAGACATACCAGAGGGCCGTACATTGCTATCTCCGTAGTCTTCTCTGCAATCTTCTGGAAGGTATCAGTTTTGGTGTCAGGGATACTGACGACGGGGTTGGGGGAGGAATTTCTCCAAGAAGTATTTGGCTCTATTGAGCTGCATTTTTGGTAAATTTCGTCAGCCATTGTTGACATTGCTGCATCGCGCGTGTAGTGAAGGGAAGTAAATGGTGCAATCCTGGTGCTGCTAATCTTGGAGCTTGTCTCGTTGCAGACGTCGACCTCGGTTTCGGTAGGCATATTCCTGTAGGAAAATCCGATGTTGACGCTTCTTTTAACCTAAGTAGGGAGAGACCAAGAGAGGGTGTTGATCATTACATTGTTTTTATCACGCACCACGTGATTAATACGCGACGCGCGACAGCGCACAACCAGACATAAGGATGAGTCACACAAGGTCACAGGTGCAGAGTTTCAGGATGGATGAGATTTTGAAGATTTTGAGAAAATGCTACTCTAGGATGGTCAGAAATTCACAAGAAAATGCATCATTTCTCCCCAAATTTCTTACATACTGATTTCCCAAGTATTCTGCATCCGGAAATCAGTTACAAATTTGAGAGATTCTCTCGATAATTTAGACTGTCAGAAACAGTAGATTTCAGGGCAAATTCTGGACCTCTGCAGTTTCTTGTCTCCGGAGACCCTTGACATCCTTCCGCCAGAAACCAGATCAGGAAACCCAGAAAATCTCGTCGTTTCCCACCAACCAATACTGTACAGAAATTTTACTTTTTCGGAGTGAGTACTGTAACACATGGTGACTCCGCCCGGGTGACGCGATAATGAAACCAAGTATAATTGATGAGCAAGGCCAGCGTGGCTCGGCGAGACTACATAGTCTTATATGTAATTTAGGTATCCAGCGTCCACAACGTTTCAATGTATGTCGGCTGACACGTGAACGTAGCTCCCAGATAGCACGATTTGGCACTAACTTCTTAAGTGTTTCTATACAGTAAGTACCAATGAATACCATCAATCTCTCACTGGAAGCGTTACAAGGGTCCATTCACACGGCTCAAACGAGTAATGTACTCATCCCACTCCGCAAAGCTACAGGTCCACACATTAGCTAAACATCATTCGAGAGACTGTGACGTCTTACCTAAATCCTGGAGGCGCATAACTCCACATGTCGAGCCTGCCGGATAACTCCAGTTCGGATATGTCCAAGAATGACGACTGGAACGGACTTGACAAACCCTCATCTGCCTCATTCAAGGCAAGGCGAGTTGCTAAATAGTTGTCCGAATGCGGTAGATCTATGGAAGCTTTCTCTCGTCCACAAAATTTGCATAAAAGAAGGGAAGGTCAACGGTACCAAATTGTTCAGGATCCGTGTCCGACACAGTGGAGAATGAGCCCCAGATGGGAGATTTAGGAGCAGCGCTTTGTCGAGGACGGGTAGCGGAAATAGAAGTAGGGTCTAAAAGATTAACAGTCTCAATGGAAGCCATCGCCTTGAACATTTTTCTAGATGCCCATTTGTCATGACACCAATGTGATACTTCTAAAAGGCTAATACTACTCACAGTGAACGGCCCGCAATATTCCACCTGTTAAATCAACAATTCAATTGATTCACATTTCAGGGCATGGAGGATTCTACACTCACGTATCGGAAGCACGTATGGAGGTGGCTAGGCACTCTTCAAAGCCCGCTAGATCATCTGCGTGCGGAGGATGACCTGCTCGTTTGCGGCTCCAGATATTCATAGCCAGTACAGTGCCGGACATGAAGGCTCCCATCTACATCAACTTCTAAATACCGGAAAGGAGACGTGGATATATTCATCTCACCAAAATGTGAGGCCCAATGGTTCCGATTCTTGTCAAATGAACCCGAAGGATTCGAGCACAAGATCTGGCTACAGTCGTAGAGATAACGAGTGATGGCTCGGACAAGGAGAACCGGTGCGTAGAAAGGGTCGATAAATGTGGATCTGAAGCATATAGTAAGTGGTATACAGCACCGCTGATTGATACAAAAACAGAGTATCATCACGGTCGGGATCCCAACGCACTACAAGGTTGTTAGCACAATAGTGAAGAAGTACAAATGAAGGAGTACAGTGGATTGGGTTGGAGTTCATCCAGGCATTCATAGATGTGTCTATGTCAGTAACGAGACACTCCCCCCATCCTTCTCCGGTAAGACCTAACATATCTCGACCTTTCTTGATGGGATATAGCATCCTCACGACAACGGACATTATTCCACTTAACCGTATTTGCGAGTTAAAATAGCTGATTATGGAAGGTTTGTCTGCTGGTTGGCAAAAATGCACCTCTCCGTCTGGTCCAATATCCCAGTACTCGTCATCACATTCGATTGGTAATTCCAAATCGAAGCTGCGTCAAGATATGGGTGTTCGGCAGATACATTGTAATTTACTAAGAATGACGTACTCTTCCTCTTGCATCATGACAGGTCGTCCTAGGTGTAAGCTCAGTAGTCTGTCAAGTGTAATTAGTGCCCTATATATAGAACTATCAGAACTCCCGGTGATGCGAAGAATGTAGAAGTACCAAAAGGATCGCTTTTTGAGTTCATCGTCAACTGTCATTTTATGGCCTTCTGGCTTTCGCCTATGTAATCCAATTTCCGTTGCGGCGCGCAGTCCGACCCCAACCATGGTCCAGCTGAACCGAGGAACCGACGTTCCAAGGGAGTATATAGCCCCAAGCTGCCGTCAGGGTTCTGAGCGTTATGAAGGAGCGAAGAAAGTAAACTTACGACAGGTGACTGAATTTCATACAAGCTGGGAGGAGACAACACGGCTTTCTTGAAGAGGGGTGCCTGGTTGATGAACTTCCATCCTGCAGAAAGTTTCGAGTTGGAATCCACTAATATCCTCGGGTCGTCGGAATACCGCGAGGCAACAGATAGAACGAGAAGGAGCGTAGCACCGAAATACTCGTCCCGTAGGTGTAATCCATTGGCGACATCCTTTGTGAATGTAGGTCGATGCAGGACTGGGAAAATTGGATGGATCGTTTCGAAATATATAGTGATCAGGCTCGTGATAAGATCGTTGTCAGGAAAGTCGTAGCGGGATTTTTCGGCATCGGCAGTAGCCTGTTCCCACTAGACATCAAGAATGGTCAACGAAAGGGGAGCTAGCTGTTAAGCTAGGACCCACAGGATGCACATTATAATAATCTTCTAGTTGCATCGTATTCAGGCCACCTTTTGGCTCCTTTCCAATAGAAATGGCACTCATGAAGATCGCAAAAGTACTTGAAGGTCCAAAACACCTCTGACTGAAGGATTGCTGGTTAAGTGACATCTTCTTCATTTGGACCAAAAGGTCTAGGTGTGTTAAGTCGTCATCAGGCTCGGTCCCTTCGGACTCAAACGTATAACCTGCAGATTGAGACAAAACTCCGAGCACGGATATCGGTAAGCGTCTAGGTTTCTCCTGCAGCGTTGTTCCTTTGGGTAGGAGGAGGCCCGGATCGAGCTATGATGGATAAGAAAAGTGACAAGGAAGGTGCAGTGTTACCAAACCTCTTTGAGCATGTTCTCTAGTTCGTCCGCACGCCGTTCTAGGTCCTCAATGTAGCTACAAGAAATATGAGCCCCACATGGCGGGGTCGACTAGTTCACAAACGTCGCACCTAGAGTGGTATTTACATCTCGGTGTATCTGAAGCCGTAGTAAGCGAGGCCGAAGCGACTGAAGCCGATTCTTGACTACCGAAATCAGCGTCAGACGGAGCGTGCATGAAGATAGAACCGACTTTAGCTTCCGTCCACGTTTCTGTGCAAGCGTCATGGTAAATCCTGGCACTCGACAATAAAAATGGAACTAGCCTTAGTCGGAATGATGTATGTGCATTCTGTGTCGAATGCGATACAGTTTGAGCAACGCATACTCTGGCCAGAAACGATATCACCTGAGCGTGTCAGATAATTAGATTCAGCATTTGCGGATCCTGGTGAGGCGGATAAATTTTACATTTTTCTAAGGATACGTTAGCAGGGGGAAAAAAAGACCAGCGAAAACTCACTTTTTCTTAAACGACATCGATCGCATGCGTGAGTGAGCTTCCTCTTCTTGATGGGATCTTTGCCTTTCATGGTGGTTAGGACTAAAGAAAGGCGTAGTTAAGGAGTCATGGTTACAATCCATCAACACCGTCCGCCGGCTGTCGGTCCGAAGCATTTAGTACATAAAGCATGCTCCCGGCTAAGCTATAGTTTTCAAGTCAAGATATCTGCTTTGCAGAGACACGCTTCTGAATTTTGATTGATAGTAGTTCACGTGTACATACACCGAAAGGACACGTACGATCCATCTTGTTCACTTTCAAGTTCGTTTTGGCTCCTTACCTTCCAAAACAATGAGGGCTGATTTGGGTCACCTCTTCGTGACTAGGATCTTTCTCATCAATTCACATCATTGTGTTGTATCAAGAATGTATTTCCAGGGCGCTACGCGTAAAATTGACAAGGGTACACTTTTCCGCACACATCAACCTTCACGCTCATCGAAGAAGTCGAGCTAACGATGGAACACGGTATCAGAAACTATGGCTCAAAGCCAGCTAAAACACAGGCCAACCTGTTATCATATGACTGGCCGCCCCATTGGTTACAAGTGGGGAGATTTGTTTACTCACTACGCGTCAAACATCAGTACAATCCACCATTTAAACACGTGAGGATCTACTTACAGGAGCGATAGAGTGATGTCGCCATTGACTTTGGCCTGGATGGCGATCTCGACCTCGAGGTTGAGGTCAAGGCGAAGCTTCAAGGCTTCCTTGGGGGGTGCGACGGCCTGGCGGTTGCCGCGACCGACAATTTGTCCGCCGAGGACAGAGGGCCTTTGAGTGGGTGCGAAAGTGGTAGAGGTTTCTGGGGCAGACATTGTGATGCTGAGGAATAAGGATGGAGAGGTTGTCGCTTTTATAACCGTGCCAAGTCAGTGTCTCCTCTTTTGGGAAGGAGGGAAGAAGTTTTGCGTTAAGTACGTAAAAGTCGTAGTGAGGAGGGATATCAAATTCGGACCGCACCTCGTGTGTTCCAGCTTTCGGAATTTGAGTGTGACGTTGTGTGATGTTGTAAATGACTGTTAATTAGATGGCAACTCTATAAGTAACCGTCATTAAAGCTGAAGTCTCTGCGCGTTTAGCGGTTTGAGAGAATAACTTTCGAGCATGGAACAACGATGGAAAGTTGGAATTCAGGTAAAGCAGCATTTGCCGGGTACCCACGTTGTTCCGTAAGCGACCATATACTTTGCTCCCGGCAGTCACCTGAAAATCTGGACCTGTTACAGCTTGAGCTTCGAGGATTGAGGTACGATAGATAACTGGTTTCTTCTTTGTTCGGTTGAGCTTCGTACCTTCATAAAATTCTGGGTTGATTGTTAGGAGACGCGAATTGACACGAGTCAACCAAGCTTACCTGACGTCCAAGCAAATGAATAGGTATGCTGGGAAATAGCGGCTTCTTTTGTCGTAAGTAGAACGACCGAGGCTGGTGGAATGTATTGCGGTAACTTTACCAGCGCAGATTCCATGGTTCCGAGGATGAGGAAAACAATACAGTGAAGTAACATCCAGCACGAATACACAGCTTAGAGAAAGGTTTGCCTTATGGAATGTAGAAGAGTTCGTCGGTTCCCTTGATTGATTGAACCTAGGCCGGCTATGCTTCGAGTTTTAGGTTCGTTGGAGACAGCAGGGTTTCTGACTCGTCTGTATTCTAGCCAAGAACGTTCCTGCATCCAGAAATGACTTGAAACACGTGTTGAGTTGCAGTACGAACCGGGAGGAAATTCTCGGTACATATTGGCTCATATTGCTTCGATTCGGCGTGATGAAGGACCGGTCTGAGATGCCCGCAAACTTACTGATGAGATATCAATTACAACTTCAGTGCTTTGCGGTATGACTCTCACCTGATGTATATTGGGCTCGAAGGTAGATTTGCCTCAGTATAGACATGTCGCACGTCGCCATTTATCGAGATTTGAAGTTTGAAGAACATGGGAACGAGGACTGCAGAACAGATTCGAACCAGTCTGCCTTACCACAGCAGTTGTCGGCAGGCAAGAAACTTTGTCGCTTGCTGATACCGCCCCCGATACAGCCGATTGGTTCCAGTTAACTGCAAAAGCCTCCATGGCAAAAAGGCCGATATACCGTCTTCGTCGACAGAAGAGCAATTTTATCGTGGAAGCAAAGCGTAGGCAAGGAGTTTCCGATAGATGATTGACACGCTTGGAGGTAGTAAAAGTTCGACATCGTTCAACCCTTGTCGTTATCAAGTCGTGAAGGTAGTAATCACGGCAGTAGTTGTTTTCATTCGTGCCTAGTCCGCCGTCGTCGTCGTAGGAGTCCATCTGAACAGGCCAATTATTTCAAACTCAGCTATTGCTCAGCTACATAGTAGTACCCCCGCCCCGAAATATCAAAAAGCTCTTCTCTTCACGGTGCACCGACTAGTCCTTTGTTGGAATTTGGCAATCCGGCATCGTGCCGATCTGTCTTATTAAGGAAGAAGATTGAGGAAAGGTATAGAAAGTTCTAGTAAACAGTCCCTTTAGTATATAAGTAGGTAATGTAGTGTATATCCTCATGCGGTTTGCAGAGCTCAGCCAAGCGCAAAATATTGGCTTGAACACTATGCATACATTACTGCGGACGAACTTGATCCCCGGTTTCACCAACATCCTTAGTCTCCGCGACGATGACGAGCCTAGGGAATGACTGACGGACCTTCCACTGGTTAGTGCATCTCAGACTCAAAGTAAATATTTGAAGTCGGGGGGGGAATGGCAATCCGGTGCGTTATGCTATATCCCAGCATGCTTGACCAGTACTAAAGGATTTTGAATACAGACCTTGCATAAATCATTATGCATACGAGATGGACGGAGTTGTTACGAGGTATGATACGGTATACTTGGTGGATTTCCTCAGACATCTCGCTACGTCGACCAGCATTTCTCCGACCAGGATTCTCACCTTCGAAATGACGCGAACAGGACCGAAACCAGAGCGAACATCTCCACTGGGCCCATTGATGATCGTATGGCCTCTTGTAAGCTCCTCTCGTTATATTTGTACTCGTGTCCCGGATACCCACACTTGTGATTGATAAGTTCTAAAGTTATCATGAGCCTCATACAACGTCTGCATCGCCTCTATCTCCTGGCGCCCATCTTAACCCATCGAACATCCTGTATTGGATACACTGCCTCACCATCCTTTTCAGTCCAATCAAAATCAATCAATTTAACTCAATGTTGATAACTCTTCAAGTTCGGCAATAGTTGTCAAATAGTTATAGCGTCTTGCGACATTGGCAGCAGCAGCACGGCATTAGCTAATGCTCGTAGCTTCGGGTCAGGCGCCTAAGTTAACTATGTGCCCCAATCTTTCTAAGTGTGTAAGTGTATGGTGAGCTATTTATCGTAGATTTACGTATCCACTGCTTTCCTGGGCTCTCGAAATGAAGGTCAATTTAACTTCGGGTTGAAACGGTATTAGTGTGAAACATGATGAATGTTTGGGTCGGTTCTAAGAATTGGGTGCTGCGACAGGAAGAACACACATGCCGCGGAGCCAGAAAACAATCCTTTACTGACGGTGCCAGAGCTAAAAATTTGTTATGGATGACCCATATTAGTTACGTATGTGTCCCAATCCGCAACGCTACAAGCCCATGGTGTATCAGCAAACATTTCTGAGAAATAATAACGGCGCACTTAAATGCCGGAGGGGCATAGCTCCACATGTCGATCGTGCCTAGCCCATCAGACGGTGATGGTTCAGCAATATCGAAGAATGACGACTGGAAGGAACTTGACGAGTCCGTTTGATTTGAGGGCGACTCTGCATTCGGGCGGCTCGCTAGATAATTGGCGAAGTACACCGAGTCTGGAGGAGTCGACTTCGTCAATAAGGACTTACACCAAAAGAAGGAAGACTACCGGTGCTAAATGGCTGGAAATGTTCGGATGGGGCGTCTGGGACGGCATAGGGACTCCGAGTGGGAACAGCTACTGGGGCCAACATTTTCTGAGGATGTGGAGGAGGAAGTGAGGTGCCATCTAAAACGCTAGCAGTCTCAACGGAAGCCATTCCCTTGAATATTTTCCTAGACACAAGCTGTAATCGTGCGAATGTGATACCTCGAAATGACTACTCACAATGAACGACCAGCAATATTCCACCTATCAATGGACCAATGTTAATTTATGCATGATACGAAATGGAGTCTCACTCATCAGCAGCATGGATGAAGGTAGCTATGCATTGTTCGAAGCCTGCCAGGTCGTCTACGTTCGGAGGATGGCCCGCCCGTTTGCGACTCCAGATGTTCATAGCCAGTACCGTGCCAGACATGAAGGCTCCCATCTAAACCAACTTCTATATAGTGGACATGAACAATAAGTATTCCAACTCACCAGAAAGTAGGGGAAACAGATTTTGATTCTGGTCGAAAAGACTTGATGGATTCGAGTGCAAGATCTCGCTGCAGTCGTAGAGATAGCGAGGGACGGCTCGGATAGAGGAGAGTCAGTACGTAGAAATGGTCGATGGATATGTATCTGGAGCAGGTAATAGGCGTTATACAGTACTGCTGATTGATAGAAGAACGTAGTATAGTCATTGTCGGGATCCCAACGTACTAAAATATGATCAGCAGATTCCAGGATGTGAAATAGACATAATGGATACACACGATGGTCAGGGATAGAGTTCATCCAAGCATTCATGGATGAATCTATGTCAGCAACGATCTGCTGCTCATCTTTTTCGGTAAGACCCAGCATGTCTCGACCTTTACGAATAGAATACAGATTCCTCACGACAATCGACATTATGCCGCTCAATCGTATGTGCGCAGTTAAAAAGCTGACTTTAGAGGGTTTGTCTGCCGGTTGGCAAAAATGCACGTCTCGGTCGGGACCAATATCCCAGTACTCGTCATCGCACTCCATTGGTAGCTCCAAGTCAAAACTGCGTCAAGATGTGAATGTTCGGCAGACGCAATGTAATCTACCAACGTACTCTTCCTCTTGCAACATAACAGGTCGTCCCAGATATAGACTTAATAGTCTATCAAGTATGACAAGCGCCCTGCACATAGACTCTTAGCATTCCCCGGATTGATGAAGGAAGATGAAGATACCAAAAAGATCGCTTCTTGAGTTCGTCATCGACCGTCATCTTATGGCCCTTGGGCTTTTGTCTATGTAACCCAATTTCTGTTGCGGCACGTAGTCCGACCCCGATAACTGTCCAACTAAACTGAGGAACGGAAGTGCTCATGGAATATATGGCCCCAAGCTTCCGACAGGGTTCTGAGTTTTATGAAGGGACGAAGAAAGTAAACTTACGACAGATGATTGAAGTTCATACAAGCCAGGGGGGGCCAATACCGCTTTCTTGAAGATGGGAGCCTGTACGATATATCTCCATCCTGCAGAACGTCTCGAGCTTGGATCCGCCAACACCCTGGGGTCGTCGGAATAACGCGACGCGACAGCTAAGACAAGAAGTAGTGTACCACCGAAATTTTCGTCGCGTAGATGTGACCCATTGACGACGCCTTCCGTGAAAGTAGGTCGATGCAGGACTGGAAGAATTGGATTGATGGTTTCAAAGTATATGGTGACTAGGTCCATAATAAGATCGCTGTCAGGAAAGACGTAACGAGATTTCTCGGCATCGGCGGTAGCCCGTTCCCACTAGTCATTAAGATCAGTCAGTAAGAATATTGAGTGGTCGGTAACGTAGAACATACAGGATATAGATTGGAGTAGTCTTGCAGATGCATCGTATTCAAGCTACCCGTCAACTTCTGCTTGGTAGAAAGGGCACTGATAAAAAGTGCCACACTACTTGATGATCCGAAGCACCTCTCGCTAAAGGCCTTGTCGTGTTTCAAGGACAGATTCTTCATTTTTCCCCCAAGGTCTAGGTACGCCAAATCCTCATCATCGGTCAGTGACCCGGACAGCGTAGAACAAGCTGTGGATGGGGATGATTCTGCATGCCGTAATGATATTCCCAGCACATGTCTTGTCCTCCTTTCAGGTAAAATGGCATTCGGATTGAGCTATAATTATTGAGAAAAGTTGCAGGGTAGCTGCACTTAAGACTATTTTCGAACCTCTTTGATCGTCCGTTCCAATTTTTCTGCGCGTCGTTTCAAGCTCGCCACGTAGCTGGGTAGATATTAGTTGCGCATCCGGGAATACCTGGTTTATGATTGTCGCACCTAGCACTATTTTTGCGTTTCTGGAAATTGGTGCATATTGGTGCATCATCTTGCTCAGGGCTACCGAAATCAGTACTTATTTCAGCATGAACGACTGACTTGGGCTTTTGGCCTCGTTTCTGGGCGAGAGTTGTAGTAAGTCTTCGCATTTTACAGTAAAAGTAGAACCTGCCTTCGCTGGAGCTTTATACGTGCAATCTACATCGACCGCGATGCAATTTGAGCAACCGTTCCCCTGTTCAGCAGCATAATTACCTATACATTTCCAGAATTCAGTCTTGGATTAGCTAGTCTCATGACTCATGAAGCGGACGGGTTATACATCTTACTAGGAATTAGGCGTCAACGTCGGAAACAGCCACGAGAACAACACAAAAGCTCACTTTTCCTCGTACGACATCTATCGCACGCTCGAGTCTTCCTCCTTTTTCTGATAGACAACCCTTTCTCCATGACGGTTGAGAAAAGACATGGTTGCCGGGCTACGTACTTCGGCAGTGATCCCGAAAAACGTGAGTTCGCACAGCCACCGATTAGACTTACTCGGTGCTCTTTAATCTTGGCTCCGTCGTTCGGTCCGTTAGAAACAAGCAGACGGTAGGACCGTGCCGAAACAAACTCCCAAGCTGATTGCATCCAGTAAGTTCTCCCTTCATACTGGAAATGCTCACATGTTATTCATCCTGTAGCGACTACTTTGCTATTTGTTGGCTTCGTTCAATTGTTAACGACAGCCTAAGTGCTACTACTATTGTCCTCCTCAGCTAAGATCGGACTAAATTCTGAGCACGGAGCACTCACTTCTCAAGCAAAGCGGTCATCCATCTGACTTCGTCTGCCTCCGAAGAATGTTATATTGAATCTCGGTGTACAAAATGGGGGGAGCGCCTTACTCTTCTCTGATACTCTTCCTGGAGCTCGATTGTCTGCACGGTCGTCTTGGCTTGCTCCGCTGCGACTCCTTCTCACTTACATTGGTGAATCAGCAAGATGGTTGCTCATCTCTTCGGGCTAACCCTTTCTGAAGAGGATTTCCTGAAAATCCAGCCTGGTATGGTGATAATACTGTTTGAGAAATCGTCCCGCGCGAAGCGACTTACGTCAAACGGATAGCCATTCGAACGAATTCTAGCGATTTGACATCACTCTGACACATACGGCCGAATTTCCGCACTCGATTCAGCACAAAGCTTCCAGGGGTTCAATGTCAACGTGACCCGGCGTGTGTCTTCTCATTGATGATTGGTTCCAGGATAGCCCCCTGCAGTAGTTTAAAAGACCCTTGCTATGAGTAGCTTCATACACATCGCAATGCTCCATCTTAGCCTAGCCAAATGGTCTCACACAGACCTTCTCATAGTCGCCGCCACTGTTGTTGTACTAGTCGTCCTGGTTCATCTGGTCCCCTACCTCGTCGACTCCCATGGCCTTCGCTCATATCCTGGGCCTCTCGTCGCCAAGTTTTCTGATGCATGGCTGGGATATACGACTTACAAGGGACATCGTTCAGAAGTCGTTCATGACTTGCACATGAGATATGGTCAGTTTGGCCTTGACTATGATTGTTCTCCAAATGGCTCATCAACATCACTGAAGGACCGTTCGTCCGCCTAGCGCCCAACCACATCTCGGTGGCTCTTCCGGACGCACAGAACATTATCTATGGGCATGGAAACGGGGCGCTGAAGTCCTCATTCTATGAAGCTTTTAGATTTACTTCTTCGTATAACATGTTCACCACTCAGGATCGCCAGATTCACACTCGGAAGCGAAAGATCGTCTCGCACACTTTCTCGCCGAGAAGTGTGCTGGAGTTCGAACCTCATGTACGCCATTTTGTGGGTCAGTTGATCAAACAGTGGGACAGGCTATATGATAAGGCGCTAAAGGGTGGGCTGTCTGGCCAGGAAGGTGAAGGTTGGATAGGTCGTGAAGGGCGGCTTTGGCTGGACTGTTTTCCTTGCAAGTGAACCTCCTTCGTCGGTTCGAGTCTCCCACCTCATAATATATTCTGCAGGGATGGGCTATCTCGCATTCGATATCATCGGTGATCTGGCGTTTGGGGCGCCCTTTGGAATGGTCAAGGCAGCCAAGGACGTAGTTCAAGTGCCTGTAGACCAGCGTGCCGTGATGGGTTCATACGGCCAGACCGGAGGGAAGTATGCTGTCAAGGAAGTCCCAGCTATCAAAGGAGGAAGAGACCATATTACTGCGACTATGGGTGCCATTCCCAAGTGGTTGAGACTGCTACTCAAGCGTACCCCCTTCTTTAAGCAAGGGGAAGAGGGTTTTCGCGTCATATTCGGAATGGCTATAATGGGCATTTCCAAGAGAATGCAGGTACCTAGCGATAGGAATGACCTGTTGAGCAAGCTGCAGGCTGGGAGGGATGAGCAGGCGAGCAACTTTTTTTTCTACGACATGATGTATATCTTGATCCGCTTCATTCAAGGGTCTTCCAATAGGCCAAGATGAACTCACTACAGAAGCGTTTTCATTTATCGTTGCGGGATCAGATACTACTTCCATGTATGTCTCTATGTATTCTATACGCCCCAACAGTGAACTAAAAAATTGTTCAGCTCTACCTGTGCTATCATCTACCACCTCGCTTGCACCCCGGACGCACAAGATAAACTCCACAAGGAACTTGACGAGCACCTTGACTCGGACGTCGCCACAGCTGAACGAGTCAAGAAACTCTCCTACTTGGAAGCATGCATCAACGAAGGGCTGCGACTGCATTGCACAGTGGGTATAGGGCTTCACCGTGTAGCAGCCGACCCTGGTATGATGATTTCCGGAAACTGCTTCCCTGGGGGCACAGTTGTCAGTGCTCCTACCTACACTATCCATCGGATCCTGCTATCTGGGGGGACAACGTAGAGAAGTACAGGCCAGAGAGATGGTTTGAGTGTGATAGTGCTGCCGTGTCGAAGGCGTTCACTCCGTTCTCTGTTGGCCCTCGGTATGTGATGTTTATTCTAGTATGCTTATACTCATAACATCGTAGGGCATGTGTAGGGCGTAATCTAGCAATGCTTGAGCTGCAAATTATCATCGCATCAATTTTGCAGCGCTTCCACTTTGTGTTGGAAAATCCCGAGCAAATCGTAGGTGCTGGTGTTTATTCTTACGCACCTGCTAACTTGATATAATAGCTTGAAGTGAAGGAAGGCATTCTGAGGAAACCGACTGGATGTCGTGTCGGTATGAAAAGACGCGAAGTGTTCTAATCTCCAAGAAGAATATTACCCAAAGTTAAGGAGATATCATGGAGAACTGTGGTATATATAACAGAATAAGCAATAGCAAATCAACTTGAAGACCTCATGCGACACCACTGAGCCATTTGGTTTCGTCATTCTTAGGAGATGTATATCTTCCGGAGCTGGCTTCAGTGGCTCGTTCGTCGCACACAGGGCATGCCTCTGTATATTTCAGCACAGCGCGTGCACCGTACGCAATACACATGTCTACACGAAGTCGTGCAGAGGGTAGTGTGCTATTTTTCGCACATTGGACACGAGAAGCGAGACGTCTCTTCGACATCTTCTTCATCGCTCTCCTCTGTATCGTCGATTGTCGCATCATTCTAGGAAGACAATGTTAGGATCGGTCAACCAATAGGATAAGAGGACTACTCGCAAATGACGCGGCAACCTCAGACACTCCGGGTCTTCAAAATCGTACTCATTGCTGTCTTCCCATGAAATGTCAAGGGGCTCGTCTCCTGATTCGGAGACTTCGTCGGGATATTGCTCCTCGCACCTTTCGTCCTCCCAACCGTCTTCAAGATCGTAATAATCCTCTTCGTCTGAGGAGTCGTCGTCGGAGCCATGAACTTGCTCCATGTGGACTCGGAAGCCTGCCGCTGTATGGCAGTGCTTATCACAGGGCACACAATAGTGATGATTAGGTGCAGTAACACGGTGCTACGAAGAGAACACGTGTGTTAGTGGTCAACAAAGTTACAAAGATAGTGACATACGCGACGAAGAATTTGGCCATTCAGATATCGACGGCCACATCTCCAGCATTCGGGATGGTCGTTCGAGTTCATGATGTGCTCGGCTCGTTGCCGTTTATCGAAGAAGTACTCGCCGCATAATGCGCAGTACACTCCGTCCATGCATATCATATCGGTAGACATGATGATAGCTGATAATTGTTGTTTGATTCGATGGGTTGTTGTCGGTTGTTCAAAATGTTATAATGTGGGGATCCATGCTGCGAAGCGCACCATTTTGTACTATTCGTTCGTATACGCGTGTTTTAGCACGCCTGGGACATGGTCGCATGGACTTCGGAGAAACTACTACCCAATGCCACCGGGTCGAAAGGAGACATTTTTGGTTCCACGGAAGTATCGTCTGCGATCGGTAAAAAGGGGCCAACTGCTGGAGATAGTCCGAGTCTTGAACTCCGGTAAATCCTCGACCGGCGGCAGGTAGACGTAATTGACGACAGCCAAGAGTAAAAATGAGACTCTGCTCTGTCCTCGATAGCTTCCGTCCATCTGCAACAACGCAGATCTCGCCAGTATGTCTGAGAGAAGGTCAATAGTCCATCTACCGGTGAAACATGTTGTGAATCTTCTGGCGGAGAAGGAGATGGGGTACATGTCGATGTGGACTTAGTTTAGTTGTGAGGCAGAAGTACAGTTCCTGGGGGTCTTTGAAGTCGTAATTATCTATGCGCGACAGCAGCAGTTATATAAATTCTGTCCGAAATGTGAGTAACTCACTTCACTGGTGATTCGAGGCATGGAAATGCCTCCAAGATGCTGCATTCGCGTCCATGGTTGCCTCCTCTTGTAACGGTTTTTACACGGATGACGTTAACACCCAGCCTCAGAGTCCCGCGCAAGAACGTTGTAGGTGTTCAAGGTCCGTCGACTGCAATCCGCATTGAATCTATGTCGAGCTGTTCCTCCAAAGGTGGTAGAACAAATTCGGCAGTTGATGGTGCAAAGAACACGATCCACTATCGATCTTTCGGGTACCTTCAAATTGTGGGGCAAGATGGGGCTGCTTTCTGTCTCGTACATTTTGATCGTATACAGGAAAATGTGTACTACCGAGGGAACCAGGAAGAAATATCGCAGTTTTTATCGGAGAACATTTTTATGTCGAATGAAACGCAGACTGTAGTGTTGCCGCGGGTAAGACATCATTTAGATGAATACAACGCGTAGCGCTGTTCCCTGTACCATTTGTCCTATCGCTTTTTTCTTATCCTTGGCCTCTGCACTGGTCACGGCAACTTGATTGAAATCTCACTTCGCCCTTGTTGGTGCAAGCTCAGTTAGTCACTGCCAGACGTAATCCCGAACGTAGGTGCTTGTCATTGAACTTTGTTACAAAAAGCGATTTCCACCGCAGGTAGGCCCAAAGTGTGATTCCGCTGTAGTGTAGCCTTAGGCGAGATGAGGTTGTTCCAGGAAACATCGGTGCTGTCGCGGTAAGGTAAACCTTTGTCAGTTATCATACCATGATACATTCACCAATCAGCACGCCTAAATGCCCTAGCAGGTAGCCCATAGCCCATTGTAACGTCGGTGTCTCGTTCGTCACAGTAGTCGCTGTTGAAGTGAATTGAAACTCCGTCGCTCATCTGCCAACTTCCATGCTCCTACCAAGTCAACGCGATAGCTACATTCACGTTCCTTTGTAAAATTCATGATAATAGTCTTATCAATGAAAGACTTCAACAATAACGTTCACGGTCCTGCTGCCATTACGCCTTATACTATGCAGGGGCTCAGTCACATCTACAAACTATTCTTCGTTTAGCGTGCACTGAGAATAGTCCTGCAGTCACATTGGGACGACCGACATCACTTTTGACGTAGGAGAGGAGGTACATTACAATTAGTTTCCACACAAAAAGACGAAAGCTGTAGTTACATGTTGAAAGCCAATAGAATAAAAACAGTGCGCGACGAATCTGTACGATGAGAAGCGAAAAGATGATAAAAAATATGCTTGCTGAGTTGTAGAAACTTCAATGACAAAAGCAAAAGATGAGCTGAGATGGTGTTACATATATAGATGCTGTTTCTTTGTAGACCCGTCTACTTTAGGGGAGGAGTCGGGGGTCCTGGATTTGTAGAAATGTCAGAATGCGAGAATGATACTGTCAGTTAAAAACGGACCGAAAAGGCCTGAGCGGCTAGGCGGCGGCGGAGAAGTAGGGAGCGGCGCAGCGGGAGTGGCCATGACAGGAGCTGGCGAAAGGAGAGGGTTTGCTATATGAAGTACTTGAGTGAGTACAAGAAAAACAAGCAACACGCCAAGACGTACGCCTCCATTGAGCCCATGCTGGAATATTTGGCCGTGGAGGCTCAAGGGGCGGAACGGCAGACGGCGAAGGGATGGCCGATGGCATTAGCTTTGCGATCGCTTTCTCCTTCCTTTCTGCACGCTTATGTACCGTGCGCCATGCTGGACGCGCTGGAGCTGGAGGTCCCTCGTCCATTAGAGGAGGAGGAGGCGGTGGCGGAAGCGGAGCGCCGAAACCAGGCGGTTCCTGGGGCTGGGAAACATTAAGGACTACTGTATCAAAAGAAACGGAAATAAAGTCGACGTACTGGTTGCCACTCAGGCGAGTATTCCCCTCCAGCGCCGTGCTTCGACTTGACGCTCATGAGTTCTGCGATTTCACTTATGGATCCTGATGAGTGGCGGCAGCGGCAGCAAACGGACAGACAGACGTACTATTGCAGCGCTCGTCGTTCGTCCCTAAGCTTCCCTACCTCCGCCAGCAGAATCCGAACTTCACTGGCAAGCGCCTTGCTAAAATCATTGATATACCTAAGAAGCAAATGTCAGATGATGATCATATTAAGAAGAGTCTGATTTGACTTGGGTGGATTTCCGTTGAAATTCTTGCTCGACATATGGTACCGAAACACCAATAAGGGTGGGTATCAATGATACACCCACGATGTGGCGATTATGTACAGCCTCGAGGTAAACGGTCAGAGATACTTGTCGCGTGTGGTGAGGCACGATGTAACGGGTTCCTTGAGAAGAGCAGAGGGTGAACAAGGTAGTTCTGAGGAAACAGCGAGCCAACGAACGGCCAGCAACGCCAGCGGTCGCCCCTTCACTGCCAGCTTATCCTTTGCTTCCGTGGAAGTCGAGAACAAAAATGTCAACCTCACGTGGACGCCACCCGGAAGGGATTACGGGCCTGGTGTGGCTGTGCCGAAAGGATCGGAAATTATGCTTTTGCTACGAGTTTTGGCTGGTTTTTGGGTTCCGGCTAAAGTTTTCGCAAGGGAGGAATTTGGTCTTGTGCCATGCCGGTGAGCGCGAATCACAAATCTACTTGCTTACGTTGTATGGATGCGACCTTTACGTTGACTAGACAGCACATGATTTGGTTGACATTCAATTTTATAGATGAAGGTTTATCTTCTAGTCCATAAATGACTGAACCTAAGAATAAAGCGTCCGAGGGATGAAAGCATCTGGGGATATCATGATATTGGGGTATATGACAGCAGGTGCAACACATAGAGGCCTCCGAGCGCGCCCGAGCTGGTCCTCGTTCGCTCGTTTATCGCACACTGGACATGTCTCTGTATATGTAAGCGCAGCGTTAATGCATCGTACACAATACACATGTCCACATGGAGTCGCGAGAGGGCTTGAAGTGTCAAGGGGCTCGTCCTGTTTCAGAGACTTGGTCCGGATATTCCTCACCCCTTTAATCCTCCCAGCCGTCTTCGAGATCAAAATAGTCCTCTTCTTTTGAGAACTTGTCGTCCTGTCATTGTCGTCGGAGCAATGAGCTCGTTCCATGTGAACGCGAAAACCGGCAGCTGTATGATAGTGCTTGTCGCAGGGCGCATAGTAATGATAATTGGGTGCAATAGAGCAATGCTATTAAAGGAACAAGTGAGTTGGTTCAATAAAGATATGACACAGGGACAACATACACGGCAAAGACTTTGGCCATCCAGAAATAGACAGCCACATCTCCAGTATCATTCGGGATGGTCGTTTGAGTTCACAACACGCTCGGCTCTTTGCCGTTTGTCGAAGAGGTATTCGTTGCACAGGGCACAGTACGCTCCGTCTAAGCATATCATATCGGTAGACACGATGATAGATGATAATTGATGTTTGGTTCGATGGGGGTTGCTGTTAGTCGTTCAAAGTGTTGTAATGCTGCAAAACACACACAATTTATACTTTTCGTTCGTATACGCGTGTTTCGCCAACAAGTCTTAAACATGGATTTCGGTGAAACCGACTTCTGTGTCCAAAGGAGGCATTTTTTTGGTTCCGCGGAAGTATCGCCTGTGATCAGGAAAAAGGGACCAGCCGCTGAACACAGTTCGAACGACAGTATATCCTCGACTGACGGTAGCTGGGCGTCGACCAAGAATAAAGACGAGACATTGTGCTGTGCTCGATTAATGCTCGATAGCTTCTGTTCTTTCGTAGCAACGTAGGTGTCGCCCGTGTATCTGAGAGAAAGTTGATCTGCTGGTGAAATACGCGGTGAAACCAGTTTCTTTTTTTCGAGGAGGTGTCCAATTACAAAAGCAGCAGCAATAAGGACTCTGTGCAGCATATGAGCCGATCGCCTCTCGGGTCAAATGAGCGTGAAGACTTATTTTGCGAAGTCACTGAGCATTCGACAAAAATGTATCGACCAAGGATTGCTTTTTACCCTCAACAGCTCCTCTGGTGACGGTTTGGTAAGCTCCCGCGTAAGAATATCAGGTAGGTGGTCCAATGTCTGCAATCTTCTCGCTGACTCTGAGTCGATTGTTCCTTCAGAAAGGTTTACATAATTTCGATACGCGACGGCGTGAAGAACGCAATCCATCATGGCATGTTCAGAGTCTTGATAGTGATAACTACCATCGTTCTGGTACGCATCAATCGCGAAGGAAAAACGTAGGTGCCAAGAAAGGGGTTAGACGGGTGTCCCAACCCTTGTGCCGGTCAGAAAAGCGATAATCTAGGACCAGGATGGATAGAACGTGTGTCGAGACGGTGTAAACGATCATCTTGGAGAGGCAAGCTCACGATCAACACTTGATGATCGATTACTTCAGTAGTAACCATAGTAGTCTGCCTTCCCGATAACATATGGTGGAAATCACAATTGGCTCCTGAGATCACAGATGAATGTAAAGACGGCATGGCTGTCAAGAGCGACTGACACTAGATTCATCGCCCAAATTTGAATCGTGAGTGGCAGTATGAAAGATGTGGCGGCGAATACCGGAGGGCGACGCAACCACGTGCATTTCTTATCTTATTTTTTATTTCCTTCTTACACTGTTACCACCAGTAAGTACAGGTTTTGCGGGTATCCTGACCTTACTTGCCAGGCTAATTTATTTCAAACTCTAGGCATACCCCTTCACAGTCTATTTAAGGCACCATGACGAGCGTCATCTGCAACCATTGCGGACTCGTCAATGCCTTTCTTCTCCCTCCCAACCCGAGCTGCAGTGGTCTGGTTTCGGAACTTCTACGCGGGTCACGTTCATTGCTCGATGTTGACCGTGCATTTATCGATACCGAGATTACGAAGCTACAAGAATTGAAGGCTCGGTATGATGACAAGCTTCAAGAAATCCAGCTGCGTCGGCTAATCGTCTTGGAACAACTGGAAAATCACGAGTCCATCTATGCCCCAATACGTCGTCTTCCCCGAGATATTCTCATTGAAATCTTCCGTTGGGTTTGGGACGCTTGGCCGGCAGTGGATCCCAATGAGTCTGGCCTCAGCGAAGAATGTGATAGTCTAGATGTGACCGGGCCCCTGTGGGTTTTGTCCCGCGTCTGTGGATTTTGGAGAGACACGTTGTACGCCTGCCCGGCGTCTTGGGCTTGGTATGTAGTAGTGAGGCCCCCTTTCCCGAAGCACGCTCGTGAGATATTACGGAACTATCTTGACCGCACAGGCGATCATATTCTCAGTCTGAGGGTCTCTTGTAAAGGCATCGATCTCACGAAAGAAGGCTAAATCATGTCCTTGGTCATTCAATGTTGCCATCGTTGGAAGAATGTGTGCATTACTATCGACACGCGTCATATGCACTACCTGGAATCTATATCGCATCTTCCCGCCCTGCGGGCAATTGAAATACATTTCGTGCCAATTTCACGTAACATTTGTCGCAGCTATGAATATCTCTCGGATATTTGCTTGAAGGCCCCACAGCTACGGCAAGCAACCTTTCCAATCCAAGGGATTTGTTCAGTGGGTTTGCCGCCTACAGGTAACTCATTATTCTGGATACCTCCCTCGTGCGGATGATTTCCTCCTCCTTTCTCAGCTACCTAAGCTTCGAACCTGTCATTTCGAGTCAAGTCTGCTGCAGTCAGCCTCGAGGCCGGAGGCGCCGGCGATCATGCGAGAGCTCCGTCAGCTCTATGTAGGTGATCTAGAGGTCCTCAAGTTCCTAACGGCGCCGGTACTCCAAAATATGACCATCAGTCACTGGCAGTTTGGCACACCGCAATTACCAGTGTCCAGCATTACCCTCTTTTTCCGTCGGTCGAGATGTCGTCTCAAGAGTTTCAGTATAAGCATGGATCTATTGGAGTCTGAACCATTAGCTTCGATCCGCGAGCTGTTCTCATCTGAAGCATGTAGTACGGTCTCTAGCCTCAAACTCGAACTCCATTCTATACTTCATAATGTTGTTGATGCCCTCGCCTCTCCCTCGATCCTACCCAATCTGCGCCATCTCTGCCTCTGCTTTAACGAAAACCCGTATCCTCACATGGAGACAGAGCGACTTGCCCTACTCGATATGATCCGTTCTCGCCGTAAAGCAGGATTGTTGGAAATTATCGAGGTACAATTTGACAGTGAGAAGTCCCGTGATATCGAAGCCGATATCCAGACTATCATCGAGGGAAATTTGGAAATGCGGGAGGAAATATGGAGCCCGCTGCATTTGGACCACCAGCCCTTTTTTTGGAATCCATAATTGCCTAAGCAAGAGCTTTGAGCGACTAGGTAGGGTTGATGGATCTATGCTACTACCACGGACGGGCCCCATCAATTAAAGTTGTGCTAGAATTGTGAGGCAGGACACAGTGAAGTGAGCACCAAATTGTTTGCATCTGTGGTAAACGTGACATAGGAACTAACTATGTACTATACTAGCTTGTACATTACGAACGTATGAGAATTAAACCGTGACACCAACTGTCTTCACCACGAGGAGCTCAGGAATTCACATATTGAATTGCATCTACCTTGACCATGATTATGCTGCGTTGCCTTCTAGTATATTGAGCTTGGGGCCAACTGCGATACTATTCCACGACATCTGGACGGCGTTCGCTGACTGCCTGACCTGGAATATTTCTCACCCCCACCAAAAAAAAACGCATACTTTAAACAAGAATTCTACAATCAGAACTACATACAATAGTGGTGCAATTCCTTTCAAACCTGATGTCACCTTCAGGCATTGAGTATCCTATGGGAACGACTAAGTATCAGCATCCAATCCGACAGAGAACTACAATAACTTGCCTGGATCGGGACAAACAAATATCGACTCACTGCGTTCGTGTCACATAGCGTTTAGGAGCTATACACCAATAAAGTCAGTGGAGTCAGCAGGGAATGCATTGACATACTTATACTCACAGGAGCGACAAAGTAATGTCACCGTTGACTTTTGCCTGGATGGCAATCTCAACCTCGAGGTTCAGGTACAAACGGAGCTTTAGGGCTTCCTTGGCGGGTGTGGCAGTCTGTCTAGAGGAACGACTAGCAACTTATTGTCCATCAGAGGTGAACGAAGGAGAAGAGAAATTGGTAGCGGTTTCTGGAGCAGACATTGTCGATGAAAGAGGGATTTACGCTGATAAGGTTCGCTTAATTCCTTCTCCTTCGCCGCCTCGCCGACTCGTTCTGGAATCAAAGCTGAGTGCGCGGTGATACGTAACCTCGCGCGGCTTCATGATATGCTTCGTCCTGATCTAATTTCGTAACAGTAATACGCGCCCGGGTCGAGACCAGAAGCGTACTCCTGCAAAACAAGATGACGTGAGATTGGGCGCTCCCGACGCTCGGTCACGCTTGTCTTCCATTCTGCGGCACGCCGCCTTGTCGCTTTGGTTTCCGTAGAACAGCTCTCCGCAGAACATTTTCTCGCTCGGTTCATAGCACCTCGGAGGTTATAGTAGACTCGTCTGGCCGAGGGTGAAGAGCATAAGAAATCTCGAAAATGCGTAGATGTGACACCAAAACTGCCAAAAGCCGGGCTCTTCAACAACAACCGTCATGTACCTTGACGCCGTTTACCCTCGAATCGGATTTGCTTGCGGTGCATTATTGTTATTATTATCCTTTCATGTTTCATGAATCTAACGAAGTTTCACGCTCGAAGGTACATGTGATGGAGCTTACGATTAAAATAAACGGCCCCGGGAATGAGCTTAGCGCCACAATGACATTCAATTTGGTTATCACCACTTTGGTATTCCGGATGCGAGAAGTGACAATTAATTCATCTATTGCTAAGTGGTTTCGAAGCTGACTCAAGAGATTCCTTCCTTTACGAAATATACCGGTCCAGGCGGTGGCGCGTCAGCACCGCGAATCGGACAAGTCGAAACGCTCCAACATCCGTCGGTGTATCCGGCAATGTAGCGCGAAAGGTGTATTTTTATGAACGGCGCCTAGTCACTCCAACAGAGCGGTCTCTTTTCCGATGTCCGATAATTTTCCCTCATTTTCTATCGGTGAACGTATTGATTTGCGGCGACTTTCCAGTTCCGCGGTTATGGGAGGATACGGAAGTAGACTACATCTCTTATATACATCCTTAGCTTCATCCCCGTTCCTTGAGTTCATAAGGGACCGGTCATGCTTCATTATCATCTGTTGTCTTGACGTCTCAGTCTAGAAATTAATCTCTTTAGGCATATACCTGAAGCTGAACACAGGCGCAATGATAGACTTCATAAAAATTAACAGCCTCAAATCCATAACTAACACTATTACAACAGTTGTAAGCAATCCAGTGAAGACCTGAACGCACGACTATATTTAACTGGGAACCTCCTAGAGCGTAAAGGAGCCCACAGAAATCTGAGCGAGGAGCAAGTCAATTTTAGGCGATACCGAAAAGAACTACCTCCCAATCATGTTAAGTGCAAACCGTTACTTCCAACATCCCTCTGTTATAAGCTTCCGGAAATTGACGCCTGGCCGATGCTACCATCTCCTGGACTTACATGATCCAAATCTCCGTCTTGGTATCCTTTACAAACCCAAACGATGCCGATCTTGGCCATTGGCAGCGTGCGATCTACCTGCATCCATGTTTCTCCATTGCCGGAAAACCGCATGTTGTGCCGCATTCCCACGAAAATTCGTAACGTGAGCTTGCGTAGACCGCGAGACTCTGGCTGAAGGAGGGACTGCACGAGCCACTGCATGACCCTGATATTCATGCTCAAGTCTTCATGCGTGATTCCGATGTTTAGTTCTTTTAGTCCTGCTAGGCAAAGGTGTCGAGCAGGAGGATTGATAGCTAAAAACCAATCAGATTTTGATCTCAGACAACATCTGTATTTGCTTACCTCTCCCATCAGTCCACGCCAGCGAGAAAGTCTCCAGCTTCTTCGTCGTACAGTGCGAGTATCCAATTAATTGGTAAAAGTCTTCATCCGATGAAGGGTTCTGCAAGGAAAGCTGAACGAGAGAGTCCATATACACGCTGCGGAGAGACATCAATGGATCCAATAGAGTTTCTCCGCCTTTCGCATACAAAATGAACAATCTTTCGAGCTTAGGGACAGTGGGTGATAAGGCCGGGATACTCGAATCCAACTCTTCAAAGTAGCATTGCTTGATATTTAGCTCTTTGAGAAGAGGGAGAGAGAGAACAGCTATATGCAAATTGTTGGGTTCGCTAAAGCGAACGAAATTAAGATCTAAGGAAACGATGGACGACAAAGCAGGCGGTTTATGCAAGAGAAGAGCAGAGATGGTTGTATGATGGTCGATTTGGGCCTGCTTTACTTGAATCGCAATTAAGGGAGTTTCGGCGAGAAGTCTCGCTCTAGATAGGTCACGATAGCTGCCGCACTGCGAGAACGTCACTGAAGAGAAGAGATGCTTGCGGGTACGACGATAGAATATCCCAGAGGCATAGGAACAAGAAATGAGTGCATCCCGATCGTCACTAAGGAGATCGATAATGCCCTCGATGAGTTCTTGAGATAACGGTGGCATCTGAAAGAAAAAATGACATTCAGTGTCATCCAGTATACTAATAGAAGCGTAGGCACTATTTCGTGGGGTAGCTGAGGATTCTGATCTGGTTACAAGGTAATTCAAGCCAGTCCAATGGAGCGTGTTGTATCGGTGTCGACAGAAAGTGTAAGCGGCGACCAAAAGCGGTTTGACTGTTTAAAGCGGAGTCAAAGACAGCGAAGCGGCAATGTTCGGCCCAACACACTCGACCCTCTCACTATCTTCCGTGCTACAGCGAACTTGTGATCAGACACTCTCTTCCTTTTCCAATTCGACACGCGTGAACGGTGCTACTCAGTTCTCATTTAATCACGATCAATCTGAGGTCGCCAGCGATGCTTACGAGTCCAGCCGACCACATCCGGCCCCTTGTAAGCAATGACAGTCTATTTCCTCGAAAACTATGCTATGGCGACAACGTAAGGCCCAGACACATGAGAGTTCGAGGAATGCAAAGTCTAGAGCGGCATAAGTTCTTACAACAACAGAGGAAATAGTAATATCTATTACTTGGCGCCTGCTACAGGAACTTTCTTTCGGACGAGAAGTGCATTGTTATACACAGATCCGAAGTTACACTGGCCTACGCTCAAAAAGTTGCTGGGTCAAGCACGTGTTGGCAACCGTTACTGTAGGTGGTCGCTACTATCAACTCGATGATCCTCAGGTACGCGTTTTCACTTATCGAGAAAAGAAAAATGCCTGTTCGGGCCCTCACGTTGGACCCACAAGCACCCATACCCTTCACATTTTCTAGGAGATCGCTCAAAGCGACAAGGATTGCATAACGAATACAGACTCGCGGAAGTGCCCACTCGCTCGGGACCTTTCGCTCCACGCCGAGCCACTTGTCCGAAGGCCTCGAACCTTTCAGCGGACAGGTGTCAACCAAACGCTGGTCCACGCAGCTTTTTACTGAAATGAAAGTGTTACGTATCTCCAACTTCAGCTGCCTTGCCTTCGAAACTGAATTAAGCTAAGTTGTTACTACGAGGCACCCGGTTTGCGCACAATACGGCGCGAGAATTCCGTCGCTAATACCCTGGTCTTAGTCCGCAGGAGGTCGGATTCATATAAAAGCGCTGACTTGTTTAGCGTAGTTTCTTCAGTATCAACATGTCTGCCCCAGAAACGAAATTCGCACCCACCCAATCTTCCTCCGTCCTTGGTGGACAAATCGTCGGTCGCTCTGAGCGTCAGGCTGTTGCTCCCCCTGCGGCCTTGAAGCTCCGTCTTGACCTCAACCTTGAGGTCGAGATTGCCATCCAGGCCAAGGTCAATGGTGACATTACCTTGTCGCTTCTGTGAGTACAACGTCCTACCTTGTGGTGTAGGGAGGCTTACGACTTGCTTTCAGCCAGTAAATTGGTGCTTAGTATGCGACAACAGACCTGGGGCGGAATATCGTCGAGAAATTGGTGAGGCTCATTCATCTCTAGGGCTAGAGATGCTGAAGTATTCTCTAACAGGGGCAGAATGAGCTATTCCTCACTTATGGCCCATTCCTCGATTCGGAATATTGGTTCTTTTGTTGCACACCGTTGGCATTGTACCAGGCATTTATATACATGGGATACCTTGAATATCATTGTCTTTTGAATTTTGTGTCGTTTCTTTGGTGTGATGGTAAGACACGAGCTTTGTCTGCATGCGGCTCGCTCGATGCGTTTAAACAGTGGGTTAGGCTGGTTTTGGAGATTGGGTGAGGAACAACTTCGACGGTATCATCCTTAAGATATGAGGGTACCACGGATATGGGAGCTGAACACCCCAGAGTGCTACTATTGTATGCTCTATAAGTGCTGCATGAAGGTGTTTAACATCATAATCTAAGCTGGGAAATATGAATGGATATATATACCCATTGTGAATTATTGGATTATGCAAGATGTATATATGGATACAATGGAACTTACATGAGAAAATCTTACACACATCATCTCAAGAATCAAAAATGGCACCAAAAGCGAGCATTCCTCTACTTCTCAGGCCGTATATCACCTTCTCTGTCAACTTCTGGTTCGAGATCACACAGACACATTCTGGCTTGAACTCATCAACCAGACGGTGCGTCAATTTAATGATATCCGGTTTCCCATGCTTACGAGTATCTGTAGAAGAGAGATGAGCACAAAACCACACACGATGAATAGTATCATACCATATACAATCGCTCCAGGACTATTCTCCAATACCATATCAACCAATGGATCACTGAAAGTCGCACGAGTATTGGGAGCCATCCAGAACAGCTTGTGGTCGATCTTCCCACTCATAATATGTGGCGTGAATGGTGCAATCCCGCTCCCAGTAGCGACGAAGAGTACCCTTCGGAAGAGAGGCACAATCCGCAGAAGACCACACGTCGGCATTCCGCGCACCCAGATCTCCTTCGATGGGTTCGTGATCATCTCCGTAGACCAGTCACCTGCCTGCGAGATGATGATAGAGAACCCAGTCTTTCCAGGGATGGCAATCGTGGCGAAACTATGCCATTCGTTCAATGGATCCGTAGAGAAACGCTGGAACGATCCAGGGACTGGGTGTGGGCCTCATTAAAGCATCTAAGTACAGACATAAATGCATGGGAAACGAACACCTTACCGTAGTCAATGAATAGCCGTACAGCATGGTCAGAGAGGACCACACTCTTAACTAAAACCTTCTGCAATTTCACCCAAGGAAGGATGAGCGAACAGCTCAGAACGATCATCAGCCAGAACGGAGCAGAATGGACAAGAGCGTTGCCGAGGCTCCTGTCGCCTCTATGATCGTTCGTGAGCAAGACAACCTGCAGTCACTATGTTAAGACGAGACCAAAATAATAGTGAAAACATCGTCCTCACCTGTGACCACACCAGCGCAGTTGCAGTCCATCCCATAAATCTATGAACGCGTTCAAACGTATCATGTCGCTTCACTCGAAGAATAGGGTGCGCGAAGATGACGATGCTGGTCAAGAACGCCAGAATAATGTATGTCAGTACGACAGTTGCAACTGACGTCTAGAGTAAATTGGAGCGTAAGCGCAAGTGAATGATAAAGGATGAACACGAAAGCATACTCCTTTGTTATTAACGAGCTCCCTCGTGGCTTGAACTGAGAGAAGAATGAGCCAGACCGTACCCGAAACTGCCGCTCCAGAATGGACTCCTCCGTTATGGTATACCCGTGCAGCAAGCTTGCGAACCCAAAATGGCCACCTATTCGACCTGTCAACCGGATTCCAATAGTCGAAAGAAATCGGGGACTCACGATTGAGGCACAGAACACGCGACCGCGAACAATGTATTGATGACCAGCTCCTGTCACATTAAAATCGCAATAAACAGATTCGACACGGCCAGGAGTGCGACCTTCTGCGAGTTGTACCCTCGAATCGCGTACGAGATGAAGATTCCCATGTTCGTGATGAATACCACAGAGAACAAGCGACGGTAAATCGAGAATGCTTGCAGGCGTAAATTGCGCACCAGGCGCGGCTGCACCTTTTCAGGCACCTCGTCGTTCTCGTACCCATCCCATGGGTTCATCTGTTTCTCGTCGGCGAGATTGGATGAGGTCCTCGAGACTATTGTCTCGGCTGGACTATGAGGGAGCGAGGTGTTACTGGAGGAGAGGGCTTGTTCGGCGATATTCATGCTGTACAGATTGTCGTAGTGAATGTAGACGTTGAGGAATCTGCTACCAAACTGCGAGCTTTTATCTCACTACGTATTCCGAGTCGGTCGAGTGTTTTCGAAAAATGAGCTGAACGATCATTCAAAAACGTAGAGGTGATTTTAGTGACGGACTTTGCTAATGGCCGAGAACGTTTTCGAGACTTGTTGGAAGACTGATGCTTCTGATCTTCTGTGCATATACATCATTGTGTTGGACCTGGGGAAGAAAATAGTCTGATGTCGCAGCTACAAGATACCAGAGCTGAGACTGAGGCAGCCTCTTATGGTATATTCTGAGAACTCGAGACGGAGGCTTGTAACGAGCGAAAGGACTTGCCTTCGGCTGGTGTGCTCTGTTTTTTTTCCCGATGATAGCCATCCATCTAAATGTAGCAACAGCGCATCCAGGGATAGCACGAGCATTTCTAAACAATCATGAACCTATAACCCTGAAGCCATTGTGGCAGCAGCGGTGTGGACGGGGGGCATGGATGGAAGGTACGATATCTATGTCCGATCATTCAGTTATTTTGATATGATAATGTTTGCGTTTAGCCCTGATATTCATAATAGCAATCGTTCATTTGTAAAATTGCTGCATTTTTTTCCTGGCGTACGACACCATCAGCTCAAGCATCAATCCGATCGACAACAACTGCACAACGAACTCACGAGATCACTGCACCATAACCGTGTAATGATCTGCTAACAGGCTGCCGAACTTTGGACCCTTTGAGTCCACACAAGAGCGACAGGAGGCGTTGGATAAATAAACTCGTACTAGTCATGAGTCTGAGTGTGAAAGTGCAGCTAGCACACTAGGTGTACTCGGAAGGAGGATAACACAGCTGGCAGCTGGTTTGAGCAACTCCGGTAACTCAGATGTCGGAGGTACGGGCCGCATACGTTCCTCGGAATATGCCGTTAACACCTGATCGAACACCTTCGCTGGGTGTCTTTTCCTCATGACTGCCAGAAATGGCCTGCAGAACTCGAGGTATGTTTAAAGGTAAGTTCTTGCGACTATGTTAGTGAACACTCTCGTATGAAGCCACTCTAAACTAGTTAAGTTTCGCCTTGTGCCACCGCTACAGCACTTGAGCCAGGAAATCTTGTAAACTTTTATCAAATCGGCGAAGGAGGAGATGCCGAAGTCAAATTCCAGGAAGATACGCTCCCAGGAAAGCTCAGACTTGCTTTTAAGTCATATTCTTCCAAGATCAGGACTCTTTCAGTTCCTTCTTGGTGTTACAACCTTTGGTGTTGTCTCTTCAGAAATACGCGACGGTTCGTTGTTCGATATTTGGGTGGAATATTATATTCGTTTTCCCACAAGTTCTACGGCTCCTTCGGGCATCAAGTCTATTGGTTGAGCCCCTGGACTGTTGTCAAAATCAGGGGCGTTCCCGATGGACTCGAAGCCGCGACGATGCTCTATGTCGCTCGAAACACCACTGTTCCTGTCCCACGTATCCAAGAACACTGGGTGGAGCCAGTATCGATGGAACTTGGGCAGCCGTCTCATGAATCCTCCATTTTGTCATGGACTATGTACTAGGCAACACGCTCGAAGCCCTCTGGAAAACCCTTGACAGACATCGGAAGACTCATATTGCACGCCAACTTCGTGGCTGCGTCCAACAACCGCGTTCTCTTACCTCTCCTCCGCACCTCTTAGGAAGGATAACACCCGTAAACAAGGGGAAACAATACGATCCCCTCATTTCTGACTATTTGTTCGACCCTTTCGAATCTGAAGCATCTTTAAACGATTTTTTCCTGGATCGATTTTCGCACATGCGGAAACACAAGTCAGTCCGAACATGAGGTGCTTCATTCCGGAAGCGCCTCCGAGATGACCATCGGATTGTATTCACTCACGCCGACCTTGTCCGTCGTAACATCATTATTGGACTGGATGATGAAGTCGTATCTACATTGGATTGGGGAATGGCCGCTTTCATGCTGGAGCAGTGGGAATACCTCAAGACTCTGTGGTTAGATCAGTACGAGGATGATGGATGGAATTTGTCTCGCAGTTCTGGACGTTTATACGGAAGAATTGGACCTTCATAATGAAATGCGCGAGCAGTATGGGTGGGGAGTATAGTAAATGTTATGTAATGTGGAACGATTCATTTATTTATACCAGCCCTGATTTTCTGTGCTTCTATAGCGTCGTCGCTTACACCGATAGCTCAACACCGGAGATTCCGGGCCTGTCGTTGCATTTTTATATAGCAGATTTCCGGTGCCGTTTGATTCCTCAATCGATACCGTTTATGTCTTTAGATCCACCATCTAGGTGCTCAGTAGCCACGACCAGTGACTACCACCATAGTACGCATCTGGTATTTTAGTCCATTCTACCACCCGACTCAGACGTTTAAACGAGCGATTTCTAGTGAGCCTATATCGATCCCCGCAATAATGTTCCCGTATGACTGTTTCTAGCCACTACTCATTACCGTGTTCATAAAGTGTGGCTCTCCCCAATCCAAGCAGTGCTCCTCGTACTCATTTGTCAGCCTTCTCTCTCTCTTGCCATAATTCATCTCGGGCACTCATCCCAAGTCTAGCTACTATTCATGTCGAACCAAACCTTTACCATCGTTGTGGCTCATTACGGCAAACGGGCCATGAGAGTCAAACATTAGGCCATACTTATCATCACAAAGGATAGCAAGCATTTAATAACTAGGAAGCACGCCATCAAGGCCTTTGTATACCAAATTACTGGCTCTACGACGACTTACGAGGCGAAGCTGCGGGAGGAGGTGTCTTACATCCTCGACCTACATGGGCATGGCCAAAGTGGGATCGATATCATTCAGCCAGCTGGAAGGTTTGCTGCAGATCATTCGGGATACCCCAGTGACTCTCGGAAGTACTGATTAGGACTGCCGCCACTGGGTCATCTCCGCTCTGAAGCGACTTCAGAACGAAGGATATAACATTGAAGAAATATCTTTCGAACTCATATTACACGCGTTGGAGGGGGCAGTGAGGGAAGATAAGTAACGTCCGAGTCTACAGACGTTTCTTCGCGGAAGTTCAAAGGTACATTTATTTTGTCATAGACACCATCAGTCACTCATTCTACATAGATATATGTTTTTCAGAAAGATTCTCCACTAAATGTACAATATGTATTTCACGCGTGGATATGAATACCAACAGCTCGAGGGGCACGTTCCCCTATCTATACCTAAGACAGATAGAAAACGGAACGGCCCAACATACCTTCAAGACACCTCACAAGAATCTTCGCCTCATCCACCGAGATATTAGCCTCTCTGCATTTTCTTGAAAACTCTTTTGTTGGCATCTCCACCCACGAGCTCCCAGTAATCCCAACAACGTCGCATATCCTCTTCAACGGTGCACAAACAGCTTTATGGGGCGCACCAGGATGCTTCCATGCTCGGCGCTGGCACGCCTGGGAGCAATAGGGAATCTTCCCGCATCCCCCACAGTACTGGAATCTCTTCCCTGCCAAGGTGAACGTCTGCGAACAGCCGTACAACCCACATTTGTCCATATCCAACAGCGATTTCAGAGCCGCTGCAGTACTGGCGTAGGGATCGGGATTCTTCATCGCTGTCACGATCCTGCGGGATTCGGAAAGGAAAAGCGGATGGTATTGGGTGACGTCTTTCTCCTTGAGATATATATGGTGTACCATGCCTCCTGTATCTTGAAAGCGTTCCTTGATGATCAAATGCGAAACAAGGGAGTTGGAGGTTGAAGACGCGATGTGGAGGGCTTTGGCGAGAAGAAGGAGGAGCCTTTCTCCGTAAGGCTGCCACAAAACCACCATCTGCATCATTATCCCTAAATCCTTCCGCATCGAATCGGATCCCATGGTCCCCGTAAGCCGGATAAAATCGTGTATCGACGCCAGATCAAAGGGGTGCACTTCACGGTATTTACTCGAATTCAACTTGTCGAGCCGTGATTCAAGGATGGCAAGGATGCGAGAAGGATAGTAGGGTATTTTGGAGAAGGATGAGATGAAGGTGCTTCCGGACGACCGAAGAAGGACATTGAGGTAGGTGACGATGTGTGTGACCTCGTAAAGGTCAATCCACGTCCAAAGCATGTGCATGGTAGTATCTGGGCCCTGGGGGAATGTATCGGCGGCTTTTGTGGGCCACTGGGCCTGAAGACCACTTCGCTCTGCCCTGTGCGCTTCTCTCCTCACCCTGCGGAGTTCAGGTATGCCTGTATCTATCTCTGGACGAATGATAGCACGGACGATTAGCTCCATTATCGAGTCAAGGACATCAGTGAACGTGCACTGCAATTTCGGGTATCGAAAGTCGCGAAGATTGTGGATCAATTTGAGATCGCTGTCGGCATCGACCCCGCAGGCGCATTTCTCCAAGGAGGTCCCGAATGAAAGAGCTTCGGGCCGGGATCGCGGGACTGTGAGGAAGCGAACAAGTGTATCAAAGACGTCGTGTCTAGTTCTTTGCAGACTAAGGATAGTTTCTGGGGTAGAGGTGAATATTTTGAGGCAAGAGACATAGAACAGGGCGCAGTGAACAGGACGATACGGATTAGAGAGAGAAGTGACGAAGAGGTCGGCGTATTCAATGGCACGTTTGTTTATCATTGCTGCAGTCGAGGATCCTGATCGACGTAACAATTAAGATTCGTCAAAGAATGGGTTGAGACGATATACACACCGGAAGAGTTTTCAAGTGAGGACGATGCAACGAGTGGGCAAGTGAGGACCCAAATCGTACGTCTCCAGATGTGAATATATGTTTGGAATGAGGACTTGTTCCGAGCAGCCGGCATGGAAATGACAATGTCGCGCGCTTAACGGTGCGCATACACGTGCATTCCCGGAGTGCTAGATCACACTGCTTCTTGACGATAGACTCGGATATACCGGGCATTGCCTGACATCGGAGCATGGAAGAAGTGGTGTGCTGTAGAAGATGACGCTGCTTTGGCAAAATTCCAGCTCCATGAACCAAGAGCACATGGTCAGTAGTCCCCTCCTTGGATAGCAAATTAGTTTCGTAACCTGTAAAAAGAAACTGGATACGTACCTCAGAACATTGTGCCTTCGAGAAGTGGATATCAAGCTCGCTATCCGTCCACGAGGTGAGATGCGGTCTTTGTGACCATCGATGAACCATATGCACAGATTCCTCTTGCCGATGAGTGAGATATTCCGATATATCCTTCTTTGAGCTTACTGATTGGAGAAGGACCTCGATTCTGTCAACGCAACGAGGGTCAGTTCTGTGCCAGGATGAGATTGGACTACTGTCTACTCGGGAGAAGCGAAATCATCTCGCCATACTGGTCACTGGCAAGGCTACCATGGAGGTATATCTTGGCTATATGCTGCTTCATTGCTGTAGCGACGGCCCTGTAGACATGATATCTCACGACAAGGTGGTGGTGCCGGCTGAAAAGAGAATGTCATATGCAGACGAAGACTTGAATGAGGATAAGTCGTTTAAATAATGGATGTAGAGGGTAAAGGCCGTGCGGGATAAAACGGACCGGCGGCTCAAAGCAACGTGCACGTGCTCGTTCAAAGTCTGGAGTCAAAGAACATTTTTTAGTACTATTACATACACTGACACAGCCAAGGTTGTGACGATAAACTCATTCAGTAGGTATTTGCATCTCCATATCATCTTCCAAGAATTTACAAAGACCCATTCCAGCATTCTCAATTAACTATGTCTAGCATAGCCTGCAGCAACTGCGGTTTCGTCAACCCCCTTTCTGCCTGCCATCTGTATAAAATAATCTCCAAACTATTCGGGGCGCCGAAGGCCTTGTTTCACAACTTCTACGCGGGTCACGGCCATTGCTTGACGCTGACCGTGTCTCTATCGATGCTGAATTGCCAAGCTAGATCACTTGCGGTCTTTATATGACGCCCAGCTCAGAGAACTCCAGTTACGTCGACTTGCGGTCTTGGAAGCCCTTGAAAGTCCCGCGTCAGTTTATGCCCCCGTCCATCGTATTCCCCAGACATTCTCATCGAAATCTTCCATCTCGTTTACGACTCTTTAAGTTTGGGGTGGGATAAAGAGTGGACCACCGAGCAAAATCTGTGATAGTTTAGACCTGTCCGGGCCTCTTTGGGTCTTAGGTCGTATCTGCAGACTTGGGAGAGATACATTGCACTCCTCGCCAGTATCATGGGCTCAGAATGTCGTGGTACTCTGTCCCTTCTCCAAGCATGCTCCCGAGATATTGCATTCCTACCTCAAGCAAACAGGTGAACATCCTCTCAGTCTTCGGGTTACTATTGACCGGAGCGATGACCTAATCAAAGATGGCGAAATCATGTCTTTGCTGATTTAATCCGCTTACCGCTGGAAGAGTTTACACATTGGGATCACCGTGGATCACATATGCGATCTCGAATCCATAGTAAAATTTCCCGCCCTGCAGAAGGTGCACATGCATGTGCTCGGTAGTGCTGACTCGGATCATTGCTCAGAAATGTGCTTGAAAGCCCCGCAGTTATGGAAAGCAGCTTTTCCATTCCAAATGATTCATCGAATGAAGTTACCGCCCGGAATAACTCATTGCTCCGTATTTGTCCTTTGTGCGAAAGATTTACAGCACATATCCTACCTACCGAAACTCAGAACATGTCACCTCCGATGGACCACGTCGTTCGAAGTTAATCCGCCGGTGGTTATGACTGAGCTTCGTAATCTCTATGTGGATCTCCCAGAGTCTCTCGATTTCCTGACTGCACTTCTCCTCGAAAGTTTGACCGTATCCCATTCCTTTTCAGAAGGATTAAAATATGTAACTTCCTTCTTACGTCGATCGGGATGCCGTCTCGAAAGTTTGAGTTATAGTATGTGGGAGACTTAGGACTTGTTTAGCAATATGCTTTCATCGGAGGCATGCTCTACCATCTCCCGCCTCAAACTCGAGTTCGTAGAAGGATTCGACAAAGTTGCCAAGGCTCTTGCTCCTTCCTCTGTCCTGCCCAACTTACGCCATCTTATTCTTTGCCTCAGGAAACCTCTGAAACGATGGAAGTGGTCTCCTATAGCCGACATGCTACGCTCCTGCCGTGATGTAGGGCTGATAGAAACTGTTGAACTACAGTTCACCGACTATGGGCACGAAACCCCAATCTATTGTGACATTGTGGCGGAAGTCAGAGAGCTCGCTGGGGACAATTTGGAAATACGGGTTAAGAAGTGGGACCCGCCGTGTTTGGAATCCTTGTTTATATTTTACTAGCGCGAAATAAGGGTTTCTTGCTAGTAAGTGGACTCGCTACATCCTCCCGTCCAGGAGGCAGAGTAGCAACGTAAGTGGAGGAAACCGAGTATACCGTACAGTATTATACTCGCTACGAAGACGTAACTAAAAATGATATCAAATCTCGGAGGAGTAGAACTGGAACTCCATGTTGTTTACTGATTCTCAAGGTCGGACCTGACAGCGAGACCGTGTACGTCCATGAGGGGAGAGCCGTCCTTCGACACGTTTCAGGTTATGCGACGACACCTTTGTAGAGATGCACAAGAGTACTGAGCGGTATATCGGCATGGATATCGAGCACAAGATCCAATGCCTGCCGGCAGGAGGTCGATGATGTCAGTTCCGACACTGCCACTGCATCGCCACTTTCCTTCTGCTTTTTGTCTTCTCTCCTCATTTCAACAACTAGCGACTGTTGCGGTATATTCTGAACCTTGTTATGTACGGTTCATTGGCCCCGCTCTCCTCAGAGAAAATTGGACCCGGTGCTTACTCCAATAACTGCGGAAGATTTCTGTTGCTACTACTGAGCTCACAGCTCTTGTCTCCGGACCCTTTTCTCCGGTACTGGGCACTTTACACACTTTGACACGTGGTTTCTTCAGCTTGTGAGGTACCCGACATGACTACTTGTGGAAGAGCCGGAATTTCCCGCACTCGAAACGCTAGCCGTCTATGTACATGCGCACAGGCTGCACGATTGTCTTCGGAACAGATATCTAGTTATTTCTTTTGACTTGTTCTCCGTCTCTTGTCACTGAGTGCTCATGGTGCGTCGTTCTTGGCTCGGCTACTTTGTAAAATGATACTACGCATGATCAACACTCCGAAACGGAACTTGGATATCCAGTCAATTTCGACGGGCGTACAAACTATTACTTCCTTCACTGTTTTTCCGAATTATACTCTGTCAGCGCATGTGCTTCGTCTTCAGAGCCCGATGTGTGTGTCTATGTACTCATCCTTCGTCGACAGCTATATGAGCTGGGCTTGGTTGGCGTCTACGCGAGAGAAAGGTGCACGCAAGGCTGCAAATTGAATATCAGAAGCATCAACTGGATCAGAGGCACGTCAAATGGATTGATCCGAGTCCTAGCATGAAGAACCTATCGAGGCGAGGCGCGTTCTTCTCTACCACCATCATCTTGGCCAATACCGATTAGGATTCGCAGTGCCCCCGTAGTTGCGCCTTGATTTACATCGCATGATCGCATTTGTGGTGGCGGCGCTGACCCTGGATTTGCGTTGTGTAACTTAGAGATTGGTTTCTTCATCATCGGGTTTGGGTATGGCATAACAATCGCTCGAAGCTTTATACTTGGATTAACGGACAAGGTGACGAGGTGAGTTTCACCTATGCTGCGTCCAATGACATTTTAAATGGCCCAATAGACGTCCACTGATAAATATCTTAGTTGCAGGGAAAATGCCATCAAAAACGACTTATGCAGATCAAAATCATCATTCCTACCCACAAGTCCCGAAAATGCTCTCGACCCTCTATATTTCCGGTGCCGACCCAACCTCCACAAGTGTGGGTGATCGCCAAGCTTAGTTTTTTGCAGCAAGAGTACGGTGATCTACCGAATCGGAATATGGATTCACATAAAAACGCATATTCTTCGGTATAGCTCCTCACTCCCCTCAGCATGAGCAAAGAGCAATCCTCCAGTAACACCTCGCTCCCTCATAGTCCAGCTGAGACGGTAGTCTCGAGGACCTCATCCAGTCTCGCCAACGAGAAACAGATGAATCCATGGGACGGGTACGAGAACGACGAGATGCCTGAAAAGGTGCAACCGCGCCTGGTGCGCAACCTGCGCTTGCAGGCGTTCTCAATCTACCGTCGCTTGTTCTCTGTGGTATTCATCACGAACATGGGAATCTTCATCTCGTACGCGATCCGGGGGTACAACTCGCAGAAGGTCGCACTCCTGGCCGTGTCGAATCTGTTTATTGCGATTCTAATGCGACAGGAGTTGGTCATCAATACACTGTTCGCGGTCGCGTGCTCTGTACCTCAATCGTGAGTCTTTTGGATCTTTGGACTGTTGGAATCCTGTTCACGAGTTGAATAGGTGGCCATTTTGGATTCGCAAGCTTGCTGCACGGGTGTACCATAACGGAGGGGTCCATTCTGGAGCGGCAGTTTCGGGTACAGTCTGGCTCATTCTTCTCTCAGTTCAAGCCACGAGGGAGCTCGTTAACAATAAAGGAGTACGCTTTTGTGTTCATGCTTTATCATTCACTTACGTTCCAATCCATTCCAGACGTCGGTTGCAACTGTGGTACTCACATACATTATTCTGGCATTCTTGACGAGCATCGTGATCTTCGCGCACCCTACTCTTCGAGTGAAGCGACATGACACGTTTGAACGCGTTCATAGATTTATGGGATGGACTGCAACTGCGCTGGTGTGGTCACAGGTGAGAACATTGTGTTCTTACTATTATTTTGGTCTCGTCTTAACATAGTGACTACAGGTTGTCTTGCTCACGAACGATCACAGAGGCGACAGGAGCCTCGGCAACGCGCTTGTACATTCTGCTCCGTTCTGGCTGATGATCATTCTGAGCTGCTCGCTCATCCTTCCTTGGGTGAAATTGCAGAAAGTGCCAGTTGAGAGCGTCGTCCTCTCTGATCATGCTGTGCAGCTATTTGTTGACTATGGTAGGACGTTCCTTCTCTATGCATTATGTCTGTATTTAAATGCTTGAATCAGGTCCACACCCAGTCCCTGGATCGTTCCAGCGTTTCTCTACGGATCCATTGAACGAATGGCATAGTTTCGCCACGATTACCATCCCTGGAAAGACTGGGTTCTCTATCATCATCTCGCAGGCAGGTGACTGGTCTACGGAGATGATCACGAACCCACCGAAGGAGATCTGGGTGCGCGGAATGCCGACGTGTGGTCTTCTGCGGATTGTGCCTCTCTTCCGAAGGGTACTCTTCGTCGCTACTGGGAGCGGGATTGCACCATTCACGCCACATATTATGAGTGGGAAGATCGACCACAAGCTGTTCTGGATGGCTCCCAATACTCGTGCGACTTTCAGTGATCCATTGGTTGATATGGTATTGGAGAATAGTCCTGGAGCGATTGTATATGGTATGATACTATTCATCGTGTGTGGTTTTGTGCTCATCTCTCTTCTACAGATACTCGTAAGCATGGGAAACCGGATATCATTAAATTGACGCACCGTCTGGTTGACGAGTTCAAACCTGAGTGTGTCTGTGTGATCTCGAACCAGAAGTTGACAGAGAAGGTGATATACGGCCTGAGAAGTAGAGGAATGCTCGCCTTTGGTGCCATATTTGATTCTTAGAGTTGTTCACCTCTCCCTTCAACATTTCTGGTTTATGTATGTGAATAAGTAGTGTAATGGTCTGTGCAGTCGCCTAATTAATTCATGATCTGGTATCATTTTTCCAGTGATCCGGCTTGTGTGATTGACTGGAGTATGAAGCCGAAACACGACTAAGGTAGTTCGAAGGCAGCCGATAAGCCTGGTAGAATAGGTCATTCAACGATCCACGGTGAAGTCAACTGAGCTTTCATTTATATGACAGCAAAAAGTATCATTCGATGGGTATGATCCCTTGAATAAAATCTTTTTAAGATCGTCAATGCCTCACACCTCCTTCCTTCTTTTAGAGTTCAAACGTAGGTATGTAATGGCTGGGTGCTTTGTATGCGTACGACTCTCACTGCCTAGTCAGCAGAGCGCTTTCTTGACAGAATCGGGCATTGGAAGATCGGGACAAGCGCTTCTTTGATCGCATTCATTGCACTTCCATACAGACCTGCATCTACTCTTACCCAGATTTGGATCCTCAGATTCCGCTAGTTTCATCCATCTCGTCCTCCTCGTCACGATTGATCTCACTCCATAGTATTCGGGCAGACTTCAAATAGTATACTCAGACATACTTAACTGAAACCTGGTTGATGCTGCAGGCAGATGGTATCATAAATATCACCGTCGTCCATGATCGTGCGAGGGAACCTGATACGTTGGACTGACCGTGGTCGTTAACTATTAGCGAATCTGTGATCACACTGCCAGCTGCCAGCGCCTTCGGCCCACAGTGGGTTCAGACGTTTATGTAGGGGCCCAGGGTAGAGATTTGTATCAGCGGCAGTCTTCAATACCAAGGAACTACGTCATTACAGATTCAAGAGCGGCTCGAAGGCAGAGAAGGGAAAGAAGGACCGGAGACTCAAGTGGGATCGACACGATAAGATCAATGCGCGTGAATTCGAAATTACGCTGCCTTGACAACCGAATTCATCACAATCCCCCGGGCGCCCCTCTTTTGGTATCGCTCCTTCATTTCTCCACAACGCACCCAGACCTAAAAATTTCCATTCTTTTATTTTCTTACTGATCATGACAGATATCCCACCCACTAGTCCTTCGAATTTTAGCTCCACCCATTCTCAGCACTCTGCCGTCGGGAAGCACGATGGACATATAGAGGGCAACCTCAATTGTATCGCTTTGTATGCGTAACTACTACCTCAAAAAATACGCCGCTAATTCTACCTTTTCAGGCGTCACGGATGGTCTCGTTCCTTTTCTTTATCGCCCACAGAGGTGTCCTCTATGTCTTATGATTCCCTTTCTCGCACTCTGGAGGTCTATACCCTTAATTTACGCCCCATGGTTCTTCGTATCTACGTCGAGCATCCAGCTTCGTCAGGAAACTGGTGCAAAATCCGCCCTTTCAAAGCTGACGGTTCGTTGCAGAGCGTCCTCGTCCGAACTTTCTTCGAGGAGAGACTCCGTGAGGGTGTTGTCACGACGATAGATATCCGCGATGGTGTCGACAGGAAAGAGGAGTCCGATGGGAGGAGTCTCCGCAGTATGGGGAGCAAAATATTGAACCCACAGAAAGAGAAGACGGAGAAGAAGCAAGGTGGCGGCTGGTTTAATGGTTTAATTAATCGCATCAAGACCGTCACGGCGCCACCTCATAAAGAGCCCAGGGACGTCGATACCGATGAAGCAGAGGAGCTTCGTCCACGCAATGCAGGGGAGGCCGGTACCTCGAGCAAAGTACGTTAGGTGCGCTCATGTCCTACTTAAAATCTCATTAACGCTGAATATCTCGTTGCAGCCGTCAATTTTCAAGACGGGTATCCTCTCCTACTTCTTGCAGCCTGCTGCTATTTCACGAGCGCAGAATACCCCTCCACCGGAGCCAGCGCAGGACCAAGAAGTGGAGCAGATGCGTAAGCGCGGGTGGCTTCCGCCGGGTGTAAAGAGGCAACTTTCTTTCCGGCGTATGTCAACCAAGAGGGAGAAAATTCAAAATCCCTTCCTTGGAGGCAAGCGCGCAAAGAAGCAGGAAGAGGAGGAGAATCCCTTCGTTGATTCCAGCATTGCTGGAGTCGATGAAGAGGGAGAGGAAGGAGAGGTAGACGATTTCTTCGAACTCGAGCGGCCGGACAGTGCCGATGCCACTGGGGTGGAGCTGGACAAGGCATCCGGAAGGGTATTTCCATTCATCTTTGTGCAATTTTGTTTGCTCATCACGGACTTCAGGCATGGTCGAGATTCAATCCAAAGCGAAGTCGTAGTAAAGGTAAAGGCAAGGCGAAGGAAGTGGAACAACCACGGAAATCACCTACCCCTCCTCCGAAAGACGATGATGTAGAGTGAGTCTTTTAAGTAGGCTCTTTCCTGCCATGACGTTACGAACCCAATATGAATCTCTTTAGTACTTATTCTTAAATTTCATTATCTTCTCTTCGTTTTTTATCAGGTACAGTGCTATTTACCTCAGCCCCTTAGTTACATACATCTTCTATGATGCGGTATTTCTCTTCGTTATTTTAGAGCTTATATTCCATATTTTGATTGGTACAACTGTCGTTTATTTACATTCTGTGATTCCCTGGATGGTGAGATTTGGATCGTGCAAGCATATCAGCCGTCTTGAACCGGCATTTATCGGTACTAAGCTGTAATTTTGAACTTGTATCAATCCTTGCTTTGGATGACGTCACAGGTGATCTGTACACAATCCTCGCAATGTTTGGGATGCAGTCATCGGATGGATGTTAAATGACACGTTGGTAGGAAGTTAGTACGTGAATTTAGAGTCAAGGGAGCAGAGACATAACACGAAGACGCAGGTTAGGCGCCTATGCGAAGACCCAAAAAACACCTAGACTAGAAGAGGGTCAACGACAGGACGAGAAAGTGATGTGCCGTCGATGGCTACTTTAGGCTGTTGCACCTGGATGCACTGTTCCTGCATCGAGGCTCCAGTCGACAACCCAGTTGCATATGTAGGTATTTTCGTTCGGCGGGCGACGATTATGCCCGATGGACGCGTCGTCGCAGGCATGTCAAACGCTCCAATATTCCAAATCTTGGCTGTCAGAAATTTGTTTGTCATGGATGAAGCAGAAAAAGGGAATAGCGTCAAGCGCAAGGCATCGAGTTTCGAGGGGTGAGAATGCAAGTTCTGCGAGTATATATGTATATACGGATTTCTAGGCTAGCGTGTTGTCATGTCATGCCGTGTTGAAGAAGTGCAAGGGGCACCGTTGTGCAGTGCATCATACAAATTGGAAGTGGGGTTTCGGCGGGGACAGCCAAGGGACGACGTCGTTGAGAAAGTTTTGGTCCCAAATTAGGCTCCGTGATGTCCACGTGGTAATGTTTTTCACGTGAATCGCTCATCGGCGCGGTCTTCCGAACCATCTCTTTAAGTTTAACTTCCACCAAGTAGGTATGGACGTTCCCCCAAGGTCGGGAAGGAGGACTTACTCGCGTAAACCATAATCGGATCAGGCCGTCGGTGTCATGGCGCCCATCTTGGCGACGGTTCTCATTGATCTCACCTAAATAGTACCCTTTTTCCCGAGGCTTCTTCCAAAGTTAAAGATTCCGAATACCGTAACGCATACTTAATACTTCATTTTGACAGCCACTGCTGGCCTTTGGTGTCTCTTCTTTCTTCTCCCTTATAAATGCGCTCAAGGGCCCTTGCAGCACTCACTATCTTTACTACGCTTTAATCCTATCCTACTGTTCTTCCCACCCGTTGCTCTATTCAAGTCTTCCGATGAAGACCAAATTCCAAACGTTACTGCTTAGAATTAACACCAAGGTACGTGCATCGCCCTCTTCACTCTCACCTCGTTCAGAACTTTGTGCTGTAGAAATCAAATAACTACTATCACGATGAAGTGGAGTGTTCCTCGACATGTAGCCTCACACCTACGCTGGCGCATTACATACCTCCTCCTCCAGGCATAGACACGGTAGCCGAGGTAAGTGCGGTTGTGACTGCTGGTATCTACAACGATTGAATAGTCCACCAAAACCCATTATTCAGCCTCTTGAAGAACCTCGACCATCGCCTCCCCCATCTAGGCTGACTTTCCTCGCGATCTGGGATCCCGAGTCCCAGCTTTACACACTCCCTTTCATTCCTCAAGAGCCACTGGGATGGCATGAAGACGAGGGTTTCTTCGATACATGCAACCTAATAGGCAACCCCGAATGTGAACCGCACCTGGTTAGTAGCTATTTCACTTTAAATTGCTCATATTTCCAACAAGTCACTCTAGCATTCCCGTTTCTCCACCTCCACCACATCAACGTCAAATTACATCGAGGTGTCAGAGCCTCAAACGCCACAGGCATTTATGAATGTGAACGGCAATCCGCCAATCGAGCAACCTGTTCCGCGACACCCCGAGATATCCCGGCCGTTCGTCCTCCTTCCATCTCCTCCCCGGGAAGACAATTCAAGCGATTCCCTCGTGTCCACCCTAGCTCGTAGATCGAACTCGTCGCGCACCAACCTGCCGCGTTCACACTTCTCAGGAACGAGCCGAAAGGGTTCTTCCGCATCATCTCCACCTTCGTACCCATCGTCACCGTCTCTCTCACCCCTGGGATTTCTCAAGCGCAAGGCGACTCAGTCTCGGGAGGCCGAGGACGCTTGGGTGAATATAGACATCGAGTGTGTCATTCGTGAACGCGTTGTTCACATATGACCTGGGTTTCAGTGGTATAATGGGCGAGCCTTGAGGTGTGTACAATCAATAATGGACTCACGCGTAGACCGCGACTGTTAATTATCATCCGATATGATTAGCCTCACCCTCCTTCCTTGTGTGTACGGACTTCATAATTCATCTGCATCGTTCTCTTTCCGCGTGTGCGCTGGGAATTCCTTGACGCACTGTACGTGTGAAAGCAACTAGGAACAGGATTGGCATCACCTGTGAATATGATGAAGAGGCGGGTAACCATACATGAGGGCAAGAGTGCGGAGTCTTTAGAATTGTATTCCTCTATGATTTGTATCGGTTTATCTACTCATTGGGACAACAGTGTCGTTGGATTTATCACATTCGTGCCAAGCATGTCTCTGCATGCTCAGATGAAAGGTACTAGGGCGTGTCGAGCACTCAGACTGCGTCAGCAGTTTCACGCTGAAGGTAGGACACTCAAAAGCATGTCTTTAGCTTCGACTTCCTGAGACTTCCTGAGTCTAACCAATATTGAGAAACGGAACATGGGAATCAAATGCATCGTGTTTATCAAAATCGGGCATGAGGACGCACTCACACCGCGATTGAATTCATCAATCGAAACCGGGATCGTAGACTACCCCACCCCCGTGATAGGAACTTGGCGAAAACGGCTCGTGTACTTAATTTTGGTTTTGATAGCGAGTAGGTAGTGACTCGACATCGTCATGTTCTTTCCTGCTTTGAGAAGGATATATCATATTCTCATGACTCGGCTTCAATTATTGCGAGGCCGAGAGGTAGGTCTGCCTTATTCAGCGCTTTATTTTGAGACGAGCGTCAAGAAGCCGTTCATGAAGGAGACTTCCAAGGTACTATCTGTGTTGTCATGAAAAACGGTGTGCATTTTGCCTGCCAGCCCAGCTTGAAGACAAAAACGAGGCAGCGAATCATAGAGTGTAACTGAGCGTAGTCAGTGAGACAATAGTCTGGTACCGTTTGTTGAATGACGTGAACAAAAGATGTGACACACGAATCCAAAGCTTGTATCACCTAATAACGGCTCCGATGTGTCCCCCGAGATCCCCGATGTCGACGAGTTTTCTTTCGTAACAATATGATGCACCAAGTCTTCGCATGAGATGCCAATATACAGCGTGAAATGAATACCGCCATCAACTACCCAACCCAAATGCTAGCGCATCAAGCGCTAGTTATTTGGACTCGCATCACCAGCGGAGTGGGATCGATGATGGCCCGACTACCGCCGAGCGAACAACCAATGTATTATACAACAATCACTGCGTACGTATCATGAAATATATGCATACAAATCAGCAGAGCCCCAGCTTACTTTAAACATTATGTCTGAATAGATGGATCTACCACTTCAAGATATATCCGATAAACTGTCGAAAGAGGAATTGCTCGATGTCTCCATAGCATCCCAAGAGCTTTCGGATGAGTTGCCGTCTTCATCATGGACATGGCCGAAAGGCAGTTGAGAGGGCGTCGTAGGAAGGGCCGGCGGCTGTGCCAAACGCCCTGCAGGAGAAGCTGTCGAACTCCGGAAAGTAGGCGTCTTCGAAGTCATACGCTCCACCAACGAACTTCGGGCGCTTCGCGTCGTGACGATCCTCCTCCTCATCGAGCTCCAAGTCTACATCCCCATCCTCATCTTCAGCTGCAGCGAGGTACTCTTGATCAGCCGCAAAGTCCTCCAAATCGACAGCCTTTGTCTTTCCCTTCGTGTCGCTCGAGTACGAGTCAGTCTCATACCGGATGGTCTCCATGCTAGACGTCCTTTTGAGCAGCCGCCTTTCCTCCTCCCTCCCACTTTGCTCCCATCGCAAAAGCAAATCTCGTTCCCTCTCATGCCGGAGGAACATTTCATCCCAGAGCGTCGGCGGCGCCCCACGCAACGAGGAACGGATAACCCACTCCATGTCAAGCATCGCCATAGTTGTCGTATCTTCCACTCTTGCTCGAGCGGGCTGAAGAAAGCGCCTCTGCGAGTTCCCTCGTGACCGAACCTCCTACAATTGGCAGGGTATATCAGATTGATGTAGCGAACCGGGATGGAGGAGACTTACTCTCGCGTGAACAGTTTCAGCGCATGCGCCTTCAGTGGCGTCTGCAGTAACGTAGCTTGAATGCGATGGCACTTGAGCTCCTCGAAAGCATACTCCACGACAAGCTGCACAGCTTGCTGGGCATAGCCGTACCCTCGATACTTCTCATGGAGAATGATCCCGAGTCGGACCTCGCCCACCGCGTTCAGAGACTGGTGATGAGGAGTGGAAAAGAGGTATATGAGACCAAGCGGTTCTTTGGGAAAATCCGGGAAATTCCAATCTGTCTGGGGGCCGCGACTTTGAGATGCATACGACTCCGGTGATGCGAATTTTGCGTTGAGCAGGTGTGTATGGGGAGAATGGGGTGATCTTGAAGCTGAGGAGTCGTCGGGATCTTCGGTCTTTGTCAAGATGGGCTCCATGGCCCAGTTCTTGGTCCATTCGTTACGCCCGTTTATAATTTCTTTGCTGCTCCCCGAGATCAATGTGTCAAGGGTCGTTCTAGAGGGGTTCGTGCTTGACGCGTCGGAATCACTGGTATCTTCCCACCATGGATCTTTGCTAGGAAGAGATCGGGGAGAGGGTTAACAGACGTCTGTGTAGATCCGCTGAATGGTTTAAAATCCTTCGATCCTGACTGATTGACTGTATTCTATAAAAGCCGACTCTTAGCACCGAATAACAAGCTGTACCCTGAATGATTGACTTACACCGCCTTGGCCAGCTGTTTGATCTTTATCTGCTTGATACCTTTTTTTCTGCCTTCTACGATGTTTCTTTGGCTTGGGAGGAGCCGATGAGGTGGGTAAGCCAAGAGGACATTGTGCGTCGTCAAGTCCACCACCCACCGCCACTTCCTCGGCGCTTGAGTTCACGGCAGACGCCTTCGTATCTTCATCAATAGCGTCAGTGGCTGTCTCATCCTAGCAACGAGTCAGATCTTGGGCAGATCCAGTGAAGGATAGAGAAGCTACCTTATTTACCTCAGTGGGAGCGTAACGGGCTTGTGGCTGCCTGTCGATCAGACCAACATAAAGCGCGCTTGTCATGAATTCCAAGACATCCTGGTAATTGGCGGCCTCGACACAGGAAAGCTGCAGCTCCTCGAAGAGATGAGTGAGATAGTCTATATGGTCATCATATCCGTCCAAACTTTCGACTAGGAGGATATCGTTAGTCGAATTGTGCCTCATGGTAGTGGTTCGAGGCAAGCAGCTTAAGCGCCTGAACACGTTCTGAACCTTTATAGCGGGAGTACATCATGTGTCGCGTGGCGCCGAACGAACTGGAGTCACGACCCTTCCCAAAACTGATGAAAGCTATACAGTCTCGATGTAGTAAACGAAACAGCTTCCAGAGCGCCTCGTACGGCCATGAGGCAAGTGATAACAGTCAAGAGTCAAAAAAGTCAGTGAGCACAATTTGATGGCGCTGCTCGGAGCCTTAATTCACGCGATGGGCGTCATGTAGAGCATATCTCATATTGCGCTTATGTTGTAGCAGTATGATAGGTGGAATTGCAGAGAAAAGAATACAACGACAGCATAACACTCACTACAATGACGAAGGGGATCAGAATACGACAAGTAAATCACAGAGTAGATACATACGAAAGTGAGGGCAGCACCCTTTGTCTTCTTCTCACCACCAAGCTCGAAGCTGTAAATGAATATCAACAGGCCATCCAAACAATCGGTGGAAGCAACGCACTGTTTGCAACGCTTCAAAGTCAGTTGCATTTTGTACTTGCACACAGTGCACTCCAGCCGTAGCACAACTTTCTTCGTCGTTTTGGCCTAATGAATTAACGGTATCAGCACCATCCTGGTCATCGAGGGCTGAGATATCGCACCTTCTTGTGGAAGACGGGTTTGGTCTGACCACCATAACCGGACTGCTTTCGGTCGTAACGACGCTTTCCCTGCGCGAAGATGGAATCCTTGCCCTTCTTGTATTGGGTCACCTTATGAGGCCTACGACAGACATTGAGCACATAGCAGATCCCAAGTCATTCGAACCGACGTACGTGTGTTTCTTGCATGTTTTGCCCTTGCAGTCTGTTCCGCAAATTCCATTGGTATCTCGGTTTTATTCTGACAAAAGGCTACTCACATGTCCTCCGTGTCCTAGAAATGAATCAGCATCTCCCCGACAAAGAGAAAGGAAAGCCTGGACTCACTTGGGAATGTTGACCATCTTGCTGGCGACGACGACTAAGATATTGACGGGGCTTGGTATATTCTGTCCCGTGCGACTCTTCGGCGGTTGCCGGGTGCGACCACTGTATAGTTTCAATTGTTAGGTTGAATCTCCGCTTCGGGCCGAAGTTCCACGTGTCAGACATCATAATGTGCAAATGACTTGTCCGGATCCAAGTTCGTACACCAAGTCGTACGATGAAAAACTGGTTCCATCTTGGTTCAATGGTACCACTTTATTGTGGAGACGATTCACATAGATGCTGCAGGTGACCAGGCATTCATCCAGCATTGGAAGTCAGTAGATATTATCTTGTCTAAAGTTATCAACGTCCGGTATGGCAGTGTTAGAAGAATGGTAACAATTCGCAGTGCTAAAATCCCGGCGGTTCCAGTGGTCCTCAGGCTTCTTGTGTCTCTCATTCTCCACTATCGGGCCGCCTGTAATCAACTGCTGATGAGAATGCACTGTGGAAATGGGCGCGTAGCTCTAAGCCTGACTCAGATATGTGCGCCTATTGAAGTCGCGTACCCGGGGCGCTGCTATTTTAGGCATCGGAGCGGGAATCCGAGTCTATAATCAACTAAGTCATCCTTCTTTCGTATATTAAACCTTGTTGCTTGCACGGGTCGAGTACACAATCTGAAGGTCCCAAATACCGTATATGTTCTTCTCTTGCCGACAGAGACGAGAAAGTAGCCAATCCAGTGCATCCTCCGTGCGTTACGGGGGTGAATCAGAGCAGTTGAGACCACACTGAAAGCTTAATCATTAATATCTGTTCGATTCGCACGAGTGAATGTACCGAAGATCTCACACTGGCAGGTAAATCTAGCCGAATATTGCGGAGGCAAGCCTACATATTAACCGAGTGATTGAGTCCGAGTCGAGGGTGAATATTTCATGTACTGTTGGTATGACCATCATCCATGGCTCCTGCGAAGGATTACCGGAAGATACGGACGAGTCGGAGGTAAGACACCGTTGTAAAATTTTGCTGAGAATGGAGTCCATCGTGCTAACTGTTTTATAGTACAGTCGAGACTACATCGTCCACCGTCTGTCTAGATCCCTGCCGCATGATAATTCGAAGATCCCCACGAAGCCTCGCGCTAGCATCCTGTGACATGGACGTGGAATAGGTGGCTCATCATTCCTGCATATTATGAAGACGGCCAGTCGAGACTGCACTTTCACAGTTACCGTCTGCCCAGATATGATATGAAGAGTCGCACGAGTGCACGCGCAAAGGTATTTCTCCGTTGACCCTTGGTATAGTTCCTGAACCTCCTGCACGTTTCCTCTCAAGGCCACAATGCAAGGACATTTTCACGGTAGATATGGGACGGCAATTTTCTTAACCGAAGATCTGACCAAGCACAAGATGAGATTCGGAGATGATTTGTTGCACTGGTAACATTAGGCCCGTAAGACAGATAGCACCCACAATTCCTCCAGGTCCCGAGTAGAGTAGACTTGCGCTCATCACACAACCGTTCCAAATGGCGGTGTGTACCCCATATCACTGATTTACAGTTTATACGTCAGAGTTTGACGAGAGGGTGTCTCTTGTGAGACGACGAGAGACTGTATACTAGGATTCCAGGGAACGAAGCACGAAGATCCATGACAATCCTGACGTCTTGAACATTGGATATTGAGGGTGGAAAGGTGTGGAGGATTATCTTTATTAAGCGGAACAGAGTAAATGTTACAATCCGGCGCAGGATAAGCAAAATGGTTGCCGCCCTGTTTGATAGCCAAAGGTAAATACTCAAACAGGCAGTAACTGAACGATAGCCAATCCGACGGCAAGGAATGAATGCTCGATGTTATCGGAGGAGTAAGCTTTAGTGATTTCGAACACGCAGGAATAGGTGCAGCTGCAGCGAGCAAGTAATTGACGAACAGGTGTCTCGCAGAACAAAAGCAACAAGAACGGGTACAAGGCTCGGTTTCAGTGACGTTTCGGAATAAAATACGGAGAATGGATGGAGATGAATTCTGAGACAAGATGCGTTGCAGCAGGATCGGTGGCAGCTTGCATCCCGCTCAGGGACAGCCTCCTCCATGGGGATACAATAGGGAGGTCCCGGCCGGGTGATCGGGGTCCCTATACAGTCCAATATTCCATAAAAGTTTGCCTGATCGTACCACCGTCCTCCGTCTCCTTGCACAGTGCTTTTCCCTCTTTCCCTTCGTGTCCCTGCGAGGGCCGCTCGGTGTCGCCGTTTTTTGTCTGTGTCATCTATTGTCAGTATTTCCTTGCTTTGTCTCATCAACAGCGCTGACGCTTTGCGGCCGTACAGATATATATTTCAACCATATAGAACGACCAGTATAATTTACCCAAAATGCGCGCCATACTGAGGCCATTCGTTATTCATGCAGCCTACTCTCCCATCGAAACTATCGTTTTCTTCTCTATTGTCGGGACTCTTGCCTATTTCCATGTTCTGTCTGCAATCAAGCACTCGGCTTTCTTCGCGACGACGAATCCAATTACCCTTCGTCCGTCGCATGCTCGCTACACGCAGCAAGAATGGGTCAACGTCCGGGAGCACGCCTGGTACCATGTCAAACAAACCGCAGATAGTTCCATAATCCCCGTCGAGCTGCAGCAGATCGTGTTCTCTCTCGACTCGGTACAGAAGAGCAAGGACGTGAGTGCGCTTTCCCCCCTCTGTGTAGCACCGTTCGTGACCCTGTTCTTTCAGGCCGTTCCAGGCTCCATCTCGCTTGATATGTCACCCCTGCCCGATTCCGTCTACAACATGTCGAAATTTACTCATGATGCCCTGCCAACTTCTTCCGGGCGCAAGTACGGCTCTCTCTGTCATCGGACATCCATTTCAACAACCAACAGCTCTCCTTCCGATGCTCCGACGTGCTTCTCTGCGATCACCTCGTCTCCACGGTCGTTTACCCAGACATTGTCCTTTACCCCCGGAGCTAAAGAGGAGTTCATGAACGCTTTTTCGCGCTTTGCAAACTCGGTCGTTGACGAACATGGAGTTCACTATGAGCTGGAGACACGGGAGCAGGAGACCATTGGAGATATGAAAAGCAGTAAATGGGTCGCGTATGCTGCACGCGCGTTTGTGATGCGTTTCTGGGACCTGGCAAGGGTTCGTCTTCCTCTGCAAATCTGCATTCTCTACTTACCACTTGTACAGAAGGCCGACTCGCTGGACATCATTTTGATCCTCATTGGCTACGTCCTAATGCATGCGACATTCCTTATCCTTGTTTCACGCTCTCGCCAACTTGGATCAAGCTTTCTGGTTGCCTTCCGGAATCGTTTCCTCGTCCGTCCTCGCCCTTCTGCTTTCTCTTCCGATCGCGATGTGGCTTCGCATTCCCATGGATCCAGTCGCTCTATCGGAAGCCCTTCCATTCCTTGTCTGTACCGTCGGCTTCGACAAGCCCATTCGCCTAGCCCGTGCTGTGTTCAGGCACCCACATCTTACTAGTCCGGTTGGAGGTGCGAGCGCGGGTGGCCAGTTGAAGCCTTCTGGGGAAGTGATTCTAGAATCGCTAACCAAGGTGTACTATCCCATCATCCGGGATTACATACTTGAGATCGCCGTGCTCGTCGTTGGCGCCTACAGCCGAGTCAGTGGCCTCCGCGAGGTATGCGCCCTGGCAGCTCTTATCCTAGGCTTGGACTGTCTCCTCTTGTGCACTTTTCTGGCTTCGATATTGTGCATCATGATCGAGGTGAGATCATGTGCTATTGTCTTCCTCCTTTCATATTTACTTATCCTGTTGTGTTTTCCCCTCCTTTAGGTCCACCGGATAAGAACAGTCCGCGCTCTATCAACCTCCAAAACACCCTCTGTCGTCATGGCTGATGGGACACCGAAAACCGCTTCTGCGGGGAAACGGCCCGGATTGGCTCAGCGAGTTTCTTCTATGGTTCTTGGCGTCAAGGGTTCAGCGCGTGGCAAGAAGGAGGAGAAACAAGCCGATAGCCCCGTCGCGCGGTTGAAACCCCTTCTGGTAAGTCTTTTGTCCATTCGTTATCTGGATGATCCGCTTATCTCTTATCCCGATAGATTGCCACTTTCCTAACGCTTCACATCCTGAACCTCTGTGCTCCATTGACGCCGACCAGAGTCAACACGCACACCGTTCCCACCTCCGTGAGGAAGGTCGACATCACAACTCCGGAGATCCGACACGCTTTGGGAGCCTTAATCGATGCTGAGCAGGTGAATAACGTTTACGTCGATGAGGAAACCAGCGTCTTCGTGAAAGTCTACCCGCCGGTCCATGTCCGAGTCATCCCCCCTCCCCAGCTCCTCGCCACGGCCGTCCCGACGCCTGATGCCACGATCGTTCACCGGACAACTTCGGAAATGGTGGAGAGCTTCATGTCATCCTGGTCACGTCTTGTTGGCGATCCCCTTCTGTCCAAATGGATTGTCGTCGTGCTCGCCTTGAGCATCAGCTTGAACGGGTACCTACTCAAAGCGATTGGTGCTGGTTTGGCTGGGAAGGGTCCCGCGTCGAGAAGCGGCGGTGTTCGCTTTACCAGTGAGGACAGCGAGGGCAAGGTTGCAGAAACACACGAGGTTGCGATCAAGCCTGCTGCGCCAACACCCCGTCCCCGTCCAACGGCTACGTTCACACTTGATGACGTCGACAAGATCCTGAAAGCTCGTCACTTGACGGTGCCTTCCCGACCGACTTCTCCTCTCATCGATTCGCCTACCTCTGACAGCGATGACTCTTCAGCCAACGACTTTGTTAGACCCCTTGAGGAGTGCATCGAGATCTTCGAAAATGGACCCCGTCCTTTGAGTCTATCTCTGTCACTTCTCAACGACGAAGAGATCATCCTATTGGCTCAGAATGGCAAGATCGCGGCGTACGCTTTGGAGAAGGTTCTCGGTAGCGAGGAGCTGGAAAGGGCAGTTCGGATTCGTCGGGCTTTGATCTGTACGTTCATCCTTCATTCATCGCGTATCATCATTTCTAACTATAGACCCCCAGCGCGATCTTCAAGGATTCAGACACTGGAGACCTCGGACATCCCGATGAGCAATTACGACTGGTCCCGTGTTATCGGGGCGTGTTGTGAGAATGTCGTTGGATACATCCCGCTTCCACTGGGTATTGCTGGCCCGCTCAAGGTGGACGGTGTTTTGACCCCGATTCCTATGGCCACGGCGGAAGGTACTCTTGTTGCATCGACGTCCCGTGGTGCCAAGGCTCTCAACGCTGGTGGAGGTGTCACTACCGTGCTCACACAAGACGGCATGACTCGTGGACCAGCGATCGACTTCCCGTCCATCATTAGCGCTGCCGAAGCCAAACAATGGATTGACTCGCCTGAGGGTTACCAGACTATTAAGGAAGCCTTTGAGTCTACGTCGCGGTTCGCCAAGCTGAAGAGCCTCAAGACTGCTTTGGCTGGCCGGACGCTGTATGTTCGGTTCATGACTGCCACTGGTGATGCTATGGGCATGAACATGATTTCCAAGGGTACCGAGAAGGGACTAGAGGTTCTGCAAAAGCGCTTCCCGGAGATGGTTGTTTTGGCGCTGTCGGGCAACTACTGCACGGACAAGAAGGCGGCTGCTATCAACTGGATCGAGGGCCGTGGCAAGAGCGTGGTCGCGGAAGCTGTCATTCCCGGGAAGGTTGTACAGAGCGTGCTGAAGACCACGGTCGAGGCGCTGTGTAATCTGAACATGAAGAAGAACTTGATTGGGAGCGCGATGGCGGGCTCGATTGGTGGATTTAATGCCCATGCGGCGAATATTTTGACTGCGATATTTTTGGCTACTGGACAGGATCCAGCGCAGAATGTGGAGAGTTCGAATTGTATGACTCTCATGGAACCGTGAGTTACTTCTCTTTCGAGTTCGTTATTGTTTGTTGACGACGGATTTAGTACTAATCATGGACAAGATCTACTTATGACCGTCTCGATGCCGTGTATCGAGGTGGGAACCGTTGGTGGAGGTACCGTTCTGGCGCCCCAACAGTCTGTCCTCGAGCTGCTAGGCGTCAAGGGCGCCCACCCGACGAACCCCGGTCAGAACGCCCAGACCCTCGCACGGATCATCGCTGCCTCTGTCATGGCCGGCGAGCTCTCCCTGATGAGTGCCCTCGCCGCCGGACACCTCGTTCGCGCCCACCTCGCCCACAACCGATCACAGGCCAACACACCAGTGAGCTCGCGACCTGTGACGCCTGGGCCGAACATTGAACATTCCGCACAACTGGTGCCCAAGCTGCTGAAAGGGCTTGCATTCAGCCCTTTGACGCCTTCGTCTTCGACATCATCATTACCCCCATATTCATTAGAGAAGCCGTAATGCATTGTCGTGTATATTATTATAACCTTTGGATTAATTTCGAGTTCGGGTATTTACAATTACAATTGGATTGTATCATTTAGGGTGTGTTCGGTAACATTAATGTCTGAATTAATGTGCAGTTTAATTACCGGAATGTAAATATCCCGATGTGACGCCTATGTGACTTTCCATGGCAATTTCGTGACTCCCATGATCTCACCCTGCACTAACCATTTCTATGGGTCGGATCTAACGGCATGGGTAGCAGCACCCAAAAAAGGCAGCATATAGTGTTGCGCTCACTCGGCTTCTATTAGTCTAATGCTGAAGTCATTTTCAAGCTGTTTGCTATGAGTGGATTTGAGAGGTTCAGATAGGCATTTAATTTAATATCTACTGTTACCCACAAGATTTGCTAGCAACATAAGTGGCAGCATAGTCACTAGTCCGGTCCTTCTATCATCTATGAAGGTCAACTTTAGGCCATCGGCATGAAGCCGATGTAAACTGAGTCAGCGGCAATACTAAACGGACGAGGCTGGGAGGTGGATACCCGTTTTGGATGTCACATGGCAACTGCCGAAATCACGCTATACGGATCACATGGTATTTAAATTGTACATTAATTCACACATTAATGTTAGAGCCTGTTCGGTAACATTAATGTGCGAATTAATGTGCAATTTAAATGCCGGAATGTAAATATCCCGATGTGACACTTTAGTGAAATTTTCGTGACTTTTTCGTGACTGTCATGCTCTCACCCCGCATTCCTTTATCCCAACAATTTCTAGGGGTCGGCAAGGATAGCAACACCCAAAAAGGTAAAAACAAGGAAATTTCGTTAGCATTACCAGTCACTCAGCCTTTATCGGCTCAATGCCGAAGTCATTTTCGAGCTGCTTGCTCTTTGTGGGCTGATGTTCAAATGGCAGTAAATTTGATGTCTGCAGCTACTCATAGGATTTACTACTAATATAAGTGGCACTGTAGCTACTAGTTCAATCTGTCTTTCATTCATAACTTGAAGTTGGCTGCAACGAAGCTAAAGAAATCCCAATTTTTCTTGCTGTGATACAAGCTGAGTCAGCGGCAATACTAAGCCGGGAGGGGAATGCCTGTTTGAATGTCACACGGAGAATGCCGGACTCACGCTGTGATGATCACATGACATTTAAATTGCACATTAATGTTACCGAACAGGCTCTTACCGAACACACCCTTAAATCAATACAGAACATTCACTGCTACATACACCAATGAACAATGAATCACTTGCTCGTAGTGAACAATGAATCACTTGCTCGTAGTGAATGAGAATACTATCTAAAATTCTAAGGGACAAGCCGCGTCGTCGCTCACGTACCTTCTATGGGGAAAGCGTGAGCACACGGTGTTGGACATCTTAAGACTCATATCAGAGCATGTAAGAATCTGGAAAAACGGTGACAGTAAACATCTGCTCGTGCATAGTTCTGATTACTTGACAAAAATCTTTCTGTCATTTAGTACACGCTGCCTGCATCTATAATTGTGAGCTTATATCCTACCAGATGTATATCATGGCGTAACGACTGTTTACTGCGGAACTGATATAGAACTAGCTGACTCTGCCGATATTGAAGGTTTCTCTGTCTAAAACACTGGACAAAAATCACGCTTCAATTGCTTCAATATATATCTACAGGGGACAAGCTTGGTGTCGAGTCGCTGTGTACTATAAGGAAGCAACACGATAAGAATGAACAAATTTTACAGTGTTGACGGGTATGTCTACGTGAGAGGGACTAGATTATTCAAACATCAAAGCGAACAAGAATCAGCTAAGCGGCTCGCCGCTTTGAACAAAAGCAGATGTTTACGCAGACTCCTTCCCATTCTCTTTCATGGGGGGTAAAACGACTGCTTCGCTGATGTTTACGTCCCCAAAGCGGACGTTCAATCCGTTCCATAATGTGTCAAAAGTCTCCAGTTTGACCGTTTCTGATGCCCTTATTCCGAGTGGACGGAGTTATCTTGACTGCCGTGAGGGCGCAATTTTCGCGATATTTTCTTTCTTAGTAGTCGCAGAGGGTATGAAGGCGGACGAAGCTGAATGGATGAGTCGTCGAAGGATGTTGTGGTCGTCGTCGAGCTTGTAATACATCTGTCAGAGTGAATCTATATAATAATACATACTGATAGACTCGAGCCAGACCATACTTCGGTTCATCAACCCCGCCAGGAAAGCGATTCGATCCGATAGCATTTCGAACGCTAACAGTGATGGGCCCCGCACCCGTACCGTCGGCTGTGTTAAATCCGATTTTTACCGTCGAATTTACCAGCATACGGGTAGGCCAGATTTGCGCAGATACCTGTTCTATTTGGTACATGATAAATATAATGAAATGCATCGTTTTGACTATAAAACACGCCTCCCCCCAGTCATCTCTCCTACGACACGGGCTCATCTACAAGATTGGGTATGGGTACGGAACAGGTTTGGCCCGTATCCCGTGCCATGCCGTCGAGGCGCTGTTACCTTACGGTGTAAGATTGTACCGTATACCGGGCATCCACACGAATAATTTATACAATTGTTTCACCGTTTGGGGGTAATACTGTTCTCGGATCGGCTATGGGTCCATGTAGGTCCTGGAACCGAATAACGATGGCTTCTGAGGCAGACAAATCCAAACAGAGCCAGGTCACTGACCAGTGACCACCATCACTGCATGGCTGCCAGCCTCCCTCAAGAACTCATCGATACCATCGTTGACTACGTCTGGGACGACAAGGAAAGCCTCTCTTGCTGCGCAGCCGTCTGCCGCGCCTTCAGAGCTCGCAGCAGATCTCTCTTATTCTCATCAATCGTCCTTTCCGACGCAGCGACATGTCGTCGCTTGCACGACAACATCCTGACAGCTATCCCAGACGTCGCGTCACTCGTTCACAGACTCGAAATCGTGGATCCCATACCGAAAGACCCCCGGCATCATCTCGACGACACCTGGATCGCCTCGAGCGAGTGGCTTCCTGCGACCATCCAGCTACTCACGCCTCATTTGCGGCATATTGCCTTGACCAGCGAGGGCTATCACTATCAGAATCACGACTTTTACGCATGTATTCCATTGGCGCAAGGCTTCAGCCGAACTGAAAGGCGCCCTTCTTGCCGCGTTTTCGTCGAAGGATATGGTATCTGTCGAATTGTCGGGGATTGTTATTGATTCGTGTCAGGGTCTGTTTGAGCTCCTCGTAGGGTCGTCGGTGAAGACTTTGGCCTTGCCGTTGTTTTGGCATGCTATTCCAGGGTGTGTGACCAGGCCGCCTGTCCTGCCGTCACGCTCGCGGCCCCAGCCTCAGTCATTAACTGTCCGGCTGAGCGACTGTCTCGTCAACTATATGCTCAGTCCATATGTCGCTATCGATATATGTAAAGTCTTGGACTTGACGCTCAAGGTTCCGGGCAACTTTTCTCCAGAGATCAGACCCGCTGCGACGAAGCTGTTCCTGACCATCGGAAACACGGTGGAAAAGCTGGTGGTCGAGGAAAACATCTATTGTACGTCGTCCATTTATTCTTCTTGGATATAGTCCGTTAACGTTGAGTGTACAGTCGGGTATATCCCGGAGGTTTTCCAGTTAACGCATTGCCAGAACCTAAAAGTCGTCCAGTTCATCACCACTGTCTACACGATGGACAATTCGTACTGGACGTACCTATCCCGGATGCTTGAGACGATTGCCCCAGACAATCGTATGGAACAAGTCCTCATTAAAGCGGACCTGTACAGCACGGGAAGTTTAGGCAACGTGTCAGAGTGGCTCGACTGGGGGGATTTAGATGAGATTTTAACGCAACCGCGCATGTCTTGTCTCAAGTCGGTTAGGATCGAGCTCAGTATCTGGGGCCAAGTGAATAATCATGTTGACGACTGGGTGCGAAAAGGGTTGCCTGGTCTCCAGAAGAATGGTGTGCATGTCAAGATGCAGTCTTTAAGTAGATGAATTCTTTCCCCAGTGAGTTGTCGATCTCATGCCAGGTCGAATGCACGTTTACAATTATCTATGGAGACCGGAGATTTTAACCCTGTATTTTCATTATTGATCGCGTCGACGATTTTGAAATCGACTGCAGGGAGATCGCTTGGGATCTCATTGGTAAGGGTTTTGGCTTCTGTACCACGATGAAAATGGGACTGATTCATTCTTCAGTATTAGCTCGCTGTGGATTGTGTTATGTACGACTTTTAGATATCCCCTATACCCTCACGAAAATGACATCCGATTACAACGTTGACATTACCATTTCCCGACGACAGACACGTGTAAAGTGTTCGCGGCCGCCTGACGTCTCGGGTGCGGCGGAGGAGAGTAAGTCGCGCGTAGACCTCATGGTGAATTTAATCTCAGCAAATGGTATCTATGTACGTGCTCGACGTCGGAGTGCAACATATACCCGACTAGACCCGAGTGTAGATTTACTTTGTGTATGGTCTGGCCCAATTCTGCAGGCGAAGATTTACTTCCGCTAGTACTAGATATCCGCGGCAGCAAGTATTGAAACATGATCGATCGTGATTGGCGCGATCGACGACTAGCAGGTTTAGTTTTTTCCGGGGACACTGACGTCCTGGGAAATTTAATGTAACCAGGGTTTTTTTAGTATGCATTCATCGTTCCCCATGACTCCCTAACAGGAGCCTAGACACTAGCATGAACGAATCTCAAAGTGGTCGTACCTTTGTTCAATATGCACAGGGTATACAATTTTATTCATCATACCATAAATCCATCTGAGTCTTAGACCCGTGGAGTTTTAGCAGGCTCGAGACCTCTTCACCCTTAAGGTATCTACTCGCCAGCATCGTCTGTAAGTAAAGTGACCATTAGCTTCTAGAACTTAGACGCCTCAAAAATTGCGAGTATCAAAGCATGATCGATCGTGATTGGCGCGATTGATGACTGGATGTTTTGGTCTATGGAGCAGTCCTCATCATGGGAGCTCTTTTCATGGTCACTTTGATGTCCTGGGAAATTTCATGTAATCGGAATTTTTTACCATGTATCCATCGTTCCCCATGACGTGCTAATAGGGGCCTAGACACAATACAGCAGCATGAACGAGTCTCAAAGCGGTCGTACATTGCTTAATATACATGGGGTGTACAATTACTCATCATACCAAAGGTCCATCTGAGTCCTAGACTCATAAAATCTTAACAAGCTCGAGACCCCCTCATCCTTGACATATCGATTTGCCAGCATTGTCTGTAGGTAGAGTTCACCGAGATCACTCCAGAATGAAATTGACAGTAGTCTACAACTTGGCCTAATCAAAATCCTTTGATGTATATGTTTTTAGATCTGCATTTCCTCCAGGAAGAATCTAATGGATGACAAGATTGATCTCCGTTGTTTGTCGGATGCGGCGGAGGATATTAACTCGCACGACATCATCTCCACAAAAGTCGCGCGTAGACCTCATGGTGATTTCAATCGAAGCGAATAGCATTTACGTGCTCCACGCCAGAGCGTACCACATACCCAGCTGGACCTGAGAGCAGATTTTCTTCATGTGTCGTCTGACCCAATTCTGCAGGGCGACGCTCTACTGTCTACTTACTTCCGCTAATAGTAGGTATCCATGGCAGAAGCTTGAAGTATCCAAACTTGATCGATCGTGGTTGCAGTGCGATCGACGACTGCTGCAGGTTCGGGATGGGTCGACACTCTGACGTCCTGGGAAATTTCATTTAAGTAGAATTTCTAGCATGCATTCATCGTTCCCCATGACTTGCTAATAGGAGCTAGACACTATACGGAAGCATGAATGAGTCTCAAAGTGGTCGTACATTTGCTCAATATACATGGGGTATACAATTATTCATCATACCATAGATCCATCTGAGTTTTAGACTCGTAGAATTTCAGCACGCTCGAGACCTCCTCACCCTTAAGGTATCTGTTTGCTAACATTGTCTGTAAGTAAAGTTATCATTAGTCTCTAGAGCTTAGACGCCTCAAGAATTGCAACGTACCAGAAGCCAAAACCTCAGCGCCTTCCATCCCGCCGCTTTATGTATTATCGGCCAATACTCATCCACAAACTCAGTTATACCCCGACAATAATTCGCGATAAACTTGCTCCTATATGTCTATCAGCATGACGCTTACCAAAAAGAAATTAAGCGCCACACATACCGATTTAGAAGGATCCACCTTGCCCACAAAGCGTGCATCACCTTGTGCTCATCTCTGATATCGTCGCTCTCAAAGATCTCCTCCTCCCGCTCGATGATCGTCCAAGCCAGGACGCCGAACGGCCGCATGTCGAGCATCTGGAGCTGGTCGAACACGCGGGGGCCCTCGGGTCGGCACGAGTACAGGTTGTCCGGAAGGTATGGAGCCTGGGTGGCGGGGCCGAGCATCCGGTCGGGTGGCTGGTGGGGTGCATGATCGGTCGGTGCGCTTTGCAACTCGGGGGAATGCGCTGGGAGTGGATGAGGGTCGGAATATGGATTGGAAGATCTTCATCTTTTGGGGTGTGGAGGTGGGTGTTGTCGACCTAGGGATCTATGACATTAATGGGGGGTATTGTACGGGAGCTTTGAGACGAACCGAAGGGAAGCTGTTGTCGGTACTGGGCCTGGTTTGAGGGGTGGTTGGATGCACGATAGCTGGCCTGAGTAGACCGTCATTGGAAAGGGAAGGTTCAGCGGGCAGATCGGGTTCGCGCTGGACTCTGCTCAATGTGAATGAGATTAGCATTTCTCGGTGAATAGAAGATCAGCGTACTGGGGCTCGCGAGTCTCTTCTGTAGGAGGCTCATTCTCCATAGCATCTTGTGTAGGTTGTTCTATAGACGGAGGCCTTCCAGAACGCACACAAACATAATGGGACTCTTTTCAAGACGCAGACAAAAGGGACATACGGTGGTGTAGGTATAGCTGGTATCGTCACTTCCAGTCGCCATCGTGGTCCGACAGGCTGTCAAGAACTGGAAGTCAGCATAAAGAAATAGAGCAAACTCAGAGCTCGTAAGTACCTGAACACTACTAAGGCTGAACTCCCTCTCCCATCTGAACTCCAGCTCCGGATGGTCCCATTCCAGATGACAAGACAACTGCTCCTGATTATCAAACGCGCCGTGAAGCTCACAGACTGGACAGAGCCAATCTCTTATGTGCGTTGTGCATGTCCTCTCAGCTGAAGGACAGTCGTACACCAGGGTGATATGCGGTTTGCTCGATGGCCGCTGTAGGCCATACCCGCGCAGGCGACAATGATTCCGGAAGCCTCTTCGGAGACTCCTACGCAGAAAAGGCAATCTCGAGGTGTCCAGCATTCGGAGGGTCGTAAAGTAGAGTGCTTTGAGAGCTTCGAGCAGCTCAGGTTCGGGTATGGCGTGTGTTTCCTTGTCTTGTTCCCGCACGTTATCTACGTACTCCAGTTCGTCGTCATCGCTCATTGGTGTCAGTTCTGCATCGGATTCTGGACCAGATTCTGATGGTGGAGAGGCGGAGATCTCAAGGTCGGAGTCTGGTGAAGTAGACCCGTCTTCGTCGTCATCAGAAAGTATCTCAATGCTGTCGTTTTTGCGCGCAGCCTTCGTGCTAAGTACGGGAATATTGTCAAGTTTTGGTAACCAAAGGCAGGGGAAAATAACGCACATAAGCTGGGGTTGATTGGGGTTGCGGGCGCTAACGATGTTCATACCGTCGCCAAGAAAGAACACTTCTCGATCCCTGCTCTTGACTGAGTGGGGCGTCGCAAAGGTCTGCTTTCGGGATGGCGTGATGATAGACCGTCGTTGATGTGTCGATATTACAGCTGCCCGGGCTAGCCGTTCTTCATCTTGGACGACCCATCGTTCAAGGGCTACGGTAGGCTGCTTTCTAGCAGCTTGGTTCTCGGGTATAAGAGATTCGGCTGGGGGTATCGGGGACGAAGGGAGTTTCCTGAGGACTTGGTGTCTCATGCGCCATGGCGTCTCATCGGGTCGAGGAAACGCGGAGGAGGGTGCTTTTCGAGCGACTTACGTTCAATTGGGTCAGCAGACAACCAAAGGATTCAGCGCAGAACAATACTTACCTGAAGGAGCTCTGTCGTTAGGGGTAGAAGAGGGTCTGGAAATGTGCATTCGTTCGATCTGATATATCACTCAAGTCAATGCACAATAATTAAGCAGCGCAAAAATTTCACTTGATTCGAAGTTTTACGCGCAAATTTGGCGGCAGCTTGCTCGGGATGACGCGTTTGATTTATATTGCGGTTCATTGGCATACCATTGACTTGTTTTCGTGCCGTTTTAGAAGCCCCTGCTCGTTGAGAAAGCCCATGACGATTGAATCCTGAAATTGAATCTGGCTCAATGGGATGGTAAGGGCGCGCGCGACCTGACATCTCATAAGAGAACTGCAATGTTTACACTCCCGATCAGGCTAAGCTGTCGATCGATAAGCTCAGCTGTTAAATGGCGCGTTACCGTGAGATTGCAACTTACCAACGCGAAAAATTATCGGATGATAGGAGCAGTTCCACTAGTAGTCGAGAAGCTAGAACCTTGCACTTATATAGAACGAGAAGAGCTGGTTTCCGACGTGTAGACCTTCCGGGAAGGAATTGATGATAAGGCGCCGAGAAAAGACGAGAAAGGCGCGTGACACGTGGTTTTGTTTACTTTGTTCCCACGCGTCCTCCAACTTCACGGCGACGCCGCTTTGGTCCCTTTTGCCTGTGGCTGAAGCCATTTTAACGGTCTAAGCACCTTCAGATATCTGTGCAGTGCACCACTATAGCTCTGATCGCTTAGAATTAAGACCAAGTTCGTTGGACGCGTATAAGACGTCGCAGAAAAAAGGACCTTCCTCTATGAAACAACAGTTCCTGCTACTGTAGTTGGAGCCATCAACTGTGCCTCAGTACACATACCCTTGGGGGGCGTAATCTTGGAAAGGTAACCCAGAAGGTTAAAAGGGTCACTAATTTGGGACATTTGGAGACTTTCTTTTTGGCTCTGTCCACGAAAACGAAATTGTAATCTATGTACACAGATGCAGTGGTGCTTGCTTGTGGCCAGCCCCAATCGCTACAGTAGGTATGCCGAGGGATTTTCAGATGGTGTCACAAGAGATAAGTCGGACTTCGCCGGGCATTTTTTTTGAAAGCATGCAAGTGACTGTTGTACAACAGATCGTAGAATGAAGGCCTATGTATCATCGAAATTCACAGACTAAGTGCTTCGTGGATCACCGAGTTGCACGATTTTCGCACGTCCATCAAATTTTCAAACATGAGAAGCTCAGATGAAGCGTTAAATGAATGCAACGGTCTATCAGAAAATGGTTCGCAGTTACGCCTCAAGGTCTCCAGCACAGGGTGCTTTCAAACGAGATCATATGCCAATAAATATGTCTCAGTGAAGCTCTTATAGGGAAAGAAGAATTGCTAGGCCCAACATAATCGTATTGTACGTGTTTCACTACTAATAGTACACTGCACTCCCAATATAACACTGAATTCCGCGTCATATGTAAACAATGCGTTCACGAATGATACACTCGACATCTATATTCACCCAAGCATCCTCGTCCTCCCGCTGAGACTGAGCCGTCTTACATTTGAGAAAACCCAGGGGTGAAGGAGACAGCGAGGATGAGCGTGGAGGTGGAGATGACATGGAAGAAGTCCTTCGACTGTATCCTGGCAAACATGAGCGCAGCAAGAGGTTGGTGCAGGAAAAGTTAAATTTATGTGTGAGGGTAGACACGAAGCAGACACTGGAACGGTCTTCCCGTGGGCGGGATGGAAAGAGGGGACAAGAGCGTGATAGCCCTGGGCGCCTTGGAACAGGTTGCACAATCGGCGGCTTACCGTTAGCATTCGAAAATGCCTGCGGTGTTTGAGGCTCTGAGACCTCAATGAAGTTTGATGTTGAGGTGGTAGAGATGGAGAAGCGGGAATGCTGGGGGAATTTGTTAGACATGAATAACTTCAGATGAAATGGATCCTTACCAAATGCGGTTCGCGCTCGAGATGATCTGGATGATTGCATGTACAAAAAAAGCCTTCTTCTTTGTGCTGTCCTCGAGGAATGAGCGGGAGGGTATAGCGCTGGGACTCAGGGTCCCAGATTGCTAGGAAAGTCAACCTAGACGGAGCGGGGGACGCTCGAGGAACTTCAAAGACCTAAAATATAAGAGAATGGAAGGCGAATTAGAACAGAATACTGGTAGTCACAGCCATACTTACCTCGGGGTCCGGGTCTGGAGGAGGTGTGTAATGCGCCAGCGTAGGTGTGTTGGTGCATGTCGATGAAAGATCAACTTCATCGTGATAAATGTCGGTTATCTACAGCGTAACGTGTTTCAGATACGACTCTAGTGAAGGGGGAACAATCTACGTGCCTTTGTGTTGATTCTAAGCAATATGGTCTGGAATCTGGCCTTCATTGACGAGTTCATGCGATGGAAGGAGTGGATATTATTGGAAATTAGAGCGTAGTAGGATAGCACGCAGTACCTTGACCGAATTTATAAGGAGGAATTCGAAGAGGCGCCATATCCTGCAAGTAATAAGGAGGTTTTATAGATGTCATCCGAGATCGAGGATTGTATTTTGAAGAAATCTCCGGGAAACGGACACTACTTAAAGTTAAACAAATGATAATCGTCGCCAGGATGGTCATCATGGTTATAAGCCACCTGATCCGATTGGGGTCTAATTCCCGTCACGGTGTTGCGAGAACGTTTTGTTGGCGTGCTGTATTTTGTATGTATTTAACATACCGAGAAGCTAGATTAAAATTAAGCAGCGGCCTGGCATTTCGATTCCCTCAGATAGTAAGCCACGACGTGATCCTGCTCTGTAGATGAAACTTCGCGGGTATGTCGTGTGAGACTCAAAGTGTAAAGTGAAGGAAGCCGCGGCCACGTCGGTGTTCGGGAGCGTTCGGCACCGTCCGGCCGGTTATCAACAACTCTTCACGTGGCAAACTTCACCTCTTGCTGCTTCAATCAATTGCAACTTCATCACTGATAGTCTTTTCTGGCTGCAGCTCCTTCCAAAGAATGCTCCACATGCTCAGTATTCGGTGGAAATAGTTCTTTCTGCAAAAATCGTTCAACATGCTTCGGAATCTGTCATTATGAAAGTGGCAAAAAGTGATCTTGTCAGTCCAACGCTTGGTAGTGACCAGAATTGTGCTTATTCCAGATTTTCTGATTCTGCAGGGAACCATAGCTTTCAAATATATATGGCGAGTCTGTTCTGGCTTCTCAACGGCCCATACTCTCGGATCCTCCTCTTACGCGAAGTAACCGAAATAAAAGCGACATCTGAGGGTATCGCGGTAATATAGAACCGCTCGTGAACCTAATATCCGAGTTTCCACCTTTCAACTGTGCTGTCAACAACGTCAACTATACGTTTACAAAATGATTATAATAAGGCCATCGATGTACAAGGTATCATTCTGGCAGCCCATATACTACGCAGTTAAATATCGACATGTGAACTCCAACCCTCCCAGTCTCGGCGGCGATTCATGCGTTCGAGGCGTTAAATACTCGTAATTGAGTGCCTGGGGAACTAGATCACGGTGAGCCATGTGTCTCTCTTTGTGGAATGGATGTGCAAGAACTCACCGACCATGACTCTAAAGGATGATAACATCTCTAAATCGACCAATCTTGGCCATATAGACTATAACGCTTCCATTCAATGTGCTCTCGGGCTTATCGCTAGCCATCACGATGCCTAATGTTATCAGTTTGTATCATCGTCACCTGAGGCTGAAGCAGTAGTAGGCCGGAAAGGCCCCTCACGTACGCAATTCTCTGTGCTGTCTCTCTGCTCTTCGACTAATAGAGACCACAGATGATATACCCAGTGATTCCGTTTGAAAGTGTGTCGAGATAACGGTGAAGATAGCATCTTGTGCAGGGAAGAACGGCGTCATACTAAACGGGTATGGTTATCGATAGGTGGTCAATGGTAGGAGGAAACCAGCAGATAGTGCAAAGACATCGTGCCCTAGTCATTTATGGGGCCATGCTGCGGCAGCAATGCGAAGGTGAGGTTGAGTGGCCATTGCAAGGAGGCTCGCTTAGATAGCTATCCACACACAGGCCACTGCAAGTTGGTTTTCTGCAGCAGCGATAAGACAATAATTCCCCGACTCTCATGCATACAATCGCCTAAGGTCTCTTACTATGGCCAGACGGTTCCATACTGCCGAAGATCGCCTAACATATCACCTGTGACTTTCTCACAGCCTCGTGGTACGTGTTGTTGATTTGGTGATAGGACAAGGCGTCACAAGATAAGCCTTTTCGAAGCCATCAGCCGCCTTTGTCTCTCCTAGACTCAGAGCTGGCGAGTTTCATTCTTAGATTCACTGTATCAAATCATACCTCAACGCGGCTCTCAGACGTTGAGAAAGCGTGCTTCAGCATCAGCTGATGTGATGCGAGTTCGCATCTTGACGTGGTAGGATGGGCGTACTTAATACATCAGCTCCAAGGTTCCCCTGCGCTTCCAACCCCCTTCGCCAGCCCATCGCTGCTCACCCATGTCAGACGCGGGCGAATTTCTAGCTGACAACGTCAGAAGTGCATTGGGCCCTATTCTCGCGGGGGTCACGGCTAATGCGTTCATATTTGGTATCTGCACGGTCCAGTATTACGAATACTTCACCTCTGGAATCAGGGACTCCTGGATTCTGCTGTAAGTTTTCGGAGCCGCAACGAGGACTTGTCGACTAACATCCCTCCTCGCAGCGGGACCGTCGTCTGGCTGGCTGTCGTCGATGTTCTCTTCTCTATCAATTCAGCGGTTATCCTGTGGCAATATGTCATAGACAACTTCGCGAACCCAGCCGTCCTGCACCAGTCAAATTGGCACTTCAATCTTGTCCCGCTGTTCATGTCGTTGTATGTTTTTTTCCAGTTTTCGGGGATGGTTGATGCTAATGTGCTCCAATATGTAGCACTTCGGTTCCAGTACACATCTTTCTTGCCAACCGAATTGGACACTTCTCTAAAAGCTGGGCGCTGTTCGGATCGCTCGTCCTTCTTTCGTCTTCAGCGTCTGCCTTGGCTTCCGTTTCGGCGATCAGATCTCAACTGGCCTCAGATGTCGTTTTTTGGTTAGACTCTGAGCCCCCAGCGCTGACGCTAATTGGTTTGTCACTCGGTGTGGCGTGTGATGTTCTTATGACGTGCGTTGCCATCTCTGAAATTGCTCGACCCTTCACGCTTACAATGTTGTTTTTATGCAAAGCGGACTGTTGCTCTACTATCTTCGTCGGGATAAAAAAGCCTTCCCAAGTATGTTTATGAAGCCTTTGGTCAAGCGAGATTCACAGAACCCCATATATCAGAAGCCAACAGAAAGCTGTCAGCTTGTGTCCAAATTTCTATACAAGCTGCTGTACCGTCCACCATATGCGCGGTATGTTCTGTGCTACTTTCCTGCCATTTGATATGTTTATTTGAATTAGGTTGTCATTTTGGTATTGATCAAGACGCTTGACCCAGCCAATTTCCAGCACGTCTTCACTTTTCTGCTCGGCCGTCTGTATGAGTGAGTGCCCCGGATAGATTCATAGTTCAAATCTGACCTTGTCGGGTATATTCCAGGGCTACGTTTTTGTCTGTGCGTTCCCTTCATCGTATACGTCCCGATTCGTAGATATTTACTGGTAAGCTTCCAGAGCCTGAATTTTAGGCCTGCGGTTCGAGAGATGGACGGCTTATACGGTGTCAATTCTATTGATTTGCTTGTAAGCGTTTATGCATTACAATTTTTCGGTTCTGTTAACATACTATTTCCTCAGACCATAAGAAGACATCCTGCCTCACATGATTTCGCTGTGAGAGTTACACAGGAGACCAAGACATTGACGGACACAGAGTGGCCTATCCAACGGTCTTTGGAACAAGGCATACAATCAAGGGTATCCACTCAACCGAAACTATGTAAGCTCCTTCCGAAATTCGAGGCGCAGCGAACGCTCAAGTTGAGGTTCCAGTTTAGCAAATTGATATCCTATAATGTGCCCTACCTTCCCGACGCTACACTGTCATGTATCGATGCTAATATTCCCGTCCTGTGAAACAAGTCACCAAGGCAAAGATACAATTATAATCCGTATATAAAGTACCTACTATGATTTATTTAAATGGTGTTGATACTATTGGAGTACGTCAAATCCAGCAGACAGTGGCGCTGGTGTATACAGCGCATATTACTCCCCAAGGTAGACCGTCCAGAGCCACCACCGTATCCCTAGAAGTGGCGAAAACGGTAGAGTTGGGCGGAGTGGTTGTGCGGCATTCGTGATGACAGCCGTTAACATCGGTGTGGTAAGCACGAACCATGTTGCTACCCACAACAGCCCGATCGTCCGCCACAGGATATGATCCTTAAACCCTGCTCTCTTTCCCAGGACGATGACACCATCCTCGAATGTGATCGCAACGGCTTGTAGCTGGAACCAAAGTATGGACTGGCCAAATTTTGACCCCGCCATGCGATCCCCCCAGGCATGTACATTACCAGAAACGAAGAATCCAACGTAAAGTTGGGTATACGAGGAGAGTTTTGTTCCGCGAGGAAACCCAAGCGTTTGAGCGACGAACTTGCCGATAGATGTGACAAACTGTCGGTTTTAAGTTAGATATCTCAGAAGAAAGCACTTCGGCACTTACACGACGTAGTATTTGATGCCAAACGCGACTGATGAAAACATTTATCAGAACGGAGAATTCGAGTAAGACAGAACACTGACCCCCAAGCACGGCGGAGTGTATAAGCATCATGCAGTTTCCCGAACATTGGCGGCCAAAATTGTGGCTCCGATATACCCGAACTGACGCAAATGGCGGCAATTAAGCAGTACAGCATCTGCAGCGATGCATACAAGTTGGCCCACCACGCCCATACGTTGATCGCTTGCAGATAAATACCCTGGGAAGTGATTGGAAGTGCCTCATTGGCGCGGTAGGAAAATATTGGGTTGTGGATCATGTATGTGCCTGCGACATCGAGGATGAGAATATAATTGACAGTGTCGCGAAGCGATTGTGAAACAAAACGCCAGCGTGACTGTTTCGAAGTAGTAGGTATGTGTGGCAACTGTAGGAAGAGTGAAATCAGCGACGTAAAGTATGACTTGATGGCTCACTGACCTGATTGCTCCAGCCTACGCCGCGAATCGATGTCCGAAGACACAAAGCCCACCAAAATCTTTTCAAAAATGACATGTCCTTTGCGTTCTGTGCGTCATTGACATGCCTGGTACTATCGGCTAGAGGATCAGCTAGAAAGAAAAAGTGTATTGATGTGAACAGAGAGGCGGCGTATATTCCACTGCCTATTCCGTAGTCCCGAAATGTGTCGTTTGCGGTCAGAATGCCTGTAGCCTTCCATGATACAAGAAATTGAGAGGAGAAGAGGGCGTAACGCGCTGAAATTGAGGGCCGCCTCGCGATCACAAACGCGATTATGAGTTCGTTATACAGGACGGACAGTACCAGAGCAAGTGGGCTTGAGAAACGCGCCATAACAGCGACGCCGGGGAAGTTCAGGGCCTTTTTGAAAGTCTGCTGGCTTTTCTGCCATTACTGTCTCGAAAAAGTGCGAGTGGTGCCTTGACGGACAAAGTTGAAGACAATTAACTAAGGAGCCTCTCCTTTTGGAATATCAGATTCACCGAGGCCGTCCAAACCTCGACGATTCGATCCTATCCAGTATTTCTTCCGATACTTCCCAGGATATTGTCTGCACGATAGGCAAGGTGGGAATCTGAGCCACCCGGAACGGGAGGGGTGAGAGGAAATACCAAGAGCATTCAAGTACTTGAAGGTACAGTGTCGATCCTTTTACTGCTAGCTGGCGATCGTCGGGTGTTCAATAGCAACCGCTCCAGGGGTCTTGCGAGCTCCATAGTATGACAGATCTGGATCCAGAGATATGGGGTAGTAGGGAAACTCGAGAAGGTGATCCCAGACTAAAGTTCTGGACCCTTCACATCGAATCTTTCATTTCTAGTGCGTCACCGCAGTGTGCATAGCTGAAAGAGGACGATCAGCTGCGCATGCTGGACCAACTGAGCTGCTTGAAACCTCGACCCGCACCGATAACGCCGTGCACGTTGCAATCATACCAGGACCGATGACCGCTTCGAGTTTCATCGATATCCCGCATCACGGACTAACGCAATGACCAAGAAAGGTGCATCCACAAAGGTATCCGAGCTCAAATAACCATGCATAATGGTCGTAAACATCGCTGGATCGAAGAGGGGGAAAGTTTGAAGTATCACGGATCAATCCGGACCGATCCGCGCTTAGGTGATCAACCGTCGAACGAGCAGGCCCATTCGCTGGCATTGAGGGCCTTGCTGCTATAAACTCTGAGGAGCATTTCTGTCAACTGAATGACTTTTTCCCACTACCGGACCCGAACCTTCGAGGCCACCCGACTCCTCTGATAGATTGTTCTGCCATCCTGTCTTCAAGGCTCAGGCTTGCTCGCTGGAGGCTGAGTATAGACTTGGGCGACTTTTAGACCCGTATGGCTCGGTAACCTTATTCCTTCCGGTCCTCTAAAGATAATCGTATCAAGAATAATCAATCAGTGATTGTTGTTCAATCTCGACTTCGAAGTGCCTAAATCAATGTACCTTTGAGGTCTACAAGCAAGCTTTATTTGTATAGACCACTAATATCAACAAAATCGCTTAGAATCTTGTGCCACCGTCTCCACTCCGAGTGTTCTCCCGGCCCCAATCCGGTTTGTATCCTCAAAGAGGCGCTTATGCCTCGCATACTTCTCCCACACACACGCATTACAAGCACGACATTTGTAGGTTAACGACAACGAAGAAGTTGTGAGATGACTTTGCGGGTGCTCGTCGGTTTACGCTCGCATTCCAAGTAGAATCCCCTATGATATATAGCCTATTTCCACGGAAGGAATGAGCAAGAACGCCTTTATATGCGGACGGATGGGAGCTGCTTCATCCCCACCCAAAAATGAGTAGCATCTCCGCGACTTTGGACCTCACGGTCGGTGCCATTGTATGTTGTCGCTTGTCGTTCAAGTTATGCTTTATTCTCACCGTGATGAATTGTCACCTTCTCCTAGGTTGTTAGCTCCTTCTTTTCGGTAAGGTTCAGTCTCTGCGTTGTACATTCGCCATTTTGATATCGTATGCCCCTAGTTCTTGACTATGGGTATCGTTTGCGTCACGGCCTTCTATTATGTGGCCAACTTTCCGAACGACGCACTACCCATTAAGCTAGTAGTCTTGGCTAACGTTATCCTTTGTATCGCTGGAACGATCACTGACGGGCAAGTGACTCTTCTCATAGCACGTATCTTAGCTAACCTCCGAGCGGCGAGGACAGAGTATGGTGCTATGATTGGGCGGTGACCAACTATGGAAGTAAGTAAGAACCTTCTTTTTCTCAACCTCACATTGATTCAATCATCCAGATCCTGCGTCGATGGCCATTTTGCCAATGTGAGAGAAGACCTATTTATATCTCCCTAACTTTACTTACGCCACATCCAACAGTCCCGCTATCATTGAGATATTCTTCGTGTGAGCTTAGGCTATTCTGGGAATCAGACAAGAACCTAACCGCAATGCGACAGCGGGTTCACATCCCTACTTGTGCAATGTTTCTACTCGTGGAGACTATGGGTCATCACGCATAAGCGCAATTATTGGCTTCCCATAGCCATCTGCACGCTATCGGTCACCCAAATGTGTAAGCAATAACCCATTAATTCGCTGCCGATTTTACTTATTATAATTCAATGTTAGCCGTGATTATCTGGGTTGTCTCCTACTGGGCAAACCATCGGCTAATGTCCGATATCGGTGGTGTCATGTAAGCTTGTCTCTTCGATTCATACCGCTCGCTCATTGACTTCGTTGTATAGGCCCGTCGGTGAGAAGTCTCCCTCATTCGAAATTACTAGAAAGTATCTAACAGACGCGCAAAGCTTACATTTGGCTGGCTAGTTCTATGTACGTTATCGTCCATACCTAGAGTGTCTCTCTAACTTCGAATTTCAGAGCCGCTGATTTGCTGATTACCGTTGGGATGAGCTGGTATCTAAAGTGGAAGCTTCCTTCCAGCATATTCTCCTCCTCGCTGTGCGTATATTTCTTTATTCGTTTCCGCTTCTAATCGGGTTTGATTCTCAGGTTCAATCAAATCATCTCTCGCACTGTTCAAGCCAACGTTCTCTCACTCATTAGTCAGGTCCTGACTTTTGCATTCTATAAGGCTGATATTGGTCTTTATTTCTGTTCGTTTCGCTTATCCTGTCGCTTCAGTCCTCATACTGATATATAACTTTTATTTTCCAGTCCTCATTGACTTTACGATCGTCAAGGTGTACACATTTTCGCTTCTTTGTTCATGTGGGTTCCCTTTAAGTTGTCTAGGTTTCACGCTGATCCACTGTCTTTTGACAGTGAATGGTCGCGAAAGAAAAACTGTCGTCCAGACCCGGCCGAGGGATGATTCAGAGGTTCTGACGCTCGGAATTATGGCTGCTGGTACTACAAGCAGGTCGTCTCCTACTATGCATTGGTCGATTAAGAAGGATGACGCAAGCGTTGGAGAATGTTGATACGAAGGGTGGTTACCTGGCCTTTAGGAATACAGCTGTCAGGGCCACTGTGACGTGCTTGTCCTCGAGCTGGTTATCGTTGAGGATTCTTCCATGTATGAATTTTGTTTCTCGTGTGCTGAGATGTCGCACTGTAACATAGGATTGAGAGGAGGGCTAGGAAATGGGAATTTACATGTGTACTTGAAAGTTCAGCGGACTTGGGAACGTGCCTGTACCAGGAATCTTCCAGTAATTTCGGCGCCACAGGTCGGTCGATATAAGAGTACAACAGTTTTCGAGAACGCGTGTTTTCCAGTACCTGGTAAATGCACTAAAACGTAAGCGCCGAGAAGTGAGGAGGACCGGTATCAATTCGACTTTCAATTTATCTGAAGTAGACACGCGAATACAAATCGCCGCGCCGACTATTGAGGAAGAACAAATTGATGTTTCCACGCGCATTCAATTAAGCCGCATCGTCCTTTTAAAACGCATCCGAGAATGTGCTCGTTAAACCCCAGGCTGGGCCCTCCTCTATGCATGGCGATGCGGTGATGGTTGAATAACGATGAAGTCGCATTTGAACAGCTTGAAAAGAACGTCACGGACGGTTCCGAAAGTCAGCGTATCCTGGATTCTAAATCTCCCACAAGGAATGGTCTATGAGGCACCAAGGAAATTTCGGAGGACTTACGCCTGAACGAGAAGTGGTAGCTTTCAAGTACGGTCGGCTGGTGCAAATTCGGAGGTGTCAAGGTTGGGAACGGAAAACCTAGCCATTCCAATCGAATCGTCGTCTCGTTTCTTACTCCCTCGTTCTTTCCTGGAACCTGGAACCGGTGATGATCCCTACTGGGTACCCACGGGAATCCTCTCAACTTCACTTTCACCCTCCTCAGTATCTTCTAAGATCCAGCGATCGTCATATTGTGTTCGGGTCTTTATACTTGGTTTCACTCTCCAATAATTATCGAACTCGTCCTTCATAGGCATATGTTCGAATCTGGCATCGTGTTCGGCCGGGTCGGGATTTTGAGTAATGACATTCAAACCCCCCAGTAAGTATTAGATGCTTGTTGTGAATTTCCTGTGTGTACGGAGTTTCTGCAACTCGCCAGGACAGTGCTCCTGCATCTCTACCAAGTAATCTCCGCCTTTTTTCTTTCATATCACCCGACCCTGGGACCTTCCACATTCCGATACATCGTGCTTCTTTTCGCAGAACGGAGTGACCCAGATCGATGATGGAAGGGATGCGGTCCGGTCGTAAGAGGATGTTACCCAGACAAATGTCCCAGTGCTCGACACGGTCTAGGTCAGCGATGCACCGATAGGCAGCGAGGACTGTTTGAGATATATACTCTGATTGGGCTGTAGTGACATCCACGCTAACCTCGCCGTCCTCAAGACTTGGAGCATGAATATATTCGAGGAAAATGCCCGGAACAAAACCGGTGACGGCATGCAAGTCGAGAGGAGCCCCAAGAGCTAGCTTAACCGTCCTGAAGAACTGGGGAATGACGTTGCCCTGCAGCGATTGGAGGAGATGATACGCTCTCAACGTCGTCCTCCATGCGTGCGCCTTCTGTCCTCACATCTCGATCTCCTTTTCCCAGCGTTCCATCCCGACAATGCCACACCTAGGCTCTGTGCCCCCTAGGCATTTGGATGCATTCTCCCTTGCCCATGGCAGGATTTCACAGTTATTTTTGTATAGAACGGGTTTAATTGAAGAATCCCAGGAATCAAAGCCCCGGTTCCCGCACCTTTGGTCATTCAATTTCATGACCATCTTGAAAAGAAAGGGCCTGTTCAAGGGTAGCGCGAGTGAAACCATAGTAGAAGTGAATAGGGCGAAGGACCTTTCAATTGTGGCTACCAGCGTTCGAATTCGCCGGAGTGGACTCGAGTATAAGCCGAGTTCCAGGGGAATAAACGGTATCGACCCCAGCTATTGGAAGGCCTTGTACGTTCATGTTGTTGTCATATGCCATGAGCTTCATGAACTTCAGTAATACTCTGGTGCATGAGACCGGGAGTTGAATCTGTGTGTTGAAGTTTGGACATACGAGCGTGTGGTATGACTCGGAAAGGCTGAAGCATAAGAAATGAACAGAGTCTGGAGTAGAGGGGGCAGGTTTTTTTTCTCTCGCCGAACTAAATCACTACCTGCCTACTGGCAGCCAAGGATTAGGAGTTAGTGGTCCTAATATGGGTACTGCTGTCACCCACGTGGAGAAAATTCTGCCAATTATGCATAAGCAACTCCGCACCGCCTCAGAATATATTCTTGACTTTCATGACCGAGCTACACTATCTTCCTTGATTATCGTGATGTCTTCAGAGGCGACGAATTCCACAGGATGGCACTCTATACGACCTTGGATACCACCTTTGACGCTCTCAGTGCGTGAGATTACATCCGTTTCCGTGACCTTTATATTGTCTGCAACAAGCTCGGGGGACGCGGATCCACTGCTGGCTTGCCTTGGTATCGAGGCGCAAGAAACGGAAGAAGGAGGGGAAACAGAAGGAAGCGACTTGAAGAAACCGTCCATTGTGTCCGCCGCGTTGGCTGGGGGTCTCTCCGTCGAAGTCGACCGTTCTGCATGGCGACGGGTGTTCATTCGAATCGATGACAAGGCCGATGAGGCAGTCATCATCATATACGGCCTTATGCCAGGTCGGCAGTACGATGTCGACCTTGAACTAGTTCAAGGCGGCCACAAAAACAACATCCGTCGACAAGTCGTAACCGAACTTGGAGGTGAGAATCTTTTTCCTCTTTTTCACGGCTTGTAGTAACCGGAACAGATTCTTCCCTACGCCTTGAAGGAGCCGCCGAGAATCCTGACACATTGATTACGGACTCTTCAATGAACGCTCCAGAGCCGGCTCTTTCTTCCCCGTCCACCTCTCCTTCTCCAAGTACACCATCGTCCAATCAGCACCCGTCTCCAGGATTCACTCCGTTAACACTCGAAGATAGATTGAATCAGCTTCAGCATACCTTGAACATCATGGCCACCGAACGTGAAACTCTTTCAGCCACTCTCAAGTCAGCCCGTCGTGACGCTCAAAAGGCAGATGCCAACGTGCGGTCGGAGATTGAAGCCTTGAAGCGTTCTTCAGAGAAAACAGCTGCAGCCGAGCACCGTGCAAGACAAAAGGTACTTGCTCTGCAGGAGACTGTCAAGCGCGCGCAGCTCTCGACGACGGAAATGGAGGAGCAAGTTAAAGAGGAAGAGGAGGCCCTTCCTGATCTGCAGGCGCAGAGAAATTCGAAGGAGGAGGAGTACTTGAAGATCAAAGGGGCCGCGGATCGTGCGAGGAAAGCAAGGGAATCTGAGGCAGAGAAGGAGCGGAAACGTGTCGAGCTCATGACCGGGGAGCTCAACGGGCTAAACAACAAGCTAGAAAGGCTCCAAGCGAAGAAGGAGAAGCTAGAAACAACCACTATACCCGAACTGGAGGAACAGTTAAGGGCCATCGAACTCGAGATTGAAACCACCGAGCTAGATTCTTATGGATATCCATTCGCTCCTGATGGCCAGGAACTGGACGATGATCCTATCCTTCTTCGTTCTCATCAGAATAGCTCGTTCCCGCGACCTTCGCCTGTACCAATACAGCGACCCCAGGCCTCTTGGAACAGTCCACCTCGACAAGCTCAGCGCTCGTCTTCTCTACATTACCAAAAGGCACCAATAGTGCTTTCCAACCCTCACCGCCAGTCTTCCCTGAAAGCAGCGACACATCACTCCAACTCCAGTTCTTCTTCATCTTCCCTGTTATCTGGAGCTACGTCAACGCTTTCAAGTCGGGCGCCACCTTTCGAGCCGGGGAAACCGCTAAGAACGGCCATAGTAAGTGGAGGTCCTGCATTGTCATTCAGTTATCTCACGACCTTTTAATTTAGTGGGCTGGAAATACTACTTCCCATGACAATCGTGGTGGATAAGCCTAGACGTGTGAACAGTCTCATCCTACCACCGGCGCCACGACATTGCTGAAATTGCAGCGTCAGAAGGATAAGTAGCTAGTGGCCCCTGGTTATGCAAATACGGTGATACCCCGTTTCCAGGGCTGTCTGTTTCCCCAGCTCGACGATCGGATTGCTGAGTCAATCAGGCTTGCTTTAGGCGTACTGTACAATGTGTACACGAGCTATGTTCAATCTCACGATTTCACGATGACATAGAGGGCGTTCTTACTATCCATCTTCTCCATCTCCTTGGGAAAGTCTTCGAGTGTGAAGCTATCACTGATCTAATTTTCTAGAAGGCTATTCATATGCTATGTGGTGGCGTAACATCACCTTCACTCTGACCCTTCCGCTTTCCGTATAGGATGTCGCACCTGGGAAGGTCTGAAACCGGGCCAGAGTGTTGACAATCTATGAAAAGCGTATTTCGCATGATTCAGTCAAGCTTCAAGGTTCGGACCCTGATTTCATCGGCAATGTTTTTGAACGGCAACCAATAATAAACCGGTCTAGGGTTGGATGAGTAGGCGCTGTACTATTTCGGTCTTTCCGACATAATTAAATAATTACAGCAGATAGTGTCAAGATAGGTGAGCTTCTCCCGCTGCGCATCGGCTTGACCTCCGTCGCGTTCGACGTACCCGTCTGCAGCGCCTATCTCATGGGCGATCTGCGTCTTTTCGCCCTTGTTGGCTGCGAGTAGCAGCTCTGGAAGCTCCGGCGACTTTAAGGATTTGGGCGAACAGAAGACCAGGGCAAGAACAGTCGAGCTTGACGGATCAAAGTCTTACTAGACGCTTCAGCTCCGAAAATGAGAACTTCTGCTCCCGCAGGTGCCGACGATACGTGCCATTGGCTCTTTTGTTTTGTCAGTGAACTTCGACGACATCTTGTGGGCGATCTTTGCGAGCACTCAGGGCCGAAGTTTATGGTATTGGTATTGGTATGGTGTGTCGGTGTTCGTGTTCGTACTGACATAAGGTCCTAATAAGGAACGGCTGGGGTCCACAGGCCTAACATGACGTGCCATGTTGAACAACTTACCAACTCGGTATCAGTTCCACAGAAGCATATTCGACACACCTATCTGTGGAAGTTCCATGACCTGCAAGAACATGTCCACATTTTCATGGTACAGCCGCACCGATCCAGTATTAAATTTCATTTAGCGCTAACGATCATAAACAGGGTCGCCAACGCGATCTATGACGCATCGGCGATATTCGATGAAGTCTTCTACACACATCCCAAAGTTGGAAGTAGCGCCGATAATTTCGTGTTGATGGGCTTACACGCAGTCAAAGGTGCCTCAATATCTCGAATCGGAGGAAGGCATGGATGTTCGCATCGAGGCGCTTCCGAGGTTTGGGGACAATCCGAATTAGCCTGTCATACAGTGGGTAATCAGTCTTTCCTTTTCTTTTGTGATGCTCCCTGCCCCCACCGTGCGCAGTATGAGGCGACGTGTTGATCTCCGTTACAGATGCCGCAGTAGCGAACTAACACACTAGTATCATGCAGCAAGATCAAAGCAGACTGATCGATGTCTTTTCACCTTGCACTAAAACCCATTATCCGAGATTTCGGGCATCGGCATCCTAGAGACTTTGAAGTGGATGTTCTAAGTTACGGTGTATTATATGGACAAGTACAGATACCCACGCAGGAGGGCGTACTGATACCGCGAAAGCGTACGGCGTTTATCATCCAGGGTTGATGCGAATTTCGGCTCTCGCGACGCTCTTTATTTTTATGTAGTGGTGATGGAACAATCCCAGCAGACCGATTATGGGCTTTGCTTTGAAAGGCATCGCATTATACATGGATTCATCGGCAAGTCGCATCAGTTCTTTACCAGTCATAAAACCTGCTAACTGTGTACAGTTTACCCACCACGACGTTGTATACCCCGTACAAGTGCCGAAAAGGTTTTCGTTATTAGTGATGAGTTTCCCGGTCACATAATCTCTTTTGTGAACGTGATCGATTTGTTGACTAAACCGTGTAGACAATCAGAAGAGCAGATAACTGTATTGATGTGCGAGGCACGAACAACTTCTCGTCATGACCTTCTCGTTTGAATGAATCACCAGATAGCACGCTTTGGATGATTGGTTGTCCTGGGTATCGGTGAATTTACCTTAGCCTCTTCAAGCTAGTATATACTCATGTAGATAGTGGTACAACTACTGAACGACGCTCCGAACACCTGTTGAACCAGGCAAGGAGAATTTTTGGGGGCTCTTTCCATATGGGATTACCGGTCTACGACATGCAGCAGCCTGTCATTTTCACAGTAACCCCTTGAGAAAAACGCAAAATAGCAAAATGTTTCGAGATCGCTTTCGTTATCCGCGTGGTGACCTTGTTTCATCCCGTGGAGTAACCAGGAGAAATCATTCTAATGGAGATGTACAAGAAGCTCAGAACTATTCACCCTGGAACACAAAGAGGATTACCAGGGGAAAAGAGAATCTGAGAAAATGCAAAGAGCCCGAATCTGACCATCTCTTGATTTCGATAGAGTTCTCGCGTCGCCACTTGGACGGCCGAATCGCGCACCAATGTGTTCAATGAACTACTGGTGCTTAATTCATATAGAATGTCATAGAAATCCACTAACAAGATGAAGTGTGGGCTAGGAGTCCAGTAATTAAATTCTCTACACACGCTTGAAGGTTGAGTAACATACTTGGGGAGTTCGGGATATACCGTTCCAACTTCCCACGGCCTGTTTCTCGACTCAACCCCCAACATCATGAGCACATGCCACTCCAATGCCACTTTGTCAGTCTAACACCGTCCCAGCTGGCTATCTGCTTTTTATATCAAGACTTCGAAGATCCGAAATCAGGCTTTCTCATCATATTTTTAGTCCTTAACCCTCGGCTTAAAATGCCAGCATAGGCAAGGCACGTCGACGTAGATCGTCTTAGGGTTTACACCCATATGAATGCTGGAAGTACCCTGTACATCCTACTAAATGGTCGCTCCGCTTCTGTTATCTGACAGTAATGGCTTCGCTAAGATGTCCACGTCGTTGTGTATTTTTACCAGGACTCGACATTAATCCGTCCCATAGCGACTATCGCAGCTTCTGAGCCGACAAGACAACACGCTGAAGACAAGTGACCGAGGAATCCTCGAAAGGTGGATCCAGGACGGCCAATTGTCAAGAGTTCCTGAATCACAGTTAGCCGGACCTGGTCCCACGCACTTGTATGGTGCTGGTCCTCCGATTGTCGACAAGGGTGGATCCAAATGTCTCTAAGGCATTTTTAAACATTTAATCTATGTCTCGAAGCTTGTTGCCGGGGGCAGAAGAAGGCTAGATGCGGAGTATGCAAGTTATTTCATCCGATAAGTGCATAACACCCTTCCCTAACATATCAATGATGGTGACGTATTTTGGTCATATAGGTCACTATCGCGCGTCGAAGAAATCGCCTTGCAATTGATTAAGACACCCTATAGCCAACTAGGGTTGTACCTATTCGGTGATTTGAGTTGAATTGCAGAGGAACCCCAGACGAAGTACTGTGCCCACTGGCCACTCGTATGTCTCCGAGTTGATGGCCAAAACCTGCCTGAAATGGCATCAAATGAAAGACGTGTGTAAAGATGTTCGGCGGCCTAATATGTCGGTCGGTGCGCGATCGCACACGTTTTACGGTGTTCGCTCACCCTGAGGGTGGCTTCTGTCCATCAGATTCCGGATGAGATATATATCGTCATATCCGCCGGAGAGATAATTTTGACCCTGCGGGTATGCTTTTTGGCAAGATCCACATCTCGACCCTTTTGACTCATGAGACTTATGCCTATCTTTCAGAATCCCGATGATATTAAAAGGCTGTCTGCGGCTCCTGACTAGCAACCGCCTCCAACCGCCTCCGTGCTTAAGCATCGCGTACCCGGTCATCTCGTTCTCGTTCTGTTAGCACCTTTCCGGTCATCGGTTCAACTGTAGGAGCGAGTCATGCCTGTTCTCCCGCAGGTCCTAGCGCTTCTCTTTGTCGTGACGTGGGGGGTCGGGGCTGCCCTCCTAACGTCTGTCTCCCAACTGAGTCCTAGCGGATACGATTTTATCATTATTGGTGGTGCGTACGTTTTCAAATGGTGTACCATGATATGATACTGACATTTTCAGCAGGCGGGACAGCAGGAAGCGTGCTGGCCAATCGTCTGTCTGAGAATCCCCAAACTAAGGTGCTGGTCATAGAAGCGGGAATCAGGCTAGTATCACATCTAAAGTCCATCCCTGTTCCTGACATGACGTGCAACAGTAGCGAGGACATCCAGGATGTTAAAATTCCTTTTCTTGCCACATCGTTACCTTCCACTAGTGTTGATTGGAACTTCACGACGACTGATCAAAGTTGGGTTTCAGTCATATAGTACCTAGAATGACGTTTACCGGAAGCCTCTCCAGCCGGCCTCAATAATCGTTCGATAAAACTGGCAAGGGGTTTCGTGCTCGGGGGAAGCAGTAGTATCAGTGCGTAAGAATCTGTGATTGCTCACTAAGCAAGCATTCATACCATTATATTGGCATAGACTTCATGACGTGGAATCGTTGCTCAAATGATTACTGGGACTCTTTGGCAACCGCGTCTAATGACTCCATATGGACCTGGCCTGCAGTTGAGTACTATTATCTGAGGGTGAGCTTACTATTTAAGCATCTGGGTTGGTAGTATCTGACCGTGTGAAAACGCGCAGACTTCTACGCTCGTCCCTCCCTCCGATGGCCACAATACCACAGGACAAATAATCCCAGAAGTTCACGGGCAGGATGGACCTGTACAGGTTAGCCTTCCTGGTCACGCAACGGAACTCGACCAGCGTGTCGTGGATTCCGCCTTCATTCTCGGTGGTCGATTTACCTACAACGAAGATTTCAATGCAGGAAAGTCAATAGGCCTCGGTAAGTAACGCGAATACTAGTATCTCAGTTTTATAACCTGGGACTGCAAGGCTATGTCCAGAACGCTATAGGAAATGGTACTCGGAGCAGCGCCGCAACTGGGTACCTTCTACCCATTGTCGACCGTTGTAACGTCGATGTCATTATTTCGACACGCGTTACCAAAATTTCGGGGTCTCTTTCGGCTTCCGAGATCGACACAGTCGAGATTGCCCAGAGCGCGAATGGTATATCCTACTCGCACCCTTGATTCACGGAGCTGACTTATTGGAATGCAAGGCACCCCCACGAAAATCAAAGCGAAAAAAGAGGTGCTACTTAGCGCAGGAGTGATGGGTATGTTCACATTCCGGCTCTCAGCCGTATTAATAGCATCTCAATCAATTCATTATTCAGGAACGCCTCAGCTTCTCTCGCTTTCCGGAATCGGACCCAAAGGTGTTCTGTCGGACCTGGGAATAGACGTCATTGTCGATGCGCCCGCCGTTGGTGCCAACCTCGTTGATCACCCACTGGTCGCGAATTACTTTACGGTCAATTCAAACAACACATGGGATCCTATCTTGCGAAATAGCACTTTATTTGCGGATGTTCTCGAAGACTGGGAGATAAAAAGGCAAGGTTTATTTGTTGACACACCTGGGAACACGCAGGGATACTTCAAGTTGCCAACTTATCCCGGGGGTGTGGATCCATCAACAGGGCCGCTGTCGGCAAATACAGAAGTCATATTTGCAGTAAGTTATATGAAGCACTGACTGCGTTTTAACTTTTACTGACATGTCCTGTCGAAGAATGGATTTGCGCCTTTTGGACCAATGTCCTTCCCGGACAGCGGCTCATACATGAGCGTCCTTGCAGCCGTTGTCTCGCCGACGTCACGTAGGTACCTATTTTTCTTATACTTCCGACAACACTCACCTTTTCCCAGGAGGCACAGTTATCATTAACTCCACTGACCCTTTCGCTGCACCGGTTATCGATCTCGGCATCCTAAGCACCGAGTTTGACATAGTGGCTATGATTCAAGTTATTAAAGACATCCAGACCATAGTCGCCACCTCCCCTTGGGAGGGATATGTCACCGGTATCTATGGAGATCTCGCAAATGCTACTACAGACGATGAATTGACGGAGTTTATCCGCAACAACGCGGTGACTGTAAACCACGCTGTTGGGACAGCCAAAATAGGTGAAGTGGTGGACTCGCATCTCAACGTAATTGGTGTGTCAGGACTTAGGGTTATCGATGCCTCTATTCTTGTGCGTTCATCTGTCCCTTCCCTAATGTTCTAGCTGATAGCGCCTTTAGCACACAATCCCCGAATGTCATCCGCAAGCCATCGTTTACACGGTCGCTGAACGTATGGCGGCACTAATCAAGCATCAGTACGGTATCTGAAATGAGGGACTATTGCTGATTTATATAACGAAGCCATTTTATTTGCATTTAATGACGGTACTGTACATATAATGATACTCATGGATAGCAACGATGGTCGGCATAATGGGCCCTTTAGACGGATACGTTATGTCAGACTGATTGACTGATATAGATATCGCAGTACGTGGGCAAAGGCAGCTACTAAAAGGGTTGAGTGCAAATGAAACTTGAAGTAATGTTCGGATGCATGGTTAAGAAAAACAAGCCAGGATGTGCCTAGACAGTGAAGAAACACGTCTCCATCCATATAAGTAGCGGGTCGACCTAGCACGATTGCAAGACGATTGTTTCTGCTTGACCAGAGCGAATTACTACATTGCAGTTAAAGGGCGCTGGGTGACTGTTCAAACTGGTCAGCCAAAGCCCTGATTGATTCGAGAGAAGACCAACTGAGCGAGACCCTCATTAAACTCAGGATTGGGCACCACATACCGCCCGCTTTTATCTGGCAGTACCTCCACGCTGAACATAGAAAGAATAGACGCAAAGGCAAGCCAAAGAATATCATCCGCTACTAGACGTCCAGGGCATAGTCTGAATTCGCTTCAGCTCCAGCTGGTGATTTGCCAACAAGAGATTATCTCACCTACGACCATAGCCAAACGCAGCACCGAAGTACGGCTCACCGTGTCCCACAGGTTTAGGCAGAAACCTTTCAGGATAAAACCGTTCAGGATCATGGTATACACTCTCATCGAGACTTATTGCTCTTGATATAGAGGTATTTAAGAGTTGAGCGCCTTTCAAAGGCATATAGAGCATGAGGCACACCTGACATTGGCAAAAACTATCGATCCCTTGGGAATGAACATTCCTCGGTATATATCATCGTCCATAGATAGGTGAGGCAGTCCTATTCCATGCACGAGGTTAAATCTTTGATCAGATAGAACGCAGTCAAATAGCAAATTCGCAAACCTAGAGGTGTGACCGGAAACCATCTGTGCGTATACACAACTAAGTTTATGTGATACAGAGTTATCGTCGTCCTGACCTTTTAATTTCTTGGAGTAACGCTTCTACATATGGAAGATGTGGCCGATCATTATGATTGGGCAAACGACTCCCACCCAAGACACTGTCAATCTCCGCCTGGGCCTTCTTCTGGCACTCGGGATGACGCATCATGAGAAGTAGGAATATCGAAAGTGTGGCTTCCATCTTTTTTAATCATAGACGTAGTAGTATGGTCTTTGGAAGGAGATGCATCAGCTTACAGAATCTACCCCTGCGCCGAAGACGATAGCAGCAGTACTCTTGATATCCGAAATCCGCATTTCATTCTTGCCACCGGTCTCTAACATCTTCTGAATTTCCTGTCCCAGAATTGAAGGATTGTAATGTCCTTGTTCCTGGTAGGATATAAAACACGGCAATTGTTATTCCTAGACAAGGAAAACACGTACTATATCTCGAATGAGATCACTGTAAGGAAGGTCGTGCATTGTCTGGGGAACTCGACTCCAAGTGCGTGCCCACTGCGCAAAGTATGTGCCAGGAAACCAAGAGGGAAAGTATTGTACTAATGAATAAGCATCAATCTGAGCGCACACTTCCATCAGAATAGAAGAGCCCACATACGAAATGGCAAGAAGTCAACAGGCGAGTTTCCCGGGGGCCCGGAATTATCGATTGAGTGTGTATGCTCTCTGGCCAGAGTGAGGTATATATCGTCATCCGAGGTGATTCTATGACCCAATGCAATTTCGACAATGATAGAGGTTATGAAACTGGAAGGTTTTCAATGTAACCTATCTTTATCGTCATGTGCATGGCTGAATTACCGGTGAACAGCTTCTTCATAACCGGTGGGTCTTGCAAGTAAAGCTTTCAACAGAACCTGGACAGCCAGGATCTGGATGGGCTGGTACGATTCAAGTTTTTCTCGTCCTAATGGTTGCGAAATCATCTTCCTGTGACGAAGAAAGCGCTTTCCATAGGGCAAAAAGGCCAATGCTTGTCCCCAACCCATGCTAGAGTGAAGACAATAAACATTGGATGACAAGACAGAAATTGAAAACACAGACATGTCCATGATAATGAACTTCGGTCTAGAGCCGTAGTTTTGACCTCTCTTCTCAAGCAAGTCAGTGGCGGCTTCGTCGCTACTCAGTATGATGATTGACCGTCCGAACACACGGAGCTGTATGACATCGCCTGGGATATTATTCAATATCTGAGGTGTAGACGAAGGGAGAACCTCACCGTAGACCTTGGACCACTCATAGAATGCGTTCTGCTGTTGCTGCGACGGTATCTTCCTAAAATGTCCTATAATCGGGTCGGAAGGGGGACCGGGAGGTAGAGGGGGGCTTGTCATAGACATTTTGCGTGTCCAAACCCTCCTCAGAAACATCAAAGAGAGCATCGCCATAATACTATACTCAAGCATTGTTAGGGACAGCATGGTAGCAGGACGGGGGCGAGCGTCGTACCCTTTCCACTTTTCCCAACGGCATCTATACCTTTTTGGCTCGAGACTCCGAATTACTTATCCATCAACTGGAAACGTCACGCATAATAACACAGACCGTCAGACTCACCGAGGTACCGTGACTGTAGTTACCAGCCCTTATTTGAGTTATCAGGTCGGCAATTTGGGCCGGTCACTAGCTTCTTCGGCGTACTGCGGCAATAAAACCAGTGATTCGCTGTGTTCATTCATAATGATGCATAATTGAAGACAGCAAGTTAACTGGACTTAGTTTCATTCTTAACTTTAAGAGACATTTTGATGAGGATAAGCAGGTAGTCGTAGACACGTCCATACCTGCTTCACTACATATACTCCCCTTTTCAATATTTTACAAGCCAAAGTCATTGACATGATCGATGTGGCCTCGGTGTATCACAGTGATGCGCGGTGGAATATGACATATAGAATATACGCAGTACATGTTCGTGTCCTGTTATTACTCTCAGTGTCTTGCTTTTCCACGGTTACTAAGATAGATGATGTCGTAGTGATTTACAAAGACATAAAACATTCTGAAAAAACGTTGATATTGGACTGTTGGAAACGCGTGTTCGCTAACATAAACATGCCAAGAAGCCTCATGGCAAGAGAGCCGCTTCAGATAGGATTATATCCGCAGCCTAATGGAGAGACTGTTGGACAGGTGATGATGGGAGGTGATGCATGCTGCTTACCTTCTCTCCAATCGCATAAGCGACGCTTTGGATGTTACAGGATAATTCCTATTGTGGGTTGAGTATATGTCAGACGATCAGATACCATGGTCATACCAAAGGAATGATAGAACAGTCAACCTTTAGACAATTCTTTCAGTTTGATTGGCGCATTCTTTGACAGAACTGGATTCTTACCACTCTCAGGTTTTCAGAGCCGTACACACGAAGCCGGCTGTCCACAACACCTCCAAGCTCCTTAGGTAGCATCGACGCCGTGCCCACCGGGTGATGCACGGTAGCCAGAGTATCAGCGACAAATCTGTTAATCTCCTCTACAGGTGTGTCCTCGTCGAAGGGAGGTACCGTGACAGACTGAATAGATTCGGCGATAGGGCCGGTTTTGAAGAGACGTCGCATGAACGAGATCATGCTGGTAAGGACGCCACTATCGGCGGGATTAGCGAGATACCTCGGGTCGAGGTCAGGTTGCGCCTTGGGATTGGTAGAGGTGATATGCACTCGGCCACGAGTAAATGGATGCATGTAAGCGACAAGAAGGGTCGTGTACCGCTTCGTAGGATCCGGCGTCACGCCTGCTACGGGGTAATGTCCATTAACAGTAAGAATTCTACAGGCGTCAGGTCAAAGGAGAAGAAAGAGATATAATTAAGGTTATACTGACTGTGAAAACACCTGATTCGGGTCTTTTAACCACCCACGAAGGATCTCATACTGTTTCTCAATTCCAAGGCGAACCGACGGATGCACAGCGTCGAGCTCGGGTATAGCGGAGACGCTCGCAGATTTCTCCCAGTCGGCTAGGTTGGCTTCTGATCCAAAAGCCGCAGCAGGCATAAACGCGAAGCATGATGAGACGCCAGCTAGAAGACCCTTACGCCCGGCGCTAAATGAATACCTGGATGTGAATATTTCGCTCCTACCAGGTAATCGTGACCCAGACTTACTAGAGTTTCTGCTGATCGGCCAGCTGTTCCGGGTCTCCGAAAATTTCGAAGGTCTTGAACGATTGGTCGACTTCAACAACGGTTGGAGCCAAAGCGTGATCCTCTTTGAAAAAGTATTAGCTTCTCTCGGTCGGTCGGTCAGACAAATTGTGCCACATACGGAGATTTTCACCAACGCCAGGAAGATCTATGATCGCGTCGATTCCAAGTGGGGCCAGTATCTTCGGATTTCCGACTCCAGACAGCTCAAGGAGTTGTGGAGTATGCAATGAACCTTAGATGGCCACTTGGTTCTTAGCAAATGTGGAGATTGAAGGCTTTGAATCGTGGTACCTGCTGACAATAAAACTTCTTTCTTCACATTAACTGTAGAGTTAACGCCGTCCTTCTCGATGTTTACGCTTGCTGCCTTCTGCAGCCCATCTGCACCGGCTGTGAAGTTGATCTACACCACTTTGGTTTCCTTAGATCCACAGTGAAAACGAAGTAGAGCTACCTTCGTTGTCAAAGCCTCTGTTAGGACCAAGAGATTGGGTAGATGCTCGTTCGGAGCATAATATCCTGACGCCGAATAAGAACGGGTGGCCGTTTTTGAATCCACGGACGTTGGTGCCAGGAATGCACCAACGGGGCGGCCTCCACTCTGGCAAACCCTTCATCAGTGACAATAACGAAACGCATTAGAAAATTACATTATCTGCGTTACGAGGAACACCCATGCATTCAAGCGAATCCAGAAGGGGTGCATGGATTTCGGTAATGTGTGGAGGATATGACTTTGCGATAGGACCTAGTTTGGATGTTGATAAGCAAAAAAAAAATCATAAGGTGATAAGGTCAAGTGCCTTCGTATCCATGGTTCTTCGGATCCGGGGATGCCGCGACGCGCTGTGTGTCAACAGATTCATCTGGTGTTTGAATGCGCTCGCTCTATACGCTGATGAGAAAAGATCGCTGCGATAGAGAGGTGCCTACCTTCTTCATATACGCGGATAGTGAATCCCAGTTCCATCCTACATTACCAAGCTGTTCGATCGCGTCAAGTTCTTCTTTTGAGGGTCGGACAAATCCAAAGAAATTGAGCTGCAACGGGTATTACACACGGATCTCCAATTGGATTGTGACGAGCGAACAGACCATCGAAGAACCTCCCAGACCTTTTCCATGGGATTGTAGAATTTGACGATTACCCGCATGTTTTTGTGGGACCTTGATGACCATCACCGCATTAGCATGGTGCAATCAAAGTAAAGCAAAGTAACGCACCGTGTAATACGTCCAATCATACTTTGGATTGTGAATGGCCCGACTCATCATTCCTGGACGCGATTTACAACCAAAATAACGCCTTCGAACATACGCATACCTGGTATATCAACCAAAGGATCATTCTCATGATAATCACCAGCTTCAATAACAGCTACAACGATGTTCGGACGGTTCTGTGCAAGGCTTTGCGCAAGATCCGATTGAGTAGCTTGAAGAGGATGGAACGCGATCAGCCTTACCGTGTCGCAGTCGCCAGACCGCAAGTTCCTCCTCCAACGACTAAGACGTCGACATCGGCAGCAAGGAGATCCTGTAGGGAGACTATGGGCATTTCGAGAGGATGGGAAAGTGGTGATAGTTTGAGAGAGAGGTTTCAAACATGGCGATTTATGAGCTATGTTTGCCGAGATGACGTTAAGACAAGAATTCGAGAGGCTGATGACCCTTAGATCAGCACTATACATATGGAGAAGGCTAAGAGCCAGTCTCGTTGCCGAAAGGACGCGAGCATCCGCGTCAGCATCTTCATTTTAACGCCTGACAGTCAAGCCTCAACTAGGTCACCTAGGCTTGTCAGAAGGCTGTCGCAGTCAGACCTTCAATGGTTTAATGGCGATCAACGTCAGCTTGCGTAGGGGACAAAAGCCCGGACAGATAGTCATACAATACAGCTCGACCTTCATCATTCACAATGAAGGCTTCCGAGCACAGAACAAGAAGTATTCTTTTTGGGCGCTCGCAGTATTCTCCATCTCGTTTTCAACCCCATTCACCAACGCATCAAATTCTGCTTCGGAACTCACAAAGCCGAAGCCGCCGACATTCAAGATCGGGGTCTTCATACCCCGAAAGACGTTACACATATTTCTGGTAATAGAAGACAGGAAACTCTCGTAAGTGATGTAATGTATAAGATAACAATATGACACAAACTTTCGATCATCGCTACCCTCTGCGCCGCAAAGCGATAATTGAATAACTTCGACGCGAACATCAACAAAGCCCGCATTCCTGAGCACCAGAGGCATGGCTTTGTAAATGTCCATGAATAAACCCTTGGAGTCGAGCAAGGTCCGCATCAGTGATTGAAACCGAGCGGTGAACGGACCAGCGCGCCAAGAGCCAGTCTCGCAAAGTTGAATCCAACCACCAGGGGAGACAACCCTGTACATCTCGCCGATAGCCATAGGCCATTCCACTTTGCGCAACGCAGCTAATAATAGCCTTTGATGGACTAATGTAAAGCTGTTACTCCAAGATGACGGGAGACGAGTAACATCCTCGACTGAGAACTTGATGTTGCTAGGATATGTAGAAGGGAAAAGCCGCGTTATGATATCCACACCATGGAGTCGTACAGTAGGCGGCAACTGAGCTGCAAGTTCGAGAAGCCAGATACCTGGAATAAAGCAGTCAGATAACACTATGCGTGCAAGCGATATTACCAGCTAAGTTACCTGTACCGGTACCAGAATCTAGGACTTGATCATTGCTTGAAAGACGGACACAGGGAAACAGGAGGGCCCCGCCAAATGCCCCCCTTATCACTTCATGTTGTAATTGCAATCTGCAATAGTATCGTTGGTAGGAGCATGCGGATACTGTGGTTGCATACCTTTGTCGCTCGAGTTCGTCAGATGGAAGCACGTACTGGGAGCTTGGGATGGAGTGGTGGGGCCTCTCTGTGTGCTGAATACGACTCATGGCCGAATGGATGTGGGCCTAGTGGATAGAGCCAAGAGAGTGAATTCCCGTGTTATGAACCTCCTACAAGGATCGGGACCCTGTGATCGAACAGCTAATCGTACGAAGACATCGGTCCTTCAGTGTTACTCATCCTAGTCTTAGTCTGGCGCGGAGTGCAAACGAAGTAATCTAAAGAGACGCCTCATGTCTTAAGCGAGAAACCCAAAAAAAACAGAGAAAAATACGCGAATGGTTGAAAGCGGTAGGTACAATGCCTTGGCTCTTCTGAGAATCCAAGAATCGCTCATGCGAATGTTGACGACGGCTGCAAAAGCGATAATGGTTGACTAGTCGACCGTGGAGATTTAGTTCGACGCGACGGCGGACTTGCCGGAGAAGCAGCCTGAGAGGAAAGTGACGTCCTGATAACCAAATACTCAATACCCAAAAAACACGTTATAAAGACTTACATACCTGTGACCTATTCTACCCGCCGCCGGGAGTACGTAGCCGCCGCCAGAACCAGAAATTAGCAGCTATTTGGTAATGCCGCCAAGGGTAAGCGGAACTTATCGATAATCACGATGACCCACGAAAAATCCGACGGTCGCCTTCATCAACAGTGGCGGAATGCTACCCACGCAACACAAAAGCAGCTTGGTGAGTGGGTCCACGGTCACGGTCTGCATATGGTAACCAAGAGAACAAGAAACGGCAGTTTCCGAATTCGAAGTCTAAACCAACGCCATTTGCCCTTGAAATCTGGGGCACAAAGATATCGTCAGGTAAGAAGATGTCACGATGTATTCTGTATATTTTTACCGTGAGATAGTCAAGACCGGAGATCTGTGACGAGTCGCAAATTTAGACTATCCAACCGACTACCTGCCAGTGCTTCAATTTTTCGATTCGAGATTGACTTGTTGTAATTCGGATAAGCTTTGTCTCGCTGTCTATTCTTGTCCGGACGGAATTCTGTCATCATGAGGCATAGAAGATGTGTTGTGGCGAGCGACTTGGGGTTAAGATGGCCTCGATTTCGTGAAGACCCTTTAATAACTTGGAATTCTAACCGAAGTAGTCATCTACGTGTTCTTTCCCTTCCTTCATGCCATGTCGTCCGTCCCCATTGCTCAGTTGTAGGTGAAAATCATCCGCGTAGTACTGTCTTGTACTGAGTACGGTTTTTTTGCAGGACTGGTCCGTTGGTAGGACATCCGTTTCTCCGTGGAAGCTACTGATCGGAAATTTCTGTTCAGGTTGTCGGCCATTTTTTTAACTGGGGACTTTTCGGTGCCTTGACTCTCCAAGCGTGTGGGTCCGACGCACTTTATACTCGCTAAACGTCTAAACGGACCGATTCGATAGACATATATTACATAGCTTTCCCCACGGACCGGTTTTTCCCCACAAAAGCTTTGGCTCTGACTATATATCTGTTTGAAGTCGCGCAAACATGTATAGCAACTAGCGACGCTTTTAGGAATTTTGGTACTGGGTGAGGATTCTGTTATTCTGTTTTTCTGAGCGACATCCTCATGGCCTTCGCAGTTGGGGCGATCTAATACAGCTTGACGCGCTTGGAACCTATTGGATCAATGGTCCGCTGATGACCTCACTCGGTAAGCGAAGATATTGTATTTTTTGTGTCTAGTGTAGCAGCTGAGATATGCGACTAGTCAGTGCTACGGGGCAGTTTTTCTATGCCTGGCGTATCTGGATCTTGACCAAGGAATTCTGGGTTCCTTCTGTCATTGTCTTGGTAAGAAACCCTGCTACTATCATATGCATTACTGTCTCTTAATCGAGGCATGTTCCATTAGCTTTCTTTGACTCAAGCCGTCGCCGGCATCTACGCAGGTGTATGGGCAGACGAAATTGGGCACTTCTCAGAGATACAGACGAAGACATATGTAGTGACTTCGGTTCGTCGTGCTTCTTCGTCTTTCATCTCCGTATGAATGGTATTCTCAAAGATGTGGCTTGCGGGGACGGCTCTTTGCGACGTGATCATCTCCGTGACCATGACCTGGAGTTTGTTAAGAGCGCGCTCCGGGATCCGGTCAACCGACATTCTCGTTATCAAGATAGTCAGGCTGACAGTGGAGACTGGCTCAACATGCGCAGCCTTTGCGATCATCGATCTCGTGTTTTATCGGGTGTATCAACACAACAACTACCACCTAGTGCCTTCCATAGCGCTTTCGAAGTTATACTCGAATAGCCTGTTCGCTGTAAGTGGCAAAAGTGATGATTTTATATACGCTACTCACAAAATTCTTTCTCTAGGTCCTCAACTCAAGGGTGCGGATTGTTGGCGGCCGTACTGGAGACAGTACGGCTCCAGACCCGACGCTAACAAACAACGGGGCAGTACCACGTCAAGCTCTGTCCGTGAGACATCGCCAGCGCTCCAAAGTGAACTTTGCCATGATGGAGGAAGACGCACGTCCAAGCCGGGATACCTCAGAAGAGGTACTTGATGCTGATGCTCGCGTAAGTGATCAATTTCGCCTGTCGATTATTTAATGCCTTGCTAAACTCCGCCAAATAGTCGCACCACGAAGCTCATGAAATGGAACAGGTGAAGGTTTCTCCGTATACTCCTGTATAGAACTATATCTTTTAGTTTGTGTGTGCCGTAAGTAATCTACCGGCCGTACCATGTACAATGGCTGGGATATTATACCTGTACCTTATTTAACGGAGCTCCGTTCGTAGTGTATATTGACTGTATAAGTAGTAGAAGAGGGTTATTGGGGAATAATACTGTTTGGTGATTCGCCAATTGCATCATCTTGGAACATAAGGCAAATCCACTGGAAAATCGAAGAGAGAGGTCTTCGGTCCGGATTATTCCGGCCCCCGAGGTGCCCCAATGGAGCTCCTAACACGTGACATCAATATCGGTCAATTTCGAGAAGTGGTCTGATTCTCAAAGCTGTCGACATTCTTTCTTTTCTACACCCATCTCGTACTCAACCATGCTGGATTTTTCGGCACCGTCGCCGTCAGAGTCGACGAGCTCTGGCTCTCACTCATCTTCAGGTTTCGACTCATCAGACCCTTTAGACCTTAACTTAATTTTACAAGACGACATGATTCAGGACAGCCCAACGGAAACCGATTGGTCCCAGTTGACATCCATGTTCCATGAACCGATGGGATATACGGATTTCGGTAGTATGGATTTTGGAACTTCAAATATGGTGGTAGAGCCTAGTCTTCTGACCAAGACGACCCACTACGAATACGATTTTCCCTTCACCTTCCAGTCGCCTCCTGTTCTTCTGGCGGGCGACTACGGTTCTGTTCCCAGGCGAATGAGCGTGTCGTCATCTGAGGAGTCTTCGCTGGATCCTGCTGCGGAGTTGGCCCAACGAGTCCGTGAATCAGCTGGCGTTGTAATGGCCATGCCTACAAGTAAGTCCAGTTCATACCGGCTGGGCTCATTTATAAAAGGCATGCTGTATCTAATGTGGTTTATTTTTAGTGGGTTCAGCGTCGTCTGCGTCGCTGTCTTCATCCTCTTCGGTTTCATCGGCTGCATCGACACCTCCTCCCAGCACCCCTCCCGCCTCACAAGCTGCCCCGTTCCACGCTACCGTCGTTCCTTCCCCTGCCACCGCACCCAGTACGATTCTTATGTCTTCTCGGCCTAAAACGTCCCACACTACCATCGAGCGTCGGTACCGCACGAACCTCAACGCTAGAATTCAGTCCTTACGCATGGCGGTTCCTGCTCTTCGAGTATTGGAATGGAATGATGGTCCCAAGAAGAGCAAAGGGACGAAGGCCAAGATCAGAAATGAGGAAGACTCGACAGATATCATCGACGAGCGAGGCTACGTTGATGGAGTCAAGGTCGCAAGGAAGTGCAGCAAAGCCAACGTCCTTGGAAAGGCTGTTGAGTACATTCGAGTGCTTAAGAAGCGGGAGATGCGGTTGAAGCGTGAACAGGATGGACTGAAGGCGTTGGTTTCGGGGCTGGTAGGCGGATCTGCCCTCCTGCACACCTGGGAGAAAGAGTGGAGGGAGAAGTTTGGCGGCGAAGAGAAGGATGAAGTGGACGCCCTCGATATTGATCTTCCAGAGTCGGATGACGAAGACAACGACGAAGAAGAAGAGCGAAGAAGGAAGAAGCCTAAAGTCGAAGTTCCGTCTCCACCGCCCACCACCTCTGTACCCGCTGGTCCGCCTGTTGTTCCCGAGAAGAGGAAGCGCGGTCGACCCCGTAAGGTGATACCTCCCGCGGCTCCAGTTGAAAAAATTGGAGCCAAATTGGAAGCTCAATCTCAAGCACCACAATATCTTTTGGCCACATTCGCGCTATTCTCTTTCTTCAATAACCCCTTCAGTACGACGGCGTCTACGTCAGAATATACCCACGAAGGAGTGGTTCTCAGCGCACGACCCCACGCCACTGTCAGCACGTACCAATCGTTGATCCAAGCGTTCCATCTTCTAGTGTCGGTTCTAGTCTTCATCTCTATTCTATGGCCGTGGGTGGGCAAGATCAAGGGCCGATTTAATCTTAATTTTGGAGCTCTCCGTACTGCCAAGGAGGTTCGTGGCCAATCCGTGACGCGCACTGCTGGTCTCTTGGCAGCCCTTGAGCCGGCCAAGAGAGGCAAGCAAGGGGAGGCGCAGCGACTTACAACGGCTCTCGGATGGGGTCGCAAAGGAGAGTCGTTTGAGGAAAAAGGACTTGAACAGCGAGCATGGGTCAGACTTGGAGAGATTTGTGTCTTCAACCCAGGTTTGTGATCTTCATTATGGATTCTAATCCGACCTGACTAGGATTTAATAGACCAAACATCATTGATCACTCGATTGCTTACAATGTACCGACTTCGGATCCACCTTCCTTGGTTCAGCGCCAGCGCGGGCGACTTGGGCACTCTGGCCATGCTGTCGTACCCCGTCGCCAAGAGGCACGCGGCGAGAATCTGGGAAGCTGCGAAACGCGACGGGGGCATCACTTGTCCGTACGAGCGACTCGTACTGGACTCTGTTGGTGTCGACGAAGCCGTGTCGAGGCTGAAAGCCGCAGGTACCTCGGCCGAGTGGGACAGGTACACCCCGATCGGTGTCGTCGCGTGTACTCTTGTCTTGGAACGGACTAAGGCACATCTGGAAAGCATGTTCGTCGAGTCTGTGGTCCCTGCCAGCCTTGAATCGGCCAGTGAGAGCGACAAAGAGGACGACTTCCGTAGGATCACAGTTGATGCTGCTCGTTCCTTGGGAGGAAAGATGGCGGAGCTTGGGGACGTGTTTGAGAAAGTATGGCTGGGCGGTGGTGGTGGACTGGAAGGCTGTTGGGTGGACGATGACGAAGAGGAGGAAGAGGATGAGGAGAAGGATGGAGTCGAGCGTGACATCAAGTCGTTGATCCGTGGAATTGTGCTTTATAGGAAGCTCTTCCCCTCGGCTGTGATGGGATGTGCGGGCGAGGGCGTGTCTATTCTGCTGAGCCCGCCACCAAGCCCATCGTTGACTGACCATGAAGGTGCGGGGTACAAGTTGAGGACCATCATGGGCAGGAAGGTGTTTGATAATGAAGAAGTTGAGGAGGCGAGGGACAGGGTTGTTGATATGCTTGTCACATCGGAACGGCGTGGTCGGCCATGGGGACAGCTTTAATGGTTTTGGTTAGGACGTGGACCAAGAAGTACTTGCATATCTATATTTTAATAGTTTTATCCTTGTTGTACGGGGGAATTCACGCCTGAATATTTAACTGAGAAGATTTATCATGTGATCGATGTTCAAGGACAGTGGAGTGCATGCGTATCTACTATATTTTTACGCTCATTTCCAGTGAGTTGGTCCTAGGGTGTCTTGCGAGCGCGTACGTACGTATGGTGATCGTGATGCAGTAGGATATGCAACGACCGACGACTATCCTTGCTCGTCTGTGAAGTTCTTACCTGGCTTTGTGGTTCTCCTCAACATTGGAATCCGACTTCCTTGGTGCCAAGAATGCTAAGGACACTCCTTCACAGGCTTGCTGACCTTTAAACATGAAAAAGAACCTCATACGTGCTATTTTATATTTCCCACCCTCATAATGTCCCTTGGCTCTGCACTATCGTCGTGCAAATGTTCTTGAGTAAGTACCATACGGTACAGCGTAAAGATACGAAAGGGAAAGGGAAATTACAAGAGTTCAGATACTACTACATGACTAGTCGAAAGATAAAGTAGGAAGTACGATGATCAAAAGCGATACTTTGGCAACAACCGACGGTCCAAATTTAATCCAAATCTTTAGCGAATACTACTAGCCGCGCTCCGGCTGAGCCTCGGTATCCATTGTAGGGACTGCGTTCTGGACGGGAGAATCTGCAAGTTGAGAACCTGTCGTGCCAGGCCTTGTAGGTGGCTGGAAATGGAGTGAGGATATTATGCCTATGTCATAGTCATCGCTGGGTCGTGTATGACCCGCCGCTGCCCGACCAACGAGGAGTGTGGGTGCAACTCCCTATTCAAGTTGTTTGATCAGTAATGACTTGAAGGGAGTCTATGGTCACGGACGCACCTTCGCAATACTGGCTATCATATCAAAGTAAAACACTTTGAGATCACTGCGAATTGTGAAAGCCAGATATATGATCAGAGATGTTGAATAGAAAGCCGAAGACTCTACGAGTACTCCAATAAGGCGGCGATAAAGTCCCAGTCGAGATATCGCCTCGCGCTTAACACCAGCAACAGATATGATACGGTATATGATGAGCAAGGTGCAAGATAAAGTTGTGACCAGGATGAAGGATATATGGAGCGTGAGGAATAACTTTGCGGTCGCGTCTTCGTAATATACGGTTACCATGATTCTCGATACTACAAACAAATTTGGTGTGACTATGAGCATTAAAAGTGGATGGGACCAGACACATACCAATCGAGGCAGCTAGGAAAGATATTGGAAGCAGAATAACAGGCCAACGTTTCCCCCAAACCATCCAGCAGCACCAAATCTAAAGTCGAAATGACATTGATGGGAATAATATCCAGCGGATGATTGGACAATATACACACCATATATAAGTCTGCTAGAATGACACTCATGGATGCTGCAACAGCTATCATCCAAGAGGCTTGGACACCTGCTTGGAGATATATATATATAGTCCAAAAACTCTGCCCGTTTTTGATGAATGCGGAGCGAACATCTGACCATGTGCCAATAACGTTGATAGTAATCAGAGTATAGAGGAGAATGAGAACGATGACGGCGGCTCGTCGGATGTCCCAACATTTGTTGACGACTGTGCTGTTTATTTCAGCGCAGGTGTCCTAACAGAGGCGCTCTTAACTCGCATATAGTCCACAACGAGACAGCGAGAATGCCGGTGTATATGCCTTATATCAGTCAACACCTGCGTGACGAGACACTGAACATTGTTGCCCACCATGCAATAGCGCGTATAGAATTGCAGTGTTCAGCCAAGCGTCGAGAAATTGGAAGATGAAAGCCTTGTCATCGTCAGAAAGAGCTGATGGAATATCTGTCTGAGCCGGCATGGGGGAAGCCGCAAGGACCAGGACGTAGTGGGTCACGAGAACAGCATATAACAATCCTCTTGTTATAAATGGATAGCTCGGTGCTCCACCCTCGGAAGCGGTTATATCTTGGCACGTTTCCAAGTACCTCGTCAACTCAAAAAGACCGATCGGCATCACGATCGAGAATAAATATCTGATGGCCATGGATCACGCATAAGCCAATAATATAACGCGTTACACCACTCACCTACCAATTCCCTTTCTTGAGGGCTTGCGACTTTTACAGTGTTCATTGATGCTCTAGAGCCTGTATCATTCTACTTCATAGAAAACATCTCTTCAGCTCCAAAAGTTCTTGGCAATAATGCATTCGATACATTTTACGATGCAGAAGCGGAAGCAGGAAATCTTGGAGGTGGAAGTCCGAGGCTGACATTCTGCAGTATCATGATCGAGCCTGGCGCTCAACTCGGAGTTTCTCATCCACTCGAAATGTCACATGAGTTTCACAGGCGCCTATCATGCTGTTTGTTTCATACGGCAAGGTTAAGCTGTAGAGTTAATACGTGTTTAGAGAGGTGAATAGTAGATAGATGAACGATCAGTGATTAAACAAGAAATCTGTGTTTCTTTGGGTTGGGGGAGGAGAGAACTCGGCGTCCCGAAGATTCAACAAGTCAAGACTCGTCACTCAAGAGTGTGAAGTCACTGACGTGACTTGTGGGAGAAGGGGAGGGTACAGGTGATCGGGGAGACCTGAAACGTGAGCAGTGTAGGTGTGAACGGAAATAACTGCTGCGTCAAACCAGGAATTACCGAAACACAGAAGGGAGTAGGTGGGTGGGTCAAAAGGGAGACAGAAGAAGAGATTGAGGAACGAAGCGACTAGACGAATGTAAAAATGAACGCGGACAGAAAATCCCGAAAGGATCGTTTTGTTTGGCACTAGCTGCCAGCCCAAACAATGGGGAATGTGAACGAGCAGCACGCTCTTTGCTTAACTTGGCCGGTCACAAAGTTGAGCCGTTTGTTCCTCACGTCAAATTCGTATTGCACTATCTCCCACAGCCAAAGTCAGGAAATTGACTGACTGTTCGTCTCGCAGAAGAAAGTCCACAAGGGGACTGACGGACATGAGGATCTGCAAATATTTAGTCCGAGTCCAAGTTTAGCTTAGTGAAGCTCCTGGAGATCAAGGGAATGGTTCATTCGACTACGAGCAGAAATTCCCTGAAGAAAAAGAATATGAGGAGCTGGGATCGACTTCCAGGATGTAGGGAACATACCATGAAGAGTATGCTGCATTGATATCAACATGATAGACGAATGGAAGGGTGGATTGGACGTTTTGCCAGTTTTTGTGAGTAGAAGTCTACTAGATGCTTTTTTTTCTACTGAACAGTAAACAGCCTGGTCTATTCTCTGCAGCGGTCACTGTACTCGTTGCACAGACATCGTAGAGCCGTCAAATTGACTACAGTCGGTCACTAGCTCATCTACATCCAGTGTTCGGTGGTCAATGGTTCCTTCATGAACGAAATTTCTCGTTCGGGGCCTGACCCATTCTCTCATCTGCGTCGCATGTCATCTGATTTCTTGGTCATTGACTGTGGTTCACCAATCTTTCATTCAGTCTTAGTACTGAATTCTTCGCTGTCCCTACGAAGCAATGGATCCACTGGCACCAGAACAAGGCAGTGTCATCCAGCACACCTAGGGAGAAGTTTCGCGGTGAAGCAAAGGATGATGTAGACGCCCTCGATATTGGTCTTCCAGAGTCGTACAACGAAGACAACGACGAAGAAGAGCAAAGAGGGGAAAAGCTTAAGGTCGAGGTTCCGCCTCCACCGCCCATCACCTCTGTACCCGCTGGTACGCCTGTTGTTCCCGAGAAGAGGAACTGCGGTCGACCAAGCGAGGTGATACCTCCCGTGGCACTAGTTGGAAAAATTGGAGCAAAGCCGGAAGCTCAATCTCAAGCACCACAAAACCTTTTGGTCACATTCGCGCTGTTCTTATTCTTCAATAATCATTTCAGCACGACAGCCTCCACCTCGGAACATGCCTATGAAGGAGTGGTTCTCAGCGCACGACCCCACTCCACTGTCGGCACGAACCAATCGTTGATTCAAGCGTTCCATCTTCTGGTGTCGGCTCTAGTCTTCATCTCTATTCTATGGCCGTGGGTGGGCAAGATCAAGAGCCGATTTAACTTCAATCTTCGGGCTTTCCGTGCTGCTAAGGAAGTTCGTGGCCAATTTGTGACACGCACTGCTGGTCTCTTGGCAGCTTCTGAGCCAGCCAAGAGAGGCAAGCAAGGCGAGGTGAAGCGACTTACAAAGGCTCTCGGATGAGGTCACAAGGGGGAATCTTTTGAGGAAAAAGGACCTGAGCAGCGAGCGTGAGTCGGACTTGGAGAGATTTATGTCTGCGACCCAGGTTTGTGATCTCGATTACAGATTTAGTTCGACCTGACCAGGATATGATAAACCAAACGTCGTTGATTGTTCTATTGCTTACTATGTATCGATTTCGCACTATCTTCCATGGTTCAACGCTACTGCGGGTGATTTGAGCACTCTAGCCAAGCTGTAGTATCCTGTCGCCAAGAGGGTGGCTACGATTTGGGAAGCCACGAAACCCAACGCGGGCATGATTTGTGCGTACGAATGATTTGTACTGTGCTCTGTTGGTGTCGATGCTAAAGCTGCCGGTACCAAAGCTGAACGGGACAGATCCACTCCGGTTGGAATTGTTACTGTTGCAGGCCATCGATCTGTGACGCTTATACTGCCATTGATAGCATTGATTGAGGGGAATTATGCGTATACCGCGTTGTGATGAAATATACTTTCTACCGTAGTGATATGGGTAACGCCCATTATCTAGCCATGGTAACACTAGATAAGCTGAGTATGAATTTAGAGAACAGGTTCTTAGATTTAAATCTTTCAGCAAAATTGACAGCTAGTAGAGATGTGCTTCACGGTACCTCCTTCCAACATCGAACCGTTTTTGTTACTCAGTTGGAGACGGAATGCGGCCCGGCCGCCGCCGATGCTGACTCATGGTGCGGCCACGTGCGCTTAAGCAACTTCAACCCAGCTTCAACCTCGTTTTTCACCCAGAGGTACGAGTCATGCTACTGTAACGCAGCCTGTGTGGCTGACTTCATTCTAGCTGCTACTAAAGTACTACTACTACTTCCAGCAACTTCCTGAACCGCTTTCCATCAACTCCATGTCGTGCCTCACCTGCCGCAACTGTGGCTTCGTCAATCTGCTCCCTCCTGTACCGCATATACCACAAATTCTCAAAGCTATTCAAAGCACAGACGAGATCGTCTCCCAACTTCTGCGCGGATTACGGCCATTGCTCGATGCTGACCATGCCTTTCTTGACGCCGAAATTATGAACCTAAAACAGCTGTGGTCTTGGTACGAGGCCCTGGTCCAAGAAATCGAGCTGTATCGGCCTACCGTCATGAAAGAACTGAAGCATCGCGAGTCTGTTTATGTCCCCATCCGTCGTCTTCCCCGAGAGATTCTCATTGAAATTTTCCATTCTATTTGCGACTCTTGGTGGCAGGATCGTCAGGACGGAAAAGTCAATTTTAAATATGACAGTCTTGACGTCACAGGGCCCCTTTGGATCTTAGGTCGCGTCTGCGGGCTTTGGCGAAATATATTGCATACCTCACCAGCGTCCTGGGCTCGTTATATCGTGGTGACATCCCCTTTCTACAATCACTCCCGCGAGACATTGCAGACCTATCTCAGGCACACGGGTGAACACCCTCTCAGTCTGGTGATCAATTTTACACGCGGTCATTACCCAAGAGAAGGCGAAGTCATGCCTTTACTTGTCCAATCCTGCTATCGGTGGAAGAATGTGCACATTCACATCACCATGGCTCACACGCGCTACCTGGAATCGATATCGTATCTTCCTGTCCTACAGACGATTAATATACATATCATGGATGCCTACCGTTTTGATCATTCCTCGGACATGTGCTTGAACGCCCCACAGCTATGGCAAGCAACTCTTGCACACGGGATCCATCAAATAAGATTACCACCCACGATAACTCATTATTCCGGATGTATCACTAGTGCAAAGGATTTACAGCTCCTTTCCCAGTTACCCAAGCTTCGAACGTGCCATGTCGAGTCTAGTCGGTTGGTGCTAGACTCAATACAAGAGTCGCCAGTGGTCATTCCGGAGCTCTGTCAGCTCTACACAGACGATGCATATGCGTTGAATTTCCTAACGGCGCCGATGCTCCAAAGTCTAACCATCGCTGGAGGTTCACCGGCATCGTTGTCCTGTGTACCCACCTTCTTCCGCCGATCGGGATGTCATCTCGAGAACTTCAGTATTGGTGAAGCAATGATAGAGTCAGATTCGTCGGCCAGGATCAGTGATGTCTTCTCATCGGAGGCATGCTCTTCTATATCTCACCTCAAACTCGAAATCGGTTCATGGTGGCGTGGCCACGCTTCCAGGGCTTTCGCCTCTTCTTTCGCTCCTTCCTCGATCCTACCTAATTTGCAGCATCTCGTGCTCGGCTTTGAAGAGCGGTATTACTGTAATATGACGGAATGGTCTGCCCTACTCGATATGATTCGTTCTCGCTGCAAAGCAAGACTATTCAAAGTAATTGAAGTACAGTTTACTGAAGAGGAGACTATCTGTCCAGATGGAGATATAAAAGCTGCTATCCAAGCTCTCGTCGGGGAAAATCTGGAGATGCGGGTGGAGAAGCTGAGCCCACTGTATGTCGACCATTATTCGTTCTTTTGGGACCAACAGCCGCCTGTCTTGACTACGTGAAATACTTTTACCTTGCGTTCCCCGTACTCTCGCTTGCACGCTTTGCGCAGTAGAAGAGTTTATATCTTACCCAAACGTGATGGGAGGCTGCTTGAGTCTGCTTGAGTGACTAGGTATTACGAAAATGTGCATCAACACTTGTTTACCGCATCCTAGCCTGAGTGTGAACCTGGCCTCCTGCAACTGGAAAATTTATGTCTGAACTCTTCACTCAAACCATTGCGTCGCAGAGTCGGTAGATGCTAGCACACTAGAGAGACACCAGAGACGCGTACAATGTATGCGATCGAGAGGCGATGACATCTCAGGAAAGTCCTGGTATCTGGGGTTAAAGAAGGACTCCGTCGACCCACGCATCCACATGTGTGATCCATTCCTTGCCGTCGACGGGATACTGCTGGAGGCGAACACAAAGAAGAAGGACAACAATGTCAAAGCTAACTGAGCTGCGAAATTTTCATTCTATATTTTCATGAACCTCGGGCAAGAACCAAAGTGCGGCAGTCCACACCTTGTTCTCACTGACTTCTGATCGTGAGAGCCTAGCCCGTTGTTTGAAACGACGGGGTCCAAAGTTGCAATGATAGCTTCAAAGATTCCTTCCAATGACATACAGAGAAGGGCGTCGGTACGGAACTGATGACGGAATCTCAGTAAAATTGCGGGTCTAGGAGCATTAACATAGGTCAGTATACTGAACACCAACGGCATATTGATAAGGCTTGCATTCTACTTCATGGGTCTATAAGAAGACGCGTGTCAACGAAACGTTCGAATCTGCAGCATGTTTCTGATGAAATGAGAACCGTTACGTAGGCTCGACAGCTTCGAGACGAAAAGAGTCAAGTTGCTTGACAAGGCACCCGACTTGTTAAGCTGCATCATGGCGCGAGGATGCTCTCATTCACACCCTGCAGATACCCTGGGTCAGACGATTCTCATATAAAAGCTAGACCAAAACTATCTACTCAGTATCAGTTAAACATGTCTGCCCCAGAAACCACTTCCGTTGCTACCCGTTCCACCGGAGCTGTTGCTCCCAAGGAAGCTTTGAAGCTCCGTCTTGACCTCAACCTCGAGGTCGAGATCGCCATCCAAGCCAAGGTCAACGGCGACATCACCCTCTCCCTCCTGTGAGTTGATGTTTCTCGCTGTCTGGCGCGTCTCCACATTGACTGTTGCTTCTACAGTGAGTAAATGGTCCATGAGACTGGGGAGAAGGTACTTCGATCGTAGTTGTTGGCTCCACGAGGTGAGCTTCTCCACTGAGTATCAGTCCTTGGACACTGATGCCCATCCGCTCAGCTTATAATCACGTAGACTGCCTTCTGTCCCTTGTTTCCCCTTTCGTGATGCTGTATTAATGTTTTACCGGTCTCTATGCACCTAGTACATACCAATATCAGTGTTGTTTTGGGGGGTTCCACACATTGAAAAACCGTGAGCATAGATAACAGTTACGCGGGGAAGGTCGGCAAATGTGACACCCCTTCAAAGAACGTGTGGTGCTTTACCTCTCATGCGCAGCTTAGGACGGAGTTGTAACAAAATACTCGGCGCGTTCAAGTTGTAGTTTCGCGTGTTTGCCGTAAGCAGAAAGTGCTTTAGGAAAATGTTAATCGTCCTTGCGTTGTCCCTGGACACGAGGACAGAGGAGGGCTCCGTTGCCGTAGATGATAGAAAACTGTTCAGGAAATCGAACCAATAGCACAGAAAGAGAGGAATGCGCCTCGAAGGCTCGAACTCCAGGCTGATTAGCATCGGACTCTTTTGTCCACAAGCACAATACCGGTTGTCGGGGATGAACGCTGGCATTGCAGTGGCAAGGCCTCTAGTCTTCCTGCAAAGTGCGCAGAAATTTGTAACAGCGAGGGATGAAGGAGATATTGCGATGTTCGGGATGCTGCCTGAGTTTGACAAAGCTAAGTTGGATCCGAAAGCAATCGACGCAGGGTCTGCAGGGCTGTTAATCACTCTATCAGAGTTCTACGAACCAATCGATACCCCAGACCTCCAGGACACGTTTTTACTATGGTACGATGTCCAACTCTGAATTTCATTAATCGAGAGTGGCGGTGGGCTGCCACCAACGCATTGTTACGAGAACGGAATATAGCGACCAGAAGAAACGGTCGGCGATGCCTCAAGGCAGGCTGACTCACGCAAGTTATCCCCCAAACCGTGGTACAGAAGGCGCAATCCTGTCGTCACTCGAATTCTGCGCGCGGACGGCCCTGTTTTGCATAGTGACGAATCAGGGTCAAGATGGCATCTTCTGTGAAATCTTCTGGTAACCAAAGGAAGAAATTGGTGTTCCAAGTCTCCAAGAAGTACGCTCGGCCATCGTGGTTGGCTACTGATAAGTGTCCCACTATGTCCTAAGACTCAGAGTCGATGGATAGCGAAATTTCCCACGATCAGCATTTTGTAATTTGGGACCCACACGCACCTACTGTTGTCGAAGGCCAGCGTCCCGGGACACGGCGAGGAAGTTGCGAAGGTATTCCCATTCGCTCGTTACCGGAGGCCTGAAATTCTATCACGATCATATGAGCATAACTGCGAAGTTTTGAAATAGGGACGTTACGTGTGCAACTTGAAGGCCTTTCTTTTTCGTCTTCGAGACCAAAGAAATCGCCGAGGCCTCCGGTTCACGGACAGCATCACGGAGCCAAAATAACGTCGTCTGTACCCCAAATTTCTTGGTCAATACGCATATAAAAGGACCAACTTATCGAGAGTGACGAGTCTTTCTCCATCCACAACATGTCTGCCCCAGAAACCACTTCTATCGCTACCCGCTCCAACCAGGGCACCGTCGCTCCTAAAGAAGCTTTGAAGCTTCGTCTTGACCTTAACCTCGAGGTCGAGATCGCCATCCAGGCCAAGGTCAACGGTGACATCACCCTCTCTCTCCTGTAAGTGCATCTGCGTTCGTACTACCGACACCTTCTTTGAGCTGACTTTGATTTATAGCGAGTAAATATCCTCCGTGGATCTGAAGAGATAGTAGCGGAATGCATGTCGGATTCAGGTGAGAATGGTTGCGTACCTGCTGTCTGGGGCTGCGATTTATTGTGTTATTAGGCCGATTGTATTTCTCCTATCATTCCCCTCCCTTTAACCGACATTATATCAGTATGCCTTGGCATCCGTACACCTGTCAGATACCAATATCAGTGTTGAATTTGGGGTTCGCGCTTTCACGCTTGAGTAAATCATTCCCTTGAATAAAGGATACTGTGTGCAGTCTTACAAGGTGCAAGCGGGGCTGCGGCGACCATGCTGCCTGAGCTGAGTGGTAGCCGGAGCACATTGGAAAGATTCAAAGACGAAGCGTAGATATGAAGAGCCATTTGCTTTTATTTTACGCACACTGTAGCTTCTTCGAGGCCTCGCGACTGTTTGGTTGGCCGGGTGTTTGAATGTCGGAGTCGCGATAAGCATTGATGGAACGCGGTTTACTGCGTTGTGGGAGTACTACTACCCACCTAAGCTTAAGCTTAATCTTTCGGTGGGGCGAGTCAATTCCAATCCACCGACGACAGATTAATCACCGTTGATCAAGGAATGTGGAGGAATCAGGATACATATGTCCAAGACACTAACCTACGACCTATTTCTGGGCCGGCTTTATGATAACTTTAAGAGCATTCTTGCTGTTCATCTTATCAAGCGCCTTCTGGAAGTCTTTGATCTCGAAGGCATCCGTCACCTTGGGCCATACAGTCAGAACTAGTCAAACCTAGCAGATCCGACGTACCATCCCTTTCACATTAATCTTTCCGCTGTCCAAGTAAGCTACAGCGCGAGGGAAGCAATACGTTTGGGCAAAGGACCCAACGATCTGGGGGAAGCGTGTGAGCCTTGCAAAAAAACACAAAAGTAAGGAACAAGCTAACGCGAATTTCGTCCCCAAAGATCTTGGACGGTGACCAATGGACGCGATCAGCATTAGCATAGACTCCGTAAATCATTAGAGTACCGCCTCGTCGAACATAATTGATCGAATCGTTGGCAACCTTCTCTGATCCAGTAGCTTCGACCTAGAAGCAGATCGCGTGAGAAATCTGGAAAGAATTATCTAAAAAAGAACTCACCACTGCATCAAAGCCATATGGATAGTCGACTTTAATCTTATCCCACTGCGCTTGGGGATTCTCGCGGTCCAATTCGATGTATTCATCTGCAGCCCCGAGCTCTTTGGCGATGCGAGTCTTGATGCCCTTGTTGGCTGCGATGACGACTTTGGACGCACCATCCATCTTGAGTAGTTGAGAAAGGATCAGGCCTGTAAAAATGCTTAACAACATCGAGGATGCCAATGCGACATTAAAACTCCAACCCGTTGGTCCTGACCCAAGGATCAGAACTTCCGATCCAACTGGGAGATTCAGCTTGTCAGCGCCATGAATGGCACAAGACGCGGGCTCGACGAGAGTAGCTTCCTCATCGGTAAGGTTAAAAATCTTGTAGACCTTCTTTTGGTGGCTGTACGGTGAACAAAATCAACATCGCTCTAGGTCAGAACCAGCGGAATCACGGACGCAACAGCGTATTCTGCGAAACCACCCGCTACGGTGCATCCCAAAGATTCAAAGTTTTCGCACAACAAAGAGTTACCCCTGCGACAGTAGAAGCAGTCACCGCACTTGTAGGCAACCGTCAACATCACCATTCGAGAAATGAAATTCTTACGAACAGTGATTCCGGGATCAGCTACGACTCGATCTCCTTCCGCAAAGCCCTTGACTGATTGGCCAACTTTGGCAACCCTTCCGACCATTTCGTGACCGGGCGTGAGCTAATGAAAGTCATTGGGCTGCGAGAATCAACTATGTGGCTTCAGACTGACGGGGAACTTGGTAATGAACTCTCCTATTATTCGCCCTGCGGTTAGTCTGGTACCTTGTATTCCTTGTTGGCATTTACCTTGACTGATATGATGATCAGTTCCGCATACTCCACAACATGCAACTATAGGCGACATTAATCACTGGTCAAGCCCTGCATGCAGAACGCAACTCTTGATCAGAACCTCGTCTTCTTTAATCTGGGGAATCGGAGTAGTTATGATGTCCAAATTGTTCGCCTAGAGTTTTCGTTCAGCATAGGCGTGGTCGCGAGCAATGATACACACTCCGTGATAGTATACTGCCTCCATGATGGCTGTGAACAGATACGAGAGAGGAAGTGATCAACTGAACTCTCACCGTCGCTTCTTCGCCGGGATAATCAGATGGCCAGTTCACCGGAGCAGGGCGCCGGTCAAGAAGGTAATATCCTTACTGACACCGATCTCATGTGATTTCGTATATCGCCTTAGATCAAGAAGTTCTGACCATAGCGTCACGCGAATATGGCCAAGATTTTCTGAGATTATGAATTTGACGCGTCCTAGTGGTTGGTGGTTGGTAAAGGGAATACGTGACCTAATTTTCCCGTGATGTGACATTACGCGTCTTGCCTCGACTTGGACCGCGGACTTCACAGAAAAAAAGACTCTATATATTTGTACTAGGCCATCATAGAATGTTTCGGACTACCTGATGAAGTAAAATTCTCTAGAATGACGTGTTAGTGTTACGCAGCCGCTGAGGCTTCCCGAGCTTCGCGGGGTTTTCCGTCCATTCCACTGGGTATCGGAGGCCCCAAAAGGAGAAAAAGAATAAAAAAAGAAAGATTTAGCATGCCAAATCAGGTGACCACCAATTTTTGTTTGTTCATATTATATTCAAAAGCTGATACTGATCACTATTTGTTTGCTTGACCCCTTGCCACCATTTACCTTGCCATACACTCGTTTAAGCCTGTACTACAGTGCATTTTCTCCCTCTGTCAATGCCCTGACATTTGTCAAGTCACCTGCACCATCAGTAATGCACAGGACACACTTTCTGATATTGCTATTCAATTGTCACTCAACAAGTCAACCTTGTTGAAGATATCTGTCCTGCTGTATATTATACCCTATTTCATTTTGATTGTCTTTCCTTTCATTCCTACTTACTATATATTACACCTCCTGTCATTACCCAATCGTACATCAAATCATCTCGAGCTTAGTTTGAGGCACATAATGTTTAGCCAAATGGGACCTCCCACAATGCAATTGTATTGTGTATGATTGCTAGGGAGGGATACAAACAAAGTACATACTGGTAGATACTTGGTAGGTAGAATATCCATGCAACAAGGAGATACACACTATAAGTAAATGGGTGGGTAGTGAGCAACAACTATGTTGTTGTGACTGCAGACATTCCAGCCATGTAATTTTGCGATCTCTTCAGAATATATGTTGTAATACCGTGTAAGGAGCAAGTGGGCTTAAAGAATAAGCAAGTGTACATAACAAGTATGAAAGGGCATTGTAATTATATGCCCAAGTGACATCTGATGCAACAGACTTAAACCAGAACTTAGTTACAGCATGTGCTTGACAGAAAGTTCACAAAACACTGTTCAGCCATTAGTAGTTGCACTTACTGAGCAAGCTCACTTCTATAAACAGAGAATAAAGAAGATTGTAATTGAAAAGATCAGCATGCTCACAAAATTAAAAGTGATGTACTGTACCTGAGAAGGCCAGACCAAACCTCATGTGAGAGATAAGATAAAATGATAACACTGGCACATGGCCCGAATAGGAGCTTTGGCCAAGTACTGGTAAACTGAGTAATTGGTTGACAAGGATATCCATTGCCATGAAGAATTAGTGGGCTCACTGTGTGCTTGACACCATTCTAGAAGATGACTAATGTGTAACAAAGGGCTAGACACAAAGTGACATGCAGTCAGTGAGGTGATACACCCTTGGACTTGTAAATTGGTGTGTGCCTACTGGGACTTAGTGAGCTCACTATGGGAACGAGACTATAGGAGGAAATACCGAGTTGGATGCCAAGTAGGACTGCAGCAGCAGTGGGCTATGTACGTAGGGGTCTATTTTACCTGGGTACTGCTGCAGTATTTGTAATTATCAATGGTTGTGGTATAAGTAGTTAGTAGTCTAGGTTAGTATACAAGTTTCAAACCCCTGAGTTACAGTGTGCACATAGAAAGTGAGTGCTGTGATAAAGGACTAGTTTGTAGCTTCGAGCATCATTTAGAGATAGTGAGCTCACTCCGAAGAATGGAGATAGCTTCAGAATCTGACTTGTGTGCTTAAGTTCCAAGTAAATAAGAATCAGTATCCTAGTTCTGTTCCATCTGAGTATGGTTTGGAGTCTGTTAGAGTATGAATTGAAGTGGAATTTCTGAAATCTGTTCTGTCAGTCAGTTTCTGAAATCTGTTTCTGTGCTGTCTCTGAGTTGTTTCCATTCTGAATCTGAGATCCATTGAAGGATCAGAGGTTGTTCTCATCATTGCAGTTAGTTTCATTAACCCTATGTGCCTGTGTGTAGAGAGCTCACTAAGTCAGTACTTGTTGAGTGGTTAAAAGAGTGAGCTCAGTGTCATCATGACTTGTAGTGTGTCCAATCATGGTATAGGATGAGTGTCCTAGTGTAGTTTGAATATTATACTTTGCCTGGAAGGTTGTGCCTTGAAGTGTACCTTCTTGTAAAAAGTTCCTAGCCTTAGGATCAGTGTGAAACAAGTAAACACTGTATAGTGTCAAGATAATAAGGTGCTTTACTAGTTCTAAAGTACTAGTAGTCACAAAGTGATATAATCTCATCCTCCCATGTACTTACAAGGGTGATTGTATAGATTGAGTATTTGTGTGAGTGTGTGTGAGGTTTAGTGTGTACATCATGCTGTTCCACATGCTATTCCACAGGTGCCCACAGCCAGCCTCTTCAGCGGTGTTGAACCTAGACTTCCGTGGCAACGGCAACACCCAAAACTCCGAGAGAGCTAAGGAAAGATGCTTGCAGTCACAGTAGTCAAGGCTATGTGTTTGTGCGAGTGGTTCGGTGCACCTCCGTGCAGTCAATTCCTCTAGATGCAGGTATACACTTCAACTATACAGTCTGGAAGTAGTACCCTTCAGCAGTCGAGTACTAAGAGGCTCAGGCTGTAAGCCAAGGGGGATCTCAACAAATGAGATAGAATGGGATCTAGTGTGACCTGGACACCAGGAAACCGTCCAAAAAGACATTAAATACATCTGGCAAATGTGCACTGGCTATAGGCAACCGGCTATGGTCCTAAAACCAGGGCAACATCCAAGAAAATAATGTAAAACCGATAAAATGTGGTAAATGATCCTAAAACTGGTCTAAACCGGTGTAGAAGGGCTATAGCGAGTGGTGAGGGTCCTAAAATTGGTCCAGAGAGTGTGGAATGGATATAAACGATGGCAATAGGTCTAAAGCCGGTGCGATGTCCAAGAAAAACGGTGCAAAATCCTATAAAATGCGACAAGAGTATAGACAAGATGTCTAGAAGTGTACCTAATAAAGTGAGCAGAAATGGTGGTAATAAACGTACAAAAACGAATTAAAACTGGTGGGAATCTCAGGTTCTAGGTCTATAAAACTGGAGCTATGGCAACAAGTGTGTGGAGCTTTGGAAAAGCAATAACGGTGAAGAGGCTGGCTGTGGGCAACTGTGGAATAGCGCTCGGAACAGTGTGCTGCACACACTAAACCTCACACACACTCACACAACTACTCAATCTATACAATCACCCTCGTAAGTACGTGGGGGGATGAGATTATATCACCTTGCGACTACTAGTACTTTAGAACTAGTAAAGCACCTTATTATCCCGACGCTATGCAGCGTTTTACTCGTTTCAGACTGATCCTAAGGCTAGGAACTTTTTACAAGAAGGTACACTTCAAGGTGCAACCTTCCAGGCGAAGTATAATATTTAAAACTACACTAGGACACTCGTCCTACAACACAATTGGACACACTGCAGGTCGCAACGACACTGAGCTCGCTCTTTTAACCACTCCCCAAGTACAAACTTAGTGAGCTCACTACATGCAGGCGCATAGGGTTAACGGAACTGACTGCAACGACGAGAACAACCTCTAATCCTTCTATGGATCTCGGATTCGGAACAGAAGCAACTCAGAGAACAGAACAGAAACAGATTTCAGAAACAGACTGACAGAACAGAAACAGACAGACAGAACAGATTTCAGAAACTTCACTTCAATTCATACTCTCACAGACTCCAAACAGCACTCAGATGGAACAGAATCGGAACACTGATTCTTATTCACTCGGAACTTAAGCACACTAGTCAGATTCTGCAGTTATCTCTATTCCTCGGAGTGAGCTCGCTATTTCTATACGACGCTCGAAGCTACAAACTCATCCTTTATCACAGCGCTCGCTTTCTACGCACACACCGTAACTCGGGGGTTCAAAACTTGTATACTAAACCCAGACTACTGCCTACTTATACTACAACCGTTGTTAATTACAAATACCGCAGCCGTACCCAGGTAAACTAGACTCCTACATACATAGCCCGCCGTTGCCGCAGCCTTACTTTGGGTCCAGCTCAGTATTTCCTCCTATAGCATCGTTTCCATAGTGAGCTCGCTAAGGCCCAATAGGTGCACACCGATTTACAAGTCCGAGGGTGTATCACCTTGTGGCCACAGGTCACTACATGTCTAGCCCTTCGTGCTACGTGTATAATCTTCTAGATTAGTGTCAAGCACACCATGAGCTCGCTAATTCTGCACAGCAACGGATATCCTTGTCAACCAATTACTCGGTTTACCAGCGCTTGGCCGAGGTTCCTATCCAAACCACGTGCTAGCCGTAGCATTTTATCTTATCTCTCACGTGAGGTTTGGTCTGGCCCTCTCAGGTACGGTACATCACTTTTAATTTAGCGAGCGCGCCGATCTTTTCAATTGCGATCTTCTTTATTCTCTGCTTAAGGAAGTGAGCTCTCTCCATAAGCGCGACTACCCACTGCCGAACAGTGCTTTGTGAACTTTCTGTCAAGCATGCCTGTCAAGTACCTGCTGTAACTAAGCTCTGGTTTATGTCTGTCGCGTCAGGTGTCACTGGTGCATACAATTATGATGCCCTTGCGTACTGGTTATGTATGCTCGCTTATTCTTTAAGTACGCTCGCTCCCCTATACTGTATTACAAGTTATATTTAGAATAAATCGCAAAATTACATGGCTGGTACATTTGCAGTCGCAACAACGGTGATGAGGGGAATTCTATGGAGAGTGGGGTGGAGATGGGCCTTCAAAGAGGCAATACGATCCTAAACCGGGCTGGAAGATGACGATGCCGGCAATATAAAACCGAAATCGAAACCGAAACCGAAGCAACAAAGCTGGTGACGATGTGGAAGTGATTTAGAGACAAAAGCAAGTAGTTGGAGCAAGAATGCGTCTATTGGGCAGTAATAATGCAATCCAATAACGATTAAGAGTAAAGCAAGCGATAGGGCATAACTGTGGGCGACTGGGATCGACTGGTAGTGTATAAACTCGTCAATAGAGCATATAGCTGGTAATTCAAAGCAATCCCCTTGTAACTAAGTTTCTACAGAGTATATATACTAAAAGTCCGAAATTATAAATAGAAAACATATCTAAGCATTGGTAAGGCTGTAACTCCGTAGCTGAGTAAAACTAATAGCAGGCATGTGGAAACTAGTCATCTGAAGCCACGGCATTGCGTTTAATGCCGGGTTTTTGAGGGGAAACCATATGGGTGCTGTGACTGCTGTGAGGACCATGGGGTGCTGTTTAACTGCGGGTTTTTAATGCGCAGCTCGTCTGCTGAGGTGTGCGCAGCTACTGTCGATTACTTTGAGGTCTTGGCATGGTAACAGCCTTAGTAAAACCGGTCTGAAGTGCCCATGCACTTTAAATAACTTGGAAGGAGGAGTATCAATCAATCACATCAATTTAATTGAAGGATCAATGAAAGCGCAGCAAATGACGATCCCTGGTGATGTAGGAATGCTATAACCAGTTGATTGTCGATCAGGCATGCCAGGGTGTGATGGGACACAAAGATATTGTGCAAAACCGGTCGAAAAAGGATATAAAAGAGTAGTGGAAGTCATAACCGGTGTACTCCGGTTTCTGGAAGGATATTCGAGTTGTAGCCTTCGAAACTGGTTTGAACAGATGAAGAGTAACCGCTGTATAACCGGTGGAGCACGGCGATATTGCTGCATGAACTGGAAATCAAATCTGGAGTTGGTGTAGGAGGTAGTAGGAGGATAATAGAATAATCTGGTTTCTGGGAGAATATTCAAGTTGTAGCCTTCGAAAACTGGTCTGAATAACCGAAGAGTAGCTGTTGTATAACTGGTGGAGCACGGAGATATTGCTGAATGGGCTAGAGATTAAATTTGGAGTTTCTTCTGGAGGTGGTAGGAGTATAATGGCATAATATGCGAATTCTGAGGGCTGTATATATCTGCGAATTCTGAGCGTACAGAGCCTGGAGGCTCATCAGTGGATTAAGGCATGGTTCTGTAGGAGGATGTGAGTACCCTATGTTGCAAAAAAAAAAAAACACACTTGTATGGCCCAGAGGATGATTTGCAGCTTCCTGCATGTCTAGAAGACATTTCTTATGTGTGTTTACTTCTGCTTTCAATTGCTTGAGCTCTGTGTGAAGAGGCAGCCAGAAAAGCAGGAAAAACTCCGAAATTGAATGGAGAATCAATTTACTGGCTATAGCATCACTTTCTGCCTAATCCAAACTCCTCAGAAACTCCTCTGAGTATTCCTCCTCTGAAAATCTGTACTCACCATCAGCATCCAAGTCTACAGATGCCACATACAGTGAGTAAAATATCTGAACTCCAGAATGAGACATACTGACCATTTTCCTCCTGGGATGGAATATCTCATGTCTTTTGGGGCCAGCCTTGCTTTGGAGCATCTTCTAGTCTTGGACCATCCTTCACACCCCTTGGATATGCCATGCTGTAGAATACTGAGCCTAAAAATTGAAAAATGCGAGCTATTTATAAAAGAAATCATTTCAGCATGTATATCCTCATTAAATCACTAAATAAAGCATGCCAGACTGGCACAGACAAGTTAGTATGATAGTAGCAACCCATTAATGCATGTAGGAACAGAATATGCAATGGGAGGAATGAAAGAATGCTCGTGCGGATGAAACTCGGGACAATGGCAGATAACATAGGGGCTAATGGCAGATAACATAGGGGCTGATGGCAGATAACATTGGCAGGGAATCACATCTTGAGTGAATAACGTCGTGCCCATTCCATTTTTTACCACAAAACTTTACTGCATGATTCACATGAATATGTACAATTTATACATACAAGATTCATGAGCTACAATGAACAAATGATGTCGAAATAAATTCTTGAATGCGTGGAACCCAACTTCCTAGTATGGGCATGGCAGATAACATGGCAGATAACATCCGTGGGAACCCAGTGGAACGGGCGGTAAACCCTTCGCGGGCCTCTGCTTGATTTCTCCACTTCTCCCCCTTGGCTCTTACCAGTAATACCAATAGTCCACTGATCACCTGTACAATAGCAAATACGGTGTACATCCAGCCTACATTTGACCAATAAGCACACATATACACTATTAGGCATGAAACGTACCGTCGCCAAGTGCGTCCTTGGGCAGGTGTTGTAAGTCCCAAGAATGCCATGCAGAAAGAATACGCAACCGACCTGAACGGGTACCGCAATTTCCACCGCGATAAAGGCCGCAATTCCACGGAAAAGACTGTTAAAAGCGACAGCACTGGATGAACGACCTACGTTTGCATCTACAAGATATGCCAGTTCGCTCGAAAAGATATAGCTAAATTACCGCAGAACTGTTAGAAGAACACCTCGGTTCAATCGAGACTTACATGGCAAATACTCCGGATAGAAACAACATCACACACACAGCCGAAATGTGCACATGTCGCTCCAGCACCCACCCAAATCCAACAACGGAAATAGGGAAAAGCCAAAGTCCATGTAATGTACTATTGAGGCGCATCTATGGGAAGATGATGAATATTTAAATTTTCATTGTCATGGAAAGTACATCTTACCTCCGGGAAGCTTCGGCCACCATTCGCCGTTGTAAGTCTTGCTAGTTCATAATCAGAGGAGCGGCCTCCGAATATACTTCCCACCATAGAACCTTGTAAGACACACGTATTAGTTCCAAAAAATACGCGTCGAATAAGAAGAAAACGTCGGCAAACCCAGTCCGAAAGAGAGTAACACGAGGCCTGTGTATAGTGCATCATATCCGTAAGCATTTGCCAGGGTACGGGAAGTCGTGTATACCACGGTAAAGCAGTACGAGAATAGTATACCTAAATATGAAGCTATCAGACGCGACTCCTTATTGTGGTGATTGTAACTTTACCAGAAGCTAGCAAGAGTATCAAGTTGTTCCACCGCCGGATGACTAGCCATAATGTTTCAATGGGGGCGACGTCCTTCAGGGTGAGCTTTATGGGAGGAAGAGTCAAAGAGTCAGCTTGTGGGGCTGACTCCTGCTTCTCTACGTCAACGGTCGCAATAGGGTCTGTCGTTTCCTTCGTCTCATTTCGTTCCTTCGTGTCAGTTGGTTCTGCTAGCTTCGTCTGCACTTTTTCTTCCCTTCTCAAGTCTTCCGCTCGTTCTTTCAAAAGACGCTTCAGTACTGTTTGGTACGCGAAGCTCCGTTCCTGCCGGAAGGTGTCTTTGAAAAAGAATAGAAAGCACAGAAAAACAGTGCCAGCCAGGATGGCCAGGAACCAAAATGGGGCACGCCAGCTGAAGGCCGTCGTAAGGATTCCGCCAAATACGGGACCTAGGGATGGTCCAAGCAAAGGGGAAATGTAGTATATGCCCATCTCAAATCAGAGATATTCAGCAGGATGCAACTAAGGTTAAAGCACGCACACCTTTGCACCCCTCTCCACTGGGTCAAAGATATCCGCAAGACTAGCTGTACCAATAGTCATAACAGCACTTGACCTGAGTAGAGTGAGGAAAAGATAGAGCAAGGGAAAAAAAACATCTCGCACCCCAGTGCTTGCACACAGCGCATTCCTATCACTCTGGGCACAGAATGAATACATGAAATAGGAAATAAAGAAGAAGACTAACAAACCAATAGTTTTGCTCGTGGCGACGACAATCGAGCCAGCAGTGAATATGAGAAGCGATATGAGATAAACAAACTGGCACCATCAAATAGATAAGTAGACGAATGGAAATTCAAGCATTAACATACCCGGCGGCCCTTCACTTCACTGATACAGCTCCAAAGAAGCGGAGTAACCCCTTGCATGAGGATGAACAAAGATACGCTCAAGCTTATCTCTCCACTTGTTGCAGGTAGGTCCCTCTCCATCTCTTCGTTCGCAGCTGCATTGCTTGTCAATGCACTGAATTAGAAAGAACAATTATCTAGACGAGCTCACGATTTTGTATACTAGCGCCGAAGCCGGCGATCATTGAACCCGAGCATATAACAGCCAGTATGAAGTTCTGAACCGGAGTGGCATAAGCAGTAGTCGACCAACAAACTAGGAAAGTCACCTTGCGAAGTCTTGACCACTTTCGTGGATCGTCATGAACCGGCATGTGCTCGATATCTATGACGACGTCTTCAATCGTCTGCGAAACGACAGAGCGGTCATCATTATCCGGAGTGCCTGGATCTCGCACATCTGTGGAGGATACGTTCCGAGTGTCTGGGGCAGCGGGGGTCATCGCGGGGGAAGGCGTCATCTCGAGGAGAAATTGTTAGGTGTTCGTCAGTAAGCCGAGGCAGAGTAGGTGAAGGGAGCCTGGAGTCATAGAGATATCACGGACCCTATGAAGTACTCAAAAACGTATGGGTCGTCCGATGAGGACCGAGATATGATCGTAGCCGTCGAAACTGGGCCGGCGGTATTGCCGCCACGTGGAAAGAGTCTGTGGAACGCTTTAACGATTTGCCGGCCTCCGGAAAGGCTTAGGAATGCCAATCGTACGTACTGAAGTCTTCGAATGAGCTTACATCGAAAGAAAGGAAATTTTCGATTACCTTGAAGTTATTAAACCGAGGGCAGCTCGTTTTTGCTTAATTGACTTCGTTCCAAAACCAAACACCAGCTTCCCCGTGTCCTAAACATATCTTGCCATTGCAGTGAACACGTCGCTATTCATCTGTTACTGTACGCACGCGTCGAGATTCGCTGAAAATGCTATAGTAAGCGCCGAATGATCGTGAGAATAGATTCATAAACAAAGCCTACGGAGAAAAAAATTTGGGGTCCAAACATGCGGCGGACATGTCACCTCTTTTGATACACCCTGGGTCGTTATCTTTCGCCGTTAGGCGCGGTTGTTCCCCCCCGTACATCCGGGAAAGCAATATCCCACCTTGATCAGAATCTGCCATTGACATGGTCCCTTCTAGTCGAAGGCGACCATCTTCAGTCGTTTCCTACAGGAATAGATTGAACATTCCTGTCGGAGCACAATTCATATGATGCCAATTGCCTGGGATGATTAAAATGAACATATCAAATAGGCTGGGCGTGAGAGGGTTGTTTGCAGCACGAGCATACGTACAGTTTGATGGTGTGAGTATCACGGTGGACAAGACCGCGCAAGGGAAGCATGAGAACGAAATAAAATGAAAGTGAACGATGACTGTCCTTACCCTTTCTTGCACCACTTCGGTAGCGCAGGGTCGCGCACTCTCTGGGGCCGGTAGGTGACCTAACAAACGTAAAACGTCCTTATCCATAACACATACATTTCGCATTGCAACAAAAACCGTTCCTAGGCAGCAATTGCTTCGCCTCTTTGCGTATACTTTGGAGGTGTCCACTTGCTGCGGGCTAATAACCGACTTTCCCCTTGAGACTACTCTCATAAACTCCGAGGATATCTATAGATGCCCACGTTAGAACGGTTAGTGAATCTGACTACATCACCCGAGTCGCTGCATAGCGTAAAACAAGGTCCTTCCGTTGGCCTATCGCAATCGTTCTGGGTGTAATTTGTTCCACATCGTAAGTCTTCCAATACGTATACCCACTTTTACACCGCCAGCTCGAGCTGATCACAGCGGTGGCGGAAAAAGCATTATTGCCTGCCCAACCAAAAAGAAACGGGGCTTTGCATGGGTAAGGAGTATATCCGCTACCACGGGTTGCGTTTCGGTGGCATTGGCACTGAAAATGGCCCTTGTAAAGAGCGACTCAGAAGTACTCCCGCAGAACATGAGACCAAGGCAACCAAAGTCGCATACAGTACTTACGCCTACATGAGTGTTGGAAGAAAGAGGAATGGTGACATTGCCACTCCCGTGAAGTGTGACATTACGATACGCGACTATGGGATTCGGCCGAACAAGTCCGAACCATCTTTTTTCTGAACAGTGAGTCATTTTCTGTGTTCTACTCACTATTCAAGACTGAGATTTTTCTCCTTAGGACCATGGCGCCGTTGACGATAGAGGAGCGCCTGGCTCAAAATATCGCAAGGCTGCGAAATCTGCCTTCGATTTCGTTGCCTACCGACTATCCACGACCCGTAGGTGGCAACAAGCTTGTCGAGGCCGCTCACTTAGCAGAGCTTTCCGACTATGCCTCTCTTTCCCTCATGAAACTGGCGTTGTACGAAGAAAATGGCGGCTCGGACGAGAAGGATGATCAGGATACCAGGCGACCGTCAGCTTTCCATCTCCTATTAGCTGCATTTATCGTCCTTCTACACCGCTACACCGGAGAGACAGATATTGTCATAGGATCATCTTCTGCGTCTGCCAAAGACCCTCTCGTTCTCCGTATCTCAGTCGATCCCTTGGATCCCTTCTGGGCCATTGTCCGTAGAGTGCAGCAGATCGAGCAGGAAGCAGAGTCTATTGCTATTCCTTTTGAAGCCATCACCAATGCCCTGTACAAGAACAGGGACCCATTATTAGAAGGCCCTCTCTTCCGAGTTCGCTTTTTCGATGAAACGGACCAGCCGATGGAAAATTTTATACGGTCTACAAGCTTGACTTCTGATCTTACAGTCTTCGTGACACGGCCACCGGCATCTTCTCGCGCATCCATCGCGCCCCGTATTTTCCTTCGTATACTCTACAACTCTCTCTTTTTCACTCACGCTCGTATAACAACCATCGTTGACCAATTATCGAGTTTTCTCCGTCGAGTATCGTCCAATCCAGTCGCACCCATTGGCGCTATACCATTGTTGACTCCCGCTCAACGAGAAAAAACTCCCGGATCCCACCGCTGACCTCAACTGGTGCGACTGGAAGGGTGCTATCACCGACGTATTCTCACGAAATGCCCGTGAATGGCCGGATCGGCCGTGTGTTATCCAGAGTCTACCAGCTCTTTCTCTCTCTGACCCACAGGAGAAGATCACCTACTCGTACGGAGCAATCAGACGAGCTTCAAACATCTTGGCACACCATCTACTCAAAGGGGGCATCCAGCGGGAAGAGGTCGTTATGGTGTATGCTCATCGTAGCGTGGATCTCGTGGTGGCTGTAATGGCAGTGTTGAAAGCAGGAGCCACGTTCTCTGTAATTGGTCATTACTATTTCTACCTCATTCTCTTCTCTTTTTCTAAAAACGTCGACCATAGATCCAGCATATCCTGCGTCGCGTCAGATAATCTACCTCCGTGTTACCCAACCACGCGGCCTGATCGTCCTCAAGGGAGCTGGTGTCATTGCTCCGTCCGTGCGTGAATTCATCTCCACAGATCTTAAAATTCGGGTGGAGGTGCCTGCATTGGAGATCAAGCCCGATGGTGCCATATTTGGTGGTGCTGGACAAGACGACGTCGATATCTTACACTCCCTTTCCAATTTGGCTGAGACAGATCCGAATGTGGTCCTTGGTCCCGATAGCATCGGTACGCTGTCGTTCACCAGCGGAAGTACCGGCATCCCTAAGGGCGTGAGGGGACGTCATTTCAGTCTGACTCACTTCTTTCCTTGGATGGGAGAACGTTTTGGTCTCAATGAGAATTCCAAGTTTACGATGCTTAGTGGAATTGCCCATGACCCGATCCAACGTGACAGTACGTTATTTTCTCTGATATTCAATGGGATACGCTCTGATGTCGTGAATAGTGTTTACCCCTCTTTTCTTTGGCGCCCAGTTACATGTTCCCACAGCCGATGATATAGGCACTCCCGGACGATTGGCAGAATGGATGGCTGAAAGTGAAGTAACTATCACTCATTTGACACCAGCTATGGGACAACTACTCTCCGCGCAAGCGACGCGTCAAATCCCATCGCTTCAAAACGCTTTCTTCGTCGGTGACGTTCTCACTAAGCGCGATTGTCTCCGGCTCCAGTCTTTGGCTGCTAACGTTCGCATCATCAACATGTACGGAACAACCGAGACTCAACGAGCAGTGTCCTATTTCGCCATCCCGCCCGTCTCCGTCGATCCTACTTTCCTTGCCACTCAGAAGGACATCATGCCTGCCGGTGAAGGGATGATTGACGTACAGCTTCTGGTCGTGAACAGGAATGACAAGAACATTCCATGTGCCATCGGTGAGGTCGGTGAAATTTACGTTCGCTCCGGTGGCTTGGCAGAGAGCTACCTCGATGCCGATTCTTCTGCGGAAAAGTTCGTCACAAATTGGTTCTCGGCTTCCGCGCCTCCGAGGAAGGACACAATTAAGCAACCTTTACACAACGCACTTCCAGGGCCGGAGGCTAGGCACTGGAAGGGCATACGGGATCGGATGTACCGGTCCGGTGACTTGGGGCGATACATGCCAGACGGCATAGTGGAGTGCACAGGACGCGCTGACGACCAAGTCAAGATTCGTGGGTTCAGAATAGAACTTGGAGAGATTGACACTCATCTGAGCCAACATCATCTCATTCGTGAGAATGTCACATTGGTGAAGCGCGATAAAGATGAGGAAAAGATTCTCGTTAGTTACTTTGTTCCTTTGGGCGGTGATAAACTCGACGAGTTCGCAAGCGACATCACTGAGGACGAAGGTCCGAAAGGATTGGTTCATGGCATCAGGAAGTACCGGCGGCTAATCAAGGACATTCGAGAGCATCTCAAGAAGAAACTGCCTAGCTACAGTATTCCCACACGTAGGTCGTCTATGCCCTCATTCGACAACGAGGCTGACACACGTAATAGTTTTCGTTCCATTGAAGCGCATGCCGCTCAACCCTAATGGCAAGATCGACAAACCCGCTCTACCCTTCCCCGATACTGCTCAATCTGCGACCGCCGCACCCGTCACTGGCAAGGCGACATCAACTGAAGAGAAGATGCGCGAGCTCTGGTCCAAAATACTTCCGAACGCACCGCACCCACTACCATTAGAAGAAAGCTTTTTTGATCTCGGCGGGCACTCCATCCTTGCTACGCGTCTCATCTTCGAGATCCGCAAAACCTTCGTAGTCGACGCGCCTCTAGGACTGATATTTGATGAACCCACCATCTCTGGCCTCGTCAAAGCCGTCGAGGCACTGCGTAATGCTGACCTGGGACTGACATACAAAGAACCCATCACTCCGCCCCGAAATGATTTACTTGGAGTCCCTCAGAAAAAGACGATCACAACCATCGAGTATGGCAAGGATTATGACCAGCTATTACCCAAGTTACAGGAGAGCTACACGCCCCTTCCTTCGGACTTTTCTACGAAGCCGATTACCGTCTTCCTCACTGGTGCAACTGGTTTCTTGGGTGCGTTCGTACTGCGTGACTTGCTTTTGCGGCGTGAAAGAGTGAAAAAGGTCATCTGTCTTGTCCGGGCTGGCGATCGCGATAAAGCCCTGGCCAGGTTGAAGGAAGGATCAACGGATCGAGGGGTATGGGATGACGAGTGGGTGAAAGCCGGGCGGCTGGAGGTCGTAATTGGTGACTTAAGTTTGGACAACTTCGGCTTGGGAGGAGTGGAGTGGAACAGGGTGGCGGAAGAAGCCGACGCTATCTTGCATAACGGCGCCTTGGTTCGTATCTTGTCTTGACTCCATCCATGATGTTGACGGTTAAGGGTAGGTGCACTGGGTTTACCCGTATGAGAAACTTAGGGCGGCGAACGTTATTTCCACTTTGACCGCTATCGAGCTTGCGTCGACCGAGAAGCAAAAGCTCGTTGTCTTCGTATCCTCCACCTCGGCTATTGACACTGAGCACTATGTCCGTCTTTCGGAATCACTGACTGATTCCAATCACCAAGGAGTACCCGAAAGCGATGACTTGGAAGGTGCTCGAGCGTCCCTGAAAACTGGGTATGGGCAAAGCAAGTGGGTATCTGAGAAGCTTCTTTTCGAAGCTGGGCGGAGAGGATTGAGGGGGCATATCGTGCGTCCGGGGTATGTAGTTGGCGATTCTCAAAGTGCCGGTACGTTCTCCTTATTATGTATATTTAGTCAGATACTCATATTTCTTTTCTTTTGTCCCAGTTACAAACACCGACGACTTCATCTGGCGTATGGTGAAAGGCTGCATCCAGCTCGGACTCGTTCCTGATATGAACAACACTGTCAACATGGTTCCCGTAGACCACGTCGCATTATGTACTTCCCTAGCGACAGTCTCCCCTCTGCCCGATGCGGCACTGTCGGTCATGCATATCACTGCGCGACCGCTCCCCACATTCAACGGCATGCTCTCTTCCTTCACACAGTACGGCTTCCCTACCGAACAATGTGAGTACCTCGTCTGGCGGAGGAAGCTCGAGCAGCACGTCATGGAGGTGCAGGATAACGCACTGTATCCCCTGCTCCACTTCGTGCTTGATGACCTGCCCACGAGCACCAAAGCGCCGGACTTGGACGATACGAATACGACTAGCGTGTTGCGGCCCCATACGGAGAGGGTGAATATGACGGTGGACGACGAGTTGATGGGCAAGTACCTCGCGTGGTTGGTTAGAGCTGGCTTCTTGCCTTCTCCGACGATCGAAAATCCTGTTAAAACGCTACCGATACTGGCGGAAGGTGTTGTAAAAGCTGCCGGTCGGAGTGGTGCATAAAGCTAGTTGTAGAAATTGTAAAGTGTAATAATAGAGAAAAACGAGTAACCTGTTTTTTTATTGTCCATACGGATGTATATTGAAATCACCAGAGGATCTGTTGCCTTTCTCGGTTGTTAACCGAATACGCTTCATATGTGCGCCTCACGAGCATATTCAGTCGTTCTCGTAGGTGTGTTTTGATACGCGTAGATTCATTGACAAACTAATAATAATACAAGAGCGCAGTACACGTTTATGTCTACGCAGTATCATGAACTTGCCAAGACTTCCACCGGGTCAACACCAATCTCCTCCTTGATCTTATCTGCGAGCCACCCAACCCCGCGCTGCGCTTTCATGGACCCCATCCCCTTGAAACTCACCCCTGCCACATCCGACCTCGCCATCGCTCCCGGCCGATTCAACCCACGTCTATGCTCCACCGCCGTCTTATACAGCCCCTCAAACGTCGTGAAAGCGCCCTTATACCCCAGCCCTCCCTTCTCTGGCGGTAACCTCGCCCGGGAGTCATCGAAAATCAGGTGCACCATCGTCAAGTTGTACAGAGAAGGCTGGAGGTTGACGAGATCGCCTCCTGCAATGTTGGGTATGAAACTAGCAAGGAAAGGGCATCCGTAGGCGTTTAGAAAGTGGCGCGCGAGATAGAGGAACTCGAATACGTAGGCAAGGAGGAGCATGGATGTGGGGGAGAGGTGGGGGAAGGAGACTTCTCCGTCGAGCACTTCGAGTTCGGTGTAGACGTCGCCATATGTCGGGGGTAAGCCGGGGTCAGCAGTACAGAAAGCCTGCCCGCCAAGCGTGGATGACTCAATAAGGCGCTGCTCATAGAGGAGATGCGCAAGGGCGCAGTTTTCGACGTATGTGAACGACGAGACGATGTTCTGTATCCAGGTGGGATTACTTTTCCGGACAAGATACGCCCCGCAAAGCATATCTCCACCGGCACCAAAGATACCATTGCCCGGCCTCAAGCACCCTGTTCGAAGGCCATTCGTGTCGTTGGCTCGGCGCACTAATATTTCTGCTTGTCGTTTCGTGTAGCTGTAATTTGAGAAGAAGTCTTCATGCTTTTTGGGAATGAGTTCGTCGTCATCGCTAATGACTTGAACAAAATGCTTGGGCTCTTCCTGCCATGGCCAGAGCAGGAAGCACGAGCTATGTACTGAAACCGAGCCGGAGGAAGTATGCACGAGAACGGACGCGCCGAATTTCCGACACGCGTTGATAATGTTCTCCGATCCTTGGATGTTGACTTTTGCTGATAATGGGATGAGAGAAGTGTGACGTTCGTAGAACCGGATATTGGCGGCAGTGTTGAATACTGATATCGGGGACTCGTCGTCGTCAGGCCAAGGCTTGTCGAATGCCGCGTCGACGGCCATCTTGTCACTAATATCTACTTGTAGGAATTGCACGTCCTTTGTCTTTCCTTCGAGGAGATCCAGGCGTCTTGGAGGACGAATATCGAGTACTCTGATATGCCTGGGGTCTTCACCGCGTTTGAGCAGCTGCAGGACGATCCACCCGCCAAGGAATCCGGCCTACAGCCTCGTTGGTGAATTTTTCAGGGAAAAAAAACGGGCGACGTACTCCACCAACAACAATATACCTCCTCCCAGTCTTCGGCGGCAGCTGGGCGTCTATCGACGGTGCAGCGAGCTCGCACTCTGAGGCCATCCTTTCTACATCCTTCGGCGACCAGCGATTTGGAGAAAACTGTGCCGCGCGTGTTGGAATTGCCTTGAGCTTCCTGTCGTTGTCGCGGATGTAGATCAGGACCAAAAGGAAGGAAAGGAGGCCTAGAGTCACCCATTGAACAGGGGACATCATCTCACGCGACGACACTGAAATTCTCGTGTCAGCGACGCCAGCTACGGACACGAGTTACGAACATACCTTTGCTGGAATATGGGCAAGGTAGAGGTGCACATACACGGGCAGGTAACTCAATTTGGAAATTTGGATGGTATCTCATCTTGGTTTCTTACTATCACTAGGAACGTGTTTGAATCTACGTTAGTCTTTATGCGGTTCTCATTATAACCCGACATAAAAAGGTCCTCTAAAGGATGCCAATATCGATAAAGGTGCCATGGGTCGCGCTGTCACCTCTAGTGCCGTCGATGGTCATCTTCTATGTGGTCGCCATGTGCGCACTACTGAGTAGGCGTCTCATTTTATTTATAATCTTGACCAGTCTTTTTGAGGTGCGCAGTAATCTATCTTCGTAACTTGATTTAGCTACTCCTCATCAATAGCGTTCTGCCCTGCCGGGAACCAGTTGGCCTCTGAAACACTCTCGGTGTCTGCCGCTTTAATGACTCCAGCAGTCTATTCTCTCATCATTAGATCACGTTTCCATTCTCCAACATATCAGCGCGAACGGAGATGGATGGGATTTCAATACGTTACGCGATCCCCTCCAAAGGTTTACTCGGTACCACGCATTGCGTTCTGCTAACAGCGTCTGGAAGAGACCAGGGTTCCAGCTCATCATGGAGTACGTGATTTTCATCTTTACACCTTTCTCATACGTGTGAACTCACATCATATACAGTTGCCCTGTGGGATATCATCTTGAGTCGATTCCCTTGCAGCGAAAATTTTCTCCCAGACTCGAATACACATAATCTGTCAGTGTAACGATTGTAGCAGCCACCAATATTCTATCTTGTAACAAAACCTATCATGATGGAGCAAGCTCAGGCGTGCAGGCGTGCTGAGATCTCCGATTTCACCAGGATGATTATCATTGTCTTCCTTATTACGATTTTCCTAATCTAGTAGAACATATCTCTGAGAGTTCGTATGGTCACTCTTCGTACTATACGGGGCTTTTCTCCGGCAATATTGCTCTTCGAGTCACACCTCTATTGCGATTTGCGTTGAAACAGCTTCCCGACTTGTCCCGACTTGATACTGATGATCTTCGCTGCAGCCAATGAGGGCATTCAGTCCTAGTTATAACAAAAGGCTTGGTTTACGTGGCTTTCATAACCCGCTACCTTGTTGGTCTTGTTTCCCCCATGATGACTCAGACAGACATTTCGTCAGATCTTACTGACAACAACAAAGCTCTCGTGCTTCAACTTCTTGACGTCACTCTGAACGGAGGAATTTTGTATGCCCTATTACATGGCGGGCAATGACGCTCGGTGTCTTGACATGTAGGTGTTGACTGATGTCAGGCATATACACCAGCATTCTCATCATTACGTTGCAGAATATATGTGAGCTCTGGCACATCCACAACAACATCCAAGGCTACTCTGGTCCCTCTTGATTCTACGGTGGGCGCCGTTATGAATGATGAGGTTTGATATCAGACTAAATACGTTTCGAAGTCACCACTCGTTGATATGTTGTCTCAATCCAGAGAAAGTGGATCCATGGCCGTCTGAATAAGTACTTTCTATGAGTCATCCTGGACTGACGATCGAGACGATAAACGTAAAGCGGGTTTGCGCAATCTTGTATCATGTACTCCGACTCTACAGGCCGTCTCCTATCCCATTCCTCACTTTCCATTGTGGCGTTTTGACTGGCGATGGCTGACTTGGAGGATCATAAGAGATTCGGGGCGTAACGTCGAGCTCGAAATTTCTGAGTATCCCAAGTGATCAAAGACACTAGAGTATCGTTCATCTGTGGCCGGGCCTTCGCTATCAGTATTCCACATATCTCCCTTATGACCGGGATCTATTCTCAGGTGTACGCGATGCACCATCCTCCCTACCTTTCTGATAGACGCGCTAATTCTAGAGTGAAAAGTTCCACCATATACGGCTGTACCTTGGGATCTCGTCTTTATATAATTTGTAACAGCTGATGCCCTTGCTGCTTCCTTGCCACCAAACCTTCCCTGGGACTTGATTCTTCAGGATCTATTTACAGCTCATTAAATGGTTGAACACAGCCGGTACATCGCAGTCGGTTCCGACTTGATAGGGATAAGTATTTTGGGAGCAACCAATGAGTGTGTCCAGTGCTGATTATGTAACAAGAGAATTGCCAAAGTATATATTGCTCTCATAACCTGCTACTTTGTTTTGTCCTTGTTTGCCCAATGACAACTCGAGCAGATATCCCATTAGATGTCACCGATGACTTCAAAGCCTTATTGTTTCAACATCTTGATGTTCAGCTGAACTCTGGAATTCTCTATGCACTATTGTATGTTAAGCATCAACTTTCAATGTTTCAACTGTAGATGTTTCCTGATGTTAATTAGGCATATACACTGGCATTCTTGCAGTCACCTTGTGGAATATATGTGGGCCAGGAGCATCTCTGTCATGTTACCCAATCTGACAAGCTGTGGTCATCATCATCATTCTTCTCCATGCTCTAGTGACTATTCATTTCATTGCCATCTGGGCATGGGTATGGGTTGCATTCATTAAAAATGGGCAAAGTTTTTGGACTGTAGGTTTGAGCCTTCAGGGCAGAACCCCAGAATCAGTCTATTGGGTGCTATGTATCACAGCATCCATCAGTACTGTTCTCACTGACATGTATACGGTGTGTGCAATTCCACTAGGGATTATTCACATTTTCACATCAACTCACCATTGTTTTAACTTTTCACCTTAGATCTGGTGCTGCTGGATGATTTGGGAGCAACGCTGGCATGTTGTTCTGCTTCCAGTATTTTTCTTAGTCTCTGCAATTGGTATGTGTCTGCTACTATATGTGCTTTAATATTCATAGTAATACACACCCTTTTATGCAGTATCAAGAACTGTGGAAGAATATTATGGCTATGTTAATGCACCCAAACCTGTGGTCATACTATCCATTGGGTTCTTTCTATCCTTCATTCTGGCAACAACATTATCTTGCACCTTGCTCATTTTATACCGCATTGTGGCTGTTGCTGGTGTTAGACATGGACCAGAAGGTCAACTAGGAGCTTTTCACCATTTCATTGAAGTACTGGTGGAATCCTCAGCTCTCTATTCAGTATCTCTGATCCTAGATCTGGCTTTCATTATTCACAATGATCTCAGACTGTATTACTTTGATACTATTGTTAGTATTGCAAAGGTATGTCTATGACCTTCAGCAACCCCTGTTGTTATTGATTAGACACCTTACATAGGGAGTTGCACCCACACTCCTTGTTGGTCGGGCAGCAGCAGGACACACACACCCCAGAGATGACAGTGATAAAAGTACAGTGTCTTCAATTCATTTCCAAACATCTTCAGCACACAGAATGTCAAGTTCTCAACTTGAAGAATCTATTGCTTACAGTTCAGTCCTTGCAATGGACATTGAAGCTCAACCAGAGCAGCAAGTCATATCTATTGAACAAGACACAATGATGTCCACAACAAGTCCAGCTGGCATTGTAGCATAAATTTGGACTGTTGATTTTTTCTTAGAATATCTTTTTGGATCATTGTTACATCCCCTAGTCATGGTACCTATGTTATATGTTGGCCTGTTTTTAGTATCTACCTCTGTGACCTCCTTTGTGTCTTTACATTATGCATGGGATTCAAGGAAATATGAGGCAGCACATTGTCATAATTGTAGCCCATGAGCCAAGGGAACTACAAGGCATCAAGGAGAGAAATTCAATACTTTAATACTTCCCATGGCATCTGTTCTCACCAATGCTGAGATAGGTGCCATTTCTGACCCTTTCACTTTGAGAGCTACAGCTCCATCATACAATCCAACTTAGATAATGATGTCATGGAATTGTTTCTTGTTGTATCTACTGGGCAAGGAAAAGACTTCTGCCTGACATTGTGGTCATCTAGATTTGGATGTACATCCTTCACTCTGATCTTTAATGACCATTCATTCCCCTCTCCCAATCATGAATGGCCATGGAGCATGGCTCAAACCTGACACAGGCTCACTAATCAGGATCTCTGTTACGATTTCCCACATACATTCATTTTCCTTCTTAATTATCCAAAGCCTGAGCTATCCCCAACCCCACATGATCATCAGACCCAGAACCAGACAGCTTAGGCCAGGTAACTACAGCTTGCGCATACCGCACAACTACTGTATTGTCTTCATACAAGTGAGGTTATTATTAGCACTACAGTCTTCATATATAAGTAGGTAGCTCTCGCTGTAATACCCCAGCTTTGAGCTAAAGTTTATCTATACTGAACTTCTCTCCCAGCTCGCTTGACCTAAGACCTTAGTCCGAGATCATCACTTATATCCGAACTCCACAAGACAGCCCAAGTTTACTCTTGTTTGGATCATGTGAGGTTTGGGTCTAACAATTAGCTTGAAGCTTCCCTACTTTTCTTAGTGCACAATGCAAGAAAAACCCATGTACCAAAGCAGAGGACTTACCACCACCCAAACCAACATTGCCCAAGTGGTAACACTGAGCATAATAGCTCTCACCATCACCACAGTCAGACTACATGTCCCCATTCCATGGATCCTTGCATCCAACCACCAAAAACCATGTTGAGCCGACGTATGAGCTCGAAGACATCAAACAGGGCAGAGCCCTACCCCAAACAGAGGAAGTCAGCATGGGCGATGGTCATGGAAGGACTGACAGCCCTCACCCACAACATGTCCCAGATGTCCTTAGAATCAGCACCGTGCCTCACACTCCCAGCACCACCTCCATGGACATTGCCTCGGAATACACCACATCAGTTGCCCAGGTCATCCATATCTATGACACCGAGAGCAGCTCTGAATTTCCCACCCATGCCTCCTCCAAAGAACCCTGCATCACCATTGCCACCCACATTCCTAGAAACCAAGCCACCCTCGACTTACCTGGACTGGTTAGACGTGCAAACAACAGTCACACTAGGACCCCACTACCAAGTTATAACTCATGAAGAATGGCCCTATTTGAGCCGAGAGGAACAGGGGAAAGTGAGGCAGAGTGGTGGCACTGTGTCCATCAACTTCATCCCATACTATGCACTCTGTACAGAATACCCGCCGGAAGAGTCTACCCAGACAAACTCCAAATCAGCCAACGAAACTCAATCCTCAGCATTGCAGAAAGGAAAGGAGAGAGCCACAGATGACAAACCACCTCCAGACCTCGAACCCCCTCTGACCTTGACCACCCCTGGCTCAGCCAGTTCACAGGAAGCAGAGGACCAGGAACTAGACCCGGTTCTCCTGGATCTCGCTATGCTCTTGATGACCCAACAACAGAGGGATGAGTACAAGCGGAGGGTAGAGATGAGATACCATCAGCTACATAAAGAAATGTCATGGCTAGCAACAGATATGGGGAAAAGGTATCTACAAGTGGATGAAGAAAGAAATGATGAAGAAAAAGGGAGGCTGCGAATGTACACTGCCCATGAGCAGGCAACGTTCATGTTCAATAAAGATTTCCCTTTACAAGCTTATGGACCCCTGCCTGACTACGACAAATGGAACCTCACTCTACCCAAGCCTCTCCCCAACACCCCACCAACCCCAACTGTCAGCCAAACCCAGCAACAAGGCGGACCCCCAACATATGGCAAATCCCAATTATTTGCCAGAGCTGGAGGTGGACCAGCAGAAATGGGAGGGCCCAGCCACGGGCTAGATGACGCCGAGCAAGTGTGAAGGCTCACCAAGTATGACAAGTGGACCAAGGGGTAAGAAGACCTAGAATGGCAATGGGAAGAGCTAGAACAGAAACAGAAGGACCTAGACGACATACAGGCCCAATATCAGCTACCCCCAGATCTGAGGCAACCGCCACCACTGCAGCCACCAAACCCTGGAAACCCAGGAGATCCAGACTTGCCTGGAGCAAGGGGTGATCTATGGTCACTACCTAGACCATCGCCCAGAAGAATGCCGCCTCCACCTATACCAGGAGCACCCACAGGGGAAGCACCCCACAACGCCGCCTATTTTGGCATCAAACCAATCCTCGTAAAAGTCTCAGCAGATTTCTACAGGAAACATGACAACATCCAATGCTTCCTATACCAATGTGTAGCCTACTTCGAGGCCCACCGAATCTATCTAACTGAGGCACAACAAGTCAACTTCGCCGCTTCCCATTTTGCCAGACATGCACTCTCGTGGTGGGTCCACCATGTTGAAACCTACTATAGCAGCCGATACCAGAGATACCGATACCTGGATTGGCGCAACTTTGTCTGCCTAATCTGTGAACAGTTCTCCGACCCAGCCATAGAAGAAGTCCACGAGCAATGCATGTATGCACTCCAAATGAAGGAAGGAGAGGCATACTGATACTTCCAACAACTCAAGGAACAGGCACAGTTAGCCAGGAGATGGGAACAGCAGGACAACCAGAGCCACATAGTTACTGCCATCAGAGGCAGAATACTCAACGACTATGCTCAGACCGCCACCGCGCACATACCCCCAATGGAAGCACCGCATAATTGAGCTCGACAATGAGCTCACCAAGGTCAAGGTCTTCAACCACACCCACAAAGGCTACCGCCCGCAAGACCCCCAAAACCAGAACAACCAGCCATGTAATCAACAATACAACAATAGACCCCTGCCATGCAACAACAATTACCCGCTGTGCAATCAGAATCAGAACGCACCGCCAAAAGCACCTGTGGAACCAGGGCCAGTCAGCACCAACACGGGAACAGGACCCATCTACAGCGGACAAGGCAAACCCATGGATATAGACCAAATCTGACAGGAACGCCAATGCTTCAACTGCCATCAGAAGGGGCACTTCACCATGGACTGCTGACAACCAAGGAAGCCAAGGGACAGAGGCAGAAGGTTTACCCAGAACAATAACACACACCACGATAATCGAGTAGTAGAACAAGAAGGAGAATTGGAGGAGAAGACACCCTCTACATCCGGAGTTGAGGAGGTAAAAGACAAGGCCAACGAGTAAGTGATTCTACTCAGTCAGCTGGACTTTCTAAAGGTGCTCAATCACATACTGCTGGATGGACTTATAGTACTTCTGTAGGTAAACATATCACACATTCGAATATACCCATCTCTACACCCCCCAGCAAAGCACCCAAAGAATTGCAAAACTGGTACAGTATTTTAACTGATAATACTAACGAATATTCTAGGACAACATCCCAGGCCCCACCAAAGACATCCTCAAAACACCCTTGGACGGTGCCCAACAAGCAGAAGCGTGTGGCTTCCCCAAAAAGAAGAATCCCTGACCACAAACAGCTGCAGCAGAGGGAGCACAGAGTGGCAATAGCCCTGGGCAGCAAGACCAAAGGAGCGACCCCTAGCGGTAAACTGACTGCAACTCCCATAGTTATGCACCCAAATGCTGGAGACAATCCGACTCAGGGCAGATGGGACAGAGTGGAAAACGCACCTTCCAGGTCAGAACAGTTCTCAACCGACAGGGCACAAGCACCTCGTCCGCCACATGAGATGGGTGGTAGGCACACCCAAGAACCGATAAGTCCCCCTCCAATTCCTCTTCGCTTACGCAAAGTCTCTCTAGAGGAAATACCCGATGACGAAGACGACACATCATACCAACTGGCTGCTGCAGCCAAAAATGCAGATGCATGCAGGCCATCCCCGAAGCAAAAAAGTCCTCCCCTGGAGGTGAGATGCCCAACCCATGGAGCCAAAAGTATGGCTACTAAGGGTGGCAACGTCTTGGCAGAAACACCCATGAACCCTAGTGGTTCTAGAAAGACAAAGAAGAAGGCTGAAGAAGAATACAATGAGGACAACGATCCCAAATGGCAAGAATATCTCAAGGGACACTGCTATCGCAAAGAAGGTGACCCTGATGCTACCGACATAAAAGTGTACAACCGATGGTGGACACAGGTAAAGAAGGATCATGATTGGACAGAGTTGAAGACCATTGAAAAAGAGGAATCTGGATACATGATTCCATTCGAAACAGAATGGACATGGCGCGCCATAAGACAAGCAACGGGCAGTTATGAAGCCTGTGCCATTCTAGCGCACTGGACCCATAAGATGTGACAAGCAGAAGTGGACCGAGAAATGCTAATGTGCCTTGTCACTTTACCCCGCACTCAAGCCCTCGAACAACTAGAGGAACTCCACAAACTGGTCTGATACATCCAGCGAAGCGCTCAAGCTGGAGCAAAAGACTTAACCACTGAAATCCAACTCGAAACCCTCACTAACCGACAAACTCTCAAAACCACCACCCTGATCAACAGCAGATGCACTGGAAGCTCAATTGACCAAAAATACATAGAAGAGCATAACCTACCAACCCAAGCAACCAGCGCCCCAATCCCAGTCTATAACACCGATGGAACCCACAACAAGGCAGGAGAAGTCACCCATTTTGTTGAACTCCGAATGACCATTGGAGGACATTCCAAACGAATTGACCTGGCCGTCACTGACCTAGGCATGAGGAGAGTATTCCTGGGCCATGATTGGTTAATACACCATAACCCAGTCATCAACTGGAAAACACAAAAAATCATATTCGGACAGTGTCAGTGTCAGAAGCAGCCATTCACTCTACCAGACGCAGACCCGGAGGATAGGTGGGATGAAGAGTTAGGAGAAGGAGATACTATACTAGCAGTAGATATGACCAAGGAAATAGAAATCAGAGTGGTTCATCACACGAATGAATTAGCAGCAAAAGCAAGCCAAGGAAAGCCAAAGAAGAGTTTTGAAGAGATGGTACCCCCTGACTACCGAGGTTTCCAAGACCTATTCTCGAAAGACAACTTCGACAAACTCCCCAACCAAAAACCTTGGAACCACGCCATTGAACTTGTCCCCAATGCCAGTAACACCCTTGACTGCAAAGTATACCCCCTAAATTGGAATGAACAGGAAGAACTTGATAAATTCTTGGACAAAAACCTATCCACTGGAAGAATATGTCCCTCCAAGTCCCTGTTTGCATCCCCCTTTTTCTTCATCAAAAAGAAAGATGGCACCCTTTGCCTGGTCCAAGACTATCGAAAGCTCAATAAAATGACCATCAAGAACAGATACCCCCTACCACTCATTTCAGAGCTCATGGACAAACTCAGAGGCGCCAAATACTTCACCAAGCTAGATGTACATTGGGGGTACAACAATGTACGCATCAAAGAAGGGGATGAATACAAAGCCACCTTCAGAACAAATTGTGGACTGTTTGAACCCACAGTCATGTTCTTTGGACTCATGAACTCCCCCACAACCTTTCAATGGATGATGAACGACATCTTCCATGACTTGATCGCCAAAGGAAAAGTAACCATATACCTCAATGACATCCTTATATTCTCCAAGAATCTCCAAGAACATCAACAGATAGTCCAACAAGTACTACAATGCCTCCGAGAACACAAGCTGTTCCTCAAGGCCGAGAAGTGCAAGTTTGAAGTCCTAGAAACGGAGTACTTGGGCATCATCATCAGTGAAGGATCAGTCCGAATGGACCCAGTCAAAGTAAAAGGAATCACAGAATGGCCTACCCCCACCAAGAAAAAGGAGTTGCAAAGCTTCTTAGGCTTCACAAACTTCTACTGAAAATTCATAAAAAACTACTCCAAGATAGTACAACCAATGACCCAACTCACCAGGAATGCCCCTTGGAACTGGGGCACTGCCCAGAACCAAGCATTCCAACAGTTGAAGAAGCAGATGGCAGAAGACGTTATCCTAGCCTTACCAAAAGAAGATGGCAAATTCAGGGTAGAAGCAGACTCCAGTGAAGGAGCCATTGGAGCAGTACTAAGCCAGCAGCAAGATGGCAAATGGAGACCGGTAGCCTTCCTTTCAAAGTTGTTGATGACGACAGAAAGGAACTATGAAATCTATGACAAAGAACTCCTCGCCATAATGCTTGCCCTCGCTGAATGGAGACATTACTTGATGGGAGCCGCTGTCGACTTCGAGGTCTGGACCGACCATCAGAACCTCCAATACTTCCAAAAGCCCCAAAAACTCAACTGCCAACAAGCCCGTTGGGTAACCAAACTTGCTGAATACCATTTCTCCCTCCACCACAAGCCAGGCACCACAAATCGAAAAGCAGACCTCCTGTCCCAATGGGATGTCCATGACCAGGGAAAGCAGGACAATGATGAAATTGTGGTCCTAAAGCCTGAACACTTCCGAACCATGATCATGCCCATGATATCCAGCATCCACTTGAAAATCAAGCATACTACCAAGAGCACCGACAAGTGGGACCAAGGAATCTCTGATTCCTTAAACCACAAAAGAGGCATCACCATGGAGAAAGGACTCCTGATGCTTACCGGAGGAATCTACATACCCCGAGATGAGAAACTCAGAGGGGAAATAATTGCCATGTCCCATGACCACCTCACTGTGGGACACCCTGGAATCAACAAAACCAATGAACTTGTCCAGAGAGAGTATTGGTGGCCAAAGATCAAGCAAACCATTGAATGATACATAAAAGGATGCGAGACATGCCAACGAGTGAAGTCCAACACACAAGCGCAAAAGGTGCCTCTTCACCCCAACGCTATTCCCTCCGAACCATGGACCCATATCTCTGTTGACCTAATCATGGGCCTCAAGGAATCCGGTGGATACGACACCATCTTAGTCATTGTAGATAGATTTTCAAAAGAAATCATCCCAGTAGCATGCAATGGAACCCTAACGTCTGAAGGAACCACCAAGATCTTCCAAGACAAGGTGTTCGCCATTCATGGCATGCCCAGAACTGTAATCTCAGACCGAGGCCCTCAATTTGTTTCAAAATTCATGACAGACCTCTACTGAATCCTCCAAATCACCCCCAATGCTTCCACCACTTTTCATCCCCAAACTTGATGACAAACAAGTAGGCCCATTCTGAATCCTCGAGAAAGTAGGTGCCTCTGCCTACAAGCTCAAACTTCCCCCTCATTGGCGCATTCACCCACACTTCAATGAAAAACTCCTAACACCATACACACCACCAGTGTTTCCCAATCAAGAAAAACCACCACCACCACCGCCAGACCTTATCGAAGACGAGGAGCAATATGAAGTCGAAGAAGTCCTCGACACTCGAACCTGAAGGGTAAGAGGAAAGAGGGGCCAACCTTCTTGACTGGTAACCAACTATCTAGTAAAGTGGGTGGGCTGGACCAGAGAACACAATGACTGGGTAACAGAAGAAGATATGGAGAATGCCCAAGAAGTGATAGAAGAGTACCAACAGAGCCAAGTAGAACATGGAAGAGTAGTCACAGCCGAGGCCATCGTAAACCCTAAGGCAACAAAAGAAATTGTGGGGCATGAATACAAGGAAATCAAGAACAGAACATGGAATTACTTCTACACAGTCAAATGAAACAATGGAAAGAAGATCCAAGTCCAAAACCCAGATGGAGAAGCATGGCAAGAGTATATCCAGGACTATTGGAGAGCAGTGAAAGAAGAACTAGAGGAAATGCCAGAACCCTAATGGCAATCAGGACAACTGCCTTAATGAGAGGGTAATGTTATGATTTCCTGCATATATTCATTTTCTTTCTTAATTATCCAAAGCCCGAGCTATCCCCAACCCCACGTGATCATCAGACCCAGAACCGGATGGCTTAGGCCAGGTAACTACAGCTCGCGCATACTGCACAACTACTGTATTGTCTTCATACAAGTGAGGTTATTATTAGCACTACAGTCTTCATATATAAGTAGGTAGCTCTCGCTGTAATGCCCCAGCTTTGAGCTAAAGTTTATCTATACCGAACTTCTCTCCCAACTCACTTGACCTAAGACCTTAGTCCGAGATCATCACTTATATCCGAACTCCACAAGACTCTTGGGTGACTGTCCAAACATGAGACAGCCCAAGTTTACTCTTGTTTGGATCACATGAGGTTTGGGTCTAACAATCTCTTGCCACGAAACACGGGGCACTTCAAACCTTCAGCCTTTCTCCACTCGTATATGCCCCTAGGTATCACACTTAGATTATGGACAAGTGTTTGCACTATGTACATGATATCAAATGCCTATTTCCAGATACCATTTTCATGGTAAAGTTAGCCATTCAAAACAATACATGATCTTGGTGGATCCCAAAAGGCCAACTGATGGTCCAAAAATACCAGATGCTGATGAACCTAAACTTCTGTGGCAACGGCACACCAAAAACTCGAAGAGTAATGGTTAATGATGGTGCAGACCGGTTATAAAGGTACTGTGTTGTGCGAGTTGTTTGGGGCACCTCCATGCAACCTAATCACTTCCTCTAGACGCGAGTTTATACTGTGACTTTTCAGTCAAGCAAGTAGCACTCAAGCGATTGAGTACTAAAAGGTTTTGGCTGTAGGCCGGTGATAATCTCGATAACGAGATAGAACGGAAGAGGGTATGACGTGAATACCACAGGTCCGGTGTAAAAGAAGGAGAAACGACTAGACGAGGTCTCTAGACAAAGGTCCTATGAAAATAACGGTGATAATGAAGCTATGTGTGCAGTAGACAGTTTATAACCAGTGTAGTGTCGAAATACTGAAGGGGGTGATCCTAATAATGCCAGTTGGTGGCAAGAGCATGAAGATGAGTTTATGTCTGGTGGGACACAGGGATGACGAGTGCTGATCCTATACGAGACGAAATATACTGAGGGCGATGTTGAAAACTGGGTCTACTCGGAGACGATCCTATCCTATGTCAATGTCAATCCTATGCATGCAAACCTATCCTATCCAATCCTATCCAATCCTATCCAATCCTATCCTATCCTATGATGGTCTAAACCGGTGTTGAGTCCAATACGATCCTATGTGACGATGTTGATTCCTATAAGTCTGCCAGAGACTACCCAAGTGGGCTGCGATGAACGATGTTGAAAGTAAAGCCGAATAAAACTCCTATGGTACGAAGATGAAGACGATCCAATCCTATAAAACAAAAAGAGGTGCTGTACAACACGAGCGTATGGTGTTACGTGCTAGATGTGAGTATTTAAACCAATAATGATGGGGTGCAATCAAAGGTGCAACAAGCAACTGAAGATAATGCTAACGCCGGTCGATCACGGTGTAGAGCATGTTTCTCAAAGAGAACAAAGGGTGTGCGAAGCTAAAGACGGTGTAAAACCAGTCCGTTGCTTATAGCGAGCATATGGGATGCAAACAAATGTTATTGTTCATGTACTGCACTATGCAAGAAATATGGTCGTTTAAACCGGTGCTAATGAGCATAGCAAGAGTATAGAGATGAGAATATAGCTGGTCAGTATAGCGAGTGCTAATAGCAAAGTAGCTGGTAGATCCGTCTCTCCCTCTTCTATGATTTTCTATGGATTTTATACTACTAGAGATATTTATTAATAGAAAGACTTAGTAAAGCTGTAAGGCTGCAGCTTTGTAACGAGTCAAACGTCCATATGAATCTCCGTAGTCTCTTGTAACAGCTAATCCTTAGCGGTACTGAAGACAGATAAATTCACTATATCATGAGTTGTCACAGTGGGGTCATTGGGGTGCTGTTTGAACTGTGGACTGGGAGGGTACAGTGGAATCACTGAGGTGAACGAAAGGAATAATGCCTTCTAGTGAGCTGGGCATGGTGATATTATCAACGCCGGTCGTTTGGATGACAAAAACTTGATGATTATCATGGTAGGGCAATTGTCGGTGGGTATGACCTTATATAATGAAAGGATCAACACCGGTCCGTTACACCGTGATGTGCTGGTGATGTGGTCCTGATGTGTCAGTGATGCGTAGTTCGCTTATCACCGGGGTTTGTCTGATCGATCAATACTGTGCCTATTCGTGATGGCATATGAGTTAGGTCACAAAACAAGTTGGGATGGGTATTCTTCGTTATAACCGGCTGTTGAAGTGTCAAAGAGGTCCTATAATAGTGCGTGCACACCGGTGTTATTGTTATAACCGGTGCTAAGTCGTTGTCACTTAGAAATGACAAAAATCGTGAATTCTGAGCGTACAGAGCCTAGAGGCTCATCATCCCCCCTAAACTTTTATTATGTTACTCTGGAACATAAATCCAGAGTCTTTATAATCGAGTTGCCAGGAAAAACTAGGGTTTTGGGCACGGTTGCCAGGTAATGACATTGGTGGCTGTGCTCACATTCCACTTTGGGAGATTGTATTGCTCAAGATGCGTTGGTGAACTATTTTTAGTGACTGGTTATGGCGGTTCCTCTTCTCAGAACATTCCGGTACGCATTTTCGTTATGTTCTGCTTCCTTTATAAGTTTTTCAAGGCACTTTATGCCTTCTGCACATGTGGACAAGTTAACTTAGTGAAAATTTCACTAAGTTCCCTCTCTTTACGACCCCCAACTGCCAGCATCGTTTCTCTTTGCTTATCCTCTTTTCTCATCGCCTCCTCCTCTTCACTCCCTTCCTATCTCTTTAGTCGGTGTTCGTATGCTGGCTAAGATCAAAGCCAAGTTCCTATGCGCACACCTTCAACAAGCCATGGCCAAACCCACTGATCCCAAGGAGGTCGCCATCGTTAATGCCCAAGAACAATACGAAACATCCTCCACTGAACTCAATCAACTGATTTCTTCCCTGCCACCAAAAGATGCCGATTTCTCTATCATCAATATGTGGGTTATTGATGCCCAGTTCCATTGGGAGACATGTTCCTTCAGTTGGCGTACCGCCAAAGTATCCAGCATCGAATGGTGCCGGCTCGAATACAATCTGTTGGAGTTATTTGCTGAGATTCCTGACAATTTGGTGGCTTATTCTTGTGCTGAGTACAACGAGCTGGTGAAACGAGCAGTAAGTCCTCCTCAATTATTTTTCCTCTGTCATTTAACTTTGATTTTTAGTGCCAGTTCAACATGGATGTCATTCCTGTCCCTATGTCTCAAATGCCTTCAAGACAGTTGGCACCAAAGGAACTGCCTTCTTTGATGGTCTTTCCTCCCACTGTACTGACTCGAACACATACAGCAACGCCGGCCATCATTCCACCGGTCCCACAAGTTGCTTCGGTTCCAAGTCCTGTCGTCGTTCCTCCTTTAACAAATATTACTACTTTGCCTGTTCTTCCTCCAAGGGAACCTCTTCCTGTCAAGCCTCACCCAATTTACAAGAAGAAGACTACAGCGGTTTCTGATGAACTTGCAACGGCTGGTACGGTCTTCGCGTTGGATGTAACATCACCATTACATCCCGACCTTGCAACGCTCGTCAAGACTGGGCCTCCAAAAGGTGTTACTCCATCTGTGGGCATGACTTGCTCTTTGCAGCGACTTCAAGTCGTTAATGGTAGATTCATATTTCTCTCTTTCTGTTCATTCACTTGACTCCCTTTTGCTAGCCGCCTCTCACCCTCAAATCTTACCAGGTCCAGATCCGATTGCAGAAGGTAGCGTCGCCTCCACTTCTCATAGATGCATGCCTTTATTTTTCCCAGGCACAGATGATGAAGACGAGGTTTCTACTCCAGGGGCGACTTCAACTTCTATGAACATCGATGAAGAGGACGACAACAGCCCCCCTCTGACCAATATTGCTTGGAGATATCGTTCTCCTGTCCCTTCAGCTCCTTCTGGTCCTCTGTTCATATCCTTTCTTATTTCTAGACTTATTTCAAACTAACTTGTCCTTTTTAGACCTATAATGGTTTCTGAGGTAAGGCCCCACCTCAGTATCCATCAGGCTGATCCCAATAGCGCTCTCTTTAAGCTATTGGGAGCTCCACCAGTCAATAAGCCAAAGAAGTGTTCTCACAAGAAACCTAAGTTCGACAACCTGCCCCCAGTTCCAAGCGATTCTGCAACGGAAGGTACTGTTAAAGCAGCGCAGTCGTCTAAGAAAGGTGCCAAGGGTAAAGAGACAGAAGACGCTCCCTGGGGTGAAGGTTTGTTTCCTTGTATACATTCTCTTCTGGTCTAATTCTTTTCCAGTCATCGCTACCAAGGCCAATCGGCCTCGAGGCCCTTCTCGACTTTGAGCACCGCCTGCAACAATTGGTATCCAAATTGGTGGATTTGGTGAGGAGGTCCCTGCCGACTACAAAGCTGTCCAGAATGGACTTAAAAGTATTGGCGTGCTCGTCATTTTGAGGGACTTTGGCAAATTCATCAAGGTGGATAAAGCTTTGTGGAACAAAAAGATAGTGCCTTTCGTTGGAGAACAAGTACGTTTCTTTTCTTCTTTGTCTTCTGTCTTCTTTTATCCCCTCTTTAGTATGTGAAGCAGTGTGACCAGTGTTATCAAAAGAAGACACAATGCTGCAAGTTCTTGACGAACTCGGTTATTTGTGTTCGATGCCATTACACCAAGCTGCCATGTTTGGTCAACGGGACGAAGGCTCTCAATCCTCTTCAGCACTACCGGCCCAAGTCCTATGGTGAGTTCTTCTACTCTTTTCTTATTTCTTTTCTAATCCCTTGTTCAGAGTCCATCAACGCTTTTGAGAGTGCCATGACTACCCTAAATCAACACGCCAATGCCCTTGAAGATGTTGTTATCAACTTTATGGCTGGAGTCGATGCCCTATCTCATCTTCAAGGTGTCCACGCTCAAATTGGTCAACTTCGCAATAGTTTAGGCTCCGATACTTGGGTCGAAGAAGTTGTTGAGGATGAAGACAAAGAGGGCTACAATGTTGACGAGGTAGCTGAAGGAGAACCAGGCCCTTCTAAGAAGCAGAAGCGTTCTGGGAAGTAGGTACTAGTGGTTGGCTGGACTTTTTAGAACAATATACGTATAGTTGTCATTGCGCCTTCAGGCAATAGTATTTTTCATATGTAGTTGCAGTCCCCAGAAGCATGGGCAAAATTTATAAAATTTTGTCTTGTTTCAATGAATGTGTGAATTTATTTGAGAATTTTCGATGAATTTTGAGGAATTTGGACTTAGAGAAATTTTCAGTGGCTGGGATCACGTGATCTCTCGGTGTTTCCTGTGGCTGAGTCTTGAAATATTTCCCTAAGTCCGATCCATCGAAATTTTTGGAAATATAAGGAGTGTGGTTGACCACAGCATTGATGCTGTTGGTGGTTGGATTCATTTATCTCTGTGCTTCTAGTCATAAGATATCGTTACTGCAATGTGGGTTTTCTGATATCTCCTTTGAAAATCTTGAAAATGCCAGTGTAATGCGAGTTTATTTTTATCACTGTGCAATTTTTGATGGAGTATTTCGTGAATTGTGGGTTCGTTTCTTTCATGATTTCGTTAGACTTTTTGCAAAAATGGTGCGCTGAATATTGCTCTTGATTTCTGTCTGAAAACAACATGGCATCCATGTCTCCTCCCCCTAAACTTTTTAAATCTTTGGCGTCGCTGACTTAAAAGATTTATCCGGGTACAGATGCATGAATTTCAAAGTTGTAGCTGCTGAGTTTTGAAAGAACAAAACATGTGTTGGGTTCTGTTCGGCGAGGCGAACACTCCAGCCAAAATAGAACATATTTTGTCAACGTTCTGATGTGAGGAGGCCTCTGGTTTTTGTATAAGAGGACCAGTTTTAATCGTCTATCCTCAGAATCCTCCACATTCTAAACCATTATGTCTTCTCTTAACAACAACTCTGTCCCAACTCTCAACTCTCTCGTCGCACAAGCTGATGCGATGATGAAGTCGCCACCTGCCTCTAATGCAGACTTTTTGGCTGTCACTACCTTCTTCAATGAAGCGGCGACCGTCAAGGTACAGCGATGATTGTAACACCGGTGGATTTGTCGCTGATACTCTTGTACAGTGTTCTTTGCTGGCGTACTACCCATCATCCAGTCGCGTCAAGTTTTATCAAGACTTTGAGCAGTTCATCTCTGGGCTGGTCATCCAGTTTCAGTTCACTGAGGAATGGTTGTCGGTTTTTCGCGTCGAAATGACTCGTCTCCGTGCTGCCATCAGCGGTACCTACCATCTTACCAGTGACCAGATCCTTGGTGGGCTGGAGGTTCTTCCTCCTATCAGGTACTGGATTGATGAAGACATCTTGATGTCTTCCGCTCCGTTCTCCCTGGTTTTGGATGCTACCAAGTCTATTCCTGCTTCACCGAAGTCGACCAGTGGTGGTTCTACTGCCATCACCCTCAAGGACGATCCCGTCATTGTAGATAGATCCGGTGCTCCCAGCCCTATCAGTAGGTCTGTATCCCCAGCCTCTTCTGCTGATTGGACGGTGCATGTTTTGATATCAGTTGTAATTCTGGATATATTTGACTGATCAACAAAATTTTAGCTTCCATCTTCGACTCATCCGGCTCCTTTTATTGAGCTTTTCGCTCAGAAGGAGGGGGCCCTTCAGGACGCTGTCGATATCGGTGACAAGATTACTGATATGTATCGGCGCTCATTCAACAAATCCGCGCTTCGCTACAGCGAGACTTTCTGTGCTATCTGCTCCAGTACTCTGAGTCATCCTGCTCACGAGTGCCCTGCTTGTTCTATCAAGGTACGCATGATCTTTATTTAAACCAGTCATATGTTGACTTCTTTGCCCGGTGATAATTTAGGCAATTTGTCCTTGCTCTTCATGCATTCAGGAAGGTACCGACTGTATCTTCGCTGGTCTGGCTACCAAGTGTATCGCCTGCCAGAAAGGAATCCTTCATTCCTGCACCGGTGGTGTTCCCGACCGTCAGATCCTCCTGATGCCCTTCCATGATCTTCGTCCCGAGGATGATGATCATGTCCTTAATCTGGTCAAGGATATGATCGACATGGATCCGTTCGGCGTTCGTGAGTATTTCTTGTTTAATCACATTTCTACATGTCAACTAAACCTGGTTGTTTTTCTTTCAGGGACCCCATTTGGTTTTCCAGAGGACCATCATACTGAGGGCATTATCAACAATGCCAAGGCCTACATTGGCGTTAATTCTCAGCAGCTCCCATTCCACGGAGCCAAGTCTATCGCCGTGTTGGTGAAGGCTAAGGACACCTATCACAACCATCTTGAGGCCAACACCAGAGAACTCTACTTGTTCCTTAAGATTCGCCACATCGTTGTCCAGCAACTTCGGTTTGTTACTGCCAAACTCGATGATCTATGCGAACAGGAAGCAGCCGAAGCTAACACTGCCACCAAGATGGATTCTTCCGCTAAGCCGGCCGCTTCTACCGTCTTTCCATGGTGGCTTCTGAAGAAGGATCGCTGGGGCCGTAGAAAGAACCATGGTGGAAAGGGCAAAGGCAAAGGTAAAGGTAAAGGCAAAGGTAATGGTGATACTACTGTTGCTCCTAAGCGGTGCCTTGGTTGGGGGTGCGACCATACAGACTGTGACGCCAGAGTTTGTGACTGCAGTGGATGGGGTTGCAACAAGGTCAACTGCCAGGCTAACCGAGGTAGCTGGAGTGATAGTACTAGTTCCACCCAATACTGCGACGGCGCTCCTCTCGACTACGGTCTGGTTTGGAACACTAAGTCGCGCTCCGGTCGCTGTGCTCACCGCAACGGTCGCAAGTAGTTGCTTTATGCCGGTAGTTTTCTTTTATTCATACGTACGTTTCGCAGTGGGGTATATGTTTGAATGAGTGTGTAGGACCGATTGGAGATAATGGTCATTAGATAGATTTGTATCGCGAAACGAGTGTGTCAGGGCCCCAAAAGGGGGCCCAATATAATAAATCGGTTGTTGCCAAAGAGTCCACCCATCATTAAGCAAGTTCTGCCTCATTGTGAGCTTCCTCTAGATCCGGTAACTCATCGAAAGAACCATCATCCTCAGATTCCAGTAGATCATTAACCTGTTTTGGTGGTACATCAATGATCACGTTGATGTCCGGTATGTCAATCTTTCTTCAGGTGAAGTACGGCAATAATCTGAATGCAGCAACAGGACATGCGAAGGTCGAACTGTCTAATTCGCAAAGGAGGTATGCACCGCCTTTATTTCGACCTAATACGACTAAAGGTCCCAAATATCTGGCATGCATTTTGTGATTCAGGGCTTTCTCTATCTGTGTGTTGCGCATCAAGACTAAGTCTCCTTGCTGAAAGTTGAAATCTCGGATGGTGAATTTGTGGTCTCTCTCGAATTTGACTGTGGCGTTACACCTAGCTGCATAGACTTTGGACCTTAGACGATCAAGGTCTTGTGCCCATTTTTGCAAGCTAATAGCATGTCTAGCAATCAAAGACATTGTACTGATGATATTATCCAGGGGTGGCGTTAACCAAGTGGATTCAATTATATCCATTGGGAGTAAGGGTTCTATGCCCGTCGCTGCGAAATATGGAGAACATCCCATGCGCTTCCGAATTGTTACTTGGTCTGCCCAAAATACAGAATAGGCATTCTGACTCCATTTGCTCTGATCTCCATCCAACACTTTGAATAGGCCTTGACGGACGTCAAAATGAGGTCTTTCTGCAATTCCATTGGCTCATGAATTATAACCAGAGATGCGTATGTGATTGATATGGTATTTCTTGCTCAAATAATTGATTGCGGTGACAAATGCAGCTCCGTTGTCAGATACGATCTCGACTAAGGATCCCCATCTGCATAGGATATCTTTGAAAATCCATTCGCCTATGGTACAAGCTGTTTCCTTGTGTAAACATTGAAACTCTGGGTAGTGACTGAGTGAACATCTTCCTTGAACGATGTACCAGTATTGTCCTGAAACTGGCATCATCATCGTGTCCATGTACATCTTCGAGAACAATGGCGCAGGTATAGCAATGGTGGGAGGGATATAAATTTGTCGGATCTGCCGAACTTGACACAAATGGCAACTTTTGACGAACCAAGCAATGTCGTTCTTCATATCCGGCCACCAATAGCGTTCCCTAATGAGCATGTGCATCGCATAGAAGCCCTTGTGAGCAATGTCATCGTGACAAGACATCATCACTTGAATGCAACGTTTGGGGAACAATACTAGCTGATGCTTCCCATCTATATTTTTATGCCATAATTTGCCTTCTTTCTTGAAGAAATAAACCGCATATTTCATGAACTTTTGATACTGATTGTTGTCAAAACCGGTGGGTCGTCGAAGATATTGGTGCCAAGGCAGCAAATGCTTAAGCCATTCGTCCAACCAGCTTTGTTTCGCTGATCAAGGTACGTCTGTATAGGAAATAAGGTCTGAGGATTCTTCTACGATGCCTTGCTGGAGGACTTGAATTAACTCCGTTGGATGATGAATAGTAGGTGAGGTTGAATTAATGAAATGTAGAAGCCCATAATGAGTGTGTAAGAAGTCTTCCATGCCATCTTCGGGCGGTGGAGGATCTCCTAGTTGGGGTGGGCATCTAGAAAGTCCATCTGGACCGTGCTTTGAGCCTGGTACATGGACGAGAACAAAATGAAATGAGAGTATGCCAATAATCCATTGATTAACTGCTGCTGAAGGTGCTATATCCGGTGTTGCGACTGCAAACGTACCAGCCATGTAATTTTGCGATTTATTCTAAATATAACTTGTAATACAGCATAGGGGAGCGAGCGTACTTAAAGAATAAGCGAGTGTACATAACCAGTATGCAAGGGCATCATAATTGTATGCACCAGTGACACCTGACACAACAGACATAAACCAGAGCTTAGTTACAGCAGGTACTTGACAGGCATGCTTGACAGAAAGTTCACAAAGCACTGTTCGGCAGTGGGTAGTCACGCTTACAGAGAGAGCTCACTTCCTTAAGCAGAGAATAAAGAAGATCGTAATTGAAAAGATCGGCGCGCTCGCTAAATTAAAAGTGATGTACCGTACCTGAGAGGGCCAGACCAAACCTCACACGAGAGATAAGATAAAATGCTATGGCTAGCACGTGGTTTGGATAGGAGCCTCAGCCGAGTGCTGGTAAACTGAGTAATTGGTTGACAAGGATATCCGTTGCTGTGCAGAATTAGCGAGCTCACGGTGTGCTTGACACTAATCTAGAAGATTATACATGTAGCACGAAGGGCTAGACGTGGAGTGACCTGTGGCTGCAAGGTGATACACCCTCAGACTTGTAAATTGGTGTGCACCTATTGGGCCTTAGCGAGCTCACTATGGAAATGATGCTATAGGAGGAAATACCGAGCCAGATGCAAAGTAAGGCTGCAGCAACAGCAGGCTATGTATGTAGGAGTCTAGTTTACCTGGGTATGGCTGCAGTATTTGTAATTAACAACGGTTGTAGTATAAGTAGGCAGTAGTCTGGGTTTAGTATACAAGTTTTGAACCCCCGAGTTACGGTGTGCGTGTAGAAAGCGAGCGCTGTGATAAAGGATTAGTTTGTAGCTTCGAGCGTCGTATAGAAATAGTGAGCTCACTCCGAGGAATAGAGATAACTACAGAATCTGACTAGTGTGCTTAAGTTCCGAGTGAATAAGAATCAGTGTTCCGATTCTGTTCCATCTGAGTGCTGTTTGGAGTCTGTGAGAGTATGAATTGAAGTGAAGTTTCTGAAATCTGTTCTGTCTGTCTGTTTCTGTTCTGTCAGTCTGTTTCTGAAATCTGTTTCTGTTCTGTTCTCTGAGTTGCTTCTGTTCCGAATCCGAGATCCATAGAAGGATTAGAGGTTGTTCTCGTCGTTGCAGTCAGTTCCGTTAACCCTATGCGCCTGTGTGTAGTGAGCTCACTAAGTTTGTACTTGGGGAGTGGTTAAAAGAGTGAGCTCAGTGTCGTTGCGACCTGCAGTGTGTCCAATTGTGTTGTAGGACGAGTGTCCTAGTGTAGTTTTGAATATTATACTTTGCCTGGAAGGTTGTGCCTTGAAGTGTACCTTCTTGTAAAAGTTCCTAGCCTTAGGATCAGTCTGAAATGAGTAAAACGCTGCATAGTGTTGGGATAATAAGGTGCTTTACTAGTTCTAAAGTACTAGTAGTTGCAAGGTGATATAATCTCATCCCCCCACGTACTTACGAGGGTGATTGTATAGATTGAGTAGTTGTGTGAGTGTGTGTGAGGTTTAGTGTGTGTAGCACACTGTTCCGAGCGCTATTCCACAGTTGCCCACAGCCAGCCTCATCACCGGGTTCTTGAGCATTCCTTTGATAGCGCTTGCATCTACTTCAACAACAAAGGTGGGAAGTCCAATCAAATAAATCTTGCAGTCTCCTAACGCATGATAGAGGCCAAATATCTCTTTCTTGGCTTGAGAATATCCACATTCTCGTTCGTTAAGAGTAATGGATCCAAAGCGAGCAAAATATCGTATCTTCAGGTTGATATGGTTGCATTGTGCAAGGTAATAACCAACTGCAGCTGGACCAGTATCTATGGCGAGTATAACAGCGCCGGTCGACGCATAATTGAGTGGTCTTAATGCCGGGCTATCTTTGACTGCGTCCTTTAGATCTTCTTGTGCTGCAATCTCTTCTGTCTCGAATTTAAACTTGACGTCCTTTCTGAATAGCTTGGTGATGGGTAAAGCTCATGTTGCAAAATTGTCGATAAATATCCTGAGTACTCCAACAGTACCAATGAATGCGCATGCATCAGAGACATCGATACAAGGTCCCCATCGTAATATCGTGGCTACAATGCTTTCGAGGGGTAGTCAGCCTTCATACGTGCATCTATGCCCAAGCATGATGATTTCAGCACAACAGAGGTAGGCTTTCTTGCCAGAGAACATTCCACCACAATATTTCATCCATTGTACAATCCGGTTTAAATTTTGGAAGTGCTCCCAAACAAATCGTCGAATGCCGGTGTTGTGAGGAATGGTCTCATAGCTGTCTTTGGTTTTGTATCGAGTTTTGGGTCCTCTAACAGGGACATCATCGATGTATGGTATGGTATATTCAGGAATTTCTGGTTGTAGAATGAAAGTAACATCGTCATGGAAAATTGGCATGGAGTTGGTCCAACCCATGGGCAATGTAACAAGATGAAGGGCTCCATAAGGAGTCTGAAAAGTTGTGAGGTCGCACGATGATTCTGCCAATAGACATTTGTCATAGCTGACGAATAGATCTAAGGTAGCACCACATGCACGGCCTGCAAAATGTTCTGCTAATGGGTCTGTCGCCGGTGGTAATCCAGAATGTGCAATAATAACTTCGTTCAATGGTTCTAAACTGTGAACTATGCGAAGACTTTTGCCATCTTTCTTAAGAATGGTGAACCATCGAGAACAGTACAATGAATTAGAAGGTTCATATACGCCGGCATCGATTTTTGTCTTGATCATATGACAAACTTTGGCATAAATGCCTGGTGGAATAGGAATATTTTGAAGGACCCAGGGAGTATGTTCGATCATGGGTATATCAATGGGTGGGAAGAAGTCTCTACGAAAGCTTCCTTGTTCTGAATCCTCCCATGCGAAAGCTTTATCTTGGACCATCATAAAATGATGCATGAGCTTCATTTCTTCAGGCCAGAGAAAACCATCATTGTGAATGGAGTCGATGTACTCCTTGTGTTTGGGTGTATAATGATCGGTGGGTATAAATGGTGGTGGTGTTGGAGATAATGTAGGTATGTCAGCCAAAGGGTCTCCCTTAATATTGCGAACAATACGAAATTTATCAGGCAAGGTTGCAAGGACCGGCTTTGTTTTCAACGCGACCGGCTTGTACTTCTTGCCTGCATAAACTGATACTGTCTTAGGGGAACTTGACGCGTAGGCTTGATCTCTGGTTATATTAGAGCCATATAAACTGTACATGTAGTCACGAGGTGTGGTGATATTATTAAAACTGGGCATTTCATTCGAAGAATTGGAAGGTAAAGCATATAGAGGAATCTGTTAGACCCGAACCTCACATGATCCAAACAAGAGTAAACTCGGGCTGTCTCGTGTTCAGACAGTCACCCAAGAGTCTCGTGGAGTTTGGATATAAGTGAAGAGATCAGACTAAGGTCTTAGTCGAGCGAGTTAAGAGGGAAGTTCGGTATTGATAAACTTTAGCTTGAAGCTGGGGTACTACAGTGAGAGCTACCTACTTATATACGAAAACTACAGTGCTAATAATAGTCACAACATATGTAGACAATACGGTTGTCGTGTGGTATGCGTGAGCTGTAGTTACTTGCTACTTGGCTTAAGCCATCTGGTTCTGGTTCATATGATCATGTGGGGTCGGGGATAACTCGGTCTTCTGATATTAAGAAAGAAAATGAATAAGTGTGAGAAATTGTAACATTACCCTCTTGTTAAGGCAGTCGTCCCGACTGCCATTAGGGCTCTGGCATTTCCTCTAGCTCTTCCTTTAGTGCTCTCCAGTAGTCTTGAATATACTCATGCCATACTTCTCCGTCTGGGTTTTGAACTTGGATCTTCTTTCCATCATTTCGTTCAACTGTATAGAAATAATTCCATGTTCCGTCTCCAATTTTCTTATACTCATGTCCCACGATTTCTTTTATCGCTTTGGGGTTTACGATGGCCTCAGCTGTTATTACCCTTCCATGCGCTGCTTGACTCTGTTGGTAGTCTTCTATTGCTTCTTGGGCATTCTCCATGTCTTCCTCCATTACCCAGTCATTGTGTTCCCTTGTCCAGCCTGTCCATTTTACAAAGTAGTCAGTTACCAGTCAAGAAGGTTGGCCCTTCTTTCCTCTTACCCTTTGGGTTTGAGTGTTGAGGACTTCTTTGACTTCATACTGTTCTTCATCTTCGATGAGGTCTGGCGGTGGTGGCGGTGGTAGTTCTTGGTTTGGGAATGCTGGTGGTGTATATGGGGTTAGGAGTTTTGCATTGAAGCGTGGATGGATGCGCCAATGAGGGGGAAGTTTGAGTTTGTAAGCAGAGGCACCTGCTTTTTCGAGGATTCGGAATGGTCCTACTCGTTTGTCATCGAGCTTCTTCTTTGGCCGTGGAAGGTGGAGGTTGGTGGTATCGAGCCAGACTAGATTGTCCTTTTTGTATGCTACTGCCTTGCCCTTTCGCTTGTCGTATTGGGTTTTCATTTTGGCGGCAGCCTCCTGAAGGGCTTGTTCGCATAGCTTGTGGATTTTCTGCATTTGCGATGCAAAGTTTCCAGCAGCGGGATTGGTGAAGGGGCTACGGCATTCGGTTTCAGGGACAACTCAGGGGTTGAGTCCATAGACGGTAAAGAAGGGGCTTTGGCCCGTGGCAGAATGTTTTCGGTTGTTGTGGGCGAATGCTGCTAGGGCAAGCCATTCATGCCAGTCGTCTTGTTGGTACCTGGTGAAGATCCTTAGGTACTTTTCTATGTCTTGGTTGACTCTTTCAGTTTGTCCGTCAGTCTGGGGGTGAAATGCTGTGGATGCATTGGGAGTGATCTGGAGGATTCGATAGAGGTCTGTCATGAATTTGGAAACGAATTGAGGACCTCTGTCCGAGATTATGGTCCTTGGCATGTCATGGATGGCAAAGACTTTGTCGCGGAATATCTTGGCAGTTCCTTCTGATGTGAGAGTCCTGTTGCATGCTACTGGGATGATTTCTTTTGAAAATCTATCTACTATAACTAAGATGGCGTCGTATCCACCAGATTCTTTGAGACCGGTGATTAGGTCGACAGAGATGTGGGTCCATGGTTCGGATGGGATTGCGTTGGGATGGAGAGGTGCCTTTCGTGCCTGAGTATTGGACTTGACTTGTTGGCATGTTTCACATCCTTTTATATATCTTTCAACAGTTTGCTTGATCTTTGGCCACCAATACTCTCTCTGAACGAGTTCATTGGTCTTGTCAATGCCTGGGTGTCCGGCAGTGAGATGGTCATGGGACATGGTGATAATCTCTCCTCTGAGTTTCTCGTCTTGGGGTACATAGATCCTTCCAGTGAGCATCAGGAGTCCTTTCTCCATTGTGATGCCTCGTTCGTGGTTCAATGAGTCGGAAATTCCTCGATCCCACTTGTTGGTGCTCTCGGTAGCACACTTGATTTTCGAGTGGATGCTGGGTGTTGTGGGCATGATCATTGCTTGGAAATGTTCAGGTTTGAGGACTACGATTTCATCGTTGTCTTCCTTTCCCTGGTTGTGATCGTCCCGTCAGGATAGGAGGTCAGCTTTTCGGTTTGCAGTGCCGGGCTTATGATGCAGGGAGAAATTGTATTCGGTGAGTTCTGTTACCCAACGGGCTTGCTGGCGGTTAAGTTTCTGGGGTTTTCGGAAATATTGAAGATTTTGGTGGTCTGTCCATACTTCGAAGTCGATGGCAGCTCCCATCAGGTAATGTCTCCATTTGGTGAGGGCGAGCATTATGGCGAGGAGTTCCTTGTCATATATCTCATAGTTCCTTTCTGTCATTGTCAACAATTTTGAAAGGAATGCTACAGGTCTCCATTTGCCGTCCTGCTGTTGGCTTAGTACTGCGCTGATGGCTCCTTCACTGGAGTCTGCTTCTACTCTGAACGTTCCGTCTTCTTTTGGCAGGGCTAGGATGACATCTTCTGCCATTTGCTTCTTCAATTGTTGGAACGCTTGATTTTGGGCAGCGCCCCAGTTCCAAGGGGCGTTCCCAGTAAGCTGAGTCATTGGTCATACAATTTTGGAGTAGTTCTTTATGAACTTTCGGTAGAAGTTCATGAAGCCCAAGAAACTCTGTAGCTCTCTCTTTTTGGTGGGGGTGGGCCATTCCGTGATTCCTTTGACCTTGATGGGGTCCATTCGGACCAATCCTTCGCTGATGATTACTCCTATGTATTCCATCTCTAGGACCTCAAACTCGCACTTTTCGGCTTTGAGGAACAGCTTGTGTTCCTGTAGGTGTCGAAGTACTCGTCGGACTATCTGTCAGTGTTCTTGGAGGTTCTTGGAGAAGATGAGGATGTTGTCGAGGTATATGGTTACCTTTCCTTCTGCAATTAGATCATGGAAGATGTTGTTCATCATCCATTGGAATGTGGTGGGGGAATTTGTGAGTCCAAAGAACATGACTGTTGGTTCAAACAGTCCACGATTGGTGCGGAAGGCAGCCTTGTATTCATCGCCTTCTTTATGCGTACATTGTTATATCCCCAGCGTATGTCTAGCTTGGTGAAGTATTTGGCTCCCCGGAGTTTGTCCATGAGTTCTGAAATGAGCGGTAATGGGTATCGGTTTTTAATAGTCATTTCATTGAGTTTCTGATAGTCTTGGATGGGGCGAAGCGTGCCGTCCTTTTTCTTGACAAAGAAGAATGGGGATGCGAAAGGGGATTTGGAGGGATGAATTCTTCCTGTTGATAGGTTCTCGTCCAGGAATTTATCAAGTTCTTCTTGTTCGTTCCTGTTCAGGGGATATACTTTGCAGTCGAGGGTATTGCTGGCATTAGGAACAAGTTCAATTGTGTGGTCCCAGGGCTTTCGGTCGGGGAGTTTGTTGAAGTTGTCCTTCGAGAACAGGTCCCGGAAGTCCCAATAATCGGGGGGTACCATTTCTTCGAAACTCTTTTTTGGTTTTCCTTCGCTTGCTTTAGCAGCTAGATCGTTGGCATGATGTACTGCCCTGATTTCTATTTCCTCGGTCATGTCTACTGCTAATATAGTGTCTCCTTCTTCTAACTCTTCATCCCATCTGTCTTCTGGGTCTGCGTCTGGTAGGGTGAATGGTTGTTTCTGGTATTGGCATCGTCCGAATATGATCTTCTGCGTTTTCCAGTTGATGACAGGGTTGTGGCATATTAACCAGTCATGTCCCAGGAATACTCTCCTTGTGCCTAGGTCTGTGTCTGCCAGGTCAATTCGTTCTGAGTGTCCTCTGATGGTCATTCGGAGTTCAACGAAGTGAGTGACCTTGCCGGCCTTGTTGCATGTGCCATCTGCATTGTAGACTGGGATTGGAGCACTGGTTGCCTGGGTTGGTAGATCATGCTCTTCTACATACTTGCGGTCAATAGAGCTTCCAGTGCATCTGCTATCGATAAGAGCGGTGGTTTTGAGGGTCTGTCGGTTGGTGAGGGTTTCGAGGCGGATTTCAGTGGTCAAGTCCTTCGCTCTGGCCTGGGCACTTCTTCAGATGTATCGGACCGGTTTGTGGAGTTCCTCCAACTGTTCGAGTGCTTGGGTGTGGGGGAGTGTGACAATGCGCATTAGCATTCCTCAGTCTGCTTCTGCTTGGCACATTTTGTGGGTCCAGTGTGCTAGGATGGCATGGGCTTCATAGCTGCCCATTGCCTGTCTGATGGCGCGCCATGTCCATTCCATTTCGAATGGGATCATGTATCTGGATTCCTCCTTCTCGATAGTTTTCAGCTCTGTCCAGTCGTGATCCTTTTTCACCTGTGTCCACCATCTGTTGTATGCTTTCATGTTGGTGGCATTGGGATCTCCTTCCTTGCAATAATGATGTCCCTTGAGGTATGCTTGCCACTCAGGGTTGTCATCTTCGTCGTATTCTTCTTCGGCCATCTTCTTTGTCTTTCTAGAACCGCTAGGGTTCATGGGCATTGCTGCCAAGATGTTGCTGCCCTTGGTAGCCGTGCTATTGGTTCCATGGGTTGGGTGTCTTGCCTCTGAAGGAGGGCTTTTTCGCTTCGGGGATGGCCTGCATGCGTCTGCATTTTTGGCTGCAGCAGCCAGTTTGTAGGACATGTCGTCTTCTTCATCCAGTACTTCTTCTAGAGAAACTTTGCATGAGTTAGGATGAAGTGGGGGGGGACTTATTGGATCTTGGGTGCACCTACCACCTGTCTCGCGTGGCAGACGAGGCACTTGTGCCCCATCGGTTGAGAACTGTTCTGATCTGGGAGGGCACTTTTCTGCTCTGTCCCATCTGCCCTTAGTCAGGTTGTCCCTGGCATTCGGGTGCGTGTCTACAGGAGTCGCAGTTAGTTTTCCTTGAGGGATCGCTCCTTTGGTCTTGCCGCCCGGGGCTATTGCCACTCCATGCTCCCTCTGCTGCAGTTGTTTGTGGTCAGGGATTCTTCTTTTTGGGGAAGCCACACGCTTCTGCTTGCTGTCTGTCCTGGATCTGAAAACCTTGGGCCATCCCGGGAGAACCTCCTTCGTGTTAGGCCTGAGCACCATGAGGTCCAAACAGGTATAAACTCAGGGCTGTCTCATGTTCGGACAATCACCCAAAGAGTCACCGCAGCATTTAGACTATGGACGGGATCCTATGTGTTAACTTTTGGCAAGCGAGTCAACGAGGATAGTTTTGGTGTAGATAAACTTTAGCTCGAAGCTGGAGTATACTACAGCTAGAGCTACTACTTATATACTGAAATGACTAGGCTAAAACGGTGGTTCCGAATGACAATAGAAGTTCATTACTAAGTGGAATTTGGGACAAATGAGTAAACAGGATTGCATAACGTGTGAAGGAAAGTGAAAAAGTGAATAAATCGTAACATTACCCTCTCGTTAAGGCAGTCATCCCGACTGCCATTATGTTAAGTCAGGGTCAGGTGGTTCTTCCAACAGCGAGAGGCGATATTTTTCCCAATAGGGCTCCAGTAGGTAACTCCATTTTTTCTCGTCGGGATTTTTGATCCAGAATTTCCTTCCATTGGCGCATTGTACTTGGTATAGTACTGTCCCATCCTTGTGGTAGTGTTCATCCAGAATTGCTATGGTGGCCTTTTGCTCTTTGGTACTTATCACATGGATTATCGTGGTTCGTTGAGCCCATTCGACTCCCTTCTCATAGTCCTTGATTGCGTCTTGCGCATGCTCCATATCCTCTGTAGTTACCCACGAGTTGTGTTCCCTTGTCCATCCCTTCCATTTAATGAAGTAGTCGGTGGTCAAACGTGACTTCTGCCCCTTCTTGGCCCGTACCCCCCGGGTTCGGGCATCCAACACTTCTTTGACTTCGTATTCCTCTTCATCTTCAATGAGATCGGGTGGTGGTGCAGGTGGTTGTTCTTGATTTGGGAATGCAGGTGGAACGTAGGGTGTTAGGAGCTTTTCATTGAATCAGGGGTGAATTCTCCAATGGGATGGTAGCTTGAGTTTGTATGCTGAGGTGCCAGCTTTTTCAAGGATGAGGAATGGCCCAACCCTTTTGTCATCCAGTGACTTTCGGGGTCATGGTAGTCGGAGATTGGTTGTGTCGAGCCAAACTCGGTCCCCTATTTGGTAGTCCCTCGATGCTCCCTTTTGTTTGTCGTACTGTGCCTTCATCTTGCCTGCTGCCTCTTCGAGAGCTGCTTTGGCCTTTTTGTGTATTTCGAGTAATGTGGTGGAGAAATCTTTGGCTGCGGGGTTTGAGAAGGTGGTGGTTCGTATTGAGTCTGGGAGCATCCGAGGGTGGAGGCCATAGTTAACAAAGAAAGGGCTTTGGCCGGTGGCGGAATGAACCCGGTTGTTGTGAGCGAATGCTGCAAGTGCTAGCCATTCGCTCCAATATTTCTGACGATAGTCTGTAAAGATTTTTAGGTATTTCTTGACTTCTTGATTGGCCTGTTCCATTTGACCATCGGTCTGAGGGTGATAGGTGGTGGAGGCATTGGGGGTAATCGATAGCAGTCGATACAATTCGGTCATAAATTTGGAGACAAATTGTGGGCCACGGTCAGAAATGACAACTTGCGGCATTCCATGCCTGGCATAGACTTGGTCCCAGAGTATCTTGGCCCATCCTTCCGATGACAGAGTGACATCGCATGCCATGGGAATGATTTCCTTTGAAAAGCGGTCTACGATGATGAGGATCGCGTCGTACCCGTTTGATTCTTCAAGTCCGGTAATCATGTCTACGGAGATATGGGTCCAGGGTGTCAAGGGGATCTCGTTCGGATGTAAGGGGTTTGCTCTCGCCTGGGTGTTGGTTTTTATTCTTTGGCATGTCTCGCACCCCTTTATGTATCTTTCGGTGGTTTGTCGGTCCTTGGGCCACCAGAAATCGTGTTTGACCAGCTCCCATGTTTTGGCGATGCCTGGGTGGCCTGCGGTGAGGTGGTCATGATACTGAGCGATGATCTCCCCCCTAAGTTTGTCGTTCCTGGGGACATAGATCCTCCCATTGTAATAGAGGATCCCTTCTTCTTGGGTAACCCCACGTTCGTGGTTCAAGGAGTCGGAAATCCCCTGATCCCACTTGGTTTGGTCGTGGGTGACTTCCTTGATTTGTTGGTGGGTCTCCATCATCGTAGGCATGACCATGGCTCGGAAGTGCTCGGGTTGTAATATGACGATGTCATCGTTGTCCTCCTTTCCTTGGTCGTGGTCATCTCTGCGACTCAGGAGATTGGCCTTCCGGTTCGCCGTTCCAGGTTTGTGATGTAGGGTGAAGTGATACTCCACCAGTTCGGTCACCCATCGGGCTTGTCATCTGTTGAGCTTCTGGGGCTTTTGGAAGTATTGGAGGTTTTGATGATCAGTCCATATCTCGAAATCCTCTGCGGCCCCCATGAGATAATGTCTCCATTCCGACAGAGCAAGCATGATCGCCAACAACTCTTTGTTGTAAATCTCATAGTTGCGTTCGGTGGTGGTAAGGGATTTCGAGAGAAAGGCTACCAGTCTCCATTTTCCATCCCGTTCTTGGCTAAGGATGGCTCCGATCGCCCCCTTGCTTGAGTCGGCTTCTACTCGGAACTTGCCCCGCTCGCGTGGTAGGGTGAGGACAACATCCTTCGCCATTTGGTCTTTGAGACGTTGGAAGGCTTGGTTTTGTGCCACTCCCCATGTCCAGGGAGATTTACCGGTCAATTGAGTGAGGGGTCGAACTATCTTGGAGTAGTCTTTGATGAACTTTCGATAAAAGTTGGTGAAGCCCAAAAATGATTGAAGCTCCTTCTTCTTCGTCGGTGTAGGCCATTCCGTTATCCCTTTTACTTTCACCGGATCCATTCGCACTGTTCCCTCGCTGATGATCACTCCTAAGTACTCCATCTCGAATACCTCGAATTCGCACTTCTCCACTTTGAGGAACAACTTGTTTTCTCGGAGACGTCGGAGTACATGTCGTACGAGATGGCGATGCTCCTCAAGGTCCTTTGAGAAGATTAGGATATTGTCAAGGTAGATGGTGACTTTCCCTTCGCTTATCAAGTCATGGAAGATATCGTTCATCATCCATTGGAAGGTTGCCGGTGAGTTGGTTAGCCCAAAGAACATGACCGTGGGTTCGAAGAGCCCTCGGTTAGTTCTGAACGCCGCCTTCATCTCGTCCCCCTCTTTGATCCGGATGTTGTTATACCCCCATCGGATGTCGAGCTTGGTAAAGTATTTGGCCCCTTGTAGTTTGTCCATAAGCTCAGAAATGAGGGGAAGCGGATAGCGATTTTTAATGGTCATTTTGTTAAGTTTTTGATAGTCTTGGACTGGTTGGAGGGACCCATCTTTCTTCTTGACGAAAAAGAATGGCGATGCGAACGGTGATTTAGATGGGCGGATATGGCCACTGGCAAGGTTTTCATCTAGGAACTTGTCCAACTCCTCTTGTTCGTTCCGATTGAGGGGGTATACCTTGCAATCGAGGGTGTTTTGGGCGTTCGGGATCAATTCAATGGCGTGATCCCATGGCTTGTGTTCAGGAAGTTCGTCGAAGTTGTCCTTGGAGAACAGGTCATGGAACTCGTGGTACCATGTAGGGACCAGGTCCTCAAAGGAGCACTTAGGCTTCCCCTTGGTGGCCTTGGCAGCCAAGTCGTTGGCGTGGTGTACGGCTTGGATTTCCATGGCTTCTTGAATGTCAACGGCTAGGATGGTCTCTCCCTCTTCTAACTCCTTGTCCCAGCGGTCCTCCAGGTCGGTATCTGGCAAGGGAAATGGGTTCTTCCTGCACTGACAGCGTCCGAAGAGGATTCGCCCCGTTACCCAGTTGATGATAGGGTTATGTCGCTTGAGCCAGTCATGCCCAAGGAATAGGTCTCCCTTGCCTAGCTCGGTTACTGTGAGGTCGATTCGCTCGGCATGGTCTCCTAGGGACATTTGTAATTCGACAAACTCGGTAATCTCCCCCGCCTGATTCCGAGTGCCATCGGCGTTGTATACTGGGATGGGAGAGGGTGCTGGGTAGGTCTGTAGGCCATTCCGTTCGACGTACTTTCGACTGATGGAGCTCCTGGTACATCCGCTGCCGATGAGAGCGTGGGCTTTCAGAGTTTGTCGATCCACTAGCATCTCCAGTTGAGCGTCGATTAGCAGCTCTCTGGCCCCGTCAGTTCGTACTCGTCGTAGGTAGCGTATTGGTTCCTGGAGTTCGTACAACCGTTCCTGTGCCGGGTCTCCTCCTAGATGAAGGGATTGTATCATCTCCTCGTCCACCTCTCCTTCTCTCCCCTTATGGACCCAGAGATAGAGGGCCACCAACACCTTGGAGTCGGTCCGTGCTTCCTATATAGCCCAAAGAGTCCAGTCGGGACCAAAGGGCTTAAACCAGGTGCTCTTCGGGGGCAGAGTGTGTTCCGGGGATTTTCCAGGCGAGGGCGGTTGTGTCTTCAGCTGTGAGAGATGATAGGAGGTGTCATCATCATCATTGGGCACCTCTTCAATGGTGACTCGTGGCAGTCGGGGTGTCTCTCGTCCAGTTTGGCCTGCTTGATCCTTGTGGGTGATTGAGGGTTCGGTGACCGTGGGTCTTCGCCACTCTTCACCCTTGAACGGGTCCTTCGTGGGGTCTCCCTTGGGTTTCTCTTGGGTGAGGCCACCCTCAACTTCAGCCCTCATCCGGGCCTCATTGCATGGTATAGCGGCTCTGGGATCCTCCTTGGTCAGGGTTCCTGCCTGGGGCACAGCCTGTTCAGTGGCAATAGGGGCGTCGCATGTCTTGTGCTGTAAGGACGTTCTAACACCTCCGGAGGACACCTTCTCCGTGGTCGAATTAGGTGCGTCCCCAGGTCTTATGGTTTCATAGCTAGAAAGTGGGGCCCAAGGGTTGGAGGGAAGGCGAACGAGGTATTTATGTGGGTTTTCAAACTCCGGAGTCGGAGTTTGTTGCGATTCTTTTGGGGGTTGTGCGCTCGGAGAAGTAGAAGCTGGTATATTCGAATGCGTGTGATATGATGTACGTAAAGTATTGTTACAAAGGGGCTGGCTAGCTGAGTCCAAGCACATGACTGATGGAATGATTGTTCTGGCCGAGCAAGTGGAATTGCTCACTTGTCAGCCTCCCCTTTTACCTCTTCAATTCCTGACATCGGGGGCATCTTCTCCTCGATCGTGTCCTTCTGTTCTGCCTCTGCCTTGACCTGATCATCGAGCATAGCACATAGCTGCTCCGATGTATAGGTGTATCTCCCCGTCTTTGTGTCTTGTGGTTGTTTCGGGGCTCAGCAATCTTTAGCCAGGTGCCCCTTTTTTCCGCAGTTGTAACATCTCTTTTCCCGGTGCATCCGATCAATGTCCATCGGTTCTCCTGTCCCTCCGTAAGTGGTCCAACTGCTCCCAGTAGTGGTGGTGATGGCCTTGTTCCTGCTCGAACTTGTCATGCCGCTAGTTTTCTGACTAGTGCTAGTGGCAGGGGTTTTTTGCTTCTGGGGGGGGGTCACTTCGATAGTGGATTCGATCAAAGGCAGCCTTTTTGGTGCGCTCGTCATACATCATGCAGACTCGCTGTTTCCATTGCCAATAGTAGGTAGGGACGAACATTCTGAGGTTGGAGATGAACTTGGTATAGTCATCTGGGAGGCCTTGGCGGATGGCTCTGATGAGCGCGGACCGCGGTCCTTCCTCATGTCGGAGTCCAGCTAGCATCGCCAGGTGTTCCAGGCATTGGAAGTAGGCGGTGGCCATCCCGTTCCCCATTCGGAGCTCCATCATTTTTTGCTCATGCTTTTCTTGAATGGTGGGGTCGGAGAATTGTTTTCGGAAGGCCTCAACCCATTCGTCCCATTGCCCATATCGATGTCAATTCTTACTTTTGGAGAAGAATTCGACTCAGTGATAGACCCACCAGGTCTTAGGTCCTTCTTCCATATGGGATGCGGCATAGTTGATCATCATGGGACTAGTGATTATGAAGCGAGAGAAGGTTTCGAAGTATTGGAGGCAATCACCAATAAATCGATCGACGTCTTCATGTTTCCTGTTAAAATATTTGGTGGGGGCTATGAGGGTCGGTTTGATGCTGTAGTAGGGATGGTCATCGTGTAGGGCGCCGGTAGGCCAGTTGGGGGGATCCGGAGGTAAGTCTCTGGGAGGTAGTTGTGGGAGTGACCATTGGTCCATCCGATCTCCCGGGGAGCCTCGATGAACGGGAGGTGGGGGCAGTGGTTTCGCTTGTGGAGCCGAGGAAAAGCCCCATCATCTGTCCATCCATTCGAGGAGGGATTTTGCATCCCTCATATTTGAGTGAATGTCCCTGACTGCTTTTTCGGCATGCACCCTTCGTTTGGCTTCTGTTCTTACTCTATCTGCTCCTGTGGGCAGGGGTCCTAGGTCCGGGGGTGCTCCCGGGTCGTCATCAGGATCGGGATCCTGTTCCATTTTGTCGTCCCTCTGCTTCCCTAGCGCCTTCTCAGAGGGTCCTGCTTCTGCTTCTCCGCTCCTGGCGAAGAGTCGACTGCTCCCTTGCCACTGAGATCCTGGTTGTCGATAGTTGATCCAGGGTGGTGTGTCAGGTAGTGGCCTAGTCCGACTCTCCCAATTCTCTGGGTTCCATTTGCTCTTCAGATCTCTCCCAGTCCTCTTGTAGGTTTTGTAGGTCTCGTTCCAGGTTTCTGTGCTCCTCCTCCATTCTTTGTCGGAGGTGGGCAATTCTCCTGCCTGGTAGGGGTCCTTCAATCCTTTGAGCCAATAATTGGCGTTCGGTGAGGTCCTCGTCTCGGAGCCTCTCCCTATCCCAATATTCTCCCATGGAGAGCTGATCTCCCCCCCTTGCTCATATGTCCCGGGCCCTCCTGTCCCAGGCTCTGGACCGGTATCTTCCCAGTACGGCTCTGTCCTGGTCTCGAAGTATGGGCCATTCCCTGTCTGGTCCATTGCCATTAAAAGGGTCATGGGCAATGGTCCAGAGGAGAAGGGTCTGTTCGGAGACCAGTATTCCTGGGGCGGTGTCGGGATCGTCTCGATCCTGTCGGTGAAGGTAGTGGTCCGCAGGTTCCCCTGCTGATGTGCTCAGTAATGGGCAGCGCTCAAAGGAAAACTAAACTCTAGATGAGAAATCTAGAGACTAACTCTCACTCTAAACACTCACACTATCACCAATGTTTGTAAGTTCGAGGTTGAGTACAGTAGAAGCACTTGTGTATGATCTTAGACTTTGATAATTCAATGTAAGGCATTCGAAAACTACTTCTGATTCTGATCTAGAAGATGTTTACACAAGATACGCTAGTCGAGATAACAGGTTATAACGACGTGGGGTTTTAATAGGTAGGTAGGAACTGGTCTAGTTCAGAGAACAAACATCGTCTAGGCGAGCAAATAGCTGGTCTAGATTACTTCTTAACTCAAACAATCAAAGAACACACAGGTTCTACAAAGAGCTCACAGGCTCTAGAGTTCACTAACTCTCAACACAAGTTCGCAGACTCGAGACAAAGAAGTACACAGACTTCTACAAAGGATACACAGATCCTCCGTCAAGTACACAGACTTGCAAAGAGCATGCAGACTCTAGAGTATGCTGACTCTTTCAATTGTTTGAACTCAAAGTGTTCTAGGGCTTATTTCACTTCAACTACTTGTTCTTTCTTATTGGGTGACTTAGCAATGAATTACTCAGTTGAGGACAGGCACTTAAATCCGTTATTTGATTAGGTAGCTTATGGGCCACTAGCACAAACACGGGGAATGCTTTCCTGCTGTTGTGTGTCTAGATGACGGTATTTTATAGTATTCTACACCTAGGTATAGGAGTTGCTTATCTAGACTACTAGTAGCGTGATTATGCGTAGTAATACAAACGATGAGTAATTATTCTATAAGAATTGCATGATTCCGAGATATTCATTCAGTTATTGTTAGGCCCGAGCGCCATGAGGTCCAAACAGGTATAAACTCAGGGCTGTCTCGCGTTCGGACAATCACCCAGGGAGTTACCGTGGTTTCAGACATGGGCTGGGTCCTGAGGTTAACTTTCGGCAAGCGAGTCAACGAGGATAGTTGGGTGAAGATAAACTTTAGCTTGAAGCTGGAGCATACTACAGCGAGAGCTACTACTTATATACTGAAATGGTGAAGCTGAAACAATAGTTCTGGGTGACAATAGAAGTCCATTACTAAGCAGAATCTGGGACAAATGAGTAAGCGGGTTTGCATAATGTGTGAAGAAACGCGAAAAAGTGAATAAATCGTAACATTACCCTCTCGTTAAGGCAGTCGTCCCGACTGCCATTATGTTAGGTCGGGATCGGGTAGTTCTTCCAACAGCGAGAGGCGGTATTTTTCCCAGTACGGCTCCAAGAGGTAGCTCCATTTCTTTTCGTCAGGGTTTTTGACCCAGAATTTCCTCCTATCTGCCCGTTGGACTTGGTATAAGACCGCGCCATCTTTCTGGTAATGGTCGTCCAGAATTGCGACAGCCGCCTTTTGCTCTTTTGTGGTTATAGCGTGGATTACCATGGTTCGTTGAGCCCGTTCGACTTCCTTCTCATAGTCCTTGATAGCATCTTGCGCGTGTTCCATGTCTTCTGTGGTTACCCACGAGTTGTGCTCTCTGGTCCATCCCTTCCATTTAACGAAGTAGTCGGTGGTCAGACGTGATTTCTGCCCCTTCTTGGCGCGTACCCACTGTGTTCGGGCGTCTAACACCTCTTTGACCTCGTACTCTTCTTCGTCTTCGATGAGATCGGGCGGCGGTGCAGGTGGTTGTTCTTGGTTCGGAAACACGGGTGGGACGTAAGGAGTTAGGAGTTTTTCGTTGAAACGGGGATGAATTCTCCAGTGGGGCGGTAGTTTTGAGTTTATATGCTGCGGCGCCAGCCTTTTCGAGGATGAGGAAGGGTCCTACCCTTTTGTCGTCTAGGGACTTTCGGGGGCGTGGAAGTCGGAGGTTGGTGGTGTCCAACCAGACCCGATCCCCTATCTGGTAGTCCCTTGACGCCTGTCTTAGTTTGTCGTACTGTGCCTTCATTTTTCCTGCTGCTTCTTTGAGGGCTGTCTTGGCCTTCTTATGTATTTCGAGCAGGGTGGTAGAGAAGTCTTTTGCTGCTGGATTTGAGAAGGCGGTAGTTCGTACCGAGTCTGGGAGTGTTCGGGGGTGTCGACCGTAGTTGGTGAAGAAGGGGCTCTGTCCCATGGCGGAGTGGATTCGGTTGTTATGGGCAAACGCTGCAAGTGATAGCCACTCGCTCCAATCCTTTTGTCGATAGTCCGTGAAGATCTTTAGGTACTTCTTGATCTCCTGATTGGCCCGCTCTGTTTGACCGTCAGTTTGAGGGTGATAGGCGGTGGATGCATTGGGAGTGATTGATAGGAGTCGATAGAGTTCGGTCATAAATTTGGAGACGAATTGTGGGCCACGGTCAGAGATGACGACTTGCGGCATCCCATGTCTGGCGTAAACTTGGTCCCGGAGAATTTTTGCCCACCCCTCTGACGATAAAGTGACGTCGCATGTGACGGGAATGATTTCCTTCGAGAAGCGGTCCACAATTACCAGAATGGCATCATACCCGTTCGATTCCTCGAGTCCAGTAATCATGTCTACCGAGATGTGGGTCCACAGTGCCGAGGGGATCTCGTTAGGATGTAGGGGGTTCGCCTTGGCCTGGGTATTGGTCTTTACCCTTTGGCACGTTTCGCATCCTTTTATGTATCTTTCCACGGTTTGACGATCCTTGGGCCACCAGAAGTCGCGTTCAACTAGTTCCCATGTTTTGGCGATACCCGGATGGCCTGCAGTGAGATGGTCATGATACTGAGCTATGATCTTGCCCCGGAGTTTGTCATCTCGGGGCACATAGACTCGTCCGTCGTAGTAGAGGATCCCTTCCTCCTGAGTGATTCCACGTTCGTGGTTTAAGGAGTCGGAAATTCCTTGATCCCACTTGGTTTGATTGCGGGTAACTTCTCGGATCCGTTGGTGAGTCTCGGTCATTGTGGGCATGATTAAGGCCCTGAAGTGTTCGGGTTGTAGCACGATGACGTCGTCATTATCCTCTTTCCCCTGATCGTGGTCGTCTCTTCGGCTCAGTAAATCGGCTTTCCGGTTCGCCGTACCCGGTTTGTGATGGAGTGTGAAGTGGTACTCTGCCAATTCGGTGACCCATCGGGCTTGCCGCCGGTTGAGTTTTTGGGGCTTTCGAAAGTATTGGAGGTTTTGATGGTCGGTCCATATTTCAAAGTCTTCTGTGGCCCCCATGAGATAATGCCTCCACTCCGACAGGGCAAGCATTATGGCTAGTAGTTCTTTGTCGTAAATTTCGTAGTTGCGCTCGGTGGTGGTGAGGGATTTCGAGAGGAATGCTACTGGCCTCCATTTTCCGCCCTGTTCCTGGCTTAGGACGGCCCCAATTGCTCCTTCGCTGGAATCGGCCTCTACTCTGAACTTGCCTCGCTCTCGTGGTAAAGTAAGGACGACGTCTTTCGCCATTTGGTCCTTAAGGCATTGGAAGGCTTGGTTCTGTGCGGCTCCCCAGATCCAGGGAGATTTACCGGTTAACTGAGTGAGAGGTCGGACTATTTTGGAGTAGTCCTTGATGAATTTTCGATAGAAGTTGGTGAAGCCTAAGAAGGACTGGAGCTCCTTCTTCTTTGTCGGCGTCGGCCATTCTGTTATCCCCTTTACTTTCACTGGGTCCATTCGTACCGCCCCTTCGCTGATGATGACTCCTAAATACTCTGTTTCCAGTACTTCGAACTCGCACTTCTCCGCCTTGAGGAATAATTTGTGTTCCCGGAGTTGTCGGAGTACGCGTCAGACTATGCGACGGTGTTCCTCGAGGTCCTTGGAGAAGATGAGAATGTTGTCGAGGTAGATGGTCACCTTTCCTTCGCTTATCAGGTCATGGAAGATGTCATTCATCATCCATTGGAAGGTCGCAGGCGAGTTGGTTAACCCGAAGAACATCACCGTGGGTTCGAAGAGCCCTCGGTTAGTCCTAAAGGCCGCCTTCGCCTCGTCCCCTTCCTTGATTCGGACATTATTATACCCCCATCGGACGTCAAGCTTGGTGAAGTATTTAGCTCCTTGTAGCTTGTCCATGAGTTCGGAGATGAGAGGAAGTGGGTAGCGGTTTTTAATGGTCATCTCGTTAAGCTTGCGGTAGTCTTGGACTGGTCGGAGGGATCCGTCCTTCTTTTTGACAAAGAAGAATGGTGATGCAAACGGTGATTTGGATGGGCGAATTCGTCCGCTAGCTAGGTTCTCATCCAGGAACTTGTCTAATTCCCCCTGCTCATTTCGATTGAGGGGATAGACCTTGCAGTCGAGGGTGTTTTGGGCGTTGGGTATTAGTTCGATTGCATGATCCCATGGTTTACGCTCTGGGAACTCATCAAAACTTTCCTTGGAGAATAGTTCGTGAAACTCGCGGTACCATGGTGGAACTAGGTCCTCAAAAGATTGTTCGGGTTTGCCTTCAGCGGCCTTGGCGGCTAAATCGTTGGCATGATGGATGGCCCGCATGTCAATGGCTTCCTGGACATCGACGGCCAAAATGGTTTCTCCCTCCTCCAGCTCCTCATCCCATCGATCTTCTGGGTCCGTATCAGGTAGGGAGAACGGGTTCTTTTTGCATTGACATCACCCAAAGAGAATCCGTCCTGTGACCCAGTTGATAATGGGGTTGTGTCTCTTAAGCCAGTCATGTCCAAGGAATAGATCCCCCTTGCCCAGTTCGGTCACAGCGAGGTCGATTTGCTCCGCGTGATCGCCCAAAGACATCCTGAGCTCGACGAACTCCGTAATCTCTCCTGCCTGATTTCGGGTCCCATTGGCATTATACACTGGTATTGGTGAGGGCGCTGGGTAGGTTTGGAGGCCATGACGTTCTACATATTTACGGCTAATTGAACTTCCGGTACAGCCACTGTCGATAAGGGCACGGGCTTTCAGGGTTTGCCGGTCCGCCAGCGTTTCCAATTGGGCATCGACTAGTAACTCCCTATTGCCATCGGTTTGTACCCGTCTTAAGTAGCGTATGGGTTGTTGGAGTTCGTATAGTCGTTCCCTTGCCGGTTCCCCTCCGAGACGAAGATGTCGTATTGCCTCTTCGTCTACCTCCCCCTCCCTTCCTTTGTGCACCCAAAGATAGAGGGTCGCCAATGCCTCAGAGTCGGTCCGCGCTTCCTGGATAGCCCGAAGAGTCCAGTCGGGACCGAAAGGCTTAAACCAGGTATTCTTCGGGGGCGAAGCGCGTTCCGCAGGTTTTCCGGGCATGGGTGGTCGTGTCTTTAGTTGGGAGAGGCGATAGGAGGTGTCATCGTCATCGTCAGGCACTTCCTCGAGGGTGGTTCGCGGCAGTCGGGGCATCTCTCGCCCAGTTTGGCCTGATTGATCCTTGTGGGCGATTGAGATCGAGGCGGTCCTAGGTCTTCGCCGCTCTTCGCCCTCGTGTGGGCTCTTTGTGGGGTCTCCCTGGGGTTTCTCTTGGGTGAGGCCGCCCTCAACTTCGACCTTTGCTCGGGCCTCGTCAGTGGGAATGGCGGCTCCGGCGTCCTCCTGGGTCGGGGTTCCTGCCTGGGGCGCAGCCCGCTTGGTGGCAACGGGGGCGTCATGTGCCTTGTGCCGTAAGGACGGTCTAACACCTTCGGAGGACACCTTCTCCGTGGTCAAGTTAGGTGCGTCCCCAGGTCTTATGGTTTCATAGCTGGAAAGTGGGGCCCGAGGTTTAGCCGGGAGGCGAACGTGGTATTTATGTGGGGTTTCAGACTCCGACGTCGGAGTTTGGTGCGATTCTTTCGGGGTTTGCGCGCTCGGAGAAGTAGAAGCTGGTATATTCGAATGCGTGTGATATGACGTACGTAGTAAAGTATTGTTACAAGAGGACCGGCTAGCCGAGTCCGAGCGCGTGACGGATGAAATAATTGTTCTGGCCGAGCAAGTGGAATCGCTCACTTGTCGGCCTCCCCTTTTACCTCCTCGACTCCTGACGTCGAGGGCGTCTTCTCCTCGATCGTTTCTTTCTGCTCTGCTTCCGCCTTGACTTGATCGTCGAGCATAGCGCGTAGCTGCTCCGACATATAGGTATACCTCCCGGTCTTTGCGTCCCGTGGTCGCTTCGGTGCTCGGCAATCTTTGGCCAGATGCCCCTTCTTTCCGCAGTTGTAACACCTCTTCTCCCGGCGCATTCGGTCGATGTCCATTGGCTCCCCTGCTCCTTCGTATGTAGTCCATCTGCTTCCCGTTGGTTTGCTCCCGCTCGAACTTGTCGCGCCACTAGCTTTCTGACTAGTGCTAGTGGCGGGGGTTTTTTGTTTTGGCGGGGGGTCGCTGCGGTAATGGATTTTGTCGAAGGTGGCCTTTTTGGCGCGTTCGTCGTACATGGTACAGACTCATTGTTTCCATTGCCAGTAATAGGTCGGGACGAACATTCCAAGATCGGAGATGAACTTGGTGTAATCATCGGGGAGCCCTTGGCGAATTGCTCAGACGAGCGTGGATCGGGGTCCTTCCTCGTGCCGGAGCCCTGCCAACATGGCCAAGTGCTCCAGGCGCTGGAAGTAAGCGGTTGCCGTTCCGTTGCCCATTCGTAACTCCATCATCTTCTGCTCGTGCTTTTCTTGAATGGCGGGGTCCGAAAATTGTTTTCGGAAGGCTTCGACCCACTCGTCCCATTGTCCGTAGCGATGTCGGTTTTTACTTTTGGAGAAGAACTCGACCCGGTGGTATACCCACCAGGTTTTGGGCCCTTCTTCCATGTGTGACGCGGCATAGTTGATCATCATCGGGCTGGTGATTATGAAGCGAGAAAACGTTTCGAAGTATTGGAGACAATCTCCAATAAACCGGTTGACGTCTTCATGCTTTCCATTGAAGAACTTAGTGGGGGCTATGAGGGTTGGTTTAATGCTGTAGTAAGGGTGGTCATCCCGTAAGGCGCCTGTGGGCCAGTCTGGGGGATCCGGGGGCAGGTCTTTGGGAGGTGGTCGCGGGAGCGACCATCGATCTGTTCGGTCCCCTGGGGAGCCTCGATGCACCGGAGGCGGGGGTGGTGGCTTGGCCGGGGGAGCCGTTGAGAAGCCCCACCGCTTGTCCATCCATTCTAGGAGGGCTTGGGCATCCCTCATGTTTGCGTGGATGTCCTTGACCGCCTTCTCGGCCTCCTTCCTTCGGTCGGCGTCGGTTTTTACTCTTCCCATCCCTGGGGGTGGGGGCCCTAGGTCCGGGGGCGCTCCTGGATCTTCGTCAGGGTCTTCATCCTGCTCCATTTCGTCATCCCTTTGTTTTCCTTGCGCTTTCTCGGAGGGGCCTGCTTCTGCTTCTCCGCTCCCTGCGAATAGTCGGCTACTTCCTTGCCACTGGGATCCTGGTTGCCGATAGTTAATCCAGGGTGGCGTGTCGGGTAGTGGCCTAATCTGATCCTCCGGTTTCTCCGGGCTCCATTCGTTCCTCGGATCTCTCCCAATCCTCTCGTAGTTGTCGTAGGTCCCGCTCCAAGGCCCTATGCTCCTCCTCCGTTCTTCGACGGAGGTGGGCAATCCTTCTGCCTGGTAGGGGTCCTTCAATCCTTCGAGCCAATAATTGGCGCTCGTTGAGGTCGATATCTCAGAGCCTCTCTCTATCCCAATATTCTCCCATGGAGAGCTGATCTCCTCCCCTTGCTCGTATGTCCCGGGCCCTCCTGTCCCAGGCCCTTGCTCGGTATCTCCCCAGTACGGGTCTGTCCTGGTCTCGAAGTATTGGCCACTCTCTGTCTGGTCTGTTGCCATTAAAAGGGTCGTGGGCAATGGTCCAGAGGAGAAGGGTCTGTTCGGAGACCAGTATCCCTGGGGCGGTGTCGGGATCGTCTCGATCCTGTCGGTGAAGGTAGTGGTCCGCAGGTTCCCCCGCCACTGGGCTTCTGTACCTGAAGACATTTCTCCCGACCAGGCGGATTCGAAGCCGAGACTGTCGGTAGTAGTTTGCGGTGTTGTGGTCATGGTCGGACTGCTCTCCCGGGTTTGGGGGAATGGCGTACGAGTCGTTGGCTCGAATGGGGAGTCCCTCTGATAGGAGGAGGTGGCCAGGCCACGAATTTGGTACAAGGGGTTCGGAGTAGGGGACGGGCTGTCCCGTGTCGGCGGCTCCATCGAGGATGGTCTCGGTCTGATGGGCCTGCCAGATGGGGCCTGTGGTGATGCAATTCGGAGTAATGGTGCGGGCACTGGGGGTGGTCGGGCTATCGGGCCTAGGTACGTTCCCGGTTCCTGATGTCGACCAACGCGTTGGTGGGGTGTCAACTCCAGGGTCGAGATCTGCGATGTCAAGCTCGAGGTCCTTGCTATCGGCGCTAGAACTGGAATCTGTAAGGGTGTGCCTAGTTCCAGAAGGTCCAGCAACGGGGGGGAGGATGATGTTCTCGGTGGTGGATGGTCTTGGAGCAAGACTTCTAAGGCTCGGTTGCTGCTCTGCAGCCGGGCTAGCTGGTGGGGTATAGAAGGGGTCCCCCCCTCCGACGTGTTGGAGGTAGTTCGTTGGGACGTAGTGGGTCGGAACGGGTTGTTGCTCCCCCACCTGCGTCGGCCTCTGCCTCTGCCTTCCATGGCTATGGCTTTCTATCCACCGTCCCACACTGTTTTGTTGCCAATAGCAGACGATCAGGAGGACGATAAGAGTAACAATTACAAAAGCAACTGCTCCTCCTGCAAGGGTTTCTACGGCGGGTTTGTCCAGTGTTCTGGGCGTAATCATGAGGGTTCTCCTTCGGTGTGCGTTAAGGAGAGTTGGGAAGCTTCGAGCTAACTGTTAGGCCCGAGCGCCATGAGGTCCAAACAGGTATAAACTCAGGGCTGTCTCGCGTTCGGACAATCACCCAGGGAGTTACCATGGTTTCAGACGTGGGCTGGGTCCTGAGGTTAACTTTCGGCAAGCGAGTCAACGAGGATAGTTGGGTGAAGATAAACTTTAGCTTGAAGCTGGAGCATACTACAGCGAGAGCTACTACTTATATACTGAAACGGTGAAGCTGAAACAATAGTTCCGGGTGACAATAGAAGTCCATTACTAAGCGGAATCCGGGACAAATGAGTAAGCGGGTTTGCATAATGTGTGAAGAAACGTGAAAAAGTGAATAAATCGTAACAGTTATATGGGGAGGTGACGGGTTTTTCTATTGCCTAGGAGTGCCATGCTGGTCCGTAGGCACTCCTGCCTCTGCTTTCCTATGGTGCCGTGTGGCTATTCATTCAGTACTTGTTTAATTGCCTTAGTATCTTAGTGGATGTAACCATCGATTGTGGATCGATCGAGGTACCGAGATTGTATGGTCGCGATCACTTGCGTGATCTAGACTGGTACCTCGGGTTCCTGACTAGGCTATTCGTTCATGCAGGGTTCAGGGTTTCTCATTCATTTCTTTTTAGACTAAGTTCATGGAGGATTTTGGTTCCATCATGACTTAGTAACTTATTCGAAGTGGTTTTCAGCTTTGTTGAGTTTGACAAGCTAATCTAGTTCAGGTTTTCTAACTTCTGGTTTTTGAGTTCGTCTAGATACAGTGAGGTCCCGTTGTGTGGTGACTATGTGTAGTCTGTTTTTAAACAGGAAATAGCAAGTAATCTCGAAAGGCTTGTAGAGTTGACTCGTCTAGATGTCTTCTCTTACTTCCTCTTCTGTTATGGTTTTAGGTGCTTCAACACTGATCTAGATGACTCGACTTAGCAGTGCGAAGTCTCCACTCTAGTCCTTAGTACAGCTAGTAGTTTGCATTAATTTGTATAAAATTCACAAAATCTACAGGTAGCCTGATACCAAGCGTATCACTGCCACCGGGCTTTGGAACCTGAAGACATTTCTCCCGACCATGCAGATTCAAAGCCGAGACTGCCGGTAGTAGTTTGCGGTGTTATGGTCATGGTCGGACTGTTCCCCTGGGTTTGGGGGAACAGAATATGAGTCGTTTGCTCAAATGGGGAGCCCTTCTGATAGGAGGAGGTGGCCAGGCCACGAATTTGGTACGAGGGGTTCAGAGTAGGGGATGGGCTGTCCCGTGTCAGCAGCTCCATCGAGGATGGTCTCGGTCTGGTGTGCCCGCCAGATGGGTTCTGTGGTGATTCGGTTCGGGGTGATGGTGCGGGTACTGGTGTCGGTCGGGCTATCGGCCCTAGGTATGTGCCTTCCCCTCTCTGTCGACCAATGCGTTGGTGGGTTGTCAACCCCTGGGTCAAGTTCTGTGATGTCGAGCTCGATGTCCTCGCTATTGGGGCTAGTACTGGAATCTGTAAGGGCGTACTGAGTTCCAGAAGATCCAGCAGCAGGGGGGATGACGATGTTCTCGGGGGTGGTTGGTCTCGCAGCAAGACTTCTAAGGCTCGGTTGCTGCCCTGCAGCCGGGCTAGCTGGTGGAGTATAGAAGGGGTCGCCTCCTCCGATGTGCTGGGGGTAGTTGGTCGGGATGTAGTGGATCGGAACGGGTTGTTGCTCCGCCACCTGTGCCTGCCTCTGCCTTCCATGACTGCGGTTTTCTATCCACCGGCCTACACTGTTCTGTTGCCAATAGCAGACAATTAGGAGGACTATAAGGGTGACGATAACAAAGGCGACTGATCCTCCTGCAATGGTTTCCACGGCAGTTCCTTCTAGGGATTTGGGGATGATCATAGGCGTCTCCTTCGGCAATGCGTTTAAGGAGAGCTAGGAAGCTTTGAGCTAACTGTTAGGCCCGAGTGCCATGAGGTCCAAACAGGTATAAACTCAGGGCTGTCTCGTGTTCAGACAATCACCCAAAGAGTCACCGCAGCATTTAGACTATGGACAGGATCCTATGTGTTAACTTTTGGCAAGCGAGTCAACGAGGATAGTTTTGGTGTAGATAAACTTTAGCTCGAAGCTGGAGTATACTACAGCTAGAGCTACTACTGAAACGACTAGGCTAAAATGGTGGTTCCGAATGACAATAGAAGTTCATTACTAAGCAGAATTCGGGACAAATGAGTAAACAGGATTGCATAATGTGTGAAGGAAAGCGAAAAAGTGAATAAATCGTAACACTTCGGTGCACAATGCCACTTGTCCTGAGAGATCCTGGGCAAAGATCCTGAATGGGACTCGGCCGTCGGGGGAAGTATCGTCCCGCTTCCCATTGGGGTTCATTCCATCTTGGCGAGGTACTCCTCGTCTTCCTGATCCATTAAGTTAGTTAGAATACTATACCGATTCTGTGATTCTTTAGGTGCTTTGCTGGGAACGATAGTGGGTATATTCGAATGTGTATGAGAGAGTCCTACAGAAGTATTATAAGTCCGTCCAGCAGTATGTAAAGCACCTTGAGAGGGTCCGGCCGACCAAGTAGAATCGCTTACTCGTCGGCCCCATCTTTTACCTCCTCCACTCCAGAGGACGAGGGTGTCTTCTCCTTGTCTGATTCCACTTCTTGTTCTACCACCCAATTGTCTCGTCGTGTATTGTTGTTGCAGGTGAATCTTCCACCTCTGTCCCTGGGCTTCCGGGGTTGTCGGCAGTCCACAGTGAAGTGCCCCTTTTGATGACAGTTGAAACACCGCCGCTCCTGTTGGATTCGGTCTATGTCCATTGGTTGGCCTTGGCCGCCATAGACTGGTCCCGTTCCAGTGTTGGTGCTGGAAGGTCCGGGTTCCTTGGGCGGTGGTGGAGGTGCCTGGTATTTCGGGGTTCTGTTATCGTTCCAGGGCAGGGCGTGGTTGTCATTTCGAGGGGCATTTTGTCGGTTTCGGGGGTCTTGGGGGCGATAGCCTTTATGAGTTCTGTCGAAGGCCCATTTCACTGCTCGTTGGTCGTTGATCTGTATAATTCGGCGCTTCCACTGGGAGTAAGTTCGGGGAATATTTTCTCTGGATGCGACAGCCATGGTGTACTCATCTGGTACCCCGGCTCGTACTGCTGTGACGATATGACTCTTCTCCCCTTGATCTTCCCATCTGCCGGCGAGTTGCGCTTGTTGCTCTAATTCCTGGAAGTATCAGTTTGCGCTGCCATCCTGCATTCTGAGTCCATACATGCGTTGTTCATGTACTTCTTCTATGGCTGGGTCGGCAAACTCTTTTCGGACCGTTGCGATGAATTCCGCCCATGTGGGAAATCGGTATCTCCCATTGGTGGCGCTGTAGTATTGCTCTGCATGGTGGACCCACCAAGTTAGGGCTTTGCTGCCAAAGTGCGATGTGGCGAAGGTAATCTGCTGGGACTCCTCGTAATAGCCTCTGTGTACTTCAAAGAAGAGGACACACTGGAGGAAGAACCTCTGTATGTCATCATGCTTCCCATAGAATATCTCAGGCATTCGCATCATGGTGGGTTTTACCCCAAGGAAAGGGGCGTTGGCTGCGGCGGCTCCGCGGGCTTGTCCCGGGTGTGGGGCAGGGGGCATTTGGTCTGGCGGGGGTCTGGGCAAGGACCATAAGTCTCCTCTGCCTCCAGGTGAATCTGGATCTGGTGCTGGCGGTCCTCCGGGTGGGCCAGGGTTGGCAATGTCTGGCGGCTTGTTGTTGGGGTTAGGGGGGAGACCGTGCTTCTTTCATAACACATCTAGATCATTTAGCTTCTGCACCATTTCTTCCCTGGCAGTTTCTAGCTTCGCTTCTTTAGCTAGAATGTTGTGGTAAAGATTCCGGCAGGCCTGGGCCATGGCTTCTCATTCCTCCATGGTTTCTTCTGGTGCTCCGGCGAATAGTCGGGATTTCCCCAGGATTGGGGGTCTGCCTTGTTGCCGGATCGACTGTTTCAGTTTTGGGGGGGAATCGGGCATTGGTTTGGGAGAGGGCGGGTATAGTTTGTCGTAGCTGGTTATCAGTGGCTTTGAGTAGAGTGGAAAGTCTGTATTGAACATGAAAATGGCCTGCTTGTGGGCGGCGTGTACCCGTACTTTTTTCATCTCCTCGTAATCTCGTTCCCTCTCTGCTTTCATATATCGAATCCCCAATGCGCTTGCTAACCATGAAATCTCCTCCACTATATGCATGTACCTTTCTTCGACTCTGGAGTCGTATTCTTCTGCAACTTCCCCCTCAGTTAGGAACGTCCTCACCTCCGGATAGTCGTTGTCGACCTCCGGCCAGTCCGGTTTGTTGGCTGAGCCACTCGGCTCCGCTGTCAACTCCATCTCCTGAGTCTCGTTGTCCTCTTCCTCTTCCAGTATTCATGGGTTCCCTTGGAATGAGGTCGAGGGGGATGCAGTTCTGGCTGATTCGGAGGGAAGGGGGGTAGACAACTCCAGCTGGAATTCTGATGTTTGCATGCCAGAGGGGCGGAACGTGATGGGTACGATGCCACCAGTCGCTGGGAGTTTCTCCCTCTGCTCGGGGCTCAAGCTGCTCCATTCTTCCAGGGGTATAACTCAGTGGCTGTGGCCAAGGGTCAGTGAGTGGGCTGAAGGACCGCTGGTATAGTCTTGGGAGGTCGAGGGCAGCGCGGTTGCAGGGAAGGTGGACTGGGCTGAGGGGACAGGGCTCTTCAGAGGAGGGATGGGCGGGGAACTCCTCGGTGCTCTCTGTGTTGATCCTGATGATCTGGGCGACAGAGGCAGTGTGTTCCAAGGCGTCCTCATCGTATTCGGGTGCGGGGGTGCAGGCTCGATAGGGGTGGTTAGCGAAATGTGGGAGGCCCCAAGGGCGAGTGCGCCCACACTGTCTTTCAGCTTCCCTGTCACTGTCACCCAGGTACTCTTCGGTCTCTGGCTGGGGTAAGGGCTGCTCCTGCTCGAGGTTTTCAAGCTTGTACGTCTGTGGGTAGACATAACGCTGATGGCGTAGTCTTGGGATTAGGACTCCCAGTCCTATTCCTATGATGGTGAGGGTGAAGGGGACGAGAATGGCCACAAGGGCGATGTGGAACTCAGCGGGGGTCAGGTCTCTAGTCTGTTGCATGGGTCTTTGCTTGCATCGTGCGCAAGGAAAGAAGGGAAGCTTCAAGCTAATTGTTAGACCTGAACCTCATGTGATCCAAACAAGAGTAAACTCAGGCTGTCTCGTGTTCAGACAGTCACCCAAGAGTCTCGTGGAGTTTGGATATAAGTGAAGAGATCAGACTAAGGTCTTAGTCGAGCGAGTTAAGAGGGAAGTTCGGTATTGATAAACTTTAGCTCAAAGCTGGGGTACTACAGTGAGAGCTACCTACTTATATACGAAAACTACAGTGCTAATAATAGTCACAACATATGTAGACAATACAGTTGTCATGCAGTATGCGTGAGCTGTAGTTACTTGCTACTTGGCTTAAGCCGTCCGGTTCTGGTTCATATGATCACGTGGGGTCAGGGATAACTCGGTCTTCTGATATTAAGAAAGAAAATGAATAAGTGCGAGAAATCGTAACAGAATCAGACGGCTTTGGTCTGTTGGTAACAAATATTCGGCATGTGTAGTATCAACGGGAATGATTTCTTGAGCTTGAGACGACCATAGTGATTGTGTAAATGTAGTCGGGTGGATAGGAAATTTATTAGGGTCGCAAGCAGACAAATATTGCGCTGAGGCGCGTTCTTGATCAAATTTGGAATGAGAGGTGGTATAAGCAATAATTTTGGGTCGATCATCGTCTAATTCAATGACGAGAGTGATCTCCTCCATATTATCTTCGGGTTCTTCTAGTCAATTTTCCCAGGAAAAGGGAACATGGTTTAAAATTTGGGGACGACCATGGGGAATAGTTGGAATAGTAGCTGTTTTCCCGGTGTTCGGATCATGAATGGTGATAGTCTGGTTCTCGTCGGAGTAATTGCAAACAATACTTTGGGTCAACGTGTTGAATGGTCTCCCGAGTAAAATGTCATACACTGACTGCTTAATGACGTGAACTTGCAGGTAGAGTGTAATATCTCCGAACAAAAAGGCAACATTGCACGCCAATCCCAAGGAATAATTCGTAGTGCCATTCGCTGACTGCATTTCCAAAACGATGGTAGGATCATAAATTAACCCCAATCGTAGGCAAACGGCTTCCGACATGGATATGACTTGAGATCCGGGATCAATGATGCACTTGACTTTAAGTTGATGATCCACTACAGGGACAATGGAGCGTAACGAAATAGAATCGGCTGCACATTTCAAGGGACCGATTTTCTCTCCCTTCTTGATGTGAGCTTCGTATGGATCTGGGACAACTGAAGATCCTGCTGGTGGATCTGGTCACGTCTGCTCTTTATTGGTCTGTTCAATCATCTGAGCAAAACTATCTGGCATCAAATATAACAACGTGGTTGCTTTGCCAGTTTCTGGACTATCTGGGTCTTTCACTGTGATTTCAATGGTCTCAGAGCCGGTGAACGGCAGAGCTAACTCCTTCTGGAACTGTTCCACAGTGGTAGGAACTTTGCGCTTGGTGTTATCTTCTTTAATCATTTCCCTGATAGTGGGTGATAGAGAATATAGCTCTTGATGTGACAATGTGATTGTGGAGTCCAACGCGCGCTCGTACACTTCTTGCGCAACATTTGATCCTTCTATTGGTGCCCTAGTCCTATAAGCAGGTTCATTGTCTTTGGCACGCTTGCGTACATCCGGTTTTGCACCCGCATTACGAAATCCTGGTGGTGCATAATTGGCTGGTCTTGCAGCAGCGAAAGGATGAATATCTTCCGGCATAAGCTGAGGTACACGCTCTTTCACAATGTCAGGATCTACCGGTTTTGATCGCATATCCCCATGTGGAACATAAGCAGGGATCTTGGAAATGATCTTTTCACTGTTGTTGTGAACCACTGTCTTAGCTTTCTCATAGCAATGTGGAGAATATGCTTCTATAATTGTGGCTGCCTTCTCATCATCTATCTTGGTCTGCGCAGGTATAACAAGGTCATCTTCATCCTCTGAAACTGCCACTAACACCGGCATGTCGTCATAATCTGGGGTAAAGTCCTGATCCGGTCGATCAATGATCTTGGGTGCTGTTACTTCATGCTCATCTTCCAGCGCAGCGTCTTTGGTGGCCTTCCGACTAGTATGAGTTTGGCAACCTGTAACCTTAGTCGGTTCTGGTGGTACGGCATGATCCGCTTTAATGACGGGGACTGCCTTCTTTGGTGGACCACGTTTAAGGATGCGGGGAACTTTGACTACAACTTGGCGTAGCATAGTGTCTGTAGTATCTTCGGTAGTAGTCGACCAATTCTGCGAATTATCACTGGTGATGTTCATGAACTGTCTGATGCCTTGAATCTCTTTTCCAATAGCTTCCGATCTAGCAATCAAAACCTCGAGGCATTGGCGTGCGTCTATGCCGGTACCCGAGGTGCTGTGAGATGAAGCAACCGGTGTTACAGATGCAGAACGTTGCTGGTGAGGTACAATCGTGTTCATCATATGATTGACTACTCCAATTTGACTGGGATTCTGACAGTGCCATTCTTCGATGCGATCCTTGAGCCAAGTGCCTTGAATTCCTCTGGGGACCCATGCACCCGTAGATAGGACTATTTTTCCTTCTATGTTGCATCGGCACTTCCCTTCGCGAATCATCTCCTTGACTTTAGGACATTCACGCATGAAATGACCTATTTCTCCACAGAAACTACAACTTTGACTGGTAGTCGCGTTAGCATAACTGCTCTGTTGGGATGGTAAAGACAGTCCCGGCTGGTACCGTTGTTGGGTACATGGGAATCTGTCGTTCGAATTCAACTGCAAAAGTGTTTCTCCAAGCTTAATGAGCTGATTGATATGTTCCATCTTTACTTGAGGTTTGATGGGCTCTTCTTTAATTCAAACCGGTGATGGTGCTTGTGCAATTGGCGCCGGGTATAATGGTTCTTCTGGTCTAACCGGTGCTGCTTCACGATATCTATGCATAGGCATGCTACTAACAGTTCCTTCACTTTTATTCATGCCTTGTAAAACGAACTGAGCAGCTGCATAAATATCCTTGAGTTCATAAGGATCTGCAGGGTGATGGTCTGGTAACTTGATCTGGAGACGGCAAGCAATAGCATCCCAAACATGATTAGGAAAGCCTTTGCTGAACATATTGCTGGTCTCGCTCTCTGATAAGCGCTTCTTTTTGATTAAATGCTGTATCTTCGGGTAGAACTCTCTATAATACGCTCCGAGGTTGGCCAAATTGTCGACTTCTCATGTGTACTTTCCAATGACATGGTCGAGATCATGTCTCTCATATTTGCAATCTTTATTCACGTCGGGGTATTGGGCTATAATAGCGGCTTTGAATTCTGCATAGGTTTTTGCCACATCAATGTACTCGGGCAAGCTCTCCCAAAATTCAGAGATGACAAGTCCTGGGTAGTAGATAAACCATTTCTTCTTTTTGGCGTCACTATTGATGGAATGACGAGTAAAGAGGCCTTCAATATCACCAATGTAATGTGGCAATTCGCGTCCTGGACTAATTTTATCGATGATGTTGGGTGCGCTCTTCTCCTTTCTAAACGGCATATTGGTTGCCATGACTGGTGGTGGTACGGGTGGGTTAATGGGTGGTACTGGGTTACTAGTTTGTGCTGGACATTGCCCGATTGGTGGTATAACCGGTACAAAAGGGAAATACGAAGTAGATTCTTTGGTGGGGGGTTCGAATGATAAACTTTGATCAAAGGATTCTTCTTTGATATCAAAGCATAGGGTGGTAGCTGTATCTGGAACTATTTCGTCGCTAGAGCCGACTGATTCTTCTCTATAATCTGTGAAGGAAGTGGAGTCGACATGGTATCCACTGAAAACGTTTCCTGTGTAGGGTGATGCAGGCGCGGTGTTATAATTTGAACCAAAAAGTTTGGTGTTGACTTCGTCAGCATCAGCAAATGACTGATCTACAGTTGGTCTTCTGGGTGCAGATTCGTCGTCTTCTGTGTCGCCGAACAGGTATTCTTCTCTGGTGGAGATGTCTAGTTCATGAGGAACTGGTGATTCTGGTGATGATTCTATGAAATTGCCCGGGATTGGGCTAAGCGGGGATTCTGGTAACGGTTCTGGTGTTTCAATGTTCGAAGTTGAAGCTTCTGGCTGTGACAAATGAGCAGTGGAAGCTTGTAACTGTTGGCGAGCAGAGGTATTACAAAGACCTTTGCCCTCTATGGGAATATATGCTGATTTTTGAGCGAATTTATGAGAAATGGTGAAAGATTCGGGTTCGCAGCAAGTGGTTGCTCGCTACGAAGGGCAAATTTAAAGGTGATGAGGCGTATATAAATGCATGAAGGGAAATGATATGTGGGCGGTGAACTGAACCCTCATGGTGGGCTCCAAAAATGATGAACCTAAACTTCTGTGGCAACGGCACACCAAAAACTCAAAGAATAATGGTTAATGATGGTGCAGACCGGTTATAAAGGTACTGTGTTGTGCGAGTTGTTCGGGGCACCACCATGCAACCTAATCACTTCCTCTAGATGCGAGTTTATACTGTGACTTTTCAGTCAAGCAAGTAGCACTCAAGCGATTGAGTACTAAAAGGTTTTGGCTGTAGGCCAGTGATAATCTCGATAACGAGATAGAACAGAAGAGGGTATGACGTGAATACCACAGGTCTGGTGTAAAAGAAGGAGAAACGACTAGACGAGGTCTCTAGACAAAGGTCCTATGAAAATAACGGCGATAATGAAGCTATGTGTGCGGTAGACAGTTTATAACCAGTGTAGTGTTGAAATACTGAAGGGGGTGATCCTAATAATGCCAGTTAATGGTGGCAAGAGCGTGAAGATGAGTTTATGTCTGGTGGGACACAGGGATGACGAGTGCTGATCCTATACGAGACGAAATATACTGAGGGCGATGTTGAAAACTGGGTCTACTCGGAGACGATCCTATCCTATGTCAATGTCAATCCTATGCATGCAAACCTATCCTATCCAATCCTATCCTATCCTATCCTATCCTATGATGGTCTAAACCGGTGTTGAGTCCAATACGATCCTATGTGACGATGTTGATTCCTATAAGTCTGCCAGAGACTACCCAAGTGGGCTGCAATGAACGATGTTGAAAGTAAAGCCGAATAAAACTCCTATGGTACGAAGATGAAGACGATCCAATCCTATAAAACAAAAAGAGGTGCTGTACAACACGAGCGTATGGTGTTACGTGCTAGATGCGAGTATTTAAACCAATAATGATGGGGTGCAATCAAAGGTGCAACAAGCAACTGAAGATAATGCTAACGCCGGTCGATCACGGTGTAGAGCATGTTTCTCAAAGAGAACAAAGGGTGTGCGAAGCTAAAGACGGTGTAAAACCAGTCCGTTGCTTATAGCGAGCATATGGGATGCAAACAAATGTTATTGTTCATGTACTGCACTATGCAAGAAATATGGTCGTTTAAACCGGTGCTAATGAGCGTAGCAAGAGTATAGAGATGAGAATATAGCTGGTCATGAGCGGTATAGCGAGTGCTAATAGCAAAGTAGCTGGTAGATCCGTCTCTCCCTCTTCTATGATTTTCTATGGATTTTATACTACTAGAGATATTTATTAATAGAAAGACTTAGTAAAGCTGTAAGGCTGCAGCTTTGTAACGAGTCAAACATCCATATGAATCTCCGTAGTCTCTTGTAACAGCTAATCCTTAGTGGTACTGAAGACAGATAAATTCACTATATCATGAGTTGTCACAGTGGGGTCATTGGGGTGCTGTTTGAACTGTGGACTGGGAGGGTACAGTGGAATCACTGAGGTGAACGAAAGGAATAATGCCTTCTAGTGAGCTGGGCATGGCAATATTATCAACGCCGGTCGTTTGGATGACAAAAACTCGATGATTATCATGGTAGGGCAATTGTCAGCAGGTATGACCTCAAATAATGAAAGGATCAACACCGGTCCGTTACACCATGATGCACTGGTGATGTGGTCCTGATGCGTCAGTGATGCATAGTTCGCTTATCACCGGGGTTTGCCTGATCGATCAATACTGTGCCTATTCATGATGGCATATGAGTTAGGTCACGAAACAAGTTGGGATGAGTATTCTTCATTATAACTGGCTGTTGAAGTGTCAAAGAGGTCCTATAATAGTGCGTGCACACCGGTGTTATTGTTATAACCAGTGCTAAGTCGTTGTCACTTAGAAATGACAAAAATCGCGAATTCTGAGCATACAGAGCCTAGAGACTCATCAATGCACCTTCTCCACCTGCATCTCCAAATTATCCCCAACAAGAGCTTGGATATCAGTTATTATATCTCCATCAGCATAAAGAGTCAACACCAGAATAAACTGTACTTCAATGACATTTAGATGTCCTGCTTTACAGCGAGAACATATCATATTGAGTAGGGCAGGCCACTCCATCTTCATGCTATGATAGTGATGATTGCTAAAGCAGAGTACGAGATGCTGCACATTTGGTAGGATCAAAGAAGATGCGAAAGAAGAGACGAAAGCCTTGGAAATACAGCACCATTCCGAATCAATGTCGAGTTTGAGGTAAGAAATGGTGGAGCATGCTTCAGAAGAGAAGGTGTTGATGATCAAGGTCGATGGTTCCAACTCCATTATTGCCATCTCAATACTGAAGCTCTTGAGATGACATCCCGATCGCTGGAAGAAGGTGGGGATACAGGACAATGAACCTGGTAAACCTGCAGCAATGGTCAGACTACAGAGCATCGGTGCCGTTAGGAAGTTAAGGATTTCTACATCCTTTATGAAGAGCTGACAGAGCTCCATCAATACCACCGGCACCTTGATTGAGGCGGGTGATACCTGGCTGGAGAGCTGACACATACAAAGCTTGGGTAACTGGGAGATGAGTCAGAGATCTTTTGCACAAGTGACATATCTGGAGTAATGGGTTATCGTGGGTGGTAGTCTTATTTGATGGATCCCGTAGCTTGGAAGTGTTGCTTGCCATAGCTGCAGGGCACCCAAGCACAGATCCAAGAAATAGTCAGAATCATAGTCATCCATGATTGTTATATCAATTGTCTGTAGGATGGGAAGATGTGATATCAATTCCAGGAGGTGTACATGATCTATGGTGGTCTGAATGTGCACATTCTTCCACTGATGGCATGATTGAATGAGGAGAGACATGATTTCACCTTCTCTTGCGAGATATGGCCATAGCAGATGACCACCAGACTGAGAGGGTGTTCACCTGTGTGTTTGAGATAGGTCTGCAAAATCTCGCAACTATGCTTGTTGGAAAAGGACTCCACCGAGACATACCAAGCCCAGGATGCTGGTGAGGTATGCAATATATCTCTCCAAAGCCCATAGACATGACCTAAGACCCAAAGAGGTCCAGCCATGTCTAGACTATGATGTAGGATCACATTCTTTCTATTTTCACCCTGATACTGATCACCCCCCCACCAAGAATCGCAAAGAGAATGGAAGATTTCAATGATGATGTCTTGGGGGAGATGGCAGATGGGGGCATATATGGACTCGTGATTTTTCAGTTCTTTTAAGACTGTGGGCCGATACAACTTGATTTCTTGAACCAGGGCATCATACCAAGACCTCAGCTTTTTTAGGTTTGTAATTTTGGGGTCAAGGAAGGCATGGTCAGCATCGAGCAATAGCTGAGATCTGCACAGAAGTCTGGAGATGATCTTGTTTGAGATTTGAATAGAATTGAGAATTTGTGGCACATGTGGCTCAGGAGAGAGCAAATTGATGAAGCCACAGTTGCGGCAGGTGATGCACGACATGGAGTTGATGGAAAGTGCGTCAAAAGGCCCTTGGAAGGAGAAATAATACTTCCATAACAACTAGAATGAAGTAAGCCACACACAGGTTGCGTTAGAGTAGCCACACTCGTACCTGTGTATGAAGAGCAGAGGTGGAAGTTGCTATAGGGCATGTGGCACCATGTGTAAAGATCAATGACTGCGGCCCAGCCTGGGCCACGTTCAGCCTCCAACTAATGACTTAAACGGTTCGATGTTGGAAGGACAGGGCACGAAGCACATGTCTAGTAAGTAATTTGTTGTCAATGTTCATACTCAGAGCTTATCTAGATATGCACTACCATGGCTAGATATCCGGTGCTACCCATATCATCACCTTGTTGGAAAATGTTTTCATCACTGCATGGTCTAGTATGCATAATTTCCCTTCATAAATATTGATGGCCATGAATCGCCTTCAAAAGAAATGCCATGCCGGAGGAAACTCGGAATGCATGAGGCCCAGAAAACTTGAACTGCCAAGTTGCGAGAGGCGAGTACACTGGCAACGGTATAAAATAGCTATTTTGACAGAAGCCTGTTCCACAATAACTCTCATCTTTATGCTGTGGCTGCTACTGGGCTTAGGCCATGTTTTATGTCAAGAACAGTATGAAAAAAGCCTGTCATGACTGGTCAGACCTTGCTTATGATCAAAACAGCATGCCCAGGCCTACTACTTTCAATGTACCCATCAGTATTACTGAGAGCGGCTATCGAACAGTTGCAATTTCGCAAGTTTTCACTAGTATGGACCACCGACTTGAATTCATTTTATCTTAGACTGGGAACACCTCCCCAAGAGTTCAATTTATGGCTTGACACAGGCTCAGATCCCACATGGGTCCTGAGCGAGTTGTATATAGAATCCTGCTCGATTTCAGATGCCAACCATACGGCATACCTTCCAACTGAATCCTCAACCCATAATGACACAGGAGACACACTTCATGTTGATTATCTTGGTGGTGCCATCACTGGGTACATTCCTCTTTGGATGATTAGTGCTATGCTTACTTGGGACCCAGCATGGTCTTCACTGATGCATTGTCTATTGCTAACACTTCAACGGGAGTCTTCACACGAGTCCTTCTCGCCAACTTCTCCACTTGGGCTTGGCTTGATGCAGACGGAATGCTTGGCTTGGCTTTCCCTCGCATAGAGTACATTTGTCATTTATCCGAGAGGATTCCACCCTGACATCCTCGAGGCACACGAATTCACCATTTATGCCAGACAAGACCTGATACCAAACAATGGTGTCATCCAATTTGGCAGCCACTCTACCAAGTACAACAGCATGGATGTGACCTATTTCAACATCCAGCGATACACCAGCGATAATAATGCGATTATTTATTGGACCACCTACATCAACCGCGTCAACTTCAATCTGAATACGAATGGGAGTATGCACAATAACACTGTATCAGTGGAGGACTTTGTGGTTTGGGATACTGGCTCGTCCCATATAATGGTGCCAGAGACTTACATTGAAGACATCTACTCCAGCATTGGTATGAACTACACCTTTATCCAGGAAGGTGGTCATCTGTTGTGCAAAGATCTTTGCAAATTGGACTTCAACATGACCTTGGTCCTTCCGGAGGGTATGATCTCTATCCACCCTGCAGACCTAATTGTTCCAGGGTATATGGAAGAGCAGTATTGTTGGCCCATATTTGAGCTGTAAGTCTTTTCATTCCTTGTGGCTCACTGATTCTGATTTGATTTTTAGGTCTTCTAGCAGTCGATGGATCGTCGGTATGGGGCTCATTCATAATTTCTATATGGTGTGGGATCTGGGTGGTTGGGACATATGGTCGGACGAGCTGCAGCCACAGCTTGGCTTCGCAGAGTTGAAGGCTGAGTATCATCCGTGAGTGTAAGGTCTGATTGTACTCTTACAGTTAAATCGACGTACAAACATAGTCTTTTTTTCTCCAAGCATTCTTGTGCTGCACAACATCCAAGTCATCTTGAATATCAAAAGGCTGTTTAGATATCAAGTGCCATGATCCTTGGGGGACCCAAAGAAAAGTCTGGACAAAACTTGTGGTGTGTTATGTCTCATATAACTACTGTTTGTAAAGATGTCAGTGTGCTTTTTCCCCATTGTAACCCTTTCTTTCTTCAGGTTTCCATATCTGAGGAAGATGCAACACCTTTTTCCACGAACTAGGAAACACTCTGCTTTATGTGTTGACTGATTACTTAGATTGTTCTCAAACACCTTGGCTATACTCTGTTTTATTAGAAGCCTCTTCGATGTGACGCAGTCTGATATTCCAATTGATTTTTACATTAACGCTCTAATGTCTGACATCCAGAGACACAGATCCTGTGCGTAACGTCACTACGATACTCATACTCTCACACTTACTTCCTTCACACTTTTTTGTGAGTCATCAGCTCCTTGATGTTCTCACCGCATCCTGTTGAATTCTGAATTATAAAATCTATGTGACCTTTTTGTGAGCTATCATGTTGCGACACATTATTGAGTAGTTTTCAATCCGATGATTGTTCCACTTTCCTTTCATCGTTCTGTCTTCGGTGGGCGGTACGCTTCAACTCACTGTGCGTCGGTGCCTTGAGTCCCTTCTCAGATGACCCATGTGAATGCCGGTCAATTCTGGCTGCTTCGCAGCTTCAAGGTATGAGGTCCATGGATCGCTTGCAACATGCAGATGCCAGTAAAAGGTGTTCAATTTGTGTTCTACACTCTGAATCATGTTTGCATAATAGCATCTTGTGTCTAATGGACATAGATCCACATCTGTTGGGATTTTGCTAGAAAGCTCTAGAAAGGGCAATCCAGCATTGTGCCGAGTATTGATGAGTAAGCACAAAAGCAGTAGAAAGCTGTAGTAAATTCTAGATATTAGGCTGAAGTAGTATTGTTGGAGGATATCCATCCCACTCCATTGTGAGTTATACCCTATACTATTTTCCCTTTCGATCATCACTCGTTCCTACCGTTTACCTTTTATATCACAACTCCTGTCATTACCAATCTTACTTATATAACCTAGCCGTTGTTACCCCATACCTCAGTTGTTTCGCCTATGCTGCGCCAGACTGAGGTATGTATACCTATACTGCACTTACTCTTACCCTACTCACACTCTTTTGTAGTTCTCACTTCTATTCTTCCATCAATAGGTACAGTAGACTGAATACAGTCATTTCGCCTACGCTGCGCCAGACTGAGTTCTCACTTCTATTCTTCCATCAATAGGTTATGTGGCCCCGTTGCCCATAATTCAGTCATGAAGAATACGCAGCGGATCTCGACTCAATATACCACACATACCACACCACGGTCCTCATCACCACTCATACATCTCTGAACAATGTCATCGACATTGGGAGTCACTATACTCCCTGATACGAGTAGCCATTTTAATGGGAAGAACTACGCCTCCTGGAAGCTTCAGATTACTGAATTGCTGAAAGGAAAAGGCCTCTGGGGCTACATTGAGGGAACCACCACCCGTCCTACCGCCCCTGGGACTACCACTACCACTACTACACCTGCAGCCATAGCCTTACCACCAGACCCCACTCCCATTTACTCTTCAACTCCATCGCACGACGAATGGGTCTTTCATGACCAGCTCGCTCATTCCCATATTGTACTCAACGTTCTCGACCCTATTGGACTAGGGGTCAGGACTGATGGGACGGCAAAACAATGTTGGGATTCGATCATAGCTGAACATGCCAAGAAGACAGACATGGCACTATCTGAAGCTGAGGCATCGCTGAACGCTGTGAAGTTCAATGGGAGCACCGATATCAATGCTCACGTCGCCGACTTACGAACTAAACGACAAGCTGTAAATGATCTTCGTTCAGCAGCACTCAGTGACCAAGAATTCAAAGGAATAATCATTCATTCCATTGTTCCTACAGATAATTGGATGCCCATCCTTCCTAGTCTATATCAAATGCCCACGTCTAGCGATGTCATCTCTCACCTCCAGACCCACGCGGCTACACTTCGTGCCGTGGGTAAAGGTCCATCCCAATCCCAAGCCCTCGCAGCAGCAGGAGCCCCTACCCCTGTGCGCAGGTGTCGCAACCCTGATTGCAAGGCCCACGACAAGTCCCGACACACGACAGAGAATTGTTACTGGCCCAGTGGAGGAAAGGAGGGACAGTTCCCTCCTAACTTCGGCCGACCAAGACATGCAAATCAAGCGGCCTCAGGCAATAACATGGCTGATGGTACGAGACACTTTGTCCTTGTGGCGTGCACAGCTACTGTTGATGTCGATTGTGATGAAGAGGGCTTAATCATTGAGGATGGGAGTACTGGAGAACAGATATACAAGTGGAATGGAACACGTTCCTTTTGGCAATGGGATGAGCTAGACAGTGATACTGAGTCAACGACAAGCAATGAGTTCTCAGAATGGAGTACCTTGGGGAGTGACACGGACTCCATCACTGAATACGATGTGGTGGAAGACGATATAGACCCAGATATGCCCCCACTCATGAGTGTCAACGATGAGGAACCTGAGGATGAGACCGACAGCAAGGACGAGCTGCCCACAGGACACTTCACATGTGAAGCTGAACCTGCCAGGTCAGCATTCATAACCACAACCTTCGAAGGACGCACCCCAGCGATCACCCTGATGTTCATAGACTTGGGGGCTAGTGATTATTTCTTCTGAAACCGTGAAGACTTCATAGACTACAAACCTGTTGCATTTTGTACTGGCTCATCCGCCGTTGAAGGAAAGGGCACGTTCGAAATTCTTGGGCAAGGGACTGCAACGAAGACATTCAGACTTGATGGGAAGAATGTCAAACTCACCTTCAAGAATGCCTTGCACTCGCCTTCATTAGCAGCAAACCTTATCTCTGTAAGCGCTGACATGCTCGCAAAGTGTCTACGCATGTAATTTTGCGATATGTATCAATGCATACATCATATAATGGCTGGTTACTGAGATAATGAATAATAGACATGGAGCGCAGTGAGAAATGCATAGAGTGCAGTGATAAACACATAGAGCGCAGTACTCACATAGAGCGCAATGTTATAGCTATAGAGCACAGTGATACATGCACAGCACGCGTTATAGAGTCGCACGCATGATGGTCTTGAGTGACGATTGGTAGAGAGCATGCTCTAACTTAGAATGATACCAGTGAGGTCACACTAAGTATAAGAGCTCAGCACTTGGTACTGAATGCACTAGAAGCAGATCGGATACGCGCTCTATGGAATTGATGAGAGATACATGTGTTACTAAAGAACTACATTGATCTATGACGCACAGGGCACGGATTGACCGGCGTGCTGTGCTGGGTGTATGGAATAATGCCTAAGTATGAATAACTCTGAGAGAACCCTATTTGGCCATAGAGCACAGTGCCTAGGCTTAGAGTGGGTAACCCCACCAACCGGAGAAACCTAGAAATCTGAGTTTAGAAAAGGATACAACTGGTATGAATGATTGTCACTCTGGGTATCCTCCGGGAAAATGACGAGTGATATGCCAACACATAGAGCGCAGTGTAAAACACATGGAGCACAGTGTGGGTGGAGTCCAAACCATGAGGAAAACAAGGTCTGGTCTTGAGATAGGCCTCGGGCCAAGCACCGAGTCCCAGCATGCTATAACGACGCATGTGCATTGCGAGTGATAATGTTCCGAGGTTCTAACAGTACTATACAAGGTTGTACCAGTTTGTAAGATGTAGAAATGTATAAATACTGTAGTGTAGATGTAGTATACAAGTTTCCGACCCCCGGTGTAATAGTGACAAGCTTTTTGGATACACACTCTAGCCTTTGGAGTTGTTTGAACCTTGCGCTCTGTCCATTAGTGACAAGTTAGAGGTGTTGAACCCCAATTGTGATGGTGTGAGGTATTCTAGCTATGCGCTCTAGCACTTGGAGCTGTCTGTGACTTTGAGCAAGAGAATATAGACCATCTTTGATATAAACGAGAGAGATCTGAGTCATGAGTGAGGCCACGAAGGCTAGCGAGGCACTCCGTACTTGAGTTTCATTGATTGTTTGATTGCGCTCTGTGTTGAGATTGAGAGCTTAGTGTCAGTGTAGGCACTTTCTCTATTGTTGGAGGGTTTCATGTGACGCGAGGCATTACAGGTGGCAGAGGTTCAAACCCTTTGGTCTGATTAGTGCTCGCTTTGTGTTATTTCCGCAAGTTGGCAAAGGTTCAAACCCTTTGGCTTGTCGGACAGGGTTTTTCTGTGTTTATTGTATTCTCTGGATTGCATAGGTTTGAACCCTGTGGGTCTACGATCGGTTAGGAAACTTGAGCGCATAGGTGAAAGTCCTGCAGTTCTTGTGGATTGTTTAGTAGGATTCAGTTTCTGCTTAGAGCGCAGTGCTTTAAGTCGTGTTTAGTGTGTTATTTGTTGTGTGCTGTGACTATTAGAGTTGCGCGTGACTTCTAGAGAGTTGTGGATACGTTTAACAATGTTTGTGTATTGTTATACAACCTTTGCCTCGAGGCCTGGCGACGGAAGTCGCACCTCATGTTTAGAGAAAAGCCTTTGGACTTAGAGAAGTCTAGATATCATACGAGCGCTATTGCTACACGTGTATCTTAGATATATTGAGAATTCAGTTATATTGGTTCACTACTTCTATTGCATCAGAATCCCCCATGAACTTGAGTGTGTTTGTGTGTGTAGTGTTGGGTGTGGGTGTGATCAGTGTCTTCGACGCTGGTGCATTTCTAGCTCTGTGCACGCAGACTCCTCTTCAGCATGCTAGACAAAGCTGGCTTGTCCACAGTCTTTTCAAATGGTCAAGCCGCTGTTCGTGATCAATCGGGCAATGAAATCTTTGCAGGTCGAGGCGCTGATGGCATGTATGTCCTGGATGCCACCCCCAGTCCTCAAGCTATGTCGTCAAGGTCATCTCCTACATCTCTCTGCACCTGGCATCACCGCTTTGTTCATATGAGCCCAAGAAAAATTGAGGAAATGGCATCGAAGAACCTTGTTGATGGCCTAAGTATCACCTCAGACCCATTGCTTGGCCGGTGCGAGGACTGCATCATTGCACGACATGCACATCATCCATTCGACAAACCAACTGATCCTGCTGTTGACCCACTGGAATTAGTGGCTACGGACCTCTGGGGACCTTCGAGGACAGCCTCACCGAGTGGAAAGTTGTATATGATGATTTTTGTGGACAGTGGGACATCCTTCAAAGCTGGGGAGTTCCTTGCAGATAAGGCTGATGAGACAACCATGGCAGCATTCAATAGGTACCGATGTATGGCCGAGACCCAGACTGGTCAAAAAATCAAGCGTGTGCAGGCTGATCGGGCTTTCGCAGGGGAGAAGTGGACGAAATACTGTGAGGAACATGGAATTGTTCTGGAATTGACTGCTCCCCATTCCTCAGCTCAGAATGGGCTAGCTGAATGAGCGTTGCACACCACAATAGAGGATACGAGGGCGCTGTTGAGTGATTCAGGCTTGGCTGATCACTATTGGGCAGAGGCAGCATCGATGTCAATTTTCACACGGAATCTTGCTCCCTCGAGTCATCACCCCGGAGTGGTACTGGCGGAGGCGTTCTCGAGGTGCAGGCAAGACGTGGGATTCCTTCGAGTCTTTGGATCGACTTGCTGGGCGAAGAAACCAACATCTGGTGGTATTCTGGTCGACGGTGGGAGCAAATTGGCTGATCGATCGAAGAAGTGTGTATTTTTGGGTTATGCAGGGTCTAACTACCGCATTCTTGATCAATTGGGATGCGTGTTTGTGTCTCGTGATGTCATTTTTGACAAGGGACCTGCACATCGCAGTGTGAGTGTGGGGGAGACAGAGGACGAGCCTCCACTCACCACTACGGCAACAACAACTTCTTCGACAACTTCTCCTCCTGCTGACATATCCCCAACTGTTGCGACGCCAACCCTTCCCACAGAGCCTATTATTTGCCAATCCATGTGTCTCATGCGCCCTAGCACCGAGGTTACCAAATCATTACTATCAGAACAGCGAGAAACTGAGGCTCGTGTGAGTGGAAGCAACTGGGCAACCAATAGCAAACAACCACGTGCTTCTTTGGCCTCTGGGAATACTCCAGAACCTTACATCCCTCGAAACCACCAGGATGCCCTATGCATCGACGAGGCTCACTGGAAAGCCGCCATGGACGTCGAATACCAGATGCATATGTCAAAACACACCTGGGATCTTGTTGACAGACTGGAGGGAGCAAACATGATGGACTGTAAGTGGGTATATGGAATGAAATGGGATGGTGATGGCAACTGGCTCAGAGATAAGGCAAGGCTCGTTGGAAAGGGATACACTCAACAGTATGGTCTCGATTACAATGATACTTGGGCCGCCATAACCCGTCTCAAATCCGTTCGCATGTCCGCCGCCGTAGCAGCAAAACTCGACCTCATCCTCTGGCAAGTAGACTTTGTCTCAGCATATTTGAACAGCGAGACAAAAGAAGACATATACATGCGCCAGCCTCCAGGATATGTCGTAGAAGGGCAGGAAGAAAAGGTGTGCAAACTCGTTCATACGATTTATGGGACTATGCAGGGTGGCCATGACTGGTTTGAGACGCTGGGGAAGATGTATGAAGACCTTGGGTACCGTTCGTTGAAGGCAGATCCCTGTGTCTGAATGATTGGAGAACCAGGTGGTGAGTACACCATTACAGATACATACACTGATGATGTTTGGGGAGCGTCGTCGAGCGTGGAGGAGGTGAGTCAGCGGAAGAAGGAATTAGAGGAAAAGTGGGAACTTACTGATGTGGGGGAGAACCATTACTTCTTAGGCATGAAGATCAATCAGGACCTTGAGGCAGGTACAATCAAGTTCTCGCAATGCCCATACTGGGAGAACCTCTTCCTGGACTTCAACCTGGGATATCTCCATCCCCATTTGACACCATTACCAGTCAGTATTGCCCTCGACAGCTCGCAGTCACCCACCACCCAGGCAGAGAAGGACAAAATGGAAAGGCTACCATACCGATGATTGCTGGGTCATGTCATGTGGGGACAATTAGTGACATGCCCTGACTTGTGCTTCCCTGTGAGTTTACTTGCTCGTTATCAGTCAAACCCTGGCATGGAGCATTGGAAAGCTCTATTACACATCCTCAGTTACATTAAAGGAACGATGGACCTCGGCATAGTTTTCTCGCGTGACCAACCGTTAATGCCTATTGGATTCATGGATGCAGATTATGGGGGATGCAGAGACACTACGTGCTCAACATCGGGCTATGTTTTCACAATGGCTGGGGGGCTGATATGCTGGAGTTCAAAGCGACAGGCAACAGTTGCCCTGTCTACCGTGGAGGCCGAATATGTTTTGCTTACCCGTGTGGCGCAACAAATGATGTGGATTCTCTTCTGGATGGATGAGGTCCAACTTCCTCAACCACGTCCCGGTACACTCTACAGTGATAATCAGGGAGCTGTCACCTTAACGACGAATACCCATTCCCACCAGAAAGTAAAGCATATCTGCATTCAGGAGCATTTTATTCGGGAGCTAGTGAAGGACAGGGAGCTTCATGTCGAGTTTATACATGGAAATGCAAACCCCGCGGATATATTCACCAAACCTTTGCCTCGCGATGCTCACAACGGCTACTTGGACATGTTAAATATTGTCTCTATGGGATAGTACGGATATGGGGGAGTGTTGGAGGATATCCATCCTGCTCCATTGTGAGTTATACCCTATACTATTTTCCCTTTCGATCGTCACTCGTTCCTACTGTTTACCTTTTATATCACAACTCCTGTCATTACCAATCTTACTTATATAACCTAGCCATCGTTACCCCATACCTCAGTTGTTTCGCCTACGCTGCACCAGACTGAGGTATGTATACCTATACTGCACTTACTCTTACCCTACTCACACTCTTTTGTAGTTCTCACTTCTATTCTTCCATCAATAAGTATATATACAAGCTCTGTAGGAGCTGTAGAATATAAGGTTCTTCCTGTCCAGCCTTACCAGCCTGGAGTCTAACCTGCGCACCAAGCCTGATTCTCAACAACATCTCTTAGTCGAGCTCCGAATCCTCATGTGTGCAGATACAGGTTTCTTGCACCATTGAATGTGACCAGAGTGGCTCCTCCTTACATTTTACTGCCTGGAAAACGTGTTCGCTCTCCTAGACAAATCATTGGCTTATACCACGACACTGTGTCCCTATCTCACATGCATGTCTTGTACTGTGATGAACCCTCTGTCGACTGAGTGCGGTATGATATCATTTCGACAAGCATGTGAGCTGCTCCTATAAGCAATCCCAGGTTGTTAATGATCAGAAAGGAGACTTTTGAATGCTTGCGTAGATTCATCAAGGCTGCCTAGGGAGCCGCAGCGTACAAGAAATTCACGAGAATTGGTATAAATGTACGAATGGTATGTATAAAGTACCTAATCAGGTATACATAGAATATTATCTTATTCGTGACATCGAGTTTAAACCTCTTGTACATTGAATGGCTGCGCTGAGATTGATGCAGTATGAATCATAGAAGTTTCGCAAATTCACATAAGTTACAAGGGAACATCGAGCAAAACAAGCTAGGCATACCATGTACATCTACTGTCTCAAAATACGAAGATAAATACGCTGGATGAACTGTGTCGTGGTTGTACACTACAAGCTTGCCGAACCTCCGCCAGAGGTGAGACAATTGGGCTCATGCAATCAGGACATTCAGCCATAGGCAAGTTGCTGCAGCATTCCTAGGACCGTGCTCGTACTCGTGACTATTTTGTAGCATTGAGGAAGTGAATTTTGTGTACCCTGCCTAGTCAAATGCCCTGGGATCATCAGCCTTACTATGCCCTCACTGAACTTGACATTTTTGTATTGCGGGGTCGCGGGTGGACAAGTGGCATAAATAGGACATACAGCTGACAGCATCACAAATACATTGTAACAAGAAATACGAAACGATCAGTTGGTGCACTAACATCTGGTCTATAGTAGCCTGAGTTTTGACTGTAGTCAACACCATCGTGGCATCCAGCTGTCCATTAAATCGCATCCTACTGTAAAAGGATATAAGAACACACCGTATTCAAAACCTCTTAGCTGCACTTACAACTTGGGAGGTACCGCAGCGGGGAGGTTCAGCTGGCACAACAGCAGGTTCAGAGGGAGATCTTTTGTGGTGTCTTGTATGAGCACTTTTCTTTGTCTGTTTCTGAGGGATTTCCTCCTTCAGTAGTGATGGGGGAGCAGGGGAGACCAAAGATCTCTTCACTATCACCTGCCAACGCTTCACCGAACACATGCAGTCAACCAGCCAAATCTCTGACCCAGTGAATGTCGTCACTTCCATTGACAGACTGGCGGTCAACATGAGGCATTCGTCCCCTTGGATCCGCCTCTCATTTATGAGCTCGGCATGAAGGCGATCTCGCTTGTCGGGTTTGTCGATATAGAAGAGGGACATGTGGGGGAAGCTGCGACTCTTCCATGAGATGCTCAGCACGTCAAGGTGAGAGGTGACTGTGTCGTGGAGGGGCATGAGCTCACTGACTGGGGAGATCACGATAGAAAAGGCGCCAAGGTAGCTGTTACCACGCTTTATGGAGTCAAAGTGCACCACGGGCAGAGTCAGAAGGTCAAGGGAGATGGATTCGAGGTTGAAGGAGGATGGGAGCTTGTCAAAGGTGACAAGGGTTATGTGTGGGTCGAAGGAGGGGTAGGAGTGAGACTGCGAGTCCTGTGTGTATGACTTTGGATGCAATTCCATGAGCTTGGAGAGGGCAGCAGTTTCGGTATCCGAGGGGACCAGCCATATGGCGTACCCTAGAGGAACTGGGTTAGCCTTGAAGAATCCTTGGCAAAGTTCAGAACCATACCCATGTGTTGGCAGAGGTGTTGGCAGTTGTGGTGGAAGGCTTATGTGGGAGATGTAAGAGAGTGTTACGGTATCTAATCTGATAGTAAGAGCATGTTAGCCACGCATTAAATGTGACTGTGGTCAGTACATTGAGGGCAGGCCTGAAGTTGGAAGTGAAACTTGAGCTTCAAGTCCCACTAAGGAATGGACATGTCCACAGCCCTGATACCGTGTGCCAGTAATGGTGCAATGACCATTAAGGGAAAAGCCTGGATTGAGCCAGATAGCCACCTGATCACAGGTGGGTGTGAGAAAGCTCCACTCTCTTAATTTCTTCACACAAACGATCGAGATAAGATTTCTTCTGGCCAACTACTATGCATTACATAAATGTCGGCTCGAAAATACCAATGGACTACACGATGGCACCTCTTATCTTTGATGCTCTTTCAGAGAACTCACCTGGAGATGTCTTTCATTTTCAACTAGGCAGTTGAACATTGGTCGTTTCTGCTTTGCTCCAGGTTAGTATGGATGCTGGCACACCTCTGTTGAGGAACACTGCCGAGTAATCAAACTTCTCCCTTCCTTCCAGTGTTGTTCCAGTGTGAACCAGTGAAGAGAAGATACCCCTGGCACTTATCACCAATAGGCCTGGACATCGACATGTAACCGTATTGTACAGCATATGCACTGAAACAGCGAGTACTCAGTCTCCAGACTCTAAGTTGTACCATGCAATAGTACAGCCATCGATGTGTATCTGCATGGTAGTGGGCTCGAATGTTTGTGCCCTGTGCTCACTCTTGTTATATCAGGTGTCTACCTGTTGGCGCATGGAAGACCATTCTCACACTCCGGGCTATAGAAAACACCACGCTACAGCCAGTATAGCCATATGTACAGCTGCAGGGGTTGTTTTTCTCTCGACCGAAGCCATCAGCGAAGTAGACATTGAAGTTGCGCAGCCCTTTGGCTGCCCTGGGCGGCTAAACTTATCTTTCATAACTGTCAAATCTGCGACTTATACCCACAAACACAGACCATCTACTCTTCCTCCTCCCCTCTTCTTGTAAGTCAGCCCAGGAATTCCGGAAACCAACATGGACAACATTTGCCTAGTCTGCTGTCAGAACCCAAAACGAAACAAGTACCAGTTCTGTTCCAAGTACTGTATGAACTGGGCTGTGTCGACAGCACCAATGCTCCTCCAAGTTCCTAGCAACCATGTTATGTACAGAGATGGTACGCTCTTTCCCACTCTTCCTCACCCTCACTTGACTAAATGTTTGGTTAGTTGCCAACTTATTTGTCAACAATTGGGACTGGAATACTGGACCTCCCCCCCAAATAGCTGCTATTTATTTGATTACATGATCATCAAGCCTCCGAGAGTCTTTTGACAGCTATCGTTGTGACTCCTGTGCCATTGGATGTACTATCTGACTAACGTATCGGCAGGGATAACATCGCGCACACAATGATAAATAGGGAGAACCCCAAGGAAGTCAAGCGCTTTTGCTGTGAGGTGCGCATGTGTCGACTGGGCGATCCACAACAGTCGACTGCCTTGTGTAATATGACAATGTGTCGCCTTTGTAGAGCCATTAAGACGGGTTTCAAAACAACTCTCCACTACAAGCACAGCATGCCGCTGATGCAACGGTGAGTTGTATTTACATATTAGCAGATATCCTATTCGACAGGCTAACTGCTTCGACAGATCCGGAGTTCGATTTGGGCGTGGTATATACATGGCAGCATCGTCCTCAAAGTAAGTAATCGCTGACGAAAGATGAAAGCAACTTTCTCATGGACCTTATGCGCATGTTTGTAGGGCAATACAGTATGCGCAGAACGGTGATCCGAGATCTAAATATGAAGCAATCCTCGTAACGAGAGTGGTCTTGGGAAACCCACAGCTGGTATGCAAAGAAGATCATAGAAGGGAACAGCCAGATACACCTTATCATTCCGTGAGCATAAATTACTGTGAGGTAGATTGATTTCTGAATAACAGTTGTCGTTACAGGTGGAGGCACATCCCGAAAACAGTGGGCCGATCGAAGATGTGGTATACAATCACAATGCGGTACATCTGGCATACCTCATCATAGTGAAGCAATGAGGACTGTTGGTGGCACATGGTATAAACTAGAGCCAAGATACCCGATTTACAGATGTAGGGCTCTAGCGGGACTCTTGAATTAAAATTAATGTATAGTACCTATTTCAAAGTCAAGTTTTTGAACTCCCCTGAGAAGGGTTGAGCTGAGTCAGCAAGTTCTGCACTATCTGGACCACTCAACCGGAATTTGCACCTTGACTTCCAGCGAACTTCGAAAGAGGAACTACAGCAAGAGGCCATGGCCAGAAGGGACTCAATATTAACGACACTGACTTCACCTTTGGTACCGTTTCCTCCTTTTCCTCCTCCTGAACTTCGCAGTCGAGCACCGGAATTCTATGGGTTTGTCGCATGGACATCAACATCTCTTCGTTTCATGGTCTACGTTCTCTGGGCGGTTCTACCCGACGAATACATTGAATGGCTTGGAGTTACATGGTATCCCGGCAGGCAAGCACTGAATGAAGGATGGAACAAGGGATCTGACGACTTTGTTTAGGGAGTGAGCAGTCCTCCTCCCTGCGTATTCCATTGTCCTGTTTCTACTGGCGTACTTTGTGTATTTTTCGTTAACTATATACGGCACTCCGTCTCTTTCGGATACGTGCACATTTACAGGTGAGATTGCTACAATGTCTGTTCAGCCTTGGATTTATCAATGGTGTTAGATTCGCGATCTCATTATCTTCCTATGTGTGAGGAGAAGCAAGGATAGGCTTCATTTGCATGTCCTGATGTGGTTCCGGAGCTGTTTGATGTTCCAATTGGACTCATCAACCGTGTCTTGTACCATGATGACCCCTCTGCCGACTGAGTGCAGTATCAGTTCCGGACAGTCAGTTCTAGGCAGCTTTCTGCGGCCGCCGTAGCCATGATTGGTTCGTACAAGGAAGTGAGCTTTGGTCTCGTGTAATCGAATGCACTGGGGACAAGTGCGTTGAACATTCAAGATGTTGATGCTGGCGTTAGCAACCTTCCATTTCGCCTTGTAAACAGGCCCACAAAGCACAGTCCAAGTGGTATGCTGCGTCCAAATTTGAGCTAACTTGAGAACTGAGGTGACGCGTAAGAAAGGAAAGGTTGGAGAAGAGACAAACTTTCTCATGCCCAACTATGACCACGGATTCGGCCTGGCCTCCCATGTACTGTGACTAGCTACCTTGCATGGGCTTGCATGCTGTCCTCGCATCTATCTGGCTCATGAACAAGACTATGCTGAAACACTCATAAATGGTGTCTATCTGGATCCAGGATGGACCGTAATCTCACTTTTCTGGGATGTTACATAGCTCTTCTGCTCTCCTAGCTCCCACTATGGAAACTAGATTCAAGCGCTCATGAGTCCTAGGAAATATCACTTTAATCTGGGTGATTTTCGCAGACTTCATAATGACTTGAAACATGATGGTGAGTACATGTAATATAGGTACTAAAACAATACTAAGCTGGTTCGCCGCCAATGATATACTCCTCCCAATCGTCATCGTCGTCATCTTCGGCATCATGTTCTCCCTTTGCCTCTCCCAAGAGGTAATCCACTGCGTTCAGAAGCACCTGATCCGTTCATCAGTGACAAAAAAACCGGGTGACATTGGCAACAGGCAACATACCAGTTGTTTCAATTCCAGACCGAAGTCAAAGGCCTGATCTAATGCCAAATCCCTTTCAAAGTCTTCCTCTTTGTTACCGGTACCTCCGTCGGGAGTGGTGATTGAGGACGGCGGTTCAAAGATGGAGAAGAACGATTCCTCTCCATCATTGCTGCCGCCTTTGGCTGCCTCCTGGATAAGGTTTTGTCCCGGCTTCCAATTGACCTTGTCCACGGCAACGTGACTGCATAGAAGCTGCCCACCAGCGTGTATCTCGTCCTGAAGTGTCGTCAATGGTCAGGTTAAGTAGGTGAGTAAGAGATCTGTCAACCTTATAATATAAAGTCAACTTGAGCTTAGTGTTATTGAAGAAGGCGTTCGGTGAGAAGTAGCAGTCGATCGCGAAGGTGGGTGTTGGTACCTCGGCCTTTGAGGGATAGCTGAGGACAACGTTGGTCAGATGCTTGAGAGCAGCTTTATCGGTCTTGACAATGTACGACTCAATCTGGGAGTTGGAGAGGACATTAAACCAGAATTTGTCAAGCGAAGCGGACTTTGCTGTGCCTTTCAAGATAGGCAGTGCCTTATAGTCAGGTTTAAGTCGTAGACTCTTCCGCTTGCCTGCAATGATCTCCTCTCCTGTGGGCACAGCAGCACCAGAGATGTATGTAAAGCGTCGTTCGTAGGCTTCCTGGAACTTTGCAGACCACTGTAGACAGTGAGTGCACAAATTGGAATACCACCACAGCCCTTACCTCTCTTTCTAGGTCGAAGACTGCTAGCTCATACTCCTTCTGTAACGCTCTGATACCATCTTCGATGCCATGGATACCCTGGACAGTTTGCTTTGCATCAACCGTTAGCTTATCGTATCTGAGGACATCGAACATTAGCAGGATGCTGGAGATGGATAGAAACGTACGTGAATTCAGACATGGCGACAATTCAGGGTCACCTACTGAGTGCCTGCAGGTCTTTTATATATTCTTTACCTTGCTGTTACCGTTTTGCAGTTCCTCAGTCAGCAGTTGTGTTCAAGTTGGAACTTCAAGGCTCAGCTTCCTTCAGATCCAAGCCCGGTATCGGATATCACCAGAATTGGCCGTTCTCAACGGCAACCCAACATCCATTCCTCGAAAACATATTTGGCAGTGGAACTGGCATACTGCCTGTAGGGGTGATGGCATGCCCTCGCCACCCTTTTCACTTAGCACCATCCATTCGCTGTTGCCGGTGGTGTCTGAGCAAGCAGGACATGAAACAGAAGCAATGTAATTGGAGCGCTGCTCGTCTATATAATTATATGTGCCTCAACGACTTCGTAGGAACAGCGAAACCACTGTTCTACAGTCTCAGCCATGGAATTCATCTTTCTCGGTACAGGAACCTCTGCTGGTCTACCATGCATTGATTGCATAACGGCACCACTGGAAAGGAAGATGTGCAAGATGTGTCTCTCTGTGTTGACTCCAGAAGGGAAGCGGAACATGAAGAGAAACACCTCAGCTGTTGTGCGAATCCATATCAAAGAAGGTGGAAAGGTGTAAGTTCTAGGTTCTCCTTCACACCACAGCTAACATCCGTTATGTAGAACCATCGTAATTGATGCTGGGAAGGCTTTCCAGATGTCTGCTCTCAAATGGTTTCCCAAGTATGGGCTGAGGGAAATTGATGCCATTCTCATTACTCATTCCCATGCCGACAGTAATTGATTCCATTCACGCTGTTGAGCTTGTTTGACCTCATGAAAGCATTAAACGGACTGGACGATCTTCGAGGCTCGGTGCATCACTACCCCACAATCTGATCGATCAGCGTAGCATGGACCCTGTACAGGCTTATTCGATCCCGCATTAATATCTACCTGTTGCAAAAGACCTTCTGGGCTGTCAAGACTTCATTTCCGTAGTTGGTGTCGAAGGAATGTGCTAGCGGCGGAGGTGATGTACACCTTTCTGTGAAAGGACTAGCTTGTCACTCTTAAGTGTTCGACCTACTGAGGTCCTGGAGTTCAAGTGGCATATCATAAGTGATCAGACTCCCTTCGAGGTTAACGATACGGGAATACATATTACACCATTCTCTGGTGAGGTCTACATTAGCGAAAGCTTGTCGTCCGACTGACGGATCGAAAGTCCATTACGGCTTTTGTCCTTTGAACTCCCCCCAAGATCACCTTCATAGTTCACGGTCTTTTACACTACCAGACGAAGTACCCTCCCAGGTTCTCGAATGCAAAGCCTTCCTGAGCTTCAGATTCAAGATCTCTACCGCTTGTCTACATCTCAGACACATCACACATCCCCAAGGAATCTTGGAGCGTGGTCACATCCCCATGTGCGTGCTAGACTGTCTACAGCTAGAACTGCACATATCACATTTCCGCTTGGCACATTCTGCCTCTGTGGTGTGAAGGATCCGTGCTACAAGGACGTACCTGACTGGTTTCTGTCATGCAGCCACCTACAAGGAGTACGTCTCTATGGGGGAGATCGTTGGTGGGGTGCTGGAGGACCAAAGGGAGATGGCTGCTCTAGACGCGAAGGGCTTCTCAGTTGAGAAGGGAGATGTAATCTGGATACGACCGTCTCATGACGGTCTGAGGGTGATGGTGGACGATGGTGTGGTGTGGGATGAGACATAGTCAAATCAATCATTTCAAGGTAAGGTGAGCTGGAGGGGCTGGCATGCGTACTCGAAGAATTTATTGTCTTGGAAGCGCCTTGCTACCATATTATTTTAGATTACAGATATTGATATTCAAATCACCATGTACAATCTATCTTACTGCTCAGGTAGCGTTTCTATTTGCATCCGTACGTTTCCTTGTTACAGTACATCATCGCTGTAAGCGATTTGGCTCTTTTGGGTATACAGGAATAAGTATTGTTTGCTGAGGGGGGAACGTAGATGGACAACAAATTCTCAGGCATCCAACAAGTAAACAAATATTCTGAATACCCGGCAAGGGGACCTACTTAGTACCTTTTAAAGTTATCGTTCTTGTGGGGGACCTGCAGGCCCCTCCCTCAGTAGCTGTGGTGCCTGATTTGACGTAGTGTTCGTGGACTTGACAAAGCCAAACTGGGTGACAATGCAGTGAGTGGAAGGGCTTGTAGGTGTCACCCAGTTCTTGTCACCGTTATTATCAGCTGACTGAGGATAAGAGCATAGGAGAATCAGGGAGATTGCAGCAAGCTGAGCAAGTCACTAGAAACTGATGATGCCACTGCAGAATTCATTGATTAATTGACAAAGGTTTAATCTGCATGATTATTGGGCAGAAAGAAACAATATTCATACATCACTTGAGGATAAGGAGATATGCGGGACGAGCAGCATTGTAGTTGTACACGACCAGCTCAGTCAGTCCTTGACCTTGAGGATGTGCCTTAAGCTGAAATGTCAGATGTCAGTCAACAAACAGGACACCCCAGAAACTCTGCTCACGGAATTGTATCCCGGGTCAGGCTTGAACCGTCTTCTATTGTTGTGGTCAACTTTCTGAGGATTGCCCAAAACCATTCTCGCCGAAAGAACTGCCTTGTATTGAGATCCCATATTAGTGTTGTCAGCATATATGAATGCCCTGGATGCATCAGATGCAAATATCTACAACATAAAGGATCACACACATCGAAGATGCTGGAGCCATGTAGATACCAGCTCCGAAACGATTCCTGCAACTGAAATACTCATCAGTGAAGGAGATGAAATAATGGAAAGACAAGACGAATTACAGATCACCCCACCGCAACAATAAACGCTTGTAGTTGAGAGTTGACCTGAAGCCAGTAGCGATAGCATGGCAGAGATGACACTGCTTTCTTTTGCATAGTCTCATGGGCTTGCCCAGGTTGCCAAGGTGGCACATGCGCGCCTCGGAACGGAAACGCTTGACTTCCTTGCCGACGTGTTGACTGAAGTTCTGTCATAATAGTGTAGAAGCAGACAAAGAAGAGCACATACCAGTATTTGTCAAAAGACGAACGAAGCCTCTTCGTCCAGGTAATCAAATACATACGTGCAATGGCTGGGCAGCGTGTATTCGAATTCCAGGTAGTGGAGAAAGACTTGGCGACTGGTGCAGAGTTCAGATAGACAGTGGCATAGGAGGCGTGTGCATACCGTCCTTGTACATGACATGGTTTGAGGGAACTCTGAAGAGTTGGGGGGCCTTTCTCGCAGCGATGTTGGTGCATCCCTTGGAGCAGAACTGGGTGGTCATGCGTTTGGGACATTTCCTGCAAACCAGACACATCAAAATAGTCTTTGAGGACATTTCTGAATAATGACAGGTGGTCAGAGTTAGAATGTGAAGAAAAATGATAATGCCTGACCTGGGAGCTTAAACGCACGGAGACACCAAGATATGGAGAGTGTTCTTAACATTATGGTGATGGTAAATAAATTGACAGTGTAAATGTTGATGAGTGTGAAGGGCCCAGGAGACCGTCGTCATCTACCGGAGATTATCAAGCCCCTCTGGAAAACAAAACCTCCTTCCTTCCTTCCTCACGAGATCCAAAACACCTCATGGCATCCTTCATCGATCATGATTCATTCTTAACGTAATAAGTAATGTCTGTCAAAGCACAAGCGGCAGTTGCTGACACGGAGCTCAAAGGTAACTCCATCATGTCGTTCTGCAACGGCGTGTCTGGCTATTGTGTGTAGCCAGCAAGTCACTTTTATTCCATAACCACAAGGAATAACTTCAGCATTTATTCCTGGGTGCCTTTTACGTATTCCCTCCCAAGTCTTGAATCTTCTAACGCAACTCTTGACAGGCTTTGCCACGCATGGGTATGATTTGGACTTTGGTCAAGGATTCATCAGAACTGACCCACCTCCTCCAGGCTACACCATATGGCTGATCCCCTCGAGTTATGAATTCTCTGTCCTCTCTGAACTCATGAAATTCCACCCCCAGTCATCCACACTACCCTCACAGTCTCACTCCTACCCTTTCTTCCACCTACACATCACCCTTACTACCTTCAATGGTTTCCCACCCTTGGTCAACCCTGACGACATCTCCCTCGACAATCTCCCTGCGCCCGGCTTGGGGCACTTTGACTCTGTAAAACACGGTAACAGCTACCTTGGCACCCTTTCCATCGTAATCTCCCAAGACAAAGACAATAATCTGACCCTTCTGCACGATGCAGTCACCGTTCGCCTCGGTAGGCTGAACTTCCACTGGAAGAGCTGCTGCTTCCCCCACATGTCCCTCTTCTACGTCGACGAGTCTGAAGAGTGAGATCGTCTTTATACAGAACTCAGAAACAGTGGATGGATCCAAGGAGACAGAGGCCTGATGTTGTCTGCCAGTCAATCAATGCAAGTGAAGACATTCATTGGGTCGGAGATCTGGTTGGTTGACTGCACACGTTTGGTGAGGCAGTGGAGTGTGATGAAGAAATCTTTGTTCTCTCTCAACTGCATGCATTCGGTGGAGCAGCAGAGCAAGGTGAAATCTTTGGTCTTCCTCCCTTCCTCGACACAACCGAAAGAGACAACACCTCAGAAGCGGACAGACAATGGTATTCACACAAGTTCCAGGAAAAAGATCTCAATCTGAAGGCTCCAAACTAGTTGGTGAGGACCATCGCATCTGCGTGGCAGGACCAAGCCCTATATTTTTCCCCCCTCCTAAGCCAAAATAGACCGTCAATAGTTCCTGGATGAAAACAGCCTGCAAAAAAGCCCCGTTCAATTCTTTCTGCAAGAGAAGAGCAAAACAGAGTAAAACTTGATACTACGAATCGCTAGCCACAGTTTGCGCTTGTCCCACATCCTACACCATAAGAACCCAACAATGATGATAAATATGAGAACGAGGACAAGGGCCGAAGAACCAGCATTGTAGTATGCTGTTACTAAAGTATAAGAACTTTGTTGAGGTTAGGTATTGAAACGAGCGCAGTGTAAAGAGTTGTAGCACACCAATGGCTGGGATAGTAGAATACAATTGATTATTTGTTCGGAAAAATTCTAGGTACTTATATACTGCTAATAGACTATTTCTACAATGTTCTACAACCTTCTGACAATGTCTACAAGTTTCTACACTCAGTCAGCAATGAGCTGAACTTGGAACTTCAATCATCTCAAAGATTCCGGACTTTTCCAGATTGATTGCCAAACCTGGCATGTCCAATCGATCTCGATCTCAACAAACTTGAACAGGAGAATCGGAGGAAAAGAGTAACACACCTTCTCACATAGCCTTGTCCTGCTAAGGCGTCTTCATTGTTACAGGTGCTGAAGTCTCCTCAATCTTGTCTGTAAATAGTGGCTTGGCGTTATCTCCGATACTGCTTTGAATGTGCACGAAGCCCTCGAAGACTTGGGAAAATTGATGCCCATGAATCGTAGGATCATGTCATGTGTTACGTGCGGTGGATCGAATGGTGCCATATGTGAGGTATCGTATAACTATATGGATCTGGTCAGTATATAGGGAAATGAATAGTAGAGTTGTGTGCACATTCGTGCATAAGTCACTCCAGTCACATTAATGATCGACATTTTCATAAGCACCCTACTTCAACGGCTAACAATGGTATGTTAGAAGGACCTCAACAAAAGTTAAGGAAACACAGCGGAGGTTTTTGATGTAGCACGGAAATACCATGTATTCTTGTGCTTATATTTTCCACGGGACTGAATTAGGTACGATAAGAACAGATGCGGCTGAAGTCCTGTGCCTGCCTCCGCAATCGCTCAATAGCAGCAACGGACTAAATCATAATTGATGAAGCAATTCATAAGATCACTTTCTGCCAGGTGCAGTGGGAAGGTTTCAGATATAATGTTGATAGAGTGAAAACAAGCCGTTCGGAGATGAAAACAGTTAGCATTACGTCTGGTGACTGCATATATAGAGAGATCACTATAACATCTCTCAGACATGTATCAAGATAATTTAACAGACATCAATGCCTACCTTGGTCCCTTGCAGTCTACACTGCACGTGTTGGACGAGGCTGATGTCACACCACAAAGTCCCGGTTGGGTGGGTCCATTTAATCCACTAATAAACAGATAGAGAAGAATAGTTCTTAAAGAAATACTAGTGTAAAAGATGGCCCAACTATCATTGTCTGCCTCCATGACAGGTCAGCCGAAACTTGCACACAGGGAGATTTCGTCGTGCATGCATGAGCAATGATCCACCCCAGACTAAGTGAGTGCTGTCATTTCAGGGTACTGCAAGATCGCCACTGATAGCCACATTGCAGATCGACCTCTTTGGTATAGAAAATGTGGGAGCTTTTACGGTTAGGGAAGTGAGAGACCCAATGTATGAGAGGGACACGATGAAGCTTGCGTATGGGGAAGAAGTCCTTGTGAGTGAATGAAACTCAATGACAGGATCGGAGGGCTCATTGGGAACAAAAAGATCACATAGCGGTTACCGAAGGAGTGACAGCCTGAAGGAACAGCATACCAATCTTCCAGAGCCATGCACCACCTGTACACCCATTCAACTGGGAGAAATGCTGACTTGCAATCCTGGATAGCATGCCGTATATCCCTGCCGATGTCCCAGATAGTGCGCCGACTCCTGATGCTTGCAAATATGAGCAATGGCTCAAAATGACCTTAACCAAACAATGACGCCACCACGATAAGGAGGCGTTGAAGGAACGGAACATTTGTTGGCACCAAATACACCAAGACCCACATCACAAACTGGAAGATTGAGCGGACTTCCTGCATAGAAAGAGGGACAATGAAGCACAGTACCGTCACGCCCATCATGATGAACTAACCGATAACATATACAACCATCTGTAACCAGTTGGCCCATCGGGGTTGACAGCAATGGCACTAGGTCCACCATACCCTCCGCTTCAACCTCACCACGAGCCATAGCAATACCAAACGGGCTCTCCGACGTTGTCACATCTGACTCCCACCTTTGCTGTCAGATATTCGGACTGGTTTGGTCCTTGTAGCTGATAGGCACACAGTGAGAAAATCGTGACAAGAACACTCGATCTTCACTTACATGCACTATGTAGATACCTGGCGGAACAAAGAATGGATTCATAGCTCTGTCCTCTGGACACACGATACTCACCGGTATCAACAACATAGACATTGACACTGGAGGGGTCGTAGTTATACCTGCAGGTCAAGGCACTGATGAGGAACGAATAAGCTAGTAGATAGGTGATAACATAGTGGAGTTTTTATGAGGTATCCAAGCTACCAAAAGCAGTACTTTGGGAAATCCTAGCTAGACCCCAAGGCACATTCGTCCTGATGATAGGTGCAAGGGATGCTAGCAAATATCAGATAATGATGACACACTGGGTTGTGGTGACAGAAATGATACCAAACAGATGAAGCAAGCGATACGGAAGGTGGTGCTGAAAGTGGCAAATGCTGAGATGCATTGAAGCCACCAGGGTAAACCTGGACACCAAATGGAAGGTCTCGGGTGTACAAATAGAAAAATTCCCACGATTCAGTGAAAAGAGCTCAGGTAGTGATTCGGCAAATGCCAAAGGGCAGTCAAGCCACCAGGGTAAACGCGGAGAAAGTAATCAGAAGAGTCCAGGTTGTGTATGAATAGATTTTCCCATGGTTTGCTCAGGACAGCATAATAGCCGATACCTATATATACATATAGGACTCGGAATACCAACGTCCTGACCACCACAAACATGCCAACCTCTTTCCAAGCTGTAAATGCGTCTCACCGGTTTCGAGTACGTGTTCTGATATCATTTCACAGCAGGGGGGTAGTTCTGGAGAAGATAACGACCTACGACTAACTTGAGCTAATATATCCTGGACGATAGTGTATCTGCTGATCATTTTGTAATCCTTGTTGCTGTGTATCTACGATAATGTGAGCTACGTACCCTGTTCTCTTGCACAAGTCAAAACGTAGTATGATATCATTTGTATTAATGCCAGTCAGGTTTGTTTTCGACACTTGATCCACGACACTACCGTAATTCGAAAATGTCAAGTTGAATATGCAAGAAACACAAAGCTTGGTTTTATCATACAAAGCAATCATAGCTACGAGGGCGGTACTACCAAGATCTGGTGGAGACCCACTGGGCTTGTGGTGTACAACCATTATGCGGTTCATCCAGCGTATTGTCTTATTTTGAGACAGTAGATGTACACGCATGCCTGGCATGCTTTGCTCAATGTTCCCTTGTAACTTAAGTGAATTTCGAAACTTTTATGATCCGTAATGGATCAGTAGCAACGAAGTTGTTCCGTACAGGTAACAGGATGCTCAACTCGACTGTGACAAATAAATATTCACATACCATACATATTTTATTAGGCATTCTACATACCATTCGTTCATCTATGCTGATTCTCATGAGTTCCTTGTACACTGCAGTCCCGTGGGTAGCCTCGATGAATCTGCACGAGCATTCAGAGATTTCCTTTATGATTGTCAATGACGTGAGATTGCTTTGAAATTTACTTGCATGTGACGGCGATACCGATATATATCAACTCAAAATGGCACCATACCATTGCACTCAGTTGGCAGAGGGCGAGTCATGATCATGATACAATACACGGTTCACAAGTCCAATTGTAACATCATACAGCTCCGGAACCGCATCGGGATGAGCAAAAGAACTACATCCTTGCTTTCCCTCGCATACTGGAAGGTAATGACTCGACCGTGAATTCAACACCATAATAAATCACAGACTGAACAGACATTCATTGCACCAACAATTTCACCAGTAAAAGTAGACGTGTCCGAAAGAGATGGGGAACCTTAGATGGCTAGTGCGAAGTACGCCAGTAAAAAGATGACAACGGAATACGCAGGGAGAAGGACCGCCCATTTTCTTAATAATAAAAAAAGATCAGTGCCTTCCATTCGGTACTCGCCTGCTAGGATACCATGTAACACTAAACCATTGAATGTAAGCGTCGGATAGAATCGCCCAGAAAGAGTAAACCATGAAAAGAAGAGACGTTGATGTCCATGCGACGAACCCATAAAACTCCGGCACTCGAGTATGAAGCTCAGGAGGTGGAGGAAACGGCGCTAAAGGTGAAGTTGGCGTCATTAATATTGATTCCCTTCTAGCCATTCCACTGGAAATGTCCGACTATCAAGTTTTTCCAAGTCCATGTCCCGTGTCTTCCTGTCCTCTGTCAAGGTTACTACTAGTGAGAACTCCGGTCCGGCATCCTTGTGCAACGGCCAATCGTCTTTCAAGTTTGACCCTGACTATGCCACATGTGACCTGGCGCTGGCAGAACGACACATATCTTCCTTTTCTGGTGATTTTTACATGCTAGGCCAGGAAAACTTTCCAAAGATGGTAATTTCTTTGACATCGGACTACGGCTATGACCGAAAACTCAGAAGCCAGCCTTTATAGGACCTACTAACATAACAGTAGGAATAGTGGAGTCTCTGATACCTACTTGGGTTTGTTAACCACAACGAGATATGCAGGACGAACGGCGTCCTTGTTGTAGGTGACATACTCCCACGGATCATTCTGAGTGTGTGCCTTGACCTGAGAGAGGATGAGGTAATGCAATTGCTAAAAGTTGCTAATGAAATTGAATGTACAGAGTCATATCCCTTGTTGGGTGCAAGTCTGTGATGTTGTTCGGCCATGAGGAGTTGCATATTTCCGAGTACAGTCCTGGTGACGAGAGTAGTGAGGTAGTTGGAGCCTTTCGAGAGATTCACGGCGTATTGGAATGCTCTGTTGATGCATCGTCAGCAGCCGGATTAATGCCCACTTGTTGGATGCTGGCACCATGTACACCCCACCTCCAAAGTGAATGCCAGATCTGGCACAACGATTCAGTCGCCCAAGCGACATCCCACAGACTAGGAAGACTTACGTCGTGTTGGCATGCACCATCTTGCGTTTGTAGTCCAAGCTCGACTTGAATGCAGAACAGATGGCAAGACAGTCGACAGCCGCTATTCTTGCACGTCGTGCATGGCACCCTGTCGCCAAGCCTACAAGCACGTCTCTCCGAGTGGAAGGATTTGATCTCCTTCGCTTTTCCTTTCGGAATCTTGCGCAACTTGGCCACCCTCTCACTGCGAATATTGTGAGCGAGGAATCTAGTTCGATTTTGTCGATGTACCGATATTTCTCAAAGGATGAGTGCTGGGAAGCAGTCCAAGTGATGAGGTAGATCTTCACGATTGTAGCCAAATTCTTTTCCTTATCATGCCAATTCTTCGCGAACATCATCTTGACTAGTGACAAACAGATAAAAGAGAAAGTAAAGACAGAAAGGAGAGGTTTTCTCACTATTCTTGTAGAAGACATGCTCCTTCAGCACCCTCATAAGTTGAGGTGCCTTCCTCATGGCTATGCCGGTGCATCTGTTCGAGCAGAACTGGTAGTCTGTGCGCTTGGGACGTCTGCGGCACACGAGGCAGATGTCGTTGGGTGGCATTGGGAGGGTAGACGATGATGTGCAGGTCACGCAGATATGTAGCTGAGAGGGATCGAAGTGACTTCACCGTTAAATACCCGATGAACAGATCCCAGCGTTCAGGCGAAGTGGCATAAGTATAAGAATCGCCCAGCTTCCATTCAACAAGATCAATGGAACTGGTATTTTATGTCACCCCGTTCTATGTGATGCTGTGGTACAGCATTCAAGGTGCCGATGACTTGATAGAAGTTCACCATGGATCTTGCCCCTCAAATTCTGCCCTATGGCAGACCCTCTTCATGTATCACCTTCGTTTCTGTCTCTTGACTAGACAACGTCAACAGAAATCCATCCTCAGTTCCATCGGGTTCAAGATTTCAGATCAGCTGGTCTGCATCTCTGACACCTTGCACATTCTAGGCAGTGCGTCTGAAGTCATCCGGTCCTTGTGTGTGCATGCTAGACTGCTTGCCGTTGGGCCCATTGGGGTCACCTCGCACTCTCCGCTGTGGCGTCTGTGACATACCTGCTTGGCTACTGGCATGCAGCCACCCACGAAGAGTAAGTCCATGGGGAAGGTTGTTGATGGTGCAGTCATTTCTTGTCCTTGAAGAAACGCGTCACCATCTTTCCTAGAAGTCAGTCAAAGTCTAGACACTTTACCTTATTGACAATCTTGGATCTCTTTTTTCTTCTGTGGATAGATTTAGGTACTTTCTGATGTTCTCTTGTTTGTAATGTGAGCAGTCGAGGCTGGGTGGCCACCAGCTGAGTCCACCTCCACGGCTTCATGGATTTGAGGTGCACACACAAGCATATGCACTGGTTTCTGGAAGGCGGGAAAAGCATGATTTAAAGCATGTAAAGTACGAATAGCAGAGCTAAAACTTGACCATGAGGAGATAGGCTGGGCATACAGCATTCTCATCATATACTACATACTCCAGAGGTCGTCTGTCTGCCCTCCCTTTCATCTGAATGGTTATTATCACTCCTGTGGCTGAGCAGTAATTTCAGGGGGTCAAACACTTTAAAGTAATTTTATCCGTGTTTGATTTGGAAACACATGGGTAAAAACACCTTTGTAAACACGGCTTGTCATTTTGTTCGTGTTTTAATTTAGTAATTCAATTTATATTACGGACAAAAACACATCTGCAATTACTAAGGGTGTTTTTATATGTCATATATGGATAGAAACACCAATTAAAACACATGCGGTAATTATGACCTGTGTTTTGGACCTGTAATTTCCTTTTTAAACACAGATGAAAACACCACATGTGTTTTTGTCGGTAATTATAGTTGAATGACATCATTGAATTACCAATAGAAACACCGATGAAAACACAAAGGGTGTTTTTATCCGTGTTTAAGTTTTAAACACTCAGCTACTCGCTAGAGACCCCAGACACTAGCTGGCCACTAGCTAGCTACTGTCTAGCTACTATCTAGAAACATTCCAGCTACTTGCGGCAACTACTTTCTGGCTACTACCTCTGGCTACTGCTGTCGATGTCTTAATCCTCTAGTCAGCTAGTCCCAACTCCTGTGCCAAGATGGTGCATCTGCCGAGACGGTGGTCTGCCGAGATGGCTCCGATCCAAGCTGTGTCTGGATTCGGTCATACACCCTGTCAAAGATGTTCGGACTTAGGACAACGAAAAGCCGGTGATCTGTGCTAGAGACCAACCTGTGTTCAGTAACTTCCTTCTAAAACCTCCTAGGACAACTTTGCTGGCCATTGATGTGGAATTGCAAGACCAAAGACGAATCAGGACATTCTTCGTGGCCAACTCAAAAGGGTCTTTTTTGGGGGAGAGTTTGAAGAATACCAAGTGAAACGATGTTGAACCTAGACTTCCATGGCAACGGCAACACCCAAAACTCTGAGAGAGCTAAGGAAAGATGCTTGCAGTCACAGTAGTCAAGGCTATGTGTTTGTGCGAGTGGTTCGGTGCACCTCCATGCAGTCAATTCCTCTAGATGCAGGTATACACTTTGACTATACAGTCTGGAAGTAGTACCCTTCAGCAGTCGAGTACTAAGAGGCTCAGGCTGTAAGCCGAGGGGGATCTCAACTAATGAGATAGAACAGGATCTAGTGTGACCTGGACACTAAGAAACCGTCCGAAAAGATGTGGAATACGTCTAGCAAACGTGCACTGGCTATAGGCAACCGGCTATGGTCCTAAAACCAGGGCAATGTCCAAGAAAATAATGTAAAACTGATAAAATGTGGTAAAATGGTCCTAAAACCGGTCTAAACCGGTGTAGAAGGGCTATAGCGAGTGGTGAAGGTCCTAAAATCGGACCAGAGAGTGTGGAATGGATATAAACGATGGCAATAGGTCTAAAGCCGGTGCGACATCCAAGAAAAACGGTGCAAAATCCTATAAAATGCGACAAGAGTATAGACAAGATGTCTAGAAGTGTACCTAATAAAGTGAGCAGAAATGGTGGTAATAAACGTACAAAACGAATTAAAACCGGTGGGAATCTCGGGTTCTAGGTCTATAAAACCGGAGCTATGGCAACAAGTGTGCAGAGCTTTGGAAAAGCAATAACGGTGATGAGGGGAATCCTATGGAGAGTGGGGTGGAGATGGGCCTTCAAAGAGGCAATACGATCCTAAACCGGGCTGGGAGATGATGATGTCGGCAATATAAAACCGAAATCGAAACAGAAACCAAAGCAATAAAGCCGGTGACGATGTGGAAGTGATTTAGAGACAAAAGCAAGTAGTTGGAGCAAGAATGCATCTATTGGGCAGTAATAATGCAATCCAATAACGATTAAGAGTAAAGCAAGCGATAGGGCATAACTGTGGGCGACTGGGATCGACTGGTAGTGTATAAACTCGTCAATAGAGCATATATCCAGTAATTCGAAGCAATCCCCTCCTGTAACTAAGTTTCTACAGAGTATATATACTAAAAGTCCGAAATTATAAATAGAAAACATATCTAAGCATTGGTAAGGCTGTAACTCCGTAGCTGAGTAAAACTAATAGCAGGCATGTGGAAACTAGTCATCTGAAGCCACGGCATTGCGTTTAATGCCGGGTTTTTGAGGGGAAACCATATGGGTGCTGTGACTGCTGTGAGGACCATGGGGTGCTGTTTAACTGCGGGTTTTTAATGCGCAGCTCTTCTGCTGAGGTGTGCGCAGCTACTGTCGATTACTTTGAGGTCTTGGCATGGTAACAGCCTTAGTAAAACCGGTCTGAAGTGCCCATGCACTTTAAATAACTTGGAAGGAGGAGGATCAATCAATCACATCAATTTAATTGAAGGATCAATGAAAGCGCAGCAAATGACGATTCCTGGTGATGTAGGAATGCCATAATCGGTTGATTGTCGATCAGGCATGCCAGGGTGTGATGGGGCACGAAGATATTGTGCAAAACCGGTCGAAAAAGGATATAAAAGAGTAGTGGGAGTCATAACCGGTGTACTCCGGTTTCTGGAAGGATATTCGAGTTGTAGCCTTCGAAACTGGTTTGAATAGACGAAGAGTAACTGCTGTATAACCGGTGGAGCACGGCGATATTGCTGCATGAACTGGAAATCAAATCTGGAGTTGGTGTAGGAGGTAGTAGGAGGATAATAGAATAATCCGGTTTCTGGAAGGATATTCGAGCTGTAGCCTTCGAAAACTGGTCTGAATAACCGAAGAGTAGCCGTTGTATAACCGGTGGAGCACGGAGATATTGCTGCATGGGCTAGAGATTAAATTCGGAGTTTCTTCTGGAGGTGGCAGGAGTATAATAGCATAATATGCGAATTCTGAGGGCTGTAGATATCCGCGAATTCTGAGCGTACAGAGCCTGGAGGCTCATCAACGAGGCTGGATCCATTGAATACGAGAGGCTGTATGGTGCTGACGGTCATTGTCCTTCCTGCTGCCTGGATGCTTTCGCGTCAACAAGTCCCTCAACACCTGAAGCTGTCACTGCTCCATTCGAACCCTTGGAACTTGGTCTGGTCTGCCTGGGACCAATCACTACATCCTTCTACTCTAACACTCAGACTCTTTACTATACTCTACTACATTGGAATGAACTAATAGCCCAAATCTGTCAGTGACAGATAATAATCGTCCCAGCGTCTCCCTCGAAGATAGTGTGGACTTGCACCCAGAGGAACCTCTTTTCACCGTTTACTTCCAAGCCATGCAAGATGAGCATGGTCATCACAGTGTCTTTGTAGGAGAAAGAAAATTAATGCGCTGTGAAGATGAGGCATGTTCATCATAGTTCTGATTATCTTGAAAACTAACAATTTATAGCTGATTCGAACTCCTGGTGCTGTACAAGGCTTTGGTGCACTCGTTGTCGTGGATGAAAAAGAAGACTTTTTTGTTGTTTGTCAAGTCATACAGATCATAGAGTCTGGTTTACGAGACTAGTGATACCACCAAGTACCTGCCGAGCTTATGTGGTCATCCAGACAACCAAACTTCTGGGTGATACCACTCCTTTCAATAATCCCCTCCTATTCCATCTACTGCAGCCAACAATTCCCCTGATGCGCCTGCTATAATGTCTTCGCTTTCAGGTCTCAAAGGCGATGACATCTGGATCTCGAGTGTTGCGGATATTATGGAAAAGTATGATGTCAGTGTCCAAACCGCTTTCTGGAATGGCTGCGTCGCTTAGAGCGAATAATTGCTTCAGAACCGGCTTCTGCGAAGTCAAGATCTCGACATGGTAAAAGGCTACCACCACAGAATGTAGCGACATGATGTTTTGGCAATTATGGCGCAGATCAACGAGCAGCTTGGTAATCCGCGAGACTTGGAGACCTTCTTGAAGGGGACGGGTCAAAAGCTGTATTGGAGCCAAGGAGATCGTTTAAGATCTGGTCGGAGACTGTCGCCTGAAGATGTAGAGCCTGGGCAGACGAACAACCGGAGACTGGGGGTGTTGGTCCTGGTTCATGGAAAGGTTTGTGAAAAATGTTATTATGCACGCTTGAGCTGATTATCAATTCTTCGTTCCAGTTCATTGAAGTGGAGGCTAAAATGAGAGCACGGTGCAGACAACTAAGCTTACCAAATTGTCACTGTCGAATGCTTCACACAAAGGTGAGTGGGCCACATCCCAGGATAAACACGCATATAAAACATGATGCAGTATGGACTGTAAGGGTGCAAGAACTTCCTTGCCTATAATTTACTCAGCATTAGTTGATTCATGCTGTGAAACTTCGGTCCTGAGCAAATAAGAGAAATGGGAGTAAAGCATCAAAACGCAAGACCATATAGCTGTACATTATTCCTATATATGCAAAAATCATTTATGCCTCGATATACTCATCTTTTCAATACAATAAGCATGGTAGATACACTTGATGACAATGTCAGATTTACACTTCCCCATTAACACACTTCCATTGATCCAACTGTCCAGTCAAACTTGCAGCTACAAGAAGAATGATGAAATGCTACAAAGGTCTGCATGAGCCAATGACAGATGGGATTTGAAGAACAAGCTCACGATGTGGGTCTTCACCTTCTTGTTTGACATGTGTGGGCTCCTCATCGCGTTGGCACATTCCAGGCAACAAGGGTGTCTCATAAGGCTGCCATCGTTCTGCATGTTGTTGCTCTTCTGAATCGCACCATGTTCCAAATCGCGTAGCCCATACATCTGCTTGTCCTCCTCTGGATCTGGGTCCCTTTTGAATTTTATCCACAGGACACCATCCTTCTCTTTGCCCTCGGGTTGAACCTCGAACTTGACGGGGGCGTCTTCTGTCTTAATCTTGACTCATTCTATTCGTATCGATCACGTTTGATGTTGGCTTCCAGCGCAGGCGACGGTGAGGCGACCCGGGAAGACGGAGGAAGAGGTGGAGATGTGGGTGCGTCATTTGGAGGCCCGTTCATCGGTGCAGGTGTAACCCACACATCAGCAGATAGAAGCTCCATCACCCAGAGAAGCATATCGAAGGAAGGGTATCGAAATATAAGGGTATCAGGATGATGGTAAAATGCGATTCATTTGCACTGCCACCTTCCAGTCTCTCAAAATGCCAGACCCACCTGACCAACTCAAGGCTGAATCAACACCCACAGGTTCCAAGCTCCATCTCTCAATTGCTGAATAGATAGTAACACCTCAAAATTTTTGTATCCCTAACAGATCAAATACTCACAACAGTCAGCTGCTTGGATCCTGGTCCATATCTCAGCTCTGGGGTGTTGATCATTTGCGCAGGAATCTTCATGGGCAGAGCACTTGTCTTGACGTCTAGTCCAAATCCCAAAGATACCGGGATTGGCCATGAGATAAAACCTAAAATAGAGGGAATAAGTAAATGGTGTCTACAGAACAAGTAAACTCGGGCATGAATGCTAGTCTGAATCACACTCAGTCGTTGGTTGGGCTGTTTCATCGCAAACTTCACCATGTCCGTGTAGCTTCCTAATTGAGTTCAGCCTGGGAGAGTTGGCCGGGAATGATAGAACATTGCTCAAGAGATATCACAGTGAGGGGCCCGAGGTCTAGCAAAGAAAGAATCGACATTGCTGTCTATGTATGAGAGCACCCGAACCTACCTGGATGCAAATAATGTTCGACAGCCATAACTGCCAGTTCGCCTGCACGTAATACTGTGCTACATTGGTAGGTGCACCACCGCTCAGAGTGAACATAATGGAAGCTGTGTCTCGTTCTGTCAGCTTGTGAATGGTGACAAATTTCCTTCCACCCGCCACAGTCTGGACTTCGCCAGACAGCAATGTCTGAAGACAACGGTGCTGCGAAATGGATATCGCGTGCAGCCCGGTGGCTTTTAGCCACCTCTCTGCGTTTTCCCTGCGATTCCCGGTGATGAACTCGAGACACCTCTCCATCAGCGGACCGGCTTTGAACATCTCGCCAGTATCAATCTTGATGTTAACGAGTAGGCGATTGAAGGTGGGCTGAATGGACTAGAAGTAGTCTTGCCAAGCTTCTAGCCCTGCATTGGCGAGCGGGGATTTGAACCCGTCATTAGACCGCACTCGAAACTTATGGTTAAGAGAGGGCTCCATGCGGATCACGATGTTCAGAGCCTGAAACATTCTCAGTTCAGGCCAAGTAGTCTACAACGATGACAGGTACTGTGAGAGAGGTGACACCCGTCATTAGGCTTACTGGTGCTGCGACAGACACGTCGTCTGATCGATCCCGCAATTCAAATGCCTTTTGGGAAAGGAAAAAAAATTGGATTCCCGGTGAGATGACTATTGGATAATACACCTGAAAAGAGAGTACTGTTGTATTTTCTTGAATTCCCGGAGGCCCTGAAGGTAGATCTAACTGATCCAGGAGTGAGATGATGGGAGATTGCATTTAAACGAGAAGTTAACGGACATCGTGCAGAATTCTCAGAACACACAGGGAGTGCCACGAGCGTATCGTGCTCCTTGAGGCATGTTTGCAAACTTCTTTCGCTGCTCCTCTTCTCCTTCTCCAGCTTCTCTTCAACATGCCTGATAATCTCATGAGCTTCCTGAACGGCTTCATTTTGTTCTTGCTCTATCTGCATCTTCTGACTTCTTCAGAAGCTCTTTGGTGATAGCAAGGATCTTCTAATTCTACTCTTGGGGCTTGTTAGTAGACCTTGTTGGTAATCAAAACGTCAATGTCGGATTCTTGCTGTGTAAGAAAATTCTTCCTCAGCAGGGAGAGTGGGGTCATCTCGGCGTCAGATTTCACGAAGGTGGTTTTGGACCTGTCAACCAAGATCATTACGCTGCTTTTCGAGACGTGCACTTTGACGTTGACTCTTGCCCAATTTCTGTGCGTTCTCTTGTACAATAATGATCTGACTACCTGAGTTGCGGTCGGAGAGTACTTGTGCAAGTTGAGATGCAAGCTGGGAAGCTTCAGTCTGCAGATGTTCATATTCTCTGCGCTGTTAGGAAAGAATAGGGGCCTAATGACATGTCAGACTCTGGGTACATGCCCTTGTAAGGGAACGTACCTTCTCTTCACTTTGTGCAAGTACTTCAGTCAATGTACGATCCATGTGATCATACTCTGCCGACTTCTGTGCATAATTCTTGTTAAGACGGAGATAATCAATGTAAACTTCAGTGAAAGCCTTGCCAGTCTTTTCCATCTTGCTCGCCAATGCCACAGTAGGACTTATACGCATCATGCCGACCATCGTCTCGCCGGGAATGCTTCTGACTGGAATCCCAGGAGTACAGCCAGGAACCGATGACTCTCCCTTATCTATCCTGTGGATAATGGTCTACAGCCACTTCACTTGCTTCTCTGCATCCTCTCTACCCTTTCTTTCCCCCCCTACCTTGTGCCGCAGAGCGCTCTCTCGTCTGTCATCCATCAGCATCCCACTCCTTCTCTAGAATTGATGACACAAACTTTAGCCTCTCTCTCCTCCAGCATCATGATCAAGCATCCCAGCAGGTTATCTCCTGGGTTAACGTGGCCTCCTGCTCAGCCAGCTATCCACTAAGGTCTTGTACTTTGTTCAAGGCCTGGGTGAACTGATGTGTCTGAAACGTGCGGGAGGATTGGAGAGCCTCGAGAGAAAACTACAGCGGCTCATTGCTCTGAGAGACTGCCTTAATGTTTGCCTGAAGGGTAACACCTCAGCTTGCTTGGCGTGTCGACACTTAGTAAACTCTTTGGACTTGAAAATGAGTTCGGAATCAGTACACTTGACTTCTGAGAAGGTCTCTGTGGACTGCACATCTCGGACTCGGTCCTCCAATATCTAGTGCTCCTGGTGTGCATCCTTGAGATGTTTCCGTGAAGTTTGAATGTCCTCTACACATGAAGGTCAAATACATGAAAAAATGTAACATCGGGTTAACCTTCACATTGAGTTTCATCCTGGTACAATTGACTTACAACAGCCACGACATTACATTTTCACGTTCATGTTCCAAACGCCCCAACACATCTTCAAGACCAGTTCGTAGAACGTCTTGTTATCTCGGGTTTCAAGGCAGTGTAAGAAGTTGCAACCACATTCAGCTGCAGGGTCTGCCATTAAGTCGAGTCACTCACCAAGGCGGTGTTTTTCTTGCTTCAGCACCTTCACTTTTGTCTGCGTAGCCTCCGATTGAGATCCTAAATCCCCTAAAAAAAGTGATTCCTTGTCTTGCAGCGCCTGATCAAGTTCAACCTCTGTCTTTTCTGCCTGAGTGCGTAATTCGTCGATCGTTTGCTAGGTGGTATCCAAATCTGCTGCTTGAGACCGGGAAAGATGATATAAGGCAAGAATAGTATCTGACAAAAGGGTAGGCAAGTGTAGTGTGGGGAGTCAATGTTAGAGGATGCAAACACATTGACGTCTTCATTCTAGGTGCCACATAGGAGGCCAAGTCCTGCCTATGATCGAGGTTTGCAGTCCAACTCTGGATGCGAGAGTCAAACAGAGATGCACCTTTGGCACTAGCAGTCGCGAGACGCCGGGGAGTCAGTCCGAGACTCCGTGGGAATCCGGATTCAAGGCCTGTGTCGCTCAGTCAAACTCCTCAGACTCGTCAACTTCACTATTCGGAGCGCGTCCTCAAGCTCAAGTCTCTGCTGGTTGATGAGCGTAAACTTCAGGATTCAATACTCAAGATATCTCAAATTGTCGATAGCGGCACTTGAACATATCATGTGTATGTGAACAAAAGGGACTGGTTGTCAGACGACAGGTCGTTGACCCGGCTGAGTGTCTTTGCAAGGCTCCACCATCATTGGCTCGCTCACATTCGATGGGGTGGCAGTCGACGACCTTGCAGGGATGCTGCCTTTCTGTTATACCAGGCCTTGAGAGCTCGTTGTTGTCGGTATGTACCTGTCCCTCAATCCTTGCTCGCTGGCTTAACATACATGTTAGGGTGTTGCCAAAGTAGTTGTTGAGGGCACAAGCAAGGGTGCGATGCTGGCCACAGGTATAGCGTTTGGGTATGTCTTCCCCACTTGATTTTGAAGCAAACTAATGGTTTTCACACAGATATCAACTCTTAACAATTATGGAAAGTGTGTTCAATTCGCTGACTCTTACTACACTTCAAGCTAATGAGCCGTACAAATATATAAGAGAAGAATGATAAAAGGGATTGTAAGACACAGTAGCCAGCAAAACGTGCAGACTAACCCGGGAGGATGGGTCGGGGAAGGGAGAAAGGTATGTACCGGTCTATAGTGCTGTTGTTTAGCACTGACTAGCTCATACAGACTGTATACAATGGCGTGCATGGGTGAGACGCAAGCAAAATGCAGAGGAGCATGAGTGGACGCGACTCGGGGAGTGGTCGGTGTCGAAACAAGGTGAATTCAGGCATGGTAGAGTGAAGGGTGGGAGGTACGTCGAAATCTATAGGGCGGACGAGAAGGTGGACACTCGCTTGGGACGGAAGGGATGTTGACAGGCTTGGGTGCTTGGAGGGATGAGCAGGGAGGTCGGCAATGGCAACATAGAGCAGGGCATGCGAGCAGCATTTTTTATTAACAGAGAGGTAATGCTACATTAGATGTACACGCCAAAAATAATATACGTACTATAATAGTGCATGTTATATACCTTTGAGATTTATTCTTGTGACTTCAAGTTCGTGCAGTAATTGGTTCATTCATTTCGACGATTGCAGCTGCTTCCCGGCGCTAAGAACTTGGATAAGAAAAGGGGGTATTTATCGTAAGCTGACCTGTGTCAGTAACAGCGGTCTTTCGAGCGGTGAGTGCAGCATTACCGCAGAGCATTGCGCAATGCGAGTCCAGGATGACCACCTACAACAAGACGACAGAGAGTTGTAAGAACTGCTTTTTTCGAAGAGGTGATCCGACCAGGAATGGTGGATGAGAGGCAATTCAAGACAAGAGCGGTGACAGGTCCACAAATCTTTCCTCTCTTCGATGACTATCACCTGACCACAACCTAGGTTCCTAGGCAATGGCCATAATAGTCTTTGCTCTTACCTTGGGTCATGTCAATGATAAGTGCTGAATCTGATACATGTAAGATTGTTTAATCAATGCCATGGATCGAACATCTCGACACAACAGTGTTGTGATGCCCCTCCCCTAGATATATGAGTCCTGACAGAGTCCATAACGTTGATCAAATTCTTTCAAGAACCCCAGCAGTTCGCCATTATCCAGTAAATGGATTCGTCCAAACGCCGCCCCACATTGTTGAACTAGTAGAAGATGTAGACTGGGTCGTAGAAAGGCATATTATCTCGGCTTAAGAAGAAAATGCAATGCCATTCAGCCGCAGGTTCAGCCATGAATGCGAGTTACTCACCAAGCCAGTATCTTGCTTGTTTCAGCTCCTTCAATTCTGTCTGCGTAGCCTCCAATTGAGATCTTTAATCCCTCAGAAAGTGGTTCCTTATCTTGCAGTGCCTAATCCAAGTTCGACGTCTGTGTTCTTGGAATAAGCACATAATTCGTCGACTACTGTTCGCCAGGTGGCATCCAAATCAAGGCTTGAGACAGGACAAGACGAAATAAGGGAAGAATAGCATCCGGCGGAAGGGTAGGCAAGTGTAGCGTTGGGAATCAAGGTTGAAGGATGCAAACATGTTGACACCTTCATTCTAGGCACCAGATCGGAGGCCAAATCTGGCCCATGATTGAGGTTCACTCTGGATGCAAAAGTCAAAGAGAGATAAGCTAAGTGTCGCTTGAGAGGATTGAAGGGATATTTTATTGATAGTATTGTGATTGTATTTGGTGAGTGTGAATATGTTATTGTACACTGGATACATGGTGGTAAGCCTTCGTATATGGTGGGTTGTCTGAGACTTGGGCTTCGCAGGATGGGGAATCGAACGGCCAAAGGAAAGTGGCGTGAGAACTGGGCCGACTTGTATAGGTCCCAGAGTCAGGATAGCGCTGCGAAGCCTCAAGTCTGGAGTGCTCAGTGAACCAGAGAGCGGAAGTTCCGAATCCGGCAACACCAAACACTGAAGGGCAAAGGTGGGTGAGTCAAAACGACGAGATGAATATTGTAGGATTTGAGTGTGATGAGGCGAGGAGAAAAGATAAGTGTTTGGGGACATGTCGAAATGCTGGGACGACACGCCAATACTTTGGGGAATGAGCATGATATTTGCATGTGTATGCTAGCAAGGCCTAAAGCGTCTCATATCGCTAGCTTAGCTTATCCTATGATAAGCCTTCGCTCGTTCCTTGCTACAGGCTTATCTCGGAACGCGCAGTGGACACTGGCAGTCGCGAGACGGGCCGGGGAGTCGGTCCGATAATCCCGCGGGATTTCGGATTCTCGGCCATGTCGCTCAGTCGACTCGTTAGTTAGTGAGCCCAAACTTTAAGATTCAATAATCAAGATATCTAAAAGTGTCGACAGTTACAATCAAGGATATCATGTGTATGTGAGCAAGTATGTTGATTTCAATTCCGTCTATGCTAGATTGACAAATGATAATAAAAGCAGATGCTGTATTGTCATAGAGAACCAACATCGGCAGAAAACATCTTCTTCCAGCTCTCAATTCCTTCATATCCGATCTCAGCATCACAGGAGTCATATTGTGGTTCTGGATCAGGGAAAGCTTTCGCAATATTCTGAACTCTGTCATCAGGACGAGGTGGACTGGTCACCGTTGCCCTACACAGAGGGCATTTCCTCCTTTTGCTGTAATGGAATGTCTTGAAAATACAAGGGGAACAAAGGGAGTGGCCGCACTCAATTCTGTAATTCAAAGAATGGTCAAACTCATACCCTAGCCGATTTCTCCTGCCGACTTACTGGACGACACTTCTCATGGTACCGTAGCAGATAGGACAAGTGATCTCGGGCGCTATCGCTGAGAAATTCTGGGAGCTAGGTGTTAGATTGGTTTCCACAATGAGATCAGGAAGTACTTTGTCCAGTTTTTCTTTCATGATCATCGCCTCTTCTTCTGAAGCAGTCAGGCCAAGTCTGGCAACATTGGCCATCTGCTCTGCTTGTCTGATTTTTCTGTATAACTTATGCTTTCGAACCTCTCCTTGTTTGACAAGCAGCTCTTGATCTTCAAGGTCGGCACAAAGGTCCCAAATTTCTTTATTAGCCGCTCACCTCTGATGACAGAGCTATTGAGCATGTAAGGGAGTGAAGGGACTCATAGAAATGTTTCCACATACTTCAAAGCTGAGTTCTTTCTCATCTGCAAGGTCCTTTCAAAGCCGCACGAGCTGGTGAGATACACGACAGGTAAAGGAAACGATCGAACCCCATTGCTAGAAATACCATGTCAGCCAAGGGATAAATTGTAAATAATGGTGTATCACCTCTTTGGATTGTTTGAAGGCCTTCCGAATATATTTTTGGAGCAGCTCAGTCTCCTTGCAATCATTTAAGATAAACGCTCTCGGGTTCGTTACGGGAGGAGCACTGGATGAGCAGATGGGAGCCATTGAGAGATGATGGAAGAGGACAGAAGTTGGAAAGCCAATGATGTCGATGATGAGGGTCAAGGAGGTAGCAGGAAAAGGACAGATATCAAGTGGTGAAGGATAAAGAAAGACAAGATGGATATATGCGGAAACATCAAAATCCGGGCCGAGGTTGTAAAATTGGAGTCATGGCACACCTTCCTTGCAATTGACAGCCTTGCCGAAGAATGATCTGCAGACCTGCACTTAGGATGAGCTTAGCTTGTGAGCATCATAAGAACATCTTCGAAGAAAGTATCAGTGATGGGTCGATTAACGTTGAAATAGCGGACAGCCATGATTATCACAGCAGACACTCTTCAGCTCGTATGTGTTTGCTACACATCTCAACTCTGCATAACCTGCTTGGTGTCCCATATTTATCAAGATATAGACAAATAACAGGGCCGATATCCCAGTGGATAAATGGTGGCAAACCTGCGTCTCCTCCGTATGGGAATGCGGAAAATACATAGGACTAGAGTCAAAACAAAATGAGATGCATTCCTTGCATACCTCCAGAAATGGAAGCTTACCTACAACTCTGAAGTGCAATATGAAGTCAACACCCGGAGCAACGACGTGGTACCTAGAGTCGTCCTGGAGTAGCAGTGTTTCATGTTGAGACGTTCTATAAGAGCTTTTGAACATTCTTTTGATATGGCTATCGGCGAGGAAGCAGAATGCCCCGAGTACGTTGCTAAATCGGTGATACATCCTGCGCATGGTATTTTGTGTATGTATTTACCCCTGGCTACTCCCATCAGAACAACGTCGATGTGAAATAAATCGTTGCAACTCACCGACTGATATTGCCCACAAGGTTTACTGGGTAGTCTGGTGTTCTTCTCAAGCATTGACAGTCGGAACGATTGTGTCGATAAAGCTTTCCGAGCCAGACTTCTCTACTTGAAGTGGCGCTAAAATCTGTGATTGGCGAGCTGAAATAGGGAGCAAAACTTGAAGCCCAATAGCAAAACCAGACACACCTGTAAGAGTGCCGTGATTCTGACTATGATCATACACGACGGATACCCGCCGCCAACGAAAGTTTCCTGACGAACCACCCCAAGCCTTCCTCGCACCCTTGTCCGATGCCGACTTCTTCTCATGAACATCTCAGGTCACTCTCAACTAGGACCTGGGAAGCACTGAAAAAGTCGAGACTCTCGGCACCCAAAAAAAGCAGGAACAACAGCGTCGCTGTGCACCTGTAGACGTACCATAGGAGCCAAGGAAGAGCAATTCAGCAACCCAATCGCCATCGTAGAATCTTTGAACCTATCTATAACTGATCAAGCGTGTCATTCCGGTTACTCTGTTGCTGGTTAAAACTGCGACAACTCCGCACGGAACAAGCTCCATGGGAAGTCGTTCTGACAGACCGACTCAGAGCCACGTGATCATGTGGTAGAGGAGCTGGGTGGAGCCATTTCTTTGACTTTATACTTTGTACTATATGTCGATCAAATTATTTAAAAGGAAGGAAGGAAGGAAGGATATGTCGTCAGGTCGTTACAATTCTATTCCCTCTCCCAAAAGCGCTGTGGCCAATTCAGCGATCTCCTTCGTCTTGTCATATTTGGATTCATCCTCTTCCAGGTCCATCGGTGCCGTTTGGAAGCAAGGGATGAAGTCGTTCCCAAAGGAATACAGTTCCCCCCATATGTGGTCTATACGAGAGTACTGCCTAATCTTCCGCAACTCTCTGAATTGAACCACTTGCGTTAGCAATGACTCATACATTCCGGCATTTTCTGATGAGTGCCAATCCAGATCAATGGAGATAAGATTTGGGAGGAAAGAATCATGAAGGAGTTCTTGGAACAGCTGATGGTTGATGGGGAAGCCATCCCTTGTTGTAGAGGAAAGGGGATTGATCTCATGAATTGTGAGGCTGCGGAGGTTGCGTAGAGGCCTGAGAAGGCCTAACAGATGCCGAGCCATCATAGGGACCTTGTCGAGGACAAATGTCTCGATAGAATCTGAGGAACGTCGAATGAGATGCAGAAGAAGGTCTGGTTTCACAATATAACGACCTCGGATCCCTATGTATACAATAAAGAGATGCTGAAGGAGCGGGAGGGTAAGGCCACACACTGCATCGGCAATGGCATTATGGGAGGAATAACCTGACACACAAAGTGTCAAGCTGATAAGGTTCGAAGTCTGTTCGGAAATCAAGGTGCGATACCCATTGTGAGGAAATATCACGACACGTTGGACCTGGGGGAACAGCAGTAGCCCAACACCTGGAGGCATCTCCGCGGCACAGATTGGGGGCTGCTTGCCAGGAATGAGCACGAGATCACAAACTGACAATAAGATGTAGCGCTCTGACACGTCCCAACTTTTTGGTGTGTCGAAGAGATCAGGTTCCAAAACTTCAGCGTGAAGAGTATGAAGGCAGGATGCAGTCAACAATATATCCATAGGAAATTGTTCTCTCGATTTCTGTATGTTGTAGAACTGAAAGTCCACCATATTTAGAGAAACACTGGTTAGCGTGTTCAGGTGCTCTAATGAGACACCATTGGGGAGGGGAGATAAGAGATTGCAGATGTCGCTGGGATGAAGGTAGAGTATGAACACCTCTGTCCAACGACTGGCCTGAGATCGTAATCGGGCTGATATGGCCGGTGAAAGACGCTGGGAAAAGGGGCTGAAATTCAGCATGATAGATATCCCGCATTCTTTGGAACGTTGAATATATAGGTCGAGAAGATGTTCCTGATAGTGAACTCGACCATATCTTGCATACAAATGAATGTAGCCCCATAGCTGAGGATGAGTGAAAGCAACTGAGCGCCACGACGAACAGACTGAAGCTGTTTTGATGAGGGCATAGGGGTCGCTGTTCGAATCCGACACAACATGCCTAAATATCTCCCCTAGGACATCACAGGGTACTTCAGGCATTGGGAGAATTACTGAGTACGCAGAAGATATCAATCAGGAGATATTGAATGAATCGATGGCAGTCACCTTTGGGTGTGGAGGATCGGACGTCATTCCAGCTAGGCTCAGGGGCCCACCACAGCGGTGACTTTCCAAAACTTAAACGTGCTTGAACTTGAAGTCAGTTCTCAAGTATGTATTTTGCTGACTCGATGGTACTCACATTCAGCATTTGACGGCTCCTGGTCAGCAGTGTCCTGCTGGTATCCCTCCATCAGTAGGATATGCTTTCTATAAACAAGGGTCCTAGGAAAGCTTGTTATCACTGGCTAATTGGTAGATATATAATTAATTATACGTGAAAATTTCAATGGAGGGAAGGTCATCCAGACAGTCGGGCGTCCGCGGATTCGGATCATTGATTTCAATGTACATGATGCTTTCCCTTTTGAGAGAGAATTGGTATTTTGTTGAGCCAAAGTCTGGGTCTGAAAGTACTACTCTAATTAAATAACTTTCTTGAAGTCTCATTTGTCGACCATAGCGAGATTTCCTAACGAACCAAAGACAGCAGAATTGACTTTGTCAATAGTCTTCTTCGGCACGGATATCCCTTCCTCCATTGACACCATCCAAGCGGATGTGGCGTGCAGGCTCGGGACCTCCATCTCCTGCACCAAAGCAAGTACGCATGATCTTGATGGCGTGAGTCAGGTGCTGAGTGCTGAGGTGACTTGGAGGTGATGGACATTATGATGCCACCACATCTAGCGAACTTGTCTCACTATACAATTTCATTCAAAGTACATGCCTTAGGGCTTGAGATCGCATCCAGGTGTCATCCGGGTCGTTATTGGTATGTAGTTTGGAGAGGTCTGCACTGATTTTGCGGACAGATTCTACCCACGAAGGGCCTAGGGAATGCATGGAATGCCCTATACTCAGTAGGTCTCTAACATAATCAACCAATGGTGAAAATCAAATGATGAGGCAGACACTGACCAGCAGGATCCAAAATTTGGTTTCCAAATGTAGGAATCCTGGAATCAGACCATGTCTGTGCAAGTAGATGCAAACGATGGCCTGGGCAGCCCTGAGGGAGAGTAAAGTCACTACAGCAGGTTGAAGACTGCCCATGGTACGACGTAGGAGCAGATTATCTGCATTCCCTGCTATTATATTATTGCCATACCATTTATATGATGCATCAAAAAATTTCTCCAAGACCCCCGTAATACTGATGGCAGCCTTCATCATTTGGAAATTTCTGACCAGGACTCCTGGTGGGGACCGTCCGATAAAATGTGACCTAACCGAGAGGCCATGTTTGAACTTCATGTAGAAATGACTGATGGCGAGAAGAGATAGAAGCACCAGTTAAATTTGCGACGAACGCTGCCTGTCGCATTAATATTGAAGAGGACAACTGACGTGACAATAGGAGGTGAATAGCATTGATCATAAGAGCGCTTGATCATCACGTATGATATGCATTGCCATCTACTTCTCATCTCATCTCAATGATCGCATCAAACATTGCATCATCCATGGCAGACTTCATTCTTTTTCACTTCTGCGACGTGTTTGACGGGATCCTGCCAGGTTTCTGCCACCACTGCTACAGCTCGGAGTACCATAACTCGGAGGCTAACCACAGGGCACACAGATGTCGCCATGCCACTGCCACACTGAACTCGCATCTTTTACTACATCGGGAAGGATTTGCATGTGCCACCGTCATCACGATAAATCACGTTGCGCCTCATGTACTGCTGGGTTTAAAATTACATGGTCTTAAGGAGATGCTACTAGGTCAATGGACACAGTGTTGTTCATTTCGTAATGGATTCCTGGTTGTAGCAAGTTTGGTTGTGCCACCAGACTTAAGACTTGGAGCCCACCATGTGCTCAGCTGATCTCTGAAGTTTCCAGCCTGAGAGTTGATTTGTCTATTCGTTATCACCTGATCAGACGGCGTAGTTAAATATTGTACATATCAGAATACATTCCTGTAAGCTTTAAACCATGACTGTGAGCTTTCAGATCAAAGCCCCAAATAATCCAACCGCTCCTCCAGCCTAGAAACATGCTCTTCCAGTTCAAGGTCAGCTCTGCTGTCTGGGTCCGGAGTTCGGGATCTCTCTCGACCCTTTCCCTTCGATGAGGACTGAGTCTGTGGACAGAAACACTTAGAAACACCCATTTAGGCCACGAGAGTGATACAAAAAGACCTACACTTTGACCTTCTGCCATTCGGAAAGTTCCCTGGTCCTTTCCCTTCGACGTGGACTGGGCCTTTAGATATGGGTATCAGAAATATTCTTTGCTGCAATATGGCTGACAGAACATGGCTCACTGATATGGAAGGCTGCTTCTGTGGTTGACAAACTTGGCCATTGTGCAAAGGCTTTGGTCGGCCACACCACTGGCAGATGCAGACAATCTTCCCATGGCCTTTCATGCCCTTCCCGCACATTCGGTAATGGGGTAATCTCCTAGTGCTTTGGCGCGATAGTAAGCATTGAGAGGAAAAGAAGAAAAACCAAGGATAGTCACATAGTGCTTGCGCTAGATGATGAAACTTGCGAATGGCTGATATGCCGCTGTATACCCTTGGGTCAAAATAGATATCATGATCGAGCTAACTATCCACATACCAACATGGGTCCAATTGTTGACGAGGACAAAGGCGTTGAGGTTGGCTGACGAGAATCCAAAGTTAAAGGGACAGAGGGTTTCCATCTGTATGAGCCCAAAGGTCTGAAAGACAACTTCAACCGATCGTCGATCGTCGCTGGTGACAGATCTGATCCATACCTACTAGCGCTGGGTTTTGGAGGGGTGCTAATGAATACGAATCAGTGACAATGAGATATGGCAGACGAATCAATACTGGTCCTACATAGGTAGGTATGGCTCTGCACCCCGGATGTCCTGCAGCATGTATAGAAGCCCCTTACAGAAGGACGCCTCCTGCTTCCATGTGTTACCATTATTCAAGAAAGACTCGACCTCCCTAAACAAGCCTGGCACCATCAGACTTTCACTGCATAAGAAAGGCATACATACTTAAAATTATCAGTAACAAATATCATCCTGACATTTCTGAACGCCGTTTTCCCGTCAAGCACGCAGTAAACTTTGCTCTTAATCTCATTTGACACTTCACTGACTTTGTCAGAGTGCTTGATGATTCTCACCATTTGGTCGGGATGAGCGTTCATGGGGAATAACTCGACGAGATCTGCTAGAAGATCAGCAATGTCGGGCCCTGCCTTGATAACGATAGGAAGTATCCTGTCGTAACCAAGGGGAGGGCTGTACAAGGTGGTATCTTTCTTTCTATTGCAATGGTGATCGTGGACCACTCACGGAGAATCATAGAGTCCAGGATAAGGGCCACCAAGAGCTACATAGCGCTGTCACTGCATGGTGATAACCGGTTTTCAATGCGACCACAGAGACGACAGAAGTACTGGTAGGTAAAGGTTGTTTGATAAGATGCGACTGAAAGAAAGGAGGGGAATACGTAACAGCCAAGGTTAAACCGAACTCAGAGGACGGGCTCAATGTAAGAAGGATATATCGAGCAACGGCCCAATAAGTGGACCGAACATGCATTACACGTTACGATTTCTAATGTACACTCATGTACAGTACTCCTGTTTCGGATCTAAGGCCCTTAGTTGGCATTTGCACTATGATGACATCCCCTTCCTTTGTCTCGATCGAGATTGATTCCGGAGTTTTCTGCTTTGTCTGCTGAGTCCATTCAGACATACAACATCCTGGAATCGTGGATCGTCCAAAACTCATTCGCCGAGCAGTCTGAAGACGAATACAGCACCTTTCTATAAATGAAATCTCTGAAATATTGCCAAACTGAGATCGCCACTGAATGGAATCTGCTAGTTTAGAAGGTGGTCAAGCAGGCTCCTCTTTGGCAATTCTTGAAGGCAAAGAGGTATTTACTATCTGATGGAATGGATAGATTGTTGAAGCATTAACTGCCAACAGGAGCTTGCTGGAGAGCGACAAGCTGAAGGACAGATCGATGAGTGCCAAGCTATGAAGCGTCAGCCCTTAAGACCTGTACCAGAAAGCCTGTTGTCAGAAAATGTTGGTCAAGTTATTGAAGAGGAACTCGTGGAATGGACACCGGTCGAAGATGGGCCTGATACTCTGCAGGAAGAAAAGGACGTCAAAGAAGCTCTCATCATGCTACAACCTGTTGTAGCGCTTTTCGATGGAATTAAGGTATGGATGTTTCTCCACTGCCATATCTGTATACCACTCAGCAAGCCATTATCGTAGTCTCAGGCTGAAGCCGTTTCAGAACTAGAAGACCCCCCATCAACGCAATCCATCATACGGGTAGGCGCTCAGTGGCGACTATCTTGCAGGCCATTCTCATGTCATAAATGTAGGCATCGGACTTCAGTTCACCGGAGAGGGTGGTGGTATGTATTACCGTTTCTTTGGCATCCACATATTGACTTCACCCAGAATGCAAATAAACGCACAGCCAGTCAAGCTTTCAAAAGAACATTATCAGATTCACCGCCCCCAAATAAGGTGACGGCTCAATTACTTTACCCAAAACTCTGAACTAATTGATTGTACAGATTGTAGCAATTAGTCGGAGTGACATGCTGACCAAAACCGCTCTGGAGCAGTACAGTGATATTTATAAAGATTTCCAGCCGCTTGCCAGTCGTGACACTAAGATTTATCTCTTCAATGTCAGCTCAGCATGTACTACCTTCTAATCTCTTGTTTGAGGAGGTAGAAGAATATCACGATGTTCGTTTCCGATCGCATGATTGCCTGTCGTCAAGATTTAACATTTTGGTAGCTTGTCGAAGGCCTGAAGGCAATATCACTCAAGGAGGTCCAACTGCAAAGCACCGTTAATGAAGTAAGTCTTCAAATAGTATCTATACTGTGGCTGAGAATGATATCTAGCTACATAACCATATCAAAGAGAAGGACCTGAATATAGCAAGGCATGAGAGCGAGGATAAATACATGAGAGAGAAGGTCCGATCGCTGCAGTCTTTGAACTCGCAGGTATGTAAATCAACATGATTAAGGTCTAGCATCCTTCTTGAAAGAACATAGCTAGACGCAAAGATCCAGGAAAGAGATCTCCTGATCCAAGAGCGCGTGAGATATCTCTGTCAGCTCCCGAGGTCAATCGTTTACATGAGCACAAGGTGGTCCAATATGCTAACATCAAGGCAGGAATAGAGTCTCTCCAAGCAACTCATCAAGAAGCCATAGTAGAGGTGAGTCGTTGTGACCAGAAAGCACTCACGTCTTAATTCATGGTCCACAGCTTCAAGGAAACATCAAGGAGAAGGAAGAAGCAATGGCACATCAGGCAAGTAGATCTGCTTCACTTTCTGTACGTAGATAAATAACGCTTGCTTTAGGTCACTGCGCTGGAGGAGGTTTATGCGACAAATGAGTCACTCCAAGCCACAGTACAACAGGTTAGTATGCTAATACCTCCGTCGTACTGCATGAATCTGAAGAACTCCCAGCTTCAAGCTGATATCTTCAAGCACGGTGATGACAAGCGTGTTCTGGTAGGCATTTGAGTTTCCTGAAAATCCGATTATATTGAAGTTTGAGCAACAATTCACTCTAGGAGAGTCATCGTATGGAACTGCAGGCCAAGATGGAATCTCTTGAAGCAGCTCATCAAGAGACTGGTAGAGGTAAGTTGTGGTGACTAGATAGCACCTGCATCTTAATCCACAGTCTAAAGTTACATGGAAGTATCAAAGAGACGGAGAGGATGGTAGAAACTGTATTGCAGTTGTGCCATACAATCCACGAGACACAGGCTGAGAACGCTTCATTTGTGAGTAGTGGATCTTTCCTATATGTCCAGTCGGTGCACATTCTTTTTAGCGAAATGACCTTCAAGGTGTGCACACAGCGAATGAATCTCTGCTTCGGACCAACGAGCGAGAACTTGGTCTGAAACAAACAGAATGGCAATCTGAAATGAACGAGCTGACAAAGTCCTTTGGTTCTCAAATTGACACAAAGAACCGAGAGATGATAACATGTCAAGATAAGCTGAAGAACACTGAAATTCAGGTCAGTGGCTGTTGGTCTGATGCGAGCTCTGCTGTCTCATGGGACCCTTAGCAAGACCAGCTGGTCAACCGCTATAACGATCTGAAAGAGCATCTCAACACCATCGAGAACAACATCAGACATGTATGCTGCCTTAGCTTTATGTTGCATCACTCAATAATTATTACAGAATCACACTGAACGCCCTGTTATGCAAAAGGAATGGAATAATGCTTTTGAAACAGTCGAGCCCCAAGTCGGTCTCCCGTACTGGAGAATGTCTTATTTCTAACGTCCAATAGGTTTGGGAAGCTATGGTAAAGCTAAGGAACGAGGTAGGTGTATTATTCCTTCGGTGCACATGATAGCATCCATCTTTATGGTGTTGTCAGCTGTCGTCCAAACTCGCAAAGGCACAGAGTAACATGAAGCAAATGAGGAAGCACATCCAAGATTTGCAGAATCAGAAGATGGAAGTTCAACAGGTGCATTGTCTCGGGTACCATCACTGCCTACCTTTCGATGTTCTGCTGTAGGTTGGGGAGTCAATTATAAAGCCAGATATCAACCATACAAAGTCTGCAGAGCGACCTCAATGCTTGGATTTACATATACCGACTGAGTGCTCAAGTCAGAGTGAACCTGCCATCAACTCTCCTGGGTTCTGGCAGAACACCATGTTTACTTTTCAAATGGGTGCACGAGCAGATGATCATGAGCCACTTGACTCATGTACAGAAGGACATCCTGTCACTGATACCGTTAACATACTTAATCTGCAGTCGAACTCTTCCATCCCCATTCTGCCCGGTGTCGGTGTGGAGACAGACACTGCATCTACCAGATCAAGAAGCTCAGTATCATCGGCCATGCCCTCAGGAATGAGCCATTTTTCTGGGTTGGCTACTGATAGAGAAGGCGCAGATATTGCAGGAGGCAAAATGAAGTATAACAAGAACTCGCTCACCCCAAGGTATGTGTTTACGTTCTTGTCTTTGCTGGAGTTTGTGTGATCACTTTGTCAAAAGGAACTTCTGTGCGAAAGACTGGTGTGAGGCTCACAAAGGCGGTACGGTTGTTCAGTTCCGGCATCATTGGAATACATTGTCACCATTAGAACGAGAGGTATGTGTCTTTGATTTCCTTGCTCAGTGTTTGCCTACTTGCTGCATTAGAAATACAAGAGAATTTCCCAGAATGCCAAAGTCGCAAAGAGTAACAAGCCAGAAGTGAGTAATGGATTGTGTCTTTGGGCTCGTACCATGATTGTCTCTCCAGATGTAAACATTTGAAATTGTGGCCCCGCATCTACCCTTCTGTAGGTTCCTTTAATCGGCAGCAGGTACATGAAGGTGGGTGATTTATGATCCACATATTTTATAGCTGAATGAAGAGGTAGCTGTGTCATAAGCCAGTGGAAGATAGCGATTTCGATAGATAGTCATTATTATAACGGCATGGCAGCGTAAAGAACAGAACTCATTCAGGAGCAGAGTCAGTGCCATGAAGAGAGAAGTTACGAATAATCTCAACATCATTTGAACGACTTTTCTTCACACTGAATGTTGAGTCTGGTTTACGAGACTACGAATAATCTTCCAAAGATTGTAGCAGGGCATCCTAACTCCATTGTTTTGATCTCGGTTGTCAATATATGCACAGAGGCGAGGTGCATAGAAAATGGAGGACAGATTACCTCTCAGTCCATTGATAGAGCTCCGTAAGCTTGGAGCATTTTTGCGAGCATTGAATATCTCCATGTTATCATCAGAAGTCAAGGAGATACAACAGGATTCAAGACTGGGATTTCCCATCGTATGACAAGGATTTAACTTTTAAGGCGGCTGGGTGGTTGACTGTTAGTTGAGCGTTTTTATTTATTCAGCACTTGATTAACCGCTACAAGTACACTCTCTACTAAGATACGGTGGAGGTATCAGTCCTCAGGCTTCCCCCTTCCCTCTCATTCCGGTCCTTCCACTCTCCATTTGACTTCTCCTAGTGGCTCGGCATATGATGTGAAGTACAGTAGTGAACGTTTATGGTACTTTTGTGCTCTGAATTGGGCTAGTAGTAGTTACGCGATATGACAAAGCTGTATCTTCGCCCAATTCAAATACTGTCAAAGCTTTCGGATACAATGCCAGAACACTCACGTCAGTGATTTATAAGCGCGTTAGAACTCAAGGTATTGATTATGTACCAGTATGAAGCTTAGCTGAGCAGAAAGAATTTGTTAAAAAAAAGCAAGTAGTAGTATCTGGTAGTTGTAGTTCAAGCAAGTTGGCGTAACTGACCATGCATCTGAGCCACGTGATGAGTGACTCGGGGGCAGAACAAGTCCCCATGGAGTGGTTCCATGTTGGCAGTAGAGGCACATAAGACGTGTCTAGACCATGTGATCATGAGTTGGAGTCATTTCGGACGGGCCGAAAATTAATGTCTAGGTGACAGGCCTCAGGGGATGTAGGGACTACAATGGCGTAAACACTAACAGTCTATGGGGCGCCAGTCATAGGCTGATGGCGCAGGCCTACACGAGCTGTAATGACTCACACCTCCAAAAAAATTCGTGCTTGCTGTACGGCTAGTAGAAATGGCTGTCCTGATAGGGAGGCGCATTGACAAATCCTCGCATTAAAAAGACTCGAGTGGAGAAACATTAATTATAAATCACGTAGTGACAAGACTCTGGGGACAACGCAACACATATTTCAAATGAACGCTCCCAATAGAACAAAAGCAGCAACAACGCAATATTAATAAATAGGACCTTAAAATGATGACAGCCACGCTTCAAGTTGTGTGTCCAGTCTTCCTTGAGAGGCATAGTAAATCCAACCTCATTGCGAGAGCAGTGCTAAGGCACATCATGATCAGTCAAGGTATTCAATAAGCATTACGATACACGAGTTAGGGTATGCATTATAATCCTTGTGCGGTGACCAAGTTGGTCTGGAGCTTGTATGACATGCAAAATATTTGCCTTGTACACGACATTGAAGGGGGAGTTTCAATATTTATCAAAGACAACGATAAATGAATTATTACGTTGTATTTCTAGCATGACAGTACGAGAATAACATAAGCAAGAGAACAAATGATTAGTTCATGCTTTGCGTGACTGATATAGCACTACAGTGAAAGCACTGAGAATGTATCCAGACTTGAGGGGATGGGCCGAATTATTAAGGAGTCAGCAAATGCCATGTGGCTTTGCATGGCAGTAACACGTTACTCATCTACAGAATGATGAACAACAAAGCTGCTTCGGCCCCTCCTCATATGTGATGACAATGACTACTCGATGGTGGTCGTCATTACTGCAACACTCTTTGGGACTGTTGGAAGACAGGGCATCTCATGCATCTCGACTTCAGGCTTCATCGACCATTGGTATCCAGACGGTATCTACCCTACTTGGACTCCAGTGTTTATGTCACCAGCCTGATCCTCGCAGTCCTCACGTATCTACCAATCCTAATCCTGACACTCCGGTCTACCAACTGAACGCCTACGATTATCAACATCTGCACTCTCGGAAGAGCTGGTTACGGAGCACCGACACCTCCCGGACGTTTATATGTATGAACAAGTATTCCAGGAATTGCTAGGATCGTTGTATATTCACAAGGTGAGCAACGTCATGACTCTGTGATGGCTCAGCCTTCTTTTTTCACTTGAGAGTCCATGTAATACTGACACTGGCCATCACACAGTCGCTGTCGTCGAGGCTAATGGGAAGCGCAAGCATCTGGAACGACCATTGCAACAACTGCCTGAGTTTGATAGTCAAACCGGTCAAGCCCGATTAGGGAGGCATACGATAAATATTAAAAATGCTGAAGCATCATCTATAATTACTGGATACCATTCCTTTGTGAGTGCCACTGTTCCTTACTTCAGCATCTTCCCTCATTTGGCAGCCGTTTTGAAGATACTGTAAACGATTCCAAGATGCTGACGGCTACTTGTATAGGCTGGCCACCTTGGCTGATTTCTGTATTCCCAAATGATACCGTGGTGCCGTCATTGGTGGGAATGTCGCCTTATTACATCACTCACTTTCATTGATTCCTTTGTCTTCCCTCCTTGGATCTTCTTCTTCTCCCAACTGGACGGACTCACTGTCCCTCGTCGTAAAGGCTAGGTAGATTGCTATGTCTCCCCAATTTTCATCTTCTAAACAATTACTCTGCAATTCCGAGATTAATGTGCCTCACATCCTCTCTAAAGTCTTGGTCCCATACTGAATCCCTTTGTCCAGCTTGTCTCTTTGCCACTGTAGACTGTGATGCGGAGGAGCCCCTCATCCACTCCACCCTCGCACAGCTGAACTGCCTTTCGTCTGTCTAATGACCGAAGACAACAGCATGGTTGATATCAATGAGCCCCAGGCTTCCTCATCCACTGCAAGGCACAATGGCCAGGTTGCCATCATATTCCTCGCCCTTCTGCAGGTATATTGCTATCTCTTTACATCTCTCCAAGTCTACTCATCAAGCTTTATGCAGGAACTATTTGATAATGCTGTGAAGGATGTCCGTTAACTTCTCATTTATATGCAATGCCCCATCCTCTCACATCTGGATCAGGTAAATCTACTTTTAGAGCGTCCAGGAATTCAAGAAAGTACACCAGCTCCTGTACAGGTATATTGAAAAATAGCCGTCTCCCCTGAATTCTTATTTTTTTCATTTTCCAAAAGGCATTTGAATCGCAGGATCGATCAGATGACATGTCTGTCCCAGCACCGGTAAGCATAATGATGGGTGTCACCTCTCAATTCTAACCTTTAGCTCTTCAGTCAGTGCAGCCAGAGTCGTTGCCCAGCGTATGTCAGCTTCCCAAACTGTTGTGTGAGATACTTAAAAAAATTCCAGCTTGGGCAGAAGTGCAAATCTAGCGATGTATTCAAGAATGTACCGCCGCCTCCCAACAGGGTACAAGATGCAACTTATCCATTTTGTATCACCGCCTTCATTTCTCCTTCACCCTCCCTAGAAAGTAGCACTCATGAGGGACAAGCCGACATTTACTGCACCCCCATCCCAGTACGAAAAAAATCTCCATTTGCTCACCGTGCGCAACTCCGAGGTGCCTTTCATGTGATGAAAGTTTTACGTTCTATTTATGCTCTCTTTCTCAGCTTGCATAGCGAATTAAGGAGGTCTGTCATGGGAAGACTAGCTGTGTTCATATTTTTGACTCGTCTCCTAGCTCGAGACTGCTTTAGCGGCGGAACAACGCTCCATACAGACCCATTTAGAGGCTGTTCAAAAGGTTCACCACCAAATTTTCCAATGCATGCCCCTGTGTTGAACATCTGGGAGCAGTTACAGACAACTTTAAAAGAGAAGGAGTTGACGTTGCAACACCATGTACGTTACCCCGTTCAGTCTCTTTAGAGTGTCTTTCTCAAATCATCATTAGCGGGCGCAAGCCACCGAATCTGAAAACGCTAGAGCATTGCTAGAGTCGAAGCATCAAGACGACATGAAGAAAGAAAAAGAAGCTTGGCGAACCCAAGCAGAACAGCTGACTCAGCCCCTCATACAGACTTTAAACCAGCAGAAAGAACAAGCACTTGTTTTTGGTAAGGAGAATGACAAATTGTGGGAACAAGTGAGTACACTTGATAGTCTGCATGTCCTGATTGACCTCTATGGCAGCTTTCCCAAGCCGAAGAAAAGTGCTTGAATGCTCAACAGCAGCTGGCTTCCCTACAAAGCAAGACCAACGCTGTGAGTCATCCTCTTCATTCTATCCAATATATTTCACATCCCTTTTGACATAGAATGAACAGACATCGTGTATAAACCTTGAATGGGAGACAGCCTTTACGATGGTGAAACCCCAGGTCAGATCATAGACTTCCCTTTTTTATTGGTGATACTCAACCATCATAGGTTGATGAAGCGTTAGAGATTCTGAAACAGAAAGTTCGTAAAATGTCCCTCTTTCATGATGTCAAATACTAATTATACTCACCCACATCAGTATACCGATGGAGCTGACCGACTCAAGAAAGAAAACGAATGGCTGAGGCAAGAGGGCCGAGATTTAGTCAACCGACATGATGTAGAGTGTCAAACGGTCCGGTACAGTTGACTAACCTGTCATTCTCATGTTCATCGACGATTATTCTAGCTCCAGCAAAGAGCGGCCATGGAAATCGGGAAGCTGCAAGCACAAGTGAAACAGCTAGAGGCCAGGGCATTAGCTCAGGGTTTTGCGGCTGGCACCAGCCCATGGGGAACTCATTCTCAAGTGCATACCTTGGATCGTAAGCGTAGGTGTCATACTCACGAATGTGTAGCCTACACAGGGCTGGTTGACTGCACCGAATATTGGCGCAGGATTTGTGATCCATTCTCAAATCCTGCCGGAACCAACCCAGAAACTCATGCTCAAGTACGTACCTTTCAATGGCTTAGATCACAAGCATGGGTGTCATACTCACAAACATGCAGCCTACACAGGGCTGGTTGACTGCACCGAATATTGGCGCAGGATTTGTGATCCATTCTCAAATCCTGCCGGAACCAACCCAGAAACTCATGCTCAAGTACGTACCTTTCAATGGCTTAGATCACAAGCATGGGTGTCATACTCACAAACATGCAGCCTACACAGGGCTGGTCGACTGCACCGAATATTGGGGCAGCATTTGTGAATCCTTTCTTAAACCCTGCCACCCCTCTTGAAACCGACGCAAGTTCTGGAAGATGCACTCCTGGCACATGGCAAGAAAACATACCTGCCACCCATCAGTCTTTTCACCATGGGGAGCTGACCAACGGCCTGGCATGACTCCCTTGAATATTCCAAATTCAGGCCAGATAGACGAAGATATTGAGATGGGTTTACCTCACGATGATGGAGAAGACGCATCAGCCTCCAGTGCCGATGAAGGGTCCTCGTCCATTATGAAAGGAAAGAAAAAGAAGAAGACAAAGACAAAGCGTGAACATAGATTTACGAAGCAACCAGAAGAGCAAACGCAAAATCCTGATGAAACCCTAACCATGGTAAGCAACTCTGTCGCATGTCTCGCCAACACTGACGATCCTTCCCAAGCATAAAATATGTGAACTAGATCAGAGGCTTCTAGGCATCAAGCGTGACAAGGATGTTTATCGCGCCATTGATGATGCTGGACATGTCACCTTACTGGAACAAGCAGATGCATATTTCTGGGGCGAGTCCGCAATGGGACCATTGCTTGACCATTACCACCCATGCTGGGAAGTACTGACCCATTGCTGGAACCTCGCCTTGAGCAAATTATTCGTGGATCGTTTCGTTGCGAAGCACCAAAAAGAACATCCGGGGTGGGCCGCTGCAAGGTGATTCGTTGCAGATCATTTTATGCAATGGTTGCAAACTCTCAAGTCAGCGCATCAAAAACACTCGAAAGGTATTGGCGAGCTGTCACTATCAATCAATCGTAGAGCTCGGAGACAAACAGGGGTAAGACGCTATCACCCTTTTCTGGCTCCCGGTCTCATTTCTGCCAGCTTTATGAAAACAGACTTAAATTCACCATGCAAAACAAAGGGAAAGACGTCTTTCTCAAGCTATTCAACATCGTTGACCGCTGTGGTGCACTGGTGATGAGCTCCGATGAAAGCTCTGATGAGGGCATGCTGAAGCGGTATAACATACACAGCAACAGTTATCTTGTTTGGCAAAAAGGCTGGCATAACGATGACCTTATTCGCCTTCTCAAGTGGATTGACAGAAACTGGGATAGAGCAGGTCAAACAGCAGCTGGCAATACCAAAGGTACTGCCCATCGGATAAGGCTATGGCTACCGGATCATGAAGCGCCTGCCAGCAATCGTTCCCTGATTGCCAGTCTTCTGGTCAATTTCTATGATTCGCACTGGTTTAGTACCCTGATGCCTGACGAAATTGAAGGACTGAATCCACAAGCTGCCATGGACTTGCCAACGTTTGTGTTAACATGGCCCACCAACGAGGAGTTGCCTGTCGATGAACATGATCGTGACGGACTCCCTTTGTATTCGAAGTAGATAAGAATTAGATTTATTTTGTAGTCTCAGCCTCAGTTTCAAGTCGATTCAACTTACATTCTCATAGAGGTACTATCAAAATTTAAAACTTGTTTAGACATGTCAGATGGATGTGCTGGACTTCTTGCTCCTCATGTACACATGCCCTAAGTATCCGAGACCTTGTTTCTGTCATTTCAGCGATGACCTCGAACAACTTATCCATTGTTTATTTGCGGGGGGATTTACCTGCAATTGCATTATTACAAAGCATGATATAATCTGACTGCCATCCTTTGGCACTGCGCCAAGCGGTGGGATTTGAGAATTGGTTAGAATGCTGATTCCACATTGGTCAACCGTGTCTGGACAGAAAATAATGAATGTACCACCTTTCCCTGCAGAATAAATTTGTTTAATACGATAAGAGATATAATGTCATAAATAAATAGCTCTCAATGATTCTACAAATGTGTCACAACTCAGATACCATGAATAAATCAGTTACATGCTGCCAGGTTCCCATTGAATCATAATAACTGATGGGCAAGGTTTAGGGACAACGACATACCAATGTCACCTGTTGTAACACTTGATAAATGGCAAAATCCTTTATAAACCATGTCAATGGTTGAATAGGTTATATAGAGGTCTGACGTACCTCAAGATTGTCATAAAGCAGTTATATGTGCAAATATAATACTAAATAAACCAAGTCAATGACATCCTACCTTGTTAATCCTACCCCTAGTTCGACTACGAAAATATTCACATATATGGGTCTGAGGAGTGTATAGGATATAACAAGGGTATCTCTAATAATAACCACACCTCAGTCACTCCAAATTTACTTCCAGTTGTAACGGAAGTGCAATGAGTCACAGTTCCGTCACGCGAGAACCTTAGTTGAGCGAAGACAGACCAGTTAAGTGATACTTCGATTCGAGAAAAGTCAGAGGCTATCTACCACAAAGGAGAGGTTTATATACTGTCTGTCGAGCAATATCAAATAGAAACAGGGAGATTCGGAGTAAAAAGGAGCGAGGGTTGAGATAATGATAAGAGGATAATCTATAGAATGTAATGTAAGTAGATAAGAGAGATGAAAGTAAGGTAATGAGCATAATATAGTTGGTTGAGTAAGCTGGTATGCATAAGGTCGATGGCGAAGTCATGGGTAAGGGTCAACACGGTGTCAGGGTGTTACACCAGTCGGGAATTCGAAAGCAACATTGCATTAATTAATCTATCTACGAGACATTCAGTGCACCTCTAAGCCTATTCTTTGGCCGGTACATCAACCGTGTTGCCCACATCAACCACTGCCTCCCTCTCAACAAGACTGATGGCTACGTTCACCCAGCAGATAGTGAAGACAAGGAGAAAAGTCCATACCAATGACTCACTCCAGAATGACAGCCTCGTCCCATCCCCTGCAAGGTTGTCGACCGCCTCCCTGCCGGATTGAGTGGATTCATGGTGGTGAAGTCTCGTGCTTGGACTAGCACTTGCAAAGGCATTTAAACTGATTAAAGACTCATCGTCTGAGGGAATGATCAGCCAGTGAGAACAAATGAAAAGAGGACTAGATCGCGCACCATGAATCCAACTTCAGCAACCCCTTCAATGTCTTGGGGAACTTCATCCCATCGCAGCCATCCCCTAAAGACGGCAACTGAGCAGCAGAAAAAGTGTTAGAACAAGGCAGATGCACCGGATCCCACGCACCACTGTTGCCAGCCACTTATCCTTCAGTTTAACTGATATTCCCTCATTGACGATGCGCCCGTTGATGATGATTGCAACGCATTAGAGGGTGCTTTCCCTCTGCTGTTAAGAAAGTACCCGCTCACATGGCGGAGGCCAATTTAGATCGTACAAGATGAACGCCTAGAGGTTTTATTTTACGAAGTTTGGATCTTCGTCACATCGCAGCCCATTCCCTAAAAACGGCATCTTAGCAGCACAAAAAGTATTAGAACAAGGCAGACATACCAGATTCTGTGCTACTGCCACGAGCCTTCCCAGCCATTTCCTAATCATGTCTTGCTAGTTAGTGCAGTTTCCGAGACATCTTGTTTCGAGAGTAAGAGGAGGAGGAGGAGGGTTGGGATATGAAGATGGGGGCAGGAAGGAAGGCTTGAGGAAGCTAAACGACGAATCCGCGACGCGTCGGATGTTATCATGTCCCCGATATTCTGTCTTGTTTATTAAATAAATCGATATAATAATTTATTGTAACTAAAATATTTGTAGTCATGAACTCACATGTAGCCACTGGTACGGATGCACGTGACTATGCCGGCGGCATGATCGAGAAGCACGCTTTAATTAGATTAGAGTTGTGACTAAGTGTCCTTCACTTGTTTTTTTAGTTTGTCTATGCCTGCTTTACTTGTGAATTTGCCCTCTGCTTGTAATTACTACATCTGCTCGATATGGCACTCTGATTTCACTTCATTCATGTCGGTCTTCAAACTCGGGATGCTTTCTTTGGCAATCCCAAACAAATTCATATTCGTTCTGCATCTCTCAGCGATGATTTCCCAGCAAAGGTATTATTGGAGGCAGAAAGAAGATATTCGAATGTATTTGCGAATGAAGGTGTTGACAAATTGTCCATCTTGTAAGTCATATATTATATTACTTCCTCATACTGAAGTTTGTAGTTGTGGATGGCATACTTCTTTGCAAAACACACGCTGTCATTATACTTTGCGGGGTTATAATAGAGTGGGGTGGATGTCGGTGACCTTGGAGATGGAGGACGGTAACCGTGGATCAGTTTTTACTTACAAGCTTCGTGATTGGAATCAGTGGTTGGTGCGGGCAGGCGGGCAAGGAAAGCTTAGAGTGAAATATTTCTTTAATCCTGCAGACCATGTTGAGGTGAGTTTCCTTTCTTCCTTGCTGCATAATTTACTAATGCTTAATTTAGGTGATTTAGTGCGCGTTTGCAATGTTTAAACTCATGTAGAATATATTTAGGGAAGGAGGTTGGAATGTGGCAGTAACTATCGTGTCAAGAGTGCGGAGACGTGGTATATTGTAAGCTTTAATTCTTGACCACGGTTGAACAAAATTGATGATATGTTGGGTTTTTAACATGTACAGAATCACACTGAGTCTTCAAGATTCGAGTTTTTGACTTGTATTGCATATTCTATGTGAGTTTTCATCATTATTATACATTACCTGGAATTTTCCATCCATGGTACCGCACCCATGTTTATCACCTGAACATGAAATTCTTTGCCCATGGGAAACCCGTCGCGAGGACGGAATATCTCGTGGTTTTGAGTGAATATAACTTCGAGTATTCCAGCCATATCAAAGGCCTGTTCACACCAGTTGCCATTAAGGCCGAAGACTGTGCCTCTTTACTTCATGTCTTACAGCATACTATAAGAAGGAGAGGAAGTATGTACCTTTCGGCTAGCCCCCATAATGGAACTGGGACCTCTACCACCAGGCAACAACTTCACAGCAGGTTTTCTTCTCAGTCCATGGGTAAGCGTGTTTGCCTATTATCGTTACACTCGATGCTTGGAACTGCGCACAGCTCATTGGTCTATGTGCTGACCTATACCTCCAGGGGGTCCTGTCTGTTCAGGTTCAGATAGTTGTTATTTTCATATCACTAGGTTTGATCCTTGCAACAGATGTTAAACTACTTCTCATGGTATGGAAAGAACGACAGAGCAACAATTCAAGCTTTGCTTGGGGTCTTGCTTTGATCATGATGCTCAAGTCAATTCAGGTCTGCCACCGCCTCTTTTTCAGAGCTTGAGCCTGACTCGTCGATATCTAGAGCTTGTACGTGACACCGTCAAGGTTTACAAAGGAGACTAACCCAGAACCCGACTTAAAGCGCCATCGTCTGGGTCGGGCTAATCAAAAACTTTGCAGATATTGAAAGCGCTCGTCAACATTTGTATGTCCCATCTCCTACGAGACTTACTCACCATGCCTGATTATTCCACTACTTCAGATTTGGGGCATGGTACGAAGCTGGTCTATCATAACCACTCAAGTTGTCTCTCGTAATAATAATCCGCCAAGCAGGAAACCTGCTGATGGTCGCTCTCATCAGTTATCGCTGCTATATTGGCCATAAGTGTACAAAGATGCTAGGCTATTCAACTCTCATTGTTTTAGGTTCAAAGAATCGTTCATTTCCAGCCCAACTTGCCTTACTGGAGTAAGCACTTCTTCACATTTTCTTTGTGTTGCCTAATCTTTCATTCTATTAGTGTCTGCTCATTTCGCAACCATTTTCGGTAGGTGTGATAATTTTTGTATGTACCTCAAACTCACTTTGTCATAGTCGCAGATGTGTTACTGGCAGCAACAACAGCATTCTTTCTTGTGAGGACACGGAGGAATATTATGCCACAGTCAGTCTCCTTGTCGAAGTCGACTCTGATACATGACCTGACGCCGTGCACGCTAGAACTGTAGGCATGATCAATGCACTGATGCGACTCACGTTTCAAACAGCAACGCCTGCCGTCGTATGGTGAGCAAGCTTAGAACAGTGCCTTGCCTGGAATCACTCACACAATGCAGTGCCCTTCTCACTCTGATCTGCGTCTACCTTCCACCGGATAAACCTAGAGTTGCGAACACATTCAATCAGGCTCCACCCAAGCTGTATGCCATCAGTATGATGTGGACCCTCAATGTCTGAAAAGACATTCATATCTTTTACTACAGCGATTTGATCTCCAGGACTGAATCGCGGAGACAAAGGCCCACTATCACAGGTAGTTATTCAATTCAGGTTGCTTCTTGTATGGAAGTCCTTCAGGTAAGTTGTTCCCGCTGGTTGCTGAGGGACGTTCGTTGACGTTGATCAGATATCTGACGTGGATATGGGTACAGATGCAACTATGAGAAAAGTCGAGATTGAAGATGGAGATTCGTACATTCGAAAGGAGTAAATTGAACGCATTGCAGTTTCTGAAATAAATTATGGATATGAGGACGTGGCAGCCACTGTGGAAGATAGATTGTTGTGACGAACAGATAGCTACAGAGTTGCGGGCACTCCAACATTGGCATCTGTGCCAGGCTCTTCGATTCATGGCTTTCGGCTTTGATGCCTGAGATATTAAGTATCAGAGCGCATTCTGCAGTATGACAAAGAATCAGACTCACCACCACCACATATCCTTACCTGCAGCAGAACAACGGGCCAACATAGCATTCAAGAATGTGACATTGTGATGTTTGTGATGCCTTCTTACAACTTGTTTGCTAATGATCATGCTTGCCTTCACTGCCATTGACAACTCCAACGCTTGCTTCATTGACTACTGAAAAGGACTTGCTGCCCATGAATGGCATTGACACATCCATCTACAACCAATGAGCAAATGTACCAAACATATCATGAAATAGACATCAACCAGAATGACATCAAATGGCTTGCTTTGAAGCATGCTATTCTTGTACGCCTTCACCGCTTGGTTTCCATTTTTAGAAATAGCAACCGAGTGTCCAGAATTTTCCAATATATTCACCGCAAGCCTTCTGTGCAGTAGGAACTAAATCCAGCATCTGGGACACGCTATGTCAATAATCGCGGTCCACCCGCCTTGTTCCCTTTTGTTCACTTCGTCAACGACACGGATGGTGGCAGTGGAGACTGTCTCTGCCCTGACATAGACCCATCAGATGATGGTAAAATTACTCATGTTCCAAATTCGGTCATGAACACCTGCCTTGCCCAGACTTGCCCACCTCAGGCTAGCACATGATCCAGGACCCTTATTATATAAGACTGGAAAATAAAACTTCAAAGAAAAGCAGGCGCCGCATTCCTTGAGATTTCTCATTAAAAAGGCATTCATTGACGTGCATTCTAGAATAGAAAGAAAAACACATCATATCGTACCCTATGGGAAGTCAGTGAGACTCTACAAGACTACGACATGTTGATGGTCATGGTCTAGATCCTGGACTTTCCATCTGAGCCAAGCTAAACATAGGGATGTTCTGTGAGGACGCGATATCCGTTGCCTATACTTAGAAAGCCGGTGCATACTAGTAGTCCGACTTGCGGCAGATGCAGGGGCCATTGATAAAGCTTGGAAACCTGGCCCAAATGCCGTCCTCTTGCCAGAGGAAGTATGGCATATCGAGGTCACTTCAGCCATAAAGATGTAACAAGGAACCGTGCCAATTGTTTGAAGAAATGTGCTAGGGCCCTGATGAAGAGGCTGTAAGCAAATGATACAGATGAAAATTAATTTGCTGAAGGGTTCAAAGCATATACTTGACGATGTATTGACCACATTACAGACTTATTATAAACTGTCATGCTACCAAAGACTGATATAGTTTGACTGTATCGGCACAGAATGAACACTAGAGAGCCATTGTCAAACCTGAACAAGAGTACACTTACATGCCGTTCGGCTGAACATTTTGCTGCATGCATGTGGAACATAGATGATCGCCAGTCACTAGAAGTGAGAAGTCTAGAATAACAGAAAGCTTAGACATAAAATTCCCCACAGAGACTCAATTGATAAGGGATTTTGCGAAGACCAGTCACATATCACTCTTTCCATGCTTCAAGCGCAACAGAATGCACTTACTGCAAAAGATCAGTATCACAACGAACTCAAGGTCTCCCCCTAGGCCTGTGGCGGCGGCAATGGTGGTACCGGTCATAACGTAAGAGCGCTAACCCTGAGTGAAGCCACTAAACTGATCCACTGCCATGACCCTGGTCGCCTCATCTTCATCATCCATTATCTGGCAAAACCCAGGTACTTCGGCTATGTAAATCTTACTGGCCATTGTAGTAAACTGGAGGCAGTGTGTACTTGTGCAACAGCTGGAAAAACTCGGGAGGTTCCAAGACTTCATGTATATGTACATTCATTCTTCTATCACAGCAAAATGAGTATGCATCCCGTTCAACGATACTGAACTTACAAGACATCTGCATCTAGCGATCCTCACAGTATAGCACTGTACAAAGGACACTGGCAAAAGTTCATACTAGGCTGTTGCTACATCTACTATGAATTTATCCTAGGCCTTTATTAACTCGATCAAAGGACTTCGTTTCATCTCTTGGCAACTTGAATGGATGTTCTTCATCTACCGATATATATCTGCGTATCAGTTGGTTACTATCGTCAGACAATATCATATAGTTCTGTGCCAGATGTACGGATCAGTCTTTGTGACGCGCAAATTTACTCGAGAGCTTTTCACTATTACCAATAATATTTGCGCTGTTCCTGATTTCTTGAACCATCTGTCTGTCAGCTGCAGAACCCTTCGGAATCTCATCTCTAGGTATTTCATCCTTCATCAACTTAAGCTCCGAGTCGGTTCTGTTTGAGGGTCGCTCATCACTATAAAATGATACTGTTTCTTGTCTCTCATATCAAGGATCGCTTCCCTTTATCTCTCTACATAATCAACATGATCTCCCTCAAACAACTCGCCCTCAGCAAAGCTCTTCTTATGTCCACAGTCGCGGTCAACACATTCACCGGACCAGGTATGTGTTTCTCAGCCTCTAGCAACTGCTACCACTTTATTGATGAAGGCAGAAAACCTACATCCTACACCTTACAGATCCAATGCGGTTGCCTGTGGTGTTATCACAGACTCTAATGGTGTCTGGCTTTCTACCAGCCTGTATGGCAGTGGCTCGCATTGCGGAGAGTCGATTCAGGCACAATGTAACTTGAATTGCTGTTTTTTGGTTCTGGATTGATAGATACCTCTCTAGACAATGGAAGGACCGTAATGGTCAAAGTCGTTGACAAGTGTCTGCCAATAGGATAGAACTCGCCGACGATGCGTTCCAGCAGCTTGGCAGCCTCGATAAAGGAATTATCCCGATCACCTGGAACTACACATAGGCTTTCATCTTGTCTAGCAATATTCAACGGGAATGCTATCCTATTGCTTGAATAATCTATATATTTTCACTGATTTTTACCTTGAAGCTCCCGAGTGTTAATAGATAGTGTCCACAGCTAGTGGTACACTCACCTGGAGACGGCAGTCCCAATTTTTATTACAAATGCTTTGTGCTTGTTCAGACCACAGCCAACTCTTCCGACAACATCGCCGTGCTCTGACCATCAGTGCACAGGAAGCACTTTGGCATTTGTAGTAAAATCGGGGATTATTATTGTGCAATGTATTACTAGTGAGTCAAAATTGTACTGAAAACAATCACTCTCACTAGTTTGGACTAGACAGAAAGATCTACTCGTAATTCCAGGTGACCTTGATATGCCCATCATCGAGAGGTCAAGCACGTTATGACTGCAGCCAGGACAAAGGTCCCCAAGAGTGGCATGGCATCTACGAACTTGACATTGTCTAATGAATTATATTCAGCACGGTGCAAAAATCGAAGGGACTAAACGTACAGTGTACACCAATGTGCTTCCATCAGTGCGCCTCCAGCGTACTGATCACTAGAGAGTGCAACAATGTGGTCGGAATTCTGCAAGGGCACACTACATGCACCGACGTTGCCATTGGGAGTGTACCAAGTGGCTGGGAGCTACAGTGAGTACAATGGCAAAAAAAACTGGACCAGAAGTGTTTACCTTCTCCAGTGGGCGCATTGACGTTGCCAATGGACAAAGCCAATGCAGCGAAGACAGATTGCTTGAGAGAGGACATGCCAAATATTCGAGTGAGAGTTGTCGAATGATAATATGGAGAGACCATTTGGTGCTTTTATACATCCTCAGAGTCTCGAAAGAAGTGGAACTTATGTGAAGAATGGAGGTGCAATTGGGGACTAGCACCGGATTAAGATGCGCCCAGCAGCAGAACTGAAAAACCAATTCATAAATGACATGAGAAAGGCGTGAAACGGCGCACAATAGTGGGGATAGTGGGAGTAGGGTTTGCGGTAGCCAAATGACTGGGCTGATAACTGTTGGAGCCGACGGTCGTGCGATTTTATTTGCGACACCGTGTATGCCGTCGAGACAGAGAAAACCCAAGACAATTGTGATATCTCATCAAAGTAAACCGCCGCTCAAGAGGAAGAGCCTACTATTAAGTAGAACATGAGGGCTGCATGCTTGACCCATTTATTTTGAGGGCCACGGCAATTGTAGAGCATTTGATTTCTGGGCTGTGGGGATGATACAAGGGAACATCCAACCAAAAAAGGTCACATGCCTCAGGCAGATGCGATGTGACACTTTGAACAATCCCTGTGGTAATGCTGCACTCGCCGCTCGAAAGACCGCTGTTACTGACACAGGTCAGCTTACGATAAATACCCCCTTTTCTTATCCAAGTTCTTAGCGCTGGGAAGCAGCTGCAATCGTCGAAATGAATGAACCAATCACTGCACGAACTTGAAGTCACAAGAATAAATCTCAAAGGTATATAACATGCATTATTATAGTATGTATATTATTTTTGGCATGTACATCTAATGTAGCATTACCTCTCTGTTAATAAAAATGCTGCTCACATGCCCTGCTCTACGTCGCCATTGCCGACCTCCCTGCTCATCCCTCCAAGCACCCGAGCCTGTCAACGCCCCTTCCGTCCCAAGCGAGTGTCCACCTTCTCGTTTGCCCTATAGATTTCGACATACCTCCCACCCTTCACTCTACCATGCCTGAATTCACCTTGTTTCGACACCAACCACTCCCCGAGTCATGTCCACTCATGCTCCTCTGCATTTTGCTTGCGTCTTGCCCATGCACGCCATTGTATACAGTCTGTATGAGCTAGTCAGCACTAAATAACAGCACTATAGACCGGTACGTACCTTTCTCCCTTCCCCGACCCATCCTCCCGGGTTAGTCTGCACGTTTTGCTGGCTACTGTGTCTTACAATCCCTTTTATCATTCTTCTCTTATATATTTGTACGGCTCATTAGCTTGAAGTGTAGTAAGAGTCAGTGAATTGAACACACTTTCCATAATTGTTAAGAGTTGATATCTGTGCGAAAACCATTAGTTTGCCTCAAAATCAAGTGGGGAAGACATACCCAAACGCTATACCTGTGGCCAGCATCGCACCCTTGCTTGTGCCCTCAACAACTACTTTGGCAACACCCTAACATGTATGTTAAGCCAGCGAGCAAGGATTGAGGGACAGGTACATACCGACAACAACGAGCTCTCAAGGCCTGGTATAACAGAAAGGCAGCATCCCGGCAAGGTCATCAACTGCCGCCCCATCGAATGTGAGCGAGCCGATGATGGCGGAACCTTGCAAAGGCGCTTAGCTGGGTCGATGACCCGTCATCTGACAACCAGTCCCTTTTGTTCACATGCACATGATATGTTCAAGTGCCGCTATCGACAATTTGAGATATCTTGAGTATTGAATCCTGAAGTTTACGCTCATCAACCAGCAGAAACTTGAGGGCGCACTCCGAATAGTGAAGTTGACAAGTCTGAGGAGTTTGACTGAGCGACATGGGCCTTGAATCTGGATTCCCATGGAGTCTCAGACTGACTCCCCGGTGTCTCACAACTGCTAGTGCCAAAGGTGCGTCTCTGTTTGACTCTCGCATCCAGAGTTGGACTGCAAACCTCGATCATAGGCGAGACTTGGCCTCCTATGTGGCACCTAGAATGAAGACATCAACGTGTTTGCGTCCTCTAACATTGATTCCCCACGCTACACTTGCCTACCCTCTTGTCGGATACTATTCTTGCCTTATATCGTCTTGCCCGGTCTCAAGCAGCAGATTTGGATACCACCTAGCAAACGATCGACGAATTACGCACTCAGGCAGAAAAGACAGAGGTTGAACTTGATCAGATGCTGTAAGACAAGGAATCACTTTTTTAGGGGATTTAGGATCTCAATCGGAGGCTACGCAGACAAAAGTGAAGGAGCTGAAGCAAGAAAAACACCACCTTGGTGAGTGACTCGAATTAATGGCAGACCCTGCAGCTGGATGTGGTTGCAGCTTCTTACACCACCTTGAAACCCAAGATAACAAGACATTCTACGAACTGGTCTCGAAGATGTGTTGGGGCATTTGGAACATGAACACAAAAAATGTAACATCATGGCTGTTGTAAGTCAATTGTACCAGGATGAAACTCAATGCGAAGGTTAACCCGATGTTACATTTTTTCATGTATTTGACCTTCGTGTGTAGAGGACATTCAAACTTCACGGAAACATCTCAAGGATGCACGCCAGGAGCACTAGATATTGGAGGACCGAGTCCGAGATGTGCAGTCCACGGAGACCTTCTCAGAAGTCAAGCATACCGATTCCGAACTCATTTTCAAGTCCAAAGAGTTTACTAAGTGTCAACATGCCAAGCAAACTGAGGTGTTACCCTTCAGGCAAACATTAAGGAAATGCAAGAGGAGGCTGAATAATCATTCCTGCAACGTCAAACTAAGCTGCGCGTTATGTCAGTATATCCAGCTCAGGTCTTACTCTGTCATGATTTGGCAATTTCAAGAATAGACCGAAATACAATACAAAAGATGGCATGATCAGTGTGTACAAACTCCTCCTCATAGCTTTTTTCTCAGATGTAAGTTAAGTTGACGAGAAACCTTCGTCTCGTCAGCAATAGTCATGAATGAGCTGCGCAGATTTAGTCTTTCATCTGTGACATCGTCAGGCAAATACAGAGCTCTCGGTACAACAACAACAACATCCCAATCCAAATCCGAGCTATCAGTCAACGAACGTTTATGAAACCGGACACTTCTAACCCACTTTCCACAATGCTCACCGGAGATGACCAGGAACATATCATAATGCCTGACTCTCGGATGAATGGCTACCACCCTGGCCGGATCCAAAGTCACTTCATGTGGAGTGTTGTCCCTGACGCAAACGATGTCATCATCTGTGTCACCTAGTTTCACCAACGCAGTGATTTTTAAATCATCGTACTGCACGTGGAACCGGGTACCCAGCAGACGATGATCCAAGCACCAGTAAGAGGGAGGATCGGGGGACAAAGGATTCCATGCTGGAGAGAGGCTTCGCTCTGTAGGATCAGGCAAAGGAGTCACGCTCCTCTGCTGTGAAGTAGGTTCCAAAGAAAGCGGCCTACGTCCTATCTTCTGTAAAACGTTGGTGTTGGGCACCAAACCACGAATAAACTCTATGTGATCCGAAGCAGGTCTCACTTCATTAAGAGGTAACCAGGACTCTTCATCAACAATGTCATGGTACCGAAACCAAAGAGTCAGGAAGGGTGCAATAGGATCATAGTACGAGAGTTGGACGAGAAAGAGTAGGTAGTCTTTTTTTTTTATGGTGTCCTTTGCTACGGTGACATCTATCACGTAACCTGATTTGCCATGCCAACGATGTCAAGGCTTGACTATTTGAACCATTAACCCTCTCCATGGTATTTCCGACACCGCATGTGAAGAGGTGGTATTGTCCACAACTATAGAAACATAGTTGGGGGGGTCAACAGCGCTTACACCATTGGGATGTACCCACCGGGTCTACAAAACACTGTCAGACCATACACAGAACCAAAAATAAAAGAACTACCTCTGTCCGCTGATTTTCATGCCCAGACCGACAAATCAGATGAAGTACGCCATTGTCAATAGCGTGCACCCATCCGGACCATCTGCTGAACAGCGCCTCTCTTGTGATTTCTATGTGTGTTCCGATGTTGAACACCTTTCTGCAATGCGCCCATCTGACAGGGCACCAACCATCAATAAAGTTCACCTCCAATCCATTGTTTCCAACAACTCTGACGGTTCCATTCATGCCCCTGGTTACATCAGTCACAACCTCTCCGACCTCAAAATACCACTCGGCGACTTTAGGAAGGCATCGTATACTTATCTCAGCAAGAGGGTGGACAGATTTTGCGAAAAGATTAGCATATCATTCAGGAATTTCATCAGCGGTTTGTAGCAAGGAGAAAGACAATCGACGAGTGACCAAATCATGATCATATATTGATCTGCGGAAACGATACAGGGACTCTCCCTCCTCAACAACATGAAGTCCCGCATTTTCGACGAGTGTGGCATTAAACAACTTGGGTTCTGAATCATGATTGACAGAAAGAATCTGCCCATTTGTTCGATGATGCAAATCCAAATTGGGAACAAAAAGAACTCTGCATCCCCAAGGGTATACGTTGCTCACAATTCCAACGTCCCTTGTGAATTTGCCACGGTGGACTTTAACCCAACAGCCTGGAGTGTAGGGTGACTCCACCGTACACGATAGTGCGCGCCGGCTCTCCTCAGGAGATATCGCGTAAACCACGGCTTGTTGATTTCGCCGAATAACTCCTGGTATGCCAGCCAGCCAATCTTTTAGCTTGGATGACATCATCGCTTCAAGCCATAACGTCTCTTGTACGAGGGGAATGCAAAAAGTGGCTTTTATCCCCAACTCCAATCGCATGCATCGCCCAATGTGGAACAGAACGATGTCCTCCCAACCAACCTAAACAAAGCGATGAGTGAATGCAGGTGCAGCCACGCGAATAAACACGTACCGTGCATTTCAAAATGAAAAGCTCAGGTGCAATGTCCAGAAATCTAACATCAAAATCCACATCGCCCTGCAGATAACTATTCTGTGCAGTCTCCTGTATTCTAGCATGCTGCAAAAGGTGATTCCAATCTTCATCTGCGGCCGAAGACAACCCCGGTCTCTGAGTGTTTTGAACATCTGCATCGAGCAGACTTCCAGTGCCAGCTCCTTCGTCAATGAGATTGATATCTTCTTCATAAGGACAATCGAGTACTATGTCTTCGCATGCGCTAGCTTCAATGTCTGACATACTTTGCTTGGATTATATTGAATAATTAAACATCACATCACAACGCAAGAGAGGAAAGTAATACCATGTTCATCAGTGAGTGTAACAAACAACAGATTGCTATGGAGTACTGAAAATATGGGTATGAACTTGGGATGCTAAGCGCACATGAAAAAAGGATGATATTAATTAGATACCTCTAATACATACGTCTCCATGTAAAAACTAACGAAACTTACCCACTATGAATGGTGAAGGAAGGAAAGGAAAGCTTTACATAATGCCAGCGAGAAGTATTATAACAGCATATTTCAATCACCGCCGGACATACCCAAGACACTGACACTAATCAAGGTGACGTGAAACTGAAGGTAATCAGTATTACAACCACGTATGAGATGGCACCGAAACGGCGCCAAGATGTTTGGGGTAAGACAATAACGACGTACAACATGAAAAGTGATAGAGTAGGTATACCATGCTCGTCAGCAAGCACAAAGAAAAGAGTGCGAAGAAGTGCTTAAAATACAGGTTGGAACTCGATGCCAAACACACAGGGAAAAATAAAAATACATGTATTAATTAGATACATTTAATATGTATACCCACATGTAAAAGCGAACAAAACGTATCATATACGAGTGGTCAAAGAAAGAAAGGAATGCCATGCCCTTGAGGCGGGCACTTAGGGTTAGGTTAGGTTTGACTCATATTGCATATTCTATGTGAGTTTTCAACATTATTATACATTAGCCCTGAATTTTGGGTATGGCTAGTTTCTGCTTTCTCTGCAGTTAGGTGAAGAAGTGAGCCGGGTGCAGCAAGAACCAAGACAAAAGGGTTGTATCTGTAGCATTGGGTGATCTTGAATCATGGCATTGTGAGGTCTGTTGAGATAGATGTATAGCCGGGAGCAGAGAGGAATGCATAGATTCATTCATAACCATACAATAAAGTTAAACCTGTGCCATAGAGTACAAATTTTAAAGCCTTTTGCTGTTATCATGGTACCGTACAATGCCATGCTTAAAGTAATAATCGGTTTGTTGTGGGATATTGACAAATTGACTCCTTACCTGGGCACTGATTGAACCGGTCCGTCAATCCTGCGTCGCTGAATGGGTAATGTCAGTCCCAGGCATACATGCAATGTGCTGCAAGGCTTACATAAACCCCCGCTGAGAGGCCCGATGCTTCCGTTTTGGCGCATTTTAATCAATAAAGATGATATGATAGTGTTGAATTCTGGAAAAAAAAATATGGTGATCAGATGGAACGAAGCTGGAATAGTGACCGGGTTATCCTCACCGAAAAATACGGAATATTTGTACCCAAACATCGGAACTGTTGACTTTTTCAGTAATTGTGCGCCGGTGGAGCGCATTCAAGATCGCCTCGTACAGGGAGTACGAGCCTGAAATGGTCACTTTGTTGGGGTGATGTCATGGAGTCCAGAGAGAGCCAGAGCGGGTAGAGCGCCATGATGTCATCTGATGAGGTGTGGTCAAACACGTTGAACATGTACCTGCATTTAACACATACTTTGCGAGTAATTTGTCCATATCTTAATCTTCGAAGCTTCTTGGAACCTACGTGTTTCTTTATGTTAGTATGTTTTATGCAAAGATAAGATACACACTTCTTTGGGTCTCCAGGAAACTTGAAACGTATGGGACACCCAATGTTAGTCGCTGCATGAAAACCATCCAATAACCATGCTCAGTTTGACCTCACATACATCTGCTCTGCCTTTTCCCAGTGAGATATTGTCTATGACCACCTCGCCGTGTCTAATCTGGCCTCTCAAATGCACTTCCTCTGTGCTTGAAACAACAGAATCAATGGCACAGGATGTCACTGTTTCGTAGGGGCTGCAGACTTCGATGAAGAGTGTCTATCCTCTTTCCCTCCGAGGCTGACACTAACCTGGGACTGCATGGATAAGCGCAGAAGATAATGTCTCAAAGGCATCCAAGACGTGCATGTACCTTGTTCAACAAGTGCGGATATCCTGTGAGTGGAGCTCGGAATCTGTATCTCATTTGCCTGTTTTTGCACCTCATCTTCAGCAATTTGCCAAGCGTCCGGAGTGGATATCATCTCATGGTACTGATCTTCTGCGAATGACATGGTCTGAAGTCTCAGGGAGGAACAAAAGATAGATGCACATACATTTCTTCTTGCCAGCTTTCCAGGCTTCAAACCACGCTTTCTTTCTAAGGATGGTGTCTGCAACCCAGGGCCATTTCCTGGACTCGAAGGTGTCCCAGGTAGAAGTGTCCGTTATCGTGAACCCTTCATCTGCCAATGCTGCATCGAAGGAAAGTCCTCGATATATGGTATGTGCAAGCAGTGATGTATGCGAGAGCATTGAAGGGATGGTATACCTGAGTTTCCGAGACAGAAGAGGGAATAATAAAAGCATGAATTTGTGCTAAAACATAGTTGTATTGGAGATAACAGATTTACTATTAAGTCTGCTCACCCAAGCATTGAAAGATTTGTATTACAGAAGTTGTTGAATAATGCTCTCTATGAAGTTCTGGTGGTAATTTATAGCGTTCAGCATGTGGGTGAAATAACACTCCACTCTTGACTTTCCAGAAACCGGTACAGGCATTGCTGATTCTCACCAACAAATACTACCCAAAAATTTTAATTTTTTCTGAGTGACTGCAATCAATGTATATGTGAAGAATGAAAAACCTGTCAGCCTGTAGTGATCGAACAGTGAAAAGGAGAAAAGACAACCATGATGACTGATGAGGTTTCATCACATAGGAGATCCACGGTGCTCTCCGGCAGTGTTTTAACCAGAATCAGGGCCAAACCGGAAAAATGTGCATTTTTCCTATCCATCCAAAGATCCGCCGCCTCCTTGCCATTCTTTGCAAACTCAAAACCTGTCCTGCCATGCTTTTTGGCAACCTTCTTGACTACCTTGGCGCTCTCCATGATGGACTGCTGCGTGTGCCCTTGTAACTTAATGAAGAGGCCGTCCTTTTTGGGCCACTTGCGTTTGGATTGACCATAGATATTAGTTGCCCGCATGAATTCCAAATCTACCAACTCTATGCATTCTACATACAAACGTTAGAAATCCCCTGCTGCGAACTGATGTGAAACCCTTACATATTCCAACGCCCTGGTTCAAGATTTCTCTGACGGCTTCTGTTGCATTTCTTACATCAGGAAACTGAACTACGGCGACACTGGTTGGCAAAACAGGCGCTAGTCGGATTGTGACTGTAATAGGAAAGAATAGTATTTAGAGCAGAGAATGGAAGATGTAGAGTGCAAAACAACAACCTTCGGTGACGATGCCCAATGTCCCTTTGGCACCAATGAATAATTTCGTAGTGTCAAACCCAGCAGAAGACTTTCTAGATTGTCTCCTCATCTTTATGACCTCTCCGGAAGGCAACACGACGGTCTATTTCTGCTCAGCAAGATTTGGTATGTGATGGCTGTCCAACTTACCGCATTCAGAAACCATTCTGCCTTGCTTGTACCGTATCGGACAGCGTTCGCCGTAATGTAGGAGAAAATAATGAGCAACACTTTCATTTGAAGCAGATAGCTACTTACTTCCAGAGCATCCTGTACTAAGCATTCCTCCAATTGTTGCACCGGGAGCTAGGTCAATCAAGATTCCATACCTCATCAGATTTGAAGACTAAACACGGGAGTAAATAATTTGTTTACCGGAAAAAAGAAGGGAATTCCTGCACAGAATTCTCAGTAGGCATTCAGTTCTGTTTCGTAAGTAACCTACCTTTCTCTGCTAACGTGTCATTTATTTCAACCCAGCCGATGCCAGGCTGACAAACCATGTCAGAGTCTGCCTCTATTAACAGTCGTTATTCAAACTCAAACTACTCTGCTTCAGGTATTACCATGAATTTCTATGATCTTCTTCATGCCAGAAAGATCAACGCATATTCCACCGGAAGGATGCTATATATCACCCCATCAGAAACCACTGTGAGGAGTTTGAATAACACAATAAATACACCGCAAGTATGTCCCTCTAAGTTTGTGGCACCGGAATAAGGTGTAATATGCATGCGATATTTTGTTGCAATCTTGACAATTTTGACGACATTGTCTGTTGAGTCTCAACATCCCAGTGACAGTTGAATGGCCACTTTGGATGGAATTTGGAGATCATGACGCTTGGTACATACCGACGATGACGAGCTCTCAAGGCCTGGTATAACAGAAAGGCAGCATCCCTGCAAGGTCATCGACTGCTGCCCCATCGAATGTGAGCGAGTTGATGATGGCGGAGCCTAGCAAAGACGCTTAGCCGAGTCAACAACCCGTCGTCTGAAGGAATATTCAACCAGTGAAAACAAAAAATAAGGGCTAGATCGCATACCTTGAATCCAACATCACAATTCCCATCGCGTTCCTTGAAGACCATCCCCTGAGAATGGTAGCTTAGTAGCCAACGTCGTCTCTGCCATAGCATGAGATGATACCCGTCTCACTGCTCACTGAATTGGGTCACGTCGACATTCGCTGCTGGATCCTATGGTCACAGGCGGTGCGCAGGCTGGGGTAGTAGGTCGGAACTTCAAGGCTGAAGCCACAAGGAACAGCAATGTCCTAGTGAAAGCATTGGCGAGAGTTTAGAAGGAAGTTACTGAACACAGGTCAGTCTCTAGCACAGATCACCAGCTTTTCGGCGTCCAGTTTGAATCTTTAGATGAGTCGACCCAGTTGCGAGGCGATGGACACCCAAGAAAACAACGGAATCCTCCTCCTGTGACGGGGCCCCAGACTTGTCCCATGAAAATGAAGGATAGAAAGAGGAGGGGGAAAAGCATGCTGTAGAGTCAAATTTGGAAGGAGTACACACATGCAAATGAAAATCCATTTAAGGGAGGAGTATTAGCTTTGGAATGGTCAGTGACAAAAGAAAATTAGATGAACAAGCTCTTACAACCATCCTGCTGGATGTTTTCTAGTGGACAATACATTGGATTTAGACTGTGTTGTCCTAAGTCCGAACATCTTTGACAGGGTGTATGACCAAATCCAGACACGGCTTGGATCGGAGCCGTCTCGGCAGATGCACCGTCTCAGCACAGGAGTTGGGACTAGCTGACTAGAGGATTAAGACATCGACAGCAGTAGCCAGAGGTAGTAGCCAGAAAGTAGTTGCCGCAAGTAGCTGGAATGTTTCTAGATAGTAGCTAGACAGTAGCTAGCTAGTGGCCAGCTAGTGTCTGGGGTCTCTAGCGAGTAGCTGAGTGTTTAAAACTTAAACACGGATAAAAACACCCTTTGTGTTTTCATCGGTGTTTCTATTGGTAATTCAATGATGTCATTCAACTATAATTACCGACAAAAACACATGTGGTGTTTTCATCTGTGTTTAAAAAGGAAATTACAGGTCCAAAACACAGGTCATAATTACCGCACGTGTTTTAATCGGTGTTTCTATCCATATATGACATATAAAAACACCCTCAGTAATTGCAGCTGTGTTTTTGTCCGTAATATAAATTGAATTACCAAATTAAAACACAAACAAAATGACAAGCTGTGTTTACAAAGGTGTTTTTACCCACGTGTTTCCAAATTAAACACGGATAAAATTACTTTAAAGTGTTTAGCCCCCTGAAATTACCGCTCAGCCACAGGAGTGTATACTGGTGATGGCCAAGGTAGGTACATACCGAGTCAAATCCTTTGTCGGGCGTCATCCTAGTGTGATCCTCTGCAGACAGAAACTGGATATTTCCGAGGACAGTTCTGGTCGCGATAACAGCGAGGTATTCAGAGTCCTTCCTGAGGTCATTGGCATACTCAAAAACACTATTCGCTTGTGAGCAACACATAAAATGCAAAAGACTAAGCCGTACTCATTAGAAGAGGCGGTCAAGTAAATGCCTCCACCAAAGCGAATACCGTCTGTACAAGACGGAGTTGCAGGAAGAATTGACTACTTGCTATATGATACTTACTTCGCTCCACGGTTCACTTGCTGTTGCTGGAAATCCAAGTGCCTGAAACCAGATTTGATGGCGACACAAAGACGGCAGCCTGGGTTGGTGCATAAGGAGTCGTAAGACTTCGAGTCACCTAGGTGGCACGCACGCCGCCCAGAACGAAGATACTTGATCTCTTTCGGCTTGTCCTCAGGTATGTTTCTCTTCCTTGCAACTTTGTCATTGCGACAGGTGTCAGCGCACAATACCCAGATAGCGAGATATGCTGGGGTACCGATAAGCATCGAAGGATATTCTCATGCCAACACTCCAAGTAAAGAGGTAGATCTTTGAGATGGTGGGGCACGGCTCGGCCGGATCGTTACATTTCAAGAACTGGCCAATCGTTGAAGGGCCGAGCTTAGTCAGCAGTTTTTGCACTATCCGGACCGCCCAACCGGAATTTGCACCTCGACTTCCAGTGACCTTCGGAAGAGCACAGTAAGAGGCATGGCTAGAAGGGACTCGATATTAACGACACCGACTTCACCTTTGGCACCGTTTCCTCCTCTTCCGCCTCCTGAACTTCGTAGTCGAGCACCGGAATTCTATGGATTCGTCGCTTGGACGTCGACGTCTCTTCTTTTCGTGGTCTACGTTCTCTGGGCAGTTCTACCCGACGAATACATCGAATGGCTTGGAGTTACGTGGTATCCCTAGCAGGCAAGCGCCCAATGAAAGGACGGGATGAAGGAGCTGATGACTTTGTTTAGAGAGTGGGCGGTCCTTCTTCCTGCGTATTCCGTCGTCCTGTTTCTACTGGCGTACTTTGTGTATTTTGCACTAGCTATATACGGTGCTCCCTCTCTTTCGGATACGTGTACATTTACTGGTGAGGATGTGCTGCAATGTCTGTTCGGTCTTGAATTTACTAATGGTGTTAGATTCGCGGTCTCATTATCTTCCTACGTGTGAGCGGAAGCAAGGATATGCTTCATTTTCGCGTCCTGATGCGGTTCCGGAGCTATATGATATTCCAATTGGACTTGTGAACCGCGTCTTGTACCGTGATGAGCCCTCTGTCGACTGACTGCGGTACGGTGCCGTTTCGAGCTGTTTAGTAACGGTACTATCGTCACAAGCATGTAAGGTCTTCCTCTATTCAGCCATTCTCAGCCTGTTAATAATATAAGGAAAGAAGCTTTTAGATTCCCATCGAGGCTGCCCAAGCGACTGAACCAGGAATTCTTACGGGAGTTGGCTGGGCGAGAGATGCTTGAATGGCATGCGTTCCACTGGGCATGTTCGCTGCGCTAGATGTAGAATGTATCGAAGTAAAATACATATAATATTTTTAATTATATTCCACCAATCGTTGACTCGGCAAACGTCATTTTTCAGTGAGTCACACTTTTGTCACAGTCACACCGCTGCCGCGAAAACGCGTCAAAATACTGTCTCCTTCTTCCGTACCCCGACGATGCGAATTCATTGATACCGGCCTTACAGGAATATGAATTCAGATGGATCTCATCCAGTATCAGAACTGGGTGATGAATCCGCCATCGTGACGGCTAGAGAAGCCTTCAAGGATATCGCATTCGGAAGTGTACGTGCTTCACTCCATGGATAACCTTTTTTCTGACGGTTCACAGATTGCCGGAATGATATCGGAGGTGTTCGAGTATCCATTTGACCTTGCCAAAGTGCGGCTGCAGTCCCAGATGCTGACACCTGCATCGGAAAACATTGGGAGACGTTTTAACGGACCGCTGGATTGTTTGATGCAGACGTGGAGGGACGAAGGATTTAAAGGCCTGTATAGGGTGAGTAGTGACAGGCCGTGGCTTTCTCTGTACTGAATTATACTTCAGGGTCTGCCCGCACCTCTGATCGGCTCAATGGCAGAGACCGCCGCCTTATTCTTCGCCTATTCCTCATTCCAAAATGTTATACGTGCCTATTCCTTCCGCCAGGACCCTCAAGAACCTTCTTTGCGACTTTCTATACCTCAACTAGGCCTTGCGGCTGCTGGAGCCGGCTTTGTCACCAGTTTTATCCTGTGCGTCTTTGGAGGGTCCCATTCGTCGACTAATACATCTGTAGAACACCTATTGAGCTCGTGAAATGCAAAATGCAAGTACAGATGATGAATCACCATACGAGCGCACACATTCCGCCTATTCATAGTACGCCAAAGCCCATCAAGCAGATCGTATCCCAGTCACCATCACTATCACCGTCCTCGTCTCGTTCACCGCTATCTACTCTTGCGCGAACGATATCCTCACCTGCAGAGGCAGAGGCGTATCGCCAGCGTCTCCCCGGCCCCATGAACATCATCAGGTCCGTCGTACAAGCTCACGGAGTACGAGGACTCTGGTTAGGCCATACTGGGACTTTACTCCGCGAAACCGGCGGCACCGCATCATGGTTCGTCCTCAAGGAATGGCTCGCGTCGGAGTTTAAGACGCGGAGACTGGGCGAGGGCGTCCCCGGCGAGCTTCTCCCGTGGGAGTCGGCAGTCTCTGGGGCGATATCCGGCGCGGCCTGCGTGCTGGTGCTGTACCCCGCTGATACGGTGAAAAGTGCGATGCAGACAGAGGAGGAGCTGCGTTCGCAGCTGGGGAAAAAGATGAAGAAGGAGGGCGCCTCTTTTTATCGGACAGCTACGAGGATGTACGCTATGCATGGGATCAGAGGGTTGTATGCTGGGTGCGGCATGTACCGTCGTGAGAGCGGTGCCCAGTAGCGGGATCGTCTTTCTGGTGTATGATGGGCTGAACTCGTGGTTCAGTAGATTATAAGGCAGCATTTACTTAGAGCATACACAACTAATCAATGTCCCCATTTTTATTGTATTTGCATACACTTGTCTATCTAGATCTTCTCTCACTCACACCCATCGCTGAACGTAACAGGGCTTACAATTACGCTCTCTTCATTTATCAACATACAGTTCTAGACTTCTCATTAACCCAACACAAAAGTACACCTAATAAGATCGGCCAAACATCGTCCAGCGCTTCGCATCCTTCCCGCAAGCCGGACATTTGGTCTTGCCAGGTTCGATGGGAGTCCATTTCGACTGGTCGAATGGGATGGCTAGCGACTTGGCGCCTGCAGACGGCGCACGCTCGTCTTGCGCCTCGCCACTATTTGCAAATATAAGCCAAGCACCAAGATAAAAAGACAGCTATACTGACTTGAGAGTAGCGCGTGCACTACACTCTTTGATATCATCTTCACACTCCTCAGCCTCGCACCACGGCAACACCACAACACATTTACTATCCAAAGTCGGCAAGACATCCTCCCACTTGGTGACCTCCTTCAGGCGGGAATAGTAATTGTCCCGGGCGCGGGTGAACATGTCGTTCTGTATCGTCTCCAGCAGCTCAGTGACCGTCTTCCCAATATCGGCCGTAGGGATGGGGTTCTTCACACCTGTATCCCGACGGACAGTAAGGGTCTGTTTCTTGGCGATATCGTTTGGTCCGATTTCGAGACGGAGGGGAACACCCTGCATCGAAGAAAGGTAAGAAAGGAGAGAATAGAACCAAGTAATGCATGCCATACCTTTTGTTCCCAGTCGTTGAATTTGTACCCGGGGGTGTAGCCATCACGCAAGTCAGCCTTGGCTCTGATACCAGCTTTCTTAAGCGTCTTGGCGAGTTCGTCGCAGGCGTCGTTGATCAACGCGCGAGTCTCGTCGGTCGTCTTGGCCGTGATACCACATGGAACAACGACTACTTGGATGCTAGCCACGCGTGGGGGAAGGACCAAACCTTGGTTATCACCATGCACCATGACCATAACACCGATGGACCTTGTAGAGAGACCCCACGAGTTCTGCCAGACGTAAAGCTTCGTCTGCCCGACTTTGTCCTCGGGATCCTCCACAGAGATATTGAACATCTCCGGCCTGGAGAAGTTCTGTCCTAGACAGTGAGAGGTGGCAGCTTGGATGCCACGCCCAGAAGTAGGGATGAAGCCTTCGATGGTGGTGGTGTAGAGACCACCGGCGAATTTCTCTTTCTCGGATTTGACACCGGGGATGACGGGGACGGCGAGGAGCTCTTCGTACACTCTGCGGTACAGCTCGAGAATCTGACGGACTTCGGTGTCGGCTTCGGCTTTGGTGAGAAACGCGGTGTGGCCTTCTTGCCAGAGGAACTCTCGTGTTCGCAGGAAGGGCTGGGGATTCTTGAATTCCCAACGGACGACGTTGTTCCATTGGTTCAACTTGAGCGGGAGGTCGCGGTGGCTCTTTATCCATTTCGCGTAGTCTGAAGGTTTTTGTGAGCGCAGGAAAGACAGGTCAGCTGAGTGGGTCCGTACAAGGGTACATAGCAGTCTCGGAAGTTGGGCGAATAGCGATGGGTTCCTCGATATCTGAGCTGCCTGCTCGTGTGACCCAGGCGACTTCGGGGGAGAAGCCTTCAATGTGGTCTTTTTCGCGCTCGAGAACCTTGGCGGAGACGAACATGGGGAAGTACGCGTTCTGCACACCCATTTCTTTTATCTTGGAGTCGAACCAGTCTGTAGATGTCAGTTATGAGTGTGTAATCTCCTTGGTACGGAAGAACGGACGTTGTATCTCTTCCCAGATGCTGAACGACCACGGCTTGAGAATGTAGCAACCGCTGACACTGTAGTAGTCGAGCATATCAGCTTTGAGGAGCACCTGTATGGCGGCGCATTAAGATGAAAATGGCGGGGCGATAGTAGTAACTCACGTTGGTATACCATGCTGAAAAGTCAACTTCTTTCTTCACACCAACAGCAATCTGGATGGCTCCCTCGATTTTAGCATCTTCCTTCCCTTTGGCAGCAGGTTTTGGTGCAGGAGCGACGGCGGCAGGGGCAGCATCAGACAGATTAAGCTCCTGTAGTTTGGTATCGGCGCTTTCTAGGCTCTGTAGGTATGCAAGGACGTCCTTCCCTGTGAGGAAAACGGTGGAGCTGGACGAGTGTGCGTGGAGTGCAAACTGGGACGAGGAAGAGGCAATCGATGAGTCGACCACCGTGACCACTTTTGAGAAATTTTCGGCATTGAGAGCGAGCGGGGACACTAGACGACAGTCAGCTCGACCACCAAGGAAGAAAAAGTAAACATACGCGAGTCCTTGTCCAGAGCAAAAAATTCCTCCAACAGATCCTCGGAAGCCAGCCGCAATTCCTTTAGATTGAGCTTCTTGCCTATCGCCGCAGCGCTGGGGTTGACCGATTCTGGCGCGATAACAACGACAGGGACCGGAACGGCTGTTTTCGCGGTCTTGGGTTTGTAGACGAGGGTTTTAATGAGTTCGAAGGGCTCCGATATGGACGTCGTGGCTAGCGCTGACCGCCAGGCTGCTGGGGAGTCGGCTGCTGCATGCGACACGGTCGCCGTCGGTTTCAAGGACAGGGCAGTCAGCGACTGTGTTACTGAGTCCATGCGGGAGAAAGATCGAAGTGAAGGAAAAAGGACAATTCGAGTCAGGCGGCGTCTTATCAGATGGTGGTTAGACACAATTCGAGTCAAAGGAATCATAGAAATGGGATAAAAATAAAAGAAAATTCAATGTCCTCGACGGTCAACACAATCTCCACTGGCTCCGTCTTGCTGAACGTTGTGGCTCCAAGGAGAAAAAATATTAACAGCAGAGCCGCGTCGCGTGTTACACATAAAGATCACTTAGAAAATGTACAGGTATTGGAACATTTCTTTACAAAATTTCGATTACTTCATAGTACATATATACATAATTATGGAGCCTCAAGGTAGTCAAGCCTCCCAATCGGGAGGAAAATCAACGCGTTACCAAAAAAAAAAAAAAACCGCAGATGCGCCGACTCCCTGGCTGGGAGTCGAACCCAGCTTTCGCGCGTGACAGGCGCGTGTACTAACCGATATACTACCAGGGACTTACAGTGCGGCTTTTTGGCTGAAGTATATAAGTCTACTTTGCGCACATTAATTCCTCATGGCTTTAAAAGAAATCGATTGGATGTACTTAAAAGAAACCTCAAACCCTCTTGGACCTTGGTGGCTCTACTGAGTTCTGCTCTTCCGATTCTCCCTCCTCCATTGACTCCATTATTGACTCTTCTTGGGCTCTTGTTCTTCTGGTATCGACACCTTTAATGATTCATGGGAATATCTGGGTTGCTACCAGCTCTCAAGTCCATTCAGACCGTCAAACACCTGTCTGAATTTTCTGGCAAGACCGTGGCAATCGACGCGTATGCCTGGCTGCATCGTGGTGTATATTCATGTGCTACTGAACTGGCTACTGGAGAACAAACGAGCAAGTGAGTGGCCCTCAGGCAAAGGCGCGCTCGAGGCGACGCGGTTGTCTCAATTGTTTCCATTGTTCTAACTGAGATTGACTGTGCTTACGCCGTAGGTATGTGCGATACGTGATGGAAAGAATTCGGATTCTACGTCAGCACAACATCGAACCCTACGTGGTCTTTGATGGTGGTCCACTTCCTGCCAAACAAGGGACCGAAGTCACTCGAAAGCAGAAGCGAGAGGAGAACCTTGCACGCGGGAAAGCCCTTGCCGCCGAAGGAAAGCACGCTCAAGCGCGTGAATTCTATGTCAAGTGTGTAGACGTTACCCCGCAAATGGCGTTCCAGGTGATAAAGGTACGAGGCTACGAACGCATCTTAGGTTTTCTCTTCGTGACCATCTTCAACAGGCACTGAGAGCAGAAATCGTTGAATACATCGTTGCACCCTACGAAGCAGACGCCCAAATGGCGTACCTGGAGCGCGTTGGCTACGTTGACGCCATCGTCACAGAAGACTCTGACATGCTCGTCTTTGGATGCAAGAACGTTTTGTTTAAACTTGATACAGTTGCTAACACCGTCGTCTCCATATCTCGCTCAGACTTCACGTCTGTTACTGCTAGCGGCCCGGACCCTCATAGCATCTCACTGGTTGGGTGGTCTGACGCACAGTTTCGTGCGATGGCCATCTTGAGCGGATGTGACTACCTCCCCAGTATTCCTGGAATCGGTTTGAAAACCGCATGTTCGCTGCTACGGCGATGGGAAACTGTGGATCAGGTTATTAGGATGGTTGCAATTGAAGGTAAGAAACCAGTGCCTCGGGGATATTTGGACAGTTTCAAGTTAGCCGAAAACTGCTTTTTGCATCAAAGAGTTTACGATCCATCACTTGGGGGACTGGTCCACTTGACTAAAGTCGACGAAGAATGGAACGCGGAGTTGGATGCTCATGTGGGCGGGTAAGATAAAATATGCCACCGTGCGGTGCCGTCGCTTAATTGAATTTCTAGGCATATTGAGGCGTCTTTAGCAAAGAAAATCGCGATGGGCGACGTCGACCCTATAACCTTGTTACCTATGCAAGATATCAATCCTAGTTTCATGCTCCATGCATCGATAGAGAAGGAGCTACCGGTTATCTCTTATAATCAGTTTGAAAGGGCAAGGAGAACACCCGAAACGAGATTGCACCCACACTCCTCATTGGCCATGCAGCTGCAGGACATACACTCCCCAGAGAAGACAGTGATGGAAATACAACGGTGTCATCACTTCATTTCCAAACATCCGCAGCCCACAACATGACAAGTTCTCAACCTGAAGAATCCACAATTCAGAGTTCAGTCCTTGCAATGGACATCGAGGCTCAACTGGAGCAGCAAGCCATATCTATTGAACAAGACATGATGGTCTCTACAACAAGTGAGGCTGTCGTTGTTGAATAAATTTTGACTAATGTGTGTTTGTCAGTATCTTCTCAGATTATTGCAACCCCTACTTTTCTTTTTTAACCGCTTGTGAAATATTACTTAAACCTGGGTCAATCTCTCTCACTCCTGTCTTTTACGTGGTATAGGGTACTAGAGTACATACGAAGCAGGACTTCTACATGGTCACAATACTAGTAATATCCTTTTGTTTGTGCCGATAAGAATCATTCTATACACTACCTTTATGAACAGGGGCATAACCTAGCAACTGTCACAAGTGGCCCTTGTGTAAAACAATACAGACCTCAATTACAGCTAAGCGACTATGGAGGCAGTAGTTGACAGCGCCGTAGCTTGTAGTTATGAAGGGTTCGTGCGGTACCGATGCTCAATGATAGTGTGAGACGTTTTAGGCCGAGAGGACACGAGAATTGTACTGGGTGCTGTCGCAGAGGAAGGAACGACAGTTCATGGAACGGGCCAGCCTGGAGGGTCAGGAGGAGTGCTGGGAGGAGTCGATGGAGCCGACGAAGACAGTGACGCAAACAACACAGAACTCACAAAAACTTAGCCGTATTAAATACAACATACTTTATAAATGAGCCCAGCCGCTATCAACTGGACTCACTTGTAGGCATTACCATTATAATACCGACCGATTCACGACTTCGTTGGGCCAGCTCCGCAGCAGGGTCCAGCGAATCCTCAGATGACGATGCACTTATTCGCCTGAGTACAGAGCCGTAGTCACCCGCCAGAAGAACCGGAGACGACCCAAATGAAAGAAAATCCATATTCGTAACGATCCGCACTCTGGAGCCATCCTCTTTGCATCTTCAATCCTGCTTGCAACCTCGTTAGTGCATTCCAGGGAAAGAAATGGACGACATACTCCATCAACGACTATATACCTCCTCCTGATCTCTGGCGGTAGCTTCTCACCTTTCGACGATGCAGCAAGCTTGCACTCTGAAATCATCCTCTCCACATCCTTCGGCGGCTAGCTATTTATGAAGAATGTGCTGCACACACTAGAATTTCCGACAGAATTAAAATGGAAGAAAGGTCTAGAGTCGCCTATTGAACGTTGAACAGGGGCATGCGACGGGACAGAAATCCTCGTGTTAGTGATGAAAGTATACCTTGGGAGGAAATGGACAAGGCAGAGGTGTTGGCGTTGGTGTTGTTACTCTCGTCCGGGTCCACAGTCCTAGGCTCGTACCGTTTTGATTGCAGGTTGCGTACGTCTCGGGTCGCAACCACTAAGCAATAGCACGGAAGATGATCGTTTGAACAACGTTGATAGAGAATGTAGATACCAAGTACTCCGTAGCCCAGGTCACTGCATGAGTGCTGGGACCTATGGGCAATGCGCTGCATGCGATGCGTGAACGACTATCTGTGTGTATTCCATCGATTGCCGGGTTGCGTCAACCAAGGAGGCCTCAGCTGGTGGTACAATCGCTGGAGGCTTGTAGGCTGACGATGAAGACGCGAATCGCCATTCGAGATAAAACTCCGTATCGTTTCGAGATGACTCCGTTGCGGGATGTGCACAGGAGAGCGCCGTCTCCGATGTTTAAAGAGACCACGCCGTTGGCGAATGCACGGGTAAGGCTGAGATTTGTCAGTGTTAAGGCGACGACGAGGAATACGACAAAACGCAGATCTCAGAGACTGTAAGAGCAGGTATGCGTGATGGCGAAAGGAGAGATGAGGTCAGATGCCCGGCAGTTATAATTATTTTCAGATAAGCCGGAGATACCATACCATTTTATTGGCGTCTCGCTCCCACTGTCTTGTTTGCATGAACTCAACTGCAACTTTCAGATGCAGTCCCAAAATATTTTCTCTATCACAGCGGCGTTGTAAACTATCAACTGCGGCATTCAATGTCGACTCCAAGGCTTTTTCAAAGACTTTGAATCTGCCACAGACCAGCTTTCCTCTATGGCCCGACCGAGAAAAGAGCCAAGTCGCCCTACGTCCAAGGATTTGCGAGGATCTGTATAGAGCACAAGTCAGCATCGCGCCCACTGAGTCCTTTTATTCTAATCTAGTCGCGTAGGCACGTCGAAGCGGTGGTCGCGAATTTGTTTTGCATGACGGTCCTCCATACGCCAATGGCAATCTACATGTCGGTGAGTGGCCTTCGTTTCTGCCTTTTTTCTTTCTTTCTCACATATGCAGGCCATTCCATGAATAAAATCCTCAAGGATATCATCAACCGATTTCATGTCATTTCCGGAGACCGTGTCCAGTCCGTCTTTCAACCTTGCAGCAAATTTCGGTCCTCATTCTCTTTACAGGTATATTCCTGGATGGGATTGCCACGGTTTGCCTATCGAGAACAAAGCGCTAAAAGACCTCGGAGTTCGTCATTTCCTACTACCACTGAAGACATCTGCCTATGTCATTAAAGACGGATTCAAGGTCGCTCACACCATCCGACATTCGTTCGGCTGCCCGGAAAACCGCCCTCCGCGAGATTGAAATACAGAAGGAGGAGTTTCAGCAGTTTGGGATAATGGCTGACTGGAGTAAAGAAACCACATATCGCACTCTGGGTACGTGTATTCATCCTGCTTTGCATAACGTCTTCCAACGGGACTTGTAGATCATGGTTACGAAATGCGACAGCTGGGGATATTTCAAAAGATGGTGGAGAACGGTTCGCTCCACGGTCTCCGACTTAAATGATGAAACTGACACAAATACCAGGTTTAATTTATAGGCACTATAGACCCGTTCATTTCTCTCCATCTTCACGGTCAGCACTAGCGGAAGCAGAGTTGGTATACAAGGACGATCATATCTCACATTCGGTCTATGTCACCTTCGATTTGGGTGTGGCACAGTCGGGCGAAAGATATGCAAAATTTGGTCGCGATATCAAGCTGTTGGTCTGGACCACAACTCCTTGGACATTAACAGCAAATATGGTAAGCAACGAGTCCCTGTACTTCATGCCATTCTCACCCCCTGCAGGGAATTGCGGTGAATCCAGAATTAGCTTATTCCTTTGTCGAACGTGAGGATGACAAGGAAGGTCCTCTTTTCCTGATTGCAACCGGACGGCTAGGAGACAACCCTACGGAGCCTTTCTTCTCTGCTCTAGGAAACATTCGCTATGTTGACAGCATCCAAGGTCAGAGTCGCGCTTTCCGAATCCTTCTGCCTGTCCTTAGCAGGAACTTCTTATAGGGTCCGACCTCGTTGGCGCATACTACAAGCCAATCTTCTCTCATGGAAGTTCCAAGAGAATTATCAGAGCGTCGCATGTCACATCCGAGAGTGGTACTGGTTTGGTACACTGCGCTCCTGCTCATGGGGCGGAGGACTACAACACCTTCCGGGACCAGGGTCTACTGTCTAGCGCCGAATCGATGCTATGCCATGTCGGTCCTGAAGGAGAATTCAAGGCGGATGTTGCGGATATTGTCGGTGAAGCGGCTGCTCAAACTCTGGTCGGAAAATCCGTGCTCGAAGACGGATCGCGTGCAGTAGTGGCTTTACTGAAGGAGACTAACAGCTTGGTAAAAATCGAGCGGTTCAAGCATAAGTATCCTTATGATTGGAGAACGGACAAACCTATCATCGTCACGTAAGTTCAGAGCGGCTCTGTCTTGTCTTCATCGCTTACCATGTTTCGTCAGTGCGACCTCCCAGTGGTTCGCCAACTTGGACAAGATCAAAGAGGATGCCTTAAATGCCCTTGAACACGTAGAAATGTTCCCTCCTTCGTGTAAGTATGACCGCTCTTTCGTACTATCTTTGAGTCCTTAATTGTCCCTCACAGCTCGCCTACAATCATTTATTCGCTCACGTTCAGAATGGTGCATATCCCGCCAGCGGGTGTGGGGCGTGCCCATACCCGCTTTATACCATATCCCTACAGACCGCGCAATCCTCGACGCAGCCTCGCTTTCCCATATCCTCCCCATCCTGCAAGAGAAAGGCATCGAATACTGGTGGAACGGACCCGTCGAGGAATTCGTCCCTCCCATCCTTCGAGAAGGTGAAGGAGCGAATGTCTGGCGCAAGGGGACTGATACCATGGACGTGTGGTTTGACAGCGGTTCGTCGTGGTCGATGTTGGAACAGCGTGAGGATGGACTCGGGCAGAAGTACCGCGCTGATGTTTGCGTTGAGGGCTCCGACCAGCATCGGGGATGGTTCCAGAGCCAGCTGCTCACTGCTGTGGGGTCCGGGTCGTCCTCTATCCCGTACAAAGCTCTTGTTACACACGGGATGGTCTTGGACCAGAAGGGGAAGAAGATGAGCAAGTCCCTGGGGAATGTTATCAGCCCTATCACAGTAGTCGCTGGTGGTAAGGTGGGTGAAATATTGCATGTCTCGGTTTGGAAGGCCGCTTATATTTTACTAGGATAAAAAGAAAGAACCTGCATACGGAGCCGACCTTCTAAGGTTGTGGATCGCTTCAGTGGAATATTGGAACGACGTACCCCTCGGAACGAATATTCTCAACCAGACTGCGGAGTCACTGAGAAAGATCAGGAACACGGCACGCTTCCTGTTAGGGAATATTGGAGATATATATGAGCAGGACAATGAGGATTCATGGGAAAATGTCAGAGAGCATATGGATTTGGCAAGTTTGTGTCCGGCTGAGTGTGTCGCTACGGGCTTATTCTGTTTGTAGGCTGACCGGTACATGATCAACGAACTGCAAAAATGCGAAGCAGAGTGCGCAGCGGCGTATGTCGCTTACAACTTCCCCAAAGGTTGGAACGATGCTGTTCGTTTGTGTTGCCTTTCATCTGCTGACTTTCCTGGATCTAAGTCGTGAAGACACTTCAAAACCTCTGCAATATAACCTTGTCCTCGTTCTATTTCGACATAAACAAAGACAATCTCTACGCGAATGCTTTGAGCGGGTATGAACGCCGTGCTACCGTTTTCGTGCTGAAAGAAGTATGCATCTTCTTTCTCAAGGGACATGTCTTAATCGATGTTTATAGATACTTGCAACTATCGTTCGCATCATGGCCCCGATACTGCCCCATTTAGCTCAAGAAATACACGATTCAATGTATTACAAGAGCAAAGGACTGGTGTTCTTGGAGCAGCCGTGGAATTGGCGCGAGGGTAGCTTCGCAATTAAAGGCTTCACAGAGGACGATATGAAAGCAGTGAAAAAAGATTCGGAAGACATGGCTATGCTGATGCAGGAAGTGCGCCCTGTTGTTACGTCCTTGCTGGAACAAGCTCGAGAGCAAAAGTAAGTCCAGTTGGTTCGCTTCTTTGGCGATGCACTGACAACGTGGGTAGGCAAATCAGGAGTTCTTTGGAAGCCGAAGTAGATGTCATTCTCCCAGAAATACCTGATGTGGCCTCAGAAGCCCTCTCAGACGCGCAAGAGGCAACTGCAGCTCTTGGGAAAACGAGGCTTGCTCAGTTTTTTCGAGATAATGGTGCGTATTAATGAGCTCTTCGGCAGAGCAGCGTGTTTACCTAGTTCTCGCAGAGGATTTCATGGCGAAGCATTTCATCGTTTCAAGAGTCACGGTGATGGACGAAGGATCGCTTGGAACTGCGTCGCCGGAGTGGATCTATATTCGTAGTTTGAGCATACTGGGAGAAGGGTTCTCGAAGCCCGCATCTGCCCTCGGATCTGAGGAGTCCTATGATATCGCCATCCGGATTCGTCCTGCCATGAGGGAGAAGTGTCCTCGGTGTTGGACCTTCACCAAGGAGACTGAGGATATATTGTGCCAGAGATGTGCAGATGTTACACAGGATATGGATTAGTAGATTTTTACCCTGGGGGATCTTATTTGTATAGATATTAGTTCGAAAATAATCAGTCCATCTCATTCAGCACATGTGGAGCAAGTACTTTAGCAAGCGAGGCAAGTCAGCTAGTTCACGTAACACTCATCGACCTCATTAAGGTACCACAGCTGGGCATCGCTCCCGGCAGACGGTGAAAGCACAACCTGTAGAACCGTGAACGCTGTCAGCTCGTGTCAAGTAAGAGCTTCTATTGCTTACAGCGCCTTGGTTATTGACCGGGTTTTGAACAGTCCATACGAGATCCTCGTAAGGAAGTTTGATCTAGTAAAAGTGGAGTTAATAACACCGCTTCTCAAGTTGAATTTCGAGCACTTACGACGTACGAGCCCGAGCCTGCAGTAGAGATCGCAAACGTGGTTGCAGTCCCCTTCGCTTGCGGTAATCACTAGACGCTTGTCCTTGCGTGAAGTTAGCGAAGTAAGTCCGATGAAACTAGACAGCCGGTCGCCACATACTTCCGCCTTGATGAATCCGCCCGTGGCCACGTTTTCGATGGCATAGCCGCCCTGGGTCTTGGTGAGATCCCACTGTAGTAAAATGAGTGAGAATCGACCGATAATCAAAACCAGAAAACTTGACTTGTTCGTGTTCACCGCCATCAACGGAGACGAAAGAAACGAAAATATTCTCAGTGCCCTCCGTGTACGAGCGGACGGAGCTATCAGAGTGTTTGTTGACGAACGTGACGCTTAGATCTCCAGAGGCAACCTGAGTGTTGAAGATGTCAAAAGGAAGGGGACGGCAAGTCATTGAAGGAATACCTCAGAAGAAAGCTGAGCGAGGGTACCCAAGAAAAGAGAAGAGAGAACCAAAAACTTGTTGTAGAACATAGTGGGAAAAGGTACAAAGGTATTTCCACCGTGTACGATGGGCCAAGGCTCTTTTATACTCCGCCGAAAATTCGATGGGGCTAACTGCTGCTCCTCGTTTTACATCAAAGAATCCGCGAAAAGTCTGTTCACGGTATGCTCGAAGAAAAGAATCCAAAGTTTCTTTTGATCAGTGACAGGCACGGCTCTTAGGCAGGAACGTGTGGGGGGTATGGTTATTGGCGTAGTTCTCGCAGGAGTACGTAGACACTAGATATTGAAGCTCACTAAATGCCATTGATGAGGGCGAAACACGAAGTTGACGTTTCTCGACTAGGGGGAAATTCCGAACCTCTATCCCAGAGGATTTCATATGGAGGTACGATCAGGATGAGTATGGGCAGAAATTAAGGAATACGTACAACTGACGTACACACTTAAGTGAAGTCAAGTATATTCCCACGGTCCTCGAGCTTGTTAAGTTCAAGTAAAAGTTCCACAAGGAGGGCTGTCATAATGCAGTTGGATCCTTGCCTCGATCAACATAAACACAAAAGAATCTTTACCGAAAATCCAAGAGATAGTGTGTGAACTTGAAATAGCATGCTTTCGTTCACTCAAGGCATTTCACTGGGTCACTCATCTCGATGAAAGCGTTCAACAAAACTTCCTGTCTGGTCTAGTCGAAGCGTGATGTATTTTGTGTCGTAAAATGCCAATGTAGTGAGGATGATTACAAAAGTGCGGATGTATATGTAGAATGAAAAAATGCTTGTGAGTAATAGTACCGTGTCGTACAAAAACAAAGAAATTAAACCTCGTCAGATCCACTTTCTCGTCATTACAATCATGTCATCAAATGCTCTAAGGAGGATAATTAAGCGAAAGACCGCTACTAGGTCCGTTCCTCCAATTGCGTGGAGGCGGTGGCCCACCACCGCGATTCCCTCCAGGAGGGCCGCCCCGCGGATGGAAAGGCCTACTGTTACCAGGCCTCGAGCCTCTGAAATTATTGATCCCACGACCTCCACCGCCGGGGTATCCTCCCCGGGGAGGTCCAGCGTTGGGAGGATATTGAGAAGGCGGGCCACCATAGGAACCGAATGGCGGTCCTCCGGGAGGGGGGCCACCGTATCGTCCGGGTGGTGGCCCATTTCCGTAATAAGGCGGTCTAGGAGGGGCAGGAGGCAAAGGCTGTACAACCGGACGGTGAACAGGTGCGCGCTGCCCACGTCTATCGAATTCATGTGACGCTTCGTAGGTAGGCAGACTAGGTCATACGAAACGTTAGTCATTACCAGACATTATCTACACCAAGACCGACCTTTTTGGATCCGCGGGTAATGGGTCAGTCCAAAAGTATTCGTGATCCAAGGCCTGAGCTGCCGTAATGCGCTCTTTGGGATTACATGTCAGAAGTTTATCGAGAAGGTCGACCGTCTCAGGCTCCACACTAATGGAGGTACGAAGACGGGAACCTGGTGAGCACAATTGGATGAGTTATGGGAGGGCGACCAACCTGACAAACTTCATCTTGATCGTCCGAGGAAGAGATTGTGTGAAACGAGGAAGACCTTCGCATCCTGGAAGTGTGTCGTAGTTTGGCCACGAATGCTGGGTGGGAGTTCCGCAGAGCTGCCAAATCTTTTCCAGCTGATCGATGTCAGACGTCCCAGGTAGTATAGGACGGCGGTTAAACATCTCCCCGAGAACACATCTGAAAACTCATGAAACCAAAAGTTACCAGTACGAAAGAAGCGACAGACCCAATGCCCCAGATATCTACTTCGCCGCCATACTGCCTTGCACCTAAGAGCAATTCAGGAGGCCTGTACCATCGTGTCACGACACAATTAGTATATTTGCGTTCCCGGCCTCTGTGATCTGCAGGTTTGGAATCATAAGCACGGGCAAGACCGAAGTCAGCTATTCGCAAAGATCCCGTATTGGAAATGAGCAAATTCGCAGCTTTCATATCACGATGCAGAATATTGTTCTGGACGGAATGGATAAGAAGCAAGATCCAGCTGATGTAGGAAGTGTAACTTACACGGTGCATGTACTCTGTGCCTTCTAATAACTGCTTCATATATAATTTAATTTGACTGGGCTGTAGTTTGACTCGCTCGTTATCTAGGAGACCAGCGAGATCATGGTCCATATACGGGAACACCATATACACAGTGAGAGGCTCGTTCTCGTTGCCTAGATAATCTTCAACACAAGGTAATAAGGATGTCGAAAAGACTTACTGCGAACTACAAACATATCCAAAATTTCAATGATACATGGGTGCTTAAGGGCTTTTAGAATCTTGATTTCTCGAAGTGCTGTGACTGGCATTCCCTCCTTCTCGTTATGCATGAGGATTCGCTTCAGTGCCACGAGCCTGCCTGTCGCTTTCTGAACAGCCTTGTGAACTTCACTAAAAAAATGCGGAAGCAAACCCGAATCAGAAGAGAAACGGAGAACTTTTTGAAGATACACTCACCCAAAGGTACCTTCACCGAGCTTCGTCGTGACATCATAATCACTTTGTAGTCCGCATCCTTGAAATACGCGCCCATAAGCCAACTCTTCTTCCTTTCTTGACCGGCGCGGAGCAAGTACTTTTCGGACAGGCTTTTTTGGTGACTCTGCTAATTTTCTTTGCGATTCGCTATCCATGGGTTTATGAGGTAAAGACATGGATGGTGGTACATGACCTTCGTTGGGCGCGTGCGGTCGTTTGAGTGGAACATAGGAGCTGTTCTGATGCGGGGGGAGTTGATCTCGTTCCTTGATCAAGCGTTCGTCTGGAGGGGGAGGTGGGGGAGGAGACATTGGAGGAGGGGGAGGCGGACCATCTGAAAGTCGCAACGGACGGTCGTCGCGTGAGGGTTCCATTGGAGATTGTGGCCGATATGCGGGGGATTTGCTAACGGGTGGCCGACCAGCGGGTGTTCGAGCCTCGTCCTCGTAATCGAGGTGCGGTCGGGAACCCTTGGACGAGGACGCTGGCGACAGTGGCATGTAGCGATCCATTTTACGGCGCTCATTGGCATGACCCCAGCCGTCCTCTCTGACGCTTGGGTCTGAAGGGTCGTCGCGCCGAGGCCATTCTCGACTACTAGCTCTGCGGTAGTCGTCGTCGGGACGGTAGAATCGGTCACTTCTCTGGTCGCGCAAGTAGTGACGGTCGTCTCGATCTCCGTAGTAGCTTCGGTCTCGGCTAGAGTCATAATCCCTCCTATCATAGTAATTTCCACGTCTGTCGTGCAAGGGTCGATCCCAGTCCCTGTCATCCCTTCGACGCGAGCCATAGCTAGATTCTGTGGACATATCCAACCTATCAATGAGACGGTCTCCTCGATGGGACAATGTTGGGGACAGAGGCGACCGTGGATGAACAGTAGGGTAGTCGGACGGATGTCGGTTGGGTCGTGGCTGGCGAGAATAATCACGGTGGCTGCCCCCCATACTAGGCTCCCAATGATCCATTCTACTCTTTGAATGATTCTCGTTTCCGCTCCCATTTTCCCGAATCTTCTTCCCACTTTCTGTGGACCTTTCGTATCCTGAAGACGGTGGAAGTTTAGCTTCTCCCATGAGGATAGACGTCGACGGTACTATCTGAGAGACAGGCTTTTTCTTGAATGGAAAAGGGACTCGAATTTTTAACTGAGGGACTTCAGAAGATGGTATTGGTACCGCGGATGGAGGTGGCGTCGAAGAGTCGTCTAGTTCGCCTTCCTCAGGTGAAGAGGGCTCCAGTCGTTTCCTAGGACGTTGTCCGTCAGGGGAGCCTGAGTTTCTCCTCTTCTGTCCTCCCAGAGGCGAAGAAACCATAGCAAAAGGAAAGGGATGGACGAGGCAACGGTGGAAGAAATTACGAAGAACTGGTAGTGGCTGTGCTCAAAGCACATCGCAATAGCCTCCGAACCTAATACGAACAATTAAACAGGTTAGCAACAGATACGTTTCTCTTTCATCGACGACAATGTCATCAACTCTACCTCCAGGACTTCATGGCGAATACGAGGAGCATATATCTGGCGGTGACGCGTCGGAATGGGAAAAGTTTGATAAAATACGCCTCTATACCAACGCTTTCGTTGTCCAAGGAGAAAAGGTACCTGTCAGATTATAATCAGAGTTCTTACTTCTACTACTAAGTAAATGCGGCCCAGCTGCTCTTGGGCCACAAAAAGAGGGGATTTACTGAGGGAATGTACGTGTTTTAGCTCGTCTAGTGTTGATATCTCATAGTGCGTCAGGTACAATGGTTTCGGTATGACTCGACTTGTATCAGTCAAGTAATTCTCTTCACACCTCTCAGGCGGAAAGGTAGAATCTGGGGAGACAAGTGCTGAGGCCGCCTTACGAGAACTTGAGGTTGGTTTATATGTGTACTCATCTATTTGCTTCCGTTCATCACTCATTCAAGGAAGAAGCCGGTATTCAGGCGCCTCTGCAGCATTTTGCCGTTCTTTTCTTCACTCTAGAAGGTTTAGAATCTGCCTTTTACATTGACATATATCGCGCAACCGACTTTTCCGGGGACATCGTCGAGTTCGTGTTGCATGTCCACTTCATTCCGTGATTGACATCCGTGTAGAACCGATGAAATGAGGCCGCAGTGGTTCAGGTTTCCTGGATCCACTGCAGATCTTCCTGATATCCCCATGGAACGTATGTGGCAGACTGACAAGCTCTGGATGCCACTCTTGCTGTCCAACAGGCAGTTTGTCGGACGGGCAGACTACAAAAAAGTTGACGGAGAAACACGCCCTGTGAAATGGTGGATAGGAACGACCCTCGGGTCTTAATTTCTCATCATGTTAATGTTCGGCGGTATCAATGATCGTGGATTCCTTATGCCGCCGTCCTTCCACTGTTTAGGAACTAATTTACTTCTCACATTGTATGACTTAGTTCCTTGGGAAATTTCGCACAGCTCTTATGCCGCATCGTAAATCACCTCTCACGCTGGGGCCTCACACGAGCACAAAACAACGATCGTCGCAGGAACAAGATCAAGGGCCTTAATCAATTCGTCAATTTTTCTGGCTTCCATAGTTCCTGTACGTGTACCTAAAAACTTCCCGAGCATCAGAACCTGCTCATTTTTCGCTATAGGACCAAGTTACTTGTCAAAGAAATGAAGCCGTGGTTTCGGATCACATCAAAGTATGCACAATAACAAGAAAGAAGGATGAGTTACATCCGATTCAATGGGGATTTCAGCTATTATCTCAGGAGCTCAGGAGGTCCTTCAGCCCCGCCAGCGAAACAGCGGGCTTTCCTAGAAAGTATTCTGCTCTTGACCTCGACTTCGGCTCTGTAGACATTGGCATCAGCCTTTTCACCACAACGTTCGTTTCGCCTCCCGAGCGAGTTAAAGCTATGGGGCATGCAGGAACATAACCATTCGAGCGGGTTGACAATGAGTAGGAATTGGTTTGGGAACCGACATGGACAACAGAGGAAAATCCAACAGTCATTTTTCCCTACAATGCTAAGCCGTCTTGCCGACAATGCCTCCAGGAGCAGCCAAATAACTTATTCTTTTACAAGTCTCCCAACTGGAACAATTTTCCATCACTTCAATCATGCTTTCCGGCCAATATGCCCTCTAGTAAGGTCAGAGCCGCACCGGCCGTTCCCCAGGACGACTGGTAGCCGTACCCACCATGACCATAATTGAATACCAGTGGTATACTGCCCGAAGAATCAACTTCGAGTCTAACACCTCCCTTCCTCCCCGGTCTAAGCCCACACCCATCCTCAATCACGATGGCTTCGAGGTCGGCCACGGTTGGCTCTCTCACCGCGCGAACGTCGGGAGGCGCAATATTCGGATACAGTTTGATCACTCGCTCCAGGATCTCCCGCTTTGTTTCCGAGCGCGCCGTAGGGTACCAATCATCCACCAAGAATGTGCCCCCAATGATCACATCTCCACTTCGACGGGGGATCACGTATGACACGGCACCGTTAGTTGGATGAAAGCACGGCATTTCCTTCACCCAGGGCGCACGTACAAGGACGGTCTGTCCACGAATGGGATACATGTCCTTGTCTTCGACACCGCCGAGGAACCGAGCCCCGAGCCCCGCACATACCACAACTGCTACTGGTTTCGGACAATTTTTCGCGCCAGTGAATGCCCCCACACCGCCTTCGATGACCTGCTTGACGTGCTGGACTTAGCCTTTGACGGCAGCGCCTCCCTTGCTGAGAAAATGCGAAAAGAGATAGTTCAGGTAAACGGGTACATCAATGGTGACCGTAGTGAACGATGATCCGTCGACCATAGTGGGAACAAGTTCTTCTTCGGTCAAATATTTGAACTATAAAGATCGCGTCAAATCATCAAATAAAACAACACTGTCCGACTTACGTCGGGCATGAACTCCCACACCGACGGTCTCTCGAGCTGGTGCCCAGCGTATGATACCATCCGAAGTCGCATAAAACACCCTGCTGCATCACTCCCAGGGGCTGATAGGTCCCACATTATGCGGAACGTCTCCTTGTCCATTTCTATCACTCCATAAGCAGGGTCCACTGATGACATCCAGACAGCGGGACGTACCTAGCTGATTCGGATGCACCCCAGGGGAGTCAGCAGAGGTGGCGTGTTGTGCTCCCTAAAATGTTCCGGTGTATGGACCGTTCGTAAACCAGGAAACTGGGTTAGCTCACCGCCCAATGGCTTGTATACCTGCTCGTCTTCGGGTCGGTAGGTAAAGTTTCTGCTATGATTGTAACATGATACCCTCCTTTCTCTTGAATCTTCAGAGCGGTGGTCAGACCTACGACTCCTTATAGTCCACCAGCTCGTCAGTACAAGCAGCAAGAAAATACAGAGCGGCATACCTGCGCCGATAACGATGATTTCATTCGTATTCTCTGCCATCTCAGCTCGAGTATAATGTCAGAAGAATCGATACTTATCGTTCGAGCAATGAATCGTGCTAGGAATCGAATACTTATATCGTTTTTACTCCGATATATCGCCGGTGGTGTTATCTACCTTATCTGCAAAGATCTACAAGGTCTGCAGAGGGTGTTGCAAATTATGTCGACTGCACACGGAGCTCCGTCTGAGTCAGACTATCAAGTAATTGGTTTCCCGTGGTATGCCGTGGTGACAGGCGCAGCGTATCTCTCTCCTGGAGTTGTAAACCGGCCGTGGAGGAGCCCAACTTGAGGGAAAAGCTTTGTTTCGGGCCGATCAAGGATTGCCGGTGATCTTGCCGCGATTTGCCGCGATTTCACCTGCCAGTGGCGATTCCAAGAATACGAGTTCTGCTCTGTATTCAGCTTTATTTGAATTTGTTTTTGGAAAATACGATGCTTGTGGCAATTCAAGGAAATCCAGAACACCTACCATCACGCCCCCTTTGAAACCTCCGTTGAAACAGAGATACTCTACCGTACATTAAAGAATTGACTATTCATCAGTGAAAACATTTGGAAAGTTGCTTTCACCTAAATTCCAGTTTTCTTTGGACGCTTTTTTGCCAGACGGTAGCTGGCAAAGCGATACTTACTCCAGTATCATGGTAGCCGTCACCATGGTATATATCAAGTTTAACTTAACCTTCTACGGAAATTCTTGTATGCACTGTCCGAGTCCTGTGCACTATCCTCTTTAGGCCCACGAAGGAAAACTGTCAGCATTCCGGTTTCCTTTGCTGACATTATCTCAGTATGTACAGTGTCTTACAGTAGTCGAAATATTGATCTCCTTCACGCAAATACTGGGAGGTGATCGAGGCTTAGAAGGCACTGAGCATTCTGATGATCATGACCGTATACGTAGTCTTCTCAATTTATTATCATATACATCGAAGGAGTATCGACGCAAATGGGCCAGCTTCTTCGGCTAGTCCGATATCAGCAACTTCGATTCCTAGAGTAGGCTCTAAGCTGATTTTTATTGCCCTTGCTTACGAGACATTTGCCTTTATAGTTTATGAGCACCCACTTCAGTTTCTTCCACGTCTATCATTGCACAAGGCTTTCACATAACCATTGTATGTCGATCTCACAGAATCTGGGGCACAAAAACTTCCTATTCACCAAGCTCCTTTCACAGCGCTAAATTTTATATGCAGATGGGTATCTGCGCAGTAATTTGAGCTTTTATTGATATGACTGCTTAATCTCTCTACGTTAGCTAGGCTTCATCCTTTCACTGGAAACCCGGATCTATGAACGCTATTTAGGATCTCTTCCAAAAAAGAACAAAAGCGAAACACGAGGCACGAACCAGAAGAATGTGCCCACTTCCAGAGGCCTATAGACGGGAGCCTGGGCACCATGGATACTGTGGGTCGGGGGGAAGTAAAAGACGACGGCCTGCGAGACCCTCTGAGCCACCCCTGATTCCATCCAACTAGCGCCGCTTAGATCGCTAGCAATCACATTGACCCAATGTCTACACCCCTCGTGACTATCCGTGAATTTGTAACGATCACGTCCATTCCTGATGACAAGGCTAAAGACATGCTCCACGGTGAGGCCGGGAACCGCCGCCGCCGAGACCCTGAAGCAGCAGTTCTGGGTGAATGCGTATCTCGTCGAGGATACTTCCAAGAGGCCTGGATATTGCGACGACTCCCCCGAGCGCATGTTGAGTCGAACGGACGAGTTAGGTCCTGTCTGAAGAAAAATCATCCAGTGATTTGTCGGCCGTACTTCCTCTTCCGTCTCCTCCTTGTTCGAAGCACACCAGTGAAATTGAAGGACAGGTGACGAAAGATGTGACATGACGAAATCCTCCGCGTCCCAATGGCAGTCGGGATCATACGGGTATCGGTCGATGTATTCGGCTACTGACAGGGATGCGGCGGACATCTAAGGCTCTGTCAGAATTGGAGACGGATATAAACACGAAGCTCGACACCTTTCTTAAGGACACAATAGTCAAGGAGACACTCCTTCGTAACCTGCTCTTTATAACACGTACCTTGGTCGTGACACGCGACCTCTCGACGGCCAGTAAACCCAATAAAGATGAATCGATAAAATCTGTGATGCCAGATGGAACGTCGGGAGTAGAGTCGGAGCTAGAAGACACTACCCGAGTGGTGCTCAAAATATTTCTCGACACATCGATGCGAAAAACAGGCCAACAATTTGGGCGTTCCAGGAAGTAACCGAGTCCGAGTCAGATTTAGAGCAACAGTGATGCAGCGAGCTCCGAGTACCTGGATTCAGGCACTTAAGGCGCACAAAACTGTCAATAGAATTGAATCAATTCCCAGCACATCCACTAGGATCAGATCTTTACCCTCACCTAGGGCATTCCTAGACGTAACTGCGCCGCGGCTCAGGTTCTTTGGCCTGCATTGCAAGGGATATCTGATATCAAATTTATCGATGTTCACGTTGCTCATCTGAGCATAATGAAACCTTGTATCGACATCTCGGTGTTGTGTCATAACATGAAAAAGTTATTCTTGAGAATTTTTCGACGGAGGTGCTGCGGCTCGGCCCGGTGATGACGATGATCGATCAAGATTTCATGTGGCTGTGCGATGTCAACCCTGTAAAATGATGTCAACATAGAGCCTGTGAAAGTTCAATCAGGTTTCAAGAATCGAAAACATACGCTAAACACTCATCTCACCAAGAGATAATATTTTGGTACAGTAGCGATCACATCTAAATTGTGCGATCACCTCTTTGATGGATCCCTTCACCACAACCGAGGAACTTTGCGTGCCATCCACCCAGAAGGGTTGCTTATCTGGGTCCGTAACTGACACGGGAACGAACATCATTCCCTCCCCTCTTCGCGCAAGCACGCGCTTCAAAGTTTCCATCTATTCTTTTCCGAGGGAGTGCCTGTAATGGAGGTATTGAAGTTAGTGGCGACTCGGTCCTCTGGGAAAACACATCGTTCTCGGACACTGAGATCATGATGGTCGCAAACATTAGGCTATTTGCTCAAGCGTTGCGGGTCATGACATCACCTGTCGAGATTTCGGATCTGCTACTAAAGCTCGGGCCATCGCAGAGGATGCTCACAAACGCCGAGACGTGTAGGGTCTGGGAGTGCTAGAAGTATTATTTACCTACAGGCGGTCGGCAGTGGATATATCCCATATATTGGGAGCGGAGTGACTCTTCGAACGTATGTCGAGACTGAGTTATCATGTGAACCTTCTAAGAATACATTGCTGGATAACGGGAGAGGCGTTGCCACCGGAATCAAAGAGACGACTTCGGAAAACTCTCTTGTGCTAATATGGCTCTGTTAACTGGCTGTTAATGGGATATACGGGGTCAATAAGATAGCAGGAAACGCGTGTGTTTACTGATGGTTCTCTATATTAATCTTAACAGGATAGACATTGTCAGTCGCGGGACCAGGCTTGTTCGGAGCAGAAGTCAAACAGGAAGAGAGGGTCACTTACATAACTCCACTACAGATTTTTCAGCCTCCCAGATGAGACGGATCCTACTAAGTGTAGAAGAATTAGAACCCTTTCCAAGCGTCTATGGGATTGAGGAGACCGAGCCCAGATTTGGTAGCCTCTGAGTTCTCGCGGATGGTGACAGAAAGAGTATCCATATGGCTATTCGAATTGTCAACATTATGCTGGCAAAGATAAAGCAGATCGGCGGACTTTCCCGACATTTAGGCCCTAGTATTTCTTCTGGGAATAACATATACAAAGCGGGGTTTTATGTCATCTTGCGACCCACTCTGCGGAATTCATTTCCCGCTTGGAACTAACATCTATCTATGTATATGACCAACGTCTCGTTCCATTGGCACGGGTCGCCATCGAGAGACGACAATGAAGATAGGTCCAGATTAATCACATTCCACGCCCTTGAAGGCGTGCGGCAAAGGCTAACAATAACAGAGTTGCGTCAGAATTGTGCAGAAAGAGAACAGATGCACACCAAATCATTCCCATGAACAGAACGCGGGAATGCGCGAAATGCCCTTTCGACTCGTCCTAAAACACCTGCGGCATCTTCGAGAGTGTCGCGACCAGCTGAACGAGAATCTGTTTAAGATGTTTAGCGAGTAGTCCAACAAGGAGGTCACTGAGCTCTTAGCGACACCTTGATATAGCCGAATATTGCTTTTGCGATGGAACCATGGGGCTGGCCCGCTATCCCATGACTGCGGACGTGCCTTCGTTTGAAAGTGCCAAATCGACAATGTACACATACAACGAAGCGTGAATATCCGAGGCTCCCACACCTTCACAGCGATAAGTCGACTAAAATTTCCGGCAGGAAGCGGTTTTACACCACGCGAAAAGCCGCTATCGAGGTGTCTACTGACACGCTCGGCGTGGAAAGTTCTGTTCGGAATGGTTGAAGTGAGTGAGGGTCGCAAGTGAAGGGTGACTCGTTTCTTCGGTACCTGCACGCTTCGACCTTGAGTACTCAAATGAGTACTGAGCGCAGGGTGCTTACAAAACTGATGTACATATGTATCATCCATCATCTCATTGAGTCCCTGGAAAACGTCCGATTCACATCGTAATGGTGAGGTCCTGTTTACACGGACAGTCCTTCAATTGGCTAGATCTTAGTGACATCCAGGATTGACCGTAAGGCCGGAATATTAACGATGTGACGGTCTCGTGGCTTCATATCATGGAGCTCGCTTGAGAAAGATCCTGAAAGGACAATGTCACATTAATTTGACATAGACTATTTGAGGATATCTCGTTCGAATGGTGTAGCTGTAACATTGGGCCGCAAGGGCTAAGATTCCTAGTCGATCGTAGTTGCGCAGCGAAGGCACGACGGCGACTTGATAGATCGAGGCGTCTATCTATCAACTACAAGCTGCCGCGAGAGAAATGGAAGTATGGTGGACTATCGTCGAGCCGGTAGGGAGCTAGGGAGATGCGAGAGATGATGGCAGCGCGTGTGTTCCATTCGCAGACAGCTTTGGTCGGCGAAACCCAATATGGCCGACCGAGTCCAACGTATGTCCTAGTAAGCAGGAGTAATATACCCGTTTCATGATACCATCGAAACACAGGTTTTCTGCGGTATATTCTCGCCGTAAAGCATTCACGGGACGGCCGAGCGCCTCTCCAGAGCCCAGACCAAGAACTTTAGGACCAGCAGAAGGATAGTACTACATCACAGTCCTGTGTCAGCCAAAGCTCAATAGTGCCGCTTGGAAGAATCTCTCATTCGACGCCTGTTACAACATACATAGTATTTTCTTTCCCATAGCGGCAAGTTTGACGAGAACGGACAGCTTTGGTTGCGGCAAAATTTTACAAGGAGAAACGTGCGTGCCGAACTCGCCCCAAAACGGAAATTTGCGCTGTTCGGCATTCGGTCCGACGCCGAAATTACTCGTCGAACCATTTCTTTCCCCGACGTCCATGACGGTGGACATCAATGTTGGTGAGGACTGTTCCGCTGTCGACTGTGCATTGATTGACCTTACTTCAAGTAGATTTCAGCCTCTACGGTGGAGCAGAGACCACGAAAGAGCCCAGAGATGTACGCTCACCGCGTCGAACCGTAGTGGTGACGCCTACTACACAGGACGATGGCAAATCATACCCAGGACTCCCACCTAATACCAACGATTTCCTTTGGCTCATGACAGAAGAGCCCCACAGATCGCGGCGAACTGCTATAATGAAGGCTCATCCAGAGGTTTGCATAATACTTGTTTCTTCTTTCCCGTCGTCGCTGAACTTGACTCTAGGTCACAAAACTAATGGGACACACGCCAGTCACAAAATATGTTGTCTTCTTTGTTGTGACTCTTCAGCTGTCTATTGCAATCTACCTTCGTAACACCCACCCCCTCTCATGGCGCTTCATTGCCTGGGCATATATCGTCGGCGGGACCGCCAATCACAATCTTTTTCTTGCTATTCACGAAATTTGCCATAACCTTGCTTTTCGTGGCATCTCTGCCAACAAACTGCTGTCTACTTTCGCCAATCTGCCCATTGGGATACCCTATTCAGCAATGTTCAAAGTGAGCAATTTTGACCCTTGTAAAAGTACAAGTCTCATCGTGGTGTGCAGAAATATCACATGGAGCATCACAGGTACCTAGGGGAGGATGGTGTCGACACCGACCTGCCTTCTAGACTAGAATTGATCTGCCTTAACAACGTCCTTGGAAAGGTTTTCTTTGCGTATGTTTATCTCTGCCTCTTCGTACATATGGTTAACTCTCAGTGCTTCAAAAGGACATTCCAAATATTGTTTTACGCCCTCCGTCCAACCTTCATCAGATCACAGACTCTTACCCGTTGGCATTTCCTCAACATCAGCGTCCAGCTGGTGTTCAACTATTTTTTCATAATACGATTCGGTATACCCTCTTATCTATACCTCATCTACAGTAGCTTTTTTGCCGGCAGCTTACATCCACTGGCGGGCCATTTCATTGCCGAGCATTACTTGTGGGATGGACTCCCACAAGAGACGTACAGTTACTACGGGTGGCTCAATATCTTCGCGTATAATGTCGGATACCACAACGAGCACCACGACTTTCCTTCAGTCGCTTGGACGCGCCTTCCGGCTCTTCGCGCTCTTGCACCCGAATTTTATGACACTATTCCGTCTCATCCGTCTTGGCCGATGGTGACCATTAATTTCATTCGAGACAAGGATGTGGGCATCTTTGCCAGAGCGAAACGAGTATCCAAAAAGCATCTCGCGATGCAGCCAAAAGCGGATGGAAAAGACCTGGAGAACGATGATGCCAATGTTTTGGATGCGTCAAGTAAAAGCTTGTAATATACGTGGAAAATACTATACCTCTTCGTTTTCAAGGGATGTTCACTCAAACCTCTCATACGCGGGAGGACACGGGTTCATTTCCTTTTGCCGAGGCCAAGTGAGTACTTCGGCACTATCCGACACCTGTCGCGTCCATCTTATTGCGGGTGAAGTCGACTGATATGCGGTTTTCGTTTCCGTCACAGCCCACTTCTAAATCTTCCCATGGAGCAACTGAAGAATGTCGTTGTTATCGGTGCAGGGGTGATTGGGTTAACAACAGCGTTGAATATCCAAGAAAAAGGAGGATATGCAGTTACCATTGTAGCTGAAGTGTTGCCATCAGATCCCAAGACGATAAAATACACAAGTCTTTGGGCGGTATGTGTCATTTATGTTCTACGATGGATTCCTTTTACTATTCGGTTTCGATAGGGGGCTCATCATGTTAGCCATGCAGAGAATGACCCACGACAGTTCAGTGCGCGCTCTCTCCAGGATTGATATATTGTTACTAGGTCTAACAATCATAAAAGAGCTCGACTCGGATACATTCAAAGTTATGTGGGAACTCTCTGCTCCAGGGGGGGTAGCGGAGGCTTGCTTTTTGCGATTGCCACAAATTGAGTATTACGGGCAGAAGTCAGAACTAGATCCTCATCATCTATCGTGGATGCCAGACGTACGTGAACTATTCAACATAGTACGATATCCTGAGGCGCATAGTCTTTAGTTCAAGAGCTTGCCGGAGAGCTCTTTGGTGCCGAACACTCTGAGCGGGGTGTCGTTCAGCACGCTTACCATCGATACACCCGTGTATCTCAATTACTTGCTCTCCCGTTTCCTTTCTAAGGGTGGCGCCATCGTCCGTGGAGCCGTCCAGGATATTGCTCAGATCGTGGAAGGCGGAGCGAGCATCTTCACTGGAAGTAAAGTTCCCACATCGCCTGATGCTGTAATCGTCTGCGCAGGTCTGGGGGCTCGGTTTTTGGTGGGAATTGAAGACAAGGACTGTTACCCGATTCGCGGACAGATCTTATTGATTCGGGCGCCGTGGATCAGGTTTGGAAGGACAATCAGTACGAAAGAAGGGCTTTGGACGTATATTATACCGAGAAGAAGTGGCGATGTAAGTGCTTTCCGAGTACTTTGTCGACTGGTTACTGAATTAAAAATGTAATTTATAGGTCATCGTAGGTGGGACAAAGATCGACGATGATTGGTATGCTCCAAATTTTTGTTACACGTGCGGACGTGTCTGATAGTATCAGGTACCCCAACCCACGGCCCGAAACCTCTGAAGATGTTCTTGAGCGCGCATTTGCACTGTGTCCGGAGCTCGCACCGCCAGAGATCCGTGCACAACGGGCACCTACAATCGACGATGTCCGGCCAATTATCATTTCAGAAGGGTGCGGTTTGAGACCCGGAAGGAAGGGCGGTATACGTCTTGATGTCCGATGGACAGAGAACAAAGGAAAGAAAGTTCCTCTCGTCAGCAATTATGGGTCAGTGATATGTCGATTGTTTCTCTGAGTCATCGGAAGCTAATCCCGCACGACCTTACTTAGACATGGTGGCCAGGGATTCCAATCGTCGTGGGGGTCTGCGTTTGCTGCTACGGAGCTTCTGGAAAATGCTCTGAAGGAGATCTAAGATGCTGAAGCCTTATGTTGATTACGAACGTATCAAGGGTCTGAAGACCTACAAGTAAAGTAATCTAAATCGGTTTGAACCAAGTGCCTATCATGATGCCGCGGCCGGGTCTTGGTCTTCTTTAGTCGGAAGCGTGCTCTTGCCTCTATCTTGTCGATGCATCTCATGGCCTCTCAGGTCATCGACTCTGAGAAAGAGATCGTTGTGATCGGTGCAGGTGAGCGGGCATCGTCAGGTGTGATTGACGTTTAACCTCTTTCTTAGGTGTGATTGGTCTAACGACTGCCTTACGGATACAAGAAACTAGGAAATACCATGTCGCCATTATCGCGGAGACATTACCAAGCGATCCGTTGACCATTAGATACACAAGCCAATGGGCGGTGGGTAATTGCATCTCATCTGCACGCATGCGAAGTGCGATCTTGTGCTAGGGAGCCATACATTCCGGTAGCTCTCAAGCTTATGTCGACGAAGCACACCCAAAACAATCAGGTCAGCATTACCGTTCCAGAGATAAGTATAACATAAACACTTACGCTGCATGGTGCGTTGAAGAATTTGATAATGAAACCTTCAAAATTATGTGGGACTTATCTGCGCCAGGTAGTGAAGCTGAAAGATGCTTCAAGCGGCTCACAAAGATGTCATACTATGGTGAAACAAGACCGAAGCCACACCCCTTGGAGTCTATGCCAGATGTACGCTTTTACTACTCACACGTTTGAATCTTGACATATCTAAATCACTCCAGTTTCGCTACATGAATCCTAACTCTGAAGGATTTGTTGAGGGCGTTTCATTTAGCACCGTCTCAGTCGACGTGCCGATATATTTCAATTATTTACTATCTCGATTTCTTGCACATGGAGGTGCGATAGTCCGCGCGCAGGTTCAACATGTGTCCCAGGTCATGGAAGGCGGTGTGGGCCCATTCACCGGTGCAAAGAACCCATGTAAACCAGCCGCGGTTGTCGCATGCGTTGGCCTCGGAGTAAGGTTCTTAGGTGGAGTGGAGGATAAAGATTTGATCGCGATTCGTGGCCAGACCATCTTATTAAAGGCGCCGTGGGTTGATGAATGTATCCATACCTACGATGGGCCGATGAGTTATGTCATCCCCAGACGCAGCGGGGGTGTCGTTGTCGGAGGAACATATGGAAAGGACGATTGGTATCCCCTTGCACGTCCAGAAACGAGCAAGGAGATATTGGAACGTGTTCTCAAGATATATCCGAAAATCGCCCCCCCGGAAGTACGGGTAATCAGAGAAGCGAAGGTCGAGGACATAGCACCTATTATCATCGAAGATCGGTGCGGTTTGAGACCGGGAAGAAAACAAGGCATTCGGATCGATGTGGATTTCAGCGGAGCTGTTCCTTTGGTGCTGAATTATGGGTAAGTTTTATTTATTTCTGATCTTTTTGTGGACTTGTATAACGCTCTCGGCGATACAGACATGGTGGATATGGGTATATATCTTCCTGGGGATCTGCAAGGCTGGCTTTAGAATTACTGGAGGATGCCATGTGCAAGAAGAGATAATTTTTGAGGGCTTAGCCATATCGATGTTTGTCACTTGTGTGTTCAACAGATTCTAAGCAATACTTATCCGGTGTGTTTTTACCTGTGTTTCCTGGAAAAATGGTTACCTTAGGTGCCATCTTCCGTAAATCTGGTACATTGGTATCATTGTTCTCAACGGAAATTGCGTCCCCGATGTCAGCAAACCTGACCATCCAATGCAAAATTTGACGCGTGACGTTTCAAACTTGTCGCAGTTACTCACATACAAATTTTCATTTGGCTAAATTTTTGGGCAGAGATACTAATTAAAAGCCTCGGGGTAGACCACCCCAGCGGGGATGATGCTTAAGGCGGCAATATCTATTCTGCGGAGTAGTGATCAATTCTCGTGGACTGCCCTGCTGACTTCCTGCCAAACCGTCAACGTCTCATTAGCAAAAAGGAGAAGCGGTTCTATGCAAAATTATGGACGAACAAGCAAGGCGAACACGCTGCAGGTGGCAATTATATTTGAAGCATGACGTAACCGAAAATAAGCTCAAGGATGATACTCAGCCTTTAACTCTGCGAACCCAAGCCGTGGCTGCAAGTCGTCCGATATCTCCCAAGCACCCATATCCCACACCGTGTAAAAATTACGAATGAGGTGCATACCAACGAGCCATCCGTTGCCAGAGGTTCTAACAAGCCGGTCAATGAAAGAATTAGATTGAAGTTATTAGGAAAACCCTTACGGCTCGAACATAGGCCAGCAGTACTGTTCCTCTGTATATCCTGGCGCAATCAGGTCTGCAGGGCGGATGGTGATTGTACCCTCCGGAAGTATCATGGTCATGTTGAAGTCCAATTTCCGAAGATCCTCGCATAACGATCGACCACCCTGCTGAATGAAGGTATAGTTCATTCCAATGCTTGCGTAGATGTCCTCTATGTAAGCCTCCGGCACGGTTACCCAAGACGACCCAGTGTCCCACACCGCATAATTCTGCACATATATGGTATTAGCCTGTATGCTCCCGTTCGTATTCAGACTAAAGTCGACACGGTTGATATAGATAGACCAATAAATGAGCTCATTGTTGTAATCGGTGTAGCGCTGAACGTTGAAGTAGGTCACATCTGTGCTGTTGTACTCGCTGGAGTGGCCGCCGAATTGGAAGATACCGTTGTTTGGCGAGAGTTCTTGTCCGGCATAAATCGCGAATTCATGCGCCTCCAAGGTCTCTGAATTGAAGAGACTCTCAAGGAGAGAAGCATGGATGGCATCCCTACTGACATCGCTGTGAGTAAACTCCGCCTCAGGTAAATGTCCTACGTACTCCGCGCGAGGGAAAGCCAAGCCAAGCATTCCGTCAGCATCGAGCCATACCCAATTTGAGTAATTGGCGAGGAGGACCCGTGTGAAGACTTCGGTCGAAGAGTTCTCAATGGACAATGCATCAGTGAAGATTGTGCTGTCTTCCAATTGAGTACAAGGCTGATCATTCAAGGAGGAACATACCCGGAAACGGCGCCCCCGAGATAGCTGACGTCGAGAGTTTCCCCCGTGGCATTATAGGTCGAGGACTCAGATGGGATATAAGCCGTACGGTTAGCGCCTGAAATCGGGCACGAGTTGACACACGATTGGGCCAAAACCCATGTAGGATCTGAGCCTGTGTCAAGCCAGAGATTGAACTCTCGAGGAGGTGTACCCAGCCTAGAATACAATAACATCGAGTGGACTTCACAAGTACCAGTGAAAAAAAACCTTACGAAAGAGGTATCGTTCGGTAGCCCTCCTCAGTTATACTGATGGGTACAGTAAAAGTCGTGGGGCTATACGTATGGTAAGAGAAGTTTGCTGAAATAATAGCTGCATTATACCATACCTTCCATGACAGAAACCACCACCCAAGGTCAGAAGTAGCCACAGCGTGGAAATGAGGTACATTTTGGAGAAAATGCTTGGGTCTAAACGGTCGTTTTATACCGCCTCTTCTCGCGACTTTGCGGCCGTTTCGTTGGCCCGAATTTCCGGAAATTTCCGACACTCATGGAGGCATGGCCGGGATCTATGAAGAAGATACACATGAGCTGGCGGTGTTTTATGTTCCATTTACAGATAGAAAATGGCGAGAAGAGCAATCACGGCCACCTACAGGTCACGGTTATAGTATTTATGACAAGGATGCAGTCCTGAATGCCATGCCCAACGTACAGCTGGTAATTTTACTCAGCCACTTGAGCCGCATTAAGATACAGAAGGACGTAGTCAGCGAAACCTTCGCACAGTCAACTTCATGAGGATGAGCTACAGTATGGCAGATGTTGATTGAATACCGGGTTTGAGAAAATGGTGGCACCATCCGTTCCCACGAACACAGCTCCATGGGTACCAATCTGCTTTTCATGCGTCACTATGGATTCCAATATATCTTTTATAAAAATTATTGCTCAGTGCTCACTTTTGCTTTTTTTCAAACCTCAGAGACCTTTAGCAGGGCCCAGACAAGGCGCAAATTTCCATTGTTGTTTTTCGAAATCTATCATCTCATCAATTTTCGAAGTAGCAAGTTGAATAACCAGCATCAGTGACCGCGCAAGAAAAATTTACTGCTTCCAATCAGACTGCCTGGCACTTGTTGGTCAAGCCCCTGCTAAGTGAATGAGTCGACCCAGGTTCGAACTGAGGACCTTCTGTGACATTAATATGTTAGACAGATGCGATAGCCAGCTACGCCATCGACCCAATGGCTTCGCTATCTCCGCTACAAATGTGTAGTTACATCGAAGCTTAAATGGAGACCTCCGAACCACCACCTCAAAACCGGCCCCCTTTCCCGAGCCCATCCCGATCATCCACGGTACGGCTGAATCTCTCCTGTAGCTGTGTTTACACTTTTCATCTGATACTCAACCCGTAATCTAGAATAGGATCCACGGAGCTAGGTATAATTCCTTCTATGTCTCTATTCCTTGAATCCTCGACTGTAGGCTGATATCGACAGATCACCGTCGTCGACCCTATGTTCTCAGGGAAAACGAGTTGAACATCGGGCGCATAGAATGGCAGCACCTCTCAAACCGGAAATGTCTCATGTCTGCTCGAAGATCACGACTGCCGTTTTACTGGTTGCTGATCGTCTTCTCCACTTTTGAGCACCAGCACCCAGCTTGTGAATGGTACACTCGACTAATTGTTATCAATAAGGCGGTAACATAAGTAACAAAGAACCGGGCTTTGAGGCGTTCTATCATCAGAAGCTGTAATCGAAGTCTCTAGGCGCCGTGCGGTAATTGATTGAGGCTATACGAAGGCTCCTTACTACCACCGGTCTTGTTGGATGGCTGCGCCCCTAGGATGGTCTTCACACCAAAGTGATGGACGTTTAACTGGACCCAGCTTCCTCCTCGCTGTATTCACATCTTGCGTCTGGACTTTGTCACCTTGTCCTCAGCCGGGCGGCGTTATACATGTGGGGTAGCTGGTTGACGTTTGATGCTCATCAGGGATGCGGATTCTTTTCGGCTCCATCTAAGCGCTACAAGTTCATTTCTCGGGGCGCTTAACAGAATTATTATTACCCTTGATATCATTGGACGATACAAGACAGGTGGTCAGGTTGAGGTCGTATATAGGGCGCTGAGTACCTTGAATGCAAGATCATCACTCCCACTGTTCGACCACTACACTACTGACAATTATGCGTCTCTCTCGAGCATTGGCATGTCTTGCCACATCTTTGGTCCTTGCGCCGCAAGCCTATGCAGGCCCCATTGCATATGGCCTCTGCCAAACTGGTAGGTACAGAGGCGACTCATCTGGACGCGATTTGATGGTCCGAAATATGTAGGTTGTAATACCATGGCGGTTGCATGCTATGCGGCTGCTGGAGTCACGTTTGGAACGGTCGTAGCAGCGGCTGCAACACCTGCTGTTATCCTCACATGCAATGCTTCCCTCGGAGTGTGCGTAATTTCATCTTGAATATTGATATTGTACTCACATGCCTGTACAGATGCTCCGCTACTTGCGCTACTGTGGCTCTTCTCGCTCCGACTCCGTGAAGAACATGAGCATTCGTGGCAGCGAGGATATCGTCGTAGAATATAAAGTTCGTTGAGAAATGAGGATACTACAAATGCACCGTTCCGTTATGAAAGTCCGCATGTCCATACACTAAGAGGGACAAAAAAGGTCCATGAAAGTAAAGAGATCTAGTGTCCGTCATTAACTTCATTACCAGCCTTCTGAGCCAGCGCCCACAGAGCTGTTCTACACAAGTACGATAAGACTGGGGTTGGCCAAAAAGAAGGGGAGCCTACTGTTTGGTCCTGTCGTTTAGCTTCTGAATACACGAAGATCAATATAAGAAACACCTCGTCCTTCGCAAGCCCGTCCCGAGTAAGCTCGAGCGTAGTCGGTGTGGGCTTGGAGAACACATGTGGCCTAAACGGAACGGCGAAAGTTCCGGCGACCTCGTCATTGGGCAGAATAGCCTGGACGACACATGTAACGTTGGCCGACATGGTGAACAATACGCGCACCTTCCAATCTTCATAATTATACTTTAACGAGTATTCGTTTCTGCCTTCTTCCCATTTCCAGTATCTGCATCTACGAAGCAACCAGCATATAAGAAAAGGACATGTCCCTCATAGTGAACAACTCACTTGCGAAAGGGTTTGCCAGCGTGCCTCTTGATGTCGGAGAATTTCTTCTTATGTCCCAGGACTTCCATAATCCTGTCCTGCCAGTGTATTGCCCCAACGGTCACCACGCCTCCTGGCCCCGGATTTGCATCTTGAAGAATGGTTAGATGTCGTCCGCGAAAGTTAAAGGTCGTCTTCAGGGTATACAGCACAGATTCATCTACAGAGGAGCGAATTCGAGCGTTGACAACGTTGTTCTTGTTATCGAAGAAGGCTTCCATATCGTATCGTGCATAGGGTGGTGGTCCGGAGAAAAATGCACAATAAAATAAATACACATGGACCCACATTTAATCGAAATTTGCATGTGTTTACCAGAGGAGGCATCAACCGTAACCGGCAGAAAAGTTCTGTACATCTTCCTTACCTACTGCTGCACTGCATCCGACATCGACTTGACGTCGCTTGACGCTGCCAGAGGCAGCACGGGAGGCTCTGACGTGTTGGGAGGATTGGTATACCCGCATTTGACGACTGGTGGACGACTGAGGATGTCTGAAGGAATTCAGATTACGATTCCAGGTGTGTTTTCTTTGATTGTTATTTTGCCGGTTCTTTACTGGAATCCTCAACAGATTTTGAGGATGACGACTACAACTCCTCGACAATCCCGTTCGGTCGGTCTGCTGGGAACCAGTTTGGATTTGGAGGAGGATTTGGGGCGAGCACCAATGGTTCAGGCCAGGATTCACCTACGCTAATGACACCGACTATGGACAACAGAAGCTACTTCAGTACCCATGCTAGAGGGGACTCCGTCACGTCTGTCGACTCCACGAGTTCTGTTACTGCGCGATATCCTAACAGGTCCCAGACCTCTTTTGTCCATTCGTCACATTCCTCCATCGCGGCATCCAACTCTTCCAGCTTTCCCAAAAAGTCGTCCTTTGCTTCATTGAGGAATGCTTTCAAGAGCGGCAAGAACATGGAGCTACCCCCCGTACCGTCTCTCGACTATCAGCCTAATTCTGTGCTGAAGAATGCTTTTAACCGCTCCACCTCCTCCTTGAACAATGTTTCGCCAATGCCAACCTCTGCAAAGGGTATTCCACCCGCTATGAGCCCCCAATTTGGCAGACCAGCTACTCCCGCTTCTGCCGAACCTAGATATATGCGTGGCTTGCCGTCTACTAGATCCAAAAGCCATTCCTACGCCAAGTCGTACCACTCTCAGTCCGGTTCTATATTTCATATATCCGATACTGGTAGCGATGGGCATGGGCAGTTTTCATCCTCTCCTCCCCCCGTGCCGCGGTTTCCAAATGGCATGATTCGGTCAGAGACACCAGATTTTGAAGAAGACAAAGTGGTCATGGATCCCAAGACTCCTTCAGACTTTGCACTACATGCAGTCTTCATCCGGTTTGCAAGTCTTGGCCGAAGGGAAAATTGATACGTTTCTACGGCAATTTTTGGTGCGCCATGATTCTTCGTTGACAGTTTCTGTTCTAAATTGATCGCAGGAACAAGAACCTCTATTGACCCTTTTCATGGGACCTGGTGTTGATTCGGCGTTCGACGGAATTTTAAATTCTCTGGGCAAGATTGCACAGAAGCATGCGAAGCCTGTTGTCGACTCCGTTATGCGATGGCGAAAAAGTCAAGTGGAAAATGTTGGATCGGACATCATCAGGTTCCACATGGCACAATCTCCTCCTGGCACCGTCCGTACCGTGCGCACGACGGACGTTCCTAATCTGCTCAACGAGCGCAAGTCGCTAGCAGCGATCTACATTATGTGTCGTGCTCTAATTGCAGTGCTACAGTCACTACCGAAAGATGGGCTAGGAGAGGCCCTGGGGTATAGTCTAGAGAAGACCACTTTCGAGCAGTTCAAGAAACCAGACCTCAAGCTTCTGTTGCAGTCTGCGAATCACCGTACTAATGCAGAATTATATGCCACTATGTTGGGACATTTGGCCAACGTCAGGTAAGCGATCGGTTAAGCTTGAGTCAAGCTTAAAACCAACGTCGTCTTCACGAAAAGATTTGTGAGTATTACAGATCGATTCCTTTCGGAACTTGGGCCGGTTGCTCAGGGCCAAGTTACCAAAGATGACATGAAATTTGAGAATCTCGTCAAAGGTATCAAACACGTGCAATTGAAGGTAGATCATTTCGCTTTCCACCAAGGTTAGGGCCTCACAGGAATTCTCTAGGTCTGGCCTCCAGAAGCTTTTGAAGAAGGCGCTGAGTTTTTGGAGTCTTTCGCGAAATCCTTTGCCCACGCCCATGGTTTCAAGTTAAAGTCCGCATTTGCTGAGACTCTGGTACAAATCTTGCATCCGATTGGAAAGGTACGGGTAATCATGAGATCCGCTAGAACTCGATCATAAAAATACAATTTATAGACTGCTCAGGCCGAAACTAACAATCCCATGTGGGCCAAGGCGATCGAGATTATCTATCCAAAAGCAAGAGAGATGATGTCAAAACCGCGGTATTGGAACGTGGCGTTTCCTCTGGTAATCACCAGTTTATGTGTTGCCCCGGAAAGTTACTTCAAGAAGCATTGGATATCGTGCTTTGAATCAAGTTTGTCCAAGCTTAAGGTATGTCACTGTATTTTAATCGATCAATCGTCATCGTCTAAATATTTCTGCAGGAGAAATCTCTTCGGGTTCCGGTCATGAATGGTGTCATCCGCTTGATGTGGACATATCCTCTATCGATGCCAAGATTCCGCTTCCACGACTACATCCAAGCTGGATAATCTACTCAAACACTTTTTCCCACCTAATCGGTCTACAATCTTTCCTCAAGATGACGGTGTTGACCCGTTGATATACATCACCCACTTCGTCTTGTCGCGACATTTCGACTATGGGAGAGACCTTTGCCTTGAACTTCTCCAAGAATCCGCCATCAATTCCACCAATCTTGCTGGGGGCAACGTTGCCAATGTTCTAGCTTTCGAACGAATGACCGTTGCGATTCAAGCGATCATGCTGTCTTTCAGGCTTATCGAGATAGAGGCTTCTGCTCCTTCCTGGCCATCCAGCAGTGACTTCTTCTCCCCGGTCCCCCCCGATGATTATGGTTTATCGTCTGAATGGCTTCCTACCTCCGTTTTGTCCAGGCCAGCGCTGCAGGACATATTCGATCGCCTCGGTTCGGTCCTTGTCATTGTAGCCAAGTTCTGCTCCAATGCAGTTGGATCATTTTCCGTTCTCGATGACCAGTGGATATATACGATGAGCGCGTCGTACGAGGAACCTCACAATCTTGTTGTGAAGCGCCATCCGGAAGGAGTTCGTGTTGCCTATCCCAATCACCTTCAGCCACAGATCAGCACTTTGGCTGCGTGTTTCCAGACGTGGCCACGATTCCTTCATTCCTCTATCTCTATCACTGACGCGGTTGACATGCTCTTGCGCGGTGTCATTCACATCGAGCCTATCTTGACCGATATTGCCAGTGAAGCCGTGCGACGTTTTATGGCAGATCCTGTCGAAGCTCTCGTAGTGCTTGCAAGATACAACACATTCAGTTTTCAATCCTCCACGTTCCTTGCAGGACGGTATTGGGAATAAGTTGCTGGTCGAGTCGGTTCAGCTGCTGTCCCTGTGGGAAGAAATTGTTGAAAAATGGGTCGTCGACCTCATGCAGTCACCACGAGAGTCCTATATCAAGGAAGAGAAGCTCATTTGGGCTAGGTGTCACGAACTCGAGGCTGGCGTTATGTTCTTATTGTCGCATGAGGCAATCGGTATCCACGACACGGGTGCAAAGATCGCAAGGCTTCTGTCCCAGCTATCGCAAAAACTGTGGCCTGAATCGTCAACCCATCCTGACGGTTTGATGTATTACATATCACTGCTTTGCAACAGCGCCGACAATTCTTACTTCACTGGCTACGATGAATTCCTTGACGAGGTTGATATCGATCGTCTGCGACAATGGCGGGAATCCAAGAGAGCTGATAAGCTATTGAGGGTAGCCGAAGGCAAGACCGACAAGGACCGGAAGCTGTGGCGATTTATATACTCGACATTTATGCACACCTGTGCAGATAACGCTGGACCCACTCTTGCGACATTCCGGGACACCGTTGTATTTGCCGCTTCCCGATATCATTCTACAGTGTCACATCTTGCGGGGTTGACAGGGATAAACACGCGGGTGGCGGCTGGTCAGTCTAGGCCGCCAGATGGGTTTCGCAAGGTCAAGGACAACAAAGCCGTTATCGATCAGTGGTATCTTTGGGTCAAGATCCTTAGCTCGACCGCTACGCTTCCCGAATCCTCGCGACCAGCTCTTACACAGCTTGGGCGGAGAGCATTCGCGAGCACCGTCAGATGTTAGCTTTGAGCGCGAACGTCTGACGACGACAAGGGGCTTATTTCGGTATCTGACACCCTTTCTAGATTCGGAGTATGTTGCATTCCGGGATGCTGCCGTTCTTTGCATTAGTTCTTTCCCATCCAGCGCTTATCCTCAGCTTCTCGAAGATTTGAGTCTTCTCGTAGGACGTCAAGTGTATGATGACCCTCGAGGTAAGGCAGGCATTGCAGCAGCGATAGAGCAGAATATGGGTATTCTCGCTGCGCGCTCGCCTAACGATACCAAGATCGGAGTTGTTTTTGGTGATAGAAGTCGTCGACAGGAACGTTTGCACGCAGCTGTTGCCAGAATTTACTATCTAACAGCCCATTATCTACCACGACAACGATCGACAGGAAGACAGGCTGCGTTAGCCAACGTACTCAAATTTGTACGTAACACACAGGCGTTCTTGGGTGCTCCAGAAAATCGGGACAGCCACAGTTTTCATCGACTGCGTACATATTTCTGCGGCATTGTCGAAAAAGTGTTTGACGGTCTCTCGACGCTGGAAGGTTCAGATAGGTTCATTCCGGGGAATACTCATATTGCTCTCTATAGACTGTGTGAAGAGTGGTGTTCCCTTGGCCCTCAGCCTGAAACCGTGAAGCAACGTTTGGTCCTCTATGCAAAGGGCTGCAGCATCGGACCTTCAATCTGAGGACGACAATCCAGTCGAGGCATTCAAGAAAGCATCTGAGCTTTTATCTTATGCAGCCATCGGGGCGCTGGCTTCGTTATGTGTATGTGTTATCATCTCTTTTTTGGTAGGTGATGCTGAAATTTTGTCTCAGCCCAAGGCTTTCTCTCCGTCTGGTGTCTCGTCTGGGTCACCATTAGAGCGTTCAACATCGGAGAATTTCAAGCCTTTAACCGCAACTGCTGTTCTCGATCGCCTCAGCTCGATTCTTGCATCTGAACACGTCCCATCGCAAGATCGCGGCAAGTGAGTTCGGTCGGACAAGTGAAAGTCATGCCCTTGCTGAATTCACATTTTAGGCGGGCATTGAAAGCGCTCCTTCTCGCAAACCCTAAAGAGCTCTGTTCTTCTTGCTGAGTCGGTGAGACGTGCTGTGATTGGCGCCGATGACAGCGAAGCATGCAGTAGCCGCTTTCTTCCAAGTCATCGTGGACATGATACATGATACGGATGCGCATGGCTTTACCTTTGCACAGGTCGTGTGTCTAGGTCTGTCGAACCTTTGCCATCAAAGTATCGAGTATCGTCGTCGAGCTTTCAGTATGCTTGAAGCAATCCACCGCCAGACGTCCGACTTGCTCAGTATGTCGCAATTGGAGGCAACAGTTGAAAGCTCGGCGTCAGCCATGTACACCCATGCACACGCTTTGGTATCTGAATTTCTTGCGGGAGCGCACCCTGAAGAGGCGCTAAACATACTTTCGGAGCTGGGAGCATGGCTGCCAAGTATACCAAAGTCATCATCCACCGTCATTCTTCTCCTCCTCCAAAGTCTGGAATTTTGGATTTCCAATATTCCCCTGATGACAGATGATAAAATCGGGCTACGCGAACATGGCCATTCAGCGCTCTACCATCTACTTTGCCTGACCTTGCGATATGCAAGGTCGCACACCGAGCAAGTCATGGCTCTCTGGTCAAAGTTGGTGGAGCCTCCCCATGAAGCAAACGGCCATGCCACTGTTCGCTTTCTTGTGGAACAATCACACAAGGTTGGAAGTATCGTCTTTGTTGATTGCGCAGCAAACATCGTCGCAGTGCATCTGTCAGACAGCTATCGGAAGGACCATCTATGAAGATTTGTGTACAGTCATTGAACCTGTGCGGGTGATACCCACCATAGATCACAAACTGGCCTTTCCTACTGCTGGTGATATGGAATTGTGGTCTGATCTGGATGCGTTGTTCTCAGATAAACAACCACGGCTCTCGTTGGGCGGCGCTCAGTTTGCGTGGCTTTTCCTTGCTGATGTCGCACTGCAACGGTGCTGGGAGCTTCAGCCACAACTACCCGTCCTCCTCCACTCCATTTTGATCCACATTGACCATCGGACTCCTTTTGTACGGCTCCGGGCACAGTATATGCTGTTCCAGATCTTGCGGTCCTGGGCTCCCGGTTACGACGAGCTCCCAGAACGACCCCCTAACGGGACCCGCGCAGCCATTAAAAATGCTATCAAGGGCATAGAAGCAGAGGCACCAATGAAGTATTGGAGGGAAGATGAGACAAGCCAGCAATGCGAACCCAAGATGAAGTGGTTATGTGACCGAGTTTTATACATTTTACAGCCTCTTTGTCCCGGCATCAGAGAAGCCTGGGGGACATTGGCTCTAGAATGGAGCACTCAATGCGCTTTTCGTCATCTCGCCTTCCGGTCCCTGCAGACTTTCAGAGCACTCATGCCACGCACCTCAATAGGAGACCTTGCTAATCTTCTGGGCCGGCTTTCTCTGACCATAGCCTCTCCTGACGATGGCGTTCAGTCATTTGCGTCGGAGATACTTCTCACATTCAATGCGCTAGCGGCTGACGAGAATTTCAACGTATCATTGTTCCCTCAAATGTTCTGGTGTGCATGTGCAGCTCTCTCCACAACTGTCGAGAAAGAGTTTTCCAATGCGCTCTCCTTTGTCAGCACTCTATTAACCAGGGTCAATCTCGATGATCCAAGCATATCGGAACTCTTCCTCAACCACCGACCGAAAGATTGGATTGGATCATCCGGTCTACAGCCTGCGTTGCTGGCTGGCTTGCGCTCCTCGGTGACCAGTACAAAAACCATGAAAATCCTACAGACGATGACCGTGTTCAAGGATGGTACCCTGATTGATCCTACAGAGGGGCGCGTCCGTGATTTGTACACAGTTTCCTTGCCCTGGTTTCTCCATGCCATGAGTTCTGATAAAGGTCTAATTGATGAGGACTTGTCGCGTTTCGCCGAGAACATCGGGGAATTAGCGAAACAAGAGGGCAGACAAAGCATCGGAAAGATTATGTCCTCTTTTGCCAAAAGTCATTTCAGAACAAGAGACGACTTTCTACGTCAGTCGGTGTCTAGCTTACGGGAGCACTACGGGGCTACCTCCTGGACGCAGATAGTAACCCTACTGTTGGGACTGGCATTGAACCAGGAGCGGTGGTTGCGTATTCATGCCATGCAGATCGTGAAAGTTCTCTTTCAACAAACCCGGAGTCCAGTCGAACGTCTCGGATCGGAGATGCTTATGCCCTTGCTGCGACTGTTAGAGACTGATCTAGCACCCCAAGCACTCGATGTTCTGGAGGAGCCCATGACAATGTCTGGAGGCCTGGCAGGCGAAGCATGTATTGAGGATGAGCATGCATGCTCGTAATCTTATGAAGGAGGATCAATCGGCAGCGATTGTTTTCGGGGCTCCAGAGGACTCTGGATGGTGCGTAGCTCAAGCCGACACCGTGCGTGAAACCTGTCGTGCGAATATGATGGGCGTTTTTGACACTTGTTCAATGCCGTCACGACCATCCCGTATTGACTTCCAACCAGAGGAAGTAGAAGCCCTTGTCGCCCGCAAACCTACAGAGGAAGATTTAGGTGGTCTTGTACAGAATCTGCACGATCTCACGACATTCTTCCAGGACGAACCGTCACGCCCAGCTCCCATGTCCGTACCCAATCGCAGATTAGAAGCCCGTGTGGCTGCTATCCTCGCCAAGTCCACCGCTCCTGAAGTGATTTCTGATGTACCTCCAACTCCCTTCGTTGATGTGTTCCGAGTTAGCGCCATGGAAGGCTCAGACGACGACTCGAATGAATTTTCTGACAGCGACGATGAAGCGGATGCTTTCATTTTTGATTCACCTAGTGTTTTCCATAGTGTTCCGAATGGCTCTCGATATCATTAGTAGCATCTTTTCACTGTATATTGCATATCTTTCTCACTTCATACACATTACTTGTATTACGGGACATTACTGGCATCATTACATTACACACTCTGGCGTTCGGGATTATTGACAATACTTAATAGAATGTATTCTGTATCTCGCGTAAAATATAGATCTACCTATCTAACAACGTTCAAAGACCTTGTAGAGATTAGGCAGATCGGCAATTTGAACGACATCTCGTTCCAACAAAGATTTTGGGGCAGTTAGATAGCGTCTCATAGCAGGGAATAGAATGTGTTGAACCTGCCATCGTTCAGCCTTGTCTTGGGCCTCTTGTTCGTCCGTCTTTGGCGCTACTGGGTCAAAGCATGGCGCCGGTCCGGGAACATAGAAATATGCCAATTCACGAAGAAAAGATTCAAAGCATTCCTTCTCTGCTGTCCAATTCACCTACACGTTGAAATCAATATGTTGATAAAACCGCCAAACAGGAGATACATACTTGTGGACCAAGGCGCATGAGAAAGTAGGGGACTTTATCCAGATTGGGCGTATAGTCACGAAGCAGGAGGGGCAAGCTCTCAACCAAGCCGTCGGGTGATATGTCGAGGGAAAAATACTCCGATAACATGTCTCGTCGTGTTACGAGGATATCTATGATCCGCTACGTTCAAGTGATAGTTGTCAAGTGAATTCATAACATAACACTGAAAGTGAAGTACTAACATCAACAATCTGGGCTTTTGTCAATTTCGTATCTTCGCTGGTATCCTCTACGTCTACGGCAATTTGTACCAGTTTTCGCAGAGATGGCGGCGGCTCCAACTTCAGTTTAGTCATATCGCCGAATTGACGCAGGGCTAGCTGGAAGAATAATTCTTCCCTGTGGTCTTTACAGTGAGTGCATTCCGGATTAAATAACACGAAAGTCACATACGCAAGAGCCGCGTGGTTGACAAGATATAACTTAGTCGAATGTTGGACTAAAGACAGGCACCGAGTAATATCGACAATACCAACAAATATGTGTTTCTCGAGAATTTCAGTGAGAACTTGATTCAACGTCAGCGATTCTACAGGTCAAATACAAAGAGGCACGAACGCCGATGTTTTCCCTTGACCACACTATGCCGTAGGTTTTGAACGGAAGTAAGAATGCATTCTGATTCTTTAATCTCCCGCGCCTTAGTGATTCCGGGTGACAACACGCTTGCAGCCGTGCGAGAAGAGCCATCTATCTGGCTAGGATTTGCGATTGGAAACATTGAATCCAAAGTTCGGTCCTGTAGGGACGTGCGAACTTTATTGTGAGAGTATGTCTTCCTCCGAGACTCTGGCTCTGATACAACTGTCAGATTGAAGGAAAGATAGGAGGAACTTCTTACCAGTGGTTGATGGTTCATTTTCCTCTCCTTCTTCGGTCCCTGTGTCGACGCTGCGTTCCTTTCCTTTATGATTCTTAGAAATGGACTTATCATTACTGTCAGATACTCCGCCGGTGAGTAGAGTTTGATATTCAAAGATTCGGGAATGGTTCTTCGAGGTAAGTGTTTGCAGCAATGTATTGCAAATACGTTCGACAATAGCTTCCTCGTTCAGGAAATGCACCTCTTTTTTTGTTGGATGCACGTTGACATCCACCGACCGTGGATCAACGATTAAACTGGCAGGTGATTAGACAAAGGTGTCATGTATGACCACCGAGCAACGTACCTTAGATAAATGAATGGGTAAGAACCCTTGGGTAAGATGCCGGTATAAACACCCTCAAGCGCACGCTTCATGCGGGGTGACTCCACGAGTCGATCTTGAGGAATATGAACAAAACATACCCAACATAAAAAATTTTGAGCTCACGGTTGATAAAAAGTAGAAAGGAAGTTCTTTTGGCCTGGTAGTTGGCATTCGTGAAGTGCGCATCCGCAGACCAGGACTCTGAACTAGCATCGCCATTGGCAGACGAGACTTCGGAGTGGAGTAACTCTTTGGCAATGGAGTGGCCATAGAGCATCCGTATGGCTTGGGGTGTCGAAGAAGAAGAAGGAGTTGATAAATCCGGTGTATTGGAACCTGCCTATCTCGACGCCGTCAGCGCACAAAGAACGATTGCCTGGTATGGCGACAATACCTTTTTGCACACGAAAGAAACGTCGTGGTTGTGAATGGCATACTTAGTCAACACGTCAAGGATCCGAGAATACTCCTCCGATGCGCTTCGAAGGGCAGATAACCGTGTGGGGGTATTGTAGAAGAGATCCTCTATCTAAAGATAAAGTTAACTCGATCTGAAAGCAGTGGGAAGGGCGTACGGTGATAGTAGTCCCATCGTTTCCAGCACAAGGCTTAGGTTCGGATGTTTGTCCTGAATGCGTTTCTGTGAGTTTTCCGTCAGAATAAGAAGCTCTTTTCAGAGAAGATCAGTCACAGTCGAGCATTATATTCCTATCTCCTTACTTGTATGCACATGTCTCTGCCTTCGTCTTGGTCACCACGGTCAAATGGGCAACATGAGAAATGGAAGCGAGGGCTTCCCCCCGGAAGCCGTACGTGGAAATTTTTGACAAGTCAGAAAAAGTGGATAGCTTGGAGGTTGTGAACCGCTCCGCCAGAATCGGCAGGTCAGCTTTCTTCGGAGAGTGAGAAATATGATATCAGCTCGCCGGAAACAGATAACGTACGCGAATGCCGCACCCGTTATCTTGGATCTGTAGAAGTTTCATGCCACCTTCTTTCACTGTGACTCGTATTGACGTCGACCCCGCATCGAGACAGTTTTCTAGCAGTTCCTTCAGGGCAGATGCAGGCCTTTGAATCACCTGTGAGAAATAGTCCAGTAAAATCGTGAGTAGCCCGGTGGAAAAGGCGAACCTCTCCTGCAGCAATTCGATTTATCAGCGATTCTTTCAGACGTCGGATAGGAAGCGGTCCATGAGATTCATGATCAGCATTCTCAAGCATTCCTTGATATTTGAAAACAGAAATACTCCAGGCGATGATGTTAGTGGTGGTGATAATGGAAGAATGGAAGAAGTTGGGCACAAGGGTAGTCGTGGGAGGAATAGAGCGGATACGATCACGTGGCTTCCACAACAGAATGCCAAAACCTCAGGACTACACGGTATACTATTAATAATACGAAGTCCGCGAGCATCTACGATTTTAAATTCGGCTGACCAGGCTACCTCTGACCCGATTCGAAAGTCTCACAAAAGTGGGAGATGCAACTCTAAACTGGAGGGAAAAATACAGAGGTAGGGTAAATGACAAATTATATATAACAATACCAAGACATAATTTTACCTAAAACACATAGTAATGCTTAGTTCTCAGGCCGGCAGGAGTTCAGAGTAGAGGGTGACAGACGGCATAATGCAAACTACTGGAAGGAAGTCATTACTACTTCGTCTAGGCTTCGTTGATAGAAAACAACTCTGGAATATGGATCAGAGCCGGACATTTGGATCATCTGGTGCTACCCATGAGTTTGTTTAATACCTTGCAATATACCTATATTTTTCCTGTTGATGCTGCATTGAGTTGAGCTTGAATTTTTCTTGTGCGTACAATGTGCACGAGTAGGGACTCAATCCACCTATCCCGACAGTTATCCGAACAGGTTCATTCAGTTTCCGTTCTTCGTGATAATAGTGCTTCCCTCAGAATCAGAATATATTCATTGGAGGGGGACATAATATCAATTGATACATATGGACAAGGATATGCAGATATAATTATCGACGACGTATAAACGTAAAACACACACGAGATTCAGCCTTCAATGATCAAACATCAATCACGAAGCTACCTTAATGCTTCTGTCATTATAGCTGACAAGCGAAATCACCGTTCGGAGTAGACACCGCCGTCTCAGATGCTGTTACCACGCTCCGGTACCGCAAGTTGCAGAAAGGTCCCGCCGGGAAAAGCCTCGCAAGTTGTACTTTGGGATCTTCATTTGGCAAAGTAGTTCCCCGCGACGCAACAGGAAGTTCGAAACCACAACAGTCCTGTCCCTAATTCGTGAATTATGGCCCGAGGAAACAAAGATGAGTTGCTTCATAGATCGATACTAAGAATATACTTCTGATGGAGTGGTAGGTCCGAATCGGCAGTTGATACCACAATAGCAAACTGGAGGGAGGAAGTGGTGTGGTGCTATGTTCGACTTATTGCTTGTATTCGCCCTTGACTCCATTACTCCGGAGGCAACCATCCATGCTCACTGAACTCAAGGATGGTACAAGGATTTTTTAATTGCATCGTGAGAGGAAGACAGCCACCAAAACTACAAGCTTCACTGACTGGCTAGGCTTAGCTTGGCGTATGTTAAAGTTAGTAGTATGAACTAACAACAACATATCCAGCGTCTGGGACCATCCGGTCTCGAATCCAACAGCCTGGATCCTGGTCTCAAATAATTGAAGTCGACAGGTCCCATTCTGCGTTTGAAAGAGCCCACGTCACCTTAAACGTTCGTGATCCACTGCATGAACCCAGCCAGAAAGACCCTTCTAGAATAAACTAGAGAATATATTAAACAAAGGCTTTCCGAGTTATCCACATGTACGTCTGACCTGTCTACTGATATTTCCTACTATCAGGTTCACAGGCGGGCGAATGGTTCGTATGGGAAGTTCCATAGCTGAAATGACGGGTAATCACGCTCGACAAAAACGAATAGCAAAAAAAAGTGAACGATAATGACGGCCAACAATAGACCAGTAACATCGACATAGGTGATCTCTGCGACATCTTCACTGCCACAGTCAAGTACGCTAATCAAAGTTGTGAAAACACTAACATCAGGGGTTCCATCCAATACTTGAGCTTGCCGCTATGGCCGTCTTCTTCCCGCAACGAGCGCATCGTGGGAGTGGCCGACGGCAAAATTCAAGAAGCTCAAAGCCGAAAGTCGTGGCATGCTATTGAAAAGGGGGCACTCACTGCATCCGGGAACCTGGGTGAAACTGTCAGCTGGTATGTATTCAATTCAACGACTCAGAACGCTTACTGTATAGTAGATCGCGAGGAATCGCCCGAATTCGGAGTGTCGAACAACCTAGAAATGGCTTACAATCAAATAGATACTTGGAGGCAGATTTTACCACTGGCAGGACGTCGTAGGGCGAAATGATGCCTGGCTCCGAGCTTATCAGGAAACCACAGCTCAGCGCCAGAGTAGGCCGTCCGTTGACCTAATCAGGTATCAACGACTAGGGGAAATGTGTATGCTACGTACCATTCAAGTTCAACGTGAGTAGCGGGAGAGGTGCACCTCGAACTGCCCTGGAAATAATAGCCGAACCGAAACTTGGCCTGTGAGGAGGACAAGTACAAAGAAACGAGGAAGCGGATTATAGCTTGCTGTGACCGCGTTGGACACGCGTAATACACATATAGAGAAGCTTCTGTTGGAAATGTGACGACACTGGACCTCATACTGAGTAAAGTCACCGGTTCTCCAGAATGTTCGTCAAAGTTCTCTGTTGAAACCGGCGTCGTTCACTCTGAAAATATTGAACGGATCATTCCCACATTCAAAACTCCTATGTGCCCAATATGCGCCAGGCGGAACAGAATAGCACCAAGTAACAGCTCGGACCCTTAGTCTCTTCTTGAAGTGGACACCTACATTTCCATGTTGAATGATATGCGTAGAATTACAAGATCTTCATTTCACGATTGACATGAGTTTGAAATCTTAGGAACACTGGCACTCATTGTGTACTCGACGATTCGCATCACCCGCGGAGTCTCACGCCGGGGTGACCCTCAGTTCCATGACCTCGTGCTTAGGTGTCGTTTTGAGGTCAGAAGACCACTACGAAGGCGTTGGTATCAACCGATGAATATGTAGAACAGACATGATGCGTACTTCAAGGTAATGAAAATTTAGCGCCACATCGAGATGAGCATGAGGCACTACCAAGGTCTTCCTTAAAGTTCAGATATCCGATACTCACTGGAAAGTCCTCGACTGGGCAATGTAATTGTTGAATGTTCTAGACATTCAACAGATGGTGGCTAATAACCACGAAGTCCGGGACTCTTTGGGCAAACGCGGGGTTTGCCGTTACCGGCGATCAACCGGCTACCATGATGGACGAAATTAAATTCGCATTTCTATCTTTCGCTTTCACTACGCTTATATGTCTAGATCTTAACGTGAACCTCCCGATGGTGCCTCTGAGTTATTTTTGCTCCTCTGTTTAGGCCGTATTATGCGAAAATATCTCGCCTCCGTTAATAGGCTGATAGATGGCATGCGAAAGTCTCGTAATTTTCTGCCATTAATCATCCGTTCAGCGCTCATCAGTTGTGGGCGGAGCAATGAAGCGACAGTACTAGCCCCTCGCAGAGTTTTTCCCGTCATAGAATATCTGATGCATTCAATGAACGCCTGTTACATTCATCGCGAAGTCACTCTGCTCGCCAGCCTCAACGCAGGCAGGTGTGTGTTCTTGCTGTTTTATTCATCATCGTCAACTGAATGAGTCTTGCCGTAAGCAGATCGGCGACGTAGCCTATGCGCTGATACTTTACCATCACCCAACTGTGTACTTGTCCCTCGTAGTCAGGTAACCTTGGGTCTCATGTTTCTCTCTGCTCACGATGGTCTTCGCACACCGTTTTCTCCTGTATCTCGCCGTGATTCCCGAAAATCATGGATACCAGTATGAGGAGATCAGCTCACCATATATATATTGGCATTGCGCTCTCAATGTCTGTAAAAGATGGCCCACGCGCTGTACTTGTGCTCGGTCCTTCTACTCGCTATTCTACCTCGTAGCTTTACCATACTCGATTATGATTCCATTGAGCGGCGCGCTTTCGCTGAGGGCAACTGGACTTTACTCCAACAAGGGTAAGTGGGTTCTCTACATGCAAGATCTGTGTCTAATGGATTTTGTAGAACGACTGGCGTTAGCGGGATGCAACTTGCGATTGTATCAGAAACCACCGCAATTATCTATGATAAAGTGTACGTCAGCGTCCTTCTTAACGATATGTATCATTAACAAAGAACGCAATATCTCCAAGGGAGCATAACGCTCTTACAGTTAACGGACATGTCGCATGGGCTGTCGAAGTTGATCTCAACGCTCTCACTGTGCGCGCCTTGAACCCTCTGAGTAATTCTTGGTGTGCAACTGGTAGCTTCCTTGGAAACGGCACCCTTGTCAACTCTGGTGGAAATCCAGTCGTCATCACCGGTCAGCACCTGTAGACACATCACTATCTTTGATACGATATTCATGAAGTCATATGTAGGCGCTAATGGCTTGCAAGCCATCCGGATGTTCACGCCATGCAATGATAAAACCTGCGATGTTTTCGAGGACCCCAATCACATTCACTTGACATCAAACAGGTGGTACCCATCATCCGTAAGTTACTCTCTACAACGCTTCCCGGTTGCTAAGCAGTCATTGGCAGATACGTATTGAGGATGGTTCTATCATCATTTACGGGTAGGGCCCTGAGTTTTTTCATCGTCAACAGTACTGAATTCCGTCGTCTTTCAGGGGTTCTGTCGGCGGAGGGTACTTCGTTCGCATATATGCTTCGCTTTATTTGTTTTTTACTGGTCATCATAGATATATCAACTCAAACTCCATCAACAATCCTACCTACGAGTTTTTCCCATCCAAGAACATTAACGGTAAGCCTTCCACCATCGAATTGACATCCCTTTGTTGACCTCGTATCTTTAGGACACAATGGAGTTCAGATCCCTAGCCAGTTCCTTGGTAATACCCTGAACGGGAACCACTTCCCCATCATGACCTACCTTCCGGATGGCACTATTTTCGTTGCCGCGAACCAAGACGCGATGATCTTTAACTGGCAAGCCAACACGGAAACTGCACTTCCAGGTATCCCCAACGGCGTTCGCATAACGTAAGTGCATACCCTCGTTCTTTCTTCCCCTTCTCACATCTTTCACCACAAGTTCGCCGTTCTCGGCAGGCGCCACACTTCTTCCTCTCACTCCCGAGAATAATTATACCCCAGAAGTGATGATATGCGGAGGGTCGACAGTTTCTGATAGCGTGTCGCCATCGAGCATCTCTTCGCAGACTCCCGCGTCGGCTCAGTGTTCCCGGTTGGTCCTGAGCGAAGCTGGTATAGCCGCGGGATGGCAAGTGGAGAGTATGCCACAGGCCAGAGTTATGCCCGAACTGGTGTTGCTTCCAGATGGGAGAGTCGTCATTGTGAATGGGGCACAAACTGGCGTCGCGGGGTATGGAAATGTATGCATAGTCTTCTTAGAATCTCCTTCAACCTGACTTAGAAGGAATTTATAGGTCGCCAATCGTGTCGGTCAAAGCAATGCCGATAACCCCGCATTTACTCCAGTCGTCTATGATCCGTCTGCTCCTGTAAATAGTAGGTTTTCATCGGCGGGAATTCCCGCCACGAATATCGCTAGGATTTATCACTCGACTGCATCTTTGACGCCCAATGGGACGATCATGCTTGGTAAAAAAAAATTAAGTTCCTCAGCTCGTGCATGACCTGATATCTGTATGCATTCTACCAGCGGGCTCCAACCCCAACAACGATGTAACGACAACCAAGTATCCAACTGAATACAGGTATTTATATTTTATCAACTTGATGTATTCAAACGCTAATCATTCTTTTTATACTAGAATGGAGTTCTATTCTCCTCCTTACATGTCTAAACCTCGTCCAACCTATACCGGACTGCCGGCTACGGTGAACTACAACGCAGAGTTCACCCTAACTGTTGAATTACCTGCATCCGCAACAAATGTCTCTGGTGCGCTTCTAGCCTCCCATCCCTTTGTCCCCTTCTCACATGGCAACAAAGTGTCTTTGATGGACCTGGGTTTCGCTACTCACGGGGTACACATGGATCAACGTATGCTTAAGCTTGTCTCGTCCCTCTCGGACGATGGTAAGACTCTGACCGTCACGGGGCCGCCTACAGCCAGACTATATCCACCCGGACCGGCTTACCTCTACGTGGTCACGGATGAAGGAGTACCGAGTTTTGGACACAAAACTATTATCGGGACTGGAGCCTCACCGCCAGTTAATGGGGATGCTGCGGCGAAGTAAGTTTTTAGAGTTTCTTCAGATTCTACCGTTGACCACATTTCTTGACATTGATAGTATGTTAAAAGCCTCCGTTGCATCTTTTGTAGCCCCTCCACCGCCACCCACTGAAGGTGAAGGCAGCAATGTCGCCACGGCTGTAATTCCTGCCTCCTCTTGAGAGCTTCGAAGATACCCTTTCTGCTTGCGAGCACCCCGAATCTATCTATGTATGAGGCAATGTGGCATTGCTCCTTTCTTCTAACCGGTAATGACTAGTCCTATGAAGTAACCCTATTCATCTTTTCTATACAACGTAGTATCAGCTGCTCTTCATATACTTTCTGCACACGACCGATCCTGATACTATCAAGAACCTGACATCCATCATGGACCGCATGATATAGCACACCACTGGACAACGCCAAGCTAGCTTCTCGGACCAGTGATCTTCCATTGTTTTTGGAATTCCAAGGTGACGTATGTTGTTGTGCAAATTCGGAAATAATGAATTCGGCGCGGATGTTCAGCAATTGAAATTACGAAAGATAACCGCAACCCTCATGGCGCTGCATGGCCGATCTTCATCAGCGTGTCTCGAGACCAGAATACTGGCAGATAGCGAGTTGCTACCTGGCAGTCGCGTGCCGACGGTAACACTGATTGCGTATCAGACGGGACATGATTAATTCTCCCGCCAGCGCTCACCATATGCTCAAAGGGATTTAACATGACCCGGCATCTATCGCAGCATGCAGAGCATCGCAGCTTATCCCAGATCTAGGCTGGAAGAGGCGAAACGAGGCTAGGAAACGCTAGCAATGTCCCAAAAAGGGCATCGACGTCATATCGTCGGCTGAAGACCGGCGTCATGGAGATCAGGCACGTGAGGCGCGGACAGGGGATATAAAGTCTCAATTGGCCCGTGAATCGAGCATTTTCTCTCCCACTCCAACCTCCCGTACGTCTTCGATATTTCAATATCTTCCACAATGCCTGAAGGAACGATGAAAGCTCTTTGGTACAATGCGGTATGTCTTTTGAGGTGTACGTGCGCCCAAGGTCTGACGAGCGCGACGCTGGCAGCCCCAAGACTTTGAGATAAAGCAGGTGCCTATACCGAAAGTCGGCGACGACGATGTTTTGCTTAAAGGTACGTCGCACGCCGTGGTCCCAGCACACTGTAACTGACGGCGTCGATAGTGAGCTGCTGTGGTATGTGGCAACCCTGAGGCCCTTTGACGTCATTCAATAAAAACTGTCATTTAGGCGTTTGCGGAACGGATGCGCACATTCATGATGGTACGTCTATATATCGCTGATATGACCTCTGGCTGAATGTATCGCAGGCGAGTTTATCTCCAAGTTCCCTGTACGTTGTTAGTCTATCGGACAAGATTTACCGCCTGAGACTTGCCCAGCTTATCCCAGGACATGAAGCTATTGGCTCCGTTGTGGAGTTGGGCAAGAATGTCAAAGGCTTTAATATCGGGGATCGATGTGTTGCAGATGTGGGCATCACGGTACGTCACAATTGCGTTGAAAGTGCCCAAACCTTATCTCTCAGACTTGCAGTGCGAAAACTGTTTCTATTGCCGAAGAGGACAATCTCTTATGTGTGAGAACTTCAACGCACGGGGTGTAACCCAAGATGGTGGCTTTGCGGAATATATTGTATAGTACGTGATATCTTTGATCACGTTGAACCATCTTCTGACCCTATATCCAGTCAACAGAGGAAGCTGTACAAAATCAAAAATCTCACGGACGAAGAAGCTACCCTACTTGAACCTGCTGCATGCGCAATTCATGGCCTCGACAAGCTAGCACCGCCCGTCGGCGTCGAGGTTCTCCTTCTAGGGGCGGGACCTACTGGATTGATTCTCGCTCAGTTACTGAAGCTCAACGGTGCCTCACGAATTGTTATTGCTGCTAACAAGGGCATCAAGATGGACATCGCCAAAAGTCTTGACGCTGGTGACGAATACATCGAACTTGATCGTCAGCATCCTGAAGCGCAGTGGAAGAAGCTGAAAGATGATAATCCCTATGGCTTCGATGTTGTCGTGGAAGCGACGGGGGTGGAGAAGCTTGCTAACGAAAGCATTAATTACGTCCGAAGAGGCGGCACTTTGATGCTATACGGAGTCTACGAAAACAAGGCCGAAGTGCACTGGCCGCCATCAAAAATTTTCGGTGATGAGATCAAGGTGCGTACTTTATTGCGGAACGCTTGCGAATCTGTCTAATCTAAGCTTGTTCTTTAGATTATTGGGTCATTTTCGCAGACATATTGTTTCCCCCGCGCAGTAGCCTACCTCGACAGCGGCAAAGTCAAAGTCAAGGGTATGGTTACAGATGTCTTCCAACTAGATGACTTTCAGGCAGCGTTAGATAAGATGAGTAGCAGAGGTGCACTCAAAATTGCCATCAGACCGTAGGAATAGGAAGTCTTAAATATTGAAAGCTTATCGTCACTTTGCTGTTCATTGTAGATTATTCATAGTACTAGTATTATCAGATATAGTTATGCTACGACGGCAGACTTGCCGTTATTTAGAGTAGTCAAAGCCTATATTTAATATCGGGTTGCATGTCGGAATCTATAGTGCGTACGATTGATTCAAAGAGTAACGTTATACCTTTCATCAAACCATAGTCACCCGACATTTTGCATATGTCACCTGAAGTTCATATATAACACTTAACCTTTCCCCATCGTTAGCCTGAGCGCGATTCACTTTTGCTGAGCCAGTAAACTAGGCCACCTGCAAGCCGTTGTGTAAAGATCCTGACTTACAGGAAGGATCCCCAGGGAGGATCGTTCACCTTCTGTGCCAACCTTCTTGTTGACATAACTATGGCAGAATGACTGCAGGAGAGACGGATACGAGGTCCATTTAGTACCTAGGCCAATTATTATCAGACACCGATGACCTGGATGATGAAGATGACCAGGACCAATACAAACTCTGTGCGACTTGGTGCGGGAGGAAAGTTTCGAGCGGAAGACGGGAACATGACATGGACGGTCAGAGCGAGCGGGTTGTAGAAATTGGGGGAGTCACGGCGGACTGCCAAGGATGTTGTGGTTGTGCCCGCTTACTCCTGCGCCGTGGCGTTCGAGTCGTAGCTACTTGACTTTGTTGATATACGTTAGCGAGTGCGAAATAAGCATGAGATTTGGTACTTTTCTCCGTACAGTGGAGGTGGGAGAAAAGTCAGTGAATCTCCTCCCCCTCCCCTCGCATGCCCAAACGGGAGACAGATAACTTGGTGTCCGTCTATCTTGGGTCACATTCTTACGGGGGAGGTCCGCATTTGTTGTCAGAGAATCGGATCTAGCCTTCGAAGTGCAATCGCAGACACTTGGACGTTACCTAACAGAAATCTAGCTCCCATCTGCCGGGTGACCGGGTAGGTGTGTGGATGATATCTCCCTCTTTCTATTAGCACTGGTATAGCCCAAGGTATACCATTAAGTTTACGAAGGTCCGATCTAGATATAAATAGTTATGGGTTATTTGTGGGAGTGGGACGGAACCGAAGCTGGCCTGCCGTCGGGGATAGATCTGGATGGGTCCAATAATAATAATACCCTGTAGATTGACTGGGTAAGGTTACGCTCCCAAGCTCGTTAAGCTCAGAACACTTGAAACGGCTGGTCGATTTTCTCGGAAAACAGCCTGAGGCCCTTCCTGAGATGTTACGGAAGTCATATTCGGTCAGATTTTGGGGATTCAGTGTCTGGATAAGTGGAAGGTGAGTTGCAAAGCCACAATATTGAATTAAAAGTGGAAATTCCGGCGCGTTGGGAACAAAATGAGGTCGGTAGAGAAGGTAGGATTTTGCATGCTGGCTGTGAGCCGGGGTATGCTAATACACGGAAACGAAATTCTGTGATCTTGGAGACAGTTTTCAATGAATGGCACACTTACCAAGAGTTTTAGCGTAAAAATAGAAAAACTATTAATGTAGCAATGTCAATTGCAACACAACTGAAGTTGGCACCCAGAAAATTGTTAAGATTGTAGGATTCGGTCACCCATTTGATGAGTTCAAAACGTTCGCTGATAATGATTTACTCTACATCATAACCAGTAGAAACCAGATTGATGAGAGGAGGGACCTAGACAAAAGGGAAGGAGGGAGCCTGAGGTCCCGTACTTCCACCGCGTCCCAGTAGAGAGTGTACTTGCAGCGGTGAATAAAGTGCTGAATTGAAAAAACAAAACAAAAAAGCCTCCCATAATGCTGTGCTTTCGGACCACGATCCGAATCCCCGGGTCCACTTCGTGGCAGTGCCAAGGTAGGGCTCTACAAACAATTCCCGCTTGATTTATTCACCTTCATTCACAAGGTGCGTTGGGACACCCTGCTATCAATGTGATACTAATAGCGGCAATAAATTTATGTTAATTGATACCCATCTTTAGCCCTACTCTACCCTGAAGTCTGTGCATTGGCCAGGTAGAGATATCCCGTCGCCTTCATGATTTCATGAGACCCTCTACCGCCCTCCATCAGCTCTCACACTGCCCTTCTTCACCACAATCAAGTTGCCTGATGCAACCGGTAGCTGTGTCCTATTATGGCGTGGCAGACAAAGGACGGTAATGAAGACATGACCATCTGCGGAACAAAGACTTTACTCCATTGTCCGAGTCACGTTCTAGCAACGCTACTTGGACCAATGCCACTAGGTTAGAGGTATATAGTACCGTTGGCTGGGCCACTAGGTATTTTGAAGCTCTGTGTTTTCAACAGCCTGTTTCTGCTGCTACTAGGATGTTCGGTTGTTGTGCTCCTCTTCGTTTCTCTTCGCTCTCCGGTCGGTGTCTTGTCTTACCGCTGCGGTGGCTCTCCCGCATCCACAGTACAAGGACAAGGAACCGGGTATCCCACACACGAACCGCTACAACTTGGGGGAGGAATACCGAGAGTTTCTTCCGCAGGCTTTTCTGCTGCTATGTTGAACGTCAAAACATGGATACCGCGGCTACCACCGCGATATCAGAGCAAACAACTATGATCTCTAACATAAACGAAGATAACTCGGGATATTCAAACAGCGCTTATTCTGAGGGCGCCTACTCTGGGAACGTCTCTGCCATGACCACTGTCACGGAAGAAACCATCATTCCCCAGCCCGCACCAGAGGTAATTCCGCTGATCTACTTCTATTCATCAGTTCTGACACCCTTCCCCAGCGGTATACAGGACCAAAACCTATCACACACAATTTCGATATGCTGAGTACCATAACGATGCCACTGCCTCAGATTGTGGTCACTCTGCCTACTCGAGCCAGGTCTTCCTTTGACGACATCACACGCTTTTCGTTGCCGCTGGAAGCGTACATCGTGCCGCTTTCTCCTCCGCCAAGGCGTAGACGCCGTTGGCTTGAATCACCATCAAGTTCTCAAGCCTCGAGTGACATTCAAGACGTGTAAAGCGGATGCAGTTCAAGTCGAGCCTGGGGACTCGGTACCCACTGCAGGAGCTGCACGTAAGTTAGCTCTGTTCAGTGAGAGATCAACGTCGAATGCTAAGTCTCTCTTCTTACAGTCAAAATTAAGACGACGTATTCTGGAAATTTACTTGTCCCATCAGACATGCGAAACTTCTTATCCTACGCTATACTTACTCTCTAATCCATTACACCGTTCGGCGTCCGGTGTTTCATTATTTTATCTAATATGCATATCGATGTATAATGTACACACTTCTTTTCCCTGTGATGACCAGATCCTGGGGTCTACGAGCTCCCTGGACCGGAGAATAAATGAGGCGCAGAGAGGTCCGGAATGTCATTTAGAGGCAAGGTCTGTCGGAAATATGAATGCTCCAGGCATTCAAGAGCCGTAAGTCGTTCTTCAGCGTCGTAACGAAGTAGCTGCCCTATACATTGAATCAAAGTCGGTGGTACCCTTCTTGAGAAGTACGTATGAAGATCTTTGGGGCGAACCTAAAAACGGGGATGTCAATAGAACCTCCCAGGAAGTCTTTAAATATAGTGATACCAACCTGTGGAAACCTAAATCCTCGCAAACGACAAAGTTCCACGCCATCTGGCCACGGTCCGCCACCAATAGGGTCACCGAAGGAATCGCGTCCATAGTCGGTCGTCGGGTCCCCCAAGACCGAGATGACCTTGTCAATCTGGTCCAGCTGGGTCATACCAGGAAACATGGGTTTAAGCAGCAACAGCTCTGCCATAATTACCCCCAAGGACCACATATCAAGGGACGTGGAATAGTCAGCGCCCATCAGCAGCACTTCTGGTGCCCTGTACCAACGTACACCAACATATTCCGTATACACCTGTCTGGAATCTACAGCGCGCGACAAACCAAAGTCGCCGATTTTGACTATTGCGACGACATCCACCTCCGTTTCGCGGCCGCTGGCGGCGACGGGGCGGTAAGAAAATAAGCCGGTCGTGCTCACGAGGATGTTTTCTGGCATAAGGTCGCGGTGGAAATAATTCAGGGAATGCATGTGGCCGATACCAGATACCATCTGGAAGAAAATGGAGGCCACGAGTCCGCCTGCAAGCGGACGGCCTTTTCGAGCCTTGATGAGGTGCTGCAAGTTGCCTTCCATAGGCTCCAGCACCAAATACAGAGTTTTCGTATCTGTACTGAGGAAGAAATCATACAGGGAGATGATATTAGGATGAACTGGCATCTCGCGGTGGATCTGATGAAACATCGGTTGGGAGAAATGTCAACATTCATATATGCCGGGAGAGATTAGACCTAACCTGGAGTTCTCGTAGGAGTTGACATTCGTCCCAGCCGCCTGGGAATACCCTGCGGAGCTGTTTGACAGCTACGAGACGCTTTGATGCCCACTCTCGCCGTGCACCTTTGCCTGTTTGCATGACAGGCAGAGTTGTATTTGGGGGCAAGGTCTCGGGGGATTTCCAGTCGCATAGCGCCACTCGCCCGTGGTGCCCTGTACCGAGCACTTTGAGGATAGCAAACGAGCGATATAACCCTGAGGATTTGTCAGCCACGCTAGTCGGAAAAATATTATACGAAGTGGAAACCAACTGCTCTGGGAATTTCCGAGTACACGATGGCTGTTGGAGTAGGATACGGCTGGGATCCCTTGGATGCGATGCTCAGAGCCAATGGCGAACATATGTATGTGGACTGGATGCCAACAGTCGGACGACGTTTAAGCAAGGATCTGCGTTGGGGGGATTCAAGTGGGTCTTCTAGCTGACGCCTGAAGCAGTACCTTCCGAATCCACTTTAAGCTTCCTAAAGATGCATCACGAATGACTGTCAGTTACATCAACTCACCGCCCTATCAAATTGTCGCGAATATTTACGTCCACCGGTTATTGCAACTTGGGCCGAAAAGAGTTGGCTTCTTTCGGAAATTGAATTGTAAAACTCAAGATGCACTGCCGTCAGCAGCAGTGCGCGCGCTACATATGAGAGCATAGGCCCCTTCAAGGACCCAGGTGGCCCGGGCTTTGAACTTAATTTTTTTCACAATTGCCTCGTGGCTGAAGTCTAGACGAACGTGAATAATTATATGGCTTCTATGGGATCGATGCTCTTCCGGCCGGCGTACATTCCGCCTCCCAGTCCACGGGGGCGAGTTCTCTGATACGATCAAGGAAGGCGGTCACCGTACAAAACTCTGGTGATCCAGGGAGGTGTTTTCCCTCATCTGCGCAGATCGGTAGGTGCATGTTCTTGTTCTGATATCGCATTCGGATATCTAATCATTGCAGTTGTGAACAACGAGGTGAGGATTTTATAGGAGGCGGCCCACTTACAATGCTCATCAGCTGGTTTAGCGTGAAACGGGGCCATTACCGTCTGGATCATTGACCGGGATTCATCAACTTTGCTCTTTCTGAACAGTTCGAAGGTGATCGACGCTGTGAAGGCGGGCCATCTGCCGATCAAGTATGTTGAGATACAGTGTCGCATGACCATCAAAGGGGACTTTACTTGTCGTCAAACACATCTAGAGTCGAACATAGCCCGGCTAATGCTGTGTCATGTGTGCTATGAACAAGGATCTTAAGCGGATCTTTATCTCCTTGCTCGATTTTGGTTCGCATCTTTCTTGAAATATCGTCCAGTAAGCGTCCCATGCCAAGACGACGAACTTCTTCTGTTTTATCTGAATAGATGTGGGTCAAAATGTCCTGGTGGCATAAACACACAAATAAACGGAAAGTAAATCTCACACCCTATGAAACCCGGTCAGAACAACTTCGTCAAGTAAACAAGTATCAATGATACCTGCAAACCACTCATTCACTACGGCCCGTTCCTGTCAGACGGTGTGACGTTGACTCATCGGCGCATGGAAATGAGAATATGAACATACAATTAAGTCCATGACGGGTTTCTCCTCGAACTCTGGGGGTACTTTGACATTGTGGGCTATAGAAGCACGAATCTAAAATCCAATCAGCTGTGATCTCGAGGAAAGTGAATCATGATTGAACCGTGTCCAAAATGCCGGAAGCTCGCGGCTTCCCGTCGACACGGATAGGATTCCCACCCAGGTATTTTGATAGTTTCTTATCAAGGGGCTCGAGGGTGTGGTTATACGCGGATGCCGCGGCTGAAGGCGGGATTCAATTACGAAACCAATAGTCAAGGATGACGCTACCTTGTGCAAACCCTACTAATAAAATCTCCAACCGTTTACAGGCGTATGTGTTGCCAAGCATATTCTCATCTTTCCCATTCCTGCAAAAGGTATCAATGCTGATAGGTATCAATCATCGATTGACTGACCGAACAACCAGAGGCGGCGTCAGAGTTGGATGACACTTCTCTGTGGGGTAGAGTCCATGGATGATCTGTTGCAGCGATTCAATTGTTCTAGGCATGTTCGTGCTCCTGGAATAGACTTTTCAGATGGTTAGTACTTGGTGGCAGAAGGCAGTGCCGGTACCGAAAGTATGTAACTCCCTCCGTTTGGAGGTAATTAGGTAGAAAGTTTAGTCTATACCGGACATCAGCTAGAAGTCCTGACGAAACACGAGCGAAAAATAGATGTACTTGTCAATGTAGATTTGTCTCAAGGCTACACCGTAGTTGTATGTCGACTGTGAACTTCATTAGGGCCACAGAGAAAAGAGAAAAAGGACCAATCCCGTACCTTGCGACCGATATCTGTCAGTTCACCGAGCAGACTGTATATTCGAAGAAGTTTATAAATAACAATGTAGAATATACAAGGAGGGAAGAGAAAGAATAACAACCATACGGTGTGATATACCAGCCAGAAATCACTCACCATTCTCCCTCAACACTCGATCCATCGGAACGTTCAACCAGTTTTCGTGTGTTTAGGGTCTGTTCGTCCAACGATCCCGTCACTACAGCAGCCTGGTACCGGCGCGCCTTTGTGCAGAGCATCCAGTGCTGGGGTATGCTTGCTGGCGGATCAGCCAGCCGTATTCCTACTGGGCTCCGCTCCCCTGTAGATGCTGTGAACACAGGTATCCCGTCAACAACAAGTCAACCACGCACCATGCCTCACATATATATGAACCTGCTCCAATTTCAGCCCTTCAGGCGCGACAGGGTAGCGTTCTACATCCAACGGAGCCTGTATTGGTCGATATAGATTCGCCGGCGGTGTATGGTCGACTGGCACTGGATTCACCATGGTCAACAAATCAAAGGATGTCGGATACGTCGAGTTTCCAATGACACGTGTTGAAAAAGAAATAGGAACTAGAAAGAGTCCAAGTCCAAGTTTCATGAAGCAGTCGCGTTGAATGTAGGGGAGTGACGAAATTATGGCAAGTTCATCACCGAGAGTGATGGGAAGGTAGCAGCCACGTGGCACTCTTTTCTTGTAAGTAACCAATATCGCTCAGAGAAATAAGGTATGGATGTATTTTTATTATTTAAATTTCTACTATCTTATTACTCCCGTAAGGTTTATCTTCACATTTAAGAGGACTTGAGGATATTGGCAGCCCATTCAGCGATGGCATAAACAATAGACTGCGAATACTTTCAGTACGGATCGGGGGTGAACCAGGACACTTACCTGGGTGTGTATGCCAGGAAGAAGAGGAATAACTGACGCATCGACAACACGGACATTGCTTGTTCCATACTGAACGGTGATCTATCAGAACACCAAAAACATACAATCAAAAAATAACACCTACGACAATGAAAGTCGTAGGGTCGACAACACCGCCGTCTTCCTGAGCAACTGTGAACCAGGTAAGCAGCTGCTCTCACAGAAGATCAGTCTACTTACTCGCTGCAGTAGTTCCGACGAAATGAGACCTTGTAAGGAGGGGTCGTCAGATTACTTGCGAACGAGGAAGAGTCACATACATCGTCTTAAAGTTAGGTAGCAGCCATTCTTGAAGGCTCTCGCTCGTGCTGTAATTTGCACCAGGGGTGGTCTCCGCTGTGAGAGACTTCTGAGGAAGTGCGACTTGACGGGGCATGATGATCTACATACAGTCAATTATGCTTGCCAATGGCTCTGTTGAGGTGATGTTGCGTGTATAGGCTATCGCCCGGGAAAGGTACCATAGGTCGTGGTCGGAAGACAAGCTACATAGATGAAGAACACGGTTAAAGCGAAAGGAACTTTAATACTCACTATTTAGGATCAACGGTAACCTTGGCCGTAGGGTCGGACGAGTTGGCATGCTAAACTTTTATGAACATGTGCAGACAAGCACCGAGAAGATCTTACGGCGTATCCACGAGAGAACGTATGGAGGTCCGTGGTATAGAATTGGAGAGACAAACCTTCATCCTCGTCTTGTAGACTCTATGCACATACATGAGAAAGTAGACTGGCTGGGACAACTGAGGGCAGTTACCCAGTTGATCTCGGTCTGAGCGAGACCGTCAGCAATATAGCCTTTCATAGCTTCAAATTGTGCGTCAGATATGTCATCGTTCTATTGTTAATCAGCGTTAGTGACTAGTAACCATTTAGTATAAAAGATATGTTCTTCGCCTTCTGCTGGAGCATCGTATCAGAGACCGCTTGATCTTCTTCGGAAAGTACGGTCTGGAGTGACAAAAGACTGATAAGCGGGGCTTGTGTCTCGCTACCCAAAGTGACGCCGGAATCTTCCTTCAGCTTGTAAACCACGTTGACACCAAGTTCTACGGGAAAATATCAACGTGCAAAACACAAAGGGTAAAAAAATACTCCATTACGCACGATTCTGCAGATTCTTGCCGACACCAGTGTTGTTAACCTTGACGTCAATACCCAGATCTGTAAGAATGAAGGAATCTCCAACGCCGCTCAGTTCGAGGACCTTCGGTGTATTCAGGGTACCCGCGCTGACTATGACGTTATCTCCATACTGGTGAAACTTGTTAGATGGAAGTCTCAAGAAGAGCGATATTGGTTACACACCACTTGCAACGTGGAACCGTTTGACGAAATGTACTCAACGCCCGAAGCAATGGCTAGACCATCCTGGTCATCCGTCCATAGGATTTTTGAGACGAGACTGTCCGTATACACGACTAGGTTCGCGCGGTCTTGGACCGGGAAATCTGGAGACACGTTATGAGACAAGATCATATGTTCCGCAGTTGGGTTCTGCGACTCACAGTACGCGTTGGCAGAGTATGACCTATTGTATGTGTCCGGATAGACACTCTGTCGCGGTAAATCATGAAATCAGATGAAAGCCAAAGATAGTCCAACACTCACGATCTGCTGTGGAGCAGCCCCAATTGGAGAGCCGTCACAGTTATCAGCGTTCACCTCTTGATTCATATTCTCGACGGCAGGAACTGCGTATTCGGAGAAGAAGCTGACAGACGCCATCGATACGGTGATCCTAAGCTTCAAAATGAAGACTTACCTGGAGATATTATTGGCGAAAGAGACATCGACAGGGCCACTGGTGCCGTGGTACGACTCGGTGTCAATTCCCGCAATCAGAGGGTTACTGTCGGCGGTGAAATTCTCACTCTTTTTGAAGTACGTCAAGAATGTATCCCAGGTCCTTGAAAAGTATTCAGTGTTTGGGAAAGAGTTACATGAAAGAAGACGCACCAGCCAGTAGCGCCTAAGCTCTGATAGGTCTCAAACTCTCTTGTGTCCGGTCGTATTTGCACGGCGCCGTTCATAGCGCTGCTGCCTCCAAGGACTTTGCCTTGCCGATGGGTATAGACACGCCCACTAGCCGAAGCTTGAGGCAAGGTATCAATGGCCCTGCATGTAGTAGGTTAGATAGCCCCTCCTAACCCAGGAATATGCCGCCGACCAGTCAATCTCTGTACCATAAGGAAGGTACCGGTTCCGAAGGTCGGTAATATTCTCACTGTAGCTTTATGTTGAGGATCCTGACCACCCGACTTCAAGAACACCTCACTTTCCAATGCCGCTGTAGAAAGACGGGTTAATCAATGATTTGACTAGGAAGTTACGCGCAGACTCACTCTCCGCCCGCCTCTAGAACTAGAACGGTTACTTTTGAGTCTTCGGTCAGTCGTCCCGCTAGGGTGAGACCGGCGGTCCCGCCTCCGACTAGTACATGGGCAGATGAATCATCATCTTACGGGAGCACTGGGCTGGCCGCTCACCGATCACGTAGTCGTACGACTTTGCCAAGGCGGACGACGCGCAAAGCAGGATTGTCGTAGCGAAAGCCCTAGAGATCATTGCGGATGAAGGATATGAACTGAGGGAGAAGTTGACTCCTCCATCTTATATATCCTAGAGCTGGAATTTTGTGTAGTAACACCGGAGTAATGTCCTCGTATTTCGAATTGAAAGCACATGCATCTGTGCTTGTCCGCTTGCCAAGCAAGGAGTATTCCCGCGGGTTAAGATAATTTCGCGCCAATTTTGCGCCTTTGCCTGGCGGTACCGAAGAGAAATAGTTGAACCGGTAACCATTGTTCATCTAATCAGATAAGATATAATGTGAAATAGTACTGTGGGAGACGGTCAACTGTGTTTGGCGTACGATGAAAGCGGACGGTACTCAAAAGGAAGGACTCCGAGGGAGTGACGCGGCGTCGCGTCAAAGCTCCGGTTGCCTTGCCCAGTCTTGGCGCTAACCACAGGAAATCTGAGCCGCATAAATTCAAAAAGATAGCTTTGGCTTACACTCTGCGTATGGATTACCGATTTCCTCAGTTTCAATAGCGGTGCGATACCAGAATACACGCTGGGAGCTGGTAGATTGCCATTTTTCTTGCAAAGGAGCAAAACCGCTGAGTGATAGAGTGACTGGGCCTCATCTCATTGCACGGAATCATTCAACGTAGAGAATAATGCCTTAAATCCGGTTCATGAGCGGGATCAAAGGCGGATATTTAGATTGGATTTGAGAACATCTTTGAAAATTCGTCGGCATGTTGACGACCCCGGCCCGGATTCAACCGGAAGCAACTATCGCTTTTCCACAAATTTCCGAAACTTACAGTGAGGTACAGACCTTTGAAGGCGGCGCACGAGTATGACCGCCAAAGCTGAGCTCGGAATATAACTATGATTGCAAAGTCCCGAACGCAGAAAGAGTATACCAAGCCCGATGCCAGAAGAGTTACTGCCGCCAGTCAGCCAAAGAATCAAAAACTTTCTCAAGCGTATTCAGCTCATTACAAGGACATGATCCGCCACCAAGAGATGAGCGTTCATAGTCAAGAAGACGCAAATTGCCATCTCGCCCTTTTGCTACGTTCCTCGGCCCAAGATCATGGTGGTGCAGGCCTAGTGAATGGAGAGTCTTGAGATGTTTCCAGACGACTTGGCTGTCCATCGACAGTGAGTGTTGTGTATAAAGACAAAGATAAGTTGAGATAATTACAGCTCCTGCGCACTAAAACCTGCTTCTTTCCACGTACCTCTGAATGCCTCCCCGGCGTCGCTCAAGACTATAGCACCCCATGACTGGTCAGGCCTTGTGAATACACCATAATACAAAGGTGCGAGGTCGTCTAGGTAGCGAGAGCTGACAAGTTGATATGCCAGCACCTCCTTCTTCATATGATCAAAATTTCTCTTCGAAAACATTTTGACGATGATGGGAATGGTCCCCTGTCCACTTAAAAGGCATCCTCGCCAAACTTGTGCTGTGGGGCCATATGAAAGGAGCTTAAAGACTTCCACGTCGACAGGGAGAGGAGGACATGATGGAAGATGATCTTCGGAGCCACATGAGGAACTTGAAGATGACAGAAGGGATGTATCCATCGACGGGGCGCTATGTGGCGTTTGAGGCACAAGTAGTCGCGGAAGCCGATACATTCCAGGGTATTCTATACTGAAGGATATCTGAAGTCCGTATTAGAAGATTGAAAATACGGACCGGATAAAGGTCCATACCGTTGAAGCGCGAATTGTTTCCGCTGAGACCTCATTTTCACTATCGTTAGCGTTAGATACCACCTTTTTGCCTGTCGGAGCGTCTGCAGTTGATCGTGCCAAAGCCCGTATTGTTTTCCCCATCTCCTGAACACTGATCGCATTCCTAACTACGGGGAGAATGCCTTCCTGAACTGATTCATTAGGAAGATGTAGAAAAGTCAGCATTGCTAACAGAGGAATGCCTCTATCGCAAAACTGAGTGTCAGTAATGAATGGGTATTCGACAGAAGTAGGAGGATTGTCATCTCGAAAGAGGTGGTAGTGAGGAGACACCAGTAAAGCATTATGATCCGTTTGAAGCAATACTGAAGGAAATAATCAAGCACTGAAATATTGTCGATTAGAAGGAAAATTACCTTTTCGACAAAAACAGTGGATATTCCGCTGAAAAAATATCCAAAGCGCGATTCTGCCTCAGTTGATGCGAGGTGAAGCCACAGCTAAAGAACAAGTTCATTCAGGGTTTCAAGAGGAGGATACACAAAGGGTGTCAGTACCTTAGTGGGCATGGCTTTCGCGTCAACTTGCTCGACCGGTTCGTGATCATGTTCGAGTTGGAGATCTGCCGCGTAATGAAACAAGACTCGGGGCCGCTTCCCCTCTATCGCTGTACTTTTTATGTGCGCTTGCGTTACGGTATTGTCTGTCACCCAAGTACTGTCACCTTACTGCGAGAATATCCGGGATGTTCCGACTACAACAACACCCACAGGTTCTTCATCGGTGCTGGCCAAGGCCGTAACAGCCATGTCAACTATGTCCAGGAACTGAGCGTGGAACACCATAACGACGACTTCATCAACCAAGTTAAGTCTATGTAAACGATTTTGAAGTCTAAGAAGTGCGGAGTCGAGGGAGTCGGGCAATAGGTCGTCCAAGCAGCCTTTACATTCCAGAAAAGAGATAAAACCGTCGAAAATGCGTGTGACGATTGTTGGATCCGGATCGGATTGACGGATGGATTCTTCAGCTGGAGGACAATTCATCGCGGAATACGAAAGGGTACGATCATTATCTGGGCGTTCTTGCACGGTGATGTGATGGTCAAACCGAATATCGAGAAATTCTCGCCATGTGTGCCGTGGTGGTGAAGGTTCCATTACTATTGGAAGTAGGTTAGTTGCAGGCCCCTTTCAGTGCAAAAAGGGGCCTCAGTACCCGAAACCCCGATTCGCTTGAGCTGGTCTCTGATTCGGGTGCCGGGGGAGTTAACGGTTTTATTTCATGCCTGACTCTCAGCCTTTACTTACTGAAAACAGACCATTGCGGCCTCGCTGCAGCTCCATGGGATTGAGCCGCACAGTGGGACATGATGACAGGCGGACGACCAGTCTGAGTCTGACTGATATCGTCTATTCGGCATCCTCGCAGTCACTTACTCATCGTGCTTTGATCATGTTGAGAAAATCCAGCACTTGCGCCGAGCAACGGGACAATTTTATGTTGGCGGACAGAGTCGGAAAGGCATATAATAGAAAGGATATGATGGGCAGACCTCGACGCGCGCCCAGTCCGTCCATCGACAGATCATTTTCACGCCGGTCTTGGTCCAGTCGTGAGAGTTCGGAACACACCCAGATCTTATCACGTGGCTGTGGAAAATTGAAATTTCCATTTATTCAAATAGGCAGGTGGCCCGACTCCTCTGGTTACCTTTCGCTCTTCCCCATGTCGAAAAGAATAAGGATCTACTCTCCGGAGGACCTCAAAGGTCACGCGACGGCCTCCAGCTGCTGGGTCTCTTACAAGGGAAAGGTGTACGACATCTCTCGATTCTTGGCAGACCATCCCGGAGGAGACGATATTCTTCTTCGTTATGCCGGACAGCCAGTGGAGAACGTAATGGCTGACAAGAACGAGCATGTGCACTCTGAGGCCGCGTACGACATGCTGGATGAGTTTCTAGTAGGAAAGTTGGGCGGTGAAGAGCACACCTGCAGTGACGGTACGCGAGCCAACCATTTTGTATACGATGAATGAACACAAACTCCTTGTCTTCTATAGATTGGACTGCCACCGATGACTTCCACCCGGAAGACACAGACTCTACGAAGGATTTTGAAAATAACGAATTTTTGGATCTGCGCCGGCCTTTACTTGCTCAAGTGTGGTACGCGAACTTTAGGTATGTTTTCCGCCCTTTTGCTTCTGTTGCTCGACTCAAGGCATCCCTAGTAAGAGCTTCTATCTGAAACAAATCCACCAACCGCGCCATCTCTCGTATTCTGCTCGCTTGTTCGGTCCATCTTATCTAGAGGTATGACACCTTGAATTTTTCGTCCATATGATGCCCATGATACTCCTAGGTGTTTACGAAAACCGTGTGGTATGTCGTGCCTATCTTCTGGCTGCCGATTGCAACGTATCTTGGCTTGCGGTCAATCGTCCAATTCACCACGCCACTACCTCCAGTCTTTGTTGACCCCTACCGTCCACTGGAACTGCTCTCCCATATCCCTGCAGCGTCGTTTGCTAAATTCGCGGCGTGCTTCTTTACTGGAAACTTCATTTGGACCATACTGGAATACCTCTTGCACCGCTTCCTGTTCCATCTCGACGATCATCTTCCTGACAAGGGCGCGTTCCTTACTTTGCACTTCCTTCTGCATGGTGTCCATCATTATCTCCCTATGGATCGGTTCGTAGCGGTAGTATCTTTGGTCTCACTGGACTAACCCTCCTGTAGCCTGCGACTCGTCATGCCGCCTGTTTTATTTACAACCCTGCAATTCCCTTTTACCCAATTGGCGTATAAACTCTTCCCAACGCCAATAGCGAATGGAATAATATCTGGGGCTTTTGTGTTTTGTACGTGTATGTTTCTCGTCTCAAATCCTTGTCTAACGTCGCTTATTTAGACGTGATTTACGACTGCATGCATTACGCGTAAGTAGCAATCACGGTTTCTAACGATCTTAATATTCATTCGGGTCATTTAGACTTCATCATACAAACCTACCGGCATACTTGAAAGAGTTGAAGCGATACCACCTTGGACACCATTACAAGAATTATGAGTTGGCGTTTGGTGTAACAAGTACGTATCTCCCTTCCTGACAACGAGATATACTGAGAACATGTTTCAGGCAAATTTTGGGACTACATTTTTGGAACAGTCCTGCCACTCTGAGACACTACTTTAGAGAAAATGATACAGACCATTTACTATTCGTTTATCTTAAAGATCTTGTGTTGATACCCCTCTCACGCTGTCGAACAATTCCCAGGCTAATGTAGGAACCTTGTAAACGTATTTGTGTTCAGTCTTAATGGCATTAAGGTTTATCGTATATATTGCGGCTCCACAATCTTTTGTTAGAACGTAGTGACTGCAAAACCTAAACCTTATTGATCGGTGTTTACCGTTAGCGGCTATCAGCTCTTCAGATTCATTAGGCGAGCCGTTCTGAAGACCTTCAGATGCTCGAACAGAGCGCCCCTTCTATAACATAAGGCAATTAATATAAGTCCAAAGAAAATGCCTAAATAAGCCTAGCTAATCCTTTCTATTGACGACAAGATGGCTGGGCAGGCAACATTTGCACTGCGAACGGGTACAAACGTTCATCGACATCACGGAGTTATAAGCAGACACAGCAACCATTTCGCACGTTAGTCGCCGTGATTGAATTCAATTGTAAACTCCACTGATTAAGGCATTCTTCAATTGTATTTATTTGTGGCTCCCGTGAAGGTTTAAATAAGCTTGATCATGGTCGACGCGAACGCACGCGGCACCCGCGCTAGCATGACCCTGCATTCGACTTTTTGGGCGGATTCAGAGGATCGGCTCCCCCTGAGATGAGATTGGCGGCTGTCAATTTTTGGTGCTACAGTAGCGGTGACTTTGCACCATATGATAGTCCGAATCACGTTGAGCAGGAAGCGTTACAATAGGAATCAGCTGTAAGATTGATATCTAGATTGTACAAAATAAGAGCTGGAGCTTTGTACGCCACGACGTTTCCAAGGTCTATCTAATTTTAACGAGCATGCTTCCCAAAGCCATGGAGTAGACGAAATGGATACAACCCGCCCAGTTTCTTCGCAAGACACGGGGCACAGCAACTGCCGCCACGGACTTTCGCCTTCTACTATGACCATCCCGCACGACACTGGAGGAAATCCTCAACCATCTTCGCTTCGATTTCCCTTCTCTCATGGCCTGCGTTCATTAATACATTCCTTCTTTCTTCCTCCGAGTCACAGACTCCTCTTTCTGACCGTAAAGATCCGTCAGTATCATTGACAGTTGTCTCAAGTTTCGCAACACTATGGTAGCTTCAAGCATATGGCTTTATCGAGTCGCTACCTGATCTTGGATTACTTACGCCAGCCAGTGCGCTCTAGAGAAGCAAACTGATGACTACTAATGCATGCTTTTCTCCCTTCTGCGGCTCTTCGCCAGGTTTCAACGGGTTAATTTCTGACATTCGCGAGGCAAGCAAGCGTAAAGTTGACTCCTTCGTTTGCCCCCTTCGATATCCAATATTCGATATCTTATTTTAACTTGATGAAGTTTGGAGGCTTCACTCATCTGTCTTTCTCATTCTCCAGCATCGATCAGCTTGACATCATCACCATGTTACAAGTATCCCGCAGTCTACAGTATCTTTAAAATGTCTCCGTGTTCCGAACATCCTGGCAACCAATACAGTATATTTTGTCACCTCTTCTTTGGAGAGTTAACATCGCGCCTCACAAAGTGGAAAGCCGTACGTCGGGTCTCTGGTTCCTTCTGCATTTTCTGACCTGTACCAATAGCTGCTGGGAATTCCGTCGACTTGAGATAGCTGGGACGCATCCGTAATGTTACTATACGCCTTCGCTTTTATAACACATGTTGTCCGACTGACACTGCGCAACGACGGCCTCTGTCTAGACACCCGTTCTTCGACGCTTCCATCCGGCGTGGAGGATATATATATTGAGGCACTCACCAGCCTCCTCGTTACTGGGAGGCTGTTGCCCAAATATCGGATTGGCAAGAGCTGGATTATATCCTCATCAGACATCCGTTGCTCTTCACAGTGCTCGGACTCGGACTTGGATATACGTCGACTGCTAATATTCAGACTTGGGAGAAGAATAATTCTTCAATTATCAGTGATCAGCTTACGAGAGTATGGAAGAATATCTTCCCGATTTCATGCGGTTTGAATGCATGTCCGACATGAAGGACGTGCAGGTTGTAAGCTTGTGAAGAGTGCGTTTCCAATCTAACGCTTTGTTCCGCAACTGATACATGACTGTTAGGGAAGATGGTTTGTTCTCCTTGCGACGATATTTGTGAAGGTTGAAGGCGTGTATTTCAGTTATCATTATCTGAGCAACTCAGGGACTTTGAATGAGGACCATATGAGAATCTAAAAAGTTTCGGTTGTGTTTCCAGAAATTCATGACTTAAGTAGAACGAACTTGTATGATTCAATGGCATGCCGTGGTCCCCCACAAAGAAGAAAAATAACACCACACAAATTCGCACAATATGCGAAGATTGCGACTCGGGACATAACTCGGGACGGTGCTCAGAAACTCGGCCCGGCCGGGCCCTATCGTGTCACGCGTTACACATCCAATTTGGATCCACCGTTTTCACGTCATTCGCAGCATCGTCGTCGCCGTCGCCAGAGCGACATCGTACGCGTCTTGGCTATGCCCAAGCTAAACTTCAATATCGACGAAGCATCACTTCTAAAGGCGTACAAGATCTCGACCCTGAATCCCACGTATGACTAGAACGCGTTGTCATTTCCCTGCCTGACCGCATTTGAATCGACAGGCAATGGGAAGAAGTCGACCACGATTTGGGTGACTCTGTGGCTGGAGCGCTTACTGGAAGCAATGATGGCGAAGGAGATCCGCTTGGAATTGGATCAACTGTTGAGTACGTCGACTGGCTATTTAGCCCAGACTAGGCGTTCACCGTCTTTTGCAGCGTGCAGGACATGGACATGGAATCCAGTGAGGACATCGCGGTAACTAGCGGCCGAACACATCACTTATTACTATTCACAGAGGCATCTGTTCTAATTAGTTCCAAATCCTTCGACCCCAAGGCATTCCTCTCGGTCGTACACCCCAACGCGACATACCAAGACCTCGCCTCTGGAATATCTCATCTTCAAGCATCCATCGACGCTCGCTCCGAGGCAGTCCGCGTTCTTGTAGAGGATAACTTCGACCGATTTGTGGCAGTGAAAGCTTCGACCGACGGTATGCCCATTCCGCGACGGAGAATTTGTCATTAATCCGAACACACAGCTTTGTATGCTGAAATGAAAGAAGGCCTATTGGCCGAGTCTACGGAGTATGCCTCGAAGCCGCTTCGGGATCAGCTAAAGCGTCAGCAATATCCGATCTCGCCATGATACTGTAATCACTGACATGCAAATATATAGAGGCTGCGGTCAAGGCTAATCAGGTTTTCCTCCCCGTACTCGAAAACGCGTCCAAAGCTCACAAGCTCCGGACAACACTGGGCGTTTTTGAGCGATCCAAATTCTTCTTCAACCTCCCCAGTTTTATAATCGAGTCAACTGAGGCGGTAAGCAGGACTCTATGCCTATTGTCCTATTTATCGTTCCTGACTATAACGAATACCCAGGGACGTTACGAAGTTGCAATCCGAGACTACAAGAAAGGTAAAACTCTCCTTGAGACTCGTCCTGGCCAACTTCTTCCAATTGGCGCTCCGAAGGATGGGCAGACATCGGCACTGGCGGAGCAACAGCAGAAGCGGATTCTCGACAAGGTTTGGGCTAGCGTAGAGAGGGCCATGGGGGAAATGAGGCAGGTCCTACTATTACAACTACAGGACCCGAGCCGAAGCACTGAAGAGCATGAAAAGACGATCGAGTAAGTCCTTCCTAATTTCAATTTCCTCCCCATTTGAATAACGTCAATACCCCAGATTACTCCTAGATCTTCCAACAAATGAGGATCCCGCCTGGACGTATTTCGATAGTCAGCACAAGTATATCATGTCCCAGATGAACAAGACGTATAGCGTATCCCTTGTTGCGGTCAAAAGTGCGTCTGCCTCGCAGCAGCAGAGATGCCCGTTCGCTGATGGATACCGGGTGGCCAGCTGCATTGGAAAAAACTGCTACCGCTCCAGATGGTCCTGAAACGCTAACGAGTGTAATTACTTCACAGCTGCAGGCGTCTTTAGCGGCCCTAGAAGCCAAACAACCCGAGGCTATTGTCGGTATGTAATTGTGCCTCCCTGTTTAATTGCTTACACTAATTCATTTCACAGCAGAGTCCGCTGGAGAACCCGTATGGCAAGCTATCATGGACCTGGCTAAGAATCTATCGGAGATGATGATGGCATCTCTCCCCAATTTTTGGAAGCTCTCGTCTGGTTTTACGGAGGGTAAATTTAAGAAGGTGATGTGGGGTTTTGTCTGTATCCCGTGTCTACGTATTCAAAGTTTCATTTCAGGTTCAAACCCCAACCGGAACTAGACGGAGTCCCACGCAATGCAAGACCATGGCTTTGGATATCATCAAGTTATATATTTCCTTAATTTCTGAATTCTTCACCCTGTCGGACATGGCGGTGATGTCTTCTCCGGGGGGAGCAAATAACGCCCTACCGCCTCACCTCCCCACTAACTCAAGTTCAATATCAACTGCGCATTACCTTATGAAGATTCTTGGTGAGATTCAAGACACAGTGAACGAAGTCAATGCAATGGAAATATCTGCCGAAGCAACCTCGAGCTTGAAAAGTTTCCTGGAGACCGCACGATGGCGTTTTGAAGACATACTGGTAAACGCATGGACGAGGGGTAGGTCCTTTACGCTGCAATTGAACCTTCCCTGACGGAGCGGTATTATCATGACAGATGCCCAACTCTTCTATCACCTGGAGACGTGGACGGCCAATCCTTCAGACCCCTCAGCGACCCTGTACCTTGTGCAGATGGAGGTGTTTCAACGACATGTCACCACAGCTGCATACAAATTGGCCGGGGGCGTTGACTTGTCGTCGGTGTCTCTAACAAAGCCGACAAAACAGAACCCCATCACGGCGGCGTTTGTGACGAAGATTACAAGAACATTTATAGATGTGTTGTATTCGTTCCTTAATGGCATGGTGCAACTCGTCTCCGACGACATGCCTAGTACTAGCGTGAAGCGGCAGTTCCCCAACTCCGAATTGGACCTAGTCAATCCTATTGAGTTGTTGGACCTTTCGAATAGTGTAAGACTTTGTGACTCGACATGCACGTCTAACTGACCGGCATTGTATTAATTAGGACATCCGCTTGCTGTTGGTATTGTCAAACTTCCATTATCTGTCGACAGCAATTGTACCCAGCATGATTACGCAACTCGAAAACGCGTTTGGAATGAGTATTACCGAGGATCGACAGGTGAGATCAAATAGCAACTCTGTTTACTGGAGTGTTGACACAGAGAACATTGATAGACTTTAATGACCTCTGTTCTAGACCTCGACAAGAAACTGTTTGAGAGTTATGCGCAATCGAAAGCTACCGTGGTAAAAAATCTTGTCCGCGGCGGCATTTTGGACAGTGGTATGGACTGGTATGAGACGCCTCAACCCACAGGTTCGTCACGTATCTTCGAATGATGGTGATGCCTCATTGCATGGACAGAGATCCGACAATACATGTACAAGACGATGGTGTACCTCGTTGGCGTACATGCGCAGATCAGTAGTACGGCCGAAACGCTGTTGGAACGGATCATGAACTACCTTGTGGATGAGCTGGCCGATGAAGCGTTACGATGCTTCCGGCAAGTGAAACGGTTCGGAATGGGTGGCATGCTACGAGTACGCTCTGCTTCCTGGGTTAATGCCGACTTACTTCTGACTGAATTCCGTCCAAAGGCCACTCTCGAGATTGAGTATATGCACCAAACGTTACTCAAGTACGTGACAGACTCTGCAGATGCGGCGTTATCAGAGCTGTACAACAATATATCTCATGCTTACGCTCGACGTCCCGGGGATGAGAATTTGCAGACCAATCTGGATCGTGTAAAGAAGACTTTGGCAGATGCGCGTCGGGCGACCGGTATTGAGTTCCTATGCTTCAGAAAGACAACAAATAGGTCGGCGGGTTCTACCTCGCATACTAGGCCGCCTAGGGAGCGAGATGCGGCTCGAAGTGCTCGGTAATAGTGTTGTGCCCAGGGGTGCGTTGATTGAATTGTAGCTGTAAATTATTCATAGGATATCACTCTAAGTTTGTACCGCATTTTGTAAATACATTTAGAAACAAACATCTGGATAAAATGATAATTTGACAAATTATCCGCGAATCCAATTTGCCGGAGTATGACAATCGGAGTAATGCCATATGCTCATAGAAGGCTTCGTTGGGGGTGTGACCACTGCGCGAAATCGAGAGGCACGGCTGTGGGGAAACCCAAGTAGGGCAGTTAGCTACAGCCCTGGCCCAATCACAAGATCAAATCCACGAGGATCGTCACAATGCCAAGTACTGCACAAATCATAAGGTAAGGTAAGCTGTTTATTTAAATAGGGCAAACGTAAGTACCAATTTCAATGGCAATTAAAACGATGACAACTTGTTCAAGACGTTCAGCATGTCGACTTGATACGGACTCTTTAAGCAGCTGGAGCATGTCCTGGAGGACCTACCGGAGGAGAAAGCATCAACGGTTTGTGGGAGAGCGAGGGAGGCACGACCCACCTCGACCCTGGAATTCAATAAAATAACACGCTGTGGTATCTCAAGATAACTTCTTGCGGCATCATACAGTGGCTGTAGATCGGGAAAGCTCTGGCGCCGGTTCAGATGGATGTGCCAGGCACCGAGGGAATGTACGTACCCAGAATACTTCCTGAAACAGTTGGTGAAGCCAGGCAATTGGGGATTCAGAATAGAACGCACCGGAGAATCCAAAACGGAACCAACAGAGTTGATGTTAGTGCGCAGTAGAAACAGCTGACCAATGTTCTGCATGATTTCTAGTAAAAACTGAATTAAGCAACGGGCAACCCACCCGCGAAAACCTAAAAGTAAAGCATACCCTTATGAGGCATTCCAATCTTCCCTGTCTCGCTGATGATTTCGGGAATGTCCTTTGTGTCCTCAATAGTATTGCTTATCAGCGCTTCAAACTGAATGAAGATATTTATAAAGGGCCGCTGAGTTTTGAATGATAACGCTTACAAGAGAACATTTGACGCTCTGTGATAGCGCATGGGAGAGCGAAAGCTTCGTCCTGTGGCAATACTGCGTCAGGGACGCAAACGCTCAGAAGTCAAAGAACGATCTGCCTCACATATAGCTTGAGCCCTTGCGAAGGGTAATCACATCATTATAGATTCTGCAGGATGCAAAACATGTAACAACTTAATGAATTGTGACCAAAGAGGGACTCGCCTGCTGTAGTTAGCATAGTAATAATTAAGGTCCTCCATTTCAACATCGTCCGGTGCTAGCGGGTACATTAGATGTGGAAATATTATGAAGGTCACCGTCCACACCTAGTTTCTCGATCTCAAACCGTTTCCTACGTGTTGAGTCAACGGTGATGTGCTGTGATGGTGCTCATGCTTACAATGAAGACAAGAAACGCTTTTCTTGAGCTTCTGTCATACCCCAAATAACGACTGTCCCATACTCGAAGAGGAAGATCTCAGCCTCCGCAGATGTCGCGTCAAACTTTCTTTTCTTCGGTTTTGAGGGCTGTTCATCGTCTGGCCGCAACTCGGGTATCCCAAGAAGATCACCTTCCGGAAGCGCCTGAGCCCTAGCTGTGGACTGTCGGGTATCGGTGAACTGAGCCGGCTGGTACAGGTAAGGTGTGTAAATAACTTCATCAATCAGCTTTGCATCCGTGTGGTAGGCAGCTTTGCGGGCGTTTAAAAATTTCATAAGGTCTCCCATGCGGTAAGAGCTACACGAAATGGGCGTCAAAAGATATGTTTGAAATAAGACATATAATGAAGTACTTTGCCGTCGCGTAAGCAGTGACTCGCGGAAGCGATTTAGCCTTCTTCTTGGTCAGTCGTAGGGCATCCCGCCGTGCAGTACCGGCTGGAATGAGAGATATCTGGTTGTACACCTGTAATCGCCGTTGGAACGGTGGGTGAGCACGACTGGACACGGACGCACCTCTACTTCTCCCGGTTCGCTCGAATCCGACTCAATGTCACCTTCGTCGCTATCCCCAGTGGTGCCAACGCTCTCCTCCGCCTTTGGCAATACAGGACCATCGTCAACGGTAGGTTCAGGTTGTTCCGGCAGCACTTTAAGCTTTCCTAGAATATGAATTCAGCGCCGTCGCCACGCTGTATTCATATCACCTACCAGCTACTTTTGTCGAGCGATTAGCACCGCGAGCCTTGGGTTCCGACAGTGCCTGCGCTTGCTTTGATACAGAAGGCTCCGGCATCGTTGTTGGCAGTGGGACCGTGGAAAATCATCGAAGTCCGGTCCAAGGCCGGTGAGAATCGACGTCACAGGTCACTGCGCCACAGTTCTTACATAAGCATCTACAAAAGGCAGTAGCCAGCCGCCGGCGTGCGCTACTAGGCTTCGCAGTGAAGTAAGGATCAATATTTATGTCTTTCTTTGTGTTCTTCTGCGCGTCAATGCCTTATCGCCACTGCCGGCCTGTTTCCGCTTCAACGTGGAACCGACGGCGAGAGTCAGCGTAATCCACCTGCCCGAGCACTTCCTTGTAGCTGCCTCGCAGAATATCATCCGCAGCGGATCCGTCTGGGATTTCGTGGTTTTGTTCCATGAAACCCTTGAGCATATGCAGCCTTGATTCTGATCATCCACTGTTTCTTCGCCTACTCAGGATCCAAAATTGGGGCAGGGTAGTCATATTCACTGACGGCACGGCCCGCCTGCCTTCTTTTCAATATCTGGGGGAGCGAGATGGGGGGAATAAATATACTTGACATTGGTCAGCGGTTCAGTTGTGATCGCTGAAATGTGACTTACTTTGTCGGGGAACTGCGCCAGCTCCGGGCAGAATTTGACAGCTCACTCTTGTCGCTCTTGCCTGAGTCGCTGTAACACTGTAAACGCGATCTAAAAATCCCTATTAGCACCTAAAGTTACCACGTTGAATAGGCTAGAACTTGCGATGCATGCTATAGAATGTCGAGGTGTACAACCCTGCGTAGCGGGACGTCAGGTTAGTTCAACGCAAACACATGCTAGTCATTTCGCTCAGTTATCAGGGTTGACTCCACTGGATCCCAATCAATCAGCTCCGTTTTTGCGAGGGAAATCAGTCCTGAATTAAACCTGATTGCTGCCAAATGCGTCAGCTCCACACTCTCATGAAATGTAACACTGGCCTCGAGTAATGAAGCACCATTGACACGATCCAGATTATCGCAGGGCCTCGGCGAAAAAAAAAATACGGGACACACAATGCAACTGCCACGTATGTCGGGCGAGTGGATCCAATCCACTTGTCGCATGACTGCATCGTTCCAAGGAAACCTTGTGCGTCCTCTTTCTGCACCCGTAATTTAGTAAATGAAACGAACAAACTCAAGCCAGCAATCTATCTTCGGAGTCTTCATCCCGGTCCGATCGTCCTTCAAGATATTTGCTTTTGGGTATCGGGACTAATGTTAAACCCTGCAACTTACAAGAAGGATATACGAAATAAACGAAGACATAAATCTAGATGAAACAGCGAGACTTATTTCTCATAATGTGGCGTTGAGAAGATGATTATCGACAGACAGTGCCTTCGAATTTGGTAGAACGTCAATCCCTGTGCATATCTACTGCGCAGGACATCCCTCTGAATGCCAACTGACCTTCTGGATTTTCCGGTTCTCGAGGAATGATGTTTTATTTCAAACAAGCGCTTCGATGTGTCGCGACAAGCACGGACCATGCTTCGTTTCTTGCCTCTTGACCTTGATGTTCTTTTCTCTCGTAACCGTTTCTCTGATGCGCCATAGGAACTCATTAACACCTAAACGCCCACAGTTGAGATACGGAGAGAGGGCGGTTGTTTCAGGAGGATTGAATTCAGCGAGCCTTGTCTTTGGTTTCAAAACCCTCGCCGCTCTTCTTGGATCTTCACAATATACCTCCAATCGGCGCAATACCTCGTTTTCTCCGCGGTGAACAGACGCTGTAACTTCAGACAGACCGAGTTCGTCAAGCGTCGGAATCTCAGATGTTCTCCTGGGACCTGTCATCGACTCTGAAAGCTGTGAGCATACGATACGATTCCAAATTCGCCCTCCCTCGGACTTCATACCATGGCAAGTGACGCTGGGTGCTCTTATTTCCTTGCTCAGGTCTACTTCTTGCGCGACACTTGTCCGATGGAATGTGCTGAAACGATGTGTCACTCGGTGACGGAATCGACTTTGGTGGGGGTAAAGGTCGTTCTGGCTCCGGTAGACTTTTAGCATGATTTCAATTAGCCGATAGTATGTCTAAAATTAGGAATGTGAATACTTGCCTCACCACGCGGCTGACGACATTGTCGCTTTACCGCCATTGGATTTCATAACAAGTTCTGGGTCATAAAGAGTGTGCCCGAGAACATCGAGTACCTCACCCCTGCATCAATCGCCAGTTTCTTAATCTCGGCGTCGCGTACGAGTGCTTAGCCTTCGTGGACCAGGTGACTGATGCGCCATTCCTTGAGAAGCCAAGTCTTGCCCCCTGGGGGAATCGCTAACTATATGCAATTCGACTATGGAGTGCAGCTGAGGGAGCTCCCAAGATCATTCATGCTCTCAATCAAAAAATCAACGCTAGCTCAGTAGTATGAATCAGCCGTAAAAGGCGTGGTCTGCATTCTTGTTTCTCACCGATCCGCGCCAAACCTATGAGCGTAAACGTATCCCACGACCATGTCTGCCGTCCAACATGAGGACTCCAAATCGAAGAATGCAGGACCATACCGGGTATACCTCTGGACAGTGGACCTGTTTCAAGCGCGACTTGCCAGTGGGAAGCTTCCCAGCCGAAGGCCAGTCCTGCACCGATTCGAGCACTCGGGCGGCCATGTTGTACGCCCCTGGTCGACTTCCAAGAAGGCGCGGCGGGATCAACTCCCCAACAATGCCCCTTTTCCTCGGATCCCGATCCGTACAGGCGATCGACTCAAATTGAAGTCCGCGACGATCGTGGTCTTGCTCGTGCCTTATGCGTCATACTATCAGGTGATGCTGCTCTTTGCTTCCGCCGAGGAACCATTCACTAAGACGGGTACAGTTCATTTTTGAATAAGCATGGTACGATATACGACATTTATTGGAAAGCAATTCGAAAGCTACGAGAATGAAGATAGTAGTATGTTACAATGATAATGATGTCTAGAGTCAAATTGTAAAGTCCAGGATTGTCTGTATCGTACAAAAAGCGATGAACTGTGTCCGTGGTGTCTAACACCCTTTTGAAAATAAGCTCAGAGTCTGCTCATCTACTGGGTTGCGACGAGGGCCTGATGTGTTTTGCAGGCGCTCCAGGGGAACGAGCATGGTCCTGTGAGGATAATTAGGCGATGATGGCGATGGAGTTCCTGTATGCGATGAGGCATCAACGCTGATATCCGAATCCGACGGCGGAGTGCCGCGCGTGTATGATGAGGGCGCATCTTTCCGGTAGTTTGAACCAGACGGGTATGGGCGACTTGGTTTGTGGGATGATGGTGGAGAGCACGTCAAGGATTTCGAGCTGTCGCGACGGGACGTTTTGGTTGTCCTGGCGCTCCGAAACCATCCTTCAGGCGGTAGCCTGCCTCCGACTCCCTGAATAGATTCTACAGTCAGAAGAGATTCGAGTGTATCTTGGCTGAAATAGGCGGCTATTGTGTGTATTGAGCTAAAACAAATAAGGAAGCATAAAACAAATGACTCACTGAGGTGCCACTTCCGTGCAATCCCTTTGGGTCGATCGGCGGGCAGGTTGACGTGAACGCTATACGTTTGTTTGATGAGATTTCTTGTTTCAGGCAAGGTTCTGAATGTTGATGATACAGAATATCCGGGAAAATGGGATGCTTCTCCATTCCTTCTGTAAGTGTATTAGTTCAGGTCAATGGGAGACGAGTATAGCCTGGTCACACCTCGTTAATCGTGCCCATGGTGGCGACTGAGTAATAGGTCCGCAATCGTCGTCCGGGTTCTTCTGGTGGTAGAACAGGAATTCCTAAGAGGCGGGAAAGCGTCAGCAGGGCATAAGCAGTGAGATTAGGCCAATATTCACATCGCGGACACCTGTCAGCACCATCGTGAGCCCACAGTCAGAGCGAATACTAGATTTAACACGTACGACTTGGTCCCCATCCCATCCCATCCGTCCTAGAGATAATGTCATTATCTGCTCCCAACGAAACAAATAATCGACATACCATCGTTCCATGCCTAGTCCGACAGTCTCCGTGTTGACGCCACGCTCCTCCCAGACGTACACGTTGCCAGCCGTAATCGCTCTCCGCTCCTCGATGTCGAGTCGACGCGTGATGAGGGGGAGGATATTCAGCGCCACACCATGGAATACCACCAGAGCATCACGGGGAGACCGGATCCGCACATTCTGGAGAGTGGGGCGCTGCATGGGGGTGCTATCCATTGAGAGAGGAAATTAAAATCTAGTCACATACCACAAGTGTGGCTTTTATACATACTATGCTGCAGCATGAAATATCCAGGGAACATACATAGGGTGCATATGACCGCGAGATAGTCATTATTTTAAGGTTTAAATTGAGTTGAATCGGGTGAATTTCAGGGAAGCAATCGCTAGAGAACTCTAGAATACCCGTTCTTGGGACGTTCTCACGGTAGCGATCCAAATAAATTGTGACATGAAGGTGATAAGAGGAAGACATGCGATGCCGGGAAGCATTACAGGCATTTCAGCAACATATGGGGAAAAAGGTAGATCGGCGAAGTATATCTCAGATCTCCGTAGAATCACGGATTGTGATTGTATGCATGGCTGTTTGATTTATTCGTGTCGAAACACCGGAGAAACTTAGATTTAGTACTCTGGGTGCAATCCTGTTTATTGTGCAATATCGGCTGACACGCTACGCGAATCGCTCGACTCCTGACCATAGTTTCCTTGAAGTTCTATGTCGTGGATGACACCTTCCAGAATACTCAAGCACAGGAAGTTCGACTGGGCCGAGGATCGTTGATAAAATTTAAAAGCTTAACATGGAGAAGTAAGCTGACGGGAATACGTCGAACCGCCACAGGTGTGTAATGTTTATCACCTTGCTATACGAAGTGTGAAGCGGTGAGAATCCATGTTCAAGTTCCGGCCTGAGAGAATGCTTTGCAGTGCATCGCTTTTCTGGGCTTGTTGGAAATACGTACAAGGAAGGTCCTGCTTCCTAAGTCTCGTATGTAAATTCTTTATATGTAGCGTGATATTGATTGAAAGGATGCACGGTACGTTTGGACATATCCTCGGGAAGGGTAGCCCAGACGGCTTCTTCGAATATCGATAGAATGCCACCATCAGCATGTTTCGGCATGGCCGGGTTTGGAATTGCACAACGGACCTCAGGACTCACAAGCCCCAAGAGATGGGTTGATTACCATGCCCCCCAAGGATGGACGCCGGGGAAATGTCACAACACCTTAGGGACACTATGATTGGATTGATCGGCCATCTACTCAGTGCTCTGATATCGGCTTCCATATCATCGAATCGGAGACGAATCCTTGCGATGTCTTTTGGAACAATTGCCGTGTGTTTTCATACGAACAGGTAGTGGTTATCCGAGTTTTTGGAATATCAAAAAGCGCCCATCGTGCCTGAATTTGAGGATACGCCTAGGAGTGGGAAAGGCCTGGAATGAGGGTGAGAGCAGGCGGAGATGTATATTACATCCTATGCCATGATCTACGGATGGAAATTTGATCTTACATTACGAACATCCTAGTTGTCGGATCTGTTATGTTCACACAACGATAAGATGGTACGGGTGCACTCGAAAGATCTCGCCGTTATAGTGCAAATAGTCGGCTTTCGGATCCGAGTGCTACAGCGCCAGTCTGTTGGGTTTCGTGAGTTCCTTGCAGATCTGGCGGTGGCCTCTGGACACCTGGATCTTGGGCCTGACTGTACAGGCTCGCAGTGCCCGTGGCAAAAAAGCAAGAAATCCATAGTGACAGACAGCTGTACAACCAGACATACCAACATATATACTTAGCGCCCGACTCATTAGTGGAAGCATCCCTAGTCAACAATATGATCTGAAGAATAGCGCGGTGAGCGCAGGAAGGTTATTAAAGGTACCAGAAAGATTTACCTGCCAAAGGCAGCACGACGGGTAGATCATCCAGAAATTCCGCATAATGAACCCTACCCTGGAATGTGTACCGTATGCGCAGCGCTTTAACGACGGACGGGGCAAGGTCATAGAATCCTTGGAGCGCAGCCTGAAGAACCAACTGCGTCAACAAGCCCCTTGGGCGAATTATCGCCTGCATCAACATGGACGCACCTTGCTTCTGTGGCCGGGAATGTGGAGTTGAGAGTTAGATACCAAGGCTTGGACCGCGACCGTAACATCGAGCACATATTCACTTCCAAAGTCGAAGGATTCCGCAGGGCTGTATGTGGCCTCAAGAATAACCAGCCCTAACTCCGTACGTGAGCGAGCAACAGTACTACGTCACTAGGTGCTTACATACCATCCTTCGCGGCCTCCGCCGCCATGCGTTTTTTGGCAGGCTCCGTCAGAATGGAAATAATATTCTGAGTCTTTTGTTTTATCGTGATGTCTTCGTCTAATTTCTGACGAGCCTCAGAAATCTGCCTACCCGAACATCAAAAAACAAAACGGTCGCCACGCTGGATAAATGACAGAATGAATGCCCCACCTGATTCGTTGCCTTCGGCGACGAGGAACCACGATAAAATGATAGCCCAGAACCAAGGCGGATGATGGAACAACGATAGTCCAGAAAGCGAGGTCTGGGTCGTATTCGCTCGAGAGGAGGACGGGGACATGGAGGCGTTGACCTAGATGATAGAGACTATTGAAGGGTCAGGGCAAGGTCTGAAGAACAGGCGCAAAGTTAACGAACTCTAGGTCGAGTCCAACGCCCAAAAACCCTAACGATAGGGAGGCTTTCACCGACGCCGTGTCGCCTGTCCATCCGCCGGAGAACAGCCATGATAATCCATCAAGCCCGAATTGCAACCCGGCTTTGATCTCGAAGGCCAACTCCGAGAAAGCGATACCCCATTGACCGGTGACCTTGGGCTCGCGAGGGTTCAAGGAAACTCCGTAGGTCCAGAAAGAAAAAATCGACTTCAGACCGGATACAGAGGGCAAAATTGGGGTCGAAAGAGTATCTTGATCTTCCCATGGGGAGTCAGAAGCCTCTGAGGTAAGGGCCAAAGGTGACGACGCGGTCACAAAAACTGAGAGCTGTGGAAGAAGCCCAAAATGGCAGGAGAGATCACCTTTCCAACGGTGTTTGGCCGAGAGAATCCGGGAGAAAGAAAAGGTAACAGGTGGCACTCTTCCTGTCATTCGCAGGGGCAGATACGTTCGAACGGAGATATTGCCAATCTTGTCATCTCGAAAGAGCGTGTCCAATGTTACGGTACGAAATGAAAACAGGGAACTCGTAGCCTTTGTCATCCATGTGAAGGAATCAGTGACATAAGTCAAGGAATTCAATATTTCACTTACGCTGAAAGTTAGACGCGGCGAAAATTGGTGTCTTATCGTACCAACAACATCTCCGCCGGCTTCTCGACCGCGACTATTCATGCGGGCCATAAGTAGCAGATTTGTCTTGTCCGACAAAGTTCGCTATCAAGCCTTTATTAAGCAAGAGCAAATCGACGGGAAGTATAATAAAATTTACCCTTGTATTATATTTCACTCCCCATGTCAGAAGAGATACGCTTTGCAGCCGATGTCTCATTCTTTCAGGCCATCGATAATGTGAGAATCCCGGTTCGAATAAGGACGATGCATCGATGTTGCAATTGAGCCGAGCTTCGGGAGATATCAGCTTCCTTAAGTCTTGATGTTTTGACGTCCATTTCAGCTGTTGGAGCATCTTTTTCACCTATACGAAGCATCTAAACAAACCGGGATGAAGCATAGAAATTTTAGGCACTAGCCTCTTGCGAGGGCAGCTTTCGCAAGTTCTCCGGCCAGATCACCTTAAGTCCATCGTTGCCTTTGCACATAAAAATCAATTGGAGTCCACGTGCAAGGGGGAATAAACCCACCAAGAGTGTCGTAAACATATCTGAAAGCAAATCAGTGGCTTGGCTCGAACGACTAGAGACCCAGATACCTGAGGAAAGGATCCGATAAGACTTGAGGGAATACATCAATCAATATGATAATCAATGTCAGAAAATCAGTAACCTTCGTAAGCTTTTTGTATGTCGAGGAAGTTCTTCGCGGCAACATCTCGCAGTTGATCGTTGCGTTGCTTGTCAGGGTGAAAAATAAGTGAAAGCTCCCTGTATCTGTCGTGTATTTCCGCCGGCGACGTGTGTTCTGATACATTTAGCACCGAGCTATTCAATATGGCAACGCGTCAATTGAACGAACCACGTTTCTGAACAAGGAGGCAACGCACTAGAGAAATTTCCCGTCCTTGTCAGATAAATCCATCAAGTCCATTGCCAGTGCCTGTCTGTCCCGAGGCGACCTGCAGGCAGCTGGCAGGCTGAAACCGATGCGGGCCTGCAAAAACGCTGAAAAAAACGTCTGACTATGATGTCATCAGCGTGATGACCAGACACCGCCACGTAAGGTGCCTGAAAAGGGAGTACCACGTGGCTGCGTATCTGAGATCACACCCTTCCAGGAACGTCTTCACGCGTACTCAGCTAAGAGGACCGTATTCGATGACGCGTCGATGACCTCAGTAGTTCGACATGGCTGCTTCGCCTGCCGGCAGCATGCATTGGGTGGCGCTTAGGCGGGATTCTGATCCACAGTGTGGTTCGAAAGAATAGTCAAGTACTGAAGGGGAGCCCTCGCCGACGCCGTAGTCCCTCGGGATTGCACCCGTCGATAACAACGCCTGTAACATTGTGACCGGCTGCGCTCAGCGCACCCACACGTACCCGATAGCTATTCCCCAATAGTACTAGCCATGTCGTCAACATGTTGCAAGCCTCCCGTCCTGCGACACTGACGGTGTCTGAGGTCGTAAGGGCCGCTTGAGCAAGAGAATCTCGCCTCCGAGAAGTATGGATGCTGTCAGGCATGGAAGAGACTCTTGACAAGGCCCCAATCGGACGCCGGCGACTCCAAAGTACCTGTGGCAAAAACGTATGACTGGGATTCGAAGCAGCGGGAAGATGAGAAGGAGAGTGATACCGACGTGCGTACTCGCGTGCTTGATACTGTGACTTACGCTGTACGCGCGCGGAAATCCAAGAAGCGCGACTGAGAACATTCTGCGAGAATTTTAAGAAAATTGTGACACAGGACAGCGCGAACATTCCACTGAAAAAGGTCGTCTGTTTCCGAGTCCGTGCAAGGCGCGACAGGACGGCCGAATTCTTGAGTACATCGAAAAACACAATTTGATTTCACCGTCGCAGTTAGCACGCAAGTCACGAGCTAGCGGATCACATCGCGGTCGACATGGAACAGTATATGGCGATTTCTTGTCTCCGAAAGGCCATAGCATCGTGGACAACCTCAAAGTAGAAATTACTATCGGCTCTCCGGTCCATTCCGTTGTCAAATGTTGTCAAGTGGGAACAGTTCTACAGCTAACGCGCTGAGAATGATCAAATTACCTACTTCTTACCTTCGCCGACTCTACGACGGAGCGTTCCCAAGTTAACCGACGGGTACACACCGCTAAGGAGCGGGGTTCTCGTCAGAATGTCGGCGTATACGAACCATTCTTGAATGTCCGTTCGCAGAAAACACTACCTTGTCGTAACCTTGTCGTATTATCTCGGAGAAATAAACAGACTCAAAGTCCTTGTGCGGGGCCGCGGCCCGCTCTCAAGGAAATGCACCATAGAAGGGGTAGGGGTTCTTTAATTTTTGGGTGGGATCGAGCACGCAGGACCGGGACATTCTGATTTGTCTGATCGGCAATTCAGCGTTCAATTGATCACTGATCACCCGTAGTCGTTACCCCGACTACCCCCCGGGACTCAATTAGAATTTAGATTGAATGCACCAACGTAACAGGGGGACATGCGTTCAGCCTGTCGAGAGACCTCCCGGCGGCACCTGTAGAGCAAAATTGGAATATTGAGACTGTTAAGGGTGGATCGTAGCGAAGAATTGGATCAAGGACGGTAAAACTAGCGAACTCTGACACAGGTCAGTCTCTAAGGCTTCCCGGTGCCAGTAATCTACCCAGTATTCAGGACAAGTTCCAGCCCGCAGATTTATCCCGTTCTGGAGCATTCTATGTCGTCGTTGCCCTGATATCTCACGAGCCTACGGGGCTCAAGAAACAGTTGTACGGCTGAAAGCGAAGCCGCCCGTGATTGATGTTGATAACAATACGCGCAACGCTAAATGAGGCATTCTCTCAACAGCCAGCTACATAGAACGAGAAGAGAACTTAGTCTTTGGGAAAGTTGGTGTTGAATCTATTACGTGTATTCGCAGGCATTATATAGCCCCGCTTCACACCTGAAGGTCTGGGGATTACGCCGGAGAGCAGTGATAGGAGACCTGGCTGAGAAGGGCCGGAGAAACGGGAGGCAATTGCTATCAGTGTATTCGAGCAAAAACGCCGCAGCTTGAGATTGGCTGGCCGTGTTGGATGCCACGGAAATCCTTTCAGCACAAAGGCTTGATGAAGCATCGCCGACTGTCGACAAAATACCAGGAAAATACCAGCGCAGCCATACATGCAGGGAAAACAGTAGAAGGACTTCCAGCAAGAGTGTACCCGCAAAGTAAAAAGTCTCTGATGTCGCCGCGTCAGGGATTCTATCAGTGAGAATAAATCCTCATCTGGCGGTAGGTGGTACTCAGTGGGCGGTGCAGTAACACAGTCCTGGGTCGACGCGGTCGCGTTACTTTACACGTGGGAATCTGATAAGATTACCATATATAGGAATAGAATTTCTATTCTCAGGGCCATCCTGATTTCCTTCGTCCTGAGTGGACTGGAGACAACGGATAATATAAAACTAGAAGCCGTGATAGTATAGACCAGAATGGCACGGAATCTTTTCAATCTCTTGTGAGGCAACCCCAGAATCGCGTGGGCTGATATGATCATCATTGAGCGCTTGTGTCAATATGCCTGTTCCCAGCCTGTGCCAGCCATGAGTACAGTTGTCCGAAGGCATCCATAGGGTTCAATATCTAAAACTTCCATCTGGTAAAAGTTCTCAACTGCGACAATTCACCGTTCTCAGACTTCGAAAGAAAATCAAACGGACTCATTACTCCTGTTGCATTACTGAGCAAGAAACCAGGTGGGTCCACCACCGTGCGTTGGGCTGTTTCATGAGTTGTCCAGGGACGAATATATTGTACGCTGAATGATGGTGTGAAGTTTTGCAGCCGGTCCGGAGGGAAAGCATGAATAACATGAGTTTTGGTACCACCCCGGAAATCCCTGACAGAATCACAACCCTTGAATTTCGCACTGGGCGCGAAAATATTTTCTCTCTCACGTTCTTTCACGACGTGTGGGCGCTAGGCAAAATTTTACATAGAGAAAAAGAGAAATGATTGCATTTATATCCATATCGTCCAAATGGGGAGAGATAACCTTTTTTGTCACACTGTGACCTGAGTGACAATAATTTCTTTCTCCCCAACGACGATCTTCAGGCAAGGCCCTTATTCATCCCGGGCCCTGAAGAGCAAATAGCATGGTTGCAGACGCACAAGACGTGAAAGTATACACCGTTAATGGTGCCGCCGCAGGCTCCTCATCTTCTTTACCTGACTGGCTCACCCGAAAGCGAGCTGGAAAAGGAAAACGCGCTATACGGGAACACTTCGAGGGGACAATTGAGCTCATTCAAGGCTTTGAATTCCCAGAGACCAGTAACCGTATCAAAACTACACGAGATGGTACCCATGCTATAGCCACCGGAACGTACAAACCTCAAATGAGGGTATGGGACTTGAGCCAGCTGTCTCAAAAGTTTGAACGGCATACGGATGCAGAAAATGTTGACTTTGTTGTACGTGAGTTCTTTCTCCGCGGTCTGGATGGTCCTTTTTCTCATCATACGTTATCATAGATGCTGTCCGACGATTGGACTAAATCAATACACCTACAAAATGACCGCACTATCGAGTTACACACGCAAGGCGGCTTCCATTACCGGACACGAATACCGCGGTTTGGACGCTCACTTGCCTATCATTTCCCTTCGTGTGACGCTCTATTTTCTGCCTCCGGTAATGAGATATATCGCCTCAATTTAGATCAAGGACGATTTATGACACCCTTGGTCCTGCAGGCTGACGAAGAAATAGCTGGAGTGAACATTGTTGATGTCAACCCTGCGCATCAACTGTGGGGCTTTGGGATAGACGGCAACGGTTCGGTTCATTTCTGGGATCCCCGATCGAGATCTTGCGTAGGGGTCCTGCGAATACCGACAAGCAAGCTTTCGACACCAGATGTTGTTAGTGTGACGGCGTTGGCATCTCGTGATGATGGGCTTACTTACGCGATGGGAACATCGACGGGACATTCACTTTTGTATGATATTCGCGCGGCGCGGCCCTTTGCTATGAAGGATCAAGGTTACGGACTTCCGGTGAAAAGTCTCCTATGGATCGAGGGTGGTAGCCGTATGGCTGGAGACGGCATGATCCTCAGTGCTGACAAGAAGGTCATCAAAATCTGGGATCGAAATACGGTATGTTGTACCCGCCGTGCACACTTCGACCGTAAGGTAATGATATACTTCTAGCCCTCGACCAACTTCGTTTCTATCACACCTGCCACTGACCTCAATCACGTTCACCACGTTCCCGGGAGTGGGCTTCTAATGACTGCCAATGAAGGTATTCAAATGGGCACTTATTACATACCGCAACTCGGACCCGCACCACGGTGGGCCAGCTTCCTTGAGAACATCACCGAGGAGATGGAAGACCAGACCCTGCGCTCCGTTTACGAAGATTACAAGTTTGTCGAGAGAAAGGAATTATCAACGTTAGTGTCTGTGTTTCTCTATATGGATGATCATTGATGTGTCTTCAGATTGGGCCTGGACCACCTTGTTGGTACACCTGCCTTGAAGCCGTACATGCATGGGTACTTTGTCTCACTCAAGCTTTACGAGACGGCGCGCCTCATTGTCAATCCATTTGCATACGCTGAGCACCGAGAGAAGATGGTCCGTGAAAAGATGGAAAAAATGGCCGAGACGCGTATCCGGACGAAGAAGGATATTGGCGTCAAGGTGAACAAGGCACTGGCGGAGAAGATACTGAAGGATGAGGAGCGCGCCTTGAAGAAGAAACGCAAGACGGCAGAGAGAAAGGGAGAAAATGCAATGGACGTGGACGACCCAACCAGCCAGCAGAAGAGACCCACTTTGCTGAGTGACCCACGTTTCTCTCAAGTGTTTGAAGATGCGGCATTTGCAATTGACGAGACAAGCCGTGAGTATGCATTGCTCAACCCGTCGTCGGTGGCGCAATCCAAGGGTAAAACGGCGGTTGAAGATGAGGAAGATGAGAGCGATAAAATTTCATCCGATGGTCTCGGCAATAGCGAATCTGACAATGACGACGGAAGCGAGAGTGGAAGTGATAGCAGTGACGCCGGTGGTAAAAATTTCACTTTGCATTCTTATTTTACGCACTCAAAATTTTACTTCAGAGCTTACCAAATTCGACCGGCGAGCGCGTCCTGGGCAACAGAATGTTCGTGCAAAGGAAGCGTATGACCGAACGCGGCAGCAAAATCGGGTGGCAAATGTCAGTATGGTACCGATGCGTGTGCAAAATGGCTCTCGCGGGATGAACAAGGACGCCACCTTTGGTCAGCGCCGCAACGGTCCGTCTAAGGCCGCACCTCGGTCGAATGCAGACGATGGCGAGGTGGAACTTAGCTGGGTGCCTTCGAACTCCAGCCAAAACACTGGTACCAAGTCCCAGCACAAGCGCAAAGGTGTTGAGACCTTCGGGGCCGGCCTTGAAAGGGGCGGCGAACCCATGGCCGAGGTAGCAGAACGTGATCGTAAAGGCCGAACCCAGCGCAGACAGGGCGTACGGAGTGGAAGTAAAAACGTATTCCGTAGAATGTGATCTTATTGGAATATTATTTTACAAGCCTTCGATTTAATTTGAAAGCTGAAGCTGTAGTTTTTTGGGGAAGGCCAATTACATACAAAGCGTAGGACTGTCCAACGTACTGACCGCCCCATCCACCGTTGTCCTAGTAGGTCTTCTTTTTCTCGTCCACAGAAAGACCACCTAGAATGCAGAAGTAAGATACGTACGTATGTGAGAATGCAGATTTTGACGCTTACCAGGTCCCATGTTCACCAAGAGTATAAGACCACCAACGATGGCTATAATTGGAGTCAGCAGAAGAATGAAGTGAAATCTCGAAACGTACAAAGTGTCTGAAAGAAATCATATCTATAAAGTCATCAGAAGATGTACATAAGGATGCCAAGAAAAGACCCACTTGAGGAAATCCCGTTGTGGGTGTGCAGAGGGAACGCTCCACCAGTTGTTCGCAAAGACGTTGAACGAACTTAGAACGATAACGAGGAACGCGGCAGACCACTTGGCTTTGAAACCAACGGCCACCATGATACACGCAACGAGACCGACTATTGACACAAAGACACGCGCAATGCTCCATTTCCCCTGGATAATGAAACCGAGGAATAGGAAAATGAGAAGAACGCGACCGGCGAGAAGGAAGCTAGGCGAGTATTAGGCTAATCCAAAGATCCAAGACAACTTGACGTACTATTTTTTGCGGTCAGTTTCGCTGATAGTAGGGATACCGGCAAATAGTTTCTTTCGTGTAACCATTGAGTCGCTGAAAACCATAAAGAGGCCACCGATGACGCTGAGGTTGCGCAGGAAGAAGGTCATGTCGAATATGAGTCCGTAACCGAAGCCCTGGATAATGACGACACCCAAGAGACCGGCAACCGCATATTCCGTGTATCGCTTGAGAATAACCGCAGAAGACGCAGACAGCATTGTCTGTGAACGGGTGAATACCGCTATTTGCACAGTAAACAGCAAACTCACAATAACGTTGAGAATAAGGAAGAAATGTGAAATGCCCCAAGGAAACTTTCTGTGGCTATTCACCGTAGGTAAATTTGGGAACGGCGGGCAGCGAGGTCAGAGCACGTACTGCTGCAAGTACCAAATCTGGTCCCCCCACTGGGTCACGATTCTGAGTGCGTCCTCCAAGAAGGTCACCACGATGAGAAAACGCCCAATTGCCGGCAAATGGGGTTTCAATGGTTGGGTGTAGATCTCGATGTTGTCCTCGATGGTCTTGCTAATCGTTCGTAGCTTCTCCAGAGGATCTTCTGGGTTGGCTGCTCGGTAGCCCGACGACGGACGGGAATTCGAGAGCCCATGGGGGTCGACGCTGTATGAGCCCGACTGTGGGCGGGCGATGTTGATCCTGGAGGACATGGTAGAAAAATGAAGAAACGAAAAGCGAAGGAACGAAAGAGACGTGTACAAAAGTCACGGTGTACGTGGCGGTGAGTGCACGTGCCGCATTGATCTCATCCTCGCTTCCTTCCTCGCACTGGTCTTACCGGCGATGCCAACGTTACATGCACATCCTACGAAAATATTGCACACATGTCTATCATACCCTATGTCAAGAAAGAGAGTACATATTGCCGCAAAATATTATGTCAAATACCGCAGCCAATACAATTTTAGCCGATCTATCCTGACTTACTGCCATCTTCTCCCGCTTTCCATACCTCTAATCCGCCCTCACCGCCGACACCAACGAGGCCTCGCTTCCAGTCGACGGCGAGCACCTTTTTCTTCCCCTCCCAGGCCTTGAAGCTCGACAACGCACCCTTGGTGCTCCGTAGATCCCACAGCCGGACAACGCCGTCATAGGCACCGCTGACGATCTGGTGGAGCGACGACGATGCCTTGGCCACGCATGATGGCGTTGCGGGGTGCATAAGCGACCCGGTGCCGGATATGACGCCGGCACGCAGATCGTACAGCGAAACGGTACGATCAGTTGACGCCGCCAGAGCCGTGTTGCCATCCGACGTGATGATCATATCCAGGAATGGTTTTTCCGAAGCAGTCTATCAGTGGGGATCACTACAGAGGCTCTGGAAAAGGGGAACATCACTTACGATGGTCTGGGTGCAGATTTCGTTTTCGATGTCCCATGTCCGTACTGTGGAATCGAATCCACAGCTGTATGCGGTTTTGCTGTCAGTGTCGTTGAACAGAGCTCGGGATACTCGCAAAGTGTGCGATTTCAGTACCGCGCGAGGTGCTTTGCGTTTTGGTTTGGTCGATGTATCGAGTTTTCGTCTCTTTTTTCGTTCGTGGTCGACAGTTTCCTCTGGGACTTCGTCGCTGGTGGGTATTTTGGTATCCCAAAGACCGACGAGACCGTCCCAAGAAGCGGTCAGTAGGTGCGATCCAGTGGCGTTCGACGCGATTGAGGCCAGAGGCAACGTATGTAGATGCAGCGTTGCGAGCGATTCTGAACGCGATTCCTCAGCACCCAGTATAATACGCGTCAATTGAGCAGTCAAGTCGTGTGAAGCGCTTGCTACAAGGTGTGAATCGTCATCCCCGTTTGCAGGAACCACGCATATAGAAGATATAGGTGCAGAATGGATAGAACAGGCCGTATCCAACTTCTGAGAGTAGTCAAATGCGCGAACTACACCGTCATAAGAGCCGGCTAGGAAGTACCTATTCAAAAATAGTCAGAAGGTTTGCCCCACACTGATAGGGCCTTTAGAAAAACTTGAAAATGTGGTTGGAGATCGAGATGGGAGGGGGGGGAGGGAGTCTTGCCGACCAATACACGGAAAAAGGCACCAAAAGAACACTCACACACCCTTGAAGTTCACAAGAAACTGACGAAACCCAGTCTTCATGAGGCTGGTCAGACATCTTTTGTGGAGGAAGCACAGATTCAATGTATTCAATTTCCAGCGTTTCTTCCTGCATGTTCATCAGGATCACTGAAACCATAATTTACGAAAAAAGGACCAACCTCCGCAACACCATTCTCAGCACACCACTCCCCCAGACTACTAGCAAGGACTTCCTTTTTCACCAAAAAGTCAAACGGTACTGGGGTCAACAAAGACAGGGCCTTGTTTATTAGCTGGGAAAGTTGGAACCGCTTCCATGTTGCTGGGATCATGAATTTTTGGGTTGGTAGAGGGTATGGCGTCTGTGTAGTGAATACTACTGGGACAGAGGGCCCTGAGGACGACGAGGAGGCCATTTTGAGTGAATTTACAGCCTGTAAAGGCTCTGAAGTGTTCGATACCGTTAACACGGATTTTCGTTGTGAAAACGAGAGGAGAGAAATTATTGTCACGGAAGTGACAGTAGTGTGACATATTCGGTCCGAGGTCCGATATGTCCTTCCGACGCAACTTGAACTACAGTATTATCCATACCACGACGACCATGTCCTGTAGCTGACAAATGCGACGCTGAGCATTCGAGAGAATTTCTACTTTCTCTACCGCGCAGAACATGTGTGAAAACTCACGTATGTTTTCCCTTCAGTCGTGCCTGAAGATGGAATGATTAATGATTTAGTTGCAGGTAAGACTTGCGACTTGCATGGTGGCCCGTGACCTGGACGCTTGCTCATATTAAGCGTTCACTGCGCAGCTGAGCAGACGCAGTAATCATGAATCCGTCTATGCAGGCGCCTGCATCAGCGTTTAACACGAGCTTCCAGGCTAATTGATAAAAAGAACCATTCTCGGTGTCACACTAGCTATATAGCAGAGGTGCTTCCTGGGTCTGACAGGCTGTCTTCCCTTTTTTCGAGACATATCACCTTCCTTTTTACTCTCACTCCTTCAACTTTTACTTGTGTCCTCTGCCTATCATGGGCGGCTATTTCTTACTCTTGGTCTTCGTCTATCTCGCTACACAAGACTTTATTGTCTGTGTACAATCAGCACCCGATACCCCAGAGAACTGCACCTCTCTGGATACCAGAGCTAATTGGTATGCAGCCACCCCGTCTACAATTTCTGCCTTTCGAAAGAATGCCTTTTGTTTGTAGGAACACATTCACTGGTCAAGAAAAAGCGGCATACTTTGACGCTGAATTGTGCCTCTTCAAAGCCCCCGCTCAAACAAGCATACCTGGAGTTACTTCCCGGTATGAAGATCTTGTAAGTTAACTACGTCCTTCATTGTGATTACGGTTAAGCCTGGAACAACAGGTCGGCGCGCACTCTTCGCAGAGCGACATCTATGCAGAAGAGGATCTTTGGCACATGACTGGACAGTAGGTCGCCTGGCATAACCTTCGTCGAATCAAGTGAATTCACATCCCATGCAGATTCCTCGCCGTGAGCAGTTTTCTAATGAAAAGAAAATCACGACCTTCATCCTGATCTAGGTCCACCGTTACTACCTCCATACCCACGAGACGCTGCTCCGGAAAGAATGCGGATACACCGGACTAGTATGCTCAAATTCACGCGCTCCAGTGCAAAACTGACGACCTTCAAACAGATTCCATACTGGAACGAACTCCCAGACGCCGGATCGTTCCCAAACTCCAGCACCGTTCTCGACTTTGGGGGTGAAAGCGCTGCGCATTCTGAATATCAAGTTCAAAGTGGTCCTTTCGCTAACCTCACCGTTCACCTTGGGCCTGGGGCTAAGAATACGGAGCACGTCTTGACTCGCCGGCTAGATGCGGATAGCTCGTTGTATGCTGGACAGTCTTATGTGGACGGGGTGAACAATGAGACTGCTTTTGCTGATTTTCAGAAGAATTTGTTTAATACATTGCATGACGGTGGTCATGCTGGTGTTGGAGGCGATGTGAGTCTCGTCCTCATTTCTCTGTGTGTGGCTACTGACTGTTGAATCGTAGATGCTCAACATCATGACGTCGCCAAATGATCCGATTTTCTGGCTGCATCATGCTTATCTGGACTACGTGCGCTATCTTCATTAGTGAACCTTGGGTATATGCTCATGTCTGCTCTTGTAGGTTTGGTGGAAATGGCAAGGAGAGGACCAATCGAGGATACATGATCTTGCAAATGCGGGGTACGAAACGCAAGGTGAACCAGCCACTGGCTATGTGGTAAGTTTCTATGTTTTTGGAGTGGATTGGCTCGATCAGACTCGCGGCTGTTCAGGAAACTAGCGAGAGTACGGTTCTGTCCGTGTACGGCATTTTACCAAACGTGACGGTGCGTTGTTGACTTGTAGTATTCCATGGTCACTTCTTGACTTTGATTTTGTAGGTTGGGGATGTTTTGTATACGAAAGGCGGATATCTTTGCTACGTATACGTGTAAATTTTGTTATTCCAGTATGCTGTCTTCCCACCAGGACGCAAGTAATTGCGATGGCATGGAGACATTTAAACACTTGGCGCATTTCCTCACTCCAGATCCCATCCGAAGAAGATCCACGCTTCAATTTGAGGTCCCGGACCTTAACTTCGTTTGACAACTGTCAGGTTCAAATACTGTCCAGTCATCCAACCTCTCGGCCGTATGTCACGCATACGTTGATGTCGTGGCTGACGAGTGTAATCCGATCTCATGGGCCCTGAACCCACTGACAAACGCCGAGTCGGGATGGGTGAGCAAGCACTGAAATTTGTGAAAAGGGCTTTGTGACCGTTCTTCGATATTACCGACAGCCTGCCTAGCCCATGCTTCTGACGAGGATCAGCATCGAACTAATTAATTAAGATAAACTTTGGGGGGTTCGGGTGGTGTGGGGGCCGATGCTCTCTGTATCCGGACACATCCTTTCCCTAGCCAAACTGTAGCATCTAGTAGATAAGTTCCGAGACTTGCAATTTTTTGACTGGTCCAACGAAGCAAAAGTGGAGAAATCAACATCTTATCATTTGGATTGATGCACGTACGTATTGCGGCCGAAAATTTTTTCCCCAGGAGAAAATCATCATCCCAAGATTTAATATAAAACCTATCGCAGAGCTGACACGTTCTCAACATAATTATATTGGCGTCAATACTCGAATAAGGATCCTCCGGCCCCAAAAGTTGCCGGTACACCTGGTTGGATATCCAGCTCAAAAGTCGCGACCTATTTTTGGACATACCACGAAGGCACCCATCCGTCTTTCACCTCTTTGCTTCCGACCACCATTACCATGTCTCTCTCAAGAACGCGTTCTCCCAAGGTCAGCACAATTATCTGCTATTTTCTAGGCTCTTACTTACTGTCTTTCCTCTTTAGCTTGTTTCCGGCGTGTACAGGATCATTAGCGAGGCATCTCACTCGACCGTCCGAGTCCACCAGCACGGAAAGCCCATTGTACTCTCACACCGTTACGAACTGCTCGGGGTTTTTGAGCAAGTAAGTCCATTCTCTTGCTTTCCGAGCTGCGACTCATCATCATTCTTGATCAGTGGGAGCTCACCGAGCAAGAAAAGGGAGGGTTCTTGATCAGGAGTATGGGTCTGACGTTGGGGCAAGTTGGCGCCGAGAATGTGAGTGATACTCAGGGAGCATTCCGTGTATGTACTCACGCCTTCCACAGGACATCATGATCATTAACGGGGGTAATCCTATTGCTTTCATCGTGGACCCTCTGGGCGATGGGCTCTACACGGTTCGTCTCCGACTCTCCGCCATCTTTTCCGAGTATTCATTTCTATGACAGGTAAAGGCCCCCGGTGACGATGGACTCTATTGGAACATTACGCAGCCACCCACACGACAGCATCCCGAAGTTAACGTACGTGCACGCCACCAATGCCCCGAATAACTCTCACCATTCCTTTCAGGTGAAGCTCGGTGCCGGCGCTGTTGATGGCGAATTCGAGCCTACACAGCTGTGGCGCTTCGAGCGTCTCGACGACGATTCCGGTGCTTACTTTTGAACGCGAGTGAAAAATTCTTTGCAGGGTGGTCGGTACAGGGTCGATAGGCTTTTGATGACCGGTTCTTTGCTGTGTATACCTCTTATAATCAGGCCACTTTTTTACTCTGGGACGGCCATTTGACTGGAGGACGCGACGCGGTATTTTACCCCAAACATTTAAGCATGGGGACGGAGGCTAATGCCGGCGAGCACAACAAGGCCAAATATCGGAATGTTCCGTTCTCTCCTCCGTGTTCCTCTCCGAGTCAGTAGCGTTGTCGAGTGCGATTCATTCAACGCGAAACTACACCGGGGTTCTGAATCACTGACTTGTGCATGTACGCCGGTCTCAGGCAAAATATACGAGTTGGAGCTCTTGGGGCCCAAATTTCTAGTTCGCAATATCCACCTCCATTGCGGCACTCCGAGTCGTCACATCGCGATATTTCCGTTTCCAAAATATAGGAAGCTCACGATGAAACTGTCTGACACGTATCTATCCTTCGGACATCCGCCGACGAATGGATTCTTCCTTCTAGCACTGTCTACCATTATGTCTTCGTGTCTGGCGCCTTGTCGCTCAGTTTCTTACCAAGGAGTCGCTTTGCCTTTCTAGTAGAGACATAATCTGTCCTGTCTGTGGGTCTGGAGATGCTGTTCTATGCTATCCTTGGTTTCTGGTGTTGTAGCATTGCCTGTTGGAGCGTCTGATAGAAAAAGGAGACGAAGGAGCACTGATCGACTGCATAAAACCCGACTGAGGGCTATTGCTTTACTTCGAACCTCATTTTACCACTCTTATCATGTTATTCACCACTTCTGTCGCTATCGTCGCCTCTCTCGCTTCCCCGATCTTCGGTGCAGTGTACCAACAGAGCGATAGCTTTATTGGCGCTCAGTTCTACTCTGGGTTTCAGCATCAAGCGATTTCTGACCCCACCCACGGGCGTGTGTACGTGACTTCGTCGATACGGCAGGCTTCTGTTTATTCTAATGGACTACCTGTTGCAGAAACTACGTCGACGTTGGAACATCTCAATCTCAGAATCTAACCTACGCGTCTGACAACACCTTCATCCTGCGTGCTGATTCTACCACCGTCCTAGACCCGAACGGACCTGGACGCAACTCTGTTCGTCTGCAGTCAAATAAGCAGTATGGTAGCAACACTGCTATGGTGTAAGCAATATGACAACATCAAAGAGTTCGGTGTTGATTGTCTGTTCCAGATTCAATATACGGCATATGCCCCAAGGATGCGGGTTCGTAGTTTGCGACGTGGCAGAATTCGCGCTAATGCAACGTTTCTTCCAGCACTTGGCCTGCGGTATGGACTGTAGGCCCTGGCTGGCCCAACGGGGTGAGATTTAGTTGACGCCCTATAAAAATCACGTGCTAATTAAAATAATTTAGGGAGAAATAGACATTATTGAGGGTGTTAACAACCAAGCAAGCAATCAAGCGACTTTGCACACCTCATCTGGTACGTTCATTCCGTATTCCGTTGCCGGATCGGTTTCTTATATGAAATATTCAAGGATGCACAATGCCTAGCGGTTTACGCGCTCAGTCTGGGTATGCGTTCTCGCTTCTATATTAACCCCAATTCACATTGAAAACCTCTCTAGAGTTTCTCTGCAAAACGATTGCGACGTAAACGTTAACACTAATGCAGGCTGTGGCGTCCAGTTACAGAACTCGGTCAGCTATGGAACGGGTTTTAATTATAACGGCGGAGGCTGGTTCGTCCCCGACTGGCTTCCTGGACACTACGATTAATTGCAGATTCTCAGGTATGCTTTAGAGTGGACTGATTCGTTCATCAAGATATGGTTCTGGGCCAGAAATGACCCCAACGTTCCGACTGGGGTTCGTACTGGTGGTAGAGTTGTCATTACCGATAACTGGGTTCGTATTTCTCTCATTCGGGAATCCTATTGTCTCAAGGCGCCATAGGGGACTCCTGCTGCATATTTTCCGAACACCTCGTGCTCATTAACGAGCCATTTCAGCCCTCAAAACATTATCATCAATTGTACGTGTTGTCTTGTGACGCCTCTGCCGCCTGCTAACTCGGCCATTATTTCAGTGACTTTCTGTGGATACCCCTTTCTTTGATTTTCACCCCTTTTGTCTCACAGCTTTCTAGGTGGAGATTGGGCCGGAAGCGCCTACGCAAACTCTGGTTGTCCCTCCTCCTGTATTGGTGAGTTGACAGCATAAATGATAGCAGCGATGAAACTAATCTTACATTATAAGACTTTGTCAACAACAACCCTGGTGCTTTCGCCGATGCTTACTTCGACTTGGCTTGGGTGAAGGTTTATAGCTGATCTAACTTTGCTACCCGTTTATATTTTGTATACCATTAATATTGTAACGTGATAGTGTAAAATATCCATGCTTTCTCTGATTTCTCCTGTTGTCATACGACGAAAGATAATTGCTTCCAGTGCAAGCTATTACGATATTAGGGAATAAGTATCAGTACGGCGTTGTCCGAATAGATGGAAAAAGAAAATTGAACAGTTGACCATTGGGATAAGCATTCGCTTTGAGCCTAGTATTATCAAGGAAATCAGAAAATCATCTCTCCATGATTACTACAAAAGAAATGGGTCCCTAGCGAGTTAACTTGAATCTAAGCTGACTACTTTTCTTATAGCCATATTAACCGATTTCACCGATATAAAATTGAGCAGGGGATAAGCGTAGATCAGGACAGTAAGTTGTAGCCAATTGCTCGTTTTCCTTGAACTTTAATGGCGTGGATCGATCGATCGATCGACTCGTGAGACCAGATGAAGCATCCGAATTCACCTCTAGATCTTGACGGAAGGAAAATCCCCTTAAGACTCTAATCCTCGGATGATCATGAATGGCTAGATGAAGATTAGTAGATTCTCAATTCGATCAATGCAAGTAAAACCTAAGGTGAGCGAGGTGAATCTCTAGATAGATCAGTTTTAAGAGTCGAGACTCGGACCGACTCTCACAAAGGCTGGAACGAGACAGCTCTCTTTTATGGGTGGGCATCACTGCCATCACCATTGTCCACACCATTATATATGGTTGCGTATCAGACGCAGAACTAGTAGAGAAATATCCCAGCAAGAAGACCTCGGTCTTCCCAGTGATCACATCTAGCGTCTTCTAGGTCCCTCGTCAGCCAACCCACCTCAAAACAGTCACGGGTGACCGTGTAAAAAAAGCTCAGAGTCCGTCCTACACTGTACTCTAATTCCATAGGAATCCACGTATATTTCTGTGCGAAACACATGAGGCCATGGATCCCGGTTGTTCCATGAAAGACAATTCAATTGTGACATGAGCACCAGATCGCTCGGTGTATGAACGACGACGTGTAAGAGACATAGAATGTCGCTGTAGCAAATTGCGGAGAATTGCGTAAATGAACTGTCAGGGAAGGGTGGACTGTTTGGTAGACCTTCATGCTCCTTCCAATGACACTTCAATGATAGGTTTAGCCGGTTTCTTAGACTTTTCAGCCTTGGGCATTTGCGCACTGGGACAAGACCCCGCCAAACTAAGCACACATTCTCCACATTTGGGGCGGACAGGGAGGCAAATCATCTTGAAGCAGCTTTAGCGTTTATCTGGGAAGAAAATCGTATGCTTACCTGCCCAAAGCCGACGAGTAGATGATTGATCTCTGGGTGCAGCTCTGTCGGAAGCCAGGATTGGAGATTTAGCCTAGAGATGACCTGTTATTTATATGGCGGAGAATGAGCTAGACAAATCATGCTAACCGCGTCTCCTCTGGATTTTTTGTCGGACGTTTATGCCACCCTAGACGGTTCGTTATTCGATGGATATGTCCATCAACGCCGATACCGTGATTACTGAACAGGAATTAGTTTCTGTCGCTCGGGAACAAAAGACAAAGAAATACAGATTCCACGCTATTTGAAGCGCCAGAAAGGCCATCTTGGGACCGACCCCCGGTAAAGAGCATAGTTCATCCACAGTTTTCGGAACGTCTGAATCAAACTCGTCTCGAAGCCGTATTGCTGTTTGTTTGACGTATCTGAGTAGCAACATGAATAGGTATGGATACGTGGGATCAAGAAAAGACGCGCTGTGTTTTCCGCCTCCAAAATCCGACCTTGGCGATAGCTTCCGCAATGCCGTTTTCTTCCGCGTCGATGATACCTTGCACAGAGATACTACCGCCCAGTGCAGCACGCAGTTGCTTGACTGCAACATCAGTAACTTCATCCTTTGTTTGCGATGAAAGCATGAGAAACACAAGAGTAGCAAAACGTTTATTCTAGCTATTACTCAGCACGCGTACTGGCACAATATTAGAAGGCGTCTCACCCGAGGCTTCTTTTCCTTCAGCTGTGCGCTATCGCTCCCCATGCTATCTACCGGAGCCACAATGTTGGCGCGCATGGCCTTTATCGAATCGTAAACTTCCCTCCATCTTTCCGGTGCTGGATGGGGCGTCGCCAATGATTGTGGTATCGGTTTCGGTTTCTTCGGCGACGATGAGGGCGTCCTTTTCGCTTTTGGACGCCTGGGATTGGATACATTGGCATTATCTTCAATGTCATGTACAATTTCTTCAAGTTTGACGCGTTTCGACCGTCGAGGAGCTTCAAATTCCTGGACGCTGCTCAACTCTTCCTCCACCTTTACAAGTGTTACTGACGCATTGCATAGGCTAGGGTGTTCAACAAGTCTCGCTGGTTGACGTAGAGTTCTTTTCGAAGCAGACATAGATACGCAAGCAGAGAGATAGTGGTGGTTGTAGACTGAGTCATGCAACAGACTCAGACACGCCCACGTGAAAGTCATACAACGGCCAAAAAACGACAAAGATATTATTTTTCGAAGTTTTGTTTTTTCCTTATAAGTACACTCGTGTTAGAGAATGTTTCCTGGCTGCACTCCCTCAGCGAGAGATGATTGGCACGGATTGACGCAGTCTCTCTTCTAAAGGGTACTCGTGTTTGGGCGAGATATTTCGTTCTCGCTCCCGTAATACGGCGAGCATCCATTGTCCGATGGCATGATTACACAAACCTCAACATGATGAGCCTGGAGCCTGGTGATTCGAAGCGGACACGCGTTTCTTCGGCGCCGGGACCCGTGGACTTTCTCAGGTTGTCGACAATTGGTGTTAGTAACGATCTACGACTGAGCTGGAAGGAGGCTTTACCCTCGCCATTCTTCATCAACTGGTATATCTGTTATTTGTTGTGCATGCCAATGCCTGTACTTATAGCTTTCTCTCAGATGATCTAGAAATTCTACTACGGAAACGGTTCTTAATTCTCGCCTGTCAGCTTTACTCGGCGGAATGGCATACGGTCGTACATTGGCAATCGGTGGTACTACTACATACAGGCTGGTCACAGGAAATTTGATGTACTACCTTTACAGGTATCAAACCACTTACTCTCCTTACGCCGTGCTGGCCTGAGCTATGATCGAGCTGACCTTGATGTGCTGGTCAACTGCGACGGTATCCGCGAAATTGACCTTGGTCTGGGGACCAAAGATCAGAGCATGGGACGAACCACCAAAGTGGAACATCCCGAGCTCGTCACCAGGCGAGACCTTCTGCCCGACCTGAACGGAAACCGTGCAAGTCGACACCTCAGCCATTCCAACACCAATGAAGGCGACGAGTCCAATGATTGGATCATCGGCTTGGATGTAGATGATAGCACGAGCGGAGGAGTGGGTGAGCCATGCTTGAGAGCGAATGAGGGCTCCGTGGGGGTCACCGGGCTTGAGGTCAGGATCACCCTCCTCAGCTCCAGCGTCGGGGAGGACGGCGTAGTAGGTTCCTGGAACAACATCTGCACGGGTGATGGTACCGTAAATGGGACAACGCCAGCGGTGGTAGTCCTGTGGGCTGAGGAATGCTTGGTAGACGGTTCCACCGACAAAGGACTGGGCAGTGTCTTCGTCACGATAGAGCATGCCGTAGACGGAGTAAGGCTGGCCCTTGAGCCAGAACTGGTCGTGATCTTTGACACTGGTCTGAATGCGATACACGGTGGACTCGCAGGCGCTGTAAATGAGAGTTTTGTCCACAGGGAAAACGAGGGGGTTTATCACGGGGCGAGCTTGGGGTTGAAACTCGCGAGTGAAGAACTGGTCCCAAGTGGTGAAACCACGGTTGACTGCGTCGGGATCAGGACAGACGTAAGTCGCGTTGAATTCGCCGCGATCCTCAGCTTCGAGACTCTGTATGGCGATAGGGCTGAACCAACCCTCATCTTCATCGGTGAGCGTCTTGTTGGAATCCTGGTTAGGGTCACTAAGATATGTGCCCCATGCATCCAACAAATCTTTCAGGGCAGTATTGAATGCCTGCTTGCGAAAGAGGTCGTAGGCTGCACCGGTGTTGCTAAGGAGGTCGAAGACGAGATACAACGGGACACCGATGGGTTCTCCGATCACGTTGCCTTGGTCGTCCTTAGCTATGTAGAACCTCGGCGGAGCCACAACAATTATATCCATCGAGTAGAGCAACTGGTCAAAGCTTGTGATCTGAGTATAGACATGAGTACTGTGAGGAGGTGGCAAGTAGCAGGGATAGGACAGTACCCTGTTCTCTGGGGATGCCTGCAAGAAGATCTGATTCCACAAGTCGACCATCTCCGGATCAGCGTTGATGGCTGCCTCGAACTTTGCGACCGAGTCGGTATGCGCAGCTCTAGCCCTTTGACGAGGCGCGCTTTGGTTGGCGAGATCCTGGATAAAGCTCTCGTAAATCGCAGGATTGGCTGGGTACCATCCACCGTAGCGGGTCAGAGCTGTCTTCGGAGGTTGCGACATTGTTCTATCAATGCACAAGAAGACGTCAGTGAGCATGCTTGAAACACGGGGTAAGAACGGCGTACAAAGTGTATTTGTTCTCGAGATGTAGTAGTAGGTGATACTGAAGTGAGTTCTCAGTGTCGATGCAGAGGGTATGGTCCCCTTTTTATACAGAAAATGCGCGATTAACCAAGAAATGGATTTCATCATGTGAACACGATTTCAATGGTAGGTTGGTTGATGGACGTTTGTACCCGGGACACAGAATCACCGTCCATTGAGTACCAGGTAATACGAGATGATAGCATTGGATACGGGGTGATGAAGACGCATCTATTATTAGGATAAAATGCTTGGTGGGTACTGTCATGAGCCTTCGCCCTCAATGTTACAGTTCTTGTGCGAATGCTGAGATAAGACCGTTTCCTAATTACCCCGCCTATTAAGATATTTCTTGACGAATGGTCAGAATTTTCCAAGTTCCAATGAGTCCAGCGAGGAAAATCTTCGAGCTCTAAAGTAGCGTTCCCTCTCGTTAATGAGCAGGTAGGCTCTTGGTCAAATTGACTTACTATCTAGAGAATGCTTAGCATCACGACAGCTTGCATGGTCAGCTGCTGTGTAACATACATTACCGTGAACATCGTATGAAGTCTGGGTGCACCGGTATACCCATTTGGATTGCGATATCATTGAGTCCTGTTCTATATATGATAAAGTTCCTGTGTTCCGCGTATGTCGAAAGACTGCTTTGGAGTCCCGGATGTCCAAGTTCACCGGAAAAAACATCGTTGTTTACGCCCGACGGTCACAAAATGGTGATGAGATGTTCCGGTTCAATATCCTAGAGCTTTATACCTTTATAAGTATAGCCGCCTCCAATTGCCTTGCTCCTGAGCACAGTTAGCGCAATGAAGTTTACTAACTTTGTCCTGTGGCGTATCTACTAGCATTCCAGGTCCCACTGCTGCCGGTGGTCGACAGTCGACGGTCATGTTGAAGGGTTTCAGTATGTGCAAAAGGAAAAAGTGCAACTTACCGGACTCTCATTTCAAGCGTTTTCCGCGTCTTTCAACTTGCCGGTGGGTGGCACTTGTAATGGTTTCACAGCCATTAGCCGACGGCTTGCCGAAGTTTGTTTCACCATGTGATTGTCGTACCGGTCATTACCGTCTCTTGGCTTCGTACCACGAATATCCTACGTATCTGTTCACGAATATACGTTCGTTCGAGCCATCCCCCCACGTTCATGCCTGCCGACGTCTATTCCCAACATGTCGGAACTCTTCTGCAATCGTATTCGGTGTATATTCTTCATATTTACCTCCAAACAGGACATCGCGTCCGACATGCTGCAGTCTCTCAGACGACACCGCGTCTCATGAAGCCAAAAACATGATGGCCTTACATCAGCTTAAATTGACAAACAGTGATATCGCTACAATCAGGCTGGTCACATAGGAAATTACTGTACGACCATCACAAGTATTCAACCAAACTACTTCCTTTCCTCACGCCTTCAAGCTGGCCTGGGCTATGATCGAGTTGACCTTCAGGTGCTGGTCAACTTTGACGTGATCCGCAAATGTAATATCGACTTGGGGACCAGAGATAAGAGCATGTCGAGGCCTTCTGTCCGACCTCGACGGAAAACGCGCAAGTGGACACCTCACCCATTCCAACGGCAGTGAAGGCGACAAGTCCAACGACTGGGTTATCGGATTGGATATAGATGATAGCACGAGTGGCGGAGACAGTGAGCCATGCTTGAGAACGAGCGACGGCTCCGTGGGGACCGCCGGGCTTGAGATTGGATTCACCGACCTCAGCTCCAGCATCGGGAAGGGCGGCGTAGTAGGTTCCTGGAATGATATCTGCACGGGTGATGGTACCGTCAATGGGGCTACGCCAGCGGTGATAGTCCTGCGGGCTGAGGAATGCCTGGTAGACGGTCCCACCGACGAAGGATTGGGAGATGTCGTCGTGGTTGAGCATGTCGTAGACGGAGTAAGGCTGCCCCTTGAGCCAGAACCGATCGTGATCTTTGACATTGGTCTGGATGCGATACACGGTGGACTCGCAGGCACTGCGGATGAGAGTTTTATTCTCGGGGAAGAGGACCGGGCGAATCTGGGGTTGAATTTCACGAGTGAAGAAATGGTCCCAAGAGGTGAAGCCACGGTTGATTGCATCAGTATCAGGACAGACATATGTCGCGTTGAATTCGCCGCGACCGTTGGCCTCGAGACTCTGCATGGCCATAGGGCTGAACCAACCCTCACCTTCATCGGTAAGTGTCTTGTTTGAATCGGAGCTCATGAGATATATGCCCCAGGCGTCCAACAAGTCCTTCATGGCAACATTAAATGCCTGCTTACGAAAGAGATCGTAGCCTGCACCAGTGTTGCCAATGAGGTCGAAGACGAGATACAACGGGACACCGATAGGTTCCCCTTGGATCACATTGCCTTCGTCATCTCTGGCAATATAGAACTTTGGGGGTGCCACGATAATTGCATCTATATGGTAGAGTAATTGGTCAAAGCTTGTGATCTAAGTATGGAAATGAGTACGTGACGAGGCGGCAAGTAATAGGGATAGGACTGTACCTTGTTCTTTGGAGACGCCTGCAAGAAGATCTGATTCCACAAGTCGACCATCTCAGGATCGGCATTGATGGCAGCTTGAAACTTTTCGACCGGTTCGGTATGGGTGGCTCTGGTCTTGCAAGCGGTCGCGCTGCGCTGAGCGAGATGTTGGACGAAGCTCTTGTGAATGGCTGGATTATCTGGGAGCCATCCACCGTAGCGTGTCAGAGTTGTCTTCCTTGGCTGCCACGACATTGTCCTGTCAGTAGATAATGCGACGTCAGTAAGCTTGCTCGAGTCGCGGGGTGAGAACAGTATATAGAACGTATTTCTCCTCGGGATGTAGTAGCAGGAAATACTGGAGACTCGGAGTGAGTTCTGAGCGTCGATGCAGACGTTATCGTCCCCTTTTTATACAGAAAGCAAGTGAGCTCCCAAGACACAGATCTTGTCGTGTAGATAATATTGCAATAGTAGGTTGGCTAACGAACGTTTGAACCAGGGTTACGGAATCGCCATTAATTGGGCTGTTGAATCCAACCGCGCTTCGAGAGCGCCTTGTACGCTTTCACAGCATCTTCTAGCCCCGATCCATTTCTCGGACAAGTGATCTGTATCTCCCTGGTTTAATTCTCGTGTATTACTCTTTACTTACCTACCCCGACTCCTCAGATTCTAGAGTAGTATTCATACCACCTACTTCATAGTTAGCACCTCGGCTTTTGTTCTCGTATTGATATAGAAGACTGAGGGAAGTGCGTATTTTTGCAGCTACAATAGTATATCAGCTTTTGCTCCCGTATTAACAGAGAAGGCTGAGCATGGCGCGCATCCTTCAGGTAATAGTGGATAAATGCACTGAATACGTAGTGAGGAAGACGCATCTATTATTAGTAGTATGAAATGCTTGGTGGAAACAGTCCTGGGTCATGAGTCTTTGCCCTTAATAAGTTCTTGTGCGAATGTCGAGGTAAGACCATTTCCTAGATGCGCCGCCTATTGATGTAATTTTTGACACATGGTCGGATTCTTCTCCAAATTCCGATTAGTCCACAGCTGCAGTGGGGAGAAGCTTTCGAGCTCGGAAGTAGCGCTTCCGCTCATTGATCTGAGCAGGTAGGCTCTTAAATGGCTATCTAGAAGATGCTTAGTACCAGAACAGCCTGCGTGGTCAGCTGCTGGGCCACATACAGTACCGCGAATATCATATAAAGCGCCAAGTTAAGCTGTAGAGGTAGAACGTGTATACAGAGGTGGATAGTAGATGGAAGAATGATAAGTAAATAAACAACATATCTGTGTTTCTTGGGTTTGGGGAGGAGAGAACTCGGTATCCCAAAAATTCAACAAGTCAAGAGTGTGAAGTTGCTGACAACGAGATTTGTGGGAGAAGCCGAGAGCTCAGGTGATCGGGAGACCTGAAGCGTGAGCAGCGTAGATGTAAAAAGCAATAACTGCTGTGTCAAACGAGGAACTACCCAAACACAGAAGGGAGCAGGTGGGCGAGTCCCGTGGGAGCGAAGAGATTGAGGAACGGAGCAACTAGACGAAAGTGAAAATGAATGCGGACAGAAGACCGCGAAAACAATCGTGTTGTTTGGCACTAGCTGCCAACCAAAATAATGGTGAATGTTAAACGAGCAGCAGGAGGACGGACTGCTCTTCGCTTAGTAACTTGGCCGGTCCGGTCACAAATTTGGGCCGTTCGTTCCTCACGTCAAATTTGTGTAGCAAGTGACAAGTCAGGGGTGAACCGGTATACCTACTTGAATTATGCTATGGTCTTCGTTATTTCAAGCGTGTCCTTATAAATAGTAAGTCAGTGGTGACTCACGGGTCGATCCGACTCCAATCACTCGCCCTGCCTTCAAAAACTTGACTGTGCTAAGCTGCAAACAAGCAAATGAACCTAAGGAACCTAATTTCCAAGCGATTTGCGAGGAAATCCTAGACGAAATTCTGCTCCATCGACCAGTGTGAACAAAGCGTAGTAAGATATCATCAATTTCAGAGATATCACAAAGACGAATCAATCTCAGACGGTAGTTGCAATAGGCTAGTACCAAGGATAGTATCGTCCTGTCGGTCGTCAATTTACCGCCTTGTCGACGCCCAATTTTTAGTCCACAGTATATCTCCGTCATCAAGAATTAGCTAGGCCCACTCTGAATAATATTCCTGTTTTTATATTATTTTTGTTTACGCTGGGGCCAGCGTTCATCATCAGATTGTTGCCAGAGAGTATGTTTCGACATTGAAATCCATCTCAAAACCGATCTTGTCTTATACACTGTCGCAATGGGACACTCACCTAACGCGCGGGGATACCAGGCACTGGCGAAACTCTTCTGCAATTGCATTCGGTGTATATTCTTCATATTTACCTCTAATTAGGTCGTTGCGTGCTCAGACATACTGCAGTCTCTCTGGCGACACTGTGTCTCATGAAACGAAGTGCGCGATGCCCCTGCGTCGTCTTAAATTGACAAACAATGATATTAGTACAATCAAGCTGGTCACATAACCATTACAAGTATTCAACCACTTCCTTTCCTCACGCCTTGCTAGCTTGGGCTATGATCGAGTTAACCTTCAGGTGCTGGTCAACCTTGACATGATCCGCAAATGTGATATTGACTTGGGGACCGAAGATAAGAGCATGGGACGAACCACCAAAGTGGAACATCCCGAGCTCGTCACCGGTCGAGACCTTCTGTCCGGTCTGAACGGAAACCGTGCAAGTCGACACCTCAGCCATTCCAACACCAATGAAGGCGACAAGTCCAATGACTGGATTATCAGATTGGATGTAGATGATAGCACGAGTGGAGGAGAGTGTGAGCCATGCTTGAGAACGAATGAGGGCTCCGTGGGGGTCGCCTGGCTGGAGATCGGGATCACCGACCTCAGCTCCAGCATCGGGGAGGACGGCGTAGTAGGTTCCTGGGACGATCTCTGCACGGGTGATAGTACCGTCAATGGGGCTACGCCAGCGGTGGTAGTCCTGCGGGCTGAGGAATGCTTGGTAGACGGTTCCACCGATGAAGGACTGAGCGATGTTGTCGCGGTAGAGCATGTCGTATACGGAATAAGGCTGCCCCTTGAGCCAGAACTGGTCGTGGTCTTTGACGCCGGTGTGAATGCGGTACACAGTGGACTCGCAGGCACTGTGGATGAGAGTTTTATTCTCGGGGAAGAGGACCGGGCGAACCTGGGGTTGAATTTCGCGAGTGAAGAAATGGTCCCAAGAGGTGAAGCCACGGTTGACTGCGTCGGGATCAGGACAGACATAAGTCGCGTTGAATTCGCCACGACCGTCCGCCTCGAGACTCTGCAAGGCGATGGGGCTGAACCAACCCTCATCTTCATCGGTAAGCGTCCTGTTAGAGTCGGGGCTGGTGAGGTATATGCCCCAAGCGTCCAACAAGTCCTTCATGGCAGTATTGAATGCCTGCTTGCGAAAGAGGTCATAGGCGGCACCGGTGTTGCTAAGGAGGTCGAAGATGAGATACAACGGGACACCAATAGGTTCCCCGATGACATTGCCTTGGTCGTCCTTAGCTATGTGGAACTTCGGTGGCGCGACAACAATTATATCCATGTGGTAGAGCAACTGGTCAAAGCTTGTGATCTGAGCATAGAAATGAGTCCCGTGAGGAGGCGGCAAGTAGCAGGAATAGGACTGTACCTTGTTCTCCGGAGACGCCTGCAAGAAGATCTGATTCCACAAGTCGACCATCTCAGGGTCGGCATTGATGGCAGCTTGGAACTTTGCGACCGGTTCGGTATGGGTGGCTCTGGTCTTGTGAGCAGTCGCGCTGCGCTGAGCGAGATGTTGGACGAAGCTCTTGTGAACGGCTGGATTAGCTGGGAGCCATCCACCGTAGCGTGTCAGAGTTGTCTTCCTTGGCTGCCACGACATTGTCCTGTTAATAGACAATACAAAGTCAGTGAGCTTGCTCGAATCGTGGGGTGAGATCGGCGTACAAGGTGTATTTGTTCTCGAGATGTAGTAGGTGATATCAGAGTGGTTCTGAGTGTCGATGTAGAGAATACGGCCCCTTTTTATATAGAAAGCCACCGCCCATCTACTCATAACGGTGAGGTATCTCTCAAATAGACACTTGGTACCACGACAGCTTGCACGGTCAGCTGTTATGCAACATACAATACGACGAAGATCATATGAGGTTTGGAGTGTACTCGTGTACGCACTTGCGTCGTAATACCATTGAGTCTCGTCCTATAACTGATAGTCCCCGTGTTCGGCGTATATCAAAAGGCTCAGAAGCCTTGTCGCCACGATTAGACGTCCAAGATCGCCGGAAGAAACATTATTTCGTCATGAAGGGTTCGCCACGGCGGCACCGTAAATCCAACAAGTTGGACTAATTCAATCCGAGAGCATACCGACTGATAGCGCTGCCTGAATGCCTCGTGAAAAGGCAGGATAAGGAGCCGCGAGAAGGCATACCTTCACTGCAGAGAAGGAAGGGCTGATCCAAGACTAAAGGTTCAGAGGCCGCTCCAATAACTCCGCTGACGACGTGATATTCTGCTACATGAATGATGATGTACAGGCGCCGTGGAATGAGCCAAAACGAGTGCCCCCCTCCAATCTGTCAAGTGGACGGCAAACATCTTATCAGGCAGAAGTGGCCGTGTGTCCGGACTAACAAGAACAATCGAGGGACCGGATTACACGTACCCACCCCAGGAGTAATGTATACGTTAGCTAATTCAGGCACAATGCGGTAATTCAGGTGGAGGAGGAGCGGAGAGGTTGCAGGCGTATGTTTCCTTTGAATTGCTTGCGGGGACAGACAACATTCAACATGTCAGTAATTAGGGAAGGAAGAAGCAAAAGACACGTACAGAAGAGAAGTAGCAATATTGCAGTGATTACACTCATTCTGAGGCTCTTCCCTTTACTGGCTACGTTGAGCTGGAATTATTTTCCACTAGATTGCCCTTCATGAATCAGGGTGGGTGATGTCTGGACATGGATCTGAAAGACAATGCTCGGTGGTGCTCCCACCACACGGGGCTTGAAGGTATTGATATACTTACGTTCCGATGCTCAACTTCGACTGACGTTTACGTATGGGCCAAAGTCTTAAGGTATGTATGACCCCGCATATTGTCGAACCCAATGTCATTACATAGCACCGTCAAAGAGAGCTGGAGTTTGGGAGGGCGAGTCTACAAAAGGTCACCTAACGATCAGTACCCACACTCAGAAGAAGAGGAATCCGCACTCTGCATCGGAATACTCCTCGGTAGACTTCGATCTGGAGTCTTGAGCAGATGGATGAATGTAAAGTACCCGGAGGAACGACAGAAGCAGGGTTCTCGAACGCGCTGCCGGGAGGGGATGCTGTGCTCTACAAAAGAGCAGGTCATAACAATCATACGTCAGTCGGCATTATTATAATCAGTACAAAGAGTGCGAATGGACAAGATATGAAATAACAGAGCTCCAACAGATCAAGTAGGCAAAAATTGCACGCACAAAAAATACAACAATGAAGAAGGAAATGGAAGAATAAAGATACATGAACTAGCTCTCAACCATTAGATGGGCGCTTCTTAGCGCCTTTCGCCCTCCGTGCAGCTTTCCTCTGTGTAGGGGTGGTCAATGAGATGTCGGATAGCCGTACCCGACGCATACCTTAGCACGACTTCGAGCACCCCGTCCTAGAACCTCTTCCCCAGATTCATTGTCGTCTTCATCGGCTTCTGATTCTTCTATTGCGCCAGTAGCATCGGCCATTTCAACATCGCTCGAGCTTTCTGAATCGTCAGGCTCGTCAGATTCATCATCAGATCGACGCTTCTTCTTCGTTCGCCTATGGAAAGACAAATAAGGACGCCCAATCATACAACATATAGAAGAGTACCTCGCATGCCCATTTCCGTTTGCAGCCGGAGCTTTACGTTTCGCAGAAGTTCTTCGCTCCTTTTTCTCCTAGACAGTTGTAAGCAAGGCGGATACTTGAACATAGAAGCTAACTAACCGCTGAAGGGACATGCTTGTACAGGTCGGCGGCCCATTTCACCATTTCTTTGGGCAAGTAAACAGTGTTCGCTGTCTGACAAGAGTGTAAGTGCGTTCCTCCAGATCAATAGGACTGCAACTTACTGTGTTGGCATCTTCGGGGCTTGTATGCGGACGTAAGATATCTGACGGAAGTTTAATCTTCCCAGGATAGCTTGGAATACTCCATGAATGATGTTGCGCCCGAGCTTTGATGATCTCTTGTGCCAGTTCACATATTATGTAGAAATTCTGAAGAAAAAATCAGTATCAATTTCAGGGCCCATATCCACAACCCTACACGACTGTATTCTTCAGATCCAACATCTTTGACGGTTTTCCCCTTGAGAGTGTAATGGTAGATAAGAGAGACATTTTCGGCTTGGGTGACTTGATCGGCGAAGTACTTGAGATATCTGAGAAATGATGAATAAATAACGCAATGGGAAACATCGATTCACGCACTGGCCGATATCTTGCAAGTCTTCAAGGGCGACTGAAAAGTCAGGATGATGTGCAAGCGTATGCATCAACCGAATGATGTTGACGTCAAAATAGAGCACCCGGATATCTACAAATACAGTCAAGGACGAGAAATACCTGAGAAGAAACGACTAACTGGCTGGCAATGTTCGGATGGCGGAGGATATGTATGACGTGGCCTAATCAAATATTAGTGGGGTGGTTATATTGTACGTAGACCGAACGTACAGTTGATTTGATGTCTTCTTCAGGATCGTGAATCGTCAAAAACGGTACGATATTGAAAGTGATCGGTATACGCCGTGCATACAGCAATATGATGAGCTTTCGCAGGAAGTTGAGTCGAACCATGTAACATGAATCCTAATCGTTACGATCAATCGCGATAGTAACACATCGGCCGACTGGCAGACAAACCTGAATGACTAATATCAGTCGAGTAAAGGCCGTTGCAACAGACGTTTCGTATTTCTGGACAGTACACAATTGTAGCAGCGAAACAGCCGCCTGTAAACGCAGCCGTGCCATGAACTTGGGGCTAAAAGCACATTAGCAGGACACAATGCAGGATTCAAATCACCTCACTCTTCTGTAACGTCGGAAGAAAGTGCACCATTCATCTCAATTAGCTGTTTGAAGATCTTGAGCGGCGGCCCCGACACCATCAGGCCTTTATCCGAGTCGGCGTACGCCAGACTGCGGTTCTTGAAAACCTTCAAGGCAAGGATTTTGGCTCGAAGAAGATCAGGCATAACGTCATCCTCTACCCATTCTTCCTCTGTATCGTCGTCCTGTACAAGAGATTGAATTGAATGTTTGACAATGTGTGCAGGCTACTGACTGGATCTGGTAGTTGGGGTACCATGAGAAGCTTCTTCACCAAAAATTCCGTTATTACATCGCTTTTGGACTCAAAGGCATCTGGCGCTAGTAGTGCAAACTGTGCAAGGGCAGCTATGTGCGCCACCAAGAGCTCAGGCGAAGCCTCGGCCAATCCGTCGGCTAATGACTAAAGAAAGCTCAATGAAAAGATACACATCAAATCGATAAATGGAACGTACCTCAACTATTTCCGTGCAAACTTCGCTCTGGCGGGGACAAGAAGCAAGTATTCGGGCGGCGAATTTTGCCTGCTTCCAACCGGGGCCCGCGGCATACCGAGTAATGCGGTCTATGATGCGCCTTTTCAAAAGTTTCAGCTTAATATAAGCTAAACGCGATTAGTCCGCTCACGAGTCTTTGGGGGCGAGATCCTCATCCCATCGGATCACACTCGATAGCGCTTGAAGAGCCGCCGAAACCAGCAAGGGCGATGCCTCTTCATCCGAAGTAGCTTTCACCAGAGCGCTAACGCGGGACTTGTAGATAGCTGGTCTATATTTGGAGATATATCTCATCAGCGTGTGTATGTGACCAGCGATCACATTCGCTTCTTTTCCTCGGCCATTTTCCAGACGCTTCAGAAACATTGGGATAGAGGACTGGTTAACGACGTGGCATGTCGCCCGTCGTAGGAGGATAGACATCGTTGTCACGATACCAGGAGAGTTATCTACGATCTTTTTCAGAAATTCGCTCTAAGGACTGTGTCAGTAGATCCTACGATCGTCACTTTGGATATTGACTTACTCTCCGCTTGATTAGTGTTTTGAGGTCTGTTTGAGGATCTATACATTTTTTTAGATGTTTGTACGCTGTCTGATCGTTCAGCTTAGCAAAGGCATAGAAATCATCAGCAGCTTTTGATGAATCAGGATACAAAGCTACGTTGCACCGTCAGTAGTGGTGCTCTGAGAATGCCCTAAACTGAAAACGTACCAGCGAGCCGTCTGACACATCGGGTCAAGTCACTTTTCACCTTTTCTGTAGAGTCTTTGTCGCCGTCGATGATACCGTCCTAGGACGAATTCGATTACTGAAATTACAACATTTTGGAACGTGGGACGTACATTATTCTGAATGCACGCATCTATAAAAGCTAGCACGTGGGTTGACTGACTACGCGATGTGTTAAAGCAATATTAGCATATTGGGAGGCAAGTAGAGACGTACTTTGATTTCAGATTTGTGAAGGCCAGAAGACCATTGACAGAGCGCTCTTCAAGGAATTTCATGGTGTTGAGAAGTCTATCCGACCAGAGCGCCTCATCAATGTCACTTTCACTGGATTTGCCCTTGTCCGGCGGCAAAGATCGAGGCAAAGGTAGTATGTAATCTGCAATTGCTTGCTCGACTGCAGGTCTGAAACGCTTGCCTTTAGAAAAGGCGCATGTATGAATGGACATGGGGGTCTTACCTGGATTCTTGGTTCATGCCTATCAAAGGAAATAGAGTATTTGGTATCCACGAGAAGTTGGAGATGGCAATGGGATCGTTGATCTCGCTAAAATCCATCAGCTTTGCTTAAAGAAAGGAGAAGTCAATGATAGAGTCGTACATTTGAGGATAAGCTAGATCATAGAGCTTGCCGAGACTCTTTAATGCCTCAGTTCGTACAAGTTGCTAGAAAGAAGGTGAGCAGAGCTCGCCGATTGAATTTGCAAGATTTCCAAACCTTTTTGTCAATGGTACGTTGGGCTATAGAACGAAGTTGCTCCTCTGTAACATGGTGAGCAGCTGTCTCATAGTCCAATTGACCATAGATTTTGCAGACAGCCGCGCGCACTTTCTCGTCGGGATCCAAAAGTTTCGCTTGGAGGCACTCTAAATAGAATTAATACAGTTCATGGAAGATCGTTGCTGAGGCACACCTTGTACCGCTTCTCTCATCTCGGGGTATCCATCGGATATGATGGGCCGTGTCGACTCCAAAGCCTTCAGCCTGACGGAGACTGACCGGTCGTTTGTCCTAACCAACCACACCCTCCACGTCGTTGGATATTTCTTGGAGAGATCGTATCCGCCCTTATCAGCAAACATCTCGCCGAGGACTTGCGTGGCGATGGAACGGAGCTGAACGTCTTCTGCCCGCAGCTCTTCTTCGAGCTGCGGTATCACGCTGTGAAGAAGTGTAGGACATGCCAGATGTATCCGCTTGACAAGTTCATGAGCTTTGCGAACTTCCTTCAGCTCCTCATCCCCAGAGTTGGCAACAATGGTGTCTGTAAAATACATGGACACATGTCGCTGCAGCTTGTCGGCGGCCTGATTGCATACCTGCACGACTAAACGATACGCTGGCTGGTCAGGTTGCTGGGAAAGATTATATTATTAGACTGTGGCACTGATAGCACTAGAGCACGAACCGCGTTCTTGTCCATGAACTGAGCCATAAGTATCTCGAGCACGGATGTACTCAAAGTGTGGCATTCGTCGAGGAGCGCGGTAAGAATATCGCCCAAGAAATTCTCTGTCTGCTTGGAAAAGTCGCGTCGCACAATGATGAAAAAGTCGCTAAAGATGTGTTTCATCATGTCGTCGGCATTTGGGAGGTCGCAGACGAGCACGACGCTCTTCACGGTCGACAGGGACTCGAGGACGTGGAAATACTGATTATAATAGGTATCTTCCGTTCCTTTGAGGCCGGATTTGAGCTGTTGAAAAATGAACTGAAATATATCGACAAGCTCCGCGACCGTGTATGGTGCCTCGGGAGCATATAGGCCAAGGATATCAGCTAGACAGCAAGCAGCGTAAGCCTTGACACCCCTGTCCTTGTGATGTAGAATCGGATTAAGGATGAGTTCCTTGCGGACGTTGTCGACTGATTTGGTGTCAAACCGGTCTTGGTCCAACACGCTGAGCTCCTCGTGTAAATTCTTCAGTTTTTTGAGGAGAGCGTCGGTCGTCATGCCCTTTGTGACGAGCTTCTCCTTGAACGCGAGCTTCCCAGGCGATGTCTGGCCGCCGTGGCGGGTTTTCGCGACCATGACGGGAGGAAAGTAAGATGTGGGAGAGAAATGAGTAAAGTCACGGTTGTTGCACGCGTTGTTTTGGTCTTGTTTTCCTTCAAGCTCGCCGCCGGCACCGGGCAATTTTGTCATCTCTACAGCCACCTCGACGTGCACAACCGGTCATGTCTAGGATCCTCGGAATACCGCCCAAGAGGGCACTGCCGTTGAAGGAGGCATCCCTCTTCAAGGAGGTCCTGACTATGTACGAAGCTCGCCAGCTCAAAAAAGGCCTCAAAACAGCTGATCAGATATTGAAGAAATTTCCCGAGCACGGCGGTGAGCGTTGCGGTTCCCAGGGCGATCATAGTATTCATTATTGTCTGCAGAGACGATGTGTATGAAGGGCCTCATTCTCACCCACATGGGCCGGCGGGAGGAAGGCATTGACCTCGTCAAAAAGGGCGTTCGTCTCGATCTTACTTCGCATATATGCTGGCATGTATTCGGTCTTATACAGAAAGGAGAGAAAAACTACGAGGAGGCTCTGAAATCGTATACTCAGGCCCTCCGGTTCGACAAGGTGCGTCGCGAAGCCATGGAGATGGAGTGTAACCGCAATTTGTGTAATTAGGAAAACTTGAATATTCTTCGGGATGCTGCTCACTTGCAAACGCAGCTTCGGCTATACGACGGGCTCATCGAAACGCGACATATATTACTTCGCCTTCGTCCTACTGTCCGCCAGAACTGGGTGTCCCTCGCCGTCGCATACCATCTCAGCGGGAATCTCCTCGAGGCCAAGAAGGTATTAGAGCAGTACGAAAGAACTCTGAAGGTATGTTACCCTAACCGATTTCTCTGATGTATTGGTGCTTACTGTCTGTTAGAACGTTCCCGATTACGACATCGAGCATTCGGAAACAACAATGTATCATGTCCGGTTACTGGAAGAACTCGGGGAGTTCACTGAAGCTCTCTCCTTACTCGACGTCAATTCCAAATCGCGTGTAATTGTGGACAAAACTGCCATCATGGAAGCCAGAGGTCTGCTGGCATACTTCAGTCACCTAATGTGTCCCTCTAAACGCCACCACAGCACGGTTGCTCTCCAAGCTCAAATCTGATGAGGCAGAACATGCATGGCGTGTCCTCATTGACCACAACCCGGACTGCACTAATTACTACCACGGATATCTTGCCAGTCAAGGCATTGATAGCGGTAAGCGTCTTTCGCCGGTTCATTGATCTCGTTTAATTTGGATTACGATATCACAGACGAGGCTTCACTGGCCGTTTTGCGTGACATCTCTTCGCAAATCCCTCGAGCGAATGCCCCACGTCAACTAGCGCTCACCTTCGCATCCGGAGAGCAATTTAAAGAGTTGGCGAAACCTTACCTCGTCTCAGGGTTCACCAAAGGCATTCCTTCCCTTTTCGCCGACATTAAGCTATTATACAAAGACGAAAAAAAATTGGGTCAAATCCAGACGTTACTCGAAGAGATCCGAGCAGAAAATGCGCCGGACTCCGCCGCACCTTCGTCATCAACATTTACTTCACAGCCTACAACATACCTGTGGATTCTGTATTTCCAGGCACAGCATTTCTCCTACCTTTCACAGTTCAGACGAGCTCTTGAAATCCTGGATGAGGCACTCAAACACACGCCAACACTGCCAGAGTTATATACATGTAAAGCCAGAGTTCTGAAACGTGCCGGAGACTGGTTTGGTGCCGCACAATCAATAGAGGAGGCGCGGTTGTTAGATGGCCAGGACCGTTTCTTGAATACCAAAAGCGCCAAATACCGACTTCGTGCAGGTCTTGTGGATGAAGCTAGTACTCTTCTGGGTCTCTTCACGAAGGTGGGAAATGTTCGTATTCATATCTGGGTAGTGATTAACTAAACTGCAACTAGAAAGACGCCGCAAGCCCTGGTGCGGACCTTGAAGACATGCAATCTTTGTTATATCTTACCGAAGAGGCTGATGCTCAGAATCGCCTTGGCAGGATAAATCTGGCTCTCAAGAAATATACCGCCATACAGAAGGTATAAAATTTCTCTTATTTGGCGAACACCGCTTACAGCTATGATAGGTCTTTGATGAGGTAGAGGACGACCAGTATGATTTCCACGGTTACTCGATGCGCAAATTCACAATAAACATATATTTCAAGTAAGTCTTCTCAAGGATAGGCTGTTGTTCCACGTCTTGACACCGCCGCTACAGCCTGCTCTCATGGGAAGACCGCCTAAGGTCGCATCCGGCATACGTAAAAGCGGCTATATCCGCGAGCAAAGTTCGCCGTCATTCTATCTCTATTTTTATGCATCGCTTATTTGAATTGTAGATATTCGTTGCAGTGCATGATGATCCGTCAATAGCAGCTTCATTTGCGTCCTCTGGTTCGTTAACCCGGTAGCCATAACCTATTGGCGTATCTCACGATCAAAATAGGTCAACTCACAGATGCCGAAAAGAAGGCAAAGAAAAAGGCCAAGAAAGCGGCTCAGAAATCTCAGGATGACTCCAAAAAGGGTAGGCGGGGTATTCGCACCAATTTTGATATATTGACTGGGTTTCCTAGGCAATAGCCAGCAGTCTTCGAATGAGGACAAAGGCCTCGAACCTACTGTCCCCAAAGACGATGATGCTGACGGCATCAAGCTATTAGGATGCAGTGATCCTTTGGAACGTGCTGCCAAGTTCCTCCATCCGCTCATAACGCTGGCTCCGGAAAATATCGATGTTTGGATAGCAGTCTATGATATTGCGATTAGGCGCAGTGAGTATACTTGCACAGGCGTAGGCACATCGAGGCTAACCATAGTGCAGAAAAACTATTACAAGCTACCAAAGCCTTGAAGCACGCGCGTTCAATTGACGCCGAAAGTTCCGAGCTGCATATACGCCTTGCACATGTCCGACAAACGGGTACGTACATCCGTATTCACCATCCTGTCAACATCTTAAAAATGCGTATCATTAGCGACCGCTCTTCCTCAAGAACCTCCAGCACCCATTGGACCTCTTTTCAAAGAAGCTCTGTTGGAGCTTTTACCCGAGGAAGTATCGCTGGAAACGTTCAATTCGCAATACCTTCAACGCCATCCTTCGTCACAGCGGGCTATCCTTGCAGCTGCCAAGGTCTCGCAAAAGCTCCAAGCGCCTCTTGAAGAAGTCGAAAATGTCCTTTTCACTGCATTAGGCCCAGACGCGAAGCTTGATCTTGAAGTACACTTCTTTCACTCTTACAAATCGCTGGACTAACTTTTTTTGGTGCAGTCATCACAAGCGATATTGTCGTACCTCAAGTCTCTTGGTTCACCACGGGCAGAAGAATTCCGGATTGCATGTGATAGCAAATTTGAACTGGCTACGGTTTTCAAGTCGCCGGAAGAGCAAGCGCTGTTGGCAAAGCAGGCTTTGAATGTCGTTATTGGGTACCCTGACGACGTGGAGGCGGAAGCTTGATCTATAGAATTGATTGGTGTAGACTGCCTAGACGTCGACCATGCAATAAATTATACCGATATAGTTCTCTTCGGATCGGGACAGCTCAGTGTTGTAAGGGCGATTTCTCGTCTTTGACATTGCGTATGGGTACCCGTACCACAACCAGCGCAACGTTGAGAGGGCAACTTTGATTATTCCTCTTTCAAAAGTCGATTCGTCTATCTTCCTTTCAACCACTTTATAAGCCTGGTTGAGCCGCTTCTACCTTGTCTCAAAAGTTCCCCACTTTCAAAAGCAAGTCTCTTCATGGTGCTACGTAACATTTCACTCTGAAAACTGTCGACCAACAACTAATAATTAGTTCGAACACGAAAACAATAGGCAAGAGGATCTTCGTCTCAATTTCAATTTGGGTGCACCACGGGGACATACTGCGAAGGTACCGAACTGATATTTGATCTTTGCGTTGAACGTCAACCGAAGAACGCGATATCATCACGTGTGCGCGCCGTCTAGCAGCGAGAAAAAACGAATTATCATAGGCATTAGCAATTGCACGCAGAATCACAAACAGGAACATATAAAACACTACAGCTGGGAGAAAGAGAACAAACAAGCAGTCCAGAAATTACAGCACGAGGGTATCCAGCATTCACGAATCAATAATTCACTCTTCCATGGGTTCTCCCTCGTCCTCGACGACAGCCTTACTCTTCTTCTGCCGCGGGGCAGCCTTGGCTTTCTTAGCAACCGGTTTGGCCGCGGTCTTGGAAGCAGGTTTCTGAGATCAAGTTATTAGTTTACTGTTAACACGATAGACTGACAATACGCATACCTTTCGCTTCTGACCAGCCTCGGCATCACTAGCATCACCCTCTTCAGCAGCAGATACATCATCCTGAAGAGAGGTCAACAGATGCTAGAGCAGGTCATGGGTGAGCACATACCTTTTCTTCGGCAGCCTTCTTGCCCTTCTTCGAGACGGGCTTCTTGGCGGGGGCCTTTTTCTTGGGAGTGTCTTCAGGTTCCACCTCACTGTTATCACCAGCTTCAATAGCATCGATATCCTTGGAAAAGTCCTCGCCAGATTCCTCGTCATCAGTCTAGATGATATGATTAACAGGTGCACTACTTGTAGAACGATGGAATCACCTTTTTCTTTGTCACCCGTTTCTTGGGGGGAGCCTTAGGCTTCGTTGCCCGTTTTTTCTTGGGTGCATCCTCCTCTGCATCGTCACCATCTGACTCTTCTTTGGCCGCCGCCTTCTGATAAGGACCGATTCAGATAACGTGTAGACAAGGAAAGAAAAAGACGAACCTTGGTTGCACGTTTCTTCTTGGGGGGCTCCTCTTCATCCTCTTCTTCAACTTCTTTGGTTTTCTGAAACCGGCCACGTCAACGATAAGAAAATGAAGGATTATCATCGTAGGTACCTTGGGAGGTGCACGTTTCTTCTTAGGCTTCTCTTCAGCCTCTTCCTCAGCGTCCTCATCTGCCTTGGGCGCCTTCTACAGAAAAGGTTCAGTCAGAGTATGGCGAAGACAGCATCGACGCCACAGACCTTGGCCCTAGGCGCCCTCGGCTTCTTGGGTTTTTCCTCGCCATCCTCAGCCTTCTTCTTACCTCTCACCTTCTTTGGTTTCTCCTCCTCCTCCTCCTCTTCAGGCTCGCCTTCAGCCTTCCTGGCCGTCTCCGGGATGTCTTCATCCGCGACTTGGCCGTCTTCCCAGGCCTTATCGACCTTGGCTTGGTCTTCAGGTTTCATATCCTCATAACCGTCCACTTCAGATGCTTTCTCGAATTGCTCCTTGACATTTGACAGGACTTTCTTCGTCACACATCCCCAGTGACGCCAGGCGCTATGGTTAGAGCTGTGAGACGCGTCTGTTGATAGTGAGACAGCGCGACCTACAACGATTGTTTTCCTTGGAACTCCACCGTCGTGCCAAAACGCATTGTACCTTTTGAGATAACGCTCCCTGTACGCGATGGTCAGCAATGGAAGCCGCTGGAGCAGCTTGGGGACCCACCAGCACAGGGCTTGGGGCCTGCAACCACATCAACATTCAGCATGAAAACGTGGAAACGACAGCGAAATCAAGTACCTTTGCATTTAGCGCGGTTGGATGAGGCGTATTCCAAACGATATCCAGGCATGGTGGGGCAGAGGAGGAAAGAATCGATGAAGGTTTGAAAATTGACAGCTTTTGACTGTAATTGTTCAAAGTCCGCAAGGAACTGCACAGTACTGCCACCGCACTGACCACCAAACCACCTGGTCTGCCTTTGTTTCTCACAAGGCGGCGATAAACACATTATAATCAAATTCTCTTGATGTTTCTCATGCATAAATAAATACCCAGATAATGGGAGAAGCGAGCTATTTACTAAAAAGCTGCTTTATATGATACATTTTCGTCTGCACTCGAATATTCTGAATCTCAACTCGATTCACTAAGATTCTATGAGCGTCCGCAGATTCCTTTGAGACTTCCAAAAAAAGAACACTCCGAAACTGCGGACGGAGGGAAAGACCCGAATTATTGACCCAAGCATTGCATAAAAACTATACAATTCTTCGTTCTAGACTCGATCCTCAAAATCCTAATGAATAGAGGAGAAAAGGGCTCACGTACAGTTCACCTCGGCGCTAGTCTTGGATACATTTAGCTATGGGATGACAGAAAAGTTGAATATGACACATGAAACGGCCGAAGATGTGATGAATTTGAGCGGGAGCAGCGGAATAAATTTGTTTCTGCTCTTAGACAAACGAAGTCTGCCACAGTTATGAGGAAAGTTAATGCTGTTCATGACGACCGACTGATGCAAGGCGTTGAAGTGTTTCATCAATAATACCGGATGCGTTCAAGATCGAACGTCTTGTCGCCAACGCAAGATAATTTTCTGCATAGTGACTAGTTTGATCATTGGGTGCGCTGCCGGTCGTAGTGATCAGGCTCAGCGGCAGCCATTGGTTTCAGGAAACACAAGGGAAAGTCATATTAGCATACATTCGTGCGTCAGAGGCGCCGAGAACACAGCACGTATTTCATGGATTGCGTTCGAAACTTCGCGGGTGAACTTGGTCCTGGTCTTAAAGTCTTCAAGCTGGCATAGAGCTGACAAAGGAGAAAGGAAGGAATACTGAGGTGATTGGGCCGGGCTTCTCGTGTCTAGAAGCTGTTAGAAGACGCAATGCTGAAGGGCAAGATACCACCGAGGGACACTGAAAAATGTTGGAGGGGACAAGGCAGTAGAAACAGGCAGGTCCGAGTCGTCAGATATCGCCCATGAAAGCGTATATCCAGCGGGAGGATTAATCTGCCGCTGAGACTTCTACCCTCATACAAGTTCACGACGCTTTTGCAAAATGGCAAAGTTGAGGTACTAGAGCATTGCATGATTTCGCTGACAGCGCAATGCCTCCTTGAATACTATATGTCTTGTCAACTCAGGGACATTAAAAAATGCATAACGCGAAAGAGAAATTACCTACAGAATTGCTCACTATACCAAGTGCTGATGGTTTTGATGGATTGATTCGTTGAGCCAGAAACGAGGTTCGCGCGCAGTTGCATTTGCTCTTCCGCCGGGATCATGGCCCGCCACTGCTATATCATCTGGGGGCATTTTAAAAGGGACGCCGGGGAGGAAAGGTCACTAATGGTGCGGTTATGTTAACATGAATTTTTGAGAGAGAATAAGTTATCTCTTGACATTCATACCTCTTGTCCTTTTGCTTATTCTTGACTTATATGTGCATGCGTCGATCCTGGAAATCTGAGAAAGCTTTGGAAGAAATAGAACCAATGAATGGCATATTCAACAACACTTGAAGCTCATTAACGTTTGAGGAATGAGTTACCGATGGGGTGGTCACTCTTCAGTTGTGCACGTGCTGGCGCGTCGCCATTATTTGGATCTATTTAGAAAAACGATCACGTGCTGTTCAGACCATTTCGGAAAACCGCGGCGAATTATTCTGGACTCATCGTCACCCACCACCATTTACTCTCATTATTTCCCGTCCTTCCCTTTATCAGTGACTCGCAGCAGTAAAAGGCGCGCCGATATCCAGCTATCATGTCCACAGTTCCTGTACGCTCTTTTCGTTCTCTTTTCGCGGGTGTTGCAGTGGCTGACATTCTTGCAAGGTACGGAGAACATTGCGAACAACCCGCACCACGACTGCCAAGGATAATGAAAACGCCCATGCTCGTCCGTCACGAATTTCCTCTCGCGCGAAACCCCTTTCATCAGTTTCTCAAAACGTTATCCCTTCGAAGGCGAAGTCAATTGGTGAAGCCAAGGGAGCTCCTGCTGGCAAGAGGAAACGCGAAGTTCTGACAGAGGTCACCTCTCTCGTTACCAACAACGTTAGCCGACCACTGAGGGAGAAAGGAAAGGATGTCCTGTCGAAAAAGTTCGATGGCGTCGTCATCAGTAAAGCCAAACCTGCACCTCGCCAGCCACCGCAAACGATCGCCTCGACAAGGCAGAAAATCACTCTCAAGATTCACCATGACTTGGAGGACGTCAAAGAGGAGCCAGAGGGAGTCAAAGCCCATGATGATCACGCCATGGCTATCTCCCCCCCAGCTGAGCGTTCGCGTACCACTAGGCAGAAGAACCGCCTTCCTACCCAACCCAGTCGAACTCTATTGCATCCAAACGATGACGCGGAAGATCACCGAGTTATCAAAAGACAGAGGACATCGTCTGATGCGCCCGAAGTCCCCATCGACACACAATCTGCCGAGGTGGAGACTCAGAGGGACGCAGATGCTGAAGCCGATGAATTTGAAGATATACCGCTCTTCGGACTCGAGCCAGAAGCTGACCCTGACGGCAACGAGTGGGACGATTTAGACGCCGATGATGGGGACGATCCCCTGATGGTCAATGAATATGTCGTTGAAATCTTCCAGCACTTGAAGGATATTGAGGTACGTCTGTACTTGCTTGTCTTGTATTTCGACCTGACGCATTTCCGTAGGCTTTGACCATGCCTAATCCGAACTACATGCAAACACATAAAGAACTCTCATGGCGCATGCGCGGAATCCTTTTAGACTGGCTGATCAGTGTACACGCTCGATGCCGCCTTAACTCGGAGACGTTTCAACTCTGCACGAACATCATGGACCGTTTCATGTCATTGCGTGTCTGTTCTCTCGTAAAATTCCAGCTAGTGGGTATAACATGCATGTTCATTGCGGCCAAGTACGAAGAGACCGTCGCACCTTCCGCATCCGATTTTGTTACTCTCACAGATGGCACATACACCGAAGCGCAAATGTTCCAAGCTGAACGATATATTTTGAAGACGTTGGACTACAACTTGAATCATCCCAACCCCATGCATTTCCTGAGGCGGATAAGCAAGGCCGATGATTACAACGTTCGGGTCCGCACTTTGGGGAAATACCTGTTGGAGATTGGATGCATGGAGTGGAGGTTACTCGCAGCCCCGCCGTCACTACTGGCCGGTGCGGCAATGTGGCTGGCGCGGCTAGCATTGAACATGGAAGATTGGGTAAGTCAGCCTGACCTTGAGTTTATTGCGTTGCTGATAACCGTTACACTAGACTCCTAACTTGGCGCATTACTCGACATATTCCCAGAGCGAAATTATACCAACGGCTAACTTGATGTTGAATTACATCCTCAAGCCTATCCGCCACGAGCAGTTCTATAAAAAGTTCGCTCGCAAACAAAACATGAAAGTAAGCACCTTCTGCTGGTCACATCTAATTAGTTTTTAACAATGTTTCTGTAGGCTAGTGTATATCTTCGAACTTGGGCATTGCAACGTTGGAACGAAGGCTCGCAGGTCGAGCTGCAGCAAGAGTTACCGGCACTGAAAGCCGAAATTCGACAACAGCGCGCGATGGATGAACTTGCCAAAGAAGAGGCGGTAGTGAATGCACATTTGCTTGCACGAAAGGCATAAGGAATATCCTTACCTACCCCTTCCCTGCGCTGGTGACCGACTTTATTACCGCTGTATGGTCTCCACGCTGTCATTCGTTTTGGCCTCTCCCACGGCGCATGCCACCTCATCTAATCCCAATCAACGTATTCAACTCCGACTATCTTATTCCTTTGCATCACTTCGTGTCCTTGTTGCCCTTAGGCTGTCCCTCTGTTCACGCTATCTCCTTAGAACCATTCGCTGTACTTTCGGCCGCAGGCTTGACGTTGTTCCATATCTTTCGTTTATGTACACCAGCATGGACCTTTCTGCCTCTCGACCTTGAATCCACTTTTTGCCTCGTGCTCGATTTGTTTTTAATGGTAAATGTTGTCGACCCGTCCCCCTTCGCCATGCCCAGCCACCACCACCTCACTGTATATAATATACATCATCCACCTCTACCTCCTTTTCATCGGGCCTTTCTATGTACATCATAGCCACCAACAGTTAACGTTATTTGTTTCTTTTCATCTGCACATCTGTGAATATAGTTTGAATCACAATTTTGAAGTGAAAATTTCATTAGATTTGTGCTGTCTACGACTAAGTAACATCATACGTCCATTTTATCTTCCTTCTCCCAACCAGGGTTCTTCTGCAATATCACGAAACCTTCTAATACGTGGGCGAAAGGTATGAATTCCTCTGTTGCAAGCTCAGCACGCTCGATCGTTCCCAGTCGGACTGGTGTTTGGTGAGTCTGGAAGCCGGAGATAGTTCGGGGCTTCCCAGCTTGGCCGACAACATCAACGGCCTGGAACGTGTCGTCGGTGAATAGATACGTTTATGAAGAGCAACAACACTTACCTGACCAACACGGACCGTTACAGGGGTGCTGTTGAGTTCCTCGTCGAGTGTGATCAAGAAACGAGGATACATCGCGGGCGTGAGGAAGTAAAGCATCCAGTGGTATTTGTCAAGAATGACTGGTAAAATAGTCAGCTTCGCGCTCAATGATAAAACTCGGCCAACATACATCCTTTTGAGTCGGTGAATGCCGTCAGGGTAGCCAACAACCCAGCGACAGCAGGTCGACTCATGATGCTCCGATCTGAGAAGAAGGGGTTGATGCCAATGGTCCCCTTGCCCATATGGACAAGACCCTGGGCTATCCGCACCATGAAAAGACAGTCGGGTTCTTTATGGTAGTATCCAGCCAGTTGACGTAGCATCTGGGCCAAGCGAGCGTTGTTCGTGCCGGCGCCGACAAGACCCATCGCGAAGATAGCGTTAAGCGCAACTTGGAGGTCATTGTCGTGACTGTACTTCGAAAGGGTATCGAGGATGGGGAGCTGAGGATTTGATGCGCTGACAAGACCAATAGCAAGAGGGACGGCTTTTCGTATTGTTGGTTCACCGTAATGCATCTAGATAGTGTGTAAGCGAGATGTGACTGAATGGGAATAGCACTCTCTTACCAGGTGGTTGAACTGTCTTAACGACATTTCAGCACCAATATCTTCACCCATCGAGATGAGGGCGACACCAATGACAGCAAAGGCCTGGAAGGTATCATCAACTTTAGTTTCCTCCTTGGTCTCTTCCTTGTTGTCCTTGTTGTCTTCCTCCTTCTTCTCTTCCTTGACAGGTACGATGTGTTCATCACATTGATGAAGCATACCCTGAACCTTTAGCACATTTCCAGTCCCAGCGAAGGCACAAGCCTCGACAATGATCTGCGCGGTTTTAGACAGTGGGTGGTCAATGGCTTTAAGTGTTTCTATTGTCGCATCGGACTGATCTTGTAAGCCTACAAAAGTGTTAGATGGAATATCGACTGATGGTACAGGTAACGGCTTACCAAGATACAGTAATCCTAGGCCTAGTGCGAAGAATTTTCCCCATTTCTCATCTAATCCTTTGTCTTCCCTTTCGGCTCTTTCCATCAGCGTCTGCAGGATCGTCCCAGTCAAGTCACCATTCCCACTGCCGACAAAGATAAATCCAAGAGATAGCGCAGTAAGACTAGCAAGTTCCATGGTCGCACTGTCGTCCGAAATGTGAGATTGTAGTGAGTCCAGAATATCTTCTCGGTGTGACCCGGCGTAGGCCATTCCAAGACCCATAATAGCACTGGTTTTGAGGGATAGAGATTTGTTTTCCACGTATTCTCCGAGTAGGGCCATGGCAGCATCTGCTTCTGTTCGGATCCCACAATTTAGAAGACCAGTAGCGAAGAGGGCACCAGCCTGTGGAAAACATCAGATTGTTAGTTACAGAGAAAATAAGGATCTACCTTGATGTACTCCTCCGATGAATATGTATACTTGTCAATGTGTGTAAGACCCAAATCAGTATCCCATAGCAAACTCAGACCAAGAGAAGCAGCAGCGCTCATCATGCCTACTACGATTTAGTTTCTGCAGCAGTGTGACTTATTGGACACTTACCGTGGTCTTTGTTCTTGTAAATCCAGCTGTTACCCTCTTCAGCCTCTACCATAAGCTTGTCGTTTCCGAAGCCAGCATTAACAAACGCGTTTACAAATGTCCCAGCTAGGTTGGCACGGGCGGAATCCACGTTGGGTTGGACCCCAGGTCCTAATCAGGAATTAGTACCATCTAGCTACTATCACACGTCTGGAGCTTACGCGTGTGTTCAAGATGCGTCTTATAGACGTCCTCGAGACTCTTTGCATCCAAAACGCCCAATTCTTTACCGAAGTCCCGGAAATGGGAGCTCAAACGGGTGTTGCTTAGACACTCTACGAGATCTTCGGGTAATTCGTCCAGATCAACGTCTTCACCCTCGCCTTCTTCGCTAGATGGTTTAAGCCAGTCCAGAGGAACTTGGGCTCGCGCGAGTAGGAATGCCAGTTGCCGTTTCATTAGACTACAATAAATATTCAGGTACGACGCGTTCATGATTAGAATAAGACGAGCGTACGGATTTCCTGGGGCATTAAAGTCTTCTCGGACGAGAGTTGGGTCGCCCAATCGAATTGCCAAGGCAAGAGCTTCAGGGAACTTGTGTTGCTGCACATATATGGTATGCGCTGTTTGCAGGAACGAAGTGTCATCGGGTGGAGGGAGGAGGTTTACACACCTACGGACGCCAGATCGACAAATGAGTACAGAGAAATGAGAATGAGACGCACCGAACCATGTACTGGCACACTCGTCCATAAGTATTGTCGTCCACCAAATCTGCAATCTGGTCCACGATTTCCAGTTCCTCCAAAAGATCGACAGCATCGGGCTCGGCATTGTGTGCAAGAAGAAAGGTCGCACACTCTCTTCCAATGGCACGTAATTGCTCAATGGTACCAATAGGTTCTGTCTTCTCTTTGCCTTTCTCTGGCGGCTCGAGGTCTCCTTGTTCTTGTGCTACAAACTCTTCACCCAACTCGGCCGCAAGGTGGCGGACGTATTCATGGCCCCATGTACCAGGGTCAACGAGAGGCGAATCAACTGGACGTAGAGAAGCCGATAGAAGACGATAGCGGAGGGTGCCCCGAGGTTGTGTGTCCGAATATGTCATGGCAAGAACAGACATAATGTCTGCGAACAGGCTCTGCAAGCAAAGATATCGTTTCTACGGTGTGAAAAGATACTGAAAAAAGGTGCACCTTGTCCTCAGATGGAGGCCATGTTTCGTACAGCTTTTGAAGTTCAAGGTAATGTGGGCGAAGGAATTTGAGAGGTTTCGGGACAGATGTCATCGATGAAGTAGAGGTCCTGATGAGTGTTCTGAGCGTCTCCAAGGCCGGTCGATAGAGGTCGGTATTCGATTCCTATGAACCAGGTGAAGTGACATGGACAGCCTGGCAATGAACTGGCCGCACCTTCAATCGTTCAACAAGCATTTCCAGCTCAGTCCGCAACTGGATATCTTCTTCCGACTGCAAAGTAGAAAATAAGGACTTGTAGAGACAAAGAAGACAGAAACGCACCAGCTCTTCTCCTTCCTCCTCCTTCCCGTCCTTTCCATCTTTCTTCAGCTTCGACGAACCCTCCTGCTTGTCCTTGTCCTGTTCACCATCTTTCTCGTCTTTCTTCTTCTTCTGGGGATCTTCAGACGGGACGGTAATAGCAAAGTCTGTCGGGCCTGACATCGTAGTGTAAAGGTGACGGTTAAGCTGATCGCTGGACGCGACGCGCGTCCAGCTATTTTTTTCGCACGACCTATATATGGTATAACGACCCCTATCGTAAACTTCACCGGTCTTTACCACGACGGTCATGGTCCATGCATTAAACAATGTTTTTCAATATATAAGATGGATAACTCAAACTTTATGATAGCCCGTAACCCTCTCATATATTATTCTCCGCTGTCTGCTAGCTGCTTGACTGACACGATGAGGAACTTTGCTGAGTCTGTCTCGACATCTTGCGAGAATCACCCTGCTGGACCGCGATACACCTCTCTTGTACCGACTTCACTCTCGCTAAGATCACACTGACCTTCTAGTAGATATTGTAACGCTTCCGATTCCTTCTTCGGATACCCTTATTCGGAGAAGACACCATTTTAAGAATGAAGACACGCTTTTCAGGTATATCGCCTGATAGTCCTGACACTTCAACTCTAAGACGCAGAAGTACAGGACGTTACTTGGCGGCGCAAGGTGGTCGCGGAAGGAGAGCTCAGTAAATCAATAACACCACACAAGTGCGTAACACCTGTAGGATCGAGTTTAGTACTTTCATAGAAGCATCAGGTATTTTGAAGGTCTACGCATTCATTCTATGGTAGTGAATTTGCCTTCCATGTCAAGCAAATCCTCACATCATATTTCAATTCGCTAAGCTTTCCCTCGCTAGAGCCTTTCAGTATGAGGATGGTGCTCGGATATGTAGAATTTCAGTGCATACATGATATATTCGTCACTAGAGATGAAAATGTGTACATTATAATACAACACAGTAGTTCAGGGAGTCGGGGCAAGCAAAGCTACACTAGCACATGCAGCAGAGCACCTGAATACACATGTAACATGTAAGCGTAAGGTTAATCACAAAAGTGGAACCACCTACGTTCCGAGGCCACTATTACAGGCAACAATCGCAGCGGGTGCAGCAGGTGCAGCGACTGTCCCAAACGTAAATCCAGCAGCTGCATAGCACGCAACAGCCAATACGTTACAGCCTGAGTTTGCCATCAGCTAGTGCTTCCAGGATACGCATCCCTACCCACCAGTTTGGCATATGCCATAGGCGATAGGGCCTGCATAAGCTTGAGGCGCAAGGGCCAGAGAGGTGGCAAGGAAGGTGAAGATGGGAGAAAGACGCATTCTGTGAGGTGCTTGTGGTGTCAAAGAGGCGCAGGGCACTGGTCTCGCAGTGGTGTTACTTGATGGCTTATATACGAACAGACCTTTATCAGGTGCTTTCATGCACTCTCTGTATCGTCCAATGATTGTAAGGATATGAATAGTACTGCTAAGCGCGTAGCGCTTCGACTATGATGTGACTCGTTTAGCACGAGTGACTCAAGTGTTATGAATCACTCACAATGGTCTGACTCGCACAGCGTATATCAAGAACAGCAGCTTCGGGGCCTAGGCGCAAGGGCAAGCTCCGAGGTACATGTCAATTGAATGGACATAAACTATCTATCAATCAAGCTTCGCCTCAAGGGACAATGGAAGGATCGATCCTTGACTCGCACAGATTACTTCAACCAAACGCATTGCATAGGTGCGCTAACATGACAAGTAATCTCACAATGAAGCACTGGCTACGACCCAGTTCGACTTACTTCAACGTTCCGAACCTTGTACGTCGTTGTCCCTTTAGGACCTGGTGTTCCGGAACTGCCTTCCATCTGATGAATACTAATAAGTATAGCGTCCGATTATAAGCTTAGAGATCAACACACCTGCAAATTAATGATCCTGGATAAGAAACGGGGCACAAAATGAGTAAAGAATCAGAGGGAAAGGAAGGTAATCAACGAACAGATATAAAGCGCTCCCAACAAACCCTTGACCGTACTGTGTGACTTTGAATTCACTGTCCATGTAAAAGTCGATCTTCACGTCATCTCCGTTAGATTCCGCAGTGAGAACCGCTTTGAGTGAGTGGAAGGACAGATCGGTCGGCCAGCCTACTAGTGTCGACTTGACTACTGAAGAGGTGTTGAACGTGTTGTACCAATTATTGGCTGTGCCTTTCCATTCGCCGATGTCTGCCTCAGGTGGCCAACCCGCAACTGCCTGTGAAGGAGATCAAAGATTAATTCCGTGCCATGGGGCGTTTAATGGGCCTACCGTCAACCAGAATGCAGGCCACGCGCCCACAACTGTCGGAGCGCTGAACTCGCCGTAGATTGTGTACGAATTTCCGGCAGTCACTGTAATGTGCTCCTTCGCATGAATTGCACCACTGGCAAACATGATTACGGAGTCGCCGCAGAATAGAAACCTCCCGGTACTCACCTTGCATAATGAATCGAGGGATGCGGATTAGCTGTACTTGTAGGTGGGGAAGCGTTTGATGTGGGCGTTGCTATGAGACTAAGCGTGCTTGATGCAACTGCAATGTTACTATGTACAGTCGAGTTCCCAACCATTCGAGCACCTGGAAGCTCATGAATTGAGTACATGCAAGGTGCATACTTGATTGACTTACTGCCATTATGATCCGATCCCCATGGATATAAATAATTCCAATAGCTTTCGAGCATCGAGTAGGACGAGAAAGAAGTGGAAGGTATGACCGTCACGGCCCCTACAATTGGTACCAGTGCTACGGCCCATAGAGAGACAAGTAAGAACTTCGACCTGCAAGAATTCACCAAAGGAGATACAATGCGAGGGAACGGAAGTCACGCACTCCAACATTTGAGAGATCGTCACTACAAATGAAACGAATGTCATGCTTTTAAACCCATGAATGACAAAAAGAAGCTCCGCAAAAACATGTCATGAGGACCCTAGCTGAATCGCGACGGACCGCGAATATTATCCGAACTTGTGCAGTGTAAGGGAGAGATTCATATTCCTGAGAATCAATCAAGTAAATGACACAACGAAAGCATGTCTAGAAAGTATCGGCCCGAATGAAAGCGAGTGCGGGCCCGAAGAACTTGTTGTTCCGGTTACGAGTTCCACCTACTACCACGGATAAATTGCTAAAGTGAAATGTACGGGCAGCCTAGAAATCACAAGCAAGCGGGACAAGAAAACATGAACGCAGAGGCAAGACTTGGAGCTCGCCCACTGCAGATAAGATATTCTCTTGATGCAGGAGCTGGTTCAATCATAATTAATTGCCACTTTTTAGATTTTTTTTCTGGAAAGAAATGTGACTTACTAGGGTAGGCAGAAAAATATAGGCTCAACACCGACTTCGGTGGTATGCCGAGGTAAGCCAAGTCGCGGCGGCACCAGATCCTTTCACTCTTGGATCATTCAGCCTCGCTGCCTTTCAATGGGCAGCATCGTTGCTAGCCTGACAACATATACGACTGCCGTTTACGCGACAGACCACCGCCTATTCATACCAAGGTGTACGAGAAGTCCTAATGAGAACCACGATTTTGATTTTCCCGCAAGTATGAGGAAAACATGGGAGTGAATGACAAAGAAGGAATCGTGCCTAATCTGGCGGTAGCGGGCCGGCGTCATCATGATTCCCTTTTCGTTCTATGTATATTACTTACGAAGAGCTGCCGAGGTAGATTAGTTTGCGCTTATTTACCTGAGCTGTATCAGCGGAGGTGGCCAATAAATCCAGTTTATCAGTTTATCGTTCTGACCGCATTTTCCTTCCACTCGCGCAGCTCGGATGTAACCTTGCTCCATGGCTTTCTCATTTAAAATCCCCACTGACCGCAAACATGTATGCCTGACTCAAGCCTCTAGTCGTCGGAGTCATAAAGAAGCTGCATAGGGTGGTAAGGACAAATGCAGAGATTTCTGAATTTTCGTCGGGAGATCATGGTTGGTTGAACAATCCACAAGTTTGTCATTTGATTCCACCTCATCTTGATTCTGCTCAGCACTCTTTAGTTGTCATCACAACGGCTACGCATTCAAACTTACTACAGCGACCCGGAATAATTACTTGTTTCTCATGAAGGCACCAATCTCGACTCTCCTTGATTTTTCAGAGTTTCGTTTTGAATATACCTCGTTTATTATGTATCGCAGTTCGCTACAACTACTGTACCCTCTGATGGTGCCACCCTCTATAACGGGACTCTCAACATAGAAAAGGAGCTTCGAGCTGGACTACTACCCTTTCAGCTGGGTCAGACATCAAGCTACGAGCCAGACCAGGGTAATTACGGATCCAAAAATTCATGCTCTGCTTACCAAGTATCACCCCACAATCTCATGTGAAGACAAGCAAACGCTTCGACATTTCCCGGTATTCCTTCTTCTTGAATGGTGGTCTAAGCTTCTTCTCGTCTCGCCCTGGATCTGAAGGCTGGCATGGAAAACGTTGATACCTAACAGGTGCCGATAAAAGTTTCCATGGACACCTGAATTAACAAAGCGCCTGGCCTCTGAAAGATTTGTTCCCGCAGAAGCTACGTTAAAAGACAATGAAGTTTACACTTTCAAAAATGATATGTTAGTATCTGTTCTTGATCCTGATTGGAGGAATTGAACTTACTTGTATTTCATCCAGAATCTACAACAGGACCGGCGACACCAGGCCTAAACCCACGCCCTCGATATCGTACCTCCTCACCAATTGGTGATCTCATCAGCAGAGCGCGCCAGGCGTGGTGAGGATCCGGGGATGTCCGATCCAGCTAGGCGCATACCCGAAGAGCCGGCGGGTTCACCCACCACGACACCACCTGGTCGACATGACTCAGCCTTTCAAAGCGTCCTTGCCATGCCTCCCATGAGACTGTCGATTCTGACCTTTCTGCCAGAATACTCACCCCGCCCCTGTAGAACCAACGACATACTCATACGGTACTAAGCATGGCGAAAGAACGTGTGGTTGCGGGTGTCCACGCTTCGCGTCGATACATACCTTCTTATTTCGGTACTGCCCTTCATGGTTTTGATTTTTGCTCAGCTCACTGGATCGGTCTGAGACATCCGAAATAGGACTCTTGAATTTGGCATATAACGCACTTGACCTGCTACTCCCACCAAACCAGTACTATGTTCTCCGACGCACCTCATCACAAATCCGTCTACAGCCACTACGACGAGCTAGCCGAAACGGAAAAGCAATCTTATCAAAGCGAGAAGACTGCTGTTACTACCGCCCAATATATGCTGGAGGAACTGAAGGAGATGCGCCAGGAGACAGCGTCGTTGGCATATCTGTGCCAGTGCATCACGGGTATGTCCTGTTATTCGTTTTCTGTGTTGGGCGATGCCTTATTTTTCCGATATAGCACGAACGCCTAGGTCCTTACCATTGAATGCCACTGCATCGAGTACTACCTCAAAGCGTAGACGCGAGAGTTCTTCCTTGACGGCTCCTGGTATGTTGATGCTTATTCTACGAGACACCCGCCGCTTATGCTGAGTCGCGTAGTTGACGGCCCTAGCAGCTCTGGAATGCTCCACATAATCACCAACATCAACTTCCCGCTGAAGGAGCTCACAAAGAAGAGGCGCAAGGCATAGCGAGTGTTATTTTAGACCATACTACCTAGAGAGGTTAGGTGCATGCGTGCGCTTGTAAGAACAGTTCATCTATCTATATGTCTACTATGTCCTACTTGGCTTCTCGATCCTACGCGTACCGCAATTATACATCAGAATCTTCACAGCGCATGTCCAACTATCAAGGGCATATGATGGTGATTGTATACTAAAGTCGACTCAACGGCGGTTCACGGTCGCATCTGAACAGTAGCCTTCATGTCCGTGTGGCACCCAGGTGCAGATATGCGAACATCAATGTCATCAAGAATGTCTTCATCAAGGTAATCAATGATGATATAGGTATATCTCGAGGAATACACTCACTTGACGTGAAAATGGTCAAGCAGAGCCCCCGGAAGGAAGACCTTATTACACCTGGAACATTGAATACGGCCTCGACGGCTCTGCGGTAACTCCGGACAAGGTCTGACGTCTTTCAGAGTGGCCCAACATATATCCCTTATGACTATAGCACGTAAAACCAAGGATAGCCCACAAACCAGAACAAACCAACCTAGATAAGTAATGTGGGTTAACGATTTACCAAATATTTCCCGTGTCTGCTGGATCTTTGCATTAGTGTTTAATCTGGCGAGCTTTATACCCTCTTGGCGGGCGAAATTCTTGATCCTAGGGGTGGATTAGAATTCATATTTTAACGCAAGAAGGAACGTTACATGTTTTCATTTGCCTGCATTACATGCTTACGCTTGGTGAGGTATCCGAAACTCCATTTGTACAGAGCAGCCGAGTGCTGGTGATGCTGGTGAGACCATTTCATGTACCCTAGTGCCTGATCGGTTCCGTACCTTCATTTGTGCCGCCATATCGGCTTGTCTTAGAGGAGACTCCTACGAAACGTCGAGTGAAAATCTTCACTAGTTCGCTGCTGCAATTTACCTTGCGATATTCCTCTTCTGCGGCCGTGAGCCCCCTCTCATTGACCATTGATATAAACTGTGCATGCAATATTTCGGCATGTCTGCGAAAATAAACAACGCTCCCATCGGATATTATTTCGTATGGAAGCCATGAGGCGAAAGGAAGGTATCTCTTCAGATATGGGAGTTGTCTGAGAGACTGTAGCGAGAGACTGATTGTGTACATTTTTGCGGGCCTAGAAATAGGAATCAGATATACCGGGGCATTGAAAGAGTATGGGCATAGACTGTTACGCGAAGAGCTGACGGGTACACGTTTCCTACGATTTCTATAAGGCCATCAAAGATTTTAATTAGATTAAAGTATCCGCACCGAACATGTCCGTACACGAAAGGAAAAAGAAACAGGAAGAAGGTCCGTTATTTGGTTGCAGCACTGCGTCGAACCGTATGAGATTGGCCGTCACTTGAGAGGGCCCATTTTACGCACCAGACACCTTGATTTGCAGAACAGATAAGACGCATAGGCAGATTCCGAGAGACCAGGCGGCGGGGGTGGTATGTTGCCGAGGTTTTGTCTAGCCTTGATCCAGCATATCGTGTTGTGCCGAATAAGATAGAGGAATGTGGAAGATACGACCTTGACGGTCAGAAGATCATATGGGCTGAGCCAGCCGAGAATCTTGAAAGTATGCCCATCAGTTCCGTTTAGCATAACCTGTAGTACCAACTAACCTCAACGACAATCTCCGGAGATATCTGGTCAAAGGCGAACTTCATTCGGGAAAGTCTGAGTGATGGTGGTCAAATTCCAGAGGCCCGTGATCGCGAAATCTGCTCACGTGGTCATGGCGTAGCATCGACGTCATCCATGAACGCGCTGCTGTATATAAGTAGCGTTGTCGTTTGCAATCCTTTCCCACTTTCTATCACTACCTTATCATGTCAATACCATCCTCTACCTCTGCAGAGCTGTTGGCCGAAGCTGACAGCATCTCAAGACGTCAACAGTTGACACAGCCTATCGCCGAGTTTACTCTCCCTATCCTCCTCGCCCAAGAAATTGCGACCAACGCTGCAAAGGAGGCATACGACCGTGCTCGCAAGAGGGTCGTTGTCCTTAAGGCTGAAATGGAGATCGCCCGACGACACCAAGAGGCGGTACGAAACTCGATCCAAGCAGCCTGGAGTGACGCTAGTGCCCGCCTATCGCCAAGTAAGTTCCTTCTGGCGCGACAAGCATTCCATCGAGCTCATTGGTTGAACACAGGCGAACTCGCAAATGTTAAGGCACTTGTAGAGCAAGATGTAGCCAAGTACGAAGCACGACCTCTCACTCGGCTTCAATCTAAGAAGGTGCATATCTTTGTCTGTCGCTGCCTTCTATGATTCAGACCTAATTGCTGTTATCCGTCCAGGGCCGGAAAATGAAGAAGAATAAATCACATTTGAATGGCGGCGGATTGAAAGATACCATACCCAATTCGGCTGAGGTTGGGGCATGCTAGTAGGTGTTGTCCTCCTCCTTCATGTGCATTGTCGCTGATCCGACTAAAAGGATACTCTGAGCTGCATGTATGCGTCTATTCCAAGCCGTGTTGTGTCCCAAATACATCGAATTGCGAGAGAATAAGCATTCCACAAGTGCAGTTTCGAGCAACTACACGTTCACTGCGCTTTGCGCCTCTTCTTCGTGAGTTCCTTCAGCGGGAAATTGATGTTGGTGATTGCGTGGAGCATTCCAGAGCTGCCGGGGCCGTCAACTACGCGACTCAGCATAAGCGGCGGGTGTCTCGTAGAATAAGCATCAACATACCAGGAGCCGTCAAGGAAGAACTCTCGCGTCTACGCTTTGAGGTAGTACTCGATGCAGTGGCATTCAATGGTAAGGACCTAGGCGTTCGTGCTATATCGGAAAAATAAGGCATCGCCCAACACAGAAAACGAATAACAGGACATACCCGTGATGCACTGGCACAGATATGCCAACGACGCTGTCTCCTGGCGCATCTCCTTCAGTTCCTCCAGCATATATTGGGCGGTAGTAACAGCAGTCTTCTCGCTTTGATAAGATTGCTTTTCCGTTTCGGCTAGCTCGTCGTAGTGGCTGTAGACGGATTTGTGATGAGGTGCGTCGGAGAACATAGTACTGGTTTGGTGGGAGTAGCAGGTCAAGTGCGTTATATGCCAAATTCAAGAGTCCTATTTCGGATGTCTCAGACCGATCCAGTGAGCTGAGCAAAAATCAAAACCATGAAGGGCAGTACCGAAATAAGAAGGTATGTATCGACGCGAAGCGTGGACACCCGCAACCACACGTTCTTTCGCCATGCTTAGTACCGTATGAGTATGTCGTTGGTTCTACAGGGGCGGGGTGAGTATTCTGGCAGAAAGGTCAGAATCGACAGTCTCATGGGAGGCATGGCAAGGACGCTTTGAAAGGCTGAGTCATGTCGACCAGGTGGTGTCGTGGTGGGTGAACCCGCCGGCTCTTCGGGTATGCGCCTAGCTGGATCGGACATCCCCGGATCCTCACCACGCCTGGCGCGCTCTGCTGATGAGATCACCAATTGGTGAGGAGGTACGATATCGAGGGCGTGGGTTTAGGCCTGGTGTCGCCGGTCCTGTTGTAGATTCTGGATGAAATACAAGTAAGTTCAATTCCTCCAATCAGGATCAAGAACAGATACTAACATATCATTTTTGAAAGTGTAAACTTCATTGTCTTTTAACGTAGCTTCTGCGGGAACAAATCTTCAGAGGCCAGGCGCTTTGTTAATTCAGGTGTCCATGGAAACTTTTATCGGCACCTGTTAGATATCAGCGGTTTCCACGCGAGCCTTCACATCCATGGCGAGACTAGAAGACTTCTGAACTGCAATTCAAGAAAGAATTCCGGAAGCTCGAAGTATTCAGTTCCCTTCACTCGTGAGACTGTCAGGTTTTACAGGGCGAGCAGAACGCGAATTTTTGGTTCGACAGAGATTACCCCAGTCTGGCCTGTGGCTTGATGTCTGATCCAGCTGAAAGGGTAATAGTCCAGCTCGAAGCTCCTTTTTTGTGCCGAGAGTCCCACTATAGAGGGTGGCACCATCAGAGGGTATAGCAATGGTAGCAAACCGCGATACATGATGAAGGAGGTATAGGCAGCTGTCGTTCGAATTCTCGTTCTGAATGCGAGTTCCTACTCTCTCTAGGCCTGCCGAAGTGTCAAGAGCTTGAAGAACCTAGAACTCGCTGGCAAGAACAGAACCCTGCTAGCGAATGTGACCACGGACCATGATGAGAACTCAACTTCGAATATCGCAGGCAAAAGTAAATGTTGTAATACCTCAGTCATGTTGCGGCGCGGAGACTCGAACTATTAAATCCACGGCAGTCGCAAAATCTGGAAACTATACCTGAGCACCGTATAATGCGCAGACCTTTTCTCTCCCATAGTTTGGCTAGCAAGATAGAAGTCTCAGTCAATGCCACGTCGATTTTTAGTGTCTACTTCCTTGAAGGTTTACTGGTACGGGCATTCGAGAAGTACGTTGGCATGATAGTAGTCGCATGGATTTGACCTTCGAGGCACAGAGACTGTTGTCGAAGGACGTTGCTACCGCGGCTTGAGCTAATCAGAAAAGAAAGGGCGTCGCCACTGTAAGGAAAAGGTAGGCCGCTGGCATGAGTGCAGGAAGCAAAAATGGCAAATTCGGGCCGGCCGATATCTGACAAGAAATTCAAATGGATGCACCGCTGTATGATTTCTGGTATTCGCTGCATCCAATACCCAGCTACAATCGGGAAAATGTTACGATTACACTATTAGTTACAATTCAACCTTAGGCTACAGCAACAACAGGGGCGTTTATTACTGCCGCCTGCTGCTCCTTCTTCAGCTGCTGAGCTGCGAGATAGTTACGGTGCATGGCATTCATAATATACTCCTTAGCCGTCTATGCCGCATACTTATGGGTAGGGCCATCAACGAGAACACCTGGACGTGGTTGATTAAAGTATCTGATAGAAAAGTAGTCAATTTGATGTACAGAGAAAGGAGGTAAAAGGGAATTACCCAATGCTGAGACGCGGTTTTTGGTTATCGTTTGGTCCCGGAGCACGGACTCTATGGAAAAGAGACTTGAACCTGTCTTCGCTCCAAGCCATCAACATATCGCCTTGTAGAACGGTCAGCGCAACAGCGATGTCTGACATCCCTACATACATACCAATGTTAACCGTAATGTCGCCCGTCCGAGCAAGAACGGGGGTCCAGTCGTCTGTCTGAGCGAAGCTAGTATGAGCCTCTCTTCCGGGGCATACCTCTAGACCATCGCCGCCATCCTGTTGATACAGCAATGTCAAGCAATCGAAATCGGTATGGGCTCCTGCTCGCCATGAGTTTGGACCAAAGTCCCTTCCCGTCACATCATGGTATTGCAGAAGTCTCAAAGTTGATAGGCAATCTCCTTGACTGGTATCATGCGCTTCGGTGAAAAAACCTGGCGGGAAACCGAGTGCAACAGCAAAGAAGGAGAGGATCTTGAGGGAGAGTGTCTGGGTCTTGTCCATGAATTCTAGGCATCTTTCACGAAATTCAGGGATGCCAGGAAGGTTTGTGGGCCAGTAAGTGTCGGCACGGAATTCTTGCAGTTGTAGGGACTCTTTGGGGTCAGCAACGCCGGTCGATGGACGGACCTGGGCATCCTTCTCCCAGCCGCAGTTTTCGTCCCGGATGAAAGGGACCTTTGCCTTTATCTCTTCGGGCAATGCAAAGTACCTCGTGCTAGCGTAATATCGGTCAGATGGCAACTGACTGGAAGCACCGCGATCTTGACTCACGAGAGCTCGAACATGTCGGATATATCCTGCTTACTAGGGCTCTCCTGGTCCACGAGTACAAAGAACCCTACATTCTCAGCAGCATCAATGAGTTCTTTAGCAATTTCGTCTTTTCGATGGTCGAAGTCGCGAAGGGAGATGTAGGGAACGGGGCGAGCAGCCATTGTCTGAGCAAGTTCAAGATAGACAGGGGGATTATTTTGCACTTCGCCGTCAGTCCACGCTTCTACTTATCAGTTTGTGATAAGAAAGTCAACCCTATTATCGTTTATATCAGGCTGTACAGAAACCGCGGCCGGGCTCCGAGGAAGGACAGATGCCGGTGTTATTGAGGATGCAGCAGTTACTGTACAGAGTCCAGACGATGCGGGTAACTCCACGGACTTCAGAGAAGCCAGGCGTTCTTTCGGAAGTAATACGTAGTGGAACTTTAGGCTATATAGATACGGAGGTCGTCGAAGCAAGTAAAGAGTTCAGAGTCAAGATTCACTAGCTTGTTACGCCGCGGCCAACCTCCTTCCTTTACGGGATCTTCGTACATGTGGCCGCCATTCCTCAACTTCCATGCGAACTGTCGTATTCGAATTTCTCAACGGCTTCACAACAGTACTTATCAGTAGGATGTTGAATGAAACGGCTTTCTTTAATTATTCCCATCATGGCGAAGGATACCGAATCAGTCGTTGATAGCTACCCTGCCAACGACGAGCATCCTGGTATTCTTCGCAAGCGTTTACAGGTCGCGCATAATCCAAGCTCGTATGCCCCTTCAAGTAAATGGTCCAACCGGGATATGGATCCCACTCCGCCTGGGAACAGAACATGGAGTACGTTTCCTTCCCCTCAGTACACAGGCTTATTTGGTTGAATGCAAGTACAGGTGCCTGGGATTATTTGCGTATTGGATTTGCGATGCATTCTCGGTGAGGATACACTTTCAATGTATCATACAACTCATTGACGCGCTTGGTACTGACAGATTGCTATCTGGGAACAAGGCAGTTCAATGGTCGCAGTTGGATTGAACTGGAAACTTTCCATTGTATGTGTGTCAATGGGGATTTTCACCATGGGCATCATCATCAGTATCAATGGTGTTATCGGAGCAAGACTTAGAATTCGTATGTGAATTCCCCTCGCAATTGCTTGTTGTTCCATTACAATTTTTTTGCATTTAGCGTTCCCAGTTATTATTCGGTGAGTGGGATCCAACAAAAAGAACCACAGTCGCGTTGACTCCTTCTTGCCAGATCGTCTTTTGGATTCTTTTTCTCCTGGTTCGCAAGTGAGCTAATCCCAATATTCATGATCTCGCGACTGATTAAGGTTATAGTTATCTCTCGATGCATCCTTGCTATCTTTTGGCTTGGCGTAGGAGCTGTTACGGGTGGTCAATCGTGGGTTCTCCACTAAGTTGAGCTTCATGATCCTTACACGTCCGGTAGAATGCAACAATTGATTAACGCTATCTGGCCTTCCTTCCGGAACGTTCCTAATCACTTGCCAGAAAATATTGATATGACCACTGCTGGTAGGCGACGATCTTCTCTTTACAACTATTGTGAATAACGATTAACTACAGGCATGTGTACATATATCATCTACTTCATCATCCAGTTCTCTTTCCTCGTCGTACCGTACACCAAGATTCGTTGGTTCTTCCGCGTCAAGGCAGTTATTGCACCGGTTGTCATGTTTGCCATAATGGGAGTGAGTCTTCAGAGCTATCCTTTTAGACTTCAGCATTTAAAGAATGTTCATTACAGGTCACCGTTCACTCTGTCGGTGTTTCTGCTGGAGATACCCCATTGCTAACCAATGCAAATCCATTGCACGGGTCTCTGCTTGCGTGGAGCTTCTTGGCAAATCTTAATTCGTGTTTAGGGAATTACGCTACCCTGGGAGTGAACATTCCGGACTTTAGGTTGGCGAACAGTTGCAGGTATTCGACAACAATTGATGGAAATCTTGTAGTCATTATTCAAAGAGCTCGCGAACACAGTGGTGGCAGGCATTCCATATACCGGCCATCTTTACGGTAGTTGCGGTCCTAGGTATCATGACTGCAGTGGTTTCTGAGCCGTTATACGGAGATGTGATTTGGTTAGTCTTTTAGTCTCGCTACTTCATTGATGTCTCAATACCTCCTTAGGAATCCCAACGAGGTATGATATTACGTTTTCCCTATGGTTCCTCCAGATTCGCAGATTTCTTCGAATGATAGATTGTCGACAACTGGAGTAAGGATCTTGACATAACTCTGAACTTGATTTTAAATATTCTTTTCTTTGCAGGATCTCGCAGAGGGCGTGCCGGTGCTGCCTTTGTTTCCATTGGTCTTGTGATTGCACAAATTGGAACGAACGGTAAGTCCTTTCTCCCAATATCCTCCAGTCGTACTGATTATAGCTAATTTCTGCTTGAAGTATCGGCAAACTCGATCAGTGCTGCGAATGACCTGGTGTCTATCTTCCCGAAGTACATTAATATTCGAAGAGGACAAATTATAGCAGCGGTAAGCATATTGGATCTGCTATACTCTACGGTTTTTTGATGTCATTCAGTTCATTGGCTGCTGGGCTTTCGTACCCTGGGAAATCTTGGCCAAGGTATGTCGCCCAAGCTGCTTGAGATTCGCCATGTAAAAGAAATTTCTCTCATAGGCCACGAGCTTTTTGAATTTCAGTAAGAATAAAGTGCTGCTATCCTTTTCTTGCTAACTGCTCCATAATGCGAAACAGTGTCCGGCTATACAATATGGTAAGCTTCTGTTGGTAGTTCTCAGAAATTGCGCTGACATCTGGTCAGGCTGGGTCCCATTTCAGGGATGATGATGGCCGATTACTACATTATCAAGGGACGCAAGTTATCTATCCCTCAACTGTATGATCCAAAAGGAATTTATTCCTATGGGAACGTCTATGGGATTAATTGGAGGTGAATATAGTCATTGGATTCCGAACATATACTGATCATACACTACGCAGAGCGGTTCTGGCAATGTTTCTTGGTTTCGTGCCGCCTCTCCCCGGGCTAATCAATACTATCAACACAACGATCCCAGTCGCGACCAGCGCTATTCATCTGTTCGATATCGGATATCTTTATTCATTCTTTACGGCAGGAACCGTTTATGTCATCCTGAGCAAGATTTTCCCAGCGAAGGAGACACTCCGCGAGATGGATTTTGGTGAGCGGCATGACCACGGGAGTGCTCATTCCGACGAGAAGGTGGAGGCTTAGGATTCGACGGATATAAGTTCATAAGATTATTTGTAGATAATTTAGACACTAGATATGTAGATCAGATTTCAGTGCTCATTAGAACACACATTAATTTTCAGATCATTTTTTGTTACACCGTATATATCAGCTCAGAGTTCTACTGCGCGATGTAAATACGAGAACCCGAAAGGTTATATAACAGCTTCTGTCTGCGGTCCGCAGAAAAACCGGCCCTCGATCAGTGGCCGCCTTGGACCAAACAACCAACACTTTGATAATGTGTGACTCAAAGCCGGGCCGTCGCAGTACATATACATAATTCTTCCTATCTTCAACCACCTGATACCACCTTCGCAATCACGTTCTCGTTATCAGTCTCGCCAAGTGCAATGCACCAGAGCACAAGGCAGAGATCGTGAGCCAGGTTGGTAAAGCGTGTGCATCATCAGGAAAGTTTTTGTGCGTAAACAATCACCGGTATCTGTAGAGCGCGCTAAATTTCTCATCGTTTCGGGCTAGTCAGATAGCCGCCTACCCTGTTCGAACTGGCTATCACCGTTGACGGCCATGATGGTCCAGACTTTTGCTCCCTCAAAATTAATCGAACGCGCAGAGTCCGAAACCTCGGTCCGCTTCTGTACTTCCTGTCGATCTCGAAGACGTAAATCTCCGTGTGCTTCACGTGTCTTCTCATTAATTTTTAGCACCAGGAACTGTTGTTTGTCATGATGAACTTGACATCTCTCTTGGAAACAAAGCCTCGAATGACTATTCTGAGAGGGAACTTGTAGGGGGTTTCCTGATCACAAGATGTACAAGGACTACCGATTCTTTGATCGTTTGGCCCAAGGCATTTAAAACTGCCCCCCCGGACGTCGCTGGGATGAGAGATATGATGAATGCAAACGGTCTTTCATAATGTTAATATGTAGCAGCAAATATTACAAGGCATTACTTCAAGCGCTCGACGGACCTTGTGGAACTTGGAGGCTGATCTTCCGGAGAAATAATTCGCATCATTTTACAAAGATCTCACTGTTGCTATCCGCTTTCTTCAGGAAGGTTTCCTTGTTTTGACCCTCCCCAGCGCGCCGGTACGAAAGAGCCATATATTGGTGCTGGTGTCCATTATACTGGTGTTAGTATCGTTGTCTTTTCTATTTTATATTAACAAGTTTTTATAACAGTTTAGAGCCCTGACTTTCATTTGCAACTTTCGGAGCGTGAGTCTGGTTGATGCTTTGCGATTATCTCTTGTTGATCGAAGTCACTAATCTTTAGTATCTTTAATTTCGTTCGCAAACCGTGACTTCAAAGTCTGATTATTCATTCGCATAACGGGGGTGTCACTCCTACTTATCCCTTTGATTGCAGACCACACTTGTATGTATCAATCTCTACGATTATTTACAGAACGAATATTAATTTTCCAGGAAAGATGTCGTCAGTACAGGTCGCACGAGGCTAACTACGTAGCCTCGTATTGTGATGAAATTGCAGGATACTCAGGTATGAGGAGACTCCTTCAAATCAACGTTGGATACTGATGTAATCTTCCGCTGGTGCAATATTTCTTCGTATGAGCTTTGTTCCTTATGTCAATGTTTATCTTTTTTGGCGGCTTGCACAGGTGCTATTCCCTTTTAAAGACTAAGCGGCTTGCCATCCAAATTTACCAGAGCATGACTGGATTCTATAGCAATTAGACCTGAAGTGGTTTTCATTATACGGGCCAGGTATGAGAGGTCTTGGTAATCGGTGATGTGATAAATGTAAACCAAGGAAACCAGCCACTGTCGAATACACAAGAATTCCCCCTTGAAGTTTTTCCTTCTTGTTCGGCGTCTTTCGTTGCCTGGTGCACCCCTCAGCTGGGAAAATACTGCGTAGGACCCACATTACCGTGGCCGTGTACACCGATAGAACTCCGATCATAGTGCGGCTAAAGCACCGTTTAATGCCAGCCAATTTCCCGCACCGCACAAGTCTTGTCTCCCTATTCTAGGCGTCATCCATGTGCTCATCGGTGGTATCCGTGTGAATCTATTTTTACTGAACCCGCTGGGAGAGACCAGGGTGTACGTACGGGCATGAGATTGTGCCATTTACCCTTCGTTGGTTGGATCGCCATTCAAAGAGACATGGATCAGGATCTTCATGTGTTATATCTTCAGGACATGTTTTTTCTCTTTCAAACACTGATCCGGTACGGAAGGGGAACCGGCTTCCTGTGAGAGCGTCGTGCCATTGGTGTCCCAAAAAGGCAACGCCCCAACTCCCCATTTCATGACTGAATCATCACCTAGCGCTACCAACGGATCCGGCAGTTTTACCCTTTCGCTCCCGCCTTCCTAGATTTCCATCCCTGCATAGCTCAACTATATACTTCTCCTAGAGCAACAACCTTGACGCAACGGCGAACACGCCGCCGCAACATCATCCGTACAACAGCTTGACCAGGATGCCAGTTGCAGCACCAAGCACAGGTGCCCATGAGCGCCCCAGCGGCACAACGAGATGAGAGAGCAGTCGGTAGCAGGAATACTGTGCGCATATATCTTAGTGCTGTGGGCCATCTACTGACCTGTTAGCCTGTAACAGCCGCCACGGCTTGCCAAGGAGCCTATGTATCCTCCAGGACTCTGTAATTTGGTCCGAAGGACTCCAACATTCGACCTCCTGCGAATCAACCGAATCAACCGATGCCGTCACGTTTCAACAATCACCCCGTTCCCCGCGCCACATATTATCCGAGAAACAATGCTCCGAGACCTTCAAGATACACGAAACAGCATGAGATTTGCTTCAACCACCTCCAAGGCAGATGCATGTGGGGACCTAGGTGTCACAGGCGGCATGTATCTCCCTTAGATTACAAAGTGAGTGCGCCGATGTCCGATTATGACCACGCTATGACGCCTGCTTAGCATGTAGAGGATTACAATCCACCTCCCGTCAAAATGCCTCCTCCCGTACGCATCGAGCCTGAAACACCTCCCGGTCTCCCCAAAGTAAGGGTCGACATCTGAATATCTCATGCTGCATGGTTGAACGTGCATACAATTTTGGTAAACCAATATTTGATGCCGACAAAATTGCATGAATGTTGGTTTTCCAAAATTATATGAATGTTGGTTTACCAAAATTGTATGTACTTTCAGCCATGCAGCATCAGATATTCAAGTGCGCTTCATTACCAGATACCTGATCCGATCTTTTGCACAGAAACCAATGAAGCTGGCTACGGGCTTAGAATGTGGATTGAAGGTTTGCACATCTCCGAGTGAAGCTACTATCGAAGTTGTGTCGTCAACTTGTCAAGATAATCCTCCTCAACTACAGGTGAAGATTGGTTCCCATCCGCTACCATGTCCCCCTAGCGACGTCGCAGCCGACGTCTCATCCTTCTCATCCTCGCTTCCAAACCTCGCCCAAGCAAAGGAGGAAATACTAGATCATCAGTCCAAGGAAGCAAATGTGGGCGAGTCGTCTGACGAAGATGCTGTTTGGGGAAGTCCAGTTCGTGGTTTCTACAATCTAAGCTTACTCGTTTATTAACGCACTATTCAGCAACGCGATTCCTCAGACTCGGATACCTCATCGGACACATTTGAAGACGGGTCAACAAATGGGGAATGTCCCCCGGGAATATGCCAAAATTGGTGTCGCGATATTTGCTGGGATGGCTCATATTGCCGGCTTCTTCATGTCGATCATTCCCACACCCCAGCCAAGGTGAAGCACCCACGCCCAAAATCAAACGAGGTCTGTTGGCTCTGGCAGCGTGACTGGTGTATCAAAGGCTACGACTGCCCTTTCATTCATAACGATCTCAAATACGATCCGGTAGGCTCTCTTTGTGGTACGCTGAATAACCATGGTTAATTTTTCGTCTAAGCCTGAGGAATCCGTCGCCGAAGAAGTTCCTCCGTCCAACTCAAAACCGGCGAAGTATCCACGACCAAGATATCCTTACATTTGTCGCAACTCGCTTCGAGGCACTTGCCAGAACGGCCCCAATTGCTACTTCATCCATAATGATGTTGAGTACGAAGACCCAGTCAGTCTAAACTTCTAGATTGCCAAGAGTTTCATTCTGATTGTCTCTTAGCCTCCAAATCCCCCGGAGTCGACGCAGAAAGAATGCCCCGTGCCTCCACCCCGGTATCCCCAGGCGAATTGGCTACTTACGATCCATGATCATATAAAGGTCAAATATGCTGCCGGATTCGAGGTGCAGAATATTTCAACAGGGTTTGAAACGCCCTGGCTCTTCCTCGAGCACCTTCCTGCCACTGTGACTCTTGAGGATGTCACTCAATTGTTGAAGCCGTACGGACAACCTGAGATCAGGATGCCTCCGCGTGTGGCCCCCACAACCGTGGTAAAGGCACGTTTTCCCAATCATGAAGAAGCCAGAGACGCGTACAATGCTCTCAATGGGACTGAACATTTCGACACCAAGATCATTGCCCGGCTGTCTGTGCACAATGGCGCATTGGGTAGTTCAGGCATCTTCCGTGATTCCGTTGTACGAGTGCAATGGGAGGCACCGTCGATCGTAGGCTACGGGGGTTATTCGACACTCGAGAAAGCACAAGAGGCTATAGCCGCTGCGAAGAAGCCTTTCCGAGATGTCTTTGTTACAGCAACCCTACATGAAGATCTCCCGGCCGTTGGAAACTTCACGGTTCGCTTTCGCAACTTACCTCCGGGTATCACGAAGAAAGACATGAAGCCTTTTGGTGATCTAGACGAGTTGATGTGGGAGCGACTCAAGTACGAGTCAGTCCCTGATGCTGTCGCTGGGATCCAGAAGATTCTCAGCTTTCACTTTAATGTACTTGACTTCGACGTGCCACCGGCCCCATACGTTGACGGATTCGTTCGTGCTTGGCTTCGGTTCGCATCTCCCGTGGAAGCGCAGCAAGCGGCGAACCACCTTCATCTACGGAGACCCATCTGCATGGGCGGGAAAACCCCCCTTTTTGCACATCACGTCCAGAGTGTCTTGTACAACACTTCTATCGATAAGTATGCGACCCTCCGATCGGATATTTTCAGCTTGAAAGACTCGATACGGTCGCGAATGTCCCGTGCCGCGAGTCTCATCGTCAACTTCTACGGCTCCGAGTCCCAATGGGTTACGATCAAACTCTCGTCGGATAATCTCAAAGAACTCAGTCAGATGAAGGGCGAGTTCGAAAAGATTCTCAAAGGAGAGGTTGTCATGTTCGAGGACAAAATTGCCTGGGATCCTTATTTCGGATATCCCATCGGGATCGAGTTTGTGCAGAATCTGCGACGGCTGACCCCTGAAGTGGAGATCATAGTTGACTCTATCCGCCACTCCATCATCCTCCGTGGTGCGAGCGAGAAGCGAGGTGCCGTTCGTCTCGAGCTGGTATCCAAGCTCAAGGAGCTCCGTGCGAGAGACGTACGGGCTGTACCTGTTCCAAGCGAAGTCATAGGTTACTTCGTGATAGCAGGGTTGGCAAAGTTGAAGCAGGAGTTGGGCGATGAGAATGTGACGCTGAATCTGTGGGACCGTGCCTTGACTGTTCGGGGCGGGCCTCATTCGCTGAACGCGGTGAGAGTTGCTATCAAGCAGGCTCAGGACCGACAACGGTATGGCCGGCGTGCCAGCATCGACGAATGCCCCATCTGTTTCGACGAAGTAGTAGCTCCATTCACACTTTCTTGTGGACACAGCATCTGTCGCTCCTGTTTGAAGAACTATCTAGTGGCAGCCATTGACAACCGATTCTTTCCTCTAACGTGCCTCGGGAACGAGGCCAGCTGCCCGGAACGAATTCCACTCTCCGTTGCTCGCGAACTTCTTTCTGCGAGCCAGTTTGACAGCGTGATGCATTCCGCTTTTTCTGCCCATGTGCACGCTCGTCCCGGCGAGTTTCACTACTGCCCTACACCTGATTGTCCGCAGATCTATCGATCCGCGCCGAAAGGTACGGTGTTGCAATGTCCATCATGCCTGATACGTATTTGTTCGACATGTCATGTCGAGCAGCATGATGGGTCGGACTGTCCGGACCGTGATGATAAGGATGGTGCTTTCAAGGAGTGGATGAAAAAGCATGACGTGAAGAATTGCCCTGGATGCAAAGTTCCCATCGAACGCGCGGAGGGGTGTAATCATGTTACGTGCACTAGGTGTCAGACACATATCTGTTGGGTGTGTTCTAAAACTTTCCCAAGGGGCCAGGGTATCTATGAACATATGCGTGCGACGCACGGTGGTATCGGGCTGGGTGACGATCCGTTCATGTAGGTTTTTTTCTCTACCAGATGTATATTTATCATCTTGTTTCTCCGGTGCTTCTGTTTGTCGTTGGTATTATGTGTTACACGTTATTAGTTTTTTCCTGACTTGTTGTAATTTTTTCTTTCTTTCTCACTTCGCATGCCGTGCTATGTAAAGTAGTAATGAAGCATGATGTACTACATGTATTATCGCTAACCTATTCACCAATTCAACAGTTGGTATAGATGCTATATATATAAGATCCCAATTGCGTGCTAAAGAATACAGATGTTGAAAAATTAGTATTTAAAAGTAGCTATATACTATGAACTAGAAGGAGGAGACGATTAACATCAATGCATACGAAATGAAGAGAACCCACTTACAGTTTCATAGGGCCTAACGGGTGGTCTCCCAAACCTAGGTAGTGAGTCCTGCAGCTCGGTCCAATTTGGGCTCTGCTTCATGAATTCTCCTTCATGATTCTTGTATCCCTCTTTAGTACGCGGATAACCATTAAGTTCAGCGGGGTAAGAAAGATGAGGTGGTGCATAAACAATGTGCCCATCCGGCGTGAGGTGGTCTCCCCGTCGATTCCAGAACCCCGTACGGGCCCTTGTCTTGTAAGTCTTCGGTGGCGTTCTCTGCCTGGGTGGAGGTAGGCTATACTGGAACTCGCGGGGCGGCTCCGGGAGGGGATTGTGGGTGGGAGATGTCCGTCTCGAACCTGAGCTAGAGCTGGAGATACGGTGCCGGGAGGAAGACGATCGGGATGAACGGGATGAACGGGAGCTATGTGGAGAGGGTATGACGTTACTGTTAGGTGAAGGGATGACGTTACTGTAGGGTGAAGGCACGTTGGTGCTGTGCGGCGAAGTTCTGCTGCGAGGTGAAGTCCTGCCATGAGGCGAAGGTACAACGCTACGGGCCGATATCTCTGGAACGTGGCGCGAGGACGAATCTTGCATGTTTCGAAGAGTAGTATTATTACTGTGATATGAAGAAACGACGTTACTGTGTGCCGGTGTGACGTTCTTGTAGGGTGAAGTGCCTTGGGAAGTGGTCTCCGGGACGTTGCGGGGAGATGTTTCCGGAACATGGCGAGGGGATGTCTCCGGAATGCCTCGAGGCATGACGTTGCGTGGAGGTGCAGGCCCCGGGGGCACGTTGTTCTGGGGCGGGGATGTGACGTTGTTCTGAGGAGAAGGTGCTGAAGAGTGAGAGGATGTCGTCCCTGGGGAATGGTGAGGGGATGTCCTCTGGATGCTTCGAGACGATATCTCTACATCGGTACGGGAGGATGGTTCCGTGCCTCGTGTCGCAGTCTCAGGGATGGAACTAAGCGTCGGGGCTGTGTGATTTCGTCCAAGAGAACGGTTAGGCAGGGCTGGAGTATGGCTAATGACAAGAGGGCTCAGCAATGCCGACGGTTCCTCTGTGTAGATTGGCGCACTTGCATGAATAGTTGAGGAGGAGGAGGAGGAGGATATGGAGTGGGCCGGAAGCGACGAGTGCCGTACCAGAGGCTGAGTCGGGCCTGTGCTTAAACGGTCCATCCTGGCAGCCAACTCGGGATCAACACTGTTACTGCGACTGGATTTCCTGCTAACATGGCCGGGGGAGGTAGCAGAGCTGTTCGGTCGCGTAGGTGAATTATTACTGTAATGGTCAGGCGTACGAACAATGTTAGTCGAGAATGTGGGCTGCAGAAGACGATTATCTTGTTGTTGAGGCTGCTGTCGTTCGGGAGAACTGTGGCGGCTTTGTTGGCTGTATGACGATAATTGAGTCACAGGCGGCTCAGAGGCACCCCGCCGGGGGGCAGGCACTGCGGCGTAAATCTGTGGCGAAGGTTCAGACGACTGACGAGTACTTGTATGACGCTGAAGGCGCAGAGGCGAGGGGGAAGGCGGTGCCTCGTGTTCGAGAGACGAGCGCCGACGCGTCGGCGTAGGACCGCGAGATTGTTGAAAAAGATTACCCAGCGCGTCACGAAAATCAGCTTGGATGGTACCTTGGTCGTCTTCTTTCTCGACTAGGCCTGGAGGATTCCATATCCATGGTGTGTGTGGTGTATCGTCATCGCTATTCTCTTTGCCGTATACTTGTTCCCTAGTAACGAGGAAGCGATTAGTGAAAGAATAGAGAACGAGCGGATATAGAACGAACCTTGGTATCATGCCCGTTAGATCTAAAGCATTTGCCTTCACAGGTTGGGCCAGATATTCTGCGCTTGGTGGCTTTATGGGCCGTTGGAAAGGATTGTGTTGTGGTTGTGGCTGATGCTGCTGCTGTTGCGTTCCAGCCCATGACTGACTTGGGATCCAGGGAATATATTGCTGCGACGGCTGCTGATGGTGGTGGTGGTTGTAAGAGGGATTGAACTGCCATTGACCTTGATTCCAATCATTCTGCTTGACATGCCAGCCCTGAGGTATCGGTGGGGCACCCTGGTAAGGAGGCTGCCAGCCAGAAGGAATCTGGGCAGCATGGCTTGCACGGGGATACTGATTTGCGTACATGACGTGAAAGCGTGGACACCTGTGCAACGCCCAAGTTGGCTGTATTTAAATGTACAAAAGTAAATATTTACTCACAATTAGAGTACAGCAATGACAAAAGACAAGTAGTGTGGTTCTTCGCTGCCGCAAATCACTGATGAAGAATGAAAGACAATAAGAACCAACGGTAGTCTGGCAAAGCTCACGACTCACAATACACAACTCCTAGCACCTCCTCTGCTCTTGAGAGTTCCGTCGCGCAGTCTCTTATACGTCGTCGTCGCCGACGCGACCGTAGAATGATCCAAGATCGATCAGCAAAATGGAAGCAAAATGAAAGTCGGCTGCGAGCACAGGATCCGTTGTTGGAGGCGCAAGCAGGGATAGTGGAAGCGCCAGGTCAGAGCCAACGGCGTGTATGTCTCGGTTACAGCCACGGCAAACGGCCAATTTCTGCGTCCTGGTCGTTGAACGAGAACGAAAGAGGTCATGTCCGTTTTGGGGCGAGTTCCCCTGCCGGGTGCCGCGAATATTGCCATTTCCGGAAGCCTCTCTCTGGTCCCCGTCTTCCTGCGGTTTTAGTGAAAAGAGTAAAGTGAACGACACACAATCGTGGCGGCAATCGTTCGAATACGTTTTTACTTACTAGACGCTGACTCTACTATATTTCTCCGGTATATCCAGGTGCATGCTGTGTGACGTGTGCGACGAGCGCTGGTGTACCCGTGTCATGTGCATCATCTGTTTGGGACATAGTTTCTACATCCTGTGAATCGCGGTGGCTTACTGTTCGCTACGCGAGCCGCATGTCTCTCATTATGGGCGTACTAGAGAACAGCCATGGGACTGTACAGAAGGAACCACCAATACATCATAATGATATAGTACACCTTACTGATTGAAACGGTTACATGCTTGTGTAAAATCCCGTTCTCCTTATTTAGCAGAGAAAAACACGGCCGAACCAGAAACGCAGCCGAGAGATACTAAAGTGTCAAGGTCGAGACCGAACGTCGATTCTTTCATCAGGTGAGCAAACATTGAGCGAGTAAAGTCTTGAGTGGGGATCTGAACGACGGAGATGATCTGGGATCCGAGAAATGCGGAGAGGATACCTGTGCTGACGACTTCTCCGATTTGGTGGAGCGCCTTGATCTCGAAGCAGAGGGGGCTAGGAAACAAAGGTTGGTTGCCGAGAACATTTACTACGTTTAAAAGACGTGGGAAGTCGTTTCCAACATCAAAAGGCGCGCGCGTTCCTGTCGTCCCGGACGCTATATAGAAGTCTTAAAGTATAGCCGCGGAAAGAATGGATAACAACAAAAATACTCTAAGAACACCTATCAGAAGGTCATCTTAAGCGCTCACCAGGAACACAAACCATAATTGTAGACGCAATGCCGTGAAAGAGATGAACGCCAACCCAGAGAGCACGGACAGTAGCCGGAAGACATAGATCCTGTCAAGCGAACCCAGATATTCAACATCGACTTCGCACACGCCGGTCAGCTCGGCGACTAGTAAAGATGAGAGCATGCAATACCCCGCAAAAATATCTCTAGAGATCTGGTAAAGCCCGCCTTAGCCCAGTTCGTTCGTGGGAGAGGACTCCGCTGAAGCAACAAAATTGAGGTCATCTTCTGGAGTTCGATGTGTGCTCCTGTCTATATTCGACGAAGGGAATCAATGAATTGAATAGCAATTTGTGATGTATTGACTTGTTCTTCTACAAGAATCAGCTTGCATTCGTTCGATTCATCCAGTGCCTTGATGACCTACGAACTGGCTTCAATCAGGACTAAGATGTTCTTTGATTCTATCATCAGCATCGCGGGCCAGAGCAATGGGACAAAAACGTACATATTGCATCTCGGCGAATCTTGCTTCTATCGACGTCCATCGAGAATTAGCTTGAACCTATTGACATCAACATTCAAGCTACACAACGCCTTCAATTGCCATAGGGAATATACCGATAGATCCGTATTTAGCTGTTGTTGACCAACAACGACCAAAAACACAGCTTCTAATTAGACGGCTACCGTACGCTTAAACATCATCACAATGTTGTCGAGTGAACCGGTGTGCTGAGAGACTGTCAGTACGGGGATACGATGGCCTACGAGCGTGCTCACACGTTCAGACATGTCGGCAAAAGTAGTACCCATCTAGGTAGATTTCATCAGAACATCAACAGAAGTCGGGCAATGACTGAATCAATTACTGGTTGAAATAAGACTTTGATGGTATTCTCGTTTTGGATCCCGAGCTTTTGGACCACAACTTTGCTTCGGATGTCTGCGAACCAGTGAGAACATGTATGCTTATGGGACGGGAACTTTTACTTTTTCTATGTTGAACATTAAACGATCGATGAAACTCTGAGCATCAGCGCCCATGTTGTTCGAAAGGGCCTGTATCAAAGTCGTGATATTTCGAAAACTCTAACGCAGGAATGAGCCGGGCCAGAAAAAAAGACAGGGAAGTACCGATAAGCGAGACCCCAGGCCGACATGAGCGCCTGTTCCGTGTGCTGGCGTTTATGAGAGATATCGTAAGAGCGCAAGCTTCTCATGACTGAATGTCTCTTGCAGCATCTGCAAAAAAAGTCGCAAGGCGTGAATCTCCGTTTGAAATCTTACTGATGTCAAGCCATCTTCTGAAAGAAAAACGAAGTTGGGCTAGGGGACTTCGGAACATATTCCCAGCCGATAAATCGCTTTACTCACGAACTTCCCTCAAATATCCGGAGTAGCTAAACCAGAATTGTGCGCTCCGAGATAATGCTCTAAATCATAGACGTTGAGCATGCTTCATGGCCGGACGGGGAAAGCGCCGACTCACTCGACACACTTTCCCTGAGTGTCATCATTCTTTGGTGAATATAAGGGGGTACTTTCGGACGAGAATGGGGCACATTCAAGCGGTGGTGACAGATGTTTCGCTGTTGCAAGTTCACACAGTGTCATGGATATGGCGGCTAGCAAGCCGTTAATATTAGGAAGTAGCCGCGTTTCAAGGAACGTACCGGAGACGCTTTCATCTTCATCCATTTCTGACGCACTGCTTCGCACGTTGATGCTTCCAGCGACGCGACGAAAGCAGTCTGATCGCCGAGAGTACTCCTGAAGGGAGTCTAGGCCACAGTAAGATATTTTTCTGTGAAAGAAAGACAGTCCCGCCCTGCGTTCGAGATATATTGCCTATCTCGTTTGGTGTTAGAGGCAACTCTACTAGACCGTAAGCCCTCCGTTCTAACGAGCGCCAAATAAATAATATACCTCCTGGCAGCAATTGAGGCTGTTAACCATGATTTCTGTCACTCGGTGACCATAGCAAAGCTTCAGAAATGGGAAACAAAGACAGGGTTCAAGGCAAAGGATGAACAGCATGATATTTTCAGCAGAAGGGTCGGTGCATCGGACCGCTGACGCCGTAATAGGGTTGCCTGTGTGTCAACATGACCAAATAACGCGTGCTTTGAGTGCCACAGACCAACTACGCCTATACAGACTTCAATTATCATTATCAATGGAAGCCTTTTTCTCTTTTACCTTTGGGAAATATATATTTTTGTTTCCCAGCCAAAGTGAAGCCAAGGTGAATCTTCCCATACTCTACTTCCTTAACCACGACAAAACTGACACGACGTCGTCCCGGCGTGTAGTCGTAGTGGGTAGGCGAAGTTCCACGGCTCGGAAGGTTTATACGTGCAAGCCGGCAAGCTCAGGCCTCTTTCTCTTCCTAAGCCGGAGTCGCTTTCCGAGGAAGGTCAGAAGTCATGCGTTTGTGGTGCCCTGTGGGAGCGAACGTCGATTTAAATACATTAAACGTCGTACAGGATATATCCCCAACTTTTTCCTTTTCCCCCACACTCAGAAAACAGTACCAATGATTATTGTGCATCACCTGAATAACTCTAGATCCCAGAGAATACTCTGGCTCTTGGTCAGTCCTCTGATGACTTTAGGGCAGCTAATACTCATGAATTACTAGGAAGAGCTGGGTGTCCCTTATGAAATCAAGAAATACTATCGCAGCTCACTCCAGCTCACTCCGAAAGAGCTTTTGGATGTTAATCCCCTGGGAAAATCTCCTGTCATCACAGATGGCGATGTGAATCTGGCAGAAAGTGGCGCTATCATTGGTCGGTTCATCTCTGGTGAACGACGTAGCAACATCTCACGCTTCGGGACCAGAATATCTCATCGAAAAGTACGGAAATGGGCGGTTCCGGACGACAACTGAATCCGAGCACATCAACAATTTATACTGTGGGAGTTTCTCCCCGTCCGTATATGTAAAACGTTTTGACTTTTGTTGTCCCTAAAAATTTAGATACACACTATGCGGAGGGTTCCTTGATGCCAGTTCTCGTCATGAGTTTGATCTTCCGCTTTGTGCCTCAGCAATCTCCATGGTTCCTTCGCCCCTTCATGCGATTCATATTCAGCCAATTGGAAAAGCTATTGGTCAAGCCAGAACTTGCGAAACATTCTGAATTAGTGAGTCGATACCTTGCCTCATTGTTTGGCGCCACATTCAAAGACCAAAAGGTCGAGCAGCAATTGAGTAAAGTCAAATGGATAGCCGGAGGCGTTGAGCCTACCTCCGCGGATTTCATAATGATATTTCCCCTGGAGGGTCTAGCTGAGATCAAAAAAGCAGGGAAGAATACGTCAGAGTACATTCAGAAAGTACACGCCCGGTAAGACGTGATTTACCTGGACTTCAAATTCAACCATTCATCGGCATTCCGACATTGCGTCACTTCTAGCCCGGCATACAAGCGAGTGAATACAATCTTAATTAAATTCTGTGCAAGCGTCTAATCTAACATACCTTCGACCTAGGGCCTTGAGAAAGGTGGGAAGTTCGCATACGCTTGATACTTTATCATAATTCCACGCTGCGCATGGCTCGTAAATGAAATTCATGGACCATGAGATTTTCCTTTGAGAGTACCCTTTTCATGACGCCGCTCATGCATTGCATTTCGCAGACCTCGGCCATGGTGGTGTTCTCTCTCATTCGGCCTCCAAAAAATACAAATGAACTCTGTTTGGTCGCAAGGCGATTTGATGAAGGACAAACGATCCTGCAGACTCGGGGCTCGGATCGAGTCCGGCAATCATTCTACTCGTTGGAACCTCCATCACTTCTGGCAGCTACACATTCGAAACACTGATGACCCTCCTGGACGTGTGCCTCTCTGTAACCTAATTCACAGCACCGTTACCTGAGCGGGCCGCCTACCCGCGTTTCGGGGACTTCACGTCCAAGTCTACAGGACATCACACAAGCGCCTTGGAAATAGCAGAACTGTGATGGTACTACCCTACACGGGTCTAGGATCTATTCATGGTGTATCACTGTGCCCTGTCCCTAGGTAAATATTTGCAACTGATCCGCCGACACCTCGCGCATCTCTGAGAGAAGAATGTTTCATTGGCGGGTATGTATAAATCAGCATCAGATGTGGTGAAACAGACCTACGTCGGGCATACTCTGCTTCGGTCCACTGCTACAAACAAGGGCGAGGGTACATGGCTTCCAATTACATGTACAGAGTAAAATTCTACGGGATACAATACGAGCACTAGTAGAATACAGAAATAAGATATTATATAAGTAAAACTAATTAGTGGAAATACATAGGGTATGCTCAACTTTTAAACGACAGGTGGGGTGGCGGCAATGAGATCATTGGAGCGCGCAGAAGTGAATAATGTCAAAGTTCTATCATTCCAGAGTCCATCAAGTGTTCCATGTGCCGTTTCGTTCATCGACGATCGTGGTCGGCCCGAGGACGACGAGGATTCGTAACAGGACCATGAAGTTGCAGCTCCCACTTTGCTGGTCCGTCTCCAGCCACCCAGTCACCTGTACGAGGGTCCCGCTCGAAATCACCATCCCTGTACCCGTATCTCTCCTGTAGTAACTTCAACAGAGGATTGCGCAGAGCGGGGTCCATCCGCACGTTCTCTCCGGGAAGATAGCTTCCAACCCCATGCCGGGATAAGCTCTCCTCAAACAGTGCCTCTTCGAATGAACAGCCACAGTTAAGGAACCCTGGGGGAGCCATCCTGGGGGGATGTACGCGTCGTTCGCGACGGGAATCATGCCAAGCACATAGGGCATTGCCAGCACGATTGAGTGAACAGAACTGACGCTGACGGGCCTCAGTACGAAGCCTCCAGGACTCTTGGAAAGGCGGTGAAGTAGATAGTCGTGGAGATGAGTTGCTGTTCAATTCCATCTGAAGCATTCGTATACGTTGGTTATCCTGTTCACTTGCACGTTCAAGCTCCTTGACCCGTCGTCGCAGGTTGCGTATCTCCTCTTGAGGCGGTGTCAAGTATGGAGAGCCTGATGATGATGAAGGCGGGTGCGCCGGGAATGTTTCGTATTGTCTGTACGGGTCCGCGAATGGCGGTGATGTGAATGATGACGGGGGCGATGAATCGTTACGATAGTCATGATAAACCATGGCATTGACGTCCGCATCTGTTGAGTCGTAGAACGGTGGATACACGGAGGGTTGAGATGGAAGCATTGGGGGCTGTGTGTGTCCTGCAGGCCAGGCCAAAGCTTCGTTCATCCCCCCTGGAGATTGTCCTGGGTACCTTGGAAGGATACGAGGATCCCCTATGGCACCAGAGAGACTGGAGCTTGAGGACGTCGGCCTGTCTATCTGCTGGTAGCAAAGATCAACACTTGTGCTCAAGTATTGACATATAGATACTTACCGCAGACGAAGCCGTATAACTTGTTGTAGAGTATGTCATTTGCTGCTCGTCATCTGATGAACGTTCATTGCTTGATCTGCCACTTCCAACGCTTCCACCACGAGTTGACCACTGGCCGTTGTATGGTGAGGACATTTTAGGGTCTGCTGAAGGACGAACGCGGTTATCGAATCGCGTAATCAAAGGAGGGTAGGGGCGTTGTCTCTTAGGGCTGCCGGAACGCCGACGACAAAGCGTGTTGGACGAGGGGGTGTTCGTTAATGAAGGTGAGGAGGGAGGGGATATCAATGGCGTTTCCGTCCGAGGCTCGACTTTAATATCAAGACTCGAGTCTGTTGGAAAGGGCAGCCACTGTAATGCTTGAGAGTTGTGCATGAGGGACAGCGGGCAGTGCAAATCACTGGCACTATGAACGAAGTGGAAAGATAGAGACCAACACGGCAGGTGCTCCGGACTGCCACTGTTTTAAAAACCGTGTTAGCTGCCTGGACGATGGATGGGGTCAATCCTGTAATTACAGAGATCAAAGCACGGGTCGTGAGGGAGATCTTAAAACTTAACGACTCAAGATGGTCCTGCAACGGGCTGTACTCCGGAGTGATCACGTCGCCTCGCATGGTATATACGAGAATCTTGTAAATTGATTGATCTCAGCATCGATCATCTGATTCACAAAATGAAGCAAACCGAACCTAATAAGCCATGCACCCAAAAGATCATAGCGGTTCACAAAAATATGCGCTCTGCCTGGGGTCGACATATGGCAGGCAGAACGTGCCGCCTGTTTGTTTTTGATGCGAATGTCATACGACGTGGAATGTCGGTACTCCAGAAGACATGAAAGATTGTATCTAAGAGGAATGCCTAGGCCGCCATTCGGTAGGGTGGACTCGGAGATACCCCTGCAAACGCGAAACAGGTTGCCAAATCGGTGCATGCTGAGGGTCTTGCCATAATTCAAGTTTAAACGATAAACGTCTGATCTACACCTGTAGGAAAATCACAAACAGCGACTGGAGGGCCTAAGATGTTTCAATTTTTGGCAGGAACGATACACAAGACGATCTCGGGAAATTTCAAGAGATCTTAGGCGCCTCGGTCCCCAGATCTAGCCGGATCATTGGCCCTCATGGGAATGGGAATCCTGGCAGTTCAATCATCAGATAGAAGAACCTAAGCCTCGAAGAGGATGGTCCTTACCATGAAGTACACAGGTGTGACTCCGGTAATGCTTGAGGTTGGCAGCAGGTATATTCTTTCGGGCGGTACGGATTTGCGTGAGGCTTCGCTGTCGGTAGTTTCCACGCAAATCAGCCCCTAGCCGGACATTTCATCATCTGCGCCATGTTCGCAATGGATCTCGCTGTAGGGTTTGCCCTTTGGAAGGATTTTACTACGCGTGAGATATCAGTGGGCTGTCGGTATGAAACGGACCCTTGGATGGAACTGACTCGATGTTGCGGGGTATTATCACTTCCCCTTGGTCGGAAATAGTCACCACCCTAGTGATTTCTACGGCCGGCTTCCCAGCGCATCTATATGGTAAAGGTTGGGAAACTTGTGAAACTTGTCGGAAGTGCCCTTACATTCTAAAGAGACGGACGATGGGCAAGCAGTCCACCGCTCGTGTTCCCTCCTTGGTCTTGCCTGGTTTGCAAGAATACTGCACGAGTTCTGCAATTTGGCAGCCTTTTCGTCTACCTTCCATGCTGAACCTTGGTGGTGCCAATTTGAATGGTCAAAAGTGACGGACGTGACAGATTACGTTTGTCACGCACGTCACAGTCTTGATAAACTTTCTGGAAAACGTTCGACCTTCTCCTTCATCTCCTCATCGATCTTCTTCATTTTTCTGATATTCACCATGGTCTTCAAAGTTGCTGGTGAGTACGATGGCACTGATACTCCCGCAACTGTTGACGCTGTTGCAGACGTTTCGCTCGCTGCCTTTGGCCGCAAAGAGATTGAGATTGCCGAGGTTGGACATATCACTCCTGCACCGATATTGATGATCTGATTCTGTCTGGCTGTAGAATGAGATGCCCGGGCTCATGTATCTCCGTCAGAAGGTTGGATCGCCTATTGTCTGTTCTTCGCCAGCACCTCACTTCAATGGTATATAGTACGGTCCTTCCCAGCCCTTGAAGGGCGCCCGTATCGCTGGTTGTCTTCACATGTATGTCTTGTCTTTTGTATATCTCCTCTTATTACGTCGTATCTTACTATGCATCAAGGACCATCCAAACGGCCGTTCTTATTGAAACCCTCACTGCTCTCGGAGCCGAGGTTACCTGGTCGTCCTGCGTTCGTTATAATCCCTTTTTTTTCAAGGCGACGACGTCGTTTAAATGCGCTTTTGTAGAATATTTTCTCTACTCAGGACCATGCTGCTGCTGCGTAAGTCGAACCGTCTCATCATGCTGTGCGTGGGTCCTGATACGCCATCAGTATCGCGGCCACGGGCGTGCCTGTCTTCGCCTGGAAAGGTGAAACCGAAGAAGAGTACAACTGGTGTATTGAACAGACTCTCGCTGCCTTCCCTGGCGGACAGCCTCTGAACATGATCCTCGATGATGGTGGTGATCTCACCAGCATCGTCCATGAGAAGTACCCTCAGTACCTCAAAGGTCCGTTATCACTAATGCATAATGCTCGCACATTCTTACATATTTACAAAGACATTCGTGGCGTTTCTGAGGAAACCACTACCGGAGTTCACCATCTCTACAAAGCATTCCGCGAAGGCAAACTAAAGGTCCCAGCTATCAACGTGAACGACTCTGTCACCAAGTCCAAATTTGACAATCTTTACGGATGCCGTGAATCCCTTGTCGATGGGATCAAGCGTGCGACAGACGTTATGCTAGCTGGCAAGGTGGCCGTCGTTGCTGGTTTCGGAGACGTCGGAAAGGGTGTAAGTGTTTCCTTGTAACAGGTTAAGTTGTCCTGACGGGTGTTGTTAGTGTGCCGAGTCCTTGAGGTCCTATGGTGCTCGCGTCCTGATCACCGAGATCGACCCCATCAATGCCTTACAGGCTGCCATGGCTGGATATGAAGTTACTACCATGGAGGAAGCTGCTCCTAGGGGCAACGTGTTCGTTACCACGACCGGAAACAGGGATATCATTACTTCTGCTCACTTCCCAGTGATGCCTGAAGATGCCATCGTTTGCAAGTCAGTAACACGCATTCATGTGTTCGGCCTGTCATTTTATTGATGTTCCGTTTAGCATCGGTCACTTCGATGTTGAAATTGATGTTGCCTGGTTGAAGTCTAACGCACAGTCGGTTGTCAATGTCAAACCTCAAGTTGACCGTTTCACAATGCCCTCTGGACGTCACATCATCCTCCTTGCTGAGGGTCGTCTCGTCAACCTCGGGTATGAATTCATGCAATTAGGTTGGTTGTTCTGACAAATTCACATCATTCTAACAGATGTGCTACTGGACACCCGTCCTTCGTCATGTCTTGCTCCTTCGCGAACCAGACCCTTGCTCAGATTGCACTCTGGACTACCCCCGAAAAATTCCCTCTCGGAGTTCACATCCTTCCCAAAGAGCTTGATGAGGAGGTCGCCCGCGCTCACTTGGCACAGCTGAACGTCAAATTGACGACCCTGTCTGATGCCCAGTCTAAGTACCTCGACATCCCCATCAATGGTGAGTGCACCGCTCCAGTTGTCTATTTCGGAGGTATCCTGAAATCATTATGTTTCTAGGCCCCTACAAGGCCGACCACTACAGGTGCGAATCATAGTTCTGAATTGTTTCTTGAGCTAACCGCTTTCTGCGCATAGGTACTAAACGCATGGTTAGTTACCCGTAAGAACCGATGGCCTCAACGAGCCCTCGCCAATCAAACGGGAAGCAAGGATCTTCAACGTCCTTTTCTGAGCGGACTATCATTTCAACACTTGATTCCCTCAGATACAGTTTATTTATGGCAAGGGAAAACATATACAGTTGATCAGGCAGGTTGAGGGTACGACGTGGAGTTGGTGGGAGATGTGATAGCGTAGAAGGCATGTCAAAAAATGGTTGTATTTTAGAAGGCCTCAACGAGCCTCGAAGTGATTGTTGTCAAAAGTTTTTTGGTTCAGGATGTGTCGAAACCCCGAGATCACTGTCTGCGAAGGCTGGTCGATGGATATTGTCGCCTTATCGAACGTTGTCATTGTCGGTGAGTGTGGGTGCGGGATTGTACTGCCCTCCTAGTTTTGGTAACTGATATCTTCTTTTGATGATGGTATCTCGAGCCGCCTCTTTTCCATTCAAGCCTTGTTCTGTTTGGTCTTACAATGCTCTCTGGGCAACGCTCGTCCGACTCGGGTGTCAGTGAAGTCTAGTCAGCGATTCTTACACTAAGGGCGGACTCTTATTTGGCTATCTGTTTGCAAAGTCAAATAGGCCTGGTGGCCGAAATCTTCAATCCTGTGCTTCTGCTATGATGCAGTAATTTTACTCATCTGGTGATCAGTATTGACCAACAACTTGAAAGATTTCCCCTCGAGCTCGGCGAGTTCTTTCCGAGTGTCGGAAGAGTGCCTCTTCCTTGGCTGATTCACCATGATACATTCAGGCTACCTTCGAGGTGGAGTTGCACGAGGCCGTTACTCCAAGTCAATGTGCTTGCCTGTTGACCACCAAATAATGGCCGTTCATACTACAACTGATTACCACGTTAGTGTCGATCACACCGACCTTTCATTTCCAACTACAATCCTGCAACCGACAGAGATGCCATCCAAGGAGGACCATGAGGAATCCGAGTACACATATCATCCGCTTCACTTCGGCACCGAATCCAGAGAAACGTCGGAGACCTTTTTGCCACTAAGATGTACAGAGTCATTTGCTAAGTATCTTGACAACAAATTCACCAACATCCAAGTTCTTTAAAACTCTTGGGGGTACAGTGGCTTCGAAGTGTCGTCGTTTGAGAGCATCGAAAGCTCCGTAAACATACACTCTCGTCATGGACTTACAAGACACAGTTTAAACCCGGGAATTCTAAGTGCTCACCCGAGTTCTAGCTCTTTCTCAGACTCAGACGTGTGAATTGTCTTAGGCTTATTAGTATGATATGTCTATTTCATAACCTCATAACTTGTACGGCACGTACTTTCTTTTTTCTCTACTTGCTCAATGCGACTTGCTTATACGATGAAGCTGCCCCTGATCCTCTGGAGGTATTCCAATACAAAACTATTATCCACTATCCACGGAAAGGTGTCAATGCTACTCAGTATAAACTTAACGGTAGCCTGAGGGTAAACTCACTGTCGGCCTTGCCTAGACGACTAGATGCATGGTAACGATGATGTGAGGCTCAACTAAAGAAAAAAGACTTGGTTGGATTGATTTGTGTGTGGTTCGCTTGTATTCGGTGAAAAACCTACTTACTCCGCTCGGTTCCTTTTCTCTTCCTCGCATTCTTGTTCATTGCTATCGCCGTTACACTAGGCATAGGTCAACTGTTGGCATGTGGAATAGGCTGCGTCGGTCAAAATCTTTAATCCTGTGCTCCTACTACCTTTTCTTGGGATACAGTGATTGTATCCATCTGGTGATCAGAAGATTTCAGCTTCAACAAGTTCTTTCCGGGTTTCAGACACGAGATGTTCCGGGAGGTAACTTAGATGACAAAATACCGTCCTCTTGATAAAGTTAGACTGTATTCAAGAACACTTTGCCATGTGCAATCCCGATGTTCTGAGATATTATACAACAACTTGAAGATCAAAATAGATAGTGGATGCACGTGATTCAGGGTCTGTTCTATTATTGTCAATCCGTTCAAGCATGATCCATGGACGTCGCGTTCCTGGATACGCACTCGATTTCCTACTGACCACTCGAAACATTCACGAACTGATTCCGTCGCAAATATTTTTGAAAAGGAAGCATGCCGGACGCCTCTGCCTTGGGTCCTATAGATCCTAGCTCGGTCATTGCGCTGGATCCCAGCGGTAATTCCCATCAAGAAAAGGAGATAAAGGCACCCTGGATAATGCGCAAGCTGGTGGGGGTAAGTCCTACATTGTATACTAGTATTTTTCCCAACGTATACTCAATTACGATGTCGCGATTAGTCGATGACTGGCCGAATCGTATTATCATCATACGAATCTCTCCGCGCAGCTGGTACTAGTATTATATGCCTTTCCCCTTGGGGAGACTCTTCGCCGCTTTCACTACCGTGCATACGCTTTCGGGATATCGCGGTTCACACTGTGATTGCCGCGACTGTACGTTGATCTTGGCCATCAACCTTAGAGCGCCAATGCTAATATACACAGGGTGGTATGGCTGCCGTAGCTGCCCCGGTATGCGCGTTAATCTGTGTGAATACCATTCGGTACACTTACTACATTGCTAGGTAATGGGTCCAGTATCCGACCTTGTCGTGGGTTCACTTGGTGATACCATCCTCGTTGAGATGGGAATGCACGCGGGTTTCGAGGCCACCACAAAGATCGCGAATGACTTGGTCATCGATAAGGCGGTGAAGCACATGATACCGACACACTCAAAGATGCTTGAGACTACAAACGTCAAAGTGATCCTTATCACGCTGAAGTTTAAGCAAACAATGCAAGATGCTGCTCTTGGTTTTTTCAGGAGCAGTGTACACAAGTACGCCTTTCTCGTGATGAGAAGACATTCTACTATAGTTATATTTGTTTAGAGATCCGTCTCTCTTCTCTTCGGTGATGGACTACTTCTCCATCGAGAAAGGATGGTTTTCACCGTACCTTTTTGCCAGTTCGCGCCGGCCCATCATTCCTCGTACAATGCAACCTGATGTTCTCTTTTGTCATAGCCCATTCCTTCAAGGTAAGTTCTTCTATTTGATCTGTTGTTATGCTCATTATTTTTATCCTATGTCAGGGGATTATAGTATCGGCGAGACGCTCATGAAAGAATCGGCATCAGTCATTATGTTAACAGCTCCTCCCGCGGAGGTGAAGGCCATTCAAGCTGAAGAACCTTCACACTTTTCCTTCTCGAATTTAAGTATACCATCTTTGTCTTTATCTCATATTCTTTCTCGCTCTCGCAGTCCCTCTCCGTCGCCAGAGTCAGGAAAAGGCGTCACGCTCGAGGGTGATCCTACGCCTCAGCTTACACCTCTCCCGGCCCCTCCATCTCCGAGGCGCTTGGTGGTTGTCCTAGTTGGGTTGAAGCCTCACAGGAAGCTCTGGACGACAAGCGCTCGCCCGGGAGAAAGTGTCATCAATTATCTCCTTCTAAACGGCTGTCCGGCCATCGTGGTTCCCGTCAAAGTCGGCGCACCACTCTTAGCGTGGGACGCGCTTACCTTGGAAGAGCTGTGGAAGGTAGAACTCCCTCTTGAAGGAGGTGAAAGCCAGTCGGGGCAATTCGAAGGAATTGTCAACGTACTTTATGAGTTCTTGGATTTGTGTATTGATTGGGAGAGGGTTGTATTCGACGAGGGAAATTCCGGGCATGATGAAGACACGAAGAGAAGTATTGTCAAGGCATCTTTGATGTTACTACTCGCAGCAGCTATTAGAAGCAAGGAGTGCAAGGAAGTTGTAGACGAAGTTGACAAGGAGAGGGGCGGGATTGCAATGTGGAGAATCCCATAGAGTTTCCAAGGCAGTGGAAGGCGTCGTTCTTATCGTGTTGCAATACAGAAACTCCGACGACTTTACGGGCTTATTTGCACTTGTGCAGATAGATCATAAATACTGATCAAACCTCGGGAGAATGTACTTGTATCGCGAGTCATTTATTTTAACACAGAAGGCGAGATGACACTGTACCTGACTATACTTACCAACACAATTATTTCTTCTTCGAAGTGGTATTGAAGTGGTATCAATGACGGCTCCTTCAAGATGAATCGTATTGAATGCCTTATGCACGCTACGTGTTTCCTTCCCCTTCAAATATGCATCCCACATCGACAACTCAGTACGATTAATCTGGATGCTTTCCCTAACGATGACCCTTTCCTACCCAGATATCTCGGAACCGGCCCAACTCCAAACCGCCAACTTCTTCTAACCCATCCATTCCTGATAAACAATCCAAGAAACCCCAAGCGTCCCACCCTCCATTGCTGAACCAGACCTGCTCACCAAGGCCAGGATATTATATAACGTTCCAAAGCGTATGTGTGATATTGATATTGATGCAAGTGGTTGTATGTATAAGTGTATATGCTAGTTTGGTTGGAAAGATATGCGCAGCGAAAAATATAGAACACGAAAGAAAATCTCAAAGGAACACGTACAACAAGATCAAGCTTCACAGCCGAACAGCAAAGGTGAGTAAGTTACAGGCCCCTGGAACCAAAAAGAAAGCTCGTCGTAGGGGTATAGTTAGGAACAAATCGACGAATGAAAAACCATAATAGATGGGAGAGACCGCATCGTAGAGTGAAGGGTTGAGTCCCATCTTGACGTCTAACTTCCCATAACGAAAACAACATCGTCTTCCTCCTCCTCCTCGTCTTCTTTCGCATCTTCGGAGTCTACTTCGACTCGGTGCTCCAACTTGTCTACGCTGATAGCACTCTCTTTTGCGTCCGGCAACACAAATTGTTCCCATCCAATCATCCTCACGTAGTCCCCAGTTGCATTTAGCTCTACCATCGTAGAAAGGGTGAGCACATCTCTCACAATCCCATTGTCAATGACGTTCGTTATTTGCCTAACGCGATTGAACGAGGCAATGAGTGATATTGGTATCCATCCCTGCGCATCCATCTAGATAAACATTTAGGTGAGAACATGATCGAAAGTTGGGGAAATAGACACTCACTTGCCGCCGTAAAAACAGATCCTGGGCCATATTCTGCATGCTCAGATAATATTCGAGTTGTCCAAGCAGGTACCACCTCGTCGAATCGAGTGGAAATGTGATCACAGTCACAGGTGTCGGCAATGGCGGCGCATTTGGGCTATGTGGTTGCACTGGTGCGCTACCCATAGGTAGAGGTGGTGGCAGGCCATGCATAGTCAGATCCTGATGCGGCTGATGCGGTTGCATGACACCGTTCTGATAGCTGTCGTACCCAGTATCGAAATATTGCGGCTGATGGGGTGGAAGCGGAGGGTACATATGCCCATGCGTATGATAATACGCCTCGCTGTACCCCAACCCATCACCCACATTGTTAGCAAACTGAGGGACAAAGTGCTGCTGCTGAGGAGAGTAACCAGGCGCCTGCGCACCGCCACGATGGAACCCTCTCCAAGCGCCGCGTCCTCTCCCTCTCCATCCACGTCCTCTCCTTTCACCAGTATAGTACCCTCTGTCAAAACCGTTATTGTGGCTACCGAAGAAGCCACCACGCTTTCCTCGAGGAGTATACGGTGATCGCTCTTGCATGTTCCCATTTTCGCTCCAGCTATCGCCAGTCCCGTTTCCATTGATGCCGCCGGTTATGATACCGTTTTCGTTCTCTCTTTCCCTTTCCCGAACTCTAAGTTCGCGCGCGCGTTCATATTCCCTTCGCGATCTCTCCTCTCTCGCCGTACGCACTGCGGATCCACTCCCGCTGGCATGGCCAAACCCGAATCCAAAGTCCTTGACCACCCACTCTTCGTCCGTGTGGTTCGCCGCATCAATTTCGACGAGTGAAATTATTGACTGGGTGTGATGCTGCTGCTGCTGGTACGTGTCCACTGGGACTTCGATACCATTCGGCGTCGGTCCGTTCATTATCGGAGACATCCCGAACTGCGGGATCTCAAGAGCAGGTAACGGCGGATGGGACGGGTAGTGCTCGCTCCTGTATCCATTTGTACCAACCTCCTCGATGCTCTCTTCCCGCGTACCCTGACCGTCTTTCGTTACCGAGCCTGTTGTTCCGAATTCCCACTTTTTCTCTGTGAGATCTATAACACCTGCTTCGTTTGTCCTTTTTTTGACACCGATTGAGAAGCCGCTAAAAGCTCTCTCCAGTTCATGTGCTACTGCACAATCGGTCGAAGGCGGAGCGGGGCTCGGCGCCTGACTGCTACCTGGCATGCCAACACTCCCAAATACCACTTTACGCGATGAATCAGTTCCTTCGCGCCCTAGTGCGGGTCCGGCAACAGCCTCGGAATCTTCCGGTCGTGGAGGTTTCGTCGCAGCGGTATTATTCGGGGGGTGGTCGGTCGACGGCGTGCCGTTCGGCGGTTGATGTGGCTGATGTTCGGTTTCTGTCTGTGAAGGAGGCTGGAGGACCTGAGAAGGGAAAGGTTGAGAAGGGGGATAGGGATATCCTGCATATTCTGGCGTATGATGACCAGATCCTGATGTATGGTAGCCATTCCAATACAAGTATGGCTGAGGCGGTGGCGGCGGATACATGGGATATGGTGACGGCAGGGGTAGATGCTGCTGATGCGAAGGGCTGTGGTAAGGATAGTACGGCGCATTGACTACAGGCTGCGGTGAAAAGGAATAAGGTGAGGTCAGATTTTGTGTTTGGACTTGCGGAGACGACCGTGAGGTGCTTGCTAACTCCTCCTCCGGCAATCGCCTCCCTCTAGGTAGTCTTGGGCTTGAGGCCTGACTGTGAATGCGAGACTGATTCCGACTCTGGGAGCCGCTTGGGGTATTTCTTACTGAATTGGAATGTGAAGGATGCCGTGAACGGGAGTCAGAGTTGGAATGAGAGGTGGCGCGGCGTGCAGCGTCGGCGGCAGCTTGCAGCTCCTCAGCAGGTATTGCGATCCATTTTGTCTTTTCGCCTGTGATGCAAACGATAAAGAGATCAGGATAAATGACATAGGTATGAATCCCAGGCCACGCGTACTTTTTGTCGTCGACCTTTGCGGTTCGCCAACAGTGTTGATATATCGTGTCGACTCACTTGTTCCCGACTGCGACTCGTCCTCACCTATGAGAATATTTCATGATAACTTAGCACTGGTTGGAACTCAGTACATACCATTCGTGGAGCTGCTCTGGTTCGACGCCAATTTTCCCACCTCTGGCCAGCTGTCGCCATCGTCTGGTGATGGCCGCAGTGGCATCCGAACCACAAATGGGTCGTCATCATCCAGAAAGGCTGGTATCGATGGCTTAAGAGTTGTCGTTCGCGAAGCCGTCATTTGCTCCTTACGGACGTTCCAGACATTTACAACCGGCACTTTCGCGTCAGTAGTATCGAGTGAAGGCGAAGGCGGTCTCGTTCCTAGGATAACGGACGAGTTTGGTGTTGTTGAATTTGAGTTAGATTTGGAGAAAGAAGTAGAGACTGTCGAGGTCGACGAGGCACTGCTTGTAGTTGCTCGTTGAACATCGTTTGGTGAGCGAATATTTTGAGCTTTCCGGGCAAGATCGGCATACGACAGCCTTGAAGGGGTCGCCATGGATGTCGATAGATTACAATTTCTGGAATCCGGACGTACAGGAAGGGGGAGATTATAAGAGGAGGTGGTAGTCGCTGCAACAAGCCGTGATTTGTGATTGTTTCCCCACCCTTCCCAAAAAAGATGAAATATGCCCCTATTTCCAAACCCGAACATTATAATGCTTATTATTTCTCGCCAATCTCTCGCTAACTGCGGAACAATCAATAAAATAATGAAATTTTGACGATCCATCGTTGTTCTTATTAGATGAAACAAAGCGACGCGATGGTACCACGATAGATGTAGCTAGGTCATCTTACAGAATAATGGTACCACAAACGCATAAACGCATACCTTCTCACCGCCCAAAATCCTCACATAAGTAGTAAATGCCACCCATAATCAGATCTTAATCAAATATTTCGACAACTGAGAGGTATAATGCCTCAAACACCCATTAACGATCATTTCACACGTAGCTATGAATAAGAACGGAGGTGGCAATGATATTCGAGAAGCCCAATGACCGATTACTGCCAGAGCAACCAGTCCAGATATCGGCAAAGTATCCTTGTTAACCAAAAAGTAATCAATTCTTGGGTCAGTAATCATCAACGACAGAAACACGGAGTGATGCGGTAAATGAGTACTATCCTGTGTACATATATACAAAATACCAAACCAACACTGTTGGGGGATCCGTGGGATATCTACGGTAATATCAAACTGTTTAAGCATTTGTGGCGCTATAGGAAGGAGGCGCTTGATACGGTGCAGAGTTCAGAACAGGTTGATAGTAGCCGTATCCCACATCTAAAGCAAAATAAACTAAATTAGTATCTGCTGCGGGGCTAAAAAACGCATTACGAACATTCGTATCCTCCCGGACCATACAGTTCTTCTGCCTTGATCTTCTTGTAAATGAGCCAGAAAGCGTGCTGTGAGTGCATTAGTCTTAATGCAACAACGCACCCGACGCATGGCCGTGCTTACAATGTGCCCAGGGAAAGCACCGATGCTGTACATATCTCAATCAGTCTGAGGAGGAGGATGTGACAGATATCACTCACAGAGTCAGAGAAAGTTGATGAGGAGGTCAGTACCACAGCCAGATACGAAGAAGGCAGCTGCAGGTGGAAACAGGATAGCAACCTGGATAATTCGAGATCCACAACAGCAAAATGCATCAAATTCTGTCAGCCAAGGAAGAAAAATGCCTTTCTCACAATAATAAGAAGAATATCTGAGGACTTTACAGGCATCTTGGACGCAGAAAGAGGCGAGGAAGCAAGAGGCAGTGGTGGTATGATACGAAGTTCAGCAGGTGCATGCCACTGATCGATGTACGTCATACACGTGATGAATCCAGAACGTCGATCACTGAGTTTTTCAGAATTGGCAGATTCACAAGTCCCGCCTTCCCTCATCAATAAATCCGGACAACGACACGTAAATTACAATGCACCAGAAGTAGTTCTACAGAGAGGTCATAATATACAGTAGAGGTGGTGTATTTGAGCAGATGGAACAAGCAAGCAAAGTCATGAATAGATAACCGTATAAATCTTCACAAATATTCGTTTGTGCCAATGTCTTGACGAGTATGACTTCTTGGACTACTTGGACTGGTCAACCAATGCCCCGCAGATGATGACAATGTCCGTACCTTGTGTGATAACCAAAGATGTAGATTCTGTGTTCTGTCACATTGAGATGTTCAGAGAGGATCCGGCGGACGGGGGATATACTACGCACTATTGCACATGTCAGATGCGCGTGGACTTTCCGTTTCTTTGGAGTTGTCTGGTTGTGCATCGCCGTAAACACATCCAGTAGATCTATTGGGACACAGCCAATCAGGACCTAGTTCAACAGCAGAAATGTTACGTACATCTGGAGACATGATTAGCTTCATTCGGCCTGTCTTTGTAGTTTGGTACGTATTTGCTGAACTGTACGCCATTGTTGAGATTTGCTTCGAGTATATCCATCTTGTTCAAGAACAAGATCAAGTCTACCGGGGCGAGCAGCTTATTGCTGCATATCATTTTCCACAGCTTGAATGAATCCGCCTGAAGTAGACCTTGAGCGTTGAGTTTCTGAAAGATCCTGCACGGACTTACCAGCCGGTTTACGCTAGCGTCTTCAGCCAAGACCTGATTGAAGGCTGCCGAATGCTTTAGCTAAACGAAGGGTGCTATGGGAACGAATCCGTTCGAACCTGATATGGGTGCTAGAAAAATAATCGCCGTGACTAAAGACCCATGTGGTCTGTTAGTATTACCGTGCCGAGGGCCGGAAGCAAGCGACGTACCATCGTCGAAGAACTGCGCCCACTTGGCTGATGAAACAGATGCGTTAATGTTATCAGGTGAACACGATGCGAAAAACACTGACTTCGCTGACTCCGGCTGCCTCCAACGTCGTATATTATCCAATGCTTTCCTTCGGGGCCTGGTGGAAAAACACCTTGACCCTGAATCAGCGAAGGAGATCTTGATGATCATATTACCCATACACACCTGTGTCCATTGGTATACGATGCTCCTCGGGCCCTATCGTTTTTACTCGTGCCCGTAGTATATCTTCTGCAGTGCTAGTTAGTTATTGTTATCACTGCGTTTGATCAAACGACTTGCGAGAAGTAGGCACATAATTCCGTTTTGATATTCTTTCGACATCTTCTAGGAAGCTGTGGGGAAGAGACCATATGTTAATACTGCTGTTATAATCCCGAGTAATGGAACACTCACAAGCCCGGCTGGTGGTCCAATGATATATCTCTCTCCGCTAAGCGGCACTGCACCTCTCTGGCCCTCCATAGAGCCTGGATATCATCCACGCAGGCTTCTAATATCCGCCTGTCCTGTTCGTCCTCCATCTTATCATGTGCAGACCGGCCGGAGGAGGAAATCGGCTGGTCTCCGAAGTTTCATGAATCCCATCCAGCCCGAACCAGATCGTACAGAGACCTCGGACGCTTTGGCAGGGTGATACCGGGGGAATTCCTTTAGTTCATCGCCGCTGACGACTGGGAGGAATAAGGAACCGGATATGCGATGCATCAGAGAGTCTTCAACTTGCTTCAACGGCCGTAGGCTGAACTGTATTCGGCGCAGGTTATCGGGTTCAGAGGAAGGGGATGTGGAGGGCGGTGAGCTAGTCGGTCTTTCGGACGACAGAAGGTCTAATATGAAGTTGACAGAACGGACCAGGTTCAGATGTATAATTGGTCGCCATAGCTCAGCCTAAGGTATAGCCTTGATGAGCAACGAGTTTAAATCTGCGAAGAGGGTAGTTACTCACCTCGGCCTGAAAAGTTTTGGGCGCGAACCGTAGTTGGAAGTTCTTTAAGACAGTAGACTTTCCAGATTCTGCTTGACCTACATGCATTTTCGTAGTCAGAAAGAGCGTGCTTCAACCAACGCATGAACGACGTACCCAGTAAAAGCAGCTTTACACCGTTCTGTTTCTTCCTCTGCTCCTTCTCGATGCTGATGGCACGGTCTATAGCATCGCTGACTTTCTGTGCCTCTCGCTCCCTCTCCAGGCGCGCCAAACGTTCCTCTTCATTAGCGTCTGGTGGATTGGGCGGTGGCCAAGGACCGCCGTCTGTCGATGTACGCACAATTGTCGCAATACTAGGCATGAAGGTAGAAAGCAAACACGCTAAGGAGGGCCGCAAGAGGGCCCGGTCAAATCATAAGCTCCCATGGTACATGATCGGCTGTTGGTAATTTGAATTGAGGTGGTTTCTGGATTTAGGTTGTACCCGAGGGTCGATTTTTTGACTTGTGAAACACATTCAATTGCCCGCGGCACCACCGCCTCCCACCCTCTTGTGTAGGGAAAAATGAATGAAATGTAAGACATAATCCTTCGAGTGTGGGTCGAGTACGTTTTGAGTCCGTGAGTCCGAGTCGGATGAGCCCAAGAGTTCCCCTATTAGTCCGACCCCAGCGGGTTAAAGGGGCACATGGCAGAGCCCAGATAATGGTTTGTACAATGCAGCTCGGAAAAAAGGTTGGGTTCCATTTGATCAATGGACGGTCAGGGAAGCGTCGGTAACGGATTATGCTGCCTAACGCGTACGACGCGTAAGCTGCGGAATGGCGCGCCGGCATCAATAGCTATGATACTATGCTCCGAAAATCAGAAAGCCCACTACGCGCCGTGTGGAACTTTCGGGCCAGTGCCTCGGACCCTTTTGAAAATTCGTCCTGAGACCCAGTCTGATGATAGCTGATGATTCGAACTCGGGACTCATATATCATGTGGGAGAAATGTGCAATCGGTACCGTAAGAATAGGAAGCGAGACTGCATTTGTCGACTTGAAATTCGTGGCGCATCAAATTAATTGTGATCTGTGAAAGCTAACAAGTTTTATTCCCATGTCACAAGTATAATGGCTGTTATCTCACTTGGGCGGTAGGAGACAGACATTAATACCGTAACATACGGAGGCAGTTACCATGAATTGTGAAGGCCTGAATGATGGGTCAAGTCAGCCACAGCCCCATTCAGATTGTTGTCAAATCTGAGTCACCGTGACTTTTGCGGGATTGACATCGTTAAAAGGCCTCTCTCTTACACCAAAAAGGCCCGAATCAATATCCTCGAAAGCATCCGCACAAAGAATGCCGCTCACCAAAGATGATCATGTATTCTTCTGGAAGCCAGAACAGCCCAAGTACGTCCTTAATATGGGATACACTTTGTTTATGAATGACCCACATGACTCTTAGCGGCTGGGCCGGCCAATGGTATCCCTCTCCATTCACCCTTGAAATAAATATCTCAGACGAGATCGAGACGCTTACATTCCCCACCGCCGAGCATTGGATGATGTTCCAAAAAGCACTCCTGTTCGATGACATTCCGATTGCTCGACAAGTACTTCTCACTTCCGGACTTGCAGCGGTCAAATCTCTGGGCCGAAAAGTCTCCAATTTCGACGATGATATCTGGAACCGTGAACGAGTTCGGATTGTATTAGAAGGGAACCTACATAAATTTAAGCAGAATCCTGAGCTGAAAGAAATTTTACTTGGAACTAGGGAGAAGGTCCTGGTAGAAGCCAGTCCCCGAGATCGAATATGGGGAATCGGATATGGAGAGAAAAATGCGATGAATAAGAAGGACCAGTGGGGATTAAACCTGCTTGGACAAGCCTTGATGGAGACGAGGAGGCAGCTAAGGGCCGAGGCTTAGATTAAACCTGGCAATGAATTGTTTGTATCCGAAATTGAATTATTTGGAAGTACAGGCTCTGCACTTGTATTAGCTGTAGCCAACCCACCTTTCGCGGCTTGTCTGGACCCGGTCAGATAAATTGGGTGCCCTCAACACACGGCTGATCCAGAAGTACATTGAGCTTTTCAAGGCCCAGAGCCTAGAGCCTAATCGAACCCCAACATTTCCGATCGTTCTGGGAGAAAGCCGCCGGTAGCATTTGTATAGTCAAACACGCGAGTGGTCTACCGCCGGATACTGTATCTGTTATTTGAATACACCGAACACATGCAGTGTAGAATTCAAGTTTTGTACACAGCCGATCATTTTAATAAAAATTATGTCCGTGAATTGCGTCTCGATTTCAGCGTTGGTTGAAAGATAGACCTTGTCTTGGGAGAGTCGCGAGGTGGTGTTTAATGATAGAGAGTCACGAAGGTGGGGCTGATAACGTTGGCTTCGCGATTCTAGTAAACGTACCCAAGGAAAGAGGTGCGAAGAGAAAATAAACCATTTGATGGCCTAGGAGATAGTCTGATGAGCTGGCGTTGCCTGAGTAGAGAGGTTTGAAATAGTGGGTCCCAGGGATTGCGAGTTGGGAAGATAATGCACTATGCAATTGTCCTGCGCTTCACAGACGGCCTCTATGCGCTCGAGCTAGTAGAGTCAGACTGTATTAGTCCGATCCTCCCACGATGTGAACGGGCATAGAATCTTAGAGCAGAGGCACTCCCGATGGACCTGCACTGTCCGGATATGCGTCGTTGTGTGCGACCGTAATACAGCAAATCGAGAGTATACGACGGCTGTACAACGTTCTTAGCCGATGCCGCGGAAACAACCTATAGGAGCGTGTTACGAGGAAAATGGACACTGGGCATCCTCTTTGAAAACGAGAGGCCAAGGCAGTTCCCAGTCCCTTTTGCATTGTTTGAACATGTCAATGCGACGGCACGGGATAAGATCATGATGCCATACCGTACCGCGATATCCACGTGATCGCGGCCGACGTGGTAAACCTAGAGAAATCTTGGTAGGGAATTGGGGAGGGCAGGGAGCTGGGCAGAGGAGCTGATACCGGTTTGCAACAAGTACAACGCTGGTGTTCAGCGGTAGCGTTGAATAAAGCGACCGGAGTTTGAATATCACGTACAAAGCTAAAGGTTCTCACGCCATTCATTGCGGCGCGAGGCGCTCGAATTCACCATGCTCAAAAATCCAGGCGTTTCAGCCGTGTGAATAAAACAGATGAAGCAGGTACAAAATCCCTAGGAAATAGATGAAAAGCCTTCAAATTTGAAGAGATCTCCGTTTCAGCCATATACAATAGTACAGATGCGACCGAAGCAATCTCAGTCTCAACCAACTCCTCTTATTCTGGTGTATTGCTAGTTTAAGCAATTCTGACTTTCCTTGGTTAGTCTCGCATTTGCACTACTGATTTCATTGACCAAGGCAGAAAATGATGTATCAGCTCCGTGATAGTGCCAATAACGCACCCAATGACCACCTGTATAGTTGTCAGGAGCTCTCACTACCGTATAACCCTGAGCTTGAGATACGTACGCGAACGGCGGTTGAATTGCCCTTACACGTATGCTCGAACGGCACGGGTGAGATCATCAAATAACAACTCCACTGTCTGAATATGGCCTGAGAGGTACCCAACGCTCATGGCCTCGATGATTGCGGCTGAACACGAGGGGCTACAAACCGGATCTGATTGATAGGTTATAAGTAACTATCAAGGGGTCGAGGGAGTCGCTGACACGAAGTTGCATTTGTATCCTACGCCTTCGAGAGATGAGATATTCCCAGCTACGGGCAAAATTCAACACTCGAGCAGCTCCAGTAGTGTTCCTCCCTTCAATACCACGTAGGATTAATGGGCGGACCCGATGGAGTTAAGTGGGTTGGCAGAGGATGGTTCGTTAAAGACATATTTCAGGCCTTTTTGTGCGTTTGTACAATGTATGTGGTGAAGAATGAAAGATTACCACGGACAGCCTCAGGAGCTTTAGAATTGAACCGTCAGGTGACACTTTTACAACGGTTAGGATCAAAAGCCTAGCGGCGCCCTAGTAAAACTTTTCATAGGGAAGGATGTGCTAGACTAGCCTTTCGCTTCGTGCCATCGACTTTTTCTGTGGAAACGACAGGAGAATAATAGACTAAGTATTTTCAAAGTGTTTGACAGTACACAGAGAGGCAACGATAGCTCTACGCATGTGAGCACTGTAGAGATTGTAGAGAAGAAAAGCCGAATCGAAACAAGGCTCATTGAATGGAGTAAATCATGCGTTACCGATGGGACCGGCTACACAGGTAGAAGACCAAGACATAATTACGGATACATGCTTTTCTTTGTTACCAGAGAGAAATTTTTTTGATAGAGTGTGAGTGCGAATGGACCGGCAAGGATCTCGGATGTTTGACACAGCTCCCTGCCAAGCGTCCGCAGGCTAAAATATTCCGTTGAACCGGTGCGAAGGACGCATACTCTCCACTCGAACTCCGAGGCTGGTGACAGTTCTGCCGCGACGATTTTCCTGCAGTTCGAAAGGTTTATCCGCAATAACGGTGAATCACAGATTAAAGACCTCTCCATGAGCCAGTGAGGTGTAACGGAGAAAATTCTATAGTGATCGGCCGTAGGATTGACACCCTTCGATATTTCGTGGATGAAGAGTCACTTGTTCTAGTTAGAGGCGTCATTGTCAGTCTGAGGATTTAGGATGGGAAGGGGCGAGTCGATCGCCGATTTACATCAAGTGAAAATTCTTCCCCGCGCGGCAATTGCCGAGGATGACTTGTATGTCTTAACAAAGGAAATCGACTTGATATGGTCGAGCCTATCTAGCTTCGGCAGATAGCACTGGTAGAACCTCCGATTATTATGTATAACACGAGTGTATATATAAGCGATATCTCTGTACTGTACGTCTTTAGGGTATATAACGTCCATTCTATCCTGGCATTGCAAATATTTCTCGAATCCTTGCGAAGCCCGTAACGTCATACTACCTACTCACTCCTGGAGCTGAAGTTTACATGGGAGGTGGTCCTTCATCGATTGATGACCCGCTGTCATCCGACTCTATGTCTTTCACAGCCTTCGGCGCGTCTTCATCGCTCCACGCGGTTTCCTCTCCCTCTGCCCATGATCCGCTAGGTGGGAATGTTTCGCCGAAGTTGACAACCCTCATCAGTTCACCTGGAGGTACGAGCTTTGCAATATCCAGGATATGGGGATGGCCACCGTCAAGGATGCCTACGCGCTTCATTGACAGCAGCTGAAAATGCCCTCAGAACATCTCTTTGTTTTAAGTAAACAACATGACTTACGTTGTGGGCCGCATGCGAGTGATCGTACACACCACCGAAAAATGCTGTAGTTGCATCTTTGCCAATATATCTCGCTAGCAACGGTTTTCCACCGGGATGATGATCAAGGAAACCAGACAAGTCATGTATAAATCCAGAGACAAGAACGAGAGGTCGCTTAGTGGACTGCTTTTGGACTGAAAAATGAAGTCGGAATCAGTAGTATAGCGTGGGAATACGGAAAGACCCTTACAGCTCTCATACGTGACGACAGGTAACTGATCTGCGTGCTTGCACCACTCAACGCGTTCTTGCTTTGCTCTAAGCCGCTTCATTTCCATCAGAAGCTCTCCTTTCTGGATCTCGTTTGAAGGGAACATCTATAGGAAGGCATTAACAGGAATCACGGAAAACGACGAACGTGCAGGAACCTTCAGTTGCGAGGCAAGTCCTACACACTCCATGAGCCAGATAAACCATTTGGTGGGATCATACTGGTACCATTCGATGGCGTTCCGATAATCTGTCGGGAACTAGGAAGCAAAGAGATGACATCTTGACGTGACCATGGGAAACGAAGAAAGAACTGACCTGGTGATGGAAATTATGGTAACCTTCTCCGACGGTAACAATCGCCGTCAGAAAATGGTTCTTGGGTGTGTGTTTATCGTCAAAGGGGGCATCGCCGATCCAATGGGCGAGAGAATTGACACAGAAAGTCGACTGTGTGAAGAATCTAAACAAGGAACACAGGAACAGGGGCAGGGAGATGACGAACGTGGTGTACAACTAGCAGCCTGACCATACCGGCATATACGAGCCCACCCTTCGCGTCTCCCCAACCAAAGTGAGCTATCGCAGTCGGGACCCCGAATGCCATGATAAAAATAAGCCAAGTGAAATTCCGATGCTGCCACTGGAGCAGAGGATCCCTTCCAAGGTCACTGACGTCGGCTTTGCCAATTGTTCTCCTTGGCCGCACCAACATCCAGCCTATGTGGCTGTAAAAAAAATCCCCGCAAGGCATTGTAGGGGTCCAGGTCGGTATCGGTGTATCTGTGATGCGCCCTGTGGCCTCGACTCCACCATTTGACGGACCCCTGCACTGCGCCAGAGGCGCCAAGAAGAAGGAAAATTTGTAGTGGAAGGGAAGCGTTGTAGGAACGGTGGGCCCAGAGCCTGTGGTATCCAGCGGTGATGCTCAGACCCGTGTAGAAATAGTACACGAATGCCAGCAGGAAGGTAGGAAGGCGTAAAGAAGTGGTTAGTGCGCCATAGAGAGAGGCGAGGGGTATGAATGTGAGGGCAAAGACCGAGATCCACTCGACTTCACGAAAAAACGAAGAGCTCGTTATTGGGGGTAGTGGCGTAGTGGTGAGCAGAGTATGTTGCACGTAATTTTCTGGGACGAAGGTAGGGTCATTATATGGATCTTTCGCTGCTCCTGTGAGGCCGACAGAAGACTTTTTCTCGAGGGGAGATTTGGTGGCCATCATGGAATCTAAGTATCCATGAAATTGGGGTATCCTTGGGGAACAAGATGGCGTGTCCCATTTAAATAGTATTGAATATTATTGAATGTCCGTCGGTCTAATGCCGTCGGCCCCCCACAGCCACGATGACGGATGTCATGTGACCGTCGAGAAACTCTAGATGGAAACTGAGGAGGCCCAGGGAACGGTCCAGGGTCTGTTGAGAACTCCAGATGGAAATAAGAAACTCGGATTCGGTTTTGGTCTCGCACTCGCATTCGATCTCGCTACGACGACATATACTGCTCGTGTTTTCACGCATTACCTTGGTAACCTAGCTTGTCAAGCAGAGTTAGTCTCGCGTTTTCCCCACCTGGGTCCAAGTAAACAATCAATTCGTTTTACAGACGCTGTATATAAACAAGTCAAAAACACTTCCGAGACGGTTGTCCGTAGCCCATTCAGTCTTTCCGCAGCGATTCGTTCCTCGACGGGCAACGCGGCCAGAACCACATTGGACTGATCGCGCAAAGAGAGTATTTCCAGGAACAGCGGAAAATACAAATTTTATCTCCAAGGGATCCAAACTCGGTCTGGTAGGTGCCTATCCGTGATGCGGAGGATTCCTTCGATCAGCACTTTCTCGATGATTATTTTGAGAAGGGCAAGGCGCGATACCTGAAGAGTGGGCTCGGAACATGTAGAATGACGCGCTTCTCACCTAGATAGAACTCACTATGAAGAATCTCAATGTCTTCATGAACAGAAGCGTCAACATTGGCGAAGCATTGGTGCTAGACAGTGTATCTGCAGAAAGATGTGTGTCCAGTTGCGACTGCAGGAGGAACGTTCCTCTTGACCAAGGCAGACAGAGCTCGGCGTCGCGAGCAGAGGACCGCCAAGGCGCCATTCCCAGTTTCTCGCAGGTCTATGACTCGTACTGTTGTGCTAGACCTGGCTTTAGTTTTGTCACTATCGTTGCCAGTTCCAGTGACTGGGACAAAATGTATCGCTTGGCGATGAATACGGCCGACGGGACTTGAGTACATTGGCAGATTGGCTAGGACAAGAAGAGACTGTATATCAAAGAAGACGGTCCAACAGTTCCATGCTTAACCAAAAGCCGATAGGTGACTATGGAGTATAATGAGCAAAGTATCACATTGAATAGGACTACCAGTGTCGGAGAAAGTGTAAAAGCCTTTTTTTGGCCATATAACAGGTTATAATGCCAGACTCTCTTAATTTGACCCGTTTTATTACCTTTTAATGCCTTATAAGGTAAAAAACGCAGCCCGTGGCATTATAATGTCCATTGACTAAATCCTGAACGACGAGGTATATCAAGAAAACCTTGGCAGGAGGAAAAAGAGCGTATTCTAAAGTCAACGCTAACAGAAATTTAGAGCCCTCAGTTGACGGTAAACACTTTATAATCTATCATAAGGGTATTTAAGAAAAGAGTGGCATAATAATGTCAAAAGGCAAATGCAGAATCTCCAACAAGACTCGGCTTCTCCTTCTGTCACCTCTCTTCTACTGCCACGATAGACGCCTATCCCGACGAATTCCTCGAGCATGTCTGAAAGTCATATTCTTGCTACTCCAGAAGCTGTTTTTTTCTGACGAAGGGTTCTTTTGGAAGGTGTCGAATATTGTTTGCTTGATCACAGATACTACGAAACAGGTGCGTCGAGGCTGACCTGCGAATCTCATTTCGTCAAGTTCGAGAGTGACAGTGCTAGTAGATGCAGATGCCCCATTGACCTTGTAAGTAAAGTAGGGCTTGTGCTGCCCTTTGTCGAGCTGAAGAGGAATGACGAAGCTTCTGGTACCGATACACAGATTGCATGGCTTCAAGGACAATTGATGTGAGTGAAGAAGTGATGGGAATATTTCCCGAGCCGTCTTTGGTGCTCATGGTACGGTACTATAGCAAGATATGGGCCGTACTAAAATTCTATCTCCGATAGGCAACCCACGCTATAATTTTTTTGGACTACGTATGCAATATTCTACTAAGCTCAACTTTAAGAACCAGTACTAGTGTACGTCTCTATCAAAACGCACCGGCTGTTCTATGCCCAGGTTCTCTTCTTCCTCTTCTCTTGCACCTAATTCATCCATCCAGTAATTTGATTCCCGTACTCTGATGTGAAGGCGATGTGTGCAGTACAGCAACGAACTTGTGGACGCTTCTGCCCGTTGACCTGTGCGCAGAAATTCTATGGTGGCTTCTGTACAGGTTTCGTTAGCGCTTTACAGCGCTACGCAGCCTACGCTGTCATTTCAACATCGTTGGTATTGTTACGAAGGGTTAATTTCACAGAATTTTCAGGTATTGTACGAGTAAACAAACATCGATGAAATATCCTGAATTTCTGAATAAATACAGCTCTTATTCCAGACATTTACCCGCAGAGGATAAGATCAGTCCGTCGAGACTCGAGTCATTAGTCTTCTGGTGCCGAATATGGTCACATGACAATGCAATGCAATGTATCGGCTATAACGCGCCTACACAAGGTCGTGGGAATATAACGCGCCACCCATTTAAATGCGCGCGTCGCCTTGCTTGCTTTTTTTCAACTTTGTCCATACAACATGCCTCCATCGCCAGTGCCGGTGGCTTTGGCCAAGAAGCAGCTCGGTCTCTCGCCTTCTGTACCAGTACGACGCTTAGTACCTCAGCACATTGTTGGGCGCTAACTACGGCGCTTGTAGGATATCGTCGTTCCAGCAGCATATATCGACGAGCTCACGACTCATTTGAAGCTTTATCCTCACGATACTAATGTAAGCCTTATACATCTTTCCCTTATATTTTTTTCCGATGCGTTTTCTCTAGTTTCGTATCGTGACTGAACCCCAACGCAGCTGTAAGTACTACTTCCAAGATATACCATCATCCTGCAAGGTCTGACACTCTTTTCTTTATCCAGACGGGAGCTTGGCTTGCCTGGAAAATAGATGTAAAGGCCTTTCTATACCTCTCGGGCGCAATGTCAAGCTCGCAGATGGAGGGAGGAGTATAGGAGTTGGGTCATTGTCAATGTATCACGTAAGATCTTCTCTACTCTGAGTGATGCATACAAACGTTTCTCTATACAGTTCCACATTGCCCAACATCCCACTCATTCAAAAGACCAATACGCCAGGGTCAGCTCATCATCTTTGGCACCACATGTATGTCGCGTTTTTTTTCTATTCGTCGTGCCACATCGCGTCTAATCTTAATTTCTTCAAGACGCCGTCTCCCACCGTGAAACGGGAACAGAATAGTCTGCTGAACTTGTTGGACGCCGCCTCTCCCTTTGGAGCCCCTAATACTACGCCATCCGACAAGCCCCTACTTGCTGCCCGTCGTCGCAGTAGTCTTTTTAGGTCTTCGCCAGCTCAGGCAGCGCTCAAGATCAAGCCGGAACCTGTCGAGACCGTCGTACCTCTCAAAAGATTGCATGATCCGGGCATCATGGACACTCCCCGCACAGCTTCTGCTCCCTCCAGTGCCAGCGCTTCTTCTCTGAAGAGAATCAAGAGAGAGGACTCCTTCATACAGCCTCTTGGTGTCGCCAATCATGACAACGATGGCGACATTATCATGGGTTCTCCGCGCACGACGAGTGTGGAAAATACTCGCCGAGAACTCACTGAGATTCAATTGAAGATCTCTAACCTTGAGCGCCTTCACGAGAATCTCAACCGAAAGAAGAGAAAGACGAAGACAGACTTGACAAAGATGTTTCGGTATATGTCTGAACTAGATGACTTACGCCAGCAAAGGGACCGGTGCAGTGCATCTATCCCCAGCATGTCTCCCTTAAAGAGGACCCTTTCAAAGCTGCTGTTCCCGAAAACAGAACCTATTTCTCTCAAGGTTAAATCGGAAAATAGCTTTTCATCAACCTTCAACAATCCATTTAATGATAGGCCTAACCCTATGGCTTCTAGTTCTAACATCAAACTTCCTAGCCTTCCTGGTTTGCCGGACTTCCCAATCAAAGAGGACTCCGATGATGACAACATGGACGTCGATCCTGCTGTAGGGGCAGCCGCCATTTTGAACCGTGTCGTCGGGACTGCCATTCCCAACATCGCCCCTGTTGCTGGTATAGACAACCGCGATTCTAACGGAGACTATTTTGGCCGAGGTCATGATACCTTCCAAGGTATGAGTTGTTTTTCCAAGTATGATTTTCCCTGCTAATATCGTTTATAGGACCCGTTGCCAAGGCTGATGAGTAAGTTTATTGTCAAAATCTTCCGTGTTGTTGTTCTGATCCATACAAAGTATCGAGAAGTTTTTAATTGAAGCTGGCAACGCCGAGCAATTTGACGGCAACGCGAGTGTCAATGAAGGTCTTCAAAAGCTTGGCCTTGACTCCATCACGTCACTGTTACCTGGAATGGAGGTCCCTCTCATGCCACATCAAGTTATTGGTGTTGCTTGGATGGCCGAGAAGGAGAAGTCCAACCTCAAAGGTGGACTGTTGGGCGATGACATGGGTTTAGGCAAAGTCAGTCACCCTCTCATTTTCCGCACTTCGGTCTAACCTTTTGCTTCAACAGACTGTTCAGATATGAGATTTTAATTGTCATTTTTGCAGCGTCTAAATATCTCATAGGATAGCGCTGATGATCAAGAATCGTTCCAACAATCCATTGTGCAAAACTAATCTGATTATGGCTCCGTTAGGACTGCTAGATCAATGGAAACTCGAGATACAGCTCAAGTCCAATGATTCCCTTAGATGCATCGTCTATCACGGTAGGTATTTCTCCCTACTTACCGTTGCATGTCTAACTTTGTCCAATCAGGATCGGGGAGGCCGAAGCACAAGCAAGACTTATTAAAGTACGATGTTGTGTTAACGACATACCAGGTTCGTTCTGCTAGTAGTAATACTGCACCCTCTACATCGATCTTATATTCTTTGTTTAGACTATGGCGATGGAATGGCCGGACTTCGAGAAAGACCAGAAGGCCAAAGAGAAAGCAAAGCGAAAGTCTGGCAACGATTTTATCGTGTTGGATTTAGATGATGACTCCAGCGAACCTGGAAAGAAGCGGAAGCTGTTAGACCCGAACCTCACGTGATCCAAACAAGAGTAAACTCGGGCTGTCTCGTGTTTGGACAGTCACCCGGGAGTCTCATGGAGTTCGGATATGAGTGAAGGAGTCAGACTAAGTTCTTAGTCGAGCGAGTTAAGAGAGAAGTTCGGTATTAATAAACTTTAGCTCGAAGCTGGGGTATTACAGCGAGAGCTACCTACTTATATACAAAAACTGTAGTACTAATAATAGCTACAACACACGAAGACAATACGGTTGTCGTGCTGGAAGCGCAAGCCGTAGTTATCAGCTACTTGGCTTAAGCCGTCTGGTTATGGTTCATATGGTCACGTGGGGTCAGGGATGACTCGGTCTTCTGATAATTAAGAAAGAAAATGAATAAGTGCGAGAAATCATAACATTACCCTCTCGTTAAGGCAGTCGTCCCGACTGCCATTAAGGCTCTTCCATCTCTTCCAATTCTTCCTTCAGTGCTCTCCAATAGTCCTGAATATATTCTATCCATGCTTCTCCGTCTGGGTTTTGAACTTGAATCTTCTTTCCATCGTTTCGTTCGACTGTGTAGAAGTAATTCCATGTTCCGTCCCCGATTTCCTTGTATTCGTGTCCCACGATTTCTTTTATCGCTTTGGGATTTACGATGACTTTGGCTGTTACTGCTCTTCCATGTTCTGCCTGGCTCTGCTGGTAGTCTTCTATCGCTTCTTGAGCGTTCTCCATATCTTCTTCTGTTACCCAGTCATTGTGTTCCCTTGTCCAGCCTGTCCACTTTACAAAGTAGTCGGTTACTAGTCGAGAAGGTTGGCCCTTTTTCCCTCTTACCCTTTGGGTTCGAGTGTCAAGGACTTCTTCGACTTCGTACTGTTCTTCATCTTCGATAAGATCCGGTGGTGGTGGTGGTGGTAGTTCTTGGTTTGGGAATGCCGGGGGTATGTACGGTGTTAGGAGTTTCTCATTGAAGCGGGGGTGAATGTGCCAGTGAGGGGGAAGTTTGAGTTTATAGGCAGAAGCGCCTGCTTTTTCGAGGATTCGGAATGGGCCTACTCATTTGTCGTTGAGTTTCTTCTTTGGTCGTGGGAGGTGGAGATTCGTGGTGTCAAGCCATACTAAGTCATCCTTTCTGTATGCTATTGCCTTGCCCTTTCGTTTGTCATACTGGGTCTTCATTTTAGCGGCAGCTTCCTGAAGGGCTTGTTCACATAGCTTGTGGATCTTCTGCATCTGTGATGCGAAGTTTCTGGCTGCGGGGTTGGTGAAGGGGCTTCGGCGCTCAGTTTTGGGGACGACTCGGGGGTTGAGTCCATAGACAGTGAAGAAGGGGCTTTGACCCGTGGCGGAGTGTTTTCGGTTGTTATGGGCGAATGCTGCTAGAGCGAGCCATTCATGCCAGTCGTCTTGTTGGTACCTGGTGAATATTCTTAGGTACTTTTCGATTTCTTGGTTAACCCTTTCGGTTTGTCCGTCTGTCTGCGGGTGGAAAGCGGTGGAGGCATTGGGGGTGATTTGGAGGATTCGGTAAAGATCCATCATAAATTTTGATATGAATTGAGGACCTCTGTCCGATATTACGGTTCTTGGCATACTGTGGATAGCGAAGACTTTGTCGCGGAATATTTTGGCAGTCCCTTCTGATGTGAGAGTTCCGTTACAGGCTACTGGGATGATTTCTTTTGAAAATCTATCTACTATAACTAGGATGGCATCGTATCCTCCGGATTCTTTGAGGCCGGTGATCAGGTCGACAGAGATGTGGGTCCATGGTTTGGACGGGACGGTGTTGGGATGAAGGGGGTTTTTTCGTGCCTGAGTGTTGGTCTTGACTCGTTGACAGGTCTCGCATCCTTTTACGTATCTTTCGACGGTTTGTTTGATCTTTGGCCACCAATACTCTCTTTGAATGAGTTCATTGGTCTTGTCAATGCCTGGATGTCCAGCCGTGAGGTGGTCGTGGGACATGGCAATGATTTCCCCTCTGAGTTTCTCGTCTCGGGGTACATAGATTCTTCCGGTGAGCATCAGGAGTCCTTTTTCCATGGTGATGCCTCGTTCGTGGTTTAGGGAATCCGAGATTCCTCGATCCCACTTGTTGGTGCTCTTGGTAGCACGCTTGATTTTCAAGTGAATGTTGGATGTCGTGGGCATGATCATTGCTCGGAAGTGTTCGGGTTTGAGGACTACGATTTCATCGTTGTCTTCCTTTCCTTGGTCGTGATCATCCTGTCGGGAGAGGAGGTCGGCTTTTTGGTTTGCCATGCCGGGTTTGTGGTGAAGAGAGAAATGATACTCGGCAAGTTTGGTAACCCAGCGGGCTTGTCGGCGGTTGAGTTTCTGTGGTTTTCGGAAATACTGAAGGTTCTGATGGTCTGTCCATACTTCAAAGTCGACAGCAGCTCCCATCAAGTAATGTCTCCATTCGGCGAGGGCGAGCATTATGGCGAGGAGTTCTTTGTCGTATATTTCATAATTCCTTTCCATTGTCATTAACGATTTTGAAAGAAATGCTACGGGTCTCCATTTGCTGTCCTGTTGCTGGCTCAGCACTGCGCCTATGGCTCCTTCGCTGGAGTCTGCTTCTACTCTGAACTTTCCATCCTCTTTCGGCAGAGCTAGGATGATGTCTTCTGCCATTTGCTTCTTCAACTGTTGGAACGCTTGATTTTGGGTGGCGCCCCAGTTCCAAGGGGCGTTTCCAGTGAGTTGGGTCATTGGTTGCATGATTTTGGAATAGTTCTTTATGAATTTTCGGTAGAAATTCATAAAGCCCAAGAAACTCTGTAATTCCTTTTTCTTGGTAGGAGTTGGCCATTCCGTGATTCCTTTGACCTTGACTGGGTCCATTCTGACCGATCCTTCACTGATGATTACTCCTAGATATTCAGTTTCTAAGACTTCGAACTCGCACTTCTCTGCTTTGAGGAACAGCTTGTGTTCCCGTAGGCGTCGAAGTACTCGTCGGACTATCTGTCAATGTTCTTGGAGGTTTTTGGAGAAAATAAGGATATCGTCGAGGTATATGGTCACTTTTCCTTTGGCAATTAGGTCATGGAAGATATCATTCATCATCCATTGGAATGTGGCAGGGGAGTTTGTGAGTCCAAAAAACATGACTGTTGGTTCGAACAGTCCTCGATTGGTGTGGAAGGCAGCTTTGTATTCGTCGCCCTTTTTTATGCGTACATTATTATATCCCCAGCGTACGTCTAGCTTGGTGAAGTATTTGGCTCCTCGTAGTTTATCCATGAGCTCTGAGATAAGTGGTAGCGGATATCAGTTTTTAATGGTCATTTCATTGAGCTTCCGATAATCTTGGATGGGGCGAAGAGTGCCATCTTTCTTTTTGACGAAGAAGAATGGTGATGCGAATGGGGATTTAGATGGTCGGATTCGTCCAGTGGACAGGTTTTCATTCAAGAATTTGTCAAGTTCTTCCTGTTCATTGTGATTCAGCGGATATACTTTGCAGTCGAGGGTGTTGCTGGCGTTGGGAACGAGTTCAATGGCGTGGTCCCATGGTTTCCGGTCGGGGAGTTCGTCGAAGTTGTCTTTCGAGAACAGATCTTGGAAATCCCGGTAGTCAGGGGGTACCATTTCTTCGAAACTCTTCTTTGGCTTTCCTTCGCTTGCTTTTGCGGCTAAATCATTGGCATGGTGAATCACTCTGATCTCTATTTCCTCTGTCATATCTACTGCTAATATAGTATCTCCTTCTTCCAACTCTTCGTCCCATCTGTCTTCCGGGTCTGCGTCTGGTAGGGTGAACGGCTGTTTCTGACACTGACATCGTCTGAATATGATTTTCTGTGTTTTCCAGTTGATGACAGGGTTGTGGCGTATTAACCAGTCATGTCCGAGGAATACTCTTCTTGTGCCTAGGTCGGTAACTGCTAGATCAATCCGTTCTGCGTGTCCTCCAATGGTCATTCGGAGTTCGACGAAGTGGGTGACTTCGCCGGCTTTGTTTCGTGTGCCGTCGGCATTGTAAACGGGTATTGGGGCGCTGGTTGCTCGGGTTGGTAGATCATGTTCTTCTACGTATTTGCGGTCAATGGAGCTTCCAGTGCATCCACTATCGATAAGGGCGGTGGTTTTAAGGGTCTGGCGATTGGTGAGGGTTTCAAGGCGGATTTCAGTGGTCAAGTCTTTTGCTCCAGTCCGGGCGCTTCTTCGGATGTATCGGACCGGTTTGCGGAGTTCCTCTAGTTGTTCGAGTGCTTGAGTGCGAGGGAGGGTGACGATGCGCATTAGCATTTCTCGGTCTGCTTCTGCTTGTCGCATTTTGTGTGTCCAGTGCGCTAGGATGGCATGGGCTTCGTAGCTGCCCGTCGCTTGTCTGATTGCACGCCATGTCCATTCTGTTTCGAATGGAATCATGTATCCGGACTCCTCTTTCTCGATCGTCTTCAGCTCCGTCCAGTCGTGGTCCTTTTTTACCTGGGTCCACCATCTGTTGTACGCCTTCATGTCGGTGGCGTCGGGGTCTCCTTTCTTGCGATAGCGGTGTCCCTTGAGATATGCTTGCCACTCAGGGTCATCATCTTCGTCGTATTCTTCTTCAGCCTTCTTCTTTGTCCTTCTAGAACCGCTAGAGTTCATGGGTGTTTCCACCAGGACATTGCTGCCATTGGTAGCCGTTCTTTTGGCTCCGCGGGTTGGGCGTCTTGCCTCCATTGGAGGACTTTCTCGCTTCGGGGATGGCCCGCATGCATCTGCATTTTTGGCTGCAGCAGCCATTCGGTAGGATGTGTCGTCTTCATCGTCCGGTATTTCTTCTAGAGAGACTTTTCGCGAGTCTGGATGAAGCAGAGGGGGACTTATCAGTTCTTGGGCGCGCCTACCACCCGTCTCGCGTGGCGGATGAGGCGCTTGTGCCCCATCGGTTGAGAACTGTTCTGATCCGGGAGGGTACTTTTCCGCTCTGTCCTGTCCACCCTTAGTCAGGTTGTCCCCGGCATTCGGGTGCGTATCTACAGGAGTCGCAGTTAGTTTTCCTCGAGGGATCGCTCCTTTGGTCTTGCCGCTGGGGGCTATTGCCACTCCGTGCTCCCTCTGCTGCAGTTGTTTGCGGTCAGGGATTTTTCTTTTTGGGGGAGCCGCACGCTCCTGCTTGCTGTCGTTCCTGGATCTGTAAACCTTCGACCGTCCTGGGAGAACCTCCTTCGGTGCGCGGTGCGACTTATCCTGAGAGATCCCAGGCAAAGATCCCAAATGGGACTCGGCCGTAGGGGGAAGTATCGTCCCGCTTCCCGTCGGGGTTCGTTCCATTTTGGCGAGGTACTCCTCGTCTTCCTGATCCATCATGTTAGTTAGAATACTATACTGGTTCTGCGATTCCTTGGGTGCTTTGCTGGGGACGATAGAGCGGGGTATATTCGAATGTGTATGTAAATGTCCTACAGAAGTATCATAAGTCCGTCCAGCAGTATGTAAAGCACCTTTAGAGAGTCCGGCCGACCGAGTAGAATCGCTTACTCGTCGGCCCCGTCTTTTACCTCCTCGACTCCCGAGGACGAGGGCGTCTTCTCCTCGTCGGATTCCACTTCTTGTTCTACTGCCCTGTTGTCTCGGCGATTGTTATTGCTGTGCGGGGTGAACCTTCCGCCTCCGTCCCTTGGCCTCCTCGGCTGTCTGCAGTCGGCGGTGAAGTGGCCTTTCTGGTGGCAGTTGAAGCAACGCCGCTCCCGTCGGATTCGGTCTATGTCCATTGGTTGTCCTTGACCGCCATAGACTGGTCCGGTTCCAGTATTGGTACTGGAGGGGCCGGGTTCTTTGGGCGGCTGTGGGGGAGTGTTCTGGTTCTTGTTCGACGGGTAGCAGTGGTCGTTTCTGGGCGGGGTGCGATTATCGGGGCGAGGGGCATTTTGCCGGTTGCGGGGATCTTGGGGGCAATAGCCCTTGTGGGTTCTGTCGAAAGCCCGCTTGACTGCTCGCTGGTCGTTGATCTGTATGATCCGATGCTTCCACTGGGAGTAAGTGATGGGAATGTTTTCTCCGGATGCGACAGCCATGGTGTACTCATCTGGTACTCCGGCTCGTACGGCCGCGACAATGTGGCTCTTTTCTCCTTGATCCTCCCATCTCCCGGCCAGCTGAGCTTGTTGTTCCAGTTCCTGGAAATATCGGTTGGCACTGATGAGCCTCTAGGCTCTGTACGCTCAGAATTCGCGATTTTTGTCATTTCTAAGTGACAACGACTTAGCACCAGTTATAACGATAACATCGGTGTGCACGCACTATTATAGGACCTCTTTGACACTTCAACGGCCGGTTATAACGAAGAATAACCATCCCAACTTGTTTCGCGACCTAACTCGTATACCATCACGAATAGGCACAGTATTGATCGATCAGGCAAAACCCGGTGATAAGCGAGCTACGCATCACTGACGCATCAGGACCGCATCACCAGCGCATCACGGTGTAACGGACCGGTGTTGATCCTTTCATTATATGAGGTCATACCCGCCGACAATTGCCCTACCACGATAATCATCAAGTTCTTGTCATCCAAGCGACCGGCGTTGATAATATCGCCGTGCCCAGCTCACTAGAAGGCGTTATTCCTTTCGTTCACCTCAGTAATCCCACCGTACCCTCACAGTCCGCAGTTAAAACAGCACCCCAATGACCCCGCTGTGACAACCCATGATATAACGAATTTATCTGTCTTCAGTCCCGCTAAGGATTAGCTGTTACAAGAGACTACGGAGATTCATATGGACGTTTGACTCGTTACAAAGCCGCAGCCTTACAGCTTTACTAAGTCTTTCTATTAATAAATATCTCTAGTAGTATAAAATCCATAGAAAATCGTAGAAGTAAAAGGGAGACATAACTACCCGCTACTTTGCTATTAGCACCCACTATACCGCTCACGACCGGCTATATTCTCATCTCTATACTCTTGCTACGCTCATTAGCACCGGTTTAAACAACCATATTTCTCGCATAGCGCAGTACACGAACAATAACATTTGTTTGCAACCCATACGCTCACTATAAGCAACGGATTGGTTTCACACCATCTTTAGCTTCGCACACCCTTCGTTCTCTTTGAGGAACACGCTCTACACCGTGATCGACCGGCGTTAGCATTATCTTCGGTCGCCCGTCGCACCTTTGATTGCACCCCGTCATTATTGGTTAAATACTCGCATCTAGCGCGTAACACCGTACGCTCGCGTAGTACATCGCCTCTTTTGTTTTTATAGGATCGGATCATCTTCATCTTCGTACCATAGGAGTTTTATTCGGCTTTACTTTCAACATCGTTCATCGCAGCCCACTTGGGTAGTCTCTGGCAGACTTATAGGAATCAACATCGTCACATAGGATCATATTGGACTCAACACCGGTTTACACCGTCATAGGATAGGATAGGATAGGATTGGATAGGATAGGTTTGCATGCATAGGATTGACATTGACATAGGATAGGACCGTCTCCGAGTAGACTCAGTTTTCAACATCGCCCTCAGTATATTTCGTCTCGTATAGGATCAGCACTCGTCATCACCGCGTCCCACCGGACATAAACACGTTTTCACGCTTTTGCCACCATTAACTGGCATTATTAGGATCGCCCCCTTCAGTATTTCGACACTACACTGGTTATAAACCGTCTACCGCACACATAGCTTCATTATCGCCGTTATTTTCATAGGACCTTCGTCTAGAGACCTCGTCTAGTCGTTTCTCCTTCTTTTACACCGGACCTGTGGTATTCACGTAATACCCTCTTCCATTCTATCTCATTATCGAGATTATCACCGGCCTACAGCCAAAACCTTTTAGTACTCGATCGCTTGAGTGCTACTTGCTTGACTGAAAAGTCGCAGTATAAACTTGTGTCTAGAGGAAGCGATTAGGTCGCACGGAGGTGCCCCGAACAACTCGCACAACACAGTACCTTTATAACCGGTTGTCACCGTCATTAACCATTACTCTTCGAGTTTTTGGTGTGCCGTTGCCACAGAAGTTTAGGTTCATCAGCGCCTCCATCCTGCATCCACAGTCCATACATGCGTTGTTCGTGGACTTCTTCTACTGCCGGGTCAGCGAATTCCTTCCGGACTACTTCGACGAAGTCTCTCCATGAGGGCAGGCGGTATCTGGCTTCTGTCTTGCTGAAGTATTTTTCCGCATGATGTACCCACCAGGTGAGTGCCTTGCCGCCGAAATGGGACGTGGCGAATGTGATTTGTTGCGATTCTTTGTAGTAGCCTCGGTGTACTTCGAAGTACAGGGCGCATTGGAGGAAGAATCTTTGGATGTCGTCATGTTTCCCGTAGAACATTTCGGGCATTCGCATCATGGTGGGTTTGACTCCGAGGAAAGGGGCATCGGCGTCGGCGTGTCCTCGGGGATGGCCTGGGTTTGGGGCTGGGGGCATACGGTCTGGCGGGGGTCTGGGTAGTGACCATAGGTCTCCTCTTCCTCCGGGTGAGTCTGGGTCTGGCGCCGGTGGAGGTGGTGCTCTGGGAATGTAGGGGTTGTCGAGGTCCGGTGGCGCATTGTTGGGGTTAGGGGGAAGACCGTGTTTCTTCCGCAGTGCATCCAGGTCGTTTAGCTTCTGGGTTGTCTCGTCCCTGGCGGTTTCTAGCTTCGATTCCTTGGCTAGAATATCGTTGTATAGGTTTCGGCGGGCCTGGGCCACGGCTTCTCGTTCTTCTGTGATTTCTTCCGGTGCTCCGGCGAATAGTCAGGATTTCCCTGGAATTGGGGGTCCGCCGTGTTGCCGGAGTGAGCGTTTTGGTCTGGGCGGGGAGTCGGGTAGTGGTTTGGGGAAGGGTGGGTATAGCTCGTCGTAGCTAGGTATCAGTGCCTTTGCGTAAAGTGGAAAATCTTTATTAAACATGAAGACGGCCTGCTCGTGGGCGGCGTGTACCCATAACCTTTTCATCTCTTCGTTGTCCTGCTCCCGTTCTGCTTTCATATATCGAATTCCCGACGTACTTGCCAACCATGAAATCTCCTCTACTATGTGCGCGTGTCTTTCTTCGACTCTGAGGTTGTATTCTTCTTCTACTTCTCCCTCAGTTAGAAACGTCTTGATCTCTGGATAGTTGTCGTCGACCTCCGGCCAGTCCGGTTCTTTGACTGAGCCACTCAGCTCCGCTGTCGACTCCGTCGTCTGAGTCTCTTCGTCCTCGTCCTCTTCCAGTATACGTAGGTTCCCTAGGGACGAGGTCGCAGGGGAAGCGGTTCTGGCTGATTCGGAGGGTAGGGGGGTAGACGACTCCAGCTGGGATTCTGATGGTTGCGTGTCGTAGAGGGGGAATGCGATGGGTACGATGCCACCAGTCGCCGGGAGTTTCTCCCTCTGTGCGGGGTTCAAGCTGTTCCATTCAGCCGGGGGTATAACTCGGTGGCTGCAGCCAAGGGTCAGCGAGGGGGCTGAAGGAACGTTGGTAGATCCTTCTGAGCTCAATGGCGGCGCAGTTTTCGGAGATGTGGACGAGGCTGGGGGAGCGGGGTTCTTCGGAGGAGGGGCGGGCGGGGAATTCCTTGGTACTCTCTGTGTCGATCCTGATGACCTGGGCGACAGAGGCGGTGTATTCCAAGGTGTCTTCGTCGTAGATGGGGGCAGGGGTGCGAGCTCGGTAGGGGTGGTTAGCGAAATGCGGGAGGCCCCAAGGGCGAGTGCGTCCACACCCTCTTTCAGCCTCTTGGTCACGTTCGCCCATGTACTCTTCGGCCTCTGGCTCAGGTACGGGCTGTTCCTGCTGCTCGAAGGTTTCGAGCTCGTACGTCTGTGGCTCGACATGGCGTTGGTGTGGGATTAGGACTTTTAGTCCTATGCCTATGATAACGATGGTGAAGGGGATGAGAATGGCCACAAGGGCGATGTGGAACTCAGCGGTGGTTAGGTCTCTGGTTACTTGCATGGGTCTTTGCTTGCATCGTGCGTGAGGAAAGAAGGGAAGCTTCGAGCTAATTGTTAGACCCGAACCTCACGTGATCCAAACAAGAGTAAACTTGGGCTGTCTCGTGTTCGGACAGTCACCCAGGAGTCTCATGGAGTTCGGATATGAGTGAAGGAGTCGGACTAAGTTCTTAGTCGAGCGAGTTAAGAGAGAAGTTCGGTATTAATAAACTTTAGCTCGAAGCTGGGGTATTACAGTGAGAGCTACCTACTTATATACGAAAACTGTAGTACTAATAATAGCTACAACACACGAAGACAATACGGTTGTCGTGCTGGAAGCGCGAGCCGTAGTTATCAGCTACTTGGCTTAAGCCGTCCGGTTATGGTTCATATGGTCACGTGGGGTCGGGGATGACTCGGTCTTCTGATAATTAAGAAAGAAAATGAATAAGTGCGAGAAATCGTAACAGAAGCAGAAGAAACAAAAAGGACTGCTATTCCAGGTCGACGTGAGTATATCTTTTCTGACACAATGTCAGTATTGGCTAACAGATAGTGATATAGTTCTATCGTATTGTCTTAGACGAGGCGCAGGCTGTGCGCAATCGACGAACCAGTAAGTGTGCATAGCCACTGTGGTGAAATCCTTATATCATTCGTCTCAGAGGCCTCTCGAGCTACGACGGAACTCCGAAGCATCTACCACTGGTGCCTAACAGGGTAAGAATCCTATTCAACGTCTTGATGTCTTTTTCCTGATCGCTTTTGTAGCACTCCAATCATCAACTCGCTCTCAGATGTCTACGGATATCTGAGGTTCCTAAAAATCAGGCCATGGTATGATTGGAAAGAGTTTCATGGTCATGTCAATCTCTTAGAAAAGAAAAATCGTACGTCAATGCTGTGTTGTCTCGACCGAGATACGCTTGAGATTAAGTATCCATGACAGCAGCACTAGCGGTTACCCGACTTCAAATGATTTTGAACATGTTTGTCTTGCGTCGCATGAAGGACACGATGCTTGATGGGAAACGCTTGATCGACCTTCCAGAGAAGGAGACTTCTCTCATCAAACTTGAATTCACCGAGGAGGAACGCGAGATTTATTCAATGGTAAGTCCTTCAACATCATGCACAGGTAGCTCCTTGATGACATCTCATTTAGGTAGAAGCCAAGTCACAAGCCACATTTAACCGTTATCTGCGTGCGGGGACGGTTCTCAAGTTCATGCTCCCAAAATTCAAATTTAGTTTTGTACTCATGTGTAACAGGAACTACTCGCAAGTTCTCGTACTCTTGCTGCGCCTTCGACAGCTCTGCTCCCATCCTTCCCTGATTCAGGAAGATGGTGTGGCATACATCCAGCCTGAAGAAGACAAGGATAACTGGAGGCCTGAGGTCAAGGATGAGCTGTTACGAGCACGAAAACTCCTTGGTGGGGAGTTTGTATGCAGGCTCAAGCGACAATTCATGGAGGCCACCCTGAAACAGATGGAGGCAGAGAAGGCCGTTCGTACTTTCTTCAAGTCTCGATCACCATCTAACCCATTTCCGTCATAGGACACTGAGGCAGAGGTTGAGGAATGTTCTATTTGTTTTGATGCATTGACCTCGGCGGTCGTCACTGCTTGCGGTCACAGTTTCTGTCTCGAATGCATTGGTATGCGCTGCCTACATGTTCATGATGATTGTGGCTCATAATGTTTCTCCATAGATGATGTTCTGAGCGGACCCCAAGTCGATGCTGAGGATGAACCTAAGCTCAAAGCTCACGAACGACGATGTACGTTATGAATCTTCTCTACTCATTTCTCTCTCTCATGCATGTATACAGGCCCTAATTGTCATCAACCAATCTCTGGGAATCTGCTTTTTGATCGCGCTGCTTTCGAACCTTCTGATGCTGAATTGAACGGCAGTGAGAGCGCTGACAAGGATGAATCCAAGCAGAGCGCAATATTGACCAAGGTCAAAGGCAAAGGCAAGGCAAAGGCAAAGGCAAAGGGCAAGGGCAAGAGGAAATCGGCCCTCAGTGCTGATATCATTGACATCGACGCTCTTGATGACGACGATGAAGATAAAGACGAAGATGATGACGATGACTTGAGCGACTTCATTGTTGACTCTGATGAGGATGAAGAAGAAGAGGACACTCGGCAGCAATTAAAGAAAGCCCTCAGTAAGAGAAAAGCGTTCATTGTCCTCGATTTGGACAATGAAGGAGATGAGGTGGAGCAAGTTGTGTTCGGCCGCAAGAAGAATTCCATGTCCGGTCAGATAAAGCTCATGCCCAAGTTTTTACCTTCTACCAAGATGCAGGTCCGTGTTTCTTGATCGATCTCTTGGTCATGCGAATATTAATCTGGATATAGCGTATGATGAAGCAGATCGTTGAGCTCTTTGAAGAGAAGCCAGATGAGAAGGTGAGACACTCCGTATTTCTACTATTTGGCAGCCATTTTGATGACGTCTGAAGATTTTGGTCATTTCACAATGGACTGGATGCCTTTCTTTGGTCTCGGAGTACCTTACTGAAAAGACTATCGAGCATGTCAAGTATGTACATATCTCCCTCACTCACCAGAGATTTTTAAAGTGCGGCCTTCTAGATACCAAGGAGACATGTCTCGTCCTGCGCGTGAATTGAGTATACATGCATTCATGTCGACCAGAGAGTCCGCTAAAGTGATGTTAATGTTGCTAAAGTGTGGTGGTATGTTTCACAGTTCTTATGTGGTTATTGACAATTATCTTACATCTCCATGGACCATAGGTGTCGGATTGAACCTCACACGCGCAAACAATGTGATCTCGCTCGACCTCGGATGGTCCCAGGCTGTTGAGGCGCAAGCATTTGATCGTGTTCACCGACTAGGCCAGAGTCGACCTGTCAAGGTCGACAGGCTAGTTATCTCGGACACTGTCGAAGATTGGATTCTGGCTTTGCAAGAGCGCAAGCAGAACCTTGCAGATGGCAGTTTAGGTGAGGGTAATGGCAAGAAGATTGGCAGTAAGTACTTCGTCATTGAAATTCATGCATATCCTGATCAAGTTCGACAGAGCTGAGTGTCAAGGAATTAGCCAACTTGTTTGGTCTCGATGCTCATGGCAGGCTTTTGTAATGTTGCAAACTGTGCATAAGAGCACAAATCATTTCATTATATTGTTGTATTCTTTGTATCAGAATTTTGCTTTCCTTTCATGTGCTTGATTATACATAGATATTGTAGCATTGTCCCAGTTGTCAGGAAATTTAGAGCAACTTCTGACGCCTATGACTGTAGTTCGTATTGTATTGTATGACATATTCATTGATTTGGTTAAAATTTCTGCTCCGAAATACCTGTGGAGGGCAGTGAGGTTTGTTACCTGTATGCACACTGTTCTCTTTTGGGTTTTGGGACGGATCTCTTCCGAAATTCCGCGGTAAGCAAGGCTCGAGGCACGAGCGCCGACGCTTATCTAAGGTGATTCCCCGGGTCCGGTGTGCCTGAAAGGATCGTGCCGTGTAATGATGAGATGATATATGATCAGATAATCAAAATATACATTCACACTATTAATACAATCCGCACTCGAGATCATTGCGCGTCTGCCAAATCTCCACAAAACTCCAACCAGGTACTGGAGATGACAGAATACGCGTTGTTATTGTCCTCATCAGTGATGAACACTGAGCCAATCCCTTTCCCAGTAAGGTCTGACAAAAATCCATTTGGCAAGGAGGATGGCGAAGGAGCGTCATGCAAGATTACAGCCTGCTTGGAAGCAGGTGTCGAGTCGCTAATTTGTAGGTCTGAAAACCTGAATAATACAAGTTGATTGAAATAAATATCGCAAATAGAAAACTGGGGTCGACTTACGCAAAGTTGGAATAATAATCTTCTGCAGAGACGATCAAGTCTGAAAATGAGAAGTAACCCTGATCCGTATTCGTCCCGGGGTTCAATACTACCGTGGCGCTGCTCCCTAGGGCTGACCGGGCGGCAGAGGCGTAAGTCTGATACAAAGACACATCCGACGCCTCCGTGCTGGCCTCATCGAAGAATATTCCTGATGGCCTGTACGCCGCTGCCCAATCGGCATAAGTACTGACGTCGGCCGTGACATCCGACTGTGCCCTGTTTCCCCATGAGGTCGACACATAGCCCACGGTGACAACATTGCTCCCAGTGCTTTTGAGGCGCGAGATGCACGAATCATACGTGACGTCTCCGGTGCCAGGACCGGTGCTGGGATTGATGATGACCGTGAAGAGGAGAGAGGGGAATGAGGTTATTCTGTTCGCAATGAAGCGTTAGACATCGATGAGGACGGGAAAGAAAGAAGTGCGTACGCTTCGAAGATGGGTTCCCATGCAGTGCATCCATCGTTGGGATAGACGTATAGCGGGAGAAGAACACCAGTGCTCGCGAAAGCTGTGGTGAGAAGAGAGAAGACCGTGACCAATAGATGGCAACGCATGTTAAACTACCAGGAACGTTCGTCTAAGACGCCTTTATATACCTACTCATTTAATTGTAATATCAGTAACTTGGTCGCGATGTTTTGTTTGTGTTTCAGGTCGCGAGCATATGACATTGTTCAGCCGTGTCCAGGTCCTCACGATTTGATGCAAGCATGTGTTCTAGCTATTAGAAAGAAGGAAAGCCGGACGCGCGTCTAGCGTGGTGGACCAAGTGCAGGAATATAATGAACTTGACCAGTCCTAGAACACATTAGGGAAGGCTCCCGGTCAAGGCTATACGCTTGGAACGGAGGTTTCATTGAAGTTACTTATGGCTACCGTCATTTGACATCCAAATATTCCGCAGATCCGCCGTATGATTGGATGGGATAGTTTCAAAGCACAGATAGTCTGCAGCTTGGGAGAGCGGAGTCAGCAATACACCAGCTGTCTTAGAGGTAATAGTTTCGTGTACAGAAACGGTGAGTGAAATCGGTCTCCGACTTCGTAGTATTATGGCTTCATAGTAGTTCTAAACAATCTGGATTAGTCCGAAATTAGGCCGAGTTGATACCCTACGGCGACCGCTCCGTGGGCTTGTACAGGCCTAGCCCCTCCAAAAACCTCTCAGTCGTCTCCCAAAGTTCTTCAGCAAGATTGACCTTGTCAGCGTTCGGGTTCTTTGCCACAATCCTCCCCACGGGTCTGATATACTGTCCTTTGTACTTGTCGGGATCCGCTTTAACGAGAGGGGATGCCGCTGCAAAGCAAGACGTATACGCTCCCTGGTCGGGCTTGATGAAGAAGAGCTTGAAAACGACAGCTGCGACTCGAGGGTAGGGGGTTCTCCACGCCCAACCTGTGTCGACACTTCCAGGTTGAAGCGAGATACAGGTGATAGGAATCGACTTGGCAGACAGACGGCGCTGTAACTCGGTGGTATAGGTGACCATCATAAGCTTCGAGACCCCTGTGCGTAGAGAATAAGTCATGCAGGCGCGGTATTTTGTATCGGCATACCATAGCGAGCTGCATCAGGCCAAAACACGTCCTTGTATTCGCCATTGAAGTCTTCAATGCTTTTGAAACGAATGTCAGGATTGGCGGCTGGGCCATCCAGATGTGCGTCCGATGCAACGTTAACAAGGCGGACGTCCGAGTTGGGTTCTTTTGACGTCTCTATCATCAGAGGTAACAGGGTTTGGGTAAAAAGGAAGGTGCTGATATGACTGGGAGAGGTTTGAGTTGAGGAAGGTCAAGCCAAGCTTCTACTCACTTTATCATCACAACCTCGGAGATACCTGAAATACGTATAAGTATGAAAACGCGAAGATGAAAACGCACGTACCATCTTGATCGGTATTGTAAGGTCCAGTCAGACTGCAGAATGTCAAGTAATGTCCCTTTAAGCAATGCGAGATACGCACAAGGCCGCGTTGTTGACTATCATAATTTTAGTTTAGTACTGGCTGAAGAGTGCGCGACTCACTGAGGATATCTAGCCTCTTCTCTCTGCTCAGAAAACCCTCTGCAGCTTTCTTGGCCAGCCTGGGGTCCTTCAAATCGAAGGGAAGCCAGACGACCTGCGAACCTCCGTCATATTCTTGATTGTCTCCAACGCCTTGCCTTCATTTCTTGCAGCAAGGTATACCTTGGCGCCCTTCCTCGCGAGATGTAAGACGGTCCAATAGCCGATTCCTGTACTACGAACATCGTAAGCTTTCAGGTATCGTGAAAGTTCAGCGCCACTCACTTTCCACCAGTAACGATGACCACTTTTCCTGTCAGGTCAAGCAAAGACGCGCCAGCAGGGTAGAAAGTCCACCTGTCCACGATACCATGGATGACGTCCATGGTGGTAACAGCACACGTGAAACAAGCTAGAAGAGAATGATTAATAAACAGCGAAATAATTACTAGCGGCCTACGATGACCTTTATGTACTGGTCTTGTAGCATTACATTGGTACTGGGGTATAGCGTCCGCAGCAAGTGGAACTGTAGCTGAGTACTACGCTGAGTCTGCGCAATGTCGCTGACTCACTGTATGCCGAGAACATTTTCAGCAATTTCAAAACCCCGAAAAAGCCGATCCGAATAAATACGACGCTCGAATTCGAGCCGTCTATCATATTTATTCAGACATGAAAATGTCAATTAATAGTGCTTCTACTGAAACGATAACTTTACACGACATGCATCCGTTGCGCGGGGCACCCAGAGATTAAGAAAGATGCGACATTTCAGATCCGGTTTCATGCTTCGTTCAAGAAAACCTCGCTGACTTGCGCAGTATGATCCCTGCGTTTCTGCCATCTCACAAATCCGGCGCAGTAGCATTGCTATTAAGCTCAACTGCGACGACCTGCACCATGATGTGGTAGTCAGGATTGCTTTAACGTAGCGATAGACAGTGTAGTGACCTGGACAATAGTCGTCAACATACGATATTTTTATAATCACCTTGCGCAAGACGGGAAGTACAGTGTAACGTATGGTCGTGGATCCACGAACTACCCACTCCAAACAAAGCACGAGTCCAAAACGTATGCATGCATTGTACCCAGCTTGACGTTCCATAAGCACTGCACTTAAATGGCAGCCGGTGGACCGAAAACAGCGGTATGAAAAGTAGGTGCAAAATAAAGAAGATAAGGTCCTAAGACTTGGGTTAGATTAAGTCCGTCTATCGTTCGGATGCACTCGTAGATTTTATAGAAGGCCGTTACAGAGCGGTGGAAACGCGGCCGGGCGGTCATCGAGGACATTAGATTGGAGGGGGCACCTGCTTGTAACGTCCCTTCCAAGCATCAGTTTTGCCGGTCTACATCCAATGGCGACACCGGCATCGCTGTCCACAAAACTCGTTTACGGTTTGCTGCGCCAGCAGGCTTCTGTAAAGTCGGCATTGTAGGAACAGGAACCAAACTTGCATGATCCGTGGCTGCATCTAGATTGGGCAAGGATAATACTTTACGACGAATGCAAAGAAACATGCGTAGGGCAGATAAGAAAGGAGAAAGCATCGAACTGCTTGCCGATGCACAAGAACACAGGTAAGAGGAATAACAGTTAATTGCTGGTACAATAAATATATGAGTTTTCAGGTTCGAAATCGAAGAGAGGGAAGCACCTATCTCACAGTTGACTTGGAACAAAGTTTTAGTCCAACTTCACATGAGTCCTTCGATGAAGTTCTGTAGCAGATCATTCACTCATGTTCCCACGTAGCTGTGGTGTCCGAAATCGCAACATAGTACTGGCACTAATAACGGTCAGTCATGGGAATAGCTGCACTGAAATCCTTGTCAGTTTTCCCCTTTGAAGTCATTCCCCTTCACGGTACACTCTGGACTGTTCAAGGTGGCCATGTCAGTTGTCATATCAAAAGCTTATCCGGACGAACATTCATCAAACAGTCTGCCATGCTTTGAAGGCGTAAATTGCGCTAGAAGCACGACTATGCACATGCCTAGATGCCCGGTAATGTAACTTTTTGCCTTTGTCGTGAACGATCCGAGCTTCGAGGCGTGAATATCAGACAAATCCATGATCAAGAGCGCGTAGAATCATGTTGGCGTCGGTGGCTCATGCATTGGAAGCCCTTTGCAATATTTTGACAAGGGTGTTAGAAGGAGAGCGTTGCATCAGTACGATTCCTGAAATAGCCATGTTTTCGAGGGAATTCTCCTACTTCCAGGTTAGAAATAGATTTTGTCCAAATCACTACCCGCCGCGGCGGCTGGCTTAGCAGCCGCTCCTTCCTCCCATCGAAGAATTTTTATCATCCCATTCAGTTGCTCCACCCAGTGATGCAGCCATGTGTCTAGCCGCGCCTTTATTATCAAAACACGCGTCAATACCCTACGGAAGGTCTGGTTGCAGTGTTTGAAATAGTACCTGCTTTTCTGTATTGCTTGCCATGCTTCCGCAACGCCCCGATGGCTCACCATAACGACGACAGGAGGCTCATCGATGACAGAGGTAATATGCATGTTCTCATTCCGCGGTTGGTGACAATATTTCGGACATAGCAATGATGATATATTGCTAGCACTGGTCCCACAGTTGATCTACACCAGATGCCTGTAGTGATGCCGTCTGGTGGAGGCGGCGCTCCACACACCAACTGTAGTGCAGTGAGGTCACCTCCTCCTTGCCTAGGATTCGGGTTATCTTGACTCTTTCTGGCTTGACGCAATGTTTTCCTTCGGTTCTCAGGATCAGTCAGATGTCTCTTCTGGTTGTTCGATGTCAGAATCCATCGGTGCGATGGGTATCCGTTTGGATGGGGGGAATCTTGCATTAAGGTTTTGCGGCGCTACGAACTTCGTCCCTTGACACCGTTCCCAGGACTCTGGCTCTGCTCGATCCGCTTTTTGTATTGATTTAGCGCCATTTGGGTATCCCTGCGAGTTCACACTGTATGAAATTTCTTGTGGCGAAGGGGGCCGTGCAGATGGATGGTCAGCCTGGCCAAAATACGTCCAAAAGTCTGGTATACGGGGTTAGCTTTCAGAGGTTAACTAGACCAGCGGACCAGATCCGGACTTGGTTTCATGAGATGTTCCCGGATCCGAAGCTTTTTAACTTATAGCAATCGCGGCTTCTTGTTTTGCAAAGACAAACAAGTCCTCGATGCGCTCATAAAGGATGCTTGATACTGCTATCTAACCTTTTCACTTGTACCACTCCGTCCTCCTATTCCGTTCCATTGGATTGCCACTTTCAACCCCCACTTTCCGCCTTGCATACTCCCTCCATGGACGCATTCAAATCACTTGTCCAGCCGCTCGTAGGCGGTGCCGCTGGCTCCTCCGTTGTCGATGGCATGAAACTTGTCGTCCTCGGTGGCACCGTAGAAACCGCTAGACGGGTATCGAGTTCTGCTTGGTGAGTAATCCCCCGACTCCCCCTCATCACTCTTTAACATATCTGTGGCGCTTTAGGTCGCATTTTGTCAACTGTAAGCATGTTCTGTCCATTCCAATTTTTTCACCTCCGAGGCACACACATGGACACATGGACTCCGCGCCCCAATACCGCGAACGTCTCATGTTGCCTCCATTTCATCTGAAAGCAACGGCGCTTTTTTCTTGCCTTCAGTGGCACTTTACATCGCGTGTGCCTTATTCTTCGACCGTCTCGCCTCCAGAATGCTTTGCGTTCGGATGTCGTGCCAACGTCGACGTCGATATACTTTGATATCTTATCATTCTTCCTCGTACTATTGCGTACTAATTGAACAATCTAATTTGCAGCCTTCTTTCTTACGGCACATTTTTCGGAGGAAGACACTCCTTATGAGTGGCTCATGCTTTGGTTGTCACGAAGGCCAGAGTGGCAACGGTCTCGAGAATTCGAGACTACCACCCGTTCTTCCTCCGGTTTTGGACAGACAGCTGATAACTCCTTTGGTGACGAGGAGGACGATACGGATTCCGACGACATATCAGGAAGGGTCAAGACACGAGTCGTATTCCAGCCGACGTTCGATACTACACATACCATCTTCTATCGGGGACATTGGCTACGAGTCAGTCGGAGCAGGAAGACTGACGGAACTGGATGCGAAGTACTCTCCATAAGGTGCGTATCCTATCTCTATTATTTAGTGTTTTGTTAACTGGACGCACAGTGTGGTCGCCCGGAATAACACAGTATTGAAACAGCTTGTCCTCGAAGCTAAGCGAGGTTTGAGTTCTAATAACATGATATAAGTATTCAGTTTGATTCGGTCTTTTAGAATTTGAAGCGGAGGCTGTCCATCGCATTCAGATATACTTTGCGGATTTCTATGGGAGCTGGCGTTGGACGGACTCGCGGCATAAACGTCCCATGGGGTCAATTGTGCTTAACCCAGGTGTGAAGGAGATGCTCCTCAATGACACTCGAGATTTTTTAAAGTCCGAGAAGGTGTGTTGCCGATCTTTACCTGTGAAAGCGCACTTATGGAGATTTGAATCATAGTGGTACGCAGACCGCGGCATCCCTTTTCGTCGAGGGTATCTCCTCCACGGTGTCCCAGGGTCCGGGAAGTCTTCCCTGATACATGCGATTGCTGGTGAACTCATGCTGGACATCTACGTCGTGTCACTTTCGTCCTCCTGGATCAGCGACAGTACATTAACGACATTAATGGGTCGTGTTCCCGCGAGATGTATACTCCTACTGGAAGACTTGGACGCCGCTTTCACAAGAAGCGTATCGCGAGACAAGAACTCCAATGGAAACCCTGAGGGGAACGACGATGGGGATAATGATCAAGGTGATATCCCCAATGGCCCTCCTACGTCTAGCCGCAGTAGGAGACATCAGCGAGACCAGCTGTCAGAGGTAAACACGTTGAGTTTGAGTGGACTCTTGAACGCACTGGATGGAGTGGCGGCAGCGGAAGGCAGATTGTTATTCGCGTGAGTTTTCTCCCCTCAACGTTGCGAACACGTTGTGATCCGTAGCTTTTTTTGGCTAGGACGACCAATCATCTGGAACGTCTCGATCCTGCCCTCTCCCGACCCGGTCGTATGGATGTATGGATAGAGTTCAAGAACGCGTCCAAATGGCAGGCAGAGGCATTGTTCCGCAATTTTTTCCCGTCCTTGGAGGCATCTTCGTCGTCGAGAGGTGACTCTACACCGAACGAATCCGAGGACGAGGGGAACCGAGGCATCGATCTTCCATCACCTCCGCAAACACCGGGCTCCTCGACGTTATGGTCCCTTTCCCCTTCATTTTCATCATCATCCTCATCGTTACCCCTTTCGCCGAAGAAAAATATTAACGCCAAATCCAGGGCCCAGGTGCTACCTCAGTTCGGCGCCAACAATCGGGCATATTTGCCACCGCCGATAGAGGAACATATTGCGAATAGCCAACATTCTGCGAAGCCTCTAGACAGCGTGACATTGGCATTGTTGGCGAAGAGATTTGCGGATGCAATCCCACAGGAAGAATTCAGTGTGGCGGCGCTGCAAGGATATCTTCTGAAGCACAAGAGCCAACCGTATAAGGCGGCAAACGAGGCGGCTGAATGGGTTGTGAGTGAGAGGGAAATGAAGGAGCGTTTGAAGGTGGAGAAAGAGAAGAAAGACAGGGAGGATAAGGAGAAGAAGGAAAAGAGGAGGAAAGCTAGAGAGGAGGAAAAGAAGAAGCTGCAGGAATCGGAGTTGGAGAAGTTGAAAAAGGAGTTGAAGGAGAGGGAACAAAGGGACAGGATGAGGGAAGAAATGCTTGGATCAATAGCGACACTGTCCGGAGAGCCCTTCGTCGTCGCAGTGCCTACCCCTCCTTCGGAACTGCAGTCCACGTCTACGGCCGTTGCTCATGATGTGAATGATTCTGAAAGCGACGACGAAGATGAGGTCGTTCTTCCTGTACCCACTCAACTCATTTCTCCCAGTGACTGGACTGCATGGATGTCGAATCCCAACTGGATGGAACGCGCACTCCCTCTCCCTACAGAGCCTGGAAAGTGGGTAAAACATTGAATCCAAGGGCTTAGACTAAAACTGTGTCGTTACCAACTCTTCCTGCATTTGCAGTACATCCTAGCAGGTATGCATTTACGCGCATGTATCACTCCATCATCATCCGGATCCGCTTTCAATTGTACACGGCTTCATACTACTGTATCTCATCGTTTGTTGTCTATTCTATTATAATCTCTGTTTTTTTAGATTCATCCGTGCTCTTCTTTGTGTAGAATTGTTATATTTCTTGTACTGGGAACTCCCTCACCGGCTTTGTGTTCCGAACAATTCATTTCTAGTTGAAGAAGGTAAGGCACAGCCACTAAGGCGTTGTTTCCATGCTATCATTGACCTAGCTACACGCCCTCAGATCATTCAATTCTGGGGGTTTCAGCTGACCTCGATTCGGGAGTTCTGAGAGCGTATGGCAGCGAAAATTCTCTATGCTTCTTACCGTCGGCAAACAATGTGGAAGCAGTGCTTGCTCCCATCACATACCATGACACTGTTCAATCCGAGTTGGCGGGCCTTTTGCCCACACTGGGCTGGTCAAGTGATTACTGTTACAAGCAGGTGTGGCCGATGCGTATGTATAGCCTTGACGAGAATACCGTTGACACATCTCCATGCAGGAATGAATTCGCGCTGATTTATACTTAATTCGACTGAAAGACCCAGAAGTTTGTCCGCCGCCCGTTGTTTGATGACCCCGAGGTTGAGTGAGAACGGAAAAAGTTTCCTCAGGAAGCAAAAGAAGCTGGATGCGTTATACGTATTTAATTCTCACTTCTCCTATGACCGAGTTGTGATTGATTATCCAGTTGCACATTTCTATCTGATCGAAGGCTCAGAACCTGCCGTCGCAAAGACTGACTGGCGAGTACAACACGCATGTGATCAGTTTGTATTAACTCGCATAAGTGGTTATTTGTCCGTCGGTACACACGTTTCTCTCTTCCCACAAGATCTGTTGCTTACTGTTTGGCATGATCGAAATGGCAGATACACAAATCTCATGCAGTAGGGTTCGCTGCGAACTCGGGAACATTCGCCGCTTCAAGAGTGTCAGACACGACCCCCGCATCCGGCGCAAGATTAATAGCGATGGAATTACTATGAGCTCCCTAGCGACAGTACGCTGCAACCCGTTAAGTGAAACATCTATTCAACGATATGAATCCGCGTGTATAGTATGCAGCGCTATCAACGCCATACATAAAGATCCTCCAGGGCCGCGTCTTCGGAAAATCAACAGTAAAAATAGAATACTTGCACACACAAGTCTTCTTCAGCCTGAGTACTCCAAGCCGTCTGCAGATCGAGCGCTGTGGCACGTACAAGCTCGTCATATAGCACACTCCCCTTCAGAAACTTTTCCTTGACCTGAGGAGGAGGCACATACATCCAGCATTTTTAGTTCTGGAAAGGACTGGGATTTAGGTAGTCCAAAGGGTCCAGAAAATCTGATTTACGCGGAGCGGTGATAGTCCTTCCCATAATGCAACGGGATTTCGGAATCTACACTAATTCCGTGCCGAGTGGATAAGGAAGGCCAGAACACAGTGTTCCATGATCTTTAGTAGTGCTTCCAGCACCGCCGTATCTCTGCCTTAGTCACATTTTTTTCTTCGCCGTTTGCGGATGCAATCCTGTTCGGCATTTCAAAGCCGTAGCTCACTGGCAGGACCCGTTGATTCTATTGATTAGGCATTCAAAATCCAACTGATAAGTAAAGAATTCTGAGTATTTCTGATCTGCAGAGATTTAGCGGTCAGTGGATCACATCACTATGAACTTGAAATAAGTACTTAACCCAGATATGGGAATCCCGTCGTGGGCGGGAGAGGGGGGATAACTATATTTATCATCCCGCCGGCTTTAGTCATCAGAAATTCTCACAGAAATTTGCCTATTGCGTACCAAGTTGCAGGGCCGAAAACGAACGTGTCAAATTCGCTATTGGATGAACATTCAACCAACTTGTTACGATCAATTCTTCCATACGCCCACACAGGAGATATGAATAGCATAGGCCAGTGATTTTCAGTCATCACACGCCATTGTTCTTCCAACTCTCTATCACCCAGTGGATTTATGAGCGTAGGCAGGTCTGCGCCATCCGTGATCGTGTTCTCTTTGCACTAAGTCGTACTCCGGCCAATTATCATGGGCGTGTACGACGAGACCTTAGGTGATTGCCAAGAATTTATGGGCGTGAATTTTGCTAATTGGTCATGGGATATGTAGGTGTCCTGCTCCTCGGTGTAATCAGTACGTGTGAAGTTGATACGGAGCGCGCGTTGCTGATATACCATCTTAGTTAATACCTATTTCTTCGGCTTCGTAACCTATCAGTATATGTCCTATTTCAACCGCGGTAAGTGTTTCTTTGTTAGACATACGTCAATTGAGATTTAGAACGGAGTAAAGGATACAAGGATAGTCTTTGGGTCAAGTAAGCCGCTCCGTACATATACGACTGTTCGAACACCGAAATGGCGTCTACTGCAGAGTCACGGTTGTTTTGCTGTGCCTGAACGACTCTGTGTATTCCGCGTCGTATGTTTTCTTGCTTGCAGACAAAACCGGGTGGTTTATTGTTCATTTTTGAATAGTTTGATTTATATGGCATGGCTTTACTGGTGCGTCGGACCTCCATATAAATTCCTGACTGTGACCGAGGATGTCGACGCAGTGTCCAATTCTACGGCAACCCCACGATCTTTACAAGTGAGCCCAAACACTTTCTTAGCGGTTGTTGTTCTTAACCACGAGTCAGCTGTTCCATGGCCTTCTTCGTATACCCCGATCGCTAATGCAATCTCCTCTATACTGACGCACCAATCCTTAACGGCACGGTACGCTCAGACTATTCCCCTTCTATGCTACCTGCTACTTTCTAATGTAAGACTAGGGCCTGCCGTCTAATGGAGAGCAAGCTAGTCTATGTTGGGATCATGACGCTCTCAATGGGTAACTTCGTTGCTGCGATTATCGCTTCTGTAAAGGTTCGTACCCTACCTGATGCTCACTGTGGCGGTCTGATTAGGTTTTTGAAAGTCCTGGATGGCTAAAAAGTGCGTCGTCTCTTGGATACCTATTCACGACCTTATCCTTTCAATTTCTAGTGCTAATGATCAACGAAACCTCAAGGTTTACCTCATTGCGTGGCTTAGCATACAGGCAGGGATCGACATTATAGTCGCAGGTAGTTCCCATTGCCGTTGTGATCTAAGTTTCATTGATGATATTTGCAGGCACCCTTTCCTACGCACTGTACCGTGCTCGTACAGGCTACCATCGTACAGATAGTGTGATCTATCGCCTCATTCGCGGGGCTGTGCAAACGGGGCTGTTCGCCTGCATCTTTGCGATGGGGCACCTGACGGCTTTCCTAAGTAGGCTTGAAATTCCCCACTTTTCATTTTTAGTCGAATTCAAGTTCCGTGTAGTCTCCCCGGATACCCTAGTATACGCATTCTTCGCTGGGTCAACAGGTCGCATGTATTCAATAGTGAGCGCGGATGCACTTGAGAAGTTGCCGCAACTCACCTAAATTTATTTCAAAGACCCTGATGGATACTTTGCATTCTCGCAACCAACTACGAGATGCGCTGTCAGGGACTATGAATGTATGAACGGTACCTTATCTGTTCGTATTCTTTCTGATGTGTTGTCACAGGTCAACAGTTCCATGATTCGAACACCTGTTTGGCGTTCCTCATCCGACTACCCGAGGACACTCCAATTATCTACCGTTAACACCCGCCAAGATGTATTACCCGAAGGTGGGCCTGGTCGTAATACTACCAAATTAGTAGTTGGCCAAGATAGCAGCACCCTTGACGCCGACAGGTCGGGTGAGTATCTTGCATAACGCAGACGAAAGCGTCGAGGATCGGGGAAAAAACACCATATATTGAGCTGTGTGTGGTGTGGTAAAAGTATGCTCAAGCCAATAGGTACAAAGGTATATGTGAAGATCGAATTCGAATTCACTGAGTGGCGCCATAGTTGGGTGGAGGAGTCTGTCCAGGAATTAATGCGCCCTGAGCCTGAGGGTATGGTTTGTACTGTCCATTACCAACGTCTACACGGGAGTATTCAGATAAAGCCGGAAAAGTGAAAAGCATATATGACGCACATTGGAAACCTCCAGCTCCATAGCGCTCCTCGGCCTGCATCTTCTTGTAGATAAGCCAAAACGCGTGGATATGGCCAGGAATGTAGCCGAGTCTGTTAAGGCGGAAAATTCAAGGAATGAAAGGCGCAGAAACGAAGAAAAGCATACAGAGTCAAGCAGATGTTAATGAGAAGATCACAGCTGCATCCGGTCAAGAATGCGGCAGCTGCTGGCGGGAAGATAATTGCAACCTTGAGAGATCTGTCAGTATATATATATACGGAGAATAAACGAGCAAATCCCACGAGAATAATGAGGACGTCTGAGGTTTTGACCATGGTGGTGAGATGAGAGCAGTGGAGAACGAGCCGCAGGGAGCCTGTGCATATGATTACGTCACTTTCCATCCCCGATTTAGCAACGCCGATTCTTGACTTTGAACCACCACCACCATGTTGCCCCTTCCTTTTCCCAATCCTGCCACCACGTCGAGTCTTTCCGATGCTCGCAGTAGCCTGGAGACATCCATACGGTCCCAGGAGACTCTCGCCGCCGAAATTTCCGATGCGGAAGCGAATCTCGCCAAAGTAATTCAAGAGGCTCAGTGTCGCATCGACGCCCTACGTCGCGAAAAGGCCCAGCTCGACGAGCAAATTCTCGCTACGCAGGCATATATCTCGCCGATGAGACGGCTGCCGCTAGAACTTTTGCGGGATGTTTTCTATGGGTGCTTTGAGGATCATCCCTGCTGTGCATGGGTTCTAGCATCGGTTTGTGTGGACTGGAGGCGATTGGCTTTGGCAATGCCCCGGATATGGGCCAAAGTGAGTATTCCTTTCCGTTCCATTCTTCCCCCTTTGGTGCTGGTCTGGAGATACGGTGGCAGCATTCGGTGCTTTTTCGTCGTCCGGGGTTCTGAGACGTCCGGCTGTCTCACCAGTCACGGCCACGCGGGTCTAGTCGACAAAGCATTCATTTTCAGCGTCCCTGTATTGACTGGTCGTGGTCTCTGATGTCTCCGCCACCGTTCGGGTCCCTGGACTTGGAGATCTGTTGGCAGAAATAGGCGCCGTCTCGTCCTGTTCTGTCGACGAGATTCCATCAATGGCAGCTTGACGCCACCATCGGCACGACATTTCGTTTTGCAAATAGATCGCCGTGCGATGATATCGTTTTCTTCGTTGCTTTGCCTCCGTTCTTTTCTGTTTTCATCGCGTCTACCCGTCTCTTATTTCAGATTCTGATCGTTTCCTAGATACGGCTCGTCACAACTCCTACCTCCTCTCCGGAAACCATTCGACTATGGCTTGAGCGATCAGGCTCATCAGTGCCTTTGGACATCGAAATCTACCTCCATGTTGCAAAGGGCACGAATGATGTCCCAACTAGCAGTCGGCGGCGGCGACGGTCCTCTTCACCTCCAAGCTCGTTCCTATACCCAGTATCGTTTCCGTCTTCGGGACCTTCATACATGATATCTCCTACAGGCGTGCTCCCGCCAGCGAATACTCCCATTATCATACCTATGTCTCCGTCATCGCACCACAGTCATGATGTCTGGGTACCTTCGTCTCCACCATCATATCCCAGCGATCGTCCACGCGGCGATAAGTCAGCTTGGGGTCGTGGTACTCCCTGGGGTTTCGTCGCAGTCTACTACCTCGTCGAACAGATGCATCGTTGGGAGCGATTCGTCTTCCGATTCGACCGTCAATTCCCCTCCATGCTCGCTCTTAAATCAATTACAGGTGAGCCTGAAAAATGATCACGTGTAAGGTATCTGAATACCTTTGGTAGGCGACGCTCCCTTGCTGAAGCACTTTGAAGTGTCAGCTGCAGAGTCTGTGTACTATCCTGATCACTGGGCGTGGCTTCCCAACACCCCGTCCACAAAGCAAGTCGCGCCGGTTTTAGATACCGTCACTCTACAATTCATTCCTTTCAAGTGGTCTTCGCCTCTCTTCCAGAGTAACCTTCGAAACCTCAACCTCCGCGCGCTACCTGCCTCACAGCACCCTCTGAACCAAATCCTTCATATCCTCCATGCAAACCAACATTCCCTCGAACGCGTTTCTCTTCACTTTCAAACAGTGCTACCTCCCATCCTACCCCTCTCTCAGTTGACACTACCTCGTCTGAAGGAGTTCAATCTAGGGGGCCACTATATGCTCACAAATCTTGTCGAGTCCCTCGTCTTGCCAGAGCTCGAGGAGCTGAACCTGGACATTGAAGCACGGGAGTCCATCGAGGAATATATTCAAACCCTTCTTGCAAAGACGCCGTCGACAGCGATGAACCTCAAACATCTCGGGATCGCATATGGTTACGGTACTGGACATCACGCAGAAGCATCCATCCCAGACACAGTATCCGCGTCGTCACCGCCGTTCTATTATGGCTCAGGAGGTGTCGTCGTGTCATGGCTATTCCTGAATGATTTACCCCAACTAGAAAGCCTTCGTGTGGGTGGTTCGCACTTAGATGTGCTCATGGCTGGGCTTGGCATGCCGGATGAGGAGATGATGACTGGCGCGGTGGCAATCGGGGTGATGGGGAGCAACGTTGTTGCTAACGCGTGGTTATGTCCTAAGCTTAAGGAGCTGGGGCTGCGAAGTTGTCATGGGCATGAGGGATGGGCAAAGCTTGTTCAGGCCGTGGAAGGCAGGAATCCCGATGGTGGTGCGACAGGAACAGTCATTAACGGTTTGTCACCCGTTAGGCTGAAGCGACTGGAGTTGTACGACAGTCAGGGCATTGGTGGTGATGTTATCCAGTGGCTAGAGAAAAGAGTTGATGAAGTTGTTTGGACGGAGAGTGAAAGGTATTCAATTCTGTTTCGTTCCTAGCTGTTGGCCTGATTGTTCTATTACTAGGACATCGCCTTCCATGTCCCCATTTGCTTAGATATCTTCGGACTATTTATTTTTTGTATTACTTGGGTCTGCGCAAATCTATCAGTAAGTATCAAGATGTATCTGTACCTGCTTTACTTCACCAATATTACATTTATTAATGTATGGGAAGTACGTTGAGTGTTGATGTAGAATGGAAGCACGGAGTATCGGGGAGTTGGGCAATGGTGAGCGCTACGAAAGTGGCCGGTTCTCGGAGGCTGATGGAAAGCAATGTTCAGATCAGTGCCCAAGCTGTGGGATCCACTTCACTCGATAGAGCCACTAGTGAATGAACCATACGAGTCATGTCCTCAATTGCCTCAAGCTGTATCATTGTCGACCGGTCAACACGCTACAAATATTTCCAAGTACGACCCACGGTGTCCCATATGGCAATTTCCAGCTCTCAGCACGAAAATGTTCTAAGCGCTCTCACATGCTGTTATCTATCCACGTTATTGGATATAATAAGAGCGATTTGTATTCAATTCGCAAGGTGAGAAATGCAACACATTTCCATATCCTGTTTTCAACGTCGGTGCATCGAGCTGAGCCCAAGAATGCATGTAGAGCAAGGGTCACCATCTTCGCGAGCATTACCTCCACGGCGACACTGCCCGGTGTGCGAACGGTAAACACACAAATGAGTATTATTCTGATTGCCTCACTTCACAGCTGCGTAATAAGATGGAGCACATACTCCCCCGTTCAAGGTGGAAGGGCCCAAGTAGCTGTAAAATCCAAACTCCTGTTTGAATCGATCAACGGATGCTCAAAAGCTGCGCACCTTCTCCGGGGATCGGTCCAGTTGGTAGATAATGGCCGTACGGGGTAACAGGCATTTACCACTGATTCTTTCGCAGCTACCAACTTGACGCGTTGTAAATCAAACAATCAAGAGCGTTGGACTCCGGAGCACATACTGAATACCACAATTCACACATTCATTGAAAATTTAATATATATGAAGCGATTCTTTGACTATGGACGACATGGATACCCGTTCTTAGTCGGTGATAATCACGCCCTGGCTAATAATATCGCTTCGTCAAAGATTCAAAAACTCGAAATCTTGCCAAGTGAGCAATCCCGTCTTTTGTCATTCCTTTCTTCTCATCATGCTTACTGTCTTGCTGGTCTTGACTGTTATCCTCATTCATTTTGCAGCCGCCGAGGTTGTGCCATTCTTGGAACCAGTACGTTCTGGGCATGCATGCTACTCTAAACTTCGAGCTCATCCTAGTCTGGTGGGACTCAGGGTTTCTTTTTCGACTATAACAAGGCGAATGAGACTGTTCCAATCCTCCTTACTGGTAAGTAATGCTATTTGAAGTCACAGCCATGCCTAACACATGAACTACAGAGCAATGTGAAGTCATCCACCTCAAATGGGGCCGGCGTGCTGCTATTGGGTACGATTCTGCGGTGTGTAGGATATGCTTGCTAAAAGGATCTCCTAGACAAAATCCCGTCGCTCCGTATTCCCTTATGGTGTATACATCGTAAGAATTCCCTCCGTGTCTAGATCCATATTGACACAACTGTATAGAACGAGCACAGCGGCAATTGTTATCGACGCTGGCAGTCCCCCCGATCTGAGTTTTGTATGTATTGCTTTACATTCCGGTTATCGTCTCCCGAACCTAAATTCTACCAGGATTGGGCGGTGCCTTTTGTCCCCGGGACACAAGTATGTATTCCATATCAATGATCCTGTCAAACTCGAATCTTATGTCTTCGATACAATTCAGTATCAAATTTGTATGGTGCGTGTTATGATGATTCATTACATCCATTCCATCTGATTCTAGGTTTCCAGTTTGATTCCAACGGGGTTGCGGGGGGATGTCAAGATATGTACACTATGATACCGAACTCGAACGCTACGGATGTTAGCTGCCCGAACGTCACCTCCCCGGTTCTGTCTGCAAATGGGACGGTGTCCCAGCCAGATGGTCCCTTGTCCGAATATGCTTTTATCACTCAGGTATAAAAACTCCCTCCGTTTTCATGCCCATCTACAAAAACGAATGTTGGTCTGAATATCAGTGCACCGATGTATCCGTGACGCCCAACGAAGGAACCCCCCCGTTTACACTTACGGTAAGCCGGCGATGCTACTATAGCCTGCCTCTGGTACATTTGCTAATTACCAGATCCAGATTGCATCTGCTCTCCATCCTCAGTACAACTTGACCTCAAACACAATGGATCCAATCACTTGGACAGTTTCTCTTGTAAGCCTTGCTCAGTGACCAATCCACGGTTGTGTGAGCTTGATGTGTCTCCTAGTCCCGTGCCATGCCGTTCTTCATGTCGATGGTAAGCTCTGACGGAAAGATCTGGGTGAACGGACCTTTGCATGTTGGTGCCGGTCCTGACAATGATTGTCTGGCTCCAGGAACTGTGTAAGCGGCGTAGTTTTGTCCTTCTTTAAACTACGCAAACAGAACTTATTACTTCGTTTTTAGAAATGCTGCGCATGCCAAATCCGTCGCAGCACGCGCAGGGGTCGGAGGTCTTTTCGGCGGTGCAATTCTTGTCGCTGGGATACTCACCGCCCTATTCTTCTGGCGCCGTCGACGTCAGAGAATGAAGCGGCGGAAGATGTTGCAAAATCTTACGCCTTTCCATGACAAGAGATCGTCGATCAATGTTATCGGACACCCCCAAGGCCTCGGATTGTCTCGCGAAGAGCGCGGACTTGATGGTGTCGCGAGTCTACGATCCTTCTCTGAGCTGTCCCCAGCGTACGCCTCATCAGGTGTACGTTCATCTCGTGTTTTCGATGGAAATAGTTCGGTGCGAATTCAGTCGCTGCTGTATGTCCAACATCGCGACAGGGGGCCAGCGGTGGACTTACCGCCATTGTATTCGGACCCCGGACGTCTGGCTTCAGCTCGGGAACGGCCCCTTCCCATGCCTGCAGCAAAGACACGGACGTGAGTGTGAGATGTAACAAAAGAAGCAGAACAGGACATGTAGATAGTGGCGTTAATCTGGTTCAGAGTTTCCTTCTCCTTCAGGGATACCTTCGGATTTTTTAAAATCTGCTCACAAGTTGTTGTCAGGCTAAAATTGGACAAATAAACCATTCATAGTGGTAGGAATAGGACATTGTGGAATGTATGTATGATATGTATGATTATCAGAAGTACTCCAGGTGTGTCTTCTCTGCCAACTTCAAGTCGCCCAGGCTCTCGATATCTTTCTGGGATGCCTGCGAAAGGAACAAAGTCATGGCGCTCATCACCGGTCCCACGTACTTCCCATTCACAGTCCCCTGCTTCATTCGGTCGCGTAGAAATGACACTACGCCACGGTCGATATCGGGATGCTGTGAGTGTATTAACAATCCCCCAAGTCCAGCCATGTTCACAGTCTTATTTAGTGGGAGGTCGGTTCCATCCTTGGGTTGAGTGACAGGGTAGTTCATGTACTTCAAGAATCCATCGCAGGGAAAGTGCAGTGAGAGCAGGCGGAGAGACGTTAGTCGGCGTATAAATTGGAGAGCCACAGGCAGAGCTTCCTCAGTAATACAGCCCTTCTTCACGAGTTCCGGGTCGAGTCCAGGGAAGACTGAGCCAAAGTAAGGAGCCCAGAGTTCGAGAATCTGTAACTGACCCAGCGGGAGGTAGTTCATCACGTTGATAAAGACGTCGGCAGCCCCCGTTCCGGCTGCAGAAGATTGGATAACCAGCTTGTTGACAGCAGGAAATTCAAAGGCTTGCAGAAGTACTTGGACCTCTTGAGGGACTCTGTATCCAAGAGTCAGGTTTTGAACACGGGGTAAAACCAGGCGGACTGCGGGTGGCGGCGATCCAGAGTCGATGTCGACAACAGAGGTAAGTACGAGACTTTCGAGGGTGTTCATACTGTTCGAAAGGATGCCACGTAAGGTATCCATGGAGGGTCGTTCATCCCAAGGCTGGTACGCTAGACATAAGTTCTGTAAATTTGAAGCGGAGAACAAATTCCAATCATAAGGAACGCCGCAACACTCTACGACTTTGAGAAGGGGATATAACTCGCTGCTCCAACGCTGTAATTCTCGAGACGACGGTTGGACATCCTCAAATGAATATTCGAGTACATGAATTGGTTCTACCTCGTGTTCCTCACTAAAGGATAACTCGGACGCAATGTTGTCTGGGCATGACAGCACCCATTTCTTCAAACGCGGCATGGCGACCCAACGCAAGTCCATGCAGAGCCACATGATAGATCGGAAGTCCTGTGTACTCGCGAAGAACGATCGGATATGAAAAGCATGGGAGGCAAGGAGGCAGGAGAGGTATACAAACTGCGTGCCGGTGAAGCCAGAGTGAACCTCGGTTTCATATGCCATGACGTGTGAATCGACGAGAATTTCGATGTCGACATCCAAATCGGCCGAGCGCTCGAGAATGAAGGTCTCTCGAGGAAACATTACCTTTGCGACGTCCAAGGCGTCGACGGTGTGTCTTGGCTCTGGGAAGGAAGCTGTGGTATCGGTAACTGTCAGGGAAGTCCAGAGACGCGCAGTCGTCAATGGCCAAGGAGCGCCATAGCCTGCATGTGTTCGATACTCGGAAAAGGAACGCAGTATCGCAGCTGCCGAGCGCGAAGATTTCGAGCAGGATTTCATTCGGAAGATTGTCGATGTAGTTCTTAGCTGGGGTTTGCCCTTCATTTGGCTGTACCAGTTCGAGGCTACATAGAAAGCCGTTGAGAGAGGATGAAGTAAAAGGCTTTTGTTACGCACCAGTCCATATTGTAGTCAGAGTCCATCGTTAGAGGTAAAGGAAGAAAATGGTGATTTCACACCAAAGAGCGGTTTATATAGACACAGAATATATCAGGTGGCACATAGAATAGACAATGTCGTACTGTAGGACATTGTGCCGTCCTACTTTTTTTTGTTGACAATGTAACCTCGCAGTCATGCACCATGTTAGTTTGGCAATAAATAAATAAATATCTAATTATGGAGAGGATCAATAACTAATTAATTAGTTATATAATATTACTTAATACACTTATGGAGTCAATTCCAAAAGGGGAAAATAACTACGAGTACCAGACAGTAGTCTCGGACTTGCATTACTCACATTTTGCCAGTTGGGGTTTCCTCTGCAATCCATCTCTTCTTCTCTCCTCCATCTCACCGATGTCTTCGATGCAAACCACGACGACTAACGATAAATTTCGCGGTGCCGTAGTGGAAGTAAGCTTTCACTCGATCGCGAATGGAACCGGTTCTAATGAGGGCCATCAATTACAGGACTTGCAGCTACCACCAGCCTTTGCCCTGCCTTCTACCGAGGTTATCTCACGTGCCATCGAGCTCGCTTATGACCGTGATTTCTCACATATTCCGTGCGTTTTCCTCCTGCAATTCGAGGCGTGGATGCCGAACGTTTTTGTACAGCGTCCTGGACCGGGATCGAAAACCGCTAGGATATCTGGATGTAGCAAAATTGAAGCAGGAATGGGAAGCAGGGAAAGCTAACCCGGTATGCCTCCGGTTTGTGGTCTGCACACACACTATACTGAATCGATGACTTGAGGACGACCGCATCAGCCAGTACATGACCAAGTTCAAACGTAAAAGTACGGAGCCCTACACTCTAATAACGCCCGCCACGCCTCTGGCCGATCTCGAGGCTTTTCTGCAGGACAATATATTTGCTCTAGGTGCGATCTTCTCGTCCTTTCTTGCCATTTTCTGACTTCACCATGCTGTATTAGTCACGGACTACCAGCGGAAATTCGTGCTGGGTGTTGCTACGTCCCAAGACCTCGAGAACTTTGTTTCACGAAGAGGTTTTTAAACGGGAGTAAAATATAATGCGTCTGTTGTATATATCCTAAATCTTGTTTGTACTTCGTTCTCGTTAGTATGTCATTCACCGGCGTGCAAGGCTAGCCCAAATGCAATCGTTGAGAGATAAAATTGATACAGGGAAAGTTTCATTATATGCAAACTAAGTCGTGTCCATAGCCTCGGCTACTACATGCGTGATTTCCTCGTCCACAATCAAACTCTTGACAGTCTCGCGCTTCCATGCCGTCGTGCCACGTCGGAAACCGTACTTCCTCTCCTTCTCTACACGCTGGTTGGGCATCTCCACGTTGCGAAGCATCTCAGTGTGAGTGGCAGTGATGATGCACGCGTCGACATTGGATCCAGAGCCAAGATCGTTGAAGATACCGGCAGAAATGGCATGCTTGACGAGGGTGAGAGCTTCGTCGCGCTGCAAGATCCTCAACAGACGGTCCGTGGCATACAAGGCAGGACACTCACCGACATGTTCGGCCGCCAGCTGCTCTCAAAAACAGCCATTGCAGCAAGACTTCCGGATCCCATTGTCACGTAAGGAAGTTTGTCAGTCGACCCGTGAGGATGGATGGTGAAAAGGTTAGGACCGGTGGCGTCTACACCACCAAGGACAAGAGCAGCACCGATTTGACCTTGGTATCTGCCTAGAGTTAAGGGTGCGAAAGAAGGGTCACATAGAAATACTCACTGGAACAGCATCTGCTTCAACATCGTCATCGCCGTCACCACCCGTGGCTTGCGACCAGTATGGAGGGCATGGAGCTCCATATTGGAGGATATAAGCGCCGTTGTGAATTCTGTATCAGCGGCTGTACCAGCACCGCAGCATCTAATTGATTCTGAGATATAGTGGATCTACCAAGCCCTCAGTTTGTAGCAGTATAGAGTCCACAGGTGCGACGTACCTTTTCACAGTTTTTATCCGCGACAATAGGGCCCTCGGTAGCCCGTGTATCTGCACCAAGAACAATTCCGTCCTCAAAAAGGCATCCTACGATAGTTGTACCGGTACTGGTGGCCTTGGGCAATGGTATTCCCTTCTCGCTCAGGAAGTTGTTTCTACACAAAACCTGTCAGCCATTACTATAGAATACCGCAAGATGCTTCACCTTATTTGATTAGAAAAGTCAAAGCCGGTGGAAGAATAAACGGAAGAGCTGGCCATGACCGTTAATGAGGAAAGAAAGAGCTTGCGTGTGATCCTGGAGGGTACGCGTACTTGTGGCCACGTGACATCCGAGGATTATGCCGGTCATCCCGGCCCGATCTAATCTCTGGTCGACCTCCTTCCCCGACGGCCTACTCCTCGACACGGAATTTGACTCCCATCTTGGCCACTATCTATCATGTCCGTGCAGACGACAATAATCCCCCACTCCCAGCAGCCGTTGGTTACGCGTACTTATCTCTCAGAGCAGGAGCTTGATGGATTCATTACTATCGCCTCAGAGGCCCAGAAGACATGGAAGAAGGTTCCACTGAAGGAGAGAATCGCGATTGGGTACAAGTTCATCGTGTGTTGCTTCAAAATCTTGTTGAACCTTCCTCTGACTGGCATCCAGGATGAATTCAAAGCATTGAGCGAGGATCTCCCTATGGAACTGACTCTGCAAATGGGCAGGTGAGCTTCAGGGATGTCGAATAGGTTTCCTGATTCATTTGGCTACCAGACCGGTATCGCAATGCGCTGGAGAAGCTCGTGGATTCCTCGACCGCGCTAATTATATGTTATCCATCGCAGAGAGTGCACTCGCCGATGCTAGTCTAGCTGACACTGACAAGCCTGGATTCCGGCGATACATCAAGCGTACACCTCTAGGTGTTGTTCTTGTCGTTGCGCCTTGGAAGTACGTTCACTCTTCCAGTTGACTTACATGAGAACTAACAAATGAAATGATAGCTTTCCTTATCTTGTCTCAATCAACGCCGTTCTCCCAGCCATCATCGCTGGGAACACGGTTATCCTGAAACCTTCACCCCAAACGCCTCTCACCGCCGAGCGTTTCGCACTTGCGTTGACTCGAGCAGGTGTTCCGAAAGATATCATCCAGGTTGTGCACATGTCACCCGCGTTGACCTCTCATGCCGTTCAGCATCCTTCCGTCGACTTTGTGTCCTTTACTGGCAGTGTCGTAGGCGGCCGGGCTATCGAGGAAGCTGCCGTACAGGCTAAAGGTTTCAAAGGTGTAGGTTTGGAGGTATGTGATACTGTTAGGTATCATCCATGTCTTATTTGACATGCTATCAGCTTGGTGGAAAGGATCCTGCCTACGTACGACCCGACGCGGATTTGAATTACACAATCGGCGAACTAGTTGACGGTATGGCTTCGAAAGTCGATACAACTAAAGCTAATGAAATCAAGGGGCTCTATTCAACTCTGGTCAAAGTTGCTGCGCCATCGAGGTGAGCATGAATTTCCCTCGTGCTGCTGTCATTTCACACAACTTTGCATTCAGAGAATCTACGTCCACGAGACAGTATATGATGCTTTTGTTGAAGGCTATGTGAAGTTGGTCAAGGTAAATGCACGTTACCGGATCTAAACTGCATGTGTTAATGGTTCTTTACAGGGTTATAAACTGGGAGATCCCACACTGCCCGAAACCAATCTAGGTCCTGTCGTTTCCTTAGCTAGCGCTGAGAGAATCAGGAAACAAGTTTCTGACGCGGGTATGTCAGTGTTTGCTTCATCATCTACACCCTTCTGATCTTCTTTCAGTGAAAGCTGGGGCAAAGACACTTATCCCAGAGGATTTATTCCCGATGGCGAAAGCGTGAGTCTCTTCACCCTGGGTATGTCTCAGTGAATCCTGAAAGTTTTTGCAGCGGAACTACGTATGTTGCGCCTCAGGTTCTAGTCGATGTGAATCATAGTGAGTTGGTATCTATTTATTTATATACTTTCTCAGATAACGTGAAATTCACCCTAGGTATGGATGTTATGATGGTAGGTTCTAAAGGTGATGCCCGCACTGCTGTGTTCACAGCTTATTCATAGGAAGAAACATTCGGCCCTGTTGTCGGAATACAAAAGGTTTCTTCTGACGAGGAAGCCATCAAACTCATGAACGACTCTCCGTATGGACTCACAGCATCCGTATGGACTAACGCGACTGCTAATCCGACCTCCGAAGAGGCATTCTTGAAGTTTGTTGATGAACTAGAAACTGGAACGGTCTTCCTGAACAGGTGGGCGTGATATGCAAACCAAAATAGAAGTATCACTAACTTATTGGTAGGTGTGACTTTTTGGATCCCGCACTGGCTTGGACTGGTGTGAAGGATAGTGGTAGAGGTGTCAGCCTCAGTAAATTTGGTGCGTTTGTAATCATCAATCACGACATTCGACGTCCTCATTGGTCGTTAAAAAAGGATATGACCAGTTGACCCGGGCCAAATCTGTACACATGAAGATCAAAACATCATAGAGACTCGAATTATTCATAGGTAACATACGCTTCAGAGACTTGTATTTGTAAAGAAGTCCAACAGCATCCAATGAAGATTCCAAACAACTTATACTTATCAACTCTTATCAACCGTACGCCGACTTTTGCCGAGTTCGTCCATCACGTGATCCAACGCGTGTTTGCCGCTGATCCGACACGCTGAAAGCGCACCACACCCAACATAAATTTATGACATCGATCCTTCCTTGCCCCACTCGACCGACCGTTCCCCCTTCCAGCCGCTCCTGCTCCTCGCGAGCCAACCCTCTTCTTCTTCCCCCATGATCTGGCCTGGAAACTCACGGCTGCTGTTACTACTCTACGTCCTTTTTTCCTGCCAGCTAGGCAGCGCCTATGACATTGTCCGAGATTACTCGGGTAGCACATTTTTCGACCGATGGGACTTTTTTGGGAACTGGGATAACCTCACGTTGGGTACGTGCTTCCCCCCTTCAAGACACCACTCTCGGTACTGAAAGAACTCGAGGGGATGTATGGTGGCTCAGCAAGGCGGATGCCTTTGCTCAAGGCCTAACTTATGTAAATAGTGCAGGAAATGCGATTATGAAAGTGGACAACATGCACAATGTGGTGAATGGGCAAAAGCGGAACTCGGTGCGGTCACTCTGCGTGTCCTGCTTCATATCTAAATGATTTTGTAGGTCCGGATAACCTCACAAGACATATACGACGTCGGCAGCTTATGGATTATCGATCTCAAACATATTCCATTTGGATGCTCGGTACGCTTGTTTTTTCCTCTTCCCCAGCCATATTGAAATACGCGTTCGTCATAGGTTTGGCCGGCTTTTTGGACTAAGGGTTATCAAGATCAATGGCCTGTGGGTGGCGAGATTGAGTGAGTCACGTTGAAGCACTATTCTTTGAAGTTTCCTTATCCCCCTCGTTGCGCAGCATCATCGAAGCAATTAATCTGATGCCCAATAACCAAATGGCTCTACATACGACATCCGGGTGCTCTCACGTACCCGAAGCACAGCAGTACCAGAGTGGGGCGACTACTCAGACAGATTGCTCTCTGTCTTCCGGGTGTACTGTTCTCGAGTTGAAGGAGAACAGTTTATATACAGGTCTTGCGGCAGCCGGTGGAGGGGTATGGGCTACCCAATTCGATGTAACCGGGTGAGATTTCAATGATTTCCCTCCAATGTCGTAATACTAATATACGTATATGTATAGAATTTTGTGAGTTTCCATTCCTTCGCGGTTGTTGGATAACTAAGCATACACCATGCACAGCATCTGGTTCTGGAGTGTACGTTAAATTTTTACTCATTCTAGTCGAACGAGTCTAAAATGTTCGCGCTTAGCGTTCGAATGTTCCTGCCTCGATATCCGCAACAACGGCATCGACAGGCGTTGATCTTTCTGATTGGGGTCCACCTTCCGCTAGCTACCCCGCGACTTCCTGCAATATCCCAGAATTCTTTTCTGCCCAGAACTTAGTCCTTGACATAACACTTTGTGGACAATGGTAAAAGAACCCTTGCTCTGATCTTCCATTACAGAACTGACGTTCTTTGAAGGGCCGGCCTCTCGAATTTGTACTTCCCTTCTTGCGGATCTGGCACAGGCACATGCGTTCGTCTTTATAGCCTTTCGTGTTGTTGATTTATTGACGGTCCCGCAGTATTCTGATAGTGTTGTGGGCCCCGGTTCCAACTTCAATGACGCCTACTTTGAGATATCCTACATCCGTGCTTATACTACCGGTGCTCCTGCCCCCACGCCGAATGCGCTTGTGAGCATCTCAACATCGGCGCCTACCGCGCTTCCGACAAGCTTATTGGCGCCTTCAAAACCCACGGCTTCGAGTCTATTTTCCCCGGGAAGTGCAGAAGGCTGTCAGGCCAGTATGATGTGGGCGATAGCCGCCATTCTGCTGGTCGGATCTTTGAATTTCTGCTTGTAATTCGTTTTTTTTTTGCTTGTTGTGAATTTACATTGGGCAATTGGGGACGACGATTACGATATAGGTTATGTATGATGTACGATACCTGTAGACGTGATGTATTATTTTGGATCTTTTTAGACATCATCGGGTTACATTTACTCATATAGACATGTTCTATGTATGCTTAACGACAGTGACATTCAAATTGCTCATTTTTAGCTTCATGATCATTTGTCAAGATAATCGATTATACACTAATAAGCTATACTTTAGCCCGTCCTATCATCTATCATTACCGTTCTCAAATTACGGCCCCGCCTAGCGCTTATTATTCTTCTACATAGCCAACAATCGTACACATTAGTCAACTTGGACCTAACAAGGTGCCTCATGAGTTCCTGGATCTCCAGAACATAAGCTTCCGCGTCACTCCAGGGAAGAAACCTGACGACCTCGTGTCAGCGGTTCGCAGCATAACTCGCATTTCTCTGAAGTGCCCACCGAACACTATGGCAGGTCCCCAGGCGGATAGAAGGAGTGCAACGTGCTGCGTTCCAAAAGGTGTTGGTGTTTCGTGGCCGGCAATAACGTCGACTAGAGTGGATATACATGTAAGGAGAAGAATGATAGCGAAGGCACTACAGAACGGGCTTGAATGAACAGACATCTCGTGCATCTGAGGCAAGACTTACACTTGAAAGAACATTATGCGCCATATTGCAGGTGATAGGTATGCAAGTCGTTTCTTTCGTTTTGGCATAGCTATAAGCAGTATAATTAACATCCATGCCCAGTATGTAATAGAAGTTCTTACCATCAAGGGATAGTGTTTTGGAGTAAGGCGATCTGTAGTCGAAGTCACTGCATGAAATATCCAATGAATCCAGTTCATCGAGCTTCTCTCCCCCACAATCATCGGAGTCAGGTGTGATATCATCGTCTCCGGGGCGAGTCCACACTAACGAGCTCGTCTTGTCGGACTCTTCAGGCGTTTCGAGGCCTATTTCATTCCAGTCATTTCCTATGATAGCAGAGAAATCGGGATGCCGGGTACCGTCGCGTAACATAGTCGGGGGAGGAGGGTCAACGGTGGCGAACGTGGGGAAAGAAGAGGATACGGGGGAGTCGAGGACGTCGGTATCCGGGGGATATAGAGAAGAGTGAGATAAACTCGTTTGATCTACAGGCGGGGAGAATTAGCGGATGAATCCGATGCAGGGAAAGAACCAACCAGGTGAATCAAATTCATGACCAGAAGGTGTGGCCTTCATAGAAGACGGACATGGGGACGGAGCAACCTTGGGCACTATCCGACGGCTGTAAAACCTCCAAGGTAATCGCGGAAATGAGTCAACCCGTTGATTCTCGAGCTCTTCCGAGCGAGAACGCTGGATGTGTCTGCTCGTCTTCAAGGATCGCACAATGGAGTTGATGGAGAAGATGAGAACGGGTACCGCAAGTAGCAGAGGTGTGCCCGCATATCCGAAGAATCTCGCCCTATCATCGTGAGAGCGGTCAACTGAATGACTCGGAACCATTTGACGTTGATCTATCACTCACCATATAGGGTCTGATGCATCACAGTGGAGGTCTACAGTGGGTTTGACAGCATCCAGTTTGATGACAACGACGATCTGTACTATTGTGGCAACGATAGGATAGACCAGGAGCGTAAAGTAGTAATGATTCCGCCACACCAATACTCTACAGTCAATGGTTAATGAAATTTATGCAATCCACTTGGGCTGATCACGTACGAGCGCTCCGCATCCGCCCATGACTTGGGCTTCCACACAGTTATGCATGTCGCGATACAAAAAGACGCGCAGACGCCAGTCATCACAAAAGTGGAAAATCCGAGAATGATAGTCTGAGCTGATACAGAGTCAGGGAGCGGGAGAATGGGGGGGGAGGGGGACAGCGTACCGAGGCAGAAGGCCGGAGGCATAGCGTAAGGATCCATCCTCCAAGCCATCCCTAGATCGATGGCGTTAACATTAACTTCAACGATATTCCGGATTTATTACCAAGGCAGAAAATGACTTGCATCAGCGTACAAGCGATACAGTAGATCAGAGGGCCCCAATATGATCCAATGCAGGCTGCAAAAAGCATAAGGACCGTCCAGCAACTAGCCAGTCCTGGGGGAAGTTCGCATCAGGACTCAGTAAAGATAGCGCGAGGTAGATCACACCGACCTGTGAGTGATAGCACCATCCATACCACCTTGAGTGCGAAGGGTAGCATGTTGCAGTTCAGTTAGCTATCACCATCCGGTCGAGACGACCCGTGGCCTCACAGGTCTGCAAGTTGGGAGAAGGAGGGAAAAGAGAGAACAGGGACACGCTGCCGGCATCAGAACCTTGTAAGCCCTTCAATCATGCATTTTTATTAATTTGTCTGATCAGCTGTGGAAAACCTTGCCATTAGGAGAAGTGTACCTCATCTCCGAAAAATCAAATGAGGTGGGAAACCGCGGCCGACCAGCCTACCGCATGCTTCTCGAAGGCGGAGACGACGAAATCGAGGCGGTCCGAAGCAAGGCATCTGCCTACCTTTGCCGCGTGGTGCCTTAATTCCACACCAGTTCCCTCATTTTTTTCCAAGACGGGCCGTCACGCTTGCCGGATTGACCCTGCCCAAAAGGATGACCCTGGTCTCCATTTTACTGCAGGTAGGCAGGTACAAAGCGGAAGTACCCATGATATGACGTGCACCGTCACAGGTTCACATTCAGCACTCGAAATCAAGCAACTGCTACGTGGAGTGTCGGCTGGAAACTCGACTTTGATATCGATGACATACCTATCAACATCACTGCACTTTGATGTCGACATCAGTCCCGGGTCAGCTCACATTTACGCTTCGGTGAAGATCTCTCAAATCCGCCATGTGCGCATCATGACGGAAAAGACAAAAGGAATGGAAATTTTATGATCTTGTCAACGATTATGTATTCAACAGACACGGGTATTTTCCGACACCGTAGAGCCTCCTGCCAGACGTGAAAGTGGGGAAGAAAAACTAGAATTCCGTTCGGAGGTCTAGTACAATCTCAAGCCGTCGAAGACAACATTGGGTGACCTAGATCGGGCTTAGTGGGGTGGAACAAAACACGGGTTGGGGTATGCTCACAAAAAGTCTGACCCAGAAGAACCAGAAGCAACGGTAATGGTGAGGGTGTTCACAGTCGATCCAGTGTTGAGAGTACCAGAAGCTAGGGCTCACAGTCAACATGTGTACCGTGACAGGAACAAGACATTGAACGCACGGATTGAGTATGTGTACATGATGTTCTGTCAGGATTATCAATAGAAGTTCAACGGTCCCAAGCACTTGACAACGCTTACATTTCCACGCCATGTACCACGGGTTACACCTTATCCCAGGTATGTCAGTCATCGTGAAATGATAAAGGGAACATACCTCTCGAGTCTGGTTGATCTGGGACGGACGGCGTGGAGCTCGTCCAGCTATTGACAGTCACTACAGGGCGACCACCTGGATGCAAGGGATACGGTCATATTATGCACGGAGACATTGAGAGGTTGAAACATGCCTGCGAAGGCGAGAGTCGTTGCGATGTCAAGGGTTCGGGCGCCACCTAACAGGACCTTTTAATCGCCGCATTCAAGCGTTACGATATTTTTCGGTACGTACCCTGCGAACTCGACAGCGTGAATTTCACGGTGACCGCTCCGATGTCCTTGTTTAGAAGATCGGTTATTTAGATTCCAAGATGAGGGATTCAAGACTTGCTTTGAAGATCGCCATGGGGAACGTATCCACATCGTTGCCGATGGTGAAAGTGACTGACGGTACCATCAATCAGCCCGGTAATATAGGCGTACAACAGTTTAGGCGCGTACCCGGGCCCCAGTCAGCCATTCGGCTGTCACTTGGACTGGAAAAAAAGGTACCTTTTAATCGGCGAACGGGACCGCTCAAGCGCCACTTACTGCATCGTTTCAATCAAGCTGCAGAAATTTCAGAACGAAGCTGCGACATAAAACATCCGCGTTGCTTACTCGGCATTTAGGAACCCTCTTGGCGTGCCATCAATCTCCCCAATCTGCCAAATCACGGTGGGTGTCTAAAGTTATATTTGTGTCAGAAGGTCGGATGAATCTCCGGCAATTGAGAAGACTTACAGCTTCAGTCGACGCGATATTCGATGTTTTAACGCTTCCAGCAGTAACAGTGACACTCTGAGTGGCGACTGCTAACTCCATTTTGTATACTGTACCGAAGAAGACATCATCAGTTTTATGCAAGGATGAACACTAGACGGAAGTATGTACTAACGCGTCATGGTGTAGGTACCCGGTTTCATGTAGGGACTAACGAAGTCACCGCTCGTGTCCGTTCGCACCCTTGACCACATGGACCAATGAGAGATCATGAATAATCGAATATTAGCGCAACACTTACCAGTATTGAGCAGCACTGTTACTGAAACCAACCGTCATATAACTTGAGTACGCCGAAGGATAACCGGTCGCGCTCCCTTTGACCCTGCCTCTGTCATCTTCGGAGACCCATCCTGTTACGTCAAGAGCGTCCCAGAATGAGGTGTCTACACAAAGAAGGACTGAGTATCCGAAGGAATGGCAGGTCAATGAGGACTACCGATGTCGGACGAAGGAGTAGACCCAGTCGTAAACCACAAAGCACTAAGAGCATTTAATTAATTAAAAACAGCGTACGTGTTCAGACTTACTAAGGACCGTGCAGACCCTGGCGAAATGCTGCTTGACATGAGATCATGCATCATCAATACTGAAGAAGACGACGAACATTCTGTCTGGGTATGCCCAGAGTTCTAACCGTACGCCTGAGATACGCAGAGCACAACGAGATCAAAGATCCTTACCATGTCTAATCAAAACATCAGCACCAGTCGGATCGATAGAGGATGAAACTTACAGAAATAGAACTCCTGCTGCGAAGCTGTCAATGAGTCACGATCGACCTACGGTGAGTTTGATACCCAACAGAAAAAAAGGTACTACTGACTTCCTTGGTTGTTGATGTCGCGGAAGAAAGGTCCGCCAGAGCTGGATTCATATCCAGTGCCGGGGATAATCATCCAAGCAGCGATGCTTGATCCAGAAACCCCGTGGATTTGGTCATCAATAAATTGCCTGGATGAGTAGAACTTCGACCTTGTTTGGGAATCGACCAAGTACACGTCGCTCCCTTCGATAGCAGTCCCGCCTACGATGTTTGATACACTGTAGCCATTAGGAATTGTCTTCTGACTGAGACGCGCGATGAACCGGAGTTCGCCAACGGACGGTTCAGCTGTCGTGCTGATCCTCTTGTTAGTCGAGTCTTCAACACTGAAAGTCATAGACGTACTAAGTAGCCATATGGATAGCTGGGTCATTGTATCTGGCGACGTAGTACCTGTAGCAGGTTGGTTGAGTGAGGGAATGTTGAAAATGGGAAAGATAACTACTGAATAAGAGTGCTGGTGGTGCAAGTAATCTGTATGAAGAAGGTAATGAGTTTGGACTACCTGTGGACGAAAGTGATGGAGTTACAGTAATATCTGAAGGCAGGATAATTCAGTACACGATGTACGATGCAACGAAACAATTCTTACAATTGTTGTCGTGTCCTCCGCGAACCCAGGAGCAGTCAGCATCGATGCCTGACGCAATCTGACTATATTTGCTAGAGTCTTGCGCCTAACAGACAATGTCAAATAGACGACGAAGTGCAAAATTCGAAAACTGACCTCAATACCATTGAACTTCATGGAAGTGATATCTCCACTAGTCGAATCAACTGCGGGCGATAGTCTACAACCGCAACATCCTGCAGATCAGGCACCATAGACGCACCAGTGAAAATCAATCCAGCGGAGGTATCGACAATATAGGAGTTTCCACTCTCAGTGAGGCCGAAGCCAGCAACTGTAGAGCATAGTGACACGAGGAGCGTAGCAGCAAAGACGAAGCCCAACATGACCGTCACCCAAGGCAGGATCAGAAAGACACATCCCGGTTTTATAGTCTATGGGAGAGAAAATTTCACCGTCCGCTTGGGCGGTACCACCGCACGAGCAGGTACCGAAAATCATCACATCATGGGAAGAGGCTCAGAAAAAACCTCGGAAAAGAGGTTGAAATATATTGGCGGGCCGCCGTCAGAAAACGTAGTTCAACCCATGACTTGGACTCATATGGTGCGAATATTCACCATCGGCTAGGAAGAGGGTAGTTTTCCAAGAGCGAACGGTGCATTAACGGGAGTATACTGGAAAAATAAGCCCATCGGTGCAGCGCCGGTCCACGCTGAAAATCATCCGCACCACCAATCATGCAGGATCGCAGATTCTGGCCCGGTCGAATAAGGCTGGAGGCAAAGTAATGGAGGGCCTGAAAACCGCTTGGAAGAAAACAAGGTGTTTTGCAAATGAAAGATATCCCGAATTTGTGCCCTCTAATTATGGTGCACAGCCAAGCACCAGTCGAAGTGTAGTGTCCATCCTAAAACATTTAAATCTTGCAGCTTATAGAATCCGAGAGTCGAGTCTTGGGAGAAGGGCTGTGTTTGCGTCAGTCTGTTTCCGGGGCCGCCGTTAATAAATTATTGGGGTAGAAAACAAAAACAAGAAAATAATACAAATAACTTTTGAGATTGCGATAAAGAATCCGTGGAATGTGTAAAAAGAGAAGTGGTGCGCACTGCTTCCTACTATTAATATTAATCACTGTCGTTGAACTCCTCCTCCTCAGCCTTTCGGATTGTCTCCGCGATTCTTCGTTCCTGGATTGCTGCTTTTAACAAGGGCAACACAGCAGGAAGATCTACTCGGCTTCCTTCGGGCCAATGACTCAACACCCATCTACGCATGGTTAGACTGGCCTACACACATGTTAGGCTGGCAATATCAATCTGAAGTCAGAACCCGCTTACCTTTGCAAACTTCTTGGAGGAGTATTTCTTGATAAGCGTTGCAGACTGCCTATCCTCTAAACGCAGCAGATGGTTGAGCAAAATGTTAGCGGTAGGAAGAAGTTCGTTCTCCTTGAATGTCGAATAATGCGCTAAATTTGGTGTCTGTAGAGCACGTTCAGCACGAACCAACAAAAGTCCGAAAGTACTCTTACCCATTCTTCTCGACCAAGAGCGAGACGCGCCAACCACAGGGAAGCCGCAGCTACAAGTGATGCGGGTGTTGCCACAAGACGCCACTCTATGCAGCCGACTTCCAGCAAATACTTGGCAATAGTCCGAGCAGTGACTTCCAAGTCGTCCGCCTTGCTCCCACGGCGCAACCAACTCATAGGTCCTGTGTAGCTCAAGTCCCAATTTAGCGTTTTGAGAACATACTGCTCCGCCTTTAGCATTTCCGTCACCGTGTATTGCTCTCCAGCAAGCCTAACGATGTCTTCCACACTAGGCGCAATACTCTCCTCAAATTTGGCGGCCACAAAGAAACATGATATTCCAACAAGTTGCAGCCGTGAGATAGACACCATTGGGCGAAGGGAGAGAAACCGGTCAAAAATGTTGACATAAAGGAAGAATGTTTCGGGGACGCATCGATACATGGTGTGGACTTGCAACATCCAGTCGTGGAGAATCGCTCGCTTATTCCAATCGAGTTCCTCTTGCTGTTCCATGTAGGTTGGGTCCGGCAACGTTCTGGCCTGCAAAAACTTCATGAATTTCATGAGCATAGGTTAGGAATCAAACGTACCTCGACCTCCTTCATGTACTGGCACACTTCAATGACATACTCGGATACCATGAGCGGGTCATCTTCGTCCTCAGCGTCAAGATCATCCCAATCCTCGTCATCTTCTGCCAGGTCTTCAAGATGAGCAGCGACGCGCTCTGCCTCTATCTGTGAATCATCTGGAATGGTTTGTTGAGTCTCCACTTCGGATTCGACATCTACAGGCTGGAGAGTGATGCGGGGTGAAGGCGGCAGGTGATCCTTTTGGTGTGGTGAAACGCCGCTTGAACACGCGCGGTGCTTCTTCGTCATCAACGACATCAGGAGTTTGTGAAGTTGAAGCGACGGTCGCGACTTCGTCGCCTTTAGCCGAAGAGTGTGAGATCGCGCGGCGGTGTGTCACGACTTCTTTATTCGTGCTGGCCACAGTGAATTTACGGCGGGCTACTGTCTCCTTGCTCGCCGCAGGTGCGACACGAGGGCCTACTGTCGTCCGCAATGGCTGACGTGCTGGCTTCAGGACAGGCTTCACCTTAGTAGCATTCAACTTGTCCGCCTCCTTCTCTTTTCCCCTCGCCGTCGTCACTTTCGGTCCATTTGGTCCAGAGACCTCAGCTAGGACTCCGCGTTTCCTCTTCCCAACGCCCGCCTTCTCCGCCGTCGAGTCGGCATTCTTGGTCTTGCTGAGTGGTGGCACCACAGTACCATCGTCTTTGCCCGCAATGGCAATGGTCTTCGAGCGCGCCGCTATCCGAGAAGCGCGTGCGGTGGCATTCTCTATATCTTTGACGACAGTGCGCACGCTCCTCGCCGGCCTACGAACCTAATGAACGCTGTCAACGACGCTCAGCGAAAGAGCGATTTGATGACAACATACAGGAATATTTGAGGCCATTTATAGTCTCTGATACTCAAGCATACGCTGAAGCAAATGGAAGAGATAGACGAAGGAGAATGATGAAGGAGGTGGGGGATGTCGCTGGCGGTCTGCGGTGAAAAGTCGGCCTCCCTTGGGCCTGGATAAGTGTTGTTGGTGTTTGTCTTTGTTGCGGTTTGCTTGCGTGTTTGTGTTGGAGCGCGTCGTGCACGTGATCGTTTGTCTACCGCGTCTTACTGTCTCAAAACAATGTTGGCCCCTTACCACAATAAATGGACAGACACCTCTACACGTCAATAAGACGAATATCCGCTAATATTCGCTATCTTCTCAAGGCGAACTACGGCCATCGGCCCATTTCTTCCAGGAACCAACGAAATTATGTGAAAATCAGAAAATGATCTTTTGGGCATGGATTACCACGCGATTACCATCACTTGCCTCGACTACAATGTCGCCTGCCTTTGAAATGGTCGATCTGAAAGGCAAAGTCGTGATTGTTACCGGTGGAAAGTCAGTGGCCGCTGAAGGGCCCTTGTCAGTCATTCTAACGGTCACATCTAGCTCGGGCATTGGCTATGAGACTGTCCGTCATCTGGCCCGCGCTGGTGCCAAGGTCTATATGGCAGCAAGAAATGAGACACGGGCAGCGGAGGCTATAGAAAGGCTCAAGACCAAGCCTCTTGAACCCGGCATTGGGGAGGTTGTATGGCTAAATCTCGACCTCAGTGACCCCCGACTGGCAAGACAATCCGCAGAGGAGTTCATGCGAAAGGAAAAAAGGCTGGATGTGCTGGGTGAGCTTTTCTTCCTTCTCGTTACTTCCTGAAGTTCATTGCGCCGACACTCAATACAGTGAATAACGCCGGCGTGTAGGTGTTATAGCCAAGATTACTCCCACCCAACTCATAACCCTGACAGGATGTTGGAACCATACGAGACTGGACCGGATGGTACGTCAAACAAAGTGCGGTTGTGAATTTTTTGTTCAATCTTTTGGATAGGAATGTCCAGCCTTGTCATCGTCAAGTTAGTCATACAACCACTTCGAAATACGCTGATACACTATCAAACCTCTCTTCAGCTACCTTAGTCCCTTCGTCTTTACGCAGACGCTACTCCCCCTTCTCACCTCGACTTCGCAGGAATCGAACTCCGACGTCCGAATCATCAATGCACGTCGGAGTTTGCTCCATGCTTCATTCATCTGACCAAGGTACTTTCCCAGGTCTCTTCCGCGTCCCATAAATGGGCTCCTTCAGGATTTAAGTGCGATACGATCCAAGACTTGAATGTGTCGTATGATAAGAAGTGGTTCTCGAGCTTCTGGCGATACGGTGCGTCTACATCGGTCATGCACGAGTCAAACTTATCTCCCCAATTAGCACATTCTAAGTTGCTCGTCATTCTTTGGACCATGACTCTCCAAAAGCAATTTGACGTCACACAGCCGCCGACACCTATAACGGCCATCTCACTTCACCCTGGCAGTGTGGACACCTTCACTCACAAATGGCCCCTTGCTCCTCTGTGGAAACTGTTGATCGCACCTGTCGTGACAGATATAGACCGTGGGTCATACACTTCTTTCTTTGCTGCCGCGGGGAAGGACATTAGAGACAATCGGGATAAGTACAAAGGCGTCTATCTCGAGGATAAACCCACGCGAATTGCCAATCCGAGCAAAGTGGGGCGGGATAACGATCTTGCTCAGCGACTCTGGACTATTACCGTCGAATTTTTGTCCAAGCTCAATTAGTTCAACAAGTTAAGCGTCATGTACTCACGTTTTCTGTAACATCTGAGATAGAAATTTGCATCGTCAACCATACCTACCTGACACCTTCTATCTCAACAGTCGTACTTACGATTATTCCTTCCCTAGGACTTTGAAACTTATGTGGTACTATCGGTATGCCTTCGTCAAACCTGAATTAAGAATATGTAACCTTGTCTCCACAGGGAAGCGGTTTAATAATAAGATAGCTCCATATAATCCAAGTGCGGTATACAATCCAACAAAGCCGCAGCTTCAAAGACGGTCTAGCAGAATGCTAAGCATCAGCTTCACTTTCAAAACATTACAGAATCGGAATTCACATACTGATAATTTCGTTATTACTTCATTCAAGATCGTGAGCTTGGAAGAAATATTGTCCTCCTTTGGTTTTGGTCGACCAGAAAATCGGAATCTCCTAGTCGACCGTTTACGTGTGGTGACATGTTCATTCATAACGGCCATATTTGCTTCTTCAATTGCTTCCCTAACCCTTGAAGGGAGGGCCTTGAGTCGCTGGGAGATAACTTTCAAAGAGAGCGTCCTCACTCAACTATCTGTCCTTGCCATGGACACAAAGGTTGGTGGATCAAGCAGCTCTTTATATGCAGCTGCCCAGATGCCAAACACTGCGTCGTCTATCTGCTTCGCGATGTTTGGGATACGCTGGAGACGGACGAAATGGGACCCAAGATCTTCTGAGCTAGAATAGATATCGACATCCGTGAAACTGGATGTCGTGAACTGTGAAAGCTCGTTAATCCTACGCGGAATGTCTAAGACACTAGATGGCTTACGCATGGGAAGTTCAAACTCCTTGAGGCCAGGACATCCATGGTGGTGCGAGACGAAGAGTTAACGCGTAGCGACGGCCCTTCTTGAGTGTGGCGACAGTCCGGGAGTTTCGTTAGAGCGAATACGAATGCCGGCTCTCAAGTTGTCGTAGGTTTCATCACCAGTACGAAGTACTGTATTTGTGGTCAGACACTTGGGCGGCTTGATGCCGCGTTCAGTTCGATTAGGGCTCTGTTAACAGCACACATATGAAAAACGTCCCACGATGAGCAAATGTGGCTTATATGTAGTAGCTCACCAGTTGATTCCTAGGCGAAGCATGCACGAATACGGCAGGGCATAGATGCGATGGACGTATGCGAGCTTCTCTTCGCCAGATCACTGGACTGTATCATTGTAATTTCTCGAAGTTGTGGTAACGTAAAATGTTGGTTGGCAAGACGAGGGGCTGGCAACTTCCTGACCTTGCCCAAGAAGGTCTAGTAGAAGACCGGGCCGTTCTGGCCGCTTCCAAGCCGCTTCCCAATAATACCGGCAGCATCTGAAGGCGCTATCCAGTCCTAGTAATCTAGTGCTATACGCACTAGAAGCAGGTAATTTCCGTGCACATCTGTTCTGTGGCAGTGGCCGCCGGACATAGAACCGTCACCACTGATTGTCACGGTTCTACCTCTATCGCAGGCTGAGAGCATGTGGCGCGCCAGGTTCCCTCAGGTCCTCTGCCCTTATTGATCTACATCGTAGTCCTTCCGGGACCTGAATCACGATATCATTCTGTGGTATACTATCATTTGGGCTCACTGGATAATCAGCTGAGGGGCTAGTCACTCGGGCGGCCTAACGTTGTAGATGATCATACTTGATCTCATTGTGAGTGTGCTGGCGTTATCATGCGATTCCTATGGTAAGTCGCTACATAAATCATGATACGATCTCACGGTCTTTTGTGCGGATGTGTCAGGCAAGGTACTTGAATACGGCACGCCCGAGTCGGTTGGGCCGCTATCCTGGCCGTTGGTTCAGCTTGAGAAAAACATATCGGCATATCTGATCCCAGCAGACTACTCTTCTGCGACGTACAATGAGATACATCCCTATATCCTGGCGCTACCGTGATATGATTCACCCCTACCTGCCTCCGCCAGCGGTTATCTGAACTGCGTCAGGATCGGCCATCAGAGTACGATTGTATCCCATTTCGCAGTCGGAAAAGTTGTCAAGTATGCTAACGAGAGTGGTTCCGAGTTGGAGATTGACAAGAAGATATTGGTCAAATTGGATACCATTTACGATAGTGCGTAGTATCACTCAGTCCGCGTCTGATTTTTTTTCTTACTCACCAGTCTATACAGTAGCTTCGCTCACGAGGATGATCACAACTATACTAACGTTGCAACAGCTGGAACGAAGTATTATTGGCCTTAACTGTACAGTTTCAACGTACATTCCTGATTTTATTGGTTAGTGAGCGTCATCAAGTGTGTTATTTTCTTACGAGCTGTCTGTTCGTAGTAAAAGGAAAAAGAAAATGCCACTATTTTGCAACTTCTTACACACACAGCGGGCTTTGATGCCGATCCTGTTCCTCCTTTATGGACTGGGTCGGCAGTGCAATCTCGAATGTCGGTGGTTTTTTTAATAAGATCGCATTGCAGACGCGAGCTTAAGCGCACGGCGACAAGCGATAATGAGGTAGGGTGTCCTGAATCAGTCAAGGTACCAGGTACCATTACTCTGACCTCAGTATGTCTTTTCCATATAATCAAATAGGCTCTTCTCTACACCCAACGCAGGCTTCATGATGATGCAGATTGTCCTGGAGATCATGACTGGACTGACTATGAAAGTACTCCTGGAGCAAGATTTAACTGAACCTTTAGGAATGAAGGACACTTTCTTCAATAGGGGAAGCGTTGCTCTTGACACTTCTCGAATAGCTGCAACAGAACTTTTAGATTGAGGTTCATCGGCTCGTTGAATCGCAGAGGCCTCAGCCCGGGCTTTGGGGGACGGTTCGTACTTTCAGCTTGCCCTGAGTTCAAGTAGTGGCCCTGACTGGCATGGAAATGGTATAAAGGTACACGACGGGAATGCTTGGGGTCCTTGACGGAGTCTCTGCCCACGCTGGGGTCTTCTCTACTTCAATGAACTTGGACATCTTACTGTCAGGTGATTTTGAACAACGGGAAGTACGGAAATGTCACGATACTAGAGCCACAAAGTGTGAATAAAAATTTCGCGGATTACAATACGGCTCCTCCAGAGCATGAGCATGGACTGGGAATTGAATTAAACCAATATTACTTCTCAAGACCGATGCAAAGCTTCCAAACGGCGAGGTATACAGGGCTTACCTGGACAAGCATGATCATTGATCGTCGTAGGGTTATTCTCTTCGGGAGACGGTTGAAGGAGCTGACCGTGATCAGTAGCGTCGAATACATTTATGGTCCTCTTGACCAATAGGGTGCATCCGAGCAGAACCTGGTCATCCCTGAATGTTGCACGAGAAATGGTAAGGATATTGGGTGAAGAGGGCTATGACTTTTGGTGAATAGTAAACTCCGCGGAATGACACGCTCTTGTGAGGCGCAACACAGAAAATAATGAATGAAATTATAGCGTTCGCACCTATCACCATGATGCACAAAGCGCGATCTGAGCACTTACGACCATCTTGGATCGATGCCGAGCTCAGAGAGATGGGGTGGCGGGGGCTCAGGGCAAGCGTATCTCTCTAGTGGACAGTATCAATCCAACGATGGACAGCGAACGCATAGCGGGGGTATTTGTCATCTCCATTCGGCAGGATTTCCATCAAGTACTTTATATTGGTACTTTAATTAGGACAAAGCTCCAGGTGAAGCTCGCTGGTCGGATATAGCGCGCCGCTTCTGTTGAAGACATCTAAACGTGATTCGACGCGTCTAAAGCGGCTTACCGGGCTGACCACTACAGGACGCGTTGAACACACGATCAAGAGTGCACGTGATGTGACATTGCGCGCCAGTCACGCTTTGGCCCGGTTTTGTTGATCACGTCCACGCTTGTTTCTCTACCTTCACAATGACTCCCTCGACTCCCCAACGCGCGAACCGTTCTGCTCACTCTCACTCTCACTCGCTCTCGTATTCCCATCTTCGCTCTCCATCATCGCCAGCAACACCGTACACGCCCATGAGCCTGCGCTCTTTTGCATCCTCGAACCCTTCCCCGGCATTGACGACTCCGGCCAGCATCAGAAACTTTCCTGCTGGCTTGAAGCATTCCCATTTCACTTCTCCTCAGGTTGCAAAATCTTATACTTCATCTCCCAACGTGTCCAGGGATCAGAGTCTCGCTGATCTCGCTCGGAACTGGCGATCTTGTGCTAGTAAAAATGGCATCAAGGTAGCAACATGCGACGCGCCTGCAATTCGTTGATGACGATGGTGGGTAAATTTTTTGTACTTTCTACCGTCATCTTGGCTAAAAATTTCACGCATATAGTCACCGATATGTCGTTCTATGATGCCAATGATTCTAGCTTCATCACAGCTGAAGAAGGCGCGTCAAACATTCTGTGCTCTTCCATTGAAACTAACGTCTTCTTTAGCTCTTCTACCCCCACCTTTTATGTCCAATCAGCGGCGCCGTGCCCTGTCGACTTCTCAAGCGTCCCGCATCTTTTATGATGAACCAAAGCCAGCGAATGATTCCAACCTCTCCTCTTAGACACAGGAATAGCTCAGCTCCGAAAAACTCCGTAATGGCAACACCACCGCCCAATCATAATCTAGCACGACAGCTCAAACTAAGGGGCAGTCTGACGGATCCAGCGCATACAAGGAGGCGCGAGGCTTTTGGTGTCGTTCGTCCTTTCCTTGATTACATTAGACCTTTAACTTACATCAATCGATATGAAACAGGTTTCTAACACGCCCCAAAAAATGGCCTCATCCACGAATCTAGACCTCTCGTTGGATTTGTTTGATATCGACGAAAATGAAGTTGAGCACGATTATGACTATGACTATCAGCTCGAAGCCGAATCCTCTCGAGTCCATGAACAATTCTTGCCACGCCACGATAAAATGCAGCAGCAATACCAGCAGGATTACGCCACATATCACTTCCGCAATAATGCGCCACCTCCCGCCCCGATGATGCCTGTATATGGTCAGCCAAACTTTGCTGATCCTTTCAATGCCGCTGGCGGCATCGGGACTGGCACCGGATTAAATCACAGCATCGCACAAAGCGTGGAACAGCATTTTCAACAATACCGCAATCAATATCCGTATACACGCCGGTTACCACCCTATCAGGATCAATCCCTTTCCACTATTGGCGTCCCCCGCGCCATCGCTAATCCAGAGCCTGGACACGTTTCTATGCCTCTGCCTGTCACCCAATTGAAGTCGTCTACCCAGGGATCCCACCATATGCCTGCGAAGACCCCCATTCCTGAGCCACAGAGTAACCCCGTGTCGTGCTCAGTCTGCTCGCGTCACAACCCACCCCGCTTGGCTATCCTTGTGCCCTGTAACCACCCATTATGTTCCGCGTGTTTAACTAGCGCGCTCAACATTGTAGGGGAGAAGGATATGGAATGTGCGGTCTGCAAAAACAGCGTAGAGGACTTCAAGCTGATCAACGGGTCTGGACCCGCGGAGAAAAAGTCAAAAACTGATCGTCGGTCTTTCAGCTCAGTTGAAAGCAACCGTGACCAAAGATCAGGCAGCGATGACGAACAAATTGAAAGAGGTAAAAGCTTCATGGATCCCCTGTTTTCTTCTCCCGGTAGCGCAGTAAGCACCAGCTTTACGGGAGGCCTGGAAAGCGCGTTCGAGTTCGGAGGTCAAGAATTTTTCCGAAATGATGACGTTAGGGCGAGCACTCCTCCGCCTGCTACCCGACGGCGCTCTCGTGATCATGACCAAAGCCCCAGACAGCAATATTCATTGAAAGACTATGTTGTTTTGCGCATTGACAATGTTCCTTGGGTGTGTCACTTTGTTCAATACGGGTGAGTCAAAGCTAAGTATCAACTAGGATATCACCCCACCAAGCATTTCGGCTTGGTTGCAACAACCAGTTGAACGCGGTCATGTACTTTTAGATCGCAAAGGCAAGACTATGAGTCATGCCTTTGTTGAAGTTCAATCTGAAGAGATTGCCGCGGCTATTCTTCGCGGCGAGACATCATCTTCCTCTAGGGTTAGAGGAGATATGAGCTCTAGGCTGGGAGCTGGTAGAGGTAGAGGAAGCGTCCTTGGCAAGGGACGAAGGGCGAGGGGCGTCACTGTCACCCGAAGTTCCCAGGAGGAATTGATGGCTGCTGTTGGTTCCTGCCTTCCTCAGTGAAGACCTGTGCTAACGTTTTGTTGATAGTTGTTCCCTTCGTGGCGCGGTGCATTTGATGGTTCTCATCCATCTCTAGCGGGATTGAATAATGACCGGGTCATCAGTGCCTTGGAATATGGGCTTATGACGGACGCTGAAGTCTCCGCTCTCTTGTACCTCATTCAATCCCCAGATGTAATGCTTTGTTCTCGTGTCTGCATGATCACGGCTGCTAACGCACCATTAGGCACACTTCTTAAAAGTACCCTCCTTGCCCTTCCATTCGCTTATTAGCGTCCTCAGTAAATTCCCTGCCGATGTCGACAGCCGCGTGTTCTGGTCAGTAGGATTGAGGGGCATGTTGTACGGTAAGGTGTTCTTACCTCTTATCAACATTCAGTTCTAACACCCCTTTCAGATGTTACATATTGTAAGTTTCGGAGTCGGTCCTTGTCTTTGCCTGTCTTTCTGACAATCCCTTTTTGCAGCCGCCGTGCAAGTTCTATTAAGCCGCATCGTACAAGAAAAAGAAGAGCTTAAAGATAGCAATACTCCTGCAGAGTCCAGTACTGTCTTGCTACAACAAGTCGTCAGAACTGCTACGTCTTGCCAAGGTACGGTTGTTATTTGATACGTTCAACAATTAATCTGATGTGTTCGTAGCCTTCACACCGCAGCAGATAAACACAATATCTGAAGCGCTTGAAGCTCAGGTGCCTTCAACGTCTGAGTGCAACTCTTTGTCCCCATACAACTCAGATGCCGATATCGAAGATGAGGACGGCGAAGCCGAAAGCGGTTACCGTACTCCGAGCAGCATCACTATTGCTTCACCCTCTACTGCGACTTCTAATGTTGAACGCCCTGCATCGCCATCAAGCGTCGTTGCGGTACAGTGCGATGGCCAGATCGACGACCTTGCTCGAGAGTTCGGCGTTGAAACCGATTTGGTGCAAGCGCTTGCAGAGAGACTCTCTAACTCTGGTTTGCGTTGATCGTGACCTTTTCATCCATCATGCCTCCCCCTAAGCTGTTTTGACAAGAACCTCCCACGATCGATGTTAACGTCCTCTTTTCCGTTTAGTTAATCCTTTATGAATACTCGTATTCCCTAACGTCCTGAAGCCTGTCGCTGTCCATTGCTACCTGCCTTGCTTTCCAATCCTGTTATCCGCTTTCCTTGTTTGCGATTACCCTGCATTGTTGACACGCTCTGTTCTTGTTATGTAGCTATAGCCCTTACATCACCCCTTATGTTTACTGTAATTCAATTCAAAATGTGGAATAGTACTTATCGTCTTATATATTATCCACCCAACGAGGGAAGCAATAATAATTCTTCGTCCTGTTTCAACCATCGAGAATTGGATGGTCTCTTTCAATCTTTGGACTACATCAGCTTGCAACGGTTTCGTAGACTTGCCGGTCACTTACGATCTCAAAGTGTTCAATGCTGAGGGATCATACCATAGTCACTGCCTTATATGAATTGACGGATATTTTACATTCGTTCTCCTTCCATGTTTTTGTGATACAGTCTGATTTTAGGAATTTATGACTTGAATGACCGCCTCTTATGCAAAAGCTCAACTTATCGTATCTCTGTACAACATATTATAGGAGACGAGTAGAGCTCAACAGTTTCGAACTTTTAATTTACATAACGTCCATCTTTTTATTGACACTGAATCTGGAGATCACCCGGAACGGTCTGGAACGGTGGGCCATATATACAACACCATCCGGCAAGACTTCCGCAGAAATATATGAGACGGGGACCGCAGATCCCAGGAAATCCTTGTTCGTGGTTCTTGAATCTTGAATCGTCATATGGCACGTGATCGTTCCTTACACCCGGCGCATCGTTCCTAACGACGCGATACCGAGCCATTTGTGCAATAGCAGATATCTTCGGAGCGCCGCCATTAAGACATGTGGTATTCGGGTAAATTACGGTTCGGGATTTCTGGTTATACATTCAAGTCCATAATGATTCAAGCTCGCAGGGACGACTAGGGTTTGGAACGGAGTCTTGGTATTCCAGGCCGCTATCCTGATGAAGATTTATCAGTGCATCGAGCATCTATACCGGGGAAATTCCTGGGTTTACCTTGGAGCCATCGCTTATCGTCTCAGTCACTATGAATATATCCAGTTGAGTCGGCGGCTGTACAAATGATGAGAATGATGAGATTGTGGTGTTAGGACTTTGGCGTACCTTTTCTCTGAGAAAAGTACGCGGGGTGACGCACGACCGAAATCGTGGCATAGCTGGTGACTCTTCTGCCTCATCTGAGGCCGTTCGTAGTATATGACGGGTGTTCAAGCTAATTTCCATAAGTTATAATTTTTGGCCGTTTGGAAAGATGACAAACGAGGACAAAAACGTATTTGCATACACTGCGGCCAACACGTTAATCTTCTTGGCACGGAAGTTAATGTACGCACATCGACTGATCAAGAAACACAGGGCGAGGTAAACCCAGGTCTTAGGCACCACAAGGTACTGCATGTATTTTGTTTTATGGCTCCGTGATTAGTGCGAAGTTATAGGTAGACAATCTTACCGTGATAAGGCCGGCCACTGAAGCAAAGCTAAGGGGTATCAATCGGTCAGGACGATAAGACGATACAGTAAATTTCAATCATTACCTCGTCAGCAACCCGGTGCTCATAGAAAATATCATTAAACGATCGATGATCTTGTCCGTTCTGGAAATAGATGAATCAAGGTTAGCGAAAGTGACATGATAATTACTGTTTGTAACCCGTGCGTTTCTGATGCAGAAAGTAGCATAATGAAATTGCCAAACTGGTATCACAGAGGGCAGCGCTTCCAAGGCGTATAACATGCGGTATCTTTCAGTTAAGTGTGAGTCGACAAGATGTTAAGTATTGCTCTCGAATACCTTCACGCTGCTGAATCTAGCACGATAGTGCAAAGCCAAAGACTGTCCGGCTGCGACTGTGCGCTTATATCGGCGAGTGGGAATTAGGCTGTAGAATCCGGGGCGTACCTTCGCCGCTGACTGTATCAAACTTAGCACTCTTTTCATTACAGGCTTCAACAGCGTACCTAAGTGCACGAGAGCTAGACAAAGCTATTTGAGGTTGGTTCTAGCCACATACTCAATCACTTGACAGAAAGCTTACCAAAACTAATGTTAAGATTGTCCGCCGCCCGCTGACTATAAAAGTAAAAATTCAGTAAATTCTGGATTTCGGGGTTTCTTGGTGAAGACTCACGTAACCAGACACGATATGCAAGAAATCTGGTGTCACGCCGCACATCAACGATGTATAATTGTCAGCGGACGTTAAATACGCACCCTTCTGAAAGTCCTGATATCAACATCTTCGAAGCATCAGAGGTTATTCCAAGTGGCATAGATGAAGTGACGCACAGAAAATGTAAGTTCTGCCTGGAATCGAAGAATGAAAGATCAAATCGATCATTGGGTGACTACTCTTACATTGAGACTCCTGGCCGTTGAATTGAGTAAGAAAATCAGAGATAGATCTGACATCAACCCACCAGACGTAACGATGAAAAGGTCCCGTGGTCACGAAATAATACCTACGATTAGTTCAGGTGTCTAGTAGAACGAGACGCCAAATATATAGGACTGACCAACAAGCGTGAGCCATGAGAGCGACAGCTGCGGCGTCGAGAATCCTTCGCGCTTGTTAGACGGGCAAGAATATGATTCAATGTTAGAATTGTCAACATACGTCATGATAACAACCTATGAATGGAGATTGTTGGTGAACAGGGAGCGATCATGGCCTCACGCAAAATCTTACCATCAACTTGGTTGACAAGCTATCTTTGGGGAAACGCCTATAGTATGTGTATGTCTGGGATAGTGAGATTCCATAGAGGCTAGACAATATTAAATGTGAGGAACACAAGCACAGCGAGATCGGCGACCTACATCAGGGAGAAGATGAAACCAAGAAGGGTCATCCCCAGAGCTATTTCCTCACTTCTGGTCCGGAGTACCGCCGCCATGGTAGGGGAAGAGAAATAGAATATCGATGCGAAAACGGATGAAGGCAACTTTTATACCGATGATATAGGCTGTGAAAGCTAAATAAGCTTTACGTATGCTACAGAACCACTTAGGAAAGAAAGCCACGCCGAGGAGATTTATCGTGGGAGAGCCATCGGACCAAGAAGACCAGCCAGAGAAGAAATAGTATGAAAGGCTACGTATGCCGCTAGATGACCGAAGATACCAGTAAGCGAGAGTACAGGTACAACCCTCAGATTAGATGTAAGATAGCCAGCTGGATTATGCGCCAAAGACCGTAAGTGAAGGTTCTCAGGATTCCTGTTCCTGCGAAAAACTTGGCATGATAAAGGCTGAGAGTAAAAAAGTATTTCCTCGGCCCGGAAACCCCGGATGTTGAACAGCGGATCTCGAGATCCGAAGTTCGCTTTTGAATCTCACTGTTCCCTACGTCTTCACATGTCTACCCCACAGTAATGGGCCATTCATTCCCTTGGAATATGCTCGGTAAACCATAGCCTCACGGTGCTCAGCACCTGTGTATACCATTTATGCTATCCGAAAAAATGACGTCGTCGACGGGCCCGAACCGTCGTGTATCACCGACTTTCAGCGGATCGGCCTCCATGTCGTTCGCTAAAGAAATCATTTTCGGAGCAATAAGTATCTCTTCATGTGCCTGTGGACCTGATATGATTCAAGTTGCTTCCCTTTCGGATCTTTTTGTTGCGACTACTGACGGCTGTCGACATCAATCAAGGTCTGCGAGAAATATCGATAGCTGGCCGCCTAGTTATTATCGATCTTTCTCGTACGATTACCGAAGGTTGAGTGTGCATGACAAGCGGATATCCAACAATCTCAGTCTAATCTTAAATGAGCGATCGCGCGCGATCATTACCATCTTGCTTTCTTCGATTGGCCATCTGGTGTTTTGGTCATTACATCGGTGGCCTTCGGTGGTCTAACAACCAAATAACCATAGAAACGCCGATAACAATCCTCTAAAGAGCGCCGTACACGTGCGGAAACTGGTCTGGATGCCGAGCCTGGACGTGACAGCTGTATAGGGCTGTTTCCCAATACTTCGTAATTGTCCCTGACGGACCACTTTAACAGGAAAATGACGACGTTATTTAAAACGAACGGCGAACCGAGAGCCACATTCATTCACATTCTTTCCTACCACATTCTTTAGCTTCATGCCGTCCGATTGTTCCGTCGACGATGCTGAGAAGGGCGTCGCAGAGGAGTGTTATGCTGTCCCCCTGTCTCTGCAGAGTTCGCGTCCCTCTCTAGTCAGTCAAGATACCTGTATCAAGGGTTCACTGTCACATCCGTGTCTACCGCTCCCCCCTCTGCCTCACGCCAAATTCGAAACGATCGCTCTTACACTTCCGTCGAAAGAACTGTCACCGAATGAGCTGGCTCTCATTCGTAGGCCTACCAAAAAACGGGTTAGCAGCTGGGTGAAATTCAGATTGTGGTATAATACTTATCGGTGAGTGGCTGAAGAAAAAAATCTCGTAATCTAACCTCACGTTCCTCCAGCAGGCGCTTTTTCACCGTCACTCTCTTATTCAACTTTATTTCGCTCATCTGCGCTGCTACTCACACTTGGGAGTATCCTCGTAACTACACGGGCGCCTGGATCCTTGGGAACCTTTTGTTTGCTGTTTTGGTACGGACGGAACTGTTCACCCGATTTCTATATCTTGTTTTATGCAGCGCGTTTGCAAAAGTACGGCCGATCTATCCCTCATGAATTTAATGCCGCTGACAACCTTCTTAGTGGCCACCACTTTGGTTCCGCCTTGGCATCTCATCAACATTACAGCATGTCGGCGGGATCCACTCTGGATGCGCCATTTCGGCTGTTATGTGGTTGATCTTCAAGTGCAGCCTGATATTCTATGAGCAGCGTCAGTCTCAACGGCGCCATCCTCGCATTTGGTGTGTTGACGAACTTGGCGGTTGGCTTTGCTATGCTGTCTGCTATGCCCTGGTTGAGGAATACTCATCACAAGTGAGGACTTTTAGTCTTGTGTCACTTCACTGAAGTTCTAACCGAATTTTCTTACAGCGTTTTCGAGCGGCACCACAGGTTCATTGGATGGTGAGAGAGCCGCCCTTTTTCCCCTTTCCTTCCCATCGCTGATCACTCTCTTCTGCTCCACAGGAGTGGTGTTGTTTTCAGTGCGTTTATTATATTATTGCGGGGTACGATCGGATCTAAAATAACCAATGGTCGTTCTAGCCTGGGTCTTCGTTTTCCTCGGCGACGCCTATGACTACGAATACAAGGGACCTTCCACGTAAGCAAGGTTGCGCACCAGCAGGACTTCTGGTTCCTACTGTTCATGACTATCCTGTATGTTTAGTACGGCACCTCAATAATTGAGCTCCGCTCCTAACCTTCATTTTCAGGATCATCATACCATGGCTTACCGTTCGTAGAGTCCCAGTGGAAATCACTATTGTGAGTTAGTATTAATAACTGAACCGTGCCCATACCCACTGAGTCTCTTTTCTAGCCATCGCCGAAAGTTGCCATAATCAAACTCAAACGGGGAATGCGCCAGGGTTTGGTTTGTCGAATTTCTGAAGGGCCGTTGATGGAATATCATGCCTTGTAAGTCATTCTTGAAAAAGCAGGTTTGTATCTGGGCTTAAATATTCGTAAACAGTGGCACAATCAGCGAAGGTATTGAATCAGGAGAGCACTACTTGATTTCGGGTGTCCAGGGAGACGTAAGTGCATGTACAATGGTGACTGCTGCCGAGTGCTTATACCGGGGCATCTAGTTCACGCGGCGGCTAGTAGAGAATCCACCTACACATCTCTGGACAAGAGAACTCAAGGTCTGCGCGCACCAACCACTGTTACCATTATAACGCCTCTGATCTGATTTCGTAGTTCGCTGCTGTGGGTGCTACATCAAGTCTTTACCGACGAGGTCTCCGCGTGTGTACTGGCACTGGTCTGGGGGCATGTCTCTCTACGTGTATTCAAGTATGTACACATTCCAGATTATCAAGGACGCGTAGGGCTAATCACACCTCTACTCTACTTAAAGAACCCCAACTGGTGAACACCCTTCCGCTTTGGTCGTGTCTCTAGTGCTCACCTTGATTCATTATAGGTATCTCTTATGGATGGGCTCTGACCAGGAGAAAACATTCGGACCCGAGATCTCTGGACTGATCAAAAAACACCTGTACCCCGACCGAGTGACGCTGTGGGACTCCAAGGCGCGCGGGACCCGCGCGAATACCGTGAAGATCATTAAGGATATCTATCACGCCTGGGGTGCCGAGGTGGTCATAATCACTACCAATGCTTCGGGGAATAAAGAAATGATGGAAGGTCTGAAGGAAGTTGGAATTCCTGCCTTTGTATGTTTTCTTCTTCCCCTTATCCTGTCGGTCCGCTAACCAAGCTGGAATCAGGGAACTCTCTGGGACTTTTAGAGGTTCCCCCTCTGTGCTTACGACTAGAGGAAACTTGGTTCGATTTTGGCTCGTCTGGGACGCTTGCCCTCATCCGCTTTCTGCCCTTCTTTTGACTTGCGTGCACTCTTTCTTACAAAAATTTTGTACACTTTCCTTCTGATGTCGTTGATCGCATGGGCGCTACTTAGACTCGGACCAACGACCTCGAATGACATGCACGATCCAGCATAGCAGGAATTTAATCTTGGTGAGTGTTCCAACTGGGCCTCATATAGCGAACTTTTTCTGATGCCTCCCTTTCGTAGCATGCACGTCCGATACGAGTTGGTCCAATGTAGCCTTTAGTTATCACGTCGCGGGCGACTTTTGGGACTTTTCTTTTTCTTCTGCGGACACTTGTCTTGTTACCGAGGCAGTTGTAACACATACTTGTTAGTACGCCAACAAAGATTCGCTTTCTACAATATGAATTGTCGTCACTACCCCGCCACCCGCCCATCATTGCCTTTCGACAACTTCTTACTTCGATCTCTCAAAATATGCTTCAAGACCTTCTGTGAACACACCAAGTCAGTCGCATGCCGCTCAACCGACACAAAACTCACCCCACTCGCCGTCTTGGGCAGCTCATCCGCGAACCAAACCCATGCCGGAGCGTTCTAGACATCAATCTGAGTAACCTGATGACCCCAAGCTCATTCATATTCACCTGAGGATTCATCACATCAGAAACGGCCTTGCGAACCTCCCCCTTTGAAATATTGTCGTGCCCCGGCGCGCGAACGACCCAGGCCCCAACGACCTCCCCATACCGAGTATCAGGCACCGCCACCGCAGCAGCTTCATGGATACCTGGGTGAGTTGTCAAGGCATTCTCGATCTGAACTGGGAACAAGTTCTGGGAGTTTGATGAACAAGGGCAGCTGATGGACTTTGGATATGCGTACCTCTCCGCCTCGGATGATGATGTCTTTGATCCTGCCCACAACTGTTATGGATGTTAGCATGTAGAAAACACGTTTAGAGGTGGGTTACTCTTTAGATATCCCTCTTCGTCCATGATTCCTTCGTCTCCGGTATGCATCCACAGCGTCCCATCTGTGTCCCTTTGCATAACCTGAGCGGTCTGTGCCTCGTCCTCCCAGTACCTGATCAACTCAATTTAATGTAGATGATATTTAAGCTCCACAACGACGTACCCCTTCTGTACCAAGTACCCAGCAACACATATCTGTCCGGGAGTACCCACAGGAACGACTTGGCCGTCTGTGTTGACGATCTTGGCTCTAACGTGGGGCTGTACCTTTCCGACAGTTTCGACGCGCTTGACGACGGGATCTTCAGGCGTTGTTTGGAATGATACCGGGCTGCATGAAGTGAAATTTATGATAAGCGGCGTTTGAGCTGTATAGTATTTACCTTGTTTCGGCTGCAGATAGGGGGGATTTGAGGAATGACCGGTCAACTAGAGAGACAAAACTCACTCATCCCGTACGCATTCGTCAGGCCCACGAGATTCAGTTTGGTGATGAGCTCTTGCATGAGGGCTGTAGGTATCGGTGACCCCGCCGCAATTCCAGTCCTGCGTTTATGAATCAGTATTGATATCGCCAAACGAGGGCGATTTACCGTAGGTGTCTCGTGTCCAGTTCTTCTCCTCGCGAACGTCTATCGTCTATCTCTGCCAGTACTCCGAGGAAGTGGGTGGGCACGCCATGCAACGCCGTACATTTTTCCTCTATTATGGCATCTACGATAGCATGTGGATCAAATATTTCTGAAGGATAGACGATACCCGCTCCATAAGACCATGCCGCGAGGTTCCCAAGGACAAGGCGTAAATAAGAAGTAAGAAAATTAAGTTCGACTCTGTGCGAATGGAGGGGACTTATCAAAACAGTGAAAGAGCGGGGGTACGTTGCCTTATCTCGGAGTCAAGCCAAGGTCTTTTGGGGGTCGGTGTAGAACTCACAGACGAGATCCTTGTCTGTCAAGTGCATGCACCTGCCTACTGAAAGGGCATTGTTCACTAGATTGTGATGGGTCAGTGACACAGCCTTTGGAGACCCTGTCGTTCCACTGAAATATTGAATAAGGTGAGGTAATAGTGTACGCAGGCAGAAAGTAACCTAGTGAACTGCAAATTAATAACATCGTCCTTGTGTAGAGAGTCGGCTGCAGTTTGACGCTGTTGATTGAGGCTGACTCGATCTTGCCGCCATACAAACACCTCACGCCAATCTATGAGCGACTTTACTCCAAGCGCATCTAGTTCGGCTCGACACGCTTCTTCGTTATCGATAACGACGATATTACGAAGGTCCGGCAGAGCTTCTTCTTGTATTTCCCCTGGGCGCGCACTTCGTATTGAAGGGTACAGGTCTGTTAGCAGTTGAATATATGCAGAGGAACGAATCCGGGGAACAACAAAGAGATGCTTGACGCCTACGTGTCTTCAAAGCGGTCGCCTGTGGCCAGTCAGAAAAGAGATGAATATGAAGCTTTGCAACATACGAGCTCGTTCACTCGGTAGGCCGGATTGATGGTGACGAGAATAGCACCGATAGACGCGCAGGCCCATTGCAAAGTCGCATAAGCGCTGGAGAACGTGAGAATATACAGACAGTAAAGAAATTCGTCTCACCAACCTGTTATTGCCCATGAGAACTCCTACACGGTCGCCTTTCTGGACGCCCATAGCCAAGAGACCCCGTGCAGCTGCGCTGATGCACGTCTCGAAATCGGAGAAATCCCAGGCCAGGTGTGACTCTACGCCGAGATTAGCCAAGCGGGGGCCTCCAAGAGAACGAGGGAGCTCGTTTCTGCATATCAAGGCCGGTTTCGTAGCGTGTTTCTGCAGGATTTCGGAGGTAAAGAATTCGGGCAGTGTCTTGTGGCGTAGTGGGGGATGAAGAGAGCCTTCTACTGCAGACATTGTCAGATTTCGAGTCCATCGTCGCTTTGCCAGCCTTGAGAATATTGGAACGGGGCCCCGCATGACAGCTAAGAGAACAAGAAATCACGCGGCCAATTACGTTGCGCTTAAAACCAAATTGGTGCACTCCGATGGACGCCATCCTGAGAATATATACACGGAGAGTGGAGCAACTGCAGGGCAACTAAGGGAAAGACAGGAAATGGCGCGTGAACTTGAAGCACGGTCCAGGCCCACCTGCCGGAATTTGACTTTTTATTAAGTAAATGATATTACATCCACAATAAGTCACTAATACAAGGTGCGTCGCAGCAACTGCTCGCTTCACGACCGTCAGCACAGTCTGAACACCGCACTACTTCTTCACGACAGGAAGAGCACTCATCAGCAGATAAGCACCCACGACAGAAAGCTTCATCACAGCACTCGCAGACGATAGAGAGTTTCGTGTTTCGCGAACAAGTTTCGCAAAGAGCTGACTCACATATCCTGCACGTCCATTCAAATTTAGTTTCCTCTTTTTCGCGGCAAGCTGTGTCAAGTCTTCCGGTAGGCTTGCTCTCTTCATCGGATTCATCTTCGCCGCGGCAGATCAAGCACCATTCAGACTTCCTGCAGCCAATGCAACGCTTGGCCATACCACAATCATCGCAGAAGGCAGTGTGACATGAAGGACAATTCCATATCGGCCTGACTTTCTTGAACGCACAAGCAACGCATATCCAGGTGCAATGATTAGAACAGATCTTGCTCCCGGGCTGGTCTTCGCAGGCTGGACAAATCGCTGGGTGATAGGAACCCGATAGCGTCTTGGGTACTTTTTTGGACCAGCAACCGGGCGCACTGCACTTCGTCCAAGGGAGTTCCTGGTGGTTAGGGCAAGGTACGAGCGCTGGAGGATGTGCAGGGGCTGTAGCCTTTCGTTTACCCTTTCTACTTGAAATATTGCTTGAGTTTTCCGTATCACTCGGCAATATATGCACGGGTCGGCCAAAGCACCATTTCCAGTCCTTCTCGCATGTCCATTGGTCGCAGGTGGCAACGGGACATGGTCTCAGCTTGACACCGTCGCCAGTGCCGATACAGCTCCGGCAAAAACGCATCTCTTCGTGTTCGGTACACACCTTGAGTCCATCTGAGCTGTGGCTGGGACAAGGAGGATCAGGACAACAGAGAATGCCGCACTTGAGGCATTGAACAAGAGCCTCTGGCGCCTTGCACACCGGGCAAGCGTTTTCAGGTGGGCTAGGAAGGGCGTGTTGCTCAATAGCTCGATGCTCTACCAAGCGCTTGTAGAATGACTAGAGCGATCACTATGAGACAAGAGTCGCGGATAGAACAGCGACTTACCTGAATCGCTCCCTCTTTCTTTTGCTTCGCTGCTTGCTCGCTCTGCGCCATCATTTGCTTCACACGAAGAATGTCTTGCTGACGTCCCCGAGCATGCCTCAAGGCAACATTCTACAGCTCCAGAAAATCGTGCGCGATGTCGTCCGGACTGGCAAAGTCCTCACGTCTGAACTCGTCGTACACTGTCTGCTGGTTGACGAAGATCATAAAGTGCAGACGCTGCACAGGCTGATCAGGTTCCCCTTCGTGAAATTCGAGAATGACGGCGCTGGGTTCAGAGGAGTTCTCTTCGACCTTGTAGGTGAAACAAGCCCGGTTCCACCACCCGTCGAGTTGAAGAGGTACAAGGAGGTTTCGATGTCGATACACTGACTGCATGATTTTGAGGACGATTGGCTTGATAGAGGATGTAATGGAAACATGTTCCCAGCCATTACTGGGGCTCATGATGGTAACAGTTCAAGAATGAATGAGCGGGACGGAAACCGGCCGCGATCGATGTTAGGGTCTGTTTGCTCCCCAAACATGGTATCCTCTTCAAATCTCCTTTCACAACCGTCACTTGAAGACCGGTATTCCACCACCAATCGAACTTCGCTGTTAGCTCAATTAAAGCGAATCCATCATTACTTGGCAACTCTGAAATGGGGTATCCTAGCTTCAATGACTGAACGAGGACGAAATTACTATCATGAAGTGGAAAGACGTCCGCCGGAACAATGAGCCCATTTGTAAAGTCTTACCGTCTTCAGAGCTCAAGCACTCATAGGCTAGGCATCTCCTCTCGATCGTGATTCAGTCGGCGTGTCTAGTCACTTCTGATTCAACCGCTTCTCGTCGAACGGGGTTGCACCGTCACGGTGTCGACATTGGTCTCTAGGTTGATATTTTCTTTCATTGTCTTGGTAGTCTAAGTATTTTCTCAACCCGCGTTATTCAGTTGCTTTTCCTTATCCCGGAGTATCTGTAACGACTGGAATGAAGAACCAGTGAGACAAGTCGTGGCAATCTGGGCCTTCTTACCTGCCAACGATGGCGAGGAGCCAAGCTTGATTACATTGACGGGAATTGGGTCGGTCCTACAGCAGACAGGACTGACATGTTTCTAGGAACGCTTCCAGGTTTATCGACTGTCTCTATGGGAGCTGATATCACGTTGAGGTCGTTTCTCGACTTGCTACTTTCTTCGCGTCATCCGGCCACTTTCCGCCGCCAACTTCTGCTTCTGCCTCGTCAAGGACACCGATTTCTGGTACTACTCAGGCTACATTTACTTATACAAATACGAAGTTTAACCCATCTTTTCTTTATTAGCTTCGGCTTTTCTCTCGGCCTCTAGCCTCTTCCCGCTGGCTTCCAGCCTTCTATATTGCGAGTCAGACATCGAATATGGCTCTTCAGGCAGTTCCACAGGTTTCTTGCGCAACAGTGCCGGAGGAATGCCACTGACAACTGCGTCTAGCCTATCCAAAAGCTCTGCAGCCGTCGGACGACTCCGAGGATCTTCATTCCTCGTAGACTCCAATGTTTCGTCGATTTCCCATATAGTTGACCATGGAAGAAATCAGTCATCTATTCATGAATTCAACTGAATAAACCAACATACACGAAATCTCGCCAAGTCCGAGCCAAATTGCCATATATTCAATGCGAAAGGGTTGTATGTATCGGAGACCCGAAATTCGGGTGCCACAGGCCGCCCATACGAGTCCAATGGGAAAGGATACCCTGTCACAACCCGCTCTTCTGGTGTAGAATCCTCTGGGAAGTCCACGGCGGTTTCGAAATCTATGAGATATACCCGAGGTCGAGTGAAGCCACGCCGCTTCAAACCAGGTTCTGAAGTGTTTGGATGCCATTCGAGTAGAAAGTTGCTTAGGAAAAGATCCTGGAAGATCATTAGGTATTATATGCTTGGACTGCGTCTGGGTACGCACCCTATGAGCAATTCGATGTCTTTCATGAATGAATACAATTCTCTTAGGTAGTGCAATGATTAGCTTGAGTTGGCTCGTCGAATGGAAATTTTACTTCAATCGCCTGCATTAGCATATCCATGATGTCTTCTACGGTGTTCTTTGGCCAGCTATTAATGGACCGTGTTAATGATACCGCGACCAGAGGGAAGACACCAAATGTGAGATCATGGTATTCGAACACTTCCAAGAGGGGAAGGGCGTGGTTGCTGCTCAACAGGCCCTCTTCGCCCGTACATATTTTCTTGACAATACGCAGAGTATCGTGGCCCTCTCCTTTAGCGGCCATGATACGGACCATCACATCCCGGCCATCATTGTGGCGGGCTGTGATAATATTGGCATTCTAGACAGGATGATTAGTGCGATTGAACATTGAAGAGACACTCTCGATTGCAAATACAAACGGCTGGGTTCACATAATGCAAACTCTGGTAGCTGTCTGAGATCGTCGGTGTGTGATAAAGAAATCCGTTTGGTGATGGGCCTCGATGGCTCGGGGACATGAGTGAAAACCCCCATTGTTTTTCCCATAAAGTGTACCCTCGAACGCTGAGTAAAGGCTGGAGACGAGACCACAGAGGTAGCCATGTGTGATCATGCGGGTCGATCCGTGGTCCGCATTCATAGCTTCTCCAGTCAGCTAAGTTCGCAGGTAGCTGTAATCTCAGTTAAAACGCAGAAATATGTGAGATTATCAGGCGTACAATTTCACGCCGTAGGGTAACCTCATTCGAATCTGGCGTCGGGGTAGAATACGAAGGAGTCATTATAGATTCGGAGTCCGCAAGCTGCAGTGTGATCTAAGTTGTCTTGACCTTAAAGCGGGTTTCCTTGTGGATTGAAGTCAAATCTCATATGCCTAAGCCGAACTATGCAATATTTGAAATCTGTCGCAGACAGGCAACTTTAAAATCTGCCACCTCCTTCAATGATCGGTCTCTCGTAGACAGACACACAACACACACGACTACGGTGGGAGTGAGATTGTAGTGTGTTGGAATTTGGCAATCCGGCATCGTGCCGATCTGTCTTATTAAGGAAGAAGATTGAGGAAGAGTATAGAAAGTTCTAGTAAACAGTCCTTTAGTATATAAGTAGGTACTGTAGTGTAGATCCTCATGCGTTTGCAGAGCTCAGCCAAGCGCAATACTATTGGCTTGAACACTATGCATACACACTGGGAACGAACTTGATCCCCCGTTTCACAACATAGTGAGCGTATGGAGTCTGTTGCTTGAATAGGCCCGACGTAAGCTCAGAACGTCATCGATTTGGCGCAGACGGCCATCAAGATAATGTGACCGTGATGATTCTTTGCGACTTCTGTCCCCAATGCCACAGTGTGATACGGAGAGGCATACTTTACTGATTGAGAATGATGTGCAACACGAAAGAGTTCTTCATAGCAGTCCTACATAACATCCAGATTGCAGGACATAAAGAGATCGATCAGGACAAGCATATCAGTATATATATTACGCCTCCTGGTCCACGCCTGCAGTCTCCACATCGGCAGGCGCCGCTGCAGTCGACGAATGTCTAGACTTCTGTCTCTTCGAAACAGCCTGAGGTTCGTCCACCGAACGCCGTTTAGTGCCATTGGATTTGAGCCGATACGAGTCCTTGGCAGGCCATCCCCCCAATGCAAGCATCTCTTCCCAGTGTAATTTGAGGCCATTATGGTTTGTGAACTGCAGAGTGTCGGCTGCTGGTTTGGTGTCAGCACTGTTCTCTTCTCCTGGTGCTGGGAATTGAGACCTCCACTTCCTGATCATGCCGAGCGCGGACTTTATCCAACGGTCAAAAGGATCACAGTCAAACCGAAAATCGCGGCCCAAATCTCCAAAATCAACTATCAATGCAACTTTCCCGTTACCCCCACGCCTTCCATCTCTAAGGTTTGTGGCACCATCGAAGATGGTGGAGATGGCCTCCGGGAGATCGGGACCCGTTTTGCTGTGGTGCAAGTGGGTAAGTCCGTAATATAACAAGACGTATATGAAGGATTCAAAATCATCTTGAGGTTGGTGTCTTTTCGTTCTGTCCCTGAGTAGCTCAATAGACATAAATTGCCATGTGCCCTGCGTATAATCAGAAAGGAAGAAAAGCAATGTAGAATATTATCAACTCACCGTGCGTTCAGCTTGTCGAGCCTGGGCCAGGTCTGCTATTTTGATAGCCATGTCCCAATCATTCAAGAGCCCACGTCCTCCGCCATAACCATCATCTTTCGGCGCCTTGGCGTCGTATACGATCAAGATGTTCCCCCCGCTGACATCACGGTGAAGGTATCCACATATTGTGAACGCGTCTTCGTGGCCTGATATCGAAATGAGATAAATCGATGACGGCCGACGATAAATATGACACACACCTAAAAAAGCATCGTATACAACTCTCGTAAGTTGCTTCGATGACTTGAATCTCCCCAGAGGTTGTCCAACTTCTTCCGTCAACGTTCGCTGGTGCACACGGGTACAGATCATGGTTGGACGGGCTCCGTCATTCCAGTCTTTCTCGATGTACATATGGGAAGTTGTCACCTGATCAAGGACAACACCACCACAAACAAGGGTAGGAACATTGCGGACTTTTTTCTCGTTGAGAGCTTCTAGTATCACGGATTCCTGAGGGAGATTGTTGTCCCGCCAACTATCCTTCAGGAACATGACAATTTTCGTCTCTAGGTCGTACACAGGGAGACCCAACGTCGCTCGACCGGTAACGCCTCGTGGTGTAGCAATGCGGGGGCCAGCAATGACATCCCTGTTGCCCTTGGGACCAAATACACGAATCTTGACAAACGGTCGAGGTGGATCTGAAGCATGAATCCAGGGCTTCAAGAATCTCTTCGCCAGAGCTATCTCCTCTTCCGTGGCAGGTATCACTGTGTCGTCTTTGCCTCGATCGCCGTCCGTCAGAGTACAAAACCGATAGAGAAATTCGACGAGGTATTTGCCATCCGCTGCGAGGTCAAATGTACGCGAGACAACAGCATAAGTCCTCTCCCATTTAAAGAACCGGACACCATCTGGACCCAGGAAGAGTGAGAACAAGTACTTGCGATGTTGGGCGTTTATTGTGTTGCCAGCATATCCGACAAGCTGGCCACGAACATCTTGGGATGCCTTGGTCTGCTGCACCCAATCATCGCCATTGTCGTCTATGAAGCCATGGTATGAAAACTCTCTTTTGAATTCCGCCCAGAGCTCAGCTTTGTCCCATTGAGTCAGACTAGAACTTGTGTCGACAGTAGACTCGTACATAAATCCATCTGTGACAGTCTTGTTGCTCGCGTTGCGGTCCTTATGCTCTTTCCCAAGGACAAATTTGAAATTCGGTATGAGCTCCGACGCTACACCCTGAATGGCTGTATTCTGAAGAGCATCGTCAGGATGTCAAATATAGACTGTAGCCCAGTCAGCTTACTACGGCTTGCGCGTAAACTTTCTCACTGGCATACTCTGCCGGTGGGGTAATAGAGTCGAAGACGCCATGGAGGCGGGAGGGAGAGCGAAGCTTGTCTTTCCAGCCAGGTACCCTCAGAAAGTCGTCGAGAAACTCTTGAACAGGCATGGGCCCAACCCAGTGACCCTCCATTTCTTTCTACCACTCTTTTCGAAGCTCTGTAGCAGGAACCTTGACTGCAGTGAACTGGTTGTTGATTTGAGATTTGATAGGACTCGAATCTGACAAAAAAAATCGGTCACTAATTTACTGCGACGCGAGAAACGCGTACCTGCGGTTATGTGCTCGGACTGCCGCTCGCTCTGAGGTGGAGTAGTCCTTTGACTGCTATACAATTGGTAAGAATGCGAAGACGACATGGAAGAAAGTGAGCGACCCACAGAGGTTAGGACACCGCAAATTTATGGAGCGGCAAAGGATAGACGCCACGTCCAATCTGGGGTGGTCGTTTGTTGTACAAAGTATTAGTCAGAGTGAAATTCGTTGTGAAGGGAGTGGGCGCGGCCACGTGTTGACTTGAGGGCAGGTCATGTGGCGCCGTTTCCTTGGCACTGGGCATTCCGTGTATTGCGGCTGCATATATTTTTACCTCATATTTGTCCGCGATCGCTCTTAATTAAACAGCTAGCTAACGATAGGCACATGTTGCACACTCTGCTCAGCATTCTCCATGAATCAGCCTCTATACTGAAGGTCGAGACAATTTTTTTCCGGAAATATTGTACAAAATTGAGGCGTGCTGTATTGGGCCCATGCCAGACAATCTATTGTCACGATCTTATGGGACTATCGGATGGTTAATTCGCAAAGCTCTCCCCTAATCATTCTTGTGACAGTTTGTCTCTCCCGTTTTGCAATTGTTCTCAGCCTAGAAAGCCAAAATGTTGATCGTGTACCTGCGCCACAGCAAAGGTCCCAATTTTCCGAACGTCATCTCCATCGACTTTGTGGCGTAAACGTCGGCAGTAGATTGTTAGGCGGGGGCGATGCAATGACTTCTTTAGTGCATCAGAAGTCAACGTGTTGAATGTGGATTTGATTTCTGAGCTTCTTCCCTGTTGCATCAAGACCGGCCTTATCGCCAGATGGCGCGAATACTCAATTCCAGACCCGGTGCGTGGAGGCGCCGTCGGCTTGGACTCCTAGCAAGCCCCCATTGACCGATCACGACTGGTTCCCTCACAAGAACATCTACCTAACGGCCTGAGGAGGCAGTACCAAGCCGCTTGCCGTCAGGATGATACCTGATCAGTGGAAAGAGGCAGAAGTCTTGAAGGTCAACCCTTGGTCTGTGGGAACGAACAAGGAGGTTGTATGCCTATCTAACCTTCCGTCTTTATGCATTATGCCTTGCTCTTGTGCTCAGCTCCTTGCAAGTTCCTCGTATTGACTTACTCGGCGCGAACTCATCTAATGTTCAACTTCTTTTCGCCGCAGACTGTGCTGTTGCCTTGATGCTCTTCAACTTCCTTGGTGGCGGCATTTTTAACAAGCATTGCAGACCAATCTTTGGGACCTCCGTCCTCAGTGGCAACACACGATGTTTGAATTCCGAAATACATTGCGATGCAGAACAAGATGCAGAAACAGATGAACACCACAACCTTCTTTCCATGCTCATGCAATCAGAGCTATGCCATCAAGAGTGCAAGTGTTAAGATAAGGACAGCTGCATGTGTATAACGCTCTACAAGAAAATAAATTAAATAAAAAAAAGATAAGGACAGCTTCACAGAAGAAAATGAAAGGGAGGGACTTTGCCATAGGCTTGGAAATAATATAGGTCGACCTTGCCTGAGTAGTAGCCACATCGGGACTCGGAGAAATGGGCGCGAAAAATGGCTTCGAGTTGTATCCAAATTCCATCCGCGGAAGTCCATAGCGTTCGCATATATCAGATCCACGGGCTTCGGGGTCGAAACCATAAGCACGATGAAGATCTTGAATGGCATTGTAGACATTTGTAAAGAGTTTACACGAGGTGTAAACGACGTAGATCTGGGTACTAATCCCAAGGACCGAATAGGCTTCGCAACATGACATAGTATCAGCCATGTCTGAGTCCAAGGACCATCGGAGCTCGGGTTTGTCCGCTTGTTCCTTGGGGGGATATATACACAGATATACGTCATCTGATAATTCGTCGTCGCTGGCAATGAACGTATCACAGAGCTGGAAAGCATCATAGCAGTGTCCAAAACGCCAATCAATATTGATCATGAACTCTACGTCTTCGCGAGGAGGTCAGCATTGTTGAGACAAATGCACAATCGATATAAAAACTCACCCAATAATAGCGCATCGATCTGGCCTTTTGAGCCTGTGAGCTGCGAACACTGGGCAAACCATGCGTAAATAAGGCGCTCGATGCATTGTTGGCCAAGCCGTGAGCCTGGAGCATCGGGAAACGCGAGATGAGTCGGCCTAACACATACCCATTGCTGGAGTTGAGATAGCCTCAATTTCAGCCGAATTCTGTCAAACTAAATTACCCTTCAAGTTTCAATGCTCCATCAAATGAGGGTGACGTACCCTTCAACAGGAATGATATCTTCATCATCATTCGTTCCTAAGTATGAAAGTGTCCATTGAATAGACTTAAGGTCGAACGGTAGCGAGGCAACTTGGGTAACGCCAAAAATATCAGTGCCGTGGACATTTTCCCGGATAATATGGCCGCCAAGGTAGAGATCGTCATACTTGGGAGCACCAACGACACATTCCTTTCCCACAACGAATGCGTATATCATCTCATATAATAGCAGAAGATTATCCTTGTGAATGAATGAAGGATTTTTCATGTTCTGAAGACCCTTTATGAGGGACTTCCACCGTGGATGTGAGAAATTGTAACTGGGGCGACGAATATAAGTCTCGAGAAGGCAGAAGACGCTTTGCAGCCAGGCATCAGGACCTGTCGCTGGCGTACGACGAAACTTTTCGTAAATAACTCTTCCATTTCCGTCCACATAAGTCGTGTCTGGGCCTACGATCTTCCTTCATGTCAGTTGAGGCGTGCAACGCAAAGTTGTCTGGCTTACCGATTCGCGAATTCCTTCGAAAAAGTCCCGAAGGTACGTTGAGGCTGACTGTGATCATTTGTTCAGAAATATGGAACAGTTGAGAGAAGTTATCTACCTGTATATCCGACATCTAAGCCAGGTTCAGCCAGAAATGTTGTAAATATGATCTATAAACTTACCAGCTGAAGATCAAAGATCAAGACCTCAAAAAGAGCTAGAGAAGACCGATGCTGTTCTACGGTTTTCTTGCGTGCTGCATCTTGAATACGCAGATTTAGAAGTGCAAAGACAGAAATCATTCGCCTTACCTTGATGGAAAATCAACGCGGGGAAGGCTGTTGAAGTGCATACCCCGAACAGTTGAGGAATGTTCGGATGTCTATAACAACGAGCCAGGAATGCAATTGACATCAACAGTAATTACGCATACCGAAGGGAAAGAAATTGATGCAGATCATCGTATAACATCTCGTTTTAAGAGGCAGAGATCAGGCAACGTTTAGCAGAGACTCCAGTAATATTCACCTTGACAGCCAGTGTTTCCGAACCACGTCGTGCTCTGTAAACTCGGACCAGTTTTGGAGAAGAGCTCATATCAATCTCACTATGGTAGTCGATGATGTCGACAGTCATGACATGCTCATATGTGAGTTTAAAAATTTCTTGCTTCATACTAATATCACCGGGTATGATTTCGCGGATCTGAAATTGTCAATAAAATAACAGACATATGTAGAGCGCAGACTCACTTGGTCCTGGTACAACATCTTCCGTGGACTCCTGATCAGTGTCTTCTCGTGCTTCAATGTTCGGAGCGTGTCCTCGATGGCGATGGAGTGATCGCTCAACTCCGATGCGATGAATCTAGTTTCGGTCGTCACGCGTATCTGCAGGAACAGTAGGACAGCAAAGCCAGCTGAAAACGAGTGAGAAAACTCCCCAAGAAATCAATTTTGAGGTCCTGTACACGTTGCTTGTAATCATCAATCTTGTCGCGAACATCATTTGTCCGTAGGTATTGCCTGATGCCGCGAGTGTGTGTAAATCTTTTGGTCGAGCTGAGGTCGTTCAGCACCATTGCAAGATAGCTGTAGAATTTAGTCTAGTCCACACTTATAACTATCTGGGGATCGAGGGAAGCTTACTTTTCCACTTCAATACAAAATTCTTTGAAATGCTGAGCACTAGATTCTCCGTGGGCGACGACCGTATCCCGGATGATAGCGATGGTACTTCTCAAGCTGTTTGAAAGATAGATAAGATCTGCGTCGTTCTTGTCCGCCTTCTACCAGAAAAATAAATCATGTCAGGGCTGTATTATGCGTATTTAGAAAAACCGAAGTACCTCAAGAAGCTCTAGCAGGACAACTGCCATACCAGCTAGTCCTTTGATGTACGGAAATGGTGCCATCTCTCCCGCAGCCTGAATCAACTTGATAACAGATATGCATTGGCTGACAATGCTTCGCGGCATGATGGTCTGGTTGAAGCCTGGAGATGCTGTGCATGGTGTGATTGTTCAACGGATAAAGTTGTAGGGCGCCTATCATTGTGGCACAACATTAATGGGGAAACATCCTTCAATAGGTAGTCGAGGTATTAATATTACGATTTGCACACAGTAGGGCTTTGGAGACAAGAAAAATGAACATAACTTAAGCACATGCAGGAACCACCCAGAAGGTCAATTCGGAAGGGAGGCCAGAGTTAGAAACTTCACAGAGAGCAAGCATGTTTTGGAAAGGTATATACGACCGAGAGAGATCCAAGCAGAAAAATAGAACCTGAAAAGACTTCGACGATCGTTCGGAATCAACCGGGATAGTGGCTGTGCTTCATCGGCCTCTTTCGGTCAAGGTCCCGAGCCCGGACTCCGCTACTGTCACTTCCATGATGCACGACTCAATTTCTCGAATTTTCTCGGCTTTCAAACACGTTGACCTCTACAACTCTACTATTCAAAAGATATTAAACCTATCTGAGACTTACGACTAGAAACTCCGGTCATCATTCATTGCTTAGGGACGGAACTGGGGATTTTGAGTTGACCTCGATGGACAGACACGGATTCATCCCACTGGCTATCTATGCTACTTTCAGTATGACGGACAAGACGAATGGGCTAATATTAAAGGTACGCTTTTGATTCTACCTTTCTCAAAACATTGAAATTGTTCGTTAGTCCCAGGAGGGGCCAACTAAATATCTGATCCGGAAGTTCGAGTAAAGCTATTCGGGGTGCATGCAATCACGATCCGTGATATGTATACGAGAATGTTCTTCTAGTCAGATAAGCGAACCTCTTCAAGGTCGATACAACGGTAATTAAGTCTGCAGTGATTCCTTGAGGGATAATAATTGTGTGAGCCCCTGATCTGGACTTACGCTGACTTTTCATTGCAACATCTTTCGAGCCGGTTCTAATGAGGCAAGCACTGAACATGACCCAGGGCAGCGCACATATACTCGCACGTGCGATATTTGAATGGCTTCTAAAACAATCTTCCAAGGAATATCAACGGGCTTCAGCTGACTGCGGGGTTCTGGTGGATAGATATGCCATGGATACGACCAGTCTGGCTCTTATGTTTTCGAACTTTCGACAGAAGAAACACCATATTTTTCTCACATTCATGTCGAACGTTCATTACAAGCTCGGTGTTTGTCGCTGATCCATTGAATATCAGCGATTGTATTGTTCCGGTGCACTACCAGAGAAGCACTGGCATGGCCGGCCCTATCACAAAAATAGACCATAATTGCTGCGAAATCACCTTCCTTTTCTCATACCCTCACGATGCTCACTGTACTGACTGTCCTTGCTCCTCTCGCGCTGGCTCTTCAGATTCCCCTTCAGCCTGGGTCTGTAGATTTCTACGATCCAAATCTTGGTGGTGGATCCATGCTGAACAACGGTGAGCTTGGTAGTAATTAAAAACGCGTCGGCGCTAATGTCGTGCAGTGGGGGGAGGGCTGGGCGAGCCACTCAATGTCTGCCAGTCTCTTTAACTAGGATGATGCATCGCGTTGAATCGAAATTACAGATCATAATATCTGGAAAAAGCTCCCCAGAAGTGCTCACGAATGACGGAATCATAAACTACGCACGGGCCATTGGATTGTATGCTAATTTCTATTCTCTTCAGTCCTTGTTCTCCCTTCTCATGTCTTCCCAGCTCCGAAGAATGCCTCGGTATCCATATTGGCGCGTTGCAATCCGCAAATCTTGGGGACGGGCACGGCTGGGTGAATCAGACAGTGGGTATATGCGCGCCGCTGGTGTTTAAAACCAATAATACATCATACAGATGGAACTCCGAGAGGATTATGGAGACGAGGAGCTTGGGACCTGTCTTGAGAGCCTCATTGGTGGGAACCATTTTCGGTATGTTTTGTACTAAATTCTCTGCAACCTAGCTGGACATCCATCGGCTCTAGGGTTTATCGCCAAGATGGGCCAAGCGCAATGAGCGGCGCGTTGTTCCTCGCGTAAGCTTTTCACCCAACATTTTCCGGATTCTCACGCGTCTACCGACCCAGTGTTTCTCAAGAAGAAGTTCGTCATGTTCCATTTATAGTCCAATATTACTGATCCGACAATAGAACGTGGAAGAGGACCACACCATTGTCCCTGATGGCTACAACATCGGTTTGGCGTCCTCTTAACTTGCATATTTTGTGTATCGTTATTTTTTTGTAGGTCGTAACCAGCTAGTTGACCATGCAGTTGGAAGCCACCACTTTGACGGTGTGTATTACATGACAACGGCGCAGAATATCACGGGACTCCTTCCTCCTGGTTCAGTAGGGTAAGCTTTCGCCAAGTATGACAATTCATTCGATGCGTGCTCACAGGCGGATTTGGTACGACAGAGTAAACCACGGTATGTGGAAAATGTCGACACGCAGCATAATGGTTCTCACTCTCAGTAGGCATCGCAACTGACGGGATTACGACCTTGCTCACAGTCCAGACAAAGAGCCGGAAGTGAAATGATGAGATATAGTGTCGACTGTCACCTTTTCACGGGTCTTCACGATAATTATGACCATTGACCGGCAAACTGCGAACTCCACCTGTACCATAGTTGATACCTTGGAATGACTGTGACTGACTTCTATTAAAGATCACCTCTATGCAAACGATGCTGCATGTTCTACCATCGCCTTTGCCAGTGCTGCCTTGAAACCGTCCTTCAGGCTCGTTAGGTCTTCCATACCTATACTGAAGCGTACCTACGATACTATGAGAAACAGAAATCACCCAAGGTGCGGAAATAACACTAACCGACGCGTAATCAATCCCGTTCTTCTGCGCCCATTCCAGTTTGTCGTGGAAGCCTGCCTCTGCAAACGGTACAGCAAGCGTAAACACTGTCCCAAGTGTTATGGCCTTGTAGCATGGCAATGCATCGAAGAACGCCATCGCGGCAGCATTGGAAACGAAGGACAATGTAAGAAGCCCTCCATATCCCGGCTTATCAGTGGCTTTAGACCAACAGCGCTCATACTCTTCACGCATCTGATACTTGGGATAGAGTACCCGTTTAATAATAGACCTCGCTTTCAGTGAATCCTCGTAGCAGAAATCAGCTATTGCCTCTGCGTTGCGGTCTATCATGCGTACACGCCGCTTCATATCTCGCGAATTCGCTTCTATGCAGATGGCATCTTCACTGAAGTACGTGTCTTCAAAGTTGGTGTCCATGTAAGCCTTGAACGCCGGATAATGCTTTGATGCGTGGTTGAGGAGGAAGCTGGAGGGCATGCCTGCATGAGAAAGACACCAGGGGGGCGAGAACAAATTCACGCACGCGCCACCCATCACATTCGCAAGTCCGCTGAAGACTTTGGTGAGGCTACACGTAACAATATCCGCATAGGGAAGTATCTGTATATTCAAAAAATTGCCCACCGACTCGTCTACGATTAGCGGAAACCCGTATTGATCTGCGAGTTTCCTCAGACGAGGAACATCAGGAGACCTCAAGAGAGGGTTCGCCGGGAAGTCGAGATATAAAGCAGAAATGGGGGGCTGACTGGGATTACGCGCATACTCGAGGGCAAGCAAAGTCTCGAGGTCGTCTATAGATCCATTTGAGAAGAAATGGTATCCGGGTCCCCAGTTTTCCAGCACGTCGTGGGTGTGTGAATACAAGAGGCTGTAGAGGTCACCTCAGGAAAGGGAACATCTGAGTGTACATGAAAGACGTACTTCAAAGCTGCGCACTTGGTTTCTTTCGATCGAGTGTGTAATACCATTAGGTGCACGTTCCAGATGGCATTCATCCCTGTGGAATAGAGATACACGTCGTCGGGTGATACATACGGAACACCCCGAATATTTTCTGGTTCGTCATTGATAATCCCGGAAAAGCGTCGTCGGATAACAGACTTTGCTTCCGCACCAGACTCTAAGGGTTTATGCACCTTGTAGAATTCTGAATTCCTCCAACTGCGTGGTGCGAGAGGCATAGTCATACCGCTGGTGTCAATCAAGTCCATTGGCAATGCAGAGAGGCATTGCTCAGCTAAACGCGTGGATATTCCCGTCCCGGTGTATATCCAGAAGGACATAGCATGAGCGAACGCAGATGATGCGAATAGAACTGCGAAGAGTTCGGGGACGCCGTCGGGGAAAAGGAGGGAGACGGCAGCATCATCTTTGACGGGTAAATTAAAGTGCACAATACGGGGGCGTGGTGCATCGTCTGCGTGTGCAAATATGTATGCCTGACAATACTTGGTGTTTTTTTCAGAAGGGAAAATCAAGCACTCTTCGTCCTCTTGGCCATGAATATCAGCACATACTTTGCCAAGCTACCATCCGAGTTCATCAATATTCCTTGGGAGAATCATCGACGGGTAAGCATGCGTACCTGCTTGACAAAAGTGTGAAGCTTCATTCGCGGATAGGCTGCTTTTAAGGTCTTTAGAACACGCTCTTTGCGATCCAGATATTCGATGAGGTCAGTCCATGTAGGTATGGAGCAGAGGAGTGCGTGAGGGCAGTCTGGGGGGACTGCAGCCCCGAGAGGAACGTCGCCGCCAACTACCGGTGAGGCGTCAGTATTCATGACAAGTTGGGAGAGGAAAAAAGGAAGAGGACGGAAAACTGACATTCCTTCCCTTCAATATGGGCCAGATATAACTCCGACATGAATGTACGTGCTGTATGTAACGTAAATTTAATGCTTGGCTTGACGAAGGGATTCGACTTAAAGTGACGGGTGATCGGAGAGCAAAGCGTTGACGTGATTAGCTGGTTCCATCCTAATGGAGCCGAAGATTAAGCCCTACTTTGTGAAGGGGGGATCGATGTTGCTCGACAAAACCCTAGACTACGATTCAAGCAGAGATCACTCGGCCGTATACAGCTTAGGCCTGGTCTTAGATGGACGGGTTCCAGGTTTCCGTGTCCTTTCCGTTAAACCGATGACACCTAGTGATCAAACTTAGTTCAGCCTACGAATCGAGAATTTATGGAGTGGATGTTGCTGTGACAAGTGTCGCGCATTTACGGGATCTACAGTTGCTAACTGTTGAGGAAGGAATACTGTTGTCCTCGGAGTGAGTCACTTGCTTTATTTACTTTGGTAGTGCAACGTTGATTCTATTACTCATTTATTAGTGTACAAACTAGTAGATAAATAGGCGGCATAAATTTGATGACCCTCACTTGTTGCGAGGGTTTCCTGCTAAATCCGAGTGAACAGCTGGAGAATTACCATTCATTTCAACAGTAGAGGCGCACGACCTTCCAAGGTTAGCTATGCAGACGAAATTAGTTCCCAACTTCCGACACATTTCTGCTAAGATCCTGCCGTGTTCTGGCTCCGCCTAAGCCAGGAGGATGTTGAAAGTTTGTAGATGGTCTTGAGTCTTGAACGACCTACTAATAGGACAGTGAAATTGCGAGGATACCTGTGGCTGGCAGCACAGAAAAAGAAGATAGATGTATGGGGAAGATGAACAATATTTCTTCCAGATATTCAGTATTCGACGAAATGGCGCTGTGAGTGTTGTGTGCGTAATGATGGATCAAGTACAAAAGCTTTGTTCGGAGCCGGTCCGTAATATCCGACAAATATCCTAACTTCCGAGTCAGTTCGAACTTGAGCCTCATTTTCTTGGGTTTTCCTATACAGTGAGTATTCTGCCTGTTAGAAGTGAGATATACCCTTTTGAAAAATTCGACATGGAGGCTGACCACGAGTCCTCAAGCCTTACATGATAGTACGACAATCCCTGGCGCGGAAGTAGGCAAAAGCTGCTGCAAAACACGTAAGTATCAGAGTAAATCCGTACTAAGATCAACCGGCGACTGTCACGAGAAGCTCCCTCAAACTGTCAAGGATCCTCCTTGAATAATAAACATTAGCTATACCGTCTCAAGATCCATTCAATTAATTCGTCGCGGCAAAACTCCTTTCTGCCGTGGCGCCAGTAATCATCTGCGAATACGTTGTAATGGTCTGCCAAACAGAAGTCCAAGTTCACTTCCAGGTTTCAATGGTTTCAGGATGTGGGTTCACTATACCGCATACGGCAACCAATGCTGAGAGAAGGCGCCCTCACCGTAGTTGTCGTTCTGATAACTATTGATCCTGCGTGAACGTCGCGAATCTCAATAGTCCACTAACAGCAGATCCGCATTTGCACTGGTTGTTCTTCAAGACTCAAATGCCCTCATAGCATTTTCTCGTCCATATCGTCATAACACCGATGTATCTTTAGTTTATTATCTATTTTAAAGACATGGTGCATTTTCGAGGAGGATCATTGGTTGCTTCGACCTGCTTGTTACATCATTTCTGCTCGAGCGATACGGCGTGTTCCACTGTTGCCTTTGTAAGGGCTGCTTTGAATCCATCCTTCAGACTCGTCAGGTCTTCCATACCTATGCCGAAGCGTACCTGCGACGTTATAAGAGACAAAATAGCATGTTCCGAGTACAAAACACTCACCGACGCGTAATCAACCCCGTTCTCCAGCGCCCATTCCAGCTTATTATGGAAACCTGCCTCCGCGAACGGTACAGCGAGTGTAATCACCGTGCCGTGTGTAACAGTCTTGTAGCACGGCAGAGCATCAAAAAATGCCATTGCGGCAGTTTTAGAGATGAAGTTCAACGTAAGAAGGCCACCATATCCCGGATTTCTGGTGGCTTTAGACCAGCAGGCTTCGTACTGTTCCCGCATCTGGTACTTGGGATAGAGTACCTGTGTAATAACAGACCCCTCTTTTAACGAGTCCTCGTAGAAGAAGTCGGCTATTGCCTCTGCATTGCGGTCTATCATGCGTACACGCCGCTTCATATCTCGCGAATTTGCTTCTATGCAGACGGCATCTTCGCTGAAGTAGGTATCTTCGAAGTTGTTGTCCATGTAAGCTTTGAACGCAGGATAGTGCTTTGATGTGGGGTTGAGAAGGAAGCTGGTGGGGGTACCTACATGAGAGGAATTCCAGGAAAGCGAAAGGGATAAACTTACGCGCCACCCATCACATTCGCAAGCCCGCTGAAGACCTTGGTAAGGCTACAGGTAATGATATCTGCGTAGGGAAGCAACTGCACATTGACAAAGTTGCCCACCGTCTCGTCTATGATCAGCGGGAACCCGTATTGGTCTGCGAATTTTCTCAAACGAGGAACATCAGCGCACTTCAAGAGAGGATTCGCCGGGAAATCCAAGTACAACGCGGAAACAGGAGGCTGATTAGGGTTACGCGCATGCTCGAGGGCGAGCAAGGTCTCGAGGTCGTCTATGGAACGATTGGAGAAATATCCGGGTCCCCAGATTTCCAACACATTGTAGGTGTGCGAATATAAGAGGCTATGGGCGTACTTCAGAGAAATGTTCATTTGAATGTAGTACATAAGAAACGTACTTCAATGCGGCGCTTTTCGTTTCGTTCGATTGAGTATGCAACACCATAAGATGCGCGTGCCAGATGGCACTCATTCCTGTGGAATAGAGATATACGTCGTCTGGCGATACATACGGGACACCGCGGATGTTTTCTGGACCGTCACCAATGATGCCAGAAAAAAGTCCCTGGATGGCATTCTTCGCATCCGCACCAGATTCTAAAGGTCTATGCACCTTGTAGAAGTCTGAATCTCTCCAATTGCCAGGTGCGAGAGGCATAGTCAGGGTGCTGGTGTCAAGCAATTCTGCTGGTACTGCAGAGAGGTACTGCTCGGCCAAGCGCGGGGTTATCCCTGATCCGGTGTACACCCAGAAGGACATGGCATGGGGGAACAAAGATGTTAGGAATAGAACTGCAAAAAGCTCGGGGACGCCATCAGGGAGAAGGAGGGAGATGGAAGTATCGTCTTTGACGGGTAAAGTGAACGGTACAATACGGGGTTGCGCTGTACCATCTGTGTGTTTGAGTACGTATGCATGGCAATACTCGGCAATTTTGAAAGAAGGGAAAACCAAGCAATCTTCGCCTTCCTTGCCATGTATATCAGAACATACTTTGTTGAGCTAGCATTTCAATTGGTCAGTGCTTATTAGGAACAGTTCTACGGCGAGCCTGCATACCTGCTTGACAAAAGTATGAAGCATCATACGCGGGTAGGCCGTTTTGAGGGCCTTCATTACCCATTCTTTACGGTCCAAGTAATCGACGAGGTTGGTCCAAGTAGGTATGGAGCACAGGATCGCGTGAGGGTAGCCTGGGGGGACCGCAGTTCCAAGAGGAAGGTCGCCGCCGGTTACTGGTGAAGCGTCAGTATTCATGGCAAATTGGAGGGGAAGCAATGAAGACACGACCTATCCAATCCTGACACCACTTCTCTTTAATACTAATGCAGGTCTTGTTTGACTTCGCCAATGTGAAGGGATGCACGGTATGTAAACTGTCAAGCCGATAAACTTCACTTGAAATTTGTTATAGTGAAACATTCACCGACGGATATCAAGTGCAACATCCACACAGTTTTCCGATAACATTGATTCGGATGGTAGTGCTGGACAAAAAATGTGAGTTGAAGCTCTGCCCCGCAGAAAAACCAGTGAAAATGATTCAGGTTAATCTACGGACATGAAATCTGAACGTTAACCGCCTTTCAAGGTGGTGTGCCCATCCCGCCCCATATGGTGGATACGGGACCGCATATCGGGCCCGTACACATACCGTCAGCTGTCTGGAATCCAGTTTCTACAGCCGTATTGGTATGGAACCCGCACGCGTCGACAGAATTCACGATAATTTCGTGAGTGTCATTGATGAAGCTCAATAAAACGTACCTAAATCTACTCATCCTCATCCCAAACGGCATCCGGACACGAGAGAAAACTCGTACCTTGCCGTTAGTGATATTTTTGCATAGGAATGCGTCCCCGTATAGTACCCTACGATGGACATTCCTACTCCGAGTCCGATTGGTATGCACAACTCAGATGAGGTCGTGGCAGGACCGAAAACTTGGCTGTAAACAGATAAAAAATATCCGCAAGTCATTTCTGCAGTAGTATACTATGCGTGGGGATCATGGCAACTTGTGAGACTTGTGTGAGACTGTGATGGAACGCTGCAAATTACTGAAAGGTGGTAGACCTGATTAAAAGAGCATTTGTTCGGAACCGGGAGTCCGAATTCGAACTGCGCTCGCCGAAATGGTAAATTCCTTCGTTAATAAAACAACACCGTTCAAATACCATTAGCCTTCGTTCAAAGCCTTCAAAATTACCTTTTGCCAGCTTGGTCATCCACGAATCGGTAGGGTACTATCTCCTTCAACCCGTCACGTTTTTTTAATGTTTCTGGGGTACCAGTGACCGACCTAACTATAGCATGCGCGCTGATCGCCATTGGGCACTTGACTGACACTTAGGCTTTCATTGTGGACTCATTGTTCAAACTCGGAAGTAACAACGTTGAGAATTATTTTGAAGCATGGTACCGTGGCTGTGGTCTCGGTGACAACGACCGATCCTGCATGAACGTCGCGACTCTCGATTGTCATTGTATGGAGCCTGCCCTTTGTTTTTGAAGATCGGCCGAGTGCACTCCTCACAACCTGAACAATTGAACCTTCCCCTGACCACGTCGCGAAGGCCTCGTTTAGGTATTTCAAAGACACGATACCTTTGTTCCCGCCTTTTCAAATGGGAGATCAATGGTCTGCTTGGTGTTCTTTATCGCCATTGTAGATGAATGCCCCCAAGCGATTATTTAACGCGTCGGATACTCGTTGGAGGGTACTCTGGAATTCTCATAACACCTGTCATACCTCAGTGACTCGCTTCTTCCAATTCCAAACGACAGCTTACAACAGGATGACATATATGACGTATGTCTTGTTCAAGCATGCGCGTGCTATTAGACTAACTCTGTCCACTCTTAGTATTCCATCTTGGAGGATCCGGAATTTTAATCACGGTCCTGACGCAGTGGAACGTCACGGACATCGACCTACTGAGCTGCTAGACGTACAAGAGCCAACGGAAGCAAGCTCAGGACATCCAAAAGGGCGGACCCACAAACGGAAGGGTGGACAAAAATCAAATTCAGAACGAGTACCTGGGGAATCAAGCTCGATCTCAGGACTAAAACCAGACCCGAAGCAGAAGTCTTTCAAACGAAAGCCACGGCAAGATTTACGACGAGATTTCTGGGAATCAAGGAAAGGACCCGACCCAAAGCAGAAAGGACACGAGCCTTCGGAATCAACTACAGAACAAAATGGCGGGGGAACAAGCTCAAACGAAAGGCAAGAGCCCCAAAAATTAGACCCAGAACAGCAGAGCTTCGAACCGGAGTCGACTTCAGAACAGGACTTCGTGGAAACAAGCGCGGACTCAGGACAAGAGCCCGAGAAAACGAAGGAGCTTAGTGAACCGGGGTCAGAGCCGTATGTGCATATTCTACCCCCGCGGTGCTTGGTGATTTATTCTGTAGTTCTGACTCGGATCTGGCTCTTTCGAGCCTATGCGAAGCCCTAGAGGCTCTCAAAATACCTTCTCCATGCTCGTCATCCCGTTTACTTACACGCTGCCTTAGCCAAACACATTCTATAGCGCCGGAAGGGATGAACGTCGCGGCGTGAGTACTCTCGTTATGAAGATGCGAGTCCTTGAAACGATATGCCTTTTACAGGTCCTCGCAAGCACTGTTGCCAGCCGGAAACCTCGATAACGGCAGCTTCTCTTGAGTTTTCCATTGCTTGAACTGACCGAATCAAGTCTAACATCTCTACAGCAAGCTATCAGGGTATGTAGCCCATCATACCAGAGTGGGAACAATGTGCGTTGTTACCTTCCTGGTTGAAGTTTGGCTTTACTTGGAAACAGACATGCTCTAGATATCTTTCCTGGTGCTCCGTCAATCCGAGAAGTCGGGATTAGATCAGACTGGGCTAAGACGACAGGAGGAGGGATCCGTGAAGATGCCGATTCTGCAGACGAGGACGAGGACAGGCACCCATCGAGGTTTCCCGTCAGCACCATACGCAGTACTCTGTGAGCTTCATCATCTCACTGACGAAAGCACGTAAAGGCTGATCGGCAATTTTCTAGGCTGTTCCACCCTAGACACGATCGACTAGAGCTCAAGAAGCCACCGAAACGCCCGACGATGATAGTAGTAGGGGCCAATGTAGTCAGATACTCTGAGAAAGATGAATGAAGGATCTTCCGGGTGTACGAAATTACCAGTGACGAACAGGCTTCCTCGAGACGAGATGGGATGGATGTAGCCCAATACACACGTCCTCCGCGGTAGGTGCCAAGACGATCCGTATATGACAACGGCAGGCGAAGGTCCTGATCTGCACCTGAGTTCTGTTCTGTCGCCATTCAAATTATGAATGTTTCGAACCACCAGGAGGTAAGGGACATGAAAACCGAGTACATGGATCCCAACTGTGGTTCCTGTTGATAATAAAAAGAAACGGCAAGCGCTCTGGCTCGAGACGAAGACAACAATTATTTCAGGTCGAGCCAGGGCTTCCGCGTGGCTCGTAGTACCAGCTGTAGCCCCGTTCGTTGTGGTTGGCCTCAGTCTCACCTCAGATCCGGAGTCAGTCTTTCCTCGCGTTAAAATGATGGGTACCGCATGCTTGCATTTCTTGGCGACAGTGTTAATACTTTTTGTTCTGTCATTGAAGTAGAGACCGGAAGAATCGATGTCGGTATTACCGATCGAATGGTTTGCGAGCGCATTACAAAGTATAAAGTATACTTTAACCTGCTGTAAATTTAGAAGGAGAAGGCGCGTAAATTAAGGAACGCGTACATATGGTACTGTCCGATGTATGCTCTGATACCAGCGGCCAAGAAAAGGTGTTCCTAATCACCTTGCGACTGAGGTCGCACTTCAAACTGATACCGTGTGCAGTGAATTAAAGACGCGAAATCTTCCTGGTGGGGGGTATCCTGAAACATGTATACGGGTTATTTTAGAGTCCAAGGAGAAAGAAAACAGAACATACGAGTCATATATAGCAATACGACGCATGGGTATCAACACTGAGATACGGTCATTCCTCAGCTCCAACGACAACTCTTTGGCCCTCGTGCCACAGACTTGGTTTGTCCTGGGCATCTGGTGCCGAGCCACCGACCTCCCACCGAAGCTCATACCCTTCCATCATGTTACGCAGCGCGATATTCCATGTAATACCGGCAATAGGTGCATCCATATCTTTCATCTCTTCTTCGTTCAGTATATGTGCAAGCATAAACGGGACTGGTGAAGACTGGGCGCGAAGAAGAGTCGCTTTGGTAAATGTGCTCTCAGAAAGGAGAAGGGCGATGAGTGGACCTGTGTTGTGGTCATCGTCTGGCCAGGGTATTGAAGGTGCAGACTCGGATTCCTCTAGAGGTATCGACCCGTACCTCCACGCGACACCCTCCATTTCTCGCACATATCGCGGAGAGAACTTCTTTTTCTCTGCCTTGCACTGGGCGACGACTCGCAGTCTGCTTGTAGTCGTGCCTGGGGTTGCAGTCGGAAGACCCCACCACCCTACGAGGTCGACGCCGCCGTCGTTCTTGCCGCCAACGCGTCGGAGAGCCATACCAAATGCATTTTTAAGAATGGTCAGCGAGCGATTCTCAAAGGTCGTCCCTCTGAAGACAGTCGATGTCACCGCCGCCATTGAAGAAGAGAGACAGAACTCGTGTTTGGCAAGGCCGTGAGCAAACAACACCGCGTCAGAGCGGATTCGGTAGGAGCCGGAGACGACAGCCACTACCGCCTCCCAACTTGAATCGACAATGAGCTAGTGAGTCTCTTATTTTTTTTCCTTTGCTGCTGGATAATAATACCAGAATCGACAGCGTTATCTTAGGACGGGCAATCAAAAACGAATACCTTGCCCTAGGCACATTCGCTTCAGTTTTCGGTGGTGCATTCCTCGCGACACGGGGCGGGAAAAAGGACACCCCAGCGCCGACGCTTGTTGAGCAGGTCAAGGCGAATGTGACTTCAGGAAACAGGTGAGCATGCTGGTAGCTGATTGGCTGGACGGCTCTGACGATGCTTATACAGCGAGGAAGAAGAATTGTACGTGCACTGACGCCTCGAGTCGGAAATGGATTGCGTGACTGACTACAGATTCAACAGCATCAAGAAATTCGTTGAGGAGGCAGAGAAGGAGGCGAAGCATTGAGGACAATAATGAGAGCTTGAATACGAACAAATGGTTATCACTACCTTTGCCAATCATAGCTTTTGCCTAAGCAACCCTAGTTGTGATCGTTGCTTTGTTTGTTACCACCATGTCTTCTACCGTGAATCCCAAGCGTCACTCCCTCAATATCACTCCTGGTGCCCGTCCTTTGCATCTCCTCAATGAGACCCAGTCAGAGCCACCGTCATCGCCGTCGCCGCCGCCGCCCCGACGCCAGTCGACCATATCGTATAGAGATGTTGAACGAAGGAACCGTGAGCCACTGACCTTGACTGAAAAGTGCGCATATACTATCTGGCATATAGACCATCAGCTAAATCTATTCAGGCATGCTGATCTTCTCCACTTTATCGCCCAAAAGGAGTCCAAGTGCCTCGAATTACGATCTCAGCTTGCCGTACATGAAGCAGAGCTTCTCCAGCTCAAGCGCAAGTGGGAACGCATAGTATCCAGGGGATTCGAGAAACAGCAGCAGATTCCGTCGCCATCACCTTCCTCGTCGTCGTCGTCGTCCACTACAACTCTTGCTACTCCACCTCCGCAGCAGAGCGCCCCGACTTCACCATCTCTGCCCCCAGATACGCGTGATTCCGGCGCGACACCGCTCATCAGTCCAGCGCCCGACTTTTCTTCATGGCTCTCTAACGTCGGTGTCCCCAACTTGCCAAAAAAGTGGGACGTACCTGCTCTGTCGAAGCGGGCGTCGTTGTTCGGGCAGTCAATTGCTCAGGCACTCGACTTGTCGCCACCACCATCCACCACCAGGCCGCTCACGGGCAAGTCGGGGCGCCATTCTCACTCATCGTCGACTCCGTTGGCTTCACTATCTTTATTATCGACCCCCTCGCGCCCATCACCGTCGCTGCCGGCAAAGGTCCCTGAGGTGATGTCACATTCCCATTCATCCTCTACGCCATCCAGCCCATCCCCACTAAGCGCGAATACTCCACTTCCCACGCCGCCCCCGGCGACGGCTGAAGAGATGAATCCTACGAAGCCGATGTCGCTGGCCCGCACCCCGGAGGAAGAGGAAGACGACGCATGGAATTGGTAGAGGTTTACTCCATAATATTGGGCGCGGTTTTAGTTCATGGTTATAATTGTCATTCATTCGTTTTCGAGGCACGTCACGCATACTACATTCTTTTGCTTTTGCACATATACTTTAACATACGCTGCATATAGCATGTACTTACCCGGGCACAGTATTAGGAACATCGATTGTTACTTTCACTCATACTAAGCGGGCCTTTGAAATTTTCCTGACAGCCTTCCTGCATCTCTTCCTTTGCGTCAATTTGCTTACGTCTTTGTACAGTGTCGCCGTCTGGGAATCTTTTCGTACGGTCCCCTCCCGATTTCACTCTTACCTCAAGTGCGTTCGTGTTCATCGTATTCGAAGCTGGTCGAATCACTTCAAAATATGTGTCTGGAACTCCTCATGTGCGTCACCATGTTGCATAAATCAACTTGTCGTAGATCCTTACTGACCCTCATGAGCAGCAAATTCTTGACAAGTCGCCACAGATCTATCATCTTCCCCAGAGAACTCGCACAATCTTGTTGCCCTAACAAATCTTGACGGCGATTGACGCCAGAACATAGACAAGCTCCAAAGTGAAGCAAGCTGGCTATGTTTTTCTGGATTGATTTGACGCCCTTGTCATTTCTCCGTAATTCAGGTTCTGGAAATCCTCTGCACTGACATCTGTTTTGTTGGACAGACTAATCGGTCACAACTTCCTGCTTAAATTCTTGTGGAGCTCAAATTTCCCCGATTCGAAGCTTCGAGGTGAGACCGTGAACACAATGACGACCGCAACACCACCTATTAGTGCTCTACTTTCGCGACGAGTATATTTGCTTCCGCGGAATCTTTTTTCTTTCCTTCATATACTATTTTGACGGTCTGGCCTTTGAACCGCGACGCGCCCTCATCCCTTTGCCTCTTCTCTTGCTTATCGTCGTGTTTCACTCTGTCTTACCTGTCGCGCTAAAAATGGATCATGGACGAGGTATTTAATGCTGGATCCCCCCACAGAAACAGCATCTCGCCCTTGACCTCTTACCATCATCATAACCTCTCTTATAATGCCTGCCTCCATCTACAACCTCCCCAAGCCAGGCCCTCCTCCTGCCTGCACCTTGCCTTCTCTTCCTTCATATGGCGACGCCGATATTTCCATCTATTCCCAAGAGTCCTTCTGTGAAGAAGAGTACGACGACGACGTGTCAATCTACTCTCAGGACTCGGATGATTGCGAGTGGGTCCTCGAAATGGACCCCCTTGATTTGTTCTCAAAGGTCGCACCTCCCGCTGCCGACTCGTGCGCCGCAAGCTTTGAGTCCTCTGACGACGACGATTCGGCTCCTGCTACTCTTACGTCCGCCTTGAACGAGGGATCTCACCCCTCGTTCTCTGCTCAGGAGTCCGAGTCCGAGTCGGAGGGCGAGAAGCCCGTCGTCGTAGTCGTAGTTGAGAAGAGGGCGACTTTCTTGAGGACGCTCAAGGCGAAGCTCCTTCGGAAGATGTGATCACTCTCTGAGCGCAGCGCCGGGGTGTATCGGTATTTTGTTGTCTTTTGACTATTTTAACTCACCGTGATGGTGGGCTTCTGGCGACGGTCGAGCGCTGGGTGCAGCGCGTCGATGCGGTCGGTATCGTTGTGATGGGGTTCGTGGAGAGTCTTCATGTTTCGACGAGCTGACAGGATGTATGTGGATGGGTGCTGACTTGGGATTGGCCGCTCAAGAAGGTTCGGTGTGGTGTACCGTTACCCTTTGAGCGGTCATCCCAAGTTGGGTGTGGGGGGTAAGTGCTATCTTTCTTTGAATCATTCCCATACTGATGCTTGATTTTCGCAAAATTTACGGCAGAAGGCTGCGGTTATAGAAGGAAATTTGTATCTGTAGACACATAGTAGGCTGGCCATTCTCAACCTTTCTTAGTATATATGCAGTCAGCCAAAACAATCTTCACATATCAAGCCAAATTTTGCAAATGCGAAGTGAGGACATGTGCCAGTGTGAACAGAGCTAAACTTCAAAAATGTCGCTTTCACGAAGCACGATCGGACGATCGGGCCGAGTGCCGTATTTTTCTTTCAGCCAGCATTCAACTCAAATGGAAACGATAACGAAACGGTTGCATATCTCTGGTCTGACTCCGTCTTTGTCCCCAGCTGACTTGTCGAAGAGGCTATCGACATTTGGGACTGTAAAGGCCCTTGACGGTTTCGAGCTCTTAGATGGTGTGGGTCAACCAAGAAAATTTGGCTACGCGACATTGGAGGCTACTCCGGCGCAATTAGCGAAATGTGAGCTGAATTTGTCTCTCGGCAAGGGTGGGTTCCTAATGTACGGGAGCCCAGGCCTTAATGTCCTTAGTGGGTCTACTTGGAAGGGTGCCAAACTTCGCATTGGCGATGCAAAACCCGATTTTGCTCAAAGGTGAGCTTCTTTTTCCTTCGTTTATTATCCACTTCAAGGGGTATATCTAGGATAGAAAAGGAACGAGCCGAAGCACAAGATGCGCCGCCACCCAAGAAGAAACAGCGACGCTCCAAGTACACTGCTGTCGAAGCGGAGGATATGTCGTTGGTGACGCCGGAGAATGCGTCTTTGCGTGCTGGGTGGACGGTGACGACGCTTGGAAGAATCATGCGACCTATGCGTATGAGGCCTGAAAAACCTCTGGTGCCACTGTCCAAACCGCTCGCTGAGGGAAAGCCATCGAAGAAACGAAAAATCCCACTTGTTCGTGCACGAAGGAAAACTATCGATATGAGACGGTGGGAGGGAGCGCATCTGACGGGTGTCTTTTTGGGAGGCGGAGTTCCTTTAAAGGAGAGAGACGACGCTGAGGACAAGGACAAGGCTGAGGATGAAGATGAAGATATGGAAGAACAGCAGGATGTCGCTTCCGACACATCCGGCGAAGAGGATTCTGGGAACGATTCTGCTGTACATGAGATGATATCGGCAGCACCATCTCAATCTCAATCTTTACGTGACTCGCCCTTTGACTTGACTGCAGAAAAACAGGAGACGCTCGGTCTACTGCAATCACTTTTTGGGAGTGACAACAAGAAGGAATGGGGTGGTGCGGAGAGTATCGCTTCTGACATCGACGTAGATGAACCGCGTCTATTGGAGGGCGATGGTGAGGCTGACTACGAGGTGGTTCCGTTAGACACCTCACTGGAGAAACCAAGGGAGCCTTCTCCACTAGACGAACCTACGACAGAAGTTGAGACGAAGACCTCCACCACGAAATCAAAACTAAAAGATTTATTCGCCCCTCGTGCAGATGAAGGTGATTTATTTCTATTTCTTGTACGTGCAGAGCTGACGACTTGCTCCAGGCGGTTTCTCGCTCATGGGACATCTCGATCTCGACTTTGAAATTGACGAGGAAATCACATTGCCGACGGCAGTGGTTGTGCAGGAGCCACTCCCAGCTGTCGAGGTGGTTCCTACCCCCACACCAGCATCGTCCCATCTGGTTTTAGACCCCAAAAAACCCCTCTTCTTCCCATTGCCGTCTTCCTTCCCCACTGCGGAGCCTTCTGCTTCTAGACCGAGGGTGAAAGATCTGTTCGATGTTGCTCGAGAGAAACATTGGACGACGTCTCTGGCTTCTACTGGTGGATTCCATCGATCGGCGACGGAGGAGGATATCAGGAAGAGGTGGGAAGAGGGTAAGGGGGAATTGACTCGGGGCTGGAAGAAGAGAGTCAAGGATGCTAGAAAGATAAAGAGAAGAAGAGGTGCAGCTGCAGACGACGGAATTTAGGTAGCTAGTTAAGGTATTTATGCTAATCATGTCCCTGTAATCCACTTGGGATTGGCCGCTCGAGATTTCGGTGTGGTGCACTGTTTGTCTTTGAGCGGTCAACACATGTTGGGTGAGTACATTCTTCCTCTGGATCATTCACATACTAATGTTTGAAATTTGTATCCGTAGACGCGTAGTAGGCTGTCGGGAACAGAAATCTTCACGCACCTCTCTCGCAGCCTGTTTATTGACGTCTCCGGTCCTTTTTGATTCTGAAATGATGACCTTTGGCGGGTTCCCCAATTTATGGTATCTATTCTGAGCAGGGATGCTCATTACTTTCATTCCCATCCAATACTCCAACAGTCGCTGTCAGCCTGGACTACTCCATCTCAAAGAGGTGCGCTTCATATCGATCAATGAAAAGAGAGCTGACTTGTGGCGATGAAATCTCTTAGTGACCTCGGTAACATAGTTTCCATGAACGATCTTGTCATGCACCCATCATTACGTCTGTTGAGTTCGAGCCTTGCCATTCTTAGTTTTGGATGCAAGTTTTGGTCGACGATAGCTGGCTTTTATTTCTTCCATGAGAACGAGGGCAGTGGAAGCACGCAAAGTTGTGCTATACGATAGTTTTTTGGAAGCCATACTCGGGTTCTATCGCACAACGACAAGTGGAGCAAGATGGCATCGCAAGGAACCTCTAGTCATACAGTCTTGTCCTCCATCGAATAATTGGGCTGGCGCGCACGCTTGTAGACATGTTTTCTCTTACGTCGACTATGACCACGATGCATACGCAATAGTCGCCTGAGTGCTCCTCCGACGTTATCTCCAGGGACCTTGAAACTCTTCACCCTTTTCCAATCGTTTGAAGTACATACGAGTGCTGCGTCGATCTGAACTACAGTTCAATGTGATAAGAAGGAAATACGAAACAAGGTCCTGCCGGTGGGGGTGACAGGATAAAGCGTGGAATACTCTTATAATAACCCACGGAATGTTTTGCTGACATCGTCAGGAGAAGATGGACAGGCTCAGCAGACGCCTCGTTGTCACATTCTTGAATAGCGTCCCCAGACGGTTCGTCACCATGTCACCATCTTCTCAATTCTGACTGATTCTGACCGTGCTGCAGCGAAGCAGAAGGTGGTGCCATACCTCGTCACTCACCCCGATCCAAGCATTCTTCGCCCAATACCCAACGTTCTCCTACGACCCGCACAAAGAGACGATGCCCCAATTCCACAGCATGGCCGGCCAGTTAGGGTGGGTGGTGAAAATGAGGCGTAATTCACTCAGCGAAATGCGAGATGTTCTCGTCCGGCAATTCGACATGATGTATGGAGGGAACGTGAATGACCTTCGTGATTGGAAGAGGCTGTGTGAAGTAGTAAGCCGACGTGAGAAAGTACCCAATGATATTGACGCATGCAAAGAGGTATGTCACTCGCAGCAATACACTGCTTCGTTTTCACTTAGCCTATCGTTTAGGTGATTAAGGGGGTCCATGTTAACATATATGACCTAGTTGATCATCCCGCAACCAAGGTACCACTGCGTATTCACGACACTGAGGCTGCCCTATCCGAGTATACACTCAACACAGATGATAAAAATTTCCCCCGAGGGACTGCGGAGGGACACAAGATGTTGAGACTTTTTTTGAGGAACATCACCCATCCCTCACGGGAACGGGAAAAGAGTTTAACAAAGTCCGGGGACGGAGAGCAGGCGAGACGGGAGGAAATAAATAGCAGCGGACCTTTGTGTGTCATCCGGGACAATATGTAATTAGGGTAGAAGGCTCTAAGCGTACGTATTTTAGAGTCTAGAGGAAGCACTAGGTCGGGAATCGGGAAAGTCCCATCTCAGAGTGTTGACTGGCACGTAGGTGGAATACAACTATGCTTGTTACTTGGCTCGGCTCTGAGGCTCATTGAACATCGCTCTGACCTCCCTCTTGTGGTGTTCGACAGCTTCAGCGTACTGGCGACCTTGAAAGCAAGCGTGATTTTGACGTTGTTTCTCATAATATTTTGTGCTGTGAAACGTGCAGGAACAGGAAACCAAGCCGACTAGCATATGACGTGTTCCATCTAGGGTGCAGTCGTGCATATCTGACGCTCCGACTTAGGGTGTATCCGCCGGACTCCGTGGCACAATATGAGGAAGGCTATGGAGTCCTGGGAACACGGTCGAGCAGATTCTGAGATACTCCTCATACGACGATTGGTTTGGCCACGCAGCATCTTCTGACTACGGCATGGAAGCCAAGAGCTCTTCAAAGTGACATTACAGGTTGATGGCCCTAGTACGCCGCTGAGGAATTTAGTTCTTCATTCAGCAATTAAGATGACGTTTCGTGTTCAAAGTGGGCTCGAATTGAATGGCAAGGTGGGGCGTTGCGTGGTTTTGGCCAATCAGATTTCTAGATTTGGGTACATTATTCTTTTTTTACAAGCATTCTTCGAAGTCTCACACTTATCTTCTACATAGTGTCTTCGCGAACTTTTGGGGACTAAAATAAGTATGTCCCTCCCACTGTATTGAGGATTGCCATCTTATTTTGGCAAGCGAATGTGCGCAGTCGGAAGTCGGTGAAACGCTGAAACGTATGTTGAATCTCAAGTGTGCGATGTGAAATATTTCGAAGTCCCTTATGACCCCGAGATGATTTGAGTCGAGATAAAAGACCTCAGCCAACGTCCTGCGCCTGAATTATCTCAATCCTGACCATGCCGCCGAAGGTCTGTGCCCTTGTTTAATTCGATCCTATCCTGATCCTCTCTGCAGCGAAAGAGAACGAGAGCCAAAACTTCAGCAGCGGCAACATTGACGCCAATTCAGGCATTCTTTGCTCAATACCCAGAGTTTTCATATGATTCTAGCGGGGAGACTATGAAACAGTTTTGGGACATGATACGCCAATTCGGCTGGGTAAGAGATGAAGATAGAAAAGAAGAGGCGCTTTCCGGCATCCGAGACGCCATTGCCCAGCAGTTTACCGACATCTATGGTGGTAACGCAGGGGATCTGGGTGCGTGGCAGCGACTGTGGGAGATAGTGGGCGAAGGGGACATGCCAACTGATATCAGAACATGCAGAGCCGTAAGTTCCAACCGGTACTTTCAGGATAGTGGATATTTGTCTTATTTATCGCCGTAGGCCGTCAAGAGCGTATTTGTGAACATATGCGACCTTGTTGATTACCCAGCCACCCAAGTTCGCCCTCCCGTGTTCGCCACCGTGGCTGAGCTGGCTGAGTACAGTCGTTCTAATCGTAAAATTTATCCCAAGGAGAATGCGAAAGCAGGCGGACTTTTGAAGTTCCTCTTGAGGACGATCTTCCATCCGTCCCAGAATCAAAGAGGAGGCCCAGGAAGGAGCGGAAGAAGGGACAGAGAGTCGAATTAGCGGAGTCGTCGGAAGAATTCTGTGAAGTTCCAAGTAGTATACGTCTTTTCCAGGTTCTCCTTTTTTTCAAGATTTTTTTGTTGTACTATCTGGGCGTTCATCGTTGAATTTAATGTATGCACGTAGTTGAAAGGCAATACTCAAGTGACGCTCTCCGCTCAATTCTACGTCTTTTTGAAGGTGGAATTGAGATGAGTGATTGAGTGCCCAGAAACCTCCACGTGGGAAACCCTTGGTCATCCGCAAGTCACCGTGGGTACAACTGGACTCCGACGTTCACTTCGACTTCCTCTGTCTCCTCCACTCCGACGTTCACGACTGGCTCTATCTCTGTTCTTTGTATGACTTTTACGGCTGCTGGTCATGTTTCACACTCACAGTGTCCAAACCATCTTGTATCAAAGCCTATCTGTGT